>CP139762.1:10000000-12400000 GCA_034370585.1 Fragaria x ananassa | reverse complement strand
GGTCAGCGGAGCAGCGTCTTCTACCCCTAGATCTTCGACTTGGAGACTTGATTAGGTAACCTACAAATACTTTAACCACTATGTTGTTGTTATTGTGCTTTTTGGGTTGTTGAGATGTTGATTCAGTTGTGTTATCATTGCTTGTCGATAACTTGGAGTTTGGAGTATACGGGGAAGCTATGGGGAAACTCCGGCAAGTGGCTGAAATCCGGCAGAATATTCTGGCGAGGACAGAATCTGGCAGAGACCATTGAGGTAGTTTTCAAGTTCATCTCCGATTAGTGTTGAAGCTTTCTTTTTAGGAAAGTAATGGTTGCGACTTAAGAAAACTGTCATATTTGGAAAGTTTCCCTATTTGGAAACTTTCCAATTATGGGAAGCTAGTAAACTAGTCGACCATAGTCAACCCACGAACCCTAGTCATACTAGGAAAGACGTTGAGTCAATGATTATTTCGGAGTCCGGTTTGACCGATTTGTTTTATTGTTTAACGTCAGACGTGGGATTGACTCGAGAGTCTGAATTGTTAGAGGCAGTGCTCGAGGAGCTTTCCGAGCATTGGAAAACTTAGGCTTAACCTGTGAGTGGACATTTGTTTTAAATTAAATGCATGCAGTGATTCTATATTAAAGAAATGATTTTATTGAATATTAATTTGTGGAATTGATATCCTTTCGTGATTATTTCCGTGAAGTATTTTGGAAGTTAATATTCTTATTTGAATTGTTAACTTCGCTATTTGGAAAGTTATTGAAAATGAGATTTTTGGTGGAGTCGTATACATATTTCTTTCTTTTATATTTGACAATTTTCTTATTTTGGAGTTACCGAAAATGAGATTTTCGGTGGATATATATATATATATGACACGACCCACCCCGAATTTCATCCTGAAACCCGGAGTAACTCATGCGGGAACCACCTCCAAGAAAGATATTACCGAAAAATCGGCATAACCTCCCTTGAAAATGGACAACCCTTCCTAACGAAAACCTGCAAACAATTCTAATTATTTTTAATCCAACCTTAACTCCGGGAGCCTACGTGCTCCCCAAAAGCAACTACTCCCAACAACACAACATTAACCAACATCAAATAACATTATCCAAAAGATAACATAAATCCTCCAATAAATATTCTAAGACAACAACAAGTCTTCACCCACAACCGAAATAATATACAATAAACCCAAGTATTCAGAGCTACTAAACACTAGCGGAAAATGAAACCACAAGTAGGTTAAACAGATAACCTACTGATGAAAAGTGGTGGAAATGCGGGTGACTATGCCTCGTCTCCTACTAGGTCCAACCCGAACTCTGCAGACTGGGCATTTTAAAACGAAGGGCCCAGGGGAAACATTTGAACACGTTAGAGTGAGTGGACAAAAATAAAATAAAGGAAATAATTTTTTATGCTTTCCCAATTTTACTTTTCCATAAAAAAAATATGCTGCATGCGACAGCTCAAAACGCTCAACACGAAAACTAGAATTTCATGACTGGCTCCGGCCAGTCTCCAACTCTCAATAAAAATATAGCCTCTCAGACTAAAATAAAATATGTATGTATTACACTCGTCATATCCCTTGTATGAATTTTTCTTGAAACAATTAAAACAAATAGAAAAATTCACACAAGGCTACAACGTTTGCGTCTAACGCTCACGTTGCACCATAATGGCATTTTACCTCATTATGGTGGAAAAGACGGTGTATAAATATACGCGCATATCCCCTATATAAATTATTATTTATATAGGGCTACAACGATTGCGTTTAACACTCACGTTGCACCATAATGGAATTTTACTTCAGTATGGTGGAAAAGCACGTATAGCTAGCTAGCATTCTCTCATATACATATTATTCTCATAATCATCCAAATATGGATATATATACATACTCACCAAAATTCTCAATTTCGGTTATTCTCTAACCACATAAATTATTTCGCATGCACATTATTTAAAATAAAAGTCCACTCACAAATTAGGCCTAAGCCTGACGTTGATCTGGGGCCTCGTCAGCTCGAGCCTCCTCACGACCATGTTTGAGGCAATTGTCTCATTTACACCACTGCCACTGAAGCTGCCATGACTTGGTGCAAATGGATAACCAATCATGTTGTAAGCAGAATTACCCATTCCAGGCATGTGAATGCTGCCAACACCTGCTAGTGTCCAAGCGTGCAAAACATGTGCTATGTGAGCTTTAAGAAAAATGTGTCCTTCAAGTGACTAACTCATAATCTCTGATCAGGATCAGAAGTGGCCCTTGAATAAGATGAACCTCTAGCTTTCTTATCCGAACCAGATCTTTCATCATCTGTTCTTGAGCGCTTGGACCTAGAATTGGATTTCGCTAGATCTATATATAACGTCGACCCCTTCTCAAGATCAAATACCATCCCATTCAGCGCTTGCATTGCTCCGATCGCAGATTGCTTGTCCAAGAACATCACAAATGCAAAAGGCTGACTTCTCTTGCTGGGGGTTCGGAGGTGAGAGGACTCGTAACCGGGAAACTCGCGGAAGAGGTTGTAGATTTCCCGGGCCTTGACATCTTCGGGTAGGCCCGCCACGAACAACGTCCGGACCTCGTCGTAGGGAGCGTAAGGTGGAGGCTGGGGAGTGTAGTAGGCCTAAACCAAGTGGTGCGGCGGCGGCGGAGCCACAGGGGGAGGCGGCTGGCCGGACGGCGGCAGCTGGCGGCTGGGAGGACTCGGGCAGAGGAAACTCGGGGAGAAGAAAAGAGAAAGAAGAGAAAGGAAAGAAGAGAAAGGAAGAAGAGAAGAAAAGAAAAGGGGCTCGGGCCTGGGCTGCCACCCCCGGCCCAACTCAACTAAAAAGCCCACTTTAAAAATACCCATTTTTACTACCTCCAAATTTTACCAATAAATTCATAACTTTACCATGTTAACTCCGAAATTAACGCGTAGCATGTCTACGAACTCGTAACGACGTTCTCTACAACTTTCATGAAGAAAGTTTTCCCAAATTCCCAACGGAATAAAAAGTCAACTTTAAAGTCTTTAATATTAAACGGTTAATTAATACGGTAAAAGACCAAAATAATACCGGAATAAATAACCGTAAAATAACTTAAGGACTGGGGCGTGACAATTCTCCCCTCCTTATTAAAATTTCGTCCTCGAAATTTACGTACCTGACATCCGAAGAGATAGGGATACTGCTGCAACATTTGCTCCTCTGATTCCCAAGTAGCTTCTTCCACTTGATGACTCCTCCAAAGCACCTTGACAAGCGGGATTGTCTTGTTCTTAAGCACTTGCTCCTTTCGGTCGAGAATCTGAACCGGTTCCTCCACATAGGACAAGTCTCTCGCCAAACTAATCGGCTACTCTTGCAGCACATGAGAAGGATCGGCAATATACTTGCGAAGCATGGATACATAAACACATTATGTATCCTAGCTAACTCTGGCGGCAAGTATGAGAAGGATCGGCAATATACTTGCGAAGCATGGATACATAAACACATTATGTATCCTAGCTAACTCTGACGGCAAGGCTAATCGATAAGCAAGTGAGCCAACTCGCTCTATTATCTCATACGGGCCAATATACCTCGGGCTAAGCTTCCCACGCTTCCCGAAGCGCACAACCCCTTTCGAAGGAGATAATTTCAGGAACACCCAATCACCCACTTGAAATTCAAGATCTCTCCTACGGACATCTGCATAACTTTTCTGCCTACTTTGAGCAGTCTTGAGTCTATCTCTAACCACTTTAATCTTCTCATTCGTAACATGGATTAACTCTGGGCCACAAAGCTCTTTTTCCCCTACTTCATTCCAACACAAAGGCGTGCGACACTGCCTCTCATAGAGAGCCTCAAAGGGAGCCATACCAATGCTAGAATGAAAGCTATTATTATAGGCAAATTCCATCAAAGATAGGTTTTTATCCTAACTCCCTCTGAACTGCATGGCACAAGCCCTCAACATATCCTCCAAAGTCTGAATAGTCCTCTCCGACTGCCCATCAGTCTGAGGATGAAAAGCAGTACTGAAGAGTAATTGGGTACCTAAAGTTGCCTGAAGAGCTCCCCAGAATTTAGAAGCAAATCGAGGATCCCGATCTGACACAATTGATTCAGGAACACCATGAAGCCTCACAATTTCATTCACATAAAGCTCCGCCAATTTATCCACTGGCAAGAAATGTGCAGATTTGATGAGTCTATCCACAATCACCCAAATACCGTTATGCCCTTCACGGGTACTAGGTAAACTAAAAACAAAATCCATGGTGATGTGGTCCCACTTCCACACTGGAATAGGCAACGGCTCAAGCAACCTAGAAGGCTTCTGCCTTTCATCCTTGACTTGCTGACAAATCAGACAACTACTCACATAAGCTGCAATTTCCCTCTTCATGTTTGGCCACCAATAATAATCCTTCAAAATTCGATACATTTTTGTGCTACCCGGATGAGCAGCATATGCATAACTATGAGTTTCCTCCATAATCTCACTCTTCAACTCTACATTTCTTTTTGGAACACATAGCCGGTTCTTAAACAATAGAGTCTCATCTCTTCTAACTGAAAAATGATCGGCTGCGGCTCCATTCGAAGCTCTTTCCATCAATCGAACTATGGAAGGATCATTATACTGTGCTTCCCGCACTTTATCAACCAAAACTGGCCTCACATGAAAACTGGCTATCAAAGCACCAACCTCATCTACTGATAAATCCACTCCTGTAGCTCGCAACTCACAAAGAAGCGGAACACGAACCATCTTTATATGAGATAAAGATATGGAGGGATTTCGACTAAGAGCATCAGCTACCACATTAGCTTTTCCAGGATGATACTCAATAGTGCAATCATAATCATTGATTAACTCCATCCACCTCCTCTGTCTCATATTAAGCTTTCTTTGAGTGAACACGTACCGAAGACTCTTGTGATCGGTAAATATCTGACACTTGGCTCCATAAAGATAGTGTCTCCACAACTTGAGAGCAAAAACTACCGCTGCAAGCTCCAGATCATGAGTAGGATAATTCCCCTCATGCGGCTTCAATTGCCTAGAAGCGTAGGCAATAACTCGATCATGCTGCATCAAAACTCCACCTAGACCACGTCTAGAAGCATCACAATAGACCACATATTCTCCACTATCATCCGGAAGTGCCAAAACAGGAGCACTTGTCAAGCAATTCTTCAATTCTTGAAAGCTTTGCTCTCACTGATCTGACTATTCAAACTTAACCCCCTTTCTGGTCAACATTGTGAGAGGAGCAGCAATCTTTGAAAAATCTTTTACAAAGCGCCGATAATAACCTGCTAAACCCAAGAAACTACGAATCTCCGTCACAGTGGTGGGTCTTCTCCAATTCGACACTGCTTCCACTTTTTGGGGATCCACACTAACTCCTCCTGCCGAAATCACATGACCCAAAAACCCCACTTTATCTAGCCAAAACTCACACTTGCTAAACTTAGCAAATAACTGCGACTTTTCCAAAATCCGCAATATTATTCTTAGATGTTTGGCATGTTCCTTCTCACTTCTTGAGTAAACCAATATGTCATCTATGAATACGATCATGAAACGATCAAGGTATGGACTAAACACCCTATTCATGAGATCCATGAACGTCGCGGGTGCATTAGTAAGTCCAAATGGCATCACCACAAACTCATAATGACCATATCGTGACCGAAAAGCAGTCTTGGCTATGTCCCCCTCTCGGATCCGCAACTGATGATAACCCGATGTCAAATCAATCTTAGAGGAAACAGAGACACCTCTCAACTGATCAAATAAATCATCGATCTGAGGCAACGGATATTTATTCTTCACTGTGACTTGATTCAACTTCCTATAATCAATGCATAGTCTCATGGTGTCATCTTTCTTCTTAACAAACAACACCGGAGCACCCCACGGAGACATGCTAGGCCGAATAAAACCCTTATGTACGAACTCCTGCAATTGAGACTTCAACTCTTTCAATTCCGCTGGAGCCATTTTGTAAGGTGCCTGAGAGATAGGCATAGTTCCGGGAAGTAATTCTATAGAGAAGTCTATCTCCCTTGCAGGAGGCAAACCAGGAAACTCCTCGGGAAAAACATCTGGAAACTCTCTTACTACTGGAATATCTTCTAATCCCACAACTCCCATACTTGAATCCACCACATGAGCTAAAAATGCCTGACAGCCTTTACTCAACAATTTCTTTGCAGCAACAGCGGAAATTATGCAACTAGAAATAACATCTCTTTCCCCTTGGAAAGCAACCTCAAAACCTTCTGGACTTCGAAGCACCGCTACTTTTTGAAAACAATCTACCATAGCTCTATATGCTTCCAAAAAGTCCATTCCCAAGATCACATCAAACTCCACTATCTCTAAAGGAATTAAATCAGCATCGAAATTAACTCCTTCCACTAAAACTTCACAGCCACTAAATACCTAATTTATTCTCATCACCTCACCAGAGGGTAGAGACACATGCCACTCGCCTGGAAGAGACGATGATGGCACATTGGCATGGAGGGCAAATCTACTAGACATGAATGAATGCGTGGCTTCGGGATCAATTAAAGTAAAAGCAGGCTGACCAAAAATTAATAACGTACCAATGATGACATCTGAAGAAGTACGACCCTCCTGCTGGGTCATAGCATGCAGTCTAGCGCGAGTCATGGGATGTCCACGCTGACCACCATCTCTCTGAGAGCCACCTCTAACTGAAGCACTGCCTTGGGCACCACTGCTAGAGCCCGTAGTTGAAAACTGGCCAACTGGCTGAGTAGGGGTGGGAGTGGTCCTCTGAGCCAACAATGGGCAATCTCTCCTGAAGTGGTCCTGACCACCACACTCAAAGCACCCAGAAAACTGCTGCTGCTGCCCATATGAAAAAGTCTGGCTACCAGATGACCCACCATGGAAGCTACCACCAGAACCATACTGCTGCCTACCCAAATGACTCTGAGAAGAACTCCTGAAACGTCCCTTAGACCTGCTTCGAACACCAGAGCTAGATCTACCACTACCGCCACTACCAGCAGAAGACCCAGAAGCGGATGATGAAGCAGCTTTCTTGGATGCACCCTGACTGGGACCACCGAAATCTCGTGGCCGAGCACTATAAATCCCCATAGACTCAATGGCCATGGCTGCATGAACAGCGTCAGAGAAAGTCGGGTAATAAACACCCGTCATCTTCTATGCAAACACTCCACCAAGTGCCCCAATGAACATCTCCATCCTGGTCCTCTCATCAGGAACCAGATATGACACATGGTAGCTCAGGGAAGTGAATCTCTCTTGGAACTCTATAACGCCTTCATCATCCCTCTTCTTCATATTCAGGAAATCTGACTGCATTCTGCTGCGGTGGGCAGGACTGAAATACTGCCCCAAGAAGAGAGTCTTAAACGGCTCCCACGACATATTCAGCGCATCCTCAACATTCCTGCTGGCAAGAGACCACCAATGATGTGCTGAATCATCTAGGAAAGTTACTGCCATCTTCACCTTCCTTTCTTCTGGCAACTCTGTGATCGCAAAAGCCTTTTCCATTTTGTCCACCCAAGTATAAGCATCAAGGGGTCCCTTGGCACCCTTGAACTCTCTTGCTCCAGCCTCAAAAACTTCTCTCCTTTTTATCGAATGAGGTTGTGGAGCTCGATCCATGCACTACCAGAAATTTAACTTTGGGCGACGAAAAAAAATCGTCGCCCTGTTAATAAATTTCGTCGGCCAAGAACTTGGGCGACAACAGATCGTCGGCCAAGACGTCGTCGCCTCAAGTGCGTCGGCCAAGAACTTGGGCGACGACAATTCATACCGTCGTCGCCTAAGAGTAATTCTTAGGCGACGATATTAATTTCGTCGCCTAAAATATATATCTCGTCGCCCAAGAATATTCGTCGCCCAAGATTTAACACTTTAGCCGACGACTAATTGTTTCGTCGCTTAAGATGTTATAACCTGGGGCGACGAAATTTTTTTCGTCGGCCAAGAAGTCGTCGCCAGAAATGCGTCGGCCAAGAACTTGGGCGACGATAATTTGTTTTCGTCGTCTTATATGGTAAGTCCTTGCCCGACGATTTAGTAATTTCGTCGCCTAAGATATATTTAAAATATTTAAATAATTTTTTTACTTAATGCAATTTTTAATTTTTTTGTTTTGTGTAAATAATTCTTTGGTGGCCGTGGCGGTGCTGAGCCTGAGCTTGAGCTCGGCCGGAGATATAGTAACAAGATGAAAACAAAGATTCAAAGAAATATAGGAAAATGTAATTAGACGAGCACAAACCAACAAAATTAGACACAAGAATTGGTTTGAAATAAAACCAAACCAACAAAATTAGATACAATAGTCTCTGAAACACATAACTACAACTAAGTAGCTACACTAAGAATCCTAAAGTGGTAGAGCAAGTCTCCAAGCACTAATCAGAACCAAATTTGAAGAACTTCGGTGGATTTTCGGAGAGAGAGAGAGAGGGCTTGGATTTGTGAGCGGCTGCGTGCTTTTATATTGGAATTCTTGGGCGACGATTCTGTAAAAATCGTCGCCCTGTTTTTTGAAAATCGTCGGCCAAGATAAGCTTGGGCGACGATTTTTGACGTCGTCGCCTAAGATACTATACTTGGGCGACGATGTTCTTCACTATATATATCGTCGTCCAAGATAAAGAAAATCGTCGGCCAATAGTGATCTTGGCCGACGATTTTTATAGTCGTCGCTTAAGATATCTACTTGGGCGACGATGTTCTTCACTATAAATATCGTCGCCCAAAATAAAGAAAATCGTCGACCAAGAGTTCTATCATAAAATTCAGAATATCGTGATTTTGGTGATCGGAGAATGGGAACTGAAAACCGACCGTCAGATATGGCCAGCATAACGAATTACGTGGGTGGACAAAAATTCAGCTCCATCGGACAACGACAAGGGCTCGATCCGTCCGGTCAATCGGCGTGGTCAAACCCCTAAACGGACGGAAACGGCTATTCGACCCTCCAAATCACGTAATCTGGCCGGACCTTCAACTGAGAATAGTTTCCAATCGACGAGACGCTTACGGGGCTACAAAAATTTGGTAAAAAATAAAAGTTTGGTGATAGGGCTAGACTAGGTAGAAATAAGAGAAATTCGTTGACCGGAACAACCGGCACCGAAATTTTACCAGAATATCTTCATTTTTCACAGGTTGACGTATTTCACTGTTCCGGTCATATCTTATTTCACGACTTTTTTGCGTTTGAGGCCTCTACGTATACGTTGTCTTCAAAACGAAACTTAAACTCAACACTTGTATAAAAAAGTTATACAACATTAGTACATATAACGTGAGTTTGGTGATCGGAGAAGAGGAACTAAAAACCGAAACGTCAGAAATGACCAGCATAACGAATTACGTGGGTGGGCAAAAATTCAGCTCCATCGGACAACGACAAGGGCTCGATCCGTCCGGTCAATCGGCGCGGTCAAACCCCTAAACGGACGGAAACGGCTATTCGACCCTCCAAATCACGTAATCTGGCCGGACCTTCAACTGAGAATAGTTTCCAATCGACGAGACGCTTACGGGGCTACAAAAATAAAAAACATTACCTTAAAATTTAAATGTGCTTTATTTATTTTAATTATTCGGATTATCTTGGCCGACGAAATTAGGGTAATTCGTCGGCCAAGATAATACTTGGGCGACGATATTTTGTTAAATTCGTCGCCCAAGAGTAAAAATAAAAAATCCTGTACAATGAAATTTAAATGTGTTTTATTTTATTTTAATTATTCGGATTACTCTTGGCCGACGAAATTAGGATAATTCGTCGGCCAAGTAGAAATAAAAAAATAAAATACTTAGGCGACGATATATTTTAGCGTCGTCGCCTAAGGATTAAAAAACTTAGGCGACGATATAAATATCTTAGGCGACGAAATTTATCCTTAGGCGACGATTTTTTTTCGTCGCCTAAAGTTGAACATTAGGTGACGATTTTTTTTTCCTTGGGCGACGATTTGTTTTTCGTCGCCTAAAATTGAACTTTAGGCGACGATTTTTTTTATTTGGGCGACGATTTTTTTTTTCGTCGGCCAAGTTTCTCTTAGGCGACGAAAAAAAAAATCGTCGCCCGGTTTTTTTTTGTTTCGTCGCCCAAGACTCATTTTCTGGTAGTGATGACATCCCTTAGCATATTTTCAGTATCATCAACCAGTCCCCTGACCTCATTGCCCTCATCGGCATTGGTCGAAGTAGCCACACGGGGTTGCCGTGGGCGCCTAGGAGGCATAGTACCTGAGGAAGAAGAAATTTAGTAGTCCATAAACAAGACTAACACAACTATCACACATACCCAATAACACATAGCATCAAAAGCATAAATGCCGATGAATCCACCGCGGTCGGATCATCACTCTATAGACACTACGTGCTACTTAGGCAAATATGATAGTGACAAGGAAGCAGGAAAAAGGAAACCTAAAGCTCTGATACCAACTGACACGACCCACCCCGAATTTCACCCAGAAACCTGGAGTAACTCGTGCGGGGACCACCTCCAAGAAAGATATTACCGAAAAATCGACATAACCTCCCTTGAAAATGGACAACCCTTCCTAACGAAAACCTGCAAACACTTCCAATTATTTTTAATCCAACCTTAACTCCGGGAGCCTACGTGCTCCCCAAAAGCAACAACTCCCAACAACACAACATTAACCAACATCAAATAACATTATCTAAAAGATAACATAAATCCTCCAATAAATATTCTAAGACGACAACAAGTCTTCACCCACAACCGAAATAATATACAATAAACCAAAGTATTCAGAGCTACTAAACACTAGCGGAAAATGAAACCACAAGTAGGTTAAACAGATAACCTACTGATGAAAAGTGGTAGAAATGCGGGTGACTATGCCTCGTCTCCTACTAGGTCCAACCCGAACTCTGCAGACTGGACAGTTTAAAACGAAGGGCCCAGGGGAAACATTTGAACACGTTAGAGTGAGTGGACAAAAATAAAATAAAGGAAATAATTTTTTATGCTTTCCCAATTTTATTTTTCCATAAAAAAAATATGCTGCATGCGACAGCTCAAAACGCTCAACACGAAAACTGGAATTTCATTACTGGCTCCGGCCAGTCTCCAACGCTCAATAAAAATACAGCCTCTCAGACTATAATAAAATATGTATGTATTACACTCGTCATATCCCTTGTATGAATTTTTCTTGAAACAATTAAATCAAATAGAAAAATTCACACAAGGCTACAACGTTTGCGTCTACAACGTTTGTGTCTAACGCTCACGTTGCACCATAATGGCATTTTACCTCATTATGGTGGAAAAGACGGTGTATAAATATATGCGCATATCCCCTATATAAATTATTATCTATATAGGGCTACAACGATTGCGTCTAACACTCACGTTACACCATAATGGAATTTTACTTCATTATGGTGGAAAAACACGTATAGCTAGCTAGCATTCTCTCATATACATATTATTCTCATAATCATCCAAATATGGATATATATACATACTCACCGAAATTCTCAATTTCAGTTATTCTCTAACCACATAAATTATTTCGCATGCACATTATTTAAAATAAAAGTCAACTCACAAATTAGGCCTAAGCCTGACGTCGATCTGGGGCCTCGTCAGCTCAAGCCTCCTCACGACCATGTTTGAGGCAATTGTCTCATTTACACCACTGCCACTGAAGCTGCCATGACTTGGTGCAGATGGATAACCAATCATGTTGTAAGCAGAATTACCCATTCCAGGCCTGTGAATGCTGCCAACACCTGCTAGTGTCCAAGCGTGCAAAACATGTGCTATGTGAGCTTTATGAAAAATGTGTCCTTCAAGTGACTAACTCATAATCTCTGATCAGGATCAGAAGTGGCCCTTGAATAAGATGAACCTCTAGCTTTCTTATCCGAACCAGATCTTTCATCATTTGTTCTTGAGCGCTTGGACCTAGAATTGGATTTCGCTAGATCTATATATAACGTCGACCCCTTCTCAAGATCAAATACCATCCCATTCAGCGCTTGCATTGCTCCGATCGCAGATTGCTGGTCCAAGAACACCGCAAATCCAAAAGGCTGACTTCTCTCACTGGGGGTTCGGAGGTGAGAGGATTCGTAACTGGGAAACTCGCGGAAGAGGTTGTAGATTTCCCGGGCCTTGACATCTTCAGGTAGGCCCGCCACGAACAGCGTCTGGACCTCGTCTTAGGGAGCGTAAGGTGGAGGCTTGGGAGTGTAGAAGGCCTGAACCAAGTGGTGCGGCGGCGGCGGAGCCACAAGGGGAGGCGGTTGTTGGCTGGCTGGACGGCGGCAGCTGTTGGCTGGGAGGACTCGGGCAGAGGAAACTCGGGGAGAAGAAAAGAGAAAGAAGAGAAAGGAAAGAAGAGAAAGGAAGAAGAGAAGAAAAGAAAAGGGGCTCGGGCCTGCGCTACCACCCCCGGCCCAACTCAACTAAAAAGCCCACTTTAAAAATACCCCTTTTTATTACCTTCAAACTTTACCAATAAATTCAGAACTTTACCATGTTAACTCCGAAATTAACGCGTAGCATGTCTACGAACTCGTAACGACGTTCTCTACAACTTTCATGAAGAAAGTTTTCCCAAATTCCCAACGGAATAAAAAGTCAACTTTAAAGTCTTTAATATTAAACAGTTAATTAATACGGTAAAAGACCAAAATAATACCGGAATAAATAACCGTAAAATAACTTAAGGACTGGGGCGTGACAATATATATGGATATTTATGAGGACAATATGTATATAAATGCTAGCTAGTCATACGTGACTTTCCGCCTTAATGGTGTAGCAATTAGCCGCCATTATGGTGTGATGTGAGCGTGGGACGCAATGGTAGTAGCCCTGTATCAATTTCTATTTTTCACAAGAATTCATACAAGGAGTATAACGTGTGGAAATACATACTTATATACTAGAGCCTAGGAGACTCAATATTATAAATTATTGCAGACTAGCGGGGCTAGTCACGTATTGCAGTATTTGTCAATTTCTGAGTTAAGAGTTTTATTATTTAATGCATGCATCACAGTTTTTCCGAAGAGATTAAATTGGGAAAGAATATAAGTTAATTATTTGTTCCTTTTAAATTTTATTTTTGTCCACTCACTCTGACGTTTTCAAATGCTTCTCCCTTGGGCCCTTCGGTTTTAAATGCCTAGTTTACAGGTTAGCATAGTTGAGGTCAAACGTACTTGTAGATGAGACATAGTCGATAGTATAGCTTCTGCTCATTTATATATTTTTATTTATTTTCTTCACTATTAGGGTCGCTCTAAACCTATGAATGTTGGTTGTGAGATTAATTATTTAAATTAGGAAAAATTTTGGGAGGTGTTGTGAATTTGGGGAGCACGAAGACTCCAGGAGTATAAGGTTGAAATTAGATTTTTTAGAAGTGTTTGTAGGTATTTTCAGGCTAGGGTTGTTCATTTTCAAGGAAGGTTATGTCGAATTTTCAGTAAATTTTTCGTTGGAGGTGGACCCCACAAGATTTACTTCGGGTTTCAGGATGAAATTTGGGGTGGGTCCTGACACTTTTTCTTCCAAGCAGTATGTAGCTAGGCTATTCGTAGCCTTATGATTGTGATTGTATTATGTCTGCATGGCTTTATGACAGTCCTGTCTTTTCGTGCGGAAGGAATTATGTTGGACATTGTTACTTGAGGTTTGTTCATTATTGTTATTTGCCGTATCATAATGTTTTAATATTCTGTAATTATTGCGCTTGGCGGACGGTTCGATTTTCGATGGGAGCGAGAAAACCGTTAATTTGCCATGAGTTGCTTTCGATCTGGGATCAGACGATTGAAAAGGATCCGACCTTTAGTATTTAAGGAATCGTCTGATGGTATTTCCTTTCATATCTACCCCTTTTGCCTTTAGAGTCCAGAGTCTAATTGTCACATTCCGGTTCTTAAATTATTTTATGGTAGTGTATTTTTACGTTACTTTGACCTCTTAACGCTTTCAGTAACCATTTCACTATCTAAGGACCATAGAGTTAACTTTTTGTTGGAAAACCAAAGAGTTCACTATCTAAGACATGTTGTATAGGGCGTTAAAACGAAACTGTGGACACGTTATACGTTTCAATCGGAGTTGGTATGAAAAATATATGGTGTAAAAACTAAAGTTAATATTGTTTTTGGTCGGTGGTATATAAAGGTCCGAAGGTAGAAAGTAAAAAGGGAAAAATTAGAAAAGTTTTCTCTTCCTCCCTCCTCTCCAGCGCACACTTCTACCCGGCAACTTTGTCGTCTTCGTTCACTGCCGTCTGACAGAGTTAGGCCACCATACCGGTCGGGATTTGAAGCTCAGCTCCTCCTCCATCGATTTGGGTATCTTGCTGGGATGGTATCGCCGCCATTTGGAAGAAATCCAAGCAAGAAACGGCAACTGCACAGTTGATTTCTCTTCACCGGAACTCCCTCCTCTGGCCACCATCACCGGAGATTTTGGTCTCATTTGGAAGTGCTCTCTGTGTGTAGTAGTCCTCTAGAAGGTAATCAACCAATTTGAAGTATGTAAGGAGGGTTATCGAATTGAAATTCTAGGGTTTTAGAATGGAGATTTTACTGTTTTTCTTCGATTACCCTAGTTAGACTAGAAATTGATCATTGTGGTAGTTATAAAAGTTGTTTAGAATGGCTAGAGGATGATTTTGTTAAAATTTGGTTACGATTGGAGGTGGTCGGATTTTGGCGGTGGCCGGCCGCCGCTGCCGGCGGAGCAGACGACGACGCCAGCTCTTTTGGGCCATTTTTCGAGTTGGTAGGTAGTTTATGAAGAGTGGAGTTCATTGAGGTTAGATTTGTGAAATTTGGTTGAAGTTTTGTGAAGTTTGGGAGTTTCTGAAGTTCAGTTTTGTGGATATACAATTTGGGAGGATCCAACCGTTAGATTTCCCTTATTTTTGTTTTAGAATGTTGAAATCCATGAAATGAAGTTGTGGGTGGAGTTCCGAGTGAATCCGATAAGTCTAACCCTAGTTGGGTTGTCACATCCCAACTCTTAATTTTTACCTTATTTACTAGCTTGGTATTAATAAGAATGTTACCGTCTTCGTAAATAAATTTATAATTTCAAAAGTCCCTAGAGGGGTGTTGAGGGACGATTATTTTGGAGAAATATTTGAAGACGGTAAAAATGGTAAATTTTAGCTAGTAAAAATGTAAGTTTTATTAGGGTATTATTTTTAGGGTGTTAAATTTTGGAGTTGGGTTTTAATTAGTAGTGTTGGACCGGTTTCAATGAGAGCTCTCTTCCCTCCCGAGCTCTCTCTCCTTGCCGGATCTTCCCCATGCCTGTCCTCCGCCGTCCGACCATCGTAGGCCACCGCACCGGTCCAAATAGGTCGGCCATCGACCCAGCTTACTTCTTGGACCGGTGAGAGCTTCTCTAGCCCCGCCAAGAGGGAGATATTGAGCCCGAAATGTCCGACTGCCGTGTTGTTCCGTCGCCAGAACTCCTTCCTCCAGCCGCCAAAGCTGGAGCTGTTTGGCTCGTTGGAAAGCCTTCCTCTCGTGTAGCAATCCCCCAAGAGGTTTCGCTCTCTCTTCAGGTAGGTAAGGAGAATTGTCGAGTTGAAATTCTAGGGACTCTTGGATGTTTTTGTTCGATTGACCTAGTTAAGGCTGAAATTGGGTTTTGTGCTAGTTAGGAAAGTTGTAGAGGGGGTTGAGAGGAAGATGTTGTTATAATTTGGTACGCATTGGAGGTTGCCGGAGTCGGCCGCCGACCGTTGCTGTTAGGGCGATTTTCATGGTTTTAAATGTATTTTTTTAAGGGGAGCCTATTGATGTGAAGTTTGGAATTTTTAGAGGAGTTTTGGATAGGTTTAGGATTTTTCAAAGATTGGCGAAATTTGGCGGTTAATGGGGTAGAAAACGGCCGTTTGATTAAAATTGTTATGGACTGTAGAAGGTGATAATAAGGATGTCGGTAATTATGGTGAAGTATGGATCAAAGCTAATTAAGAATAACGAAGTTAGGCAAGGAGGAGCGTGCAAATGTCACATTTAATGTTGCCTATTTTTATATAAGCGTTGGTATATAGTTGGAGATTAATTTATGTTTTTGAAACAGGACGTGAGGAGGCTCGAGCAGAAGAGGCATCAGACCGACATCAGGCTTAGGCCTAATTAGTGAGTGGACTTTTGTTTTAAATAATATGTATGCAATTGTTTATTGTTGAGTAATTTATTTTGTTAGAGCATTTGACGTCATTTTTATTTGACGATTTTATTTATTTTGGAGAGTTACCGAAAATCTCATTTTCGGTAAATTATAAATATATTTATGAGGAGAGTATGTATATAAATGCTAGCTAGCCATATGTGTCTGTCCACCTTAATGACGTAGTATATAACCACATTATGGTGTGACGTGAGCATTTGCGAATGTTTTCCCCTGGGCCCTTCGTTTTAAAAATGCCTAGTCTGCAGAGTTCGGGTTGGCACTAGTAGGAGGCGACAAGGCATAGTTACCCACTTCTCAGCCACTTTTCACCTGTAGGTTACCTGTTTAATCTACTAGTGTATTTTCTTGCTTCCACTAGTGTTTAGTAGCTCTGATTACTCTTGGGGTTATTGTATAATATTTCGGTGGTGTGCTAAGACTGATGATATATTTTTCGAATATTCAGAGGATATTTATGTGATGAGTTCGAGGATGGTTGAGTTTTTTTAGGAGGGTATTCTGAATTTTTTGTTTCGGGTTAGAGTTGTCCATTTCCGAAGGAGGTTTACCGAATTTCGGTATATTTTCTTTAGAGATGGACCCCGCAAGACTTACTTCGAGTTTCATGATGAAATTCGGAGTGGGACTTGACATATGTAGTGGGTTAAGCGGAATATTTCCGGTTGTTTTATTGAAGCAGTTATTTTCCAAAATTGTAGTGTGGTTCTAAATATTCTTATGGTGTCAGGGTACTTGGAGAGCTCACACGAGTGGCGTTTCAGATATCGTCGGGCTTAGGCCATAATTTGTGAGTGGACATTTTGGTTTTTAATTAATATGCATGCATGATTTTATAAGTTGTCCATTATATTTTCCAAGCTTAAATTATAATTTTAGCTTTTGATTTGGTTATGGAATTTAATTGAGTTTGACAGATTTGTTATGTCTTCGATAATGAACTTATGGATTTGAGCTTGGGTATGAGATTTAGTATTTGAGTTATATTATTCTTTATGATTTTTAGATTTGAGATTACATTAAGGATTTGAGTTTTCTCAAGTTTTTGAAACATGTAGATTATTTGAGTTAGTTATTTCATTGAGCATTTTAGCGTGTGGGACACGTTATCAAATTTAATTTATTTATTCTCTTGGAATTTTCTGAGTACAGTTGGGAATCGCTTTAGATATGAGTTTCGGGGAAACTCACATGGATTTCTATTTTCCTTTCTTATGTCATACTTGTTGGATCATTATTATTCATGCTAGCATGTTGTTCCACCTTTCGAGGTGATGTGGCTACCACGTTCCGAGTGGAGTCACGCAAGCCCTTTCCTCCTTAGTGGTGATGTGATGTTGTCGGTGGCATTACACAAGCCATGCACCATCTCCGTTATTATGATGTGAAGGTGTAGGGAGTATGGGAGTATTTTTGCGTGCGAGGCACCCGAGCCTGGGAGGCTCACTAGTATGGTTGTATCTGCTTCATATTTATTATTGTTGACTATGGGGGCTAGTCCGTCTTTTTTATATTCCATTTTACGAAGATCTTTATGAATCTTTGTTGTTGTCTTTGACTAGCGGGGCTAGTCTATTATTTTGGTATTTTCTGTTATGATGATAGGAGCACAAAATGCTACGTTTATAATGTATTTTCGACCCTATTTAGCTATGTAATTCCTCTAACAATATTCATATTAACTTAGTTTGTGTTTTTAGGTCATAAATAAAGCCGAGGAGGTCAAAAGAGACGAAAGATGAGAAATCTTGAAGGAAAATGAATCCATGTCGTGCAAGGAAAGAAATTAGAAAATCTATCAAAAATTATCAATCAACTTCGATAGAAGATTATGATTAGCTCATAATGATCCAGGAGATGTGCCATATATCAATGGTAAGATACAAGAGTCTACTTTCCAGAAATGTTTACGGATTGTCAATACCTATTTTGAAGAAGAAGTTATGAGCGTTTGAGTGACCCAAGGTCAGTCTGCTCGAATTTCTGATTTGAACCAAAACTTCTATTTTGAGGGTTTCTTAACCCTAATCACAGCAGAAAAGAAGTGAGGGACATGAAGATTAGAGGAGGCAGCGATCTCACATCATCAGAACCTCCATAGTTGTGGACTCGCACAAGGAAGCCGTCAAGCCATCATTGATCTCTCCATCATCCACAATTTACCTTTCTTTTGTCATTTTTTATTCTCCTTATGTGATTTTACAGCCATGTGTGGCTGAATTCTCTTAGTTAGGGGCAAGGTTTGAAGCCCCCAGAATGTTTTAGATATTGTTTTGAACCTTGGCTTCAAATTATTGAGTCTTTCAATTTGTTTATTTAGTTTTGGTTTATGGGGAACTCTTGCTTGTTTATGTTCATATATGCGCAACATAAAACATTATGAACTTGTGAGTGGGGCTAGAAATAAGTTGATTAATTTCTTTAACGGTTAAAATACATGTTTCAAAGTAGTAAAACCTATAGGACAATAGGTGAAACCAAATAGAAAGGATTGCATGCTAGGTAGTCGTTCCACACTAGTTTTGCATACTTGTTCAATCAAACTTTCATTGTCACACCCCGGTTCTTAAGTTATTTTATGGTTATTTACCTTTGGTATTATTCTGGTCTTTTACCGTGATGAGTAACCATTTACCCTTAAGGACCTTAGGGTTGACTTTTTGTAGGAAAATTGTTTTGGAAAAACTTTCTTCATGAAAGTCATAGAGGATGTTATTACGAATTTGTAGACATGCTATACGTTGAAATCAGAGTTAGCATGAAAAAGTTATCAAATAAAAGGGTAGATATTGAGTTGGTAAAAAAATGGTAAAATTTGTAGTGGGTATAATTTTTGGGGTTTAAGTTGTGGACCGGGTTGGGAGCAGCCCAACAACCCCCATTTCTCTTTCTCTCTCCCTCTTTCTTCTCTCTCTCCTTCTCCCAAAGTTTCCCCGACCCGCCGGCTTCACCACCTTCATCCGCCGTTGTCCGGCCACCATAGACCGCCGGACTGGTCCCGTTCGAACCCCGCCACCTCCTCTCTCTTCTTGGGCAGGTGACCGGCCATGTAACACCGCCGTTCGAGAGAAAACCCGCCGGATAGCCTTTTGCCGGAGTTCCCTCCTCCGGCCACTATATGTCGGAATTTTTTGCTCATCTTGTAGCCCTCATCAAGGTGAGTAATCCCTCAAAAGGAATTGGCTAAATTCGATCTCGTTAGGGTGGTTTGTATAATTGAAAGTTCTAGGGCTTTATTTATATTTTAATTTGATTAGCCTAGTTAGGCTTAGAATTGGACTTTGTGCTAGTTAAGAAAGTTGTTGTGCGGGTTGAGAGGAGTGTTGTGCTAAAATTTGAGAACTATTGGAGGTCGCCGGAGTACAGCTGCCGGCGGAGCAAGCAGCGACGTCGCCCCTTAGGGGCTGTTTTTCATGTTTTTCAGATGATATTAAGGAGAGGAGTTTAATGAAGTATAGTTTGGAATTTTTGGAGGAGTTTTGATAATGTTGGAGATTTTTCAATGGTTAAAGATTTTGGCGGTGATTAGAATCAAATATCGGTAGTTGAGTTAACCGGTTTTAAAATGTGTATAAGGTTAATTTTTGGTTATCGGTGATGGTGGTGAATTTGGAGTTATAATGGATTAAAGATGGAGAAAATGAGCAAGGAAGAAGATTGATATTAGACCCTTAATTTTATGGAATTATTTATTGAAGTTTTAATGTTGAATGAGAATTAATATTAATTATTGTTCAGGACGTGAGAATGATCATTTGGAGGAAGTCTCGGGTCGTCAGCAGGCATAGCCGAGCACTGTGAGTGGACCTTTGATTTAAATTTCATGCATGCACTAAAGTTATTTAATTTCTAAGGCATATTTGAAATTTAGTATTTTCTTGGGATTAATGAGTTCCATCTGTTATTTGGGAACTCTCTTGCTTATTTTAATTGACATGTGGGACATGTCAATTGACCCTTTATATTTGGTAATCTATTACACCCTAAAAGGGTTGACATATATTATTTATCACTAGCTAGCCATTATATAGCGGTGCTCATCATATGTGAGTAGAGCGCTTAGCGATGGACGCTATTATAGTCGCACAAGTGGTCCTCATCATATGAGAGTTGAGCGCTTAGCGTGGGACGCTATTATCGCCTGGGAGGCAACCGATCGGTATATATATATTTATTGCTAGCTAGCCATTATATAACGGTTCTCATCATATGTGAGTAGAGCGCTTAGCGTGGGACGCTATTATAGTCGCACCAGCGGTCCTCATCATATGAGAGTTGAGCGCTTAGCGTGGGACGCTATTATCGCCTGGGAGGCAACCGATCGGTATATATATATATATTTATTGCTAGCTAGCCATTATTTAGCGGTCCTCATCATATGTGAGTAGAGCGCTTAGCTTGAAACGCTATTATAGTCTTACCAGCGGTCCTCATCATATGAGAGATTAACGCTTAGCGTGTGACTCTATTATTGCCTGGGAGGCACCGAACCGAGCCTCGGAGGCTCCTTTTTATATGGTGATAACTTTTTCCCTTATGTTAATCTTCTCAGTTCCGTATTGGTTTAACCAGTGGGGCTGGTTTATCTCTTCTGTCGAGATTTCCGTATTTGATTAACCAGCGGGGCTGGTTTGTCCATTTATTTATGAGATTCCGGATTTAAAGTTAAATGTTTATCAAAGTTGCGTGCAGCAAGGTTTTAAAGTTTAAATGTGGGAAAATATTGCAAATTTACGTTTTGTTAAATAAATTTATTTATTTTTGTCCACTCACTCTAACGTGTTAAATTACTTTCCCCTGGGCCCTTTGTTTTCAAATACCCAGTTTACAGGCTAAGTTAATTTGAGGTCGAGCGTATATGGAGTCGAGGCTTAGTCCAATAGTCAGAAGCTACTTCCGCTTCATCTTTATTCATGGTTATTATTTCCTTATTATATATGCTTTGATAACTAGCTAGTGATTTAATGCTGACTTTGTTGTTTAGTTTAGAAGCGTCAAGTTGGATTTTCAGGTAAGGGTTGTCCATTTTCAAGGAAGGTTTAGCCGAATTTTCGGTAAATTTTCCTTGGAGGTGAACCCCGCAACATTTACCACAGGTTTTAGGGTGAAATCCGGGGTGGGTCCTGACATTCATTAATCTTAGTGCTTGGAATAATTTGTTGATAGGATAACGTCTATACCTTGTTCGATTATTTTAAAGACATAGTAATGGTGCGTTCATCTTGCTTAAGTATTTAAGGGAAGTAATAAGGACATATGCAATGCGTTCACCGTTTGTTCTTGATTGATACCGATTTGTGACTTAATGATTGAAGCGTTGGTTCTTAACATGTCTTGAAACATACTTGGTGGTGGATTTCTAAGTCTCTAACATCTCATCCATCTGGTCTTTTCTAGTTTATTTTATTTCTTTGTTTTCTCTTGTTTATAATCACAAAACCCCATATCTCTAGTAATATCATCTTTTGTTTTATCTTATTTTGTAATTAACGTAAATTGTAAAGGTACCCTCAATCCCCGGCTTTTATAATGATATCTTTATTTGCTATATACTATAATTGACACAAAATGATTTTTAATTGAAACGCTCGGTTTCGGTCGCTATCAATTTTGGCGCCGTTGCCGGGGATTGAAAAATCCCTAGCAATTTGCGTGGTTCTTGTATATATATTTCAGTTTTTATAACTTCTCACATTAGATTTTTTATTTTTCAGCTTTAGTACTTGAGATTAATTTGTGTACATATTACTAACTAAAGTTTTTGTTTTGTTTTTCAATGTGGAATCAATCTTGCGATGTGTGTTCCATATGCTCCATGGTAGGTCATTCAATGGAAACATGTCCAGGCATCCAATATCAAGAATACTATGATCAAAATATGCTTGGAGGATTTCAAGACAACCAAGGGCACTGGAATGATTACTATTCACCTCTACAGAATACTGTATCGGATGATTCTCCTTATTCTTCATGTAACATCAATCCGGACATGCAACAAGGATTTTCCAATGTGTTCCAAGCTTCACCATATTCATTCCATGACTACTGGACACAAGCACCATCTCATCGAATCTCATATAAGTTAAATCATTACGATGAGATGATCAAGTCTCTAAATGAGATGAATGAGGCTCTAGCTTCTTCAAATAAAGCACGGAGTGAGGAGCAAGAAGCTTTCAATGATAGTTAGGCAAAAACTAAAAGGAGTTTGGACACCTTATTGACCTTAATATCTGAAGAGCAGGCATCTTCGTTGATGACAACTCCACATGAAATTCCTACAACTTCAACTCTGTGTTAACCTCATGATGCAATATTCCATTATTCAATATTTTTTGAGGATGAAGAAACAAATTTGGAGGAGTCCTATGAAGAGCCACGTGATGTTGAGACTTCTGAGGATTGCTTAAAAGTGGAGTCCTTCAAAACTCCTACATTTAGACCTTTATTGCTGGTACATGGAAGACCACATGATTCTCCACTCCATCACTCAAGTTCTACACAAGTTCTTCCTATCCAAGCATCATCTGAGTGTGTTGAGCATGTAGATATGGTGGTACCTGAATGTCTCAAATCGGATAAGGAGATTCTTGTTGAGATTGAGAAAAGTTGGAGATAATGGAAGAAGAAGAAGAAGAAGAAGAAGAAGAACAAGAGCTTTACCTTTACATCCTATATCTCAATTGCTCCCAAGTTACTCAAATTGCTATCAAAGGACCATGAAATATCTTTGAAGAAGGTCAAGCATTTGATTGAACCACGACCTGAACCTCCTGGCCACTTTTGTTGAAAAAACCATAGCAACCCAACTTTCTATGCTTCATTTGTTTTGTTTTTGTTCGTTTTGATGCGTTTTGTGTGTGTGCATGTAAGAGTTGAGAAAAGTTGAAGAATACTCCAAATTCAGCCAAAACAATGCTCTCGCAGAAATAGTTCTTCCGACTTTGGAGGGCTACGGATTTTACATAAGTAGATTTGGAAACCCAAGTCATTCTCAGTTTAATGTTGAAGGCAGCAAGGTCACTGCCAGGAAACCAGAAGTTCTGCAGTACAGCCGGGAAAAGATCAAAACAGGGGATACTTCTAGCCATGCTATGGAGAAAAGCTATATATGCCTGAATGGCTTGTTAAATTAACTTCAACTTTTCTTTGAGGCGGTTTAACATTCCGGCACTGGAACTCACTGAAAATCTGGTTTGAAATAGTATTGGTCATTTTCTCAGCTTTTCTATGCAAACTATGTTTTTCTTCTAACTTTGCAGGGCTGCCATTTTCGATCCACTTAGAGTTAGGAAACGTGCCACATGTGCACAAACAGCTAGCAACACCATATTTCATCTCCAATTGAAATCGAAAACATTGGTTGCTGCACCAGGAAGTTATAAGAGCTGGAAGTTGGCCTCATGGCACACAATGGGGGAGCTTTTCTCACCTTCTACCTTTTGTTTTGTTCACTTTCCTCTATACATCTATTATGCATTGCATGGTCTATATTGTTCTCACATTGTGGACAATACGTAGTTTAAGTGTGGGGGAAGAGAATGTATACATTTTGTGTTTTGTTTTGTTTTTGTTAAAGTTCAAAATTTGAAAAAAGAAATTGTTTATTTTCTGTGAGTTATCATGTCTTTCAACTGTCTAGGATGAGTATATATCTCTGAAATTATAGCTAAATGAGGATCACAAGATTGAGAATGAATTCTTTGGTTAATTACGATATATACTAAACATATGAGTATGTAGTAGATGTGGTTTTTCGTTGACATTGGTACAGAATTTTGAGCATGTTGATGATGAGTTTTGATTCATAATTACCCTGATGAGATTTGAGCTTTATTGTGTTATTCTTTTTGAGTGCTTATTGAATAAATCATCATATATTTTCTTGGCAATTCTTAGCGATCTCATTATCTTTCTTCTTGATTGACTACTTGCCGCAGATTAAGTTTAACGGACTCTAGTGCTATAACTCACTTTTGTGCTAGCCGAGACTTGTATAGATATAGCTCTGATTTTGGAAGGGATTAAAAGGACTAAGGATTTCCACCATTGCCAAATTGCCATATGTCCCTATTTTTGTGTGCTGCACACCCCTTAGTTAACCCCTTTGAGCCTACGTTAAGCCTTTCTATCATCACCCATGTAATCCTCACCTTGAGCTTAGTGTAGTGATATCTCTACCTTTGCCCTTAGGGCCTAGTAGAGCTTATGTTGTGATGTAATGTACGTGTGGAAGGATGATGAATAACAAGTGCAGGGGAAGGACTTTTCCATTAAAAAAAAAAGTGTTGCCGAAAAAAAACGGATGTGACGGCACTGAAAAAAGAAGAAGAATAATAATGAGAATATGGATTAAGTCTCCTTTTGTGATGGAGGAGTTTGTTTAAAATTGAAGACCTAATGATGTAATATATGATCTTTGTCCTCATTCATGAATGTTTAAAGGTAATCTTATGGCTCTACTAGGTTTTAAGGACGATTTGTAATTCCTTATCCTTTATTTCATTAAACCCTAGCCTTCGCCAAATTTTAACCTTGATAAAGTTATTTTATGATCCAAAAGATGGGCAGCCATCGATTTGTGGAGATTGGTTACAAAAGTTGAGCATATAGGTTGGTCCATTTGGCAAGTAGTTGATATCTTTCATGAGTTCTTTTTAATTTCACAAAGTAAGTTTCTTTCTTTATATGTGAGCCTACTTGTTTGCTTATTCTCTCACATATAAACATTGAGTAAAAAAGCTTTTAAGCATTAGCCTTGATTATGAGAGAAGAAAGAGTGTAATCATGTGAGATTGAATCATTGTAATACCCTAGATTTTCATTTTATTTTCCTTGTATTATTCTCATATTTAATGAAGGATTATTTATGGAAATTCTTTAGTTTGTAAGAAGATGAAGTTTCGGAAATAATTTTTAAGGTAATTTGACTTTTAAAGAAACCAAAAGTTGACTTTATTTTCTATAAGTTATCTTCGAAAAATTCCTTCTTGAAAGTTGTAGAGTTTGTCGATACGAGTTCGTAGACATGAGGCACGCCTGAAACGGAGGTAGTATGAGAAAGTTATGATTATAGGAAGTTAGTTTTCGGGTTTAGAAACTGTACAAGTAGAAAAATGTGGGGGAATTATTTTTGGAAACCTAAACCTGTGACACTTTCTCTCTCCTCCCTCTCCCGACGCTCACGACCTCGTCCCACTCTCTTTTTTTCTCCAGCCGAGTTCTCCCTCATCCGGCCACCAAACCGGACGTCACTGGTCCCGTTCAACTCCCACAGCCGCCCTCTCCATTTCTGGAGCAGTCTCACTCGTAGTCGCGCCGCTTGGAAGCCGCCACAGAGCGGTAGAGTTGCTGCGGTATCGCTGGAAAACCTGTGATTTCGACTGCGTTTTCGGTGAGAGTTAGGTGAGTCTTGCTCATCTTCTTCCTCTAGTGATGTTTATACGTCTTTGCTGACCTGAAAACCAAGTTTGGGCACCGGTTTTGCAGGTTTGGTTTTTGATTTCGTTTTGGAGTTTCAGGGCATTTTTCGGCCGATTCCGGCTGAACTAGTCAAAACCTCAGGTATTAAAGTTGTCCACCATGCTTCAATCTATATGTTTCATGTTATGAGTTTCTTCTAATTCGGAAGTTTTGGGGTGGCACGTGGGGCTCACTCGCCACCGCCTGTGGCGGCGCGTCCGGCTGAGTTATGGCCTTAGTTTCCTGTGGATAGCTAGTTCTTACTGCTGTGATTTTGTTGAGAGGTAGTTTGGCTAAGTTTTGAGCAAGGTTTGCATGTTAGGACTTAGATTTATTTGTTTTGGCTTGGTTGAGTTTGAGTATAGGTTTTGAAGATTTGAGGCAGCTCAATTGTGTCGTTGAGTTCAACAACTTTGGGAAGTTGTCCTCCCTTGAGCTAAGGGTTATTTTAAGGGTATTGTGTTATCATTTAGTACTTTGGTATCTAAGGTTTTTAATTGTATGATTTTAGGTGATTTGTGATTTTGTGATTGGCTTGCCTTTGTTGTGTTGGGGGTTTAGCAGTAGGATTTCTAGGTGAGTAAATCTCACCATAGTTCGATTTTGGACCTAATTTTATTATGGTCATTGGATGTTGATGATGGATTAATAATATGATATTATTTGTTTTTAAAATATATGAGCTTGATCGCCAACGGCTCATAGGTAAGATAAAACAAGTTTTCCTTATGGGTTATTTTAAGGTTCATGTGATCATAATTTATTGATTTTGATAGATTATTCTTGTGGAATATCTATATTTGTTCATGTAAATATATCTATGTCGAATGATATAATTTAGGATGTGATCTTGAGCTGTTGATGATGATGTTGTGATATTGAGATTGTTGGATAAATAGCCAAACTGGGTTCCAAGCCTTTAATCGGGTGATTGGTTACAGTTATGATGCTATTTATTATTTTGTGTTTTGATATTGGATAGTCAAACCAGGTTCCAAGCCATTGGCTAGATGATTGGTTACGGTTAGGAATAGAGCTCTAGTCCGTCTGTCAGTGTAGGTCATGGGAGATACTTTATAGTATCTGGGATCCATGAGTACACAATTTATTGTTGTAGGTCATGAGAGGTATTTATTAAATATCTGGGACTCATGAGTACATTTCTTTGGTAATGTGTTGGATTTGTGGTTTTTAATTATTGATTAAATCTCTCTTGTGGAATGTTGGATGTGATAAATGTTGTGTTATTTTTGAGTTTACTCATACGGGCTTTTTAGCTTACCGGGTTTGTTATTTTACAATCCCGGTGCACCAATTATTGGTGTAGGGGTTAGACCTGCAGGTGAGGATCAGCAAGGTTGAGGCGGAGGCTTAGTGGCAGGGTTCTTTTTTGTTTTTGCTGTACTCTATATAGTTTTGTTAATTGGGTAAATAGTTTTAAACTCATGAGATTGTTCTCATGTTTCTTGCGTTGCAAGTTTATGTAAACAAGGAAGTGTTATATTTAACTCAGAAATGAGTTGTATGATATATACTTTCCGCTTTTGAGTTCTAGATGTTTGGGATTGTTGTTGAAACAGGATGGGATATTTATATTTTAAGTTAGATCATGCCGAAATTTTTGAAAATTATCTTTTGAAAATTGTGGTGTGATAATCATACTTGTTGGATACATGCTGAGCTCCACCCATCACAATTGTCACCCCCGTGTCTTACATGCTTATATGCGGAGTATATGTTTTAATTAACTCTCGAATTACTCATAATTGATTCTTGATTGAGTGCTAATCCTGATGCTATGAAAGTAAGAGATTTGTGAGATAATAATGTTGAAGGCATAGTTTGTTTTGAGTCTTTATTTTGTTTTCTTTGTTTTAGATTTTGCTAAGGGACTAGCAAAACCTAAGTGTGGGGGAATTTGATAGGAGCACAAAGTGCTACGTTTATAATGTATTTCCGACCTTATTTAGCTATGTAATTCCTTTAACAATATTCATATCAATTAAGTTTGTGTTTTTAGATCATAAATAAAGCAGACGAGCTCAAAAGAGACGAAAGAGGAGAAATGAATCCATGTTGTGTAAGGAAAGAAATTAGAAAATATGTTAGAAATTATCAATCAACTTCGATAGAAGATTGTGATTACCTCACAACGATCCAGGAGATGTGCCATATATCAATGGAAAGCTAAAAGAGTCTACTTTCCACAAATATTTACGAATCGTCAATACCTATTTTGAAGAAGAAGTTATGAGCGTTTGAGTGACCGAAAGGTTAGTCTACTCGAATTTCTGATTTGGACCAAAACTTCTATTTTAAGGCCCATGGACGAGTTTTGAGGGTTTCTTAACCCTAATCGCGGCATAAAAGAAGTGAGGATTAGAGGAGGCAGCGATCTCACATCATCAGAACCTCCATAGTTGTGGACTCACACGAGGAAGCCGCTAAGCCATCATCGATCTCTCCATCATCCACGGTTTGCCTTTCCTTTGTCATCTTTTAATTGAAACGCCCGGTTTCGGTTGCTATCATACGAGGGTTATTATTTATCTTTGTTGTTACTTAAACTAGCAGGGCTAGTCTGTTTCCATGAGATTTTCTTTATGAAGGTTTTATCAATACTTGCATGCAACAGTTTTCTTGCTTATCGAAAAGTGGGAAAGTACTAAAGTTTTGGTTTCATAATTGACGTACATTTACCTATTTATTTTTCGTCCACTCACGCTAACGTTTTCAAATACTAACGAAAATTACGCTAACGAAAATTCTTGCATACACCAAGGTACAAGTGAACCAAGTATTTATTAGAAAATCTTAACCGTTGATATTTATACTTAACTTTTTATTTAAATATTAAATAATAGGATAAATGTAATCTAACGGTCTATTCATCATAGTTTAAGTGCATCTTGCTGCTTTGAATCCTCTATGGAATTTTGAGGGGTGGGAATTTTTGCTAGAAATTGTGTGGAAAGGAGTTTTCGATCCATTCTTACTGCATTTTGTATTTTGTTTTGAAATGTTAAATGAAACATAATGGCCTTTTTTTTGCCTTTGCATTGTTCTGTTCACCCAAATCCATTGTGAAAAATGAATTTCGCTTAATTGTATTTCAGTCAAAGAGTCCCCTAGTTGTTATGACTAATTAGTCATGTGCTTATGCCAAATATAATCTTGGATTATATGTGAAATTCGTGTATATGGCACTTCTGAGTTCTCATAAAATGCGTGTTGTTCGCTCGATATTTTCATTAATTTTCTGATGTCCAATATGAATTGTGTTGATTGAGGCAATGTAGTTATCTATTTTTTTTTTGCTGCCCATCAGTATGCAAGATCTGTTCTTCGCTTCGATTTTGGTTTATTGGTCTGATAATTTTGTCATGTCGTGTAGTTATGTCGTCTGATTCGCCTAACCTTGAAGGTTACTTGGCCAGAGCCAATGCTTAAGATGTTGGTAGGGAACATCGCTCGGAACTGAGGCAACATCGATCGGAACTGAGGCAACATCATGGTTCCGTTGGGGGAACAAGTAGTTTTTTTTAGCGTCTTCTTGATCGCCAGATAGTGGATCCTGTTAGCGGGAGGATGTTTAGTGAGTTTATTCGTATGCTTGTTCAACAGTTTCATCTTCCTGAAACGTTGGCGTTTCGCTCGCTGCGGGAGCAGGAATCTATTATCTACCCAGCCATGGCACAGTTATCTTTTAGTCTTAGATCCGTGCGGGTTTAAAACTTCCTTTGGCTCCTGAAGTTCATTGTGCAATAGAGGAATTAGGAGTAGCTATTGGTCAGATATGCCCTATTACATTGAAGACAATTCATTTGATCTGTCTGATTTGGAAGTTATCGGGCTTAATTGTTCCTTCTCCTGCCGATATTCTTTATTTCTTCGCCCTCAAATATTCTCAGAGAGATAACTGCCGAGGGACTGTTTATTTGACGCCTCAAGATTCTGGCTCTTGAAGGTTGTTAGATGTCCCCGGATTTGGCTCTTCCTGGCACTTTGGTGCCTTTATTGGGGTATCTGGCTGGGAAAAAGATATGAACTTTGCTTCTCGATATCGCACAAGCCTTGAAGTGTCACGTACTTTTCGTGCTGCAAGTAAGTCCTATTGGTAATTTTGTTTTATCTCTAGTGCCTTCTCATTCGATGTTTCCTAATGCCTTTATCTTCATGTAGATCTTGAACTTCCTATCACATCTGATTGGGAACTTTTTTGCTGTAAAAGAATTGTTACAATGATCAAAGAGTTTGGAAAGTTTGATTTCCAGCATATGACTTATATCCTTGTTTTAACAAAATTTGGGCTTGCGTGCATCCCTGGTGAGTAGTTTCCTACCCTTGTTTTTTTTTTTTTTTGCTTTGGTGCATATTTTTCTTATTTGTTTTTGTTTTGTCTTGTAGAGAAATATGATGGGTTTATGTTCCGCATCGATACTCCGGGGCTATACGTTTGAAACTTAAGGAAAAGGAGTTGTTTCCCTATGTCCGTGCGAATATCGTCATATTATTCTGATCCAGAATTGAATTCCGTCGCGCACGACATGACTCCGAGATCTACCCGATCTGATGAGGGCAGGAGGAATGTGAAGAAGGTCAAAGTTGGGTCGCAAAAAATAACTGAACCAATTGTGGGAAAAGAACATCATGTTCAACGATTCGGTCGCGAAGGTTCCCAGTCGAAGTCTCGCTCTGTGAGTTCTGGTTTGTCGCTATTAAGAAATCTGGGGTCCAAAGAATCATCTATTGTTGTGGATGAGTACGGGTCGAACATTGGTGAAGTAAGGAAAGAATTGATTTCCTTTATCATGGTTACACCATTTGGGAATCTTCCGCTTGTTACCCTTACGACAAAGGATTCTCGAAGTCCTCTAGAAGAAGGAGAAATTTATGTTGCTATTCTGCTGCGGAATGAAGTTTTCCCGGAAACGGCTATAGAGAAGAAGAAGAAGAGGAAGGGTAAGAAGCCTATTACAAAGAAGCGAAAATATGCTAGTGATGTTCAACTCGCAGATTTATTAAATGCTTTGTGTGACCGTTCGGTTCTTGTTCGCGAGAGCAAGCATTTTTGGTTTGATCAGCTTCCCAGCAAGTATACTCTGTCATTGGGTGTTCTTGCCCCTGCGAAAACTTTTGTTCCTATAATGGATTGTGGGTTGTCATCATTTTCCCCTGCAGAATTATCAAAAAGTACAAATATGTCAGTGCGAAAGCTTGCAGCAGCTATAAGTGATTGCCCTTTGCCTGTTAAAGATGGTCTTTCCGATGCGAATCTTGAATTACATAAAAGTTGCAACATTGTGATTTCTAAAACCGTGCAACTTCTGAAAGGTCTGTATAATTGTGAAGTGTTCCAAGATTCCCTTGTCCTAGCGCAATTGCGAGAGACTGGCAAGGAATTGGCTCGTGTGAAGAGGATTATGAAGACGGTGGAAAATGAGAAAGGCAAGATGGAATCCTTTGTCAATTCCTCCTCTCGCCGAGAGGTTACACTGGGGAAGAAATGTCAGGACCAACAAGAGTTGATTAATTCTATCTGTGTGGATCTTCAAGAGTCGGAGAGGAAAGTGGCAGAACTTCGCACGGCTAACTATGAGTTATCCAGGTCTCTTGCAGAGGCCAAACTTTAGTAGTCTATTGTCCAAGAAAGAATATCAGCCCTGACGAATTATGTCATTGCACTTAAGCAGGGAGACAATGGCAAGTCTATGATGTCGTGCACAATTGAATTGTATAAAGAAAATTCTAGGCAATGACGTGAGCAAAAGGGACATGTGATGAACATGTTGCAGAAAGTTGAGCAAATGGCCGAGCGAGCTCAATATCGCCTCTTTTTGGAGCAAGGATTACTAAGAGTAGATGACACTGAGAGAAGGCGAACTTTAGACTCATGGTATGAAGTGTCAAGTACGAAAGAGTTTGATATTGCCACGTCCTCTAGTGACAATGATAGTTTAAGTTGAGAACTCTTTATTGTTGTTGACTTCTTTTGTAATTATAACAATCATTATTTCATTGTTTGGCACTTATTTTGAGGCATGTGAACCATTTTTCTTTAGCTTAATTGTTTTTTTTCCATTATGGTTTTATGAAAAGATGAAACAGTGAGTTGCCAAACACTTTCACGCAGGGAAAGGAATCAATTACTGAATAATCTTCTTTTCATTGTATTGTCTGATTCATGCTGATTTTCAATGAAGAAAGAAGATATTCATTTGTAGTTTGCCTATGTTAGGGCTTATGGGAGCAAACTATTTTATTTGTAAATTAATTGAAGTAAAGCAAATCGAAGTGATGTAGAATCGGCTTATGTTGTAATGGCAGTATTCGGTTGGTGCTACTTGATGTGTCCGCGCACAGTTGGTGTTTCTGCTGGGGGAGTTGGGACACAATCTTTTAGCTTTCCTTCACGAATGAGTTGTTCACATACGTTATGTAGCAGCCCGGCCCGGTCCATTGAGATATTGTCCGCTTTGGGCCCAACGACCCTCACGGTTTTGCTCTTGAGGTTTCACCCCAAAACGCATCTCAATGTAAAGTGCTAGCTCTGCACATATAAGCATAGCAACTTGTCTCCCCCAGGCGATGTGGGACGGATGCGCCTAATAGCTTTCCTGCCTAGTTAGGTCATCACAATCAACCCCCTTTAGGGCCTGACATTCGCGTCGGCACACTTCCAGCCAGGGACAGGCTCTGATACCAAATGTAGCAGCCCGACCCTATCCATTGAGATATTGTCCGCTTTGGGCCCAACGACTCTCACAATTTTGCTCTTGAGGTTTCACCCCAAAACGCATCTCAATGTAAGATGCTAGCTCTGCACATATAAGCAAAGCAACTTGTCTCCCCCGGGCTATGTGAGATTGTGATGACCTAACTAGGCAGGCAAGCTAGTAGGTGCATCCGTCCCACATCGCCCGGGGGAGACAAGTTGCTATGCTTATATGTGCAGAGGTAGCACCTTACATTGAGACGCGTTTTGGGGTGAAACCTCAAGAGCGAAACCATGAGGGTCGTTGGGCCCAAAATAGACAATATCTCAATGGACCGGACCGGGCTGCTACACGTTACACAGGGTTCGACAATCATTAGTGTAGTGCCCGTCTTCGTGATGGTATTTGCGCCATTTTCCTGTCTTGTTTGCATTCTTGGGTTTTGGAAATCACAATGGTGGTGCTGGTGGAAGGATGTCTTTGTGTTTCTTAAGATCTCAACATATGTTGTATTGATCACCGAATAGACTTTGAACCTTAGGGTGCAATCTTTTTGCTATCGCCTATCATCTCTTCCCGGGCGGAATTGGCTCTGTGCGTATCCTTTTTTGCACTTGTTAGTGTTATATTGCTGGAATCAGCTACGAGAAGGAGATCAAGATTTTAGACGTCCATGCTTCTTGGTTTTGGCGTAATCTTTATGGCTAACAACAGGGGTGGCGGTCAGAGGTGGAAGATTGTCGCCATAAGTCTTGAATTCTGCCTTCGCATGGATTATCGCTAGATCCATGACCTCATCATATTTCGATGGTGGCATGAGAGTGTCGAGGTAATATTTGAAGTCCTCTGTTGGAAGAGCTTTTTGAAATGCTTGATTGGCCAACCCCTTGTCTAAGATTCGATACTTTGATGTAGCCAACCTCTATCAATTTATGAACTTTCATAAGCTTTCATCAGGGCGCTGGATTGGAACTGCTTAAGGATTGGAACTTTCATAAGATTCCACCTAGGATGTCTTCTGACTAGCCGAATGAATCCGCCACCAATTGGAACCGCTTAAGGAAAGCGTCTTACAATTCTTGAAATGAATGTATTGAATCCCATGGGGATTCATTGAACCAGGCCATTGCATCTCCCGAGAGTGTTTCTTGAAATAAGTGGTAGAGTATAGCATCACCATGGTATTTTCCCTGCATAGTGGATTCAAAATACTCTAGGTGAGTATACAAATCCGTGTGACCATTGTAGTGGTGAATCTTCAACAGTTTGGGTGGAGGAACCCCAATTAACGGCTGGATTCGTAGGGAAAATGGGCCGGGGCGAGTAACAAAATGCAAAGGAGCGGATGGTCCTATGGTCTTTTCTTTTATCTTTTCGAATAATGATTTTAAGTGATTTGTTTTGAATAAAAAAGTGATAAAAGATTAATCTAGTTAGCTGCATCTAAGAGCTCTGTTTTCTTGTATCTTATGGTAAGATTGCCGCCTATGCAGTGGGTTGAGAATCTTGTTCGAAGATGTCACTTTTGTTTTATTTAAGTACGTCCTGAAACTTTGTTGTTATATGAAAAATTGTTTATTTCTTTTGTTGTTAAATAAATTTCTACATTTAAATTTCGGGACGAAATTCTTTTAAGAAGGTAGGATTGTAATATCCCAGAATTTTGGTTTTCTATTTTTAAATGGAAAAATATTTTTTGAGCTATATTTATTTCGATTTCTATTATTATTTTCAATTCTTTGTGGCTTTCAAAAATTATTCAAATTTTTAGTTTGTCAATTTTTGTCTTTCGAGCCCATAGGATTAATCTAGACGTCGTTACGAGTTCATAGGATTTTTCGGATCATCGTTTGGACATCAAAGCTATTTTTAATGATTTTTGGAAGTCGGTATTATCTAAAAATTTAATTAAAAATATAAATTAAGGCGGTTTGAATCTTGGCCATTGATCTCTAAACCGCCTGATCTGGACCGTTGATTGGCTTTATATCTATAGGGAAGGGATTAGAATAGATTAGTCTCAGACCCAGACCGAGTCAGTCTCGACCCGAACAGAGTTGACGGGTAAACCGGACTTTTCTTCGTCCTCCCGCGACGACGTGGCGGAAGATTGGTGGCGACGGCTTCATATCGTCCTCCCTGTGATCTCTGTTTCATCAAAGGATCTTCGGTGAAGGAGAGGCTGGGTTCGTCGACGAGTTTACGATTCCGGCCAAGTCGTGGTGTCTCACCGGTGTGGATAGCTTCGTCTCCTCATCCTCGACGTCCTTGTGAATTTAGCTTGTCGAGACAAGGTCAGGTGAGGGAGAATCGAAGGAGAGAAGCTTCTAGGGTTTTGGCCGTGTTCTTGGTGTTTTCTGGCGACCTCCGAGTTTGACTCAGGTATCAAAGTTGGTCTATTCTTCAAACTCTACCTGTTTATATAATTGAAATCGAGTTATATTGAGTTTTGGAGAAATTGGAATTTAGGCAGTGGGTGACCGTCGTGTGTGCCACCGTGCACGGCGGTAGTGGAGGTGTTTGATTGTTGTATGATTACAAAATAATTGTTGTAGTTGAATGGATGTATTCTCTGTTGATATTCAATTTTAGATTGAGAAATGAAAGTCTGGAATTATGGGAGATTTGAAAGCTACTGTACACGGCGAGTCGACAGTGGCGGTGGCAGTTGTGGTGTTTGTGTGAACTTGCAGGGTGTTGATAATGATTGAATGTCAGAATGGGAGAGAACAAGATGATCAGATGGTGTAGAACAATAGTTGTTGTTATTGTTTTTCTTGTTATTTGTTTGCTATTTTTCAATTTGGGAATTTCATTTGATGACAATGTTTGATTCTACAATTGGAGTAGTTGGGTGAAAGAGGAGACCATGTGGGCATAATGTTTTTCTAATGTGTTTAGAAATTTGAATAAATGTGCATGTTGGCTCAAAATGGGATAAATTAGAATTCAAGTTTGAATTGGATTTTGAAATGATCAAGCTATTCCTTGTGAAGGAAACTATGAAATAGTGTGAAGAAGAGAAGGGAAGGGTGATCAAGATTTAAAGTTGAATTGGTTCTTGGAGTGGAATTGGGATATGATAGCATGAAGGACTTTAAAGGTACGAAGACAGAGAAGTTGGTGGAGACGTGCTTGGGTGTCCTTAGTAAATTTCAGAATTAGATCAAGCTGATTTATAGTGACCTGTCAACATTCTTGGAATGAGGATTTGATACGAGGATTGAAGGCACGTTGTAGTTCCAGAAACAGAAGGATACAAATTTCAAAACGCGTGTTGCAGTGTCACTAATTTTAATTAGCATCGGAGTTAGCGCTTGGATTCTAGGTAGGGTCTCTCGGGGAACCTTTCTTTAAATTGATAATTAGTTTATAATTGAAATGAGTGATTTGTGTGACATGATTGATTAACCCTTGGGTGTTATTGTTTTCGATAAAGTATGTGTAATTTGTGATTTATATGATTGATGTTATTGTTTTCCTTAAAAGCATATGTTGGATGTTATTAGTATTGATATTCATTTGACATGCATAATGCATTGTGAGGAATGGTGAGAAATTGTGAGAATGGAGATTCTGGAGAGGATAATGAGATTGATAGAATAGATACATTTTGTGTAGTTGAGTTTCCTCATGGGGACTTCTAGTAGCTATGATCAGCCCACATGCACAAATGAGTGGGGAAAGTATGCCCCTTTGACGTATGAGTCGATAAAACGATCTTTCGGGTTTCGGGACTGGGGACCATGAGGTTAACAAAAGACTAACAAAATAGGTCGTATATTCGAGACATCACACGACATGAGACGTGTAAGTACATATGTCTTGAGTGTATGGACTAATTAGCCAGTAATAGAGTGGAGGGAGTGCATTAGCATTTATGCATCGATTTTTTGTTATATATATAAAATATTGTTTGTTTGATAACTTGTTTGTGCGACATAGTTAAGTATAGAATTAAAATTTGTTTAGTCCTTGTGGTTTGAAGTCGACATCTGTTTAGTCCTTGTGATTTTATTTTAATATGAATAGTCCTTAAAGTCACAATTTTTCATTCAAATAATAATCCTTATGGTTTTATTTTAATCTGAATAGTCCTTAAAGTCATGATTTTTCATCCAAATAGTCATTCTGATTCATTTTCTCAGTTAAAGGTCCATAAGGACTATGGAAACGTAGTTTCATGAAAATCGACGTCTCTTGACACAAACACTTTTCCAGTTGCTAAATCTATGACTCTATATCCCTTTTTCCCATGTGGATATCCCAGAAAAACACATCGAACTGCTCGAGGATCAAACTTTGGAGGTTTGTTTGGATGAGTGGATGCAAAACAAAGGCAACCAAAGACTTTTAGGTGTTCATAACGTGGTTCTTTGTCAAACAATTTTTCAAAAGGACTTTTATCTCCTAAAAGAGGTGTTGGGGTTCGATTGATTAAATATGCAGATGTTAAAATGGCATCACCCCAAAAGGCTCTAGGAAGATTTGCTTGGAATAACAAGGCTCGTGCCATGTTTAGAAGATGTCGATGCTTCCTCTCAACCACACCATTTTGTTGAGGTGTGTTGACACAACTTGTTTGATGAGAAATTCCCTTTGATGCATAAAAACTTTTGTGATCAAACTCGGGACCATTATCACTACGCCCTGTTTTGACTCGTGCATTATGCTGATTTTCAACAAGAGTGATGAAATTGACCAAAAGATTTCGAGCTTCTGATTTTTGAACCATTAGATAGACCCAAGTACTCCTAGTGTAATCATCTACGATAGTGAGAAAATATTTTGCACCCAAGTAAGTAGGTTCATGATAACCTCGCCAAATTTCAACATGAATTAAATCAAAAGGTAACACACTTGAAATTGAACTTAAAGGAAAAGGCTTATGAGTTTGTTTTGCCAAATGACACACTGAACAAGTACTTGCAGTGCAAGCTTTATTGAAAAGAAATGAAAACTGAGAGTAAACTCGGCTGGAAGGGTGTCCAAGCCGCTGATGCCAAAGATAAGATGACTGACTTGATATTGCTTTGCATTTTGCTTGCTGAACTTTGCCGAGACAGTATAGACCTTCCTTCTCAGGGCCCATCCCAATCATCTTCTCCGATTGTAGGTCCTGAATGACACAAAAATCTTTTAGGAACAAGGTGATAAAGGATGAGTCACGTGCAATTTTACTGACAGATATGAGGTTCAAATAGAAAAGTGGTACACACAAGACATGGTGCAAGGTGAACAACGATGAAAAAGTAACTGTTCCAACATGACTAACTCGGGCTAGACTACCATCAGGAAGTTTGACACTTTTATTTTGGACAAGATATTTGGTGGTGAGAAGATTAGGGTTGCATACTATATGATTAGTTGCCCCACTGTCTAGAATCCAAATACTTTGCTTGTCACAATTCGTAAACTGTAAAGCTTTACCTGAGAGTTCCTCATAAGTAGAACTATTACCGACATGGTTTGCGGCACTAGACTTCTTCTCATTCAACATCTCAAGAATTTGTTTGCACTCACTCTTTGAGAAGGGGAAGGTACCTAATCTGCCTTCTGCGTCAAACATGGCTGCAACGTTGTTCCCGCGTGCATCATGGTTCTGTGTCTTTGCTGCTTTTTTCAAAGCTTTTCTCTTCTTGCAGTATTCATATGTATGAGCTGTCAGGCCACAAAATGTGCACTTCAAATGTGCACGACAATATTTTGTGTAGTGATTTTTACCACACTTGCCGCATATCTTCTTATCACTGCTAGCATCACCTTCTTCACGTCCCTGATTCTTAACTGCAAACACAGACCCTTCTGGCTGTTGTACGAGTGCTTTTCCTCCCAAAGAAGCCTCGGCCTGTTTCTCATGACGTAGTATCATGGAATAGGCCTTGTTGACCGCTGGAAGTGGATCAATAGCGACAATAGTCCCACGCATTTGTGCATATGTTTCATTAAGTCCCATGAGGAACTTCATGGTTTTTTGATTGTTGATGTACTCACTAACCTTGCCCCCTTCTTCACATCCGAGATCACACAAGGCATCACGTTCATCCTACAATGCTTTGAGTTTGGTGAAGTAGGTAGTAATAGAATCAACACCTTGCTCACACTTGTGAATTGTGTTTTCAACATTGAACAATTGCACGATGTTTGTTTACATAAATATCTCCTGTAACTCAAGCCAAACAACCTGAGCACTTCTACAATGAACAATGCTTTTAGAAATAGACGCAGACATCGATCCCCTCAGCCAAGTTTTGACCAAAGTATCGCACCTATCCCATTGTTGTTGTTCTTCCAGCTTCTCATCGGTTGGGCGCTGTAGAGTCCTATTGATGAAACAAATCTTGTTTTTGATTTTCAACGCGTCTTCCATGGATTGACTCCATTGCGTGAAATTTTCCTCCACCAAAGGTTGCTGCACAAGAACCGCGCCAGACTGATCTGAGTGGTGGAGATAGAGGTAGTGAGTGGAGACCTCCTATGGGTCTATAGTACACATGGCTGGCTGCGAAGCAGCGGCTTCTTTGAGGATTTTCTCCCATAGAAGCTTCTCCAGCTTCTTCTGCTCGTCTTCAGTCATGGAGATAGTCGTGTTTCGGGTTTAGGATTTCTTTAGGTATTCGGCCTCTGATGGAAGAGCTCTGGTGCCATAAAGAATTTGTAACTGGTGGTTATCTTATTCACACAAATGGCTGAGAATTACATGCCTTTTATATAGGCTACATCAAGAATCCTAGTTAAATTAAACAAGACAACCCATTTGTACGAGGAGAACAATTACAATAATAAAAACAAAAGTTTTTTTCACCAACAGTCCCTCAACTCTGGTGTACCTACCAATGTGATACCTCAACTCTTAATCGTACCAATGTGATACCCAGACTCTAGTATTGCTATCATTGAAGTACTTCCGTCAGTTTTTTTCAACTTTTCCGTCATCTTGGGGACGTGGCAAGTACGTGAGGCCCACAAAGAGGGTTAAAAGACAAAATTAACCCCATCTGAGAGGAGCAATGTTTTTCCCGCCCTTTACCTTGAGAAAGACACCCAACAATTCCAATTTTGGCGCCAATTTTCCCTCCATACTCATTAATTTGTGTCTTTTATCTAAACTAAAGAACTACTGCCAACCAGTCGACCACAATCTGATAAAACCTAGATCAATCTCATTTTCTATTTTTACCCTAGCACTTGTTAAACTAACAGAATAAATATAGAAATTTATATGGAACATCTCATTTCCACAATCTCATAAGAATATAGAAACACATAACTTAACGAAATTCAAATACATGTTTAATTACCATTAGTTCTTACAAGCAAAAATCATGGCAGATCAACATAAATACTGTTCCATGATGCATAATATGTACTTGCCACGTCACCAAGATGACCGAGTAGGGAGGGAAAATTTTGGCGCCAATTTTCCCTCCCTACTCCTTAATTTGTGTCTCTTATCTAAACTAAAGAACTACCGCCAACCAGTCGACCACAATCTGATAAAACCTAGATCAATCTCATTTTCTATTTTTACCCTAGCACTTGTTAAACTAACAGAATAAATATAGAAATTTATATGGAACATCTCATTTCCACAATCTCATAAGAATATATAGAAACACATAACTTAACGAAATTCAAATACATGTTTAAGTACCATTAGTTCTTACAAGCAAAAATCATGGCAGATCAACATAAATACTGTTCCATGATGCATAATATGTACTTGCCACGTCACACAAATTAAGGAGTAGGGAGGGAAAATTGGCGCCAAAATTAGAATTGTTGGGTGTCTTTCTCAAGGTAAAGGGCGGGAAAAACATTGCTTCTCTCAGATGGGGTTAATTTTGTCTTTTAACCCTCTTTGTGGGCCTCACGTACTTGCCACGTCACCAAGATGACGGAGAAGTTGAAAAAAACTGACGGAAGTACTTCAATGATAGCAATACTAGAGTCTGGGTATCACATTGGTACGATTAAGAGTTGAGGTATCACATTGGTAGGTACAGCAGATTTGAGGGACTGTTGATGAAAAAAACTCTAAAAACAATATACAAAACTAATTACTTAAGCATATAACTTCCGAAACAAGCTGCTACCCAACTACACAGGCTGAAGTGGGACCCAATAGTTACACTCCCAACTACACAGGTTGAAGTGGGACCCAATACTTACACTCCCATGCCATTATTATTGCTTGTCCTTCCCGCCCATCCTTCTTGTACTTTGCCAATCTGAACTGACACAAATCTCCTAAAAGCCTTGTGGAGCCCTCAACAGCTCCTTTCCCTTCTCTTTTTTGTTTTGGCATTCGACCTTGATCAAAGTCCCAAACTTTCACGTGGGGTTCCAGTTCGTTCCTCTGAAGGTTTCAGTGAGTCAGAGATCCGAAGCTGCCATTTCTTGAACCTCCAACTAAGGATTCTTCAGCTTCAAACATGACCTTGGTAAGAACAAACCCATCTTTGTTTTAAATGATTGCTCTTAGGTGCTTCTGAATTTTCAAGTTTCATTTCTAGGAGACGAAGGACATCCGTCTTTGTAAAGCTTGAGCTTGTTTTTCTTACTGACCCACGCTCAGAAATTTCTGTATATTTTGATCTTTTGTGGAGAGTTCAGGGAACAAGAGAGGTTGAGTGTGTGGGGTCAGTTTTCCCAAATCTAAATTTAAGGGGGTGGAGTGGTAGACTAAGTTTGCACTTTTTAAGTTCAATTCCATTAGCTTTATTTGTACTTTAGATTTTGGATTTTTTTTTTGTTCCCAGATTGAAAACCAAATCGGTGATTGTACATGTGTGGACAACTCATTTGACTGGTTCGAAAACCAATATGTGAAATGGAAAGAATTTGAACAAAAGAAATTTAAAACTATAATTTTGAACAAGTTACTCGAACGATATGGATATCAAGGAACTCAATTTGACAAGACGAGATTACAAAGTGATAAAATGAAGAAACGGATATAGACAATTACGGATATTGATGCATTTTGGCCACAAGTTGTTGCAGTTATTGTTTGTAGTTTCTGTGTACTCAATTGCGAACTACCTGAAGTTATTTGTTTTTTCCTTTTCTTTTGGCTATGTGATGAACAGTAGCGTAAAACTAGTAGAATAGCTTTGTATATTCAACAAGCTAACTGCCTTAGTGAACCAAACTTAGAAGTTTGATAGAGTAATAGACATGGTAAACGTGGGGATGATGAACAAACGCAACAAAGTGCAAGAGTTTTGATCATTAATGACTCCAAAATGATGCACAACTGCTAAATAACCTCATACATGAATCTGAAAGATACTTGGATGTGAGACAATCAATGAAAACATGTGCCAAAATACTAATGCATGAATGCTGAATAAATGCTTAGCGCATTGCATGCTGTTATTCTAAATCATCATGGTATTTTGCCAAAACTGGATGGTCAGCATGTATATTGAATGAACTCGCAATTTTAGTTCTGAAAAATGTGAGGTTTTGTAACCCCAGAAGGTAATGCCACCTCTCTTTTTTTCCCTAGGTTAATGGCTTGTGTAAATAACATTTGTTATTGAAGCTCTGCCTCTACTTCAGATAATTTGGGGAGAAATATCATAGCAACACCAGAAGATAACATGCTTGAATCTGAAAAGAGAATAAAATTGCTCGAGTCCCAGAAGGACCTCCATCCTCTTTTGGGGCCGGACACAATAAAACTGTGTGGAATCCTACAACTCTCAGTATGAATCTGATATCCTGCTTACAACATTTTACTTTTTACATCTGATGTCCTTTTAACTCAATATTCCACTAATTCTTCTCAGTAAAATTCTGCTCTAGATTTTAATCATATTTTCATTGATTATTTTATAATGTAGGATGCTGCCATGAGTTTCGTTGAAATTCTTCTTGAATATGTTACCAATAGCCACCTTATTAACAGAGAATCAACAATGTTGCAGGCGTTTCAGATATCTCTGGTTAGAACCATCTTCCTTTTTCTTAAATGTTATCTAAACATATGTTTTGAGTATATATGTGATGGTGATTGTGAGTCTCTTCTGAATAGATTTAATTTCATTTGCTTCAAGAAAGCACTTCATGTAACAATTATCCGAGTTGCATTATGACGGGTAACTACGGTAGCCATCCTAGGGTACTAGGGTGGTGTTTTTTAGGTCTTAATACTAAACGGCACCTTAGAGAGTAGCAAATCGAGTAAACCTTAACTTAAATGACCACTAGTGTGCAACAGTTTGGAGACATGCCAGGATGTGGCACATGCTGCACATCCTTGTTTTTATTGGTGCATATATACTTCAGTCTTGGGTGTATGTGCAGCAGCAACATGCTACTCTTAATCATCTAATTTACTATTCTCGTTATACTCTACAGTTATTAGTTCATCTAGAATGCCAACTTTAATTGTGTTTAACCAACTCACTGCTGTCTGTAAATTCTAGTGTTGGACCGCAGTTTCATTGCTGAAGCAGAAAGTCAATCACAAAGAATCCCTTGCCTGTGCGAAGAAGCATCTTTACTTCAATTGCACAAAGGACGAGGTGGACTTTGTGTATGACATGCTGCAGTGTCTGAAAAGTAGGTTGTTATACTGTACATGTTGTAGATATCCTTTAGAGGACCGCTCAAATTCAAAGGTTTCTCATTCTTCCCAGAAATTCACATCAGAGATTGGAAGCTTGTCACTAGATCAAGAATATGCAGCACAAAAGGATGTCTCAAAGAGTATCAAACAACTTCAGAAAAAGTTTAAAAAGAAGTTGAAAAAATTTGTTGATAAGCAATGGAAAGAGAGAAGTGAAATTTTGAGAAGATACAAGGAAGAGGCGGAAAACCTGGAATTCAAGCACAAAATGGAGTCCATTGTTATTCAAACTTGTATGTGGGGAAATATATTGCTGAGGACAAGTAAGCATAAGATGTGGGAAGTTGAACAACGAAAAGAAGTGGCAGACCATAAACAGCAAATGGAAATGCGTCTTGAACATCTCAAGAAATTGCAGCTGGAAGCAACGAGAAAGTTAAAGGAGAAGGAGATCATTTGGGTAGAAGAGTTGAAAAAATGGGCTCGTGATGAATTATTATATAGGCCATCTTTAGAGGCACCTGAATCTGCACATATCACGAACGGGGGAGTGATGGTACTGCCTCAAACAGCTGAACTTGTTACTGATAAAGCTGTAGCATGCAGTGGTCACATTACTGAAACGGCTCCAGTTTGCCCTATTAGTTCTGATTTTGCGTTAGATCCAATGACTTCTGTGGCTGGTTTGTTTACTGATGCTATGAGCATGAAAAATTCTGGCAAGTCTTCTCATGATCAAGAGAATTTTGTATCCGTCAGCTCTGGTGCCAAAGGCCTAATGAAAATACTAGATAGAACGATTATGAGATAAGCAGCGGATTATATAGAACTTTACTATTGAATAGAAGGTTACAATTACTTGACAACACATGATCAAAAGTAATATATTCTCAAAAGTAAAAATACTTCACACTTGAAGAACACGGTCAAGTGTAATACAAAGCCACGAAGGTCTTTGTCGCCACGAAGGACGATAACGCCACGGAGGTCGTTGAAGCCACGAAGGTCTTGAAATGTCACGAAGGACTTGAAGCCACGAAGGTCTTCAATGGAGCCACGGAGGTCTCTTGCCACACAGGACTACACTATGATATGAATATTTGTTCACACAAAATCTCTAGAGCACACATTCACGAAACCTATATTTTCTACACCCTCTTTCTCTATATCATACGTCTATATATATTACCCAAACCCTAGCACTACTAACCCTTAGACCAGCCGTGCCTTTCTCCTTTTCTCACCATGGAATCAAATGACAACTAATGCTATAACTACTTTCTAAAAAAAATTATAGAGAAAAGGAACTAACCTTATTGAAAAACAACTCTTTAAATAACAAACCTTAAACAGCGTATATCTCCTAATAGACTAAAAATGTATTTGAAAATACATTCCAAATATATCTAGGACTAACCATATAAAAAATGAGTAATATAGAAGGAAATCCCAACCTATATAGCAAGAGACCTTCCAAATAGGAAACTTCAATTTCTTCAATTTAAACCTGCCGAATCTTCTCTGTGTCACAAGCTTGGAAACCTTTGAACTCCATCAACTCATGGAGGCCAATGTATCTTCAATCTCCCCCTTTGGCCTACCATGCAACTTTTAATATCAAGTACCTATGAGACAAAGATTATCACATAACATGAAATTGGAAACAAACTACCATAATCTATAGAAACCTCTCACTATTTTCGAAAACAAAAATAGGTCACTTGATTTCAAGAATCAATGATCATCCTTCTCAAGAAATCAAATGACTAGATCATAGGTTTCAAAAATAAAACACCAAACTAAAACAAATAATACAAGAGGTTGTGTGCATAGCACTTATTACAAACCAAAGCAAACTAAGTTCGTAATCTCATGCCAGAGACAATAGTTCAAACCAAAAAACCATAATTAAAAATATTATAACTTGATTTCTCCCCCTAAGTTGATGGAGGGCAAAGGAGGAGAAAGATGGCCGGCAAGATCATCATTCGCAGGTGCAGGAACCTGGGGCACGTCTCCATCATTGATATCGGGGAGTGCCGCATGGGAAAGAACCGCTTGAGAACGGAGATGGTCATGATGAGCTCGCCATGTAGCCAAAGAAGCTTGTGTTTCCCTAGCAGCTTGTTCCTCTCGGTCTAAAGCAATGGCATGCCAGAGAGAGCTGCCAGCCAGAGGAAGAGAAGGAAGAGGAGGACGATGAGAAGAGAGCACTGGGGCTGGGGCAGGGGAAGCAACCGACGAAACAACCTGCCTAGAAAGAATCTCTTGAGATTCCACACCGAGATCGGTAAGCACACTAACCGCAAGTTCTAGTCGGGATAGTTGGGCGGTAATACTTTCATGATTTAAGAGATGAACTTGTTGGATTCGATCAACTTGAGCTTGCATATGAACACCAAGCCGTGAGAAGGCCTGTGTGAGGTCGCCGACAGTGACAGGAGTAGTGGCGGCAGTAGCAGCGCGGCGTTCATCCATCTCCTAGTTCAGGCGCTCGACCTCAGCCCGAGCTTCTTGCATGTCTCTTCTTGAACGACGAACTCCAACCATGACGATGAAAACCTACACACTAAACAACCAAGGTGAAAGAAGAAGAGAATGGAGAGGGATAGAGACAAAAGTAAGCTCGATAGAAGGACAATTATATAGAGATAGATATGCAAGAACCCGAATCCAATAAAGGAAAGAAACCAAAACAGAAAATAACTCTAAAAGATGATCTCGGCAGAAGATCAAAATCTTGGTGAATCAAGATATCATACCTGCAAATGGAAAGAGAACCAATACAAAATTTTGCATGTCTATTGACTAAGGAAGATAGAGAATAAAAGTACACGTGAATAAGGCAAAAAAGATTTGATATGATAAGTAAACCATCATCTCTGCAAACTAAAATCTATCATACCATATTTTCATGCATGTCGTGAGAGTTTATAGACCAAGAAAGGAAAAAAAAATTACTAAGAGATAAAACCCTACGACTGATTACGAACAGAACATCTAAATTTAAGCTAGAGAGACAAATTGTGACAAAACAAAATGGACTGACATTGATAACACTCAACCTTGCGCGTTATGTGTGCACAACAAGGAAAAGAAATAATCATGTGCCCACATTCCAACATGTTAGACTCCAGTTCAAGCAAAACATGTAGCCAAGGTAATGTGATATTAAGATCACCGAAATCGTCCATTAGAACAAGACAATAAGCTTTCTTAGTCAATGCATTCAAGTAAATCTAGCAATTTGCAAGTATATTAGCCAAAATGATGGAGTGGTGTGCGATGAATATACTTCATAATGGGAAGAAATTAGAGGAGTGATTAAATTCGCAAGCAAAAATTTCGACTCTCCCCCTTATAGCACCATTCCATACTTCTACGCATTTTTTTTTGTTTTGTTTTTTTGTTTCGCGTAAGACTTGCCCAATAGTAACGCTTGGTCAGAAAATAGACGAAAACTCCCAAGTCAGATGACTTTAGGGTACTAGACATAACAAGGATGTTCCGAGGTCTATTTAACCGCCAAAGAATAATAAAATTCCACCGAGGAGACCAAACCAGTCCATTCCACCAGGCATCGAGTAGTTAGTCAATTCCTAGAGATGTAGAACTAGCCTGGCCTAAGACTACATGCACTTGAAATTTTGATTTGTAGCATGTAGTCTACAATAAGTACCATATTCAACTACCCCTGCTCCTGATTAGGTGATTCAACTCAAAATTGTTCCACCACTATGAAGTACGTGTAAATTGAACCAAACACAAAGGCTAAGATAATTGAAGTGCATCAGATAAGACATGAAGAAAGACCCAAAGCAGCTATGTCTAGAGAAACAATGAATGACGCAGCAAAATGTAAGCTCACACCCAAGACAATTTAAGATCATGAACTGAAAGGCGATACCTTGGAGTGAGTGCCCAACATACTAATTTTCAATATTGAGAACAAATGCCAATGGCATTACGCAAGGTCATGAAGCGTTCTGTATCCAAAGGTTTAGTGAACATGCAAGTTAGCCCACTGATGATCTGTAGAAACATATTCTAAAGCAAGTAGATTTTTATCAACTAGTTCACGTATAAAATGATAACGAATATCAATATGCTTGGTTCTAGTATGCTGAACAGGATTTTTTGGATATATTGATAGCACTCGTATTGTCACAGAAAATAACAAGCTTTTCTTGTGGAATACCATAATCTTTAAGCATGTTTTTCATCCAAAGCATTTGAGTACAACAACTACCTGCGGCGACATATTCAGCTTCGGCTGTAGACAAGGATGTACAATTTTGCTTCTTACTATGCCATGCAACTAAATTTTTACCTACAAAGAAGCAACCACCACTTGTGCTTTTTCGATCTTGTAAATTTCCTCCCCAATCTACATCAGATCGAATATCCTGCAATTTCGGCATTAGTGGCATACGTATAAAATACTCCACACGTAGTACTACCAGAAATATAACGAATAATTCGTTTAACAGCTTCCAAGTGAGATTCTTTAGGATTGGCTTGAAACCTGGCACATACACCCACACTGTAAGAAATATCTGGACGACTAGCAGTGAGATAGAGCAAGCTACCAATCATACTACGATATTTAGTTTGATCAACTGACTTACCATCAATATCATAGCAAAGTTTTGTGAAAGTGCTCATAGGAGTGTTTACAGATTTTTTCTTAGCAGCCATATCAAATTTCTTAATAAGATTTTCAGCATACTTAGATTGAGATAAGAAAATACCATTTTGTTCTTGTTTGATTTGAAGACCAAGGAAATAAGTAAGCTCACCACACATGCTCATTTCAAATTCATTAGTCATAATAGTAGTAAATTCTTTAACAAGTGAGTGTGATGTAGAACCAAACACAATATCATCAACATAAACTTGTGCAACCATTAGATGACTACCGACATGCTTAACAAAGAGTCTTATCTACATTACCTCGAGTATAACCTTAAGAAATAAGGTAAGTAGAGAGTTTTTCATACCAGGCACGAGGAGCTTGCTTAAGACCGTAGACAGCCTTTTTTAGTTTCCAAACATACTCAGGATGGTGAATATCTTTAAAGCCAGGTGGTTGCTCCATAAACACCTCTTCTTGAACATCCCCATTCAGAAATGCAGTTTTAACATCCATTTGAAAAAGTTTGAACGGACGGTGACAGGCAATAGCTAATAGAAGTCTTATAGATTCCAACCGAGCCACATGAGCAAAGGTTTCATCAAAATCCAATCCCTCAACCTGTGAATAACCTTGAGCCACCAATCTAGCTTTATTCCGAGTGATAGTACCATGCACATCCATCTTATTCCTGAAAATCCATTTAGTACCAATAACATTAGTGTTTTCTAGTCTAGGAACCAAGATCCATACCTCATTTTTTGCAAATTGATTTAACTCTTCTTGCATTGCATTGATCCAGTCATCATCCATAAGAGCTTCTTTGATATTTTTGGGTTCAATCAGAGACACAAAACCAAAACAAGTTAGTTTGTTAGTCTCCTTATTTTTTTCTTTCATAAAACATACCAAGGCTTTGTTTATTTCAACAAATTCTGCAGTAGAGCTCTCAGAATTATCTTCATTTTTAGAAGGATAATCTACCATTCTCCCCCTGGTCCGCATACCATCACCAATATCACCAATAACATCAGCTGTTGAGTGATCTTTACGGACCTGCTTAAAACCAGTTCTATATTTTGTAGCAGGTTGTAAATTTTTATCAACTTCATTAGTCTTTTCCTGCACAGAACTACTATTGTCATTTGATTTAAACACATCTGAATCATTAACAACAGACAAATCTGCATTATCATCAACTGTAACATTAATTGAATCCATGACTGTTTTAGTTTCTTTGTTGTAAACACTGTAAGCATGACTATCAAGAGAATAACCAAGAAAAATACCTTCATCTACTCTAGGTGCAAACTTGGCAAGACGCTCCCGGTCTTTTAAAACATAGCAAGGGTTACCAAACACATGAAAATGACTTACGTTTGGCTTTTTACCTTTCCATAGTTCATAAGGAGTGGACTTTGTTCCTGATCGAAGAAGAACACGATTTCCTACGTAACAAGCTGTGTTAACAGCCTCAGCCCAGAAGTTTTCACCAAGTCCGGCCGAATGAAGCATGACCCTGGCCATGTCTAAGAGAGATCTGTTCTTACGTTCAACAATTTCATTTTGCTGTGGAGTTATAGGAGCTGAAAACTCATGAAACACACCGTGGTCTCGACAATATTTAGCAAATTTAGAATTCTTAAACTCAGTTTCATTATCTGACCTAATCTTGGCAATTTGATAATTTTCTTGTTGTTTTTCAACTAAAAGACAACTCAAGGTGGAAAAAGAACTAAATGTCTCACTTTTATCTTTTAAGAAATCAACCTAGGCAAAACGAGAATGATCATCAACAACAACAAAAATGTATTCTTTACCTGCCATACTTGATGTCGCTGAAGGTCCCATCAAATCCATGTGAAGCAACTCAAGAGGTTGAGTTGATGATGAAGCATTCACCACTTTATGACTAGCTCGGGTTTGTTTCCCTGTTTTGCAACCTCCGCAAACAACATCAGTACGACCACTTAAGTTAGGTAAACCTCTTACCAATTTTTGGGTGGACAGTTGAAGCAAGTCTGAAAATTTAAGTGACCAAGTCGTTTGTGCCATAGTTCCATTGTTTCTTCAACAGAACTTGTCCAGAAACAAGATTGAGATCCATTAGACTTAAGATCATATGAAACATGATAACAATTATCTCCTGATCTTTTTCCTCCCATTACAATTTTACCATCCTGATCAAAAACAACACAACGACTTTTATTAAACCATATGTCCTCATAATCATCTGCCAACTAACTAACACTAATAAGATTAGTCGATAATCCTTCAACAAAAAGTACATTATTAAGACAAGCAAGGTCTTGGGATTTTATTGATCCTTTTCCTTTTATACTTGCTTTTCTTCCATCTCCAAAAGTAACTGCACCTGAAACACCTGATTCATTAAGATTTGAAAACCAATGTCTATTTCCACACATGTGGCGTGAACACCCACTGTCAATATACCATGTATCTTCTTTTCTAGCAGACAAGGCAGTTAACGCTACATTCCAGGTAGCCTCAATTTCATTAGTTTCATAATCAATCTCTACAAAAGAGAAATTGCAATAAACATTTGAAAAATTCTGATTTACCTTTTTACCTGATACTTCTTGTTTTCCAAACGCATCGTTCTCTATTTCTTTAAACGCTTTTGAAAGACCAACGAAGTGAGAAATATCTTGCAAAAATTTCCTATGCTGTTCTAATTTAATATGAATATCTCTAATTTCATTTTCAACTGTTAACTTTGAATCATCTATATATCATCTATTTTTGATTCCGAGGAGGTTCGAAATCCAGTAATTTTTCCTTCCTTTTGTTTGTTTCTTTTTGAAGTCCAAAAATCAGATTCAACATTCATAGAATTAGAACTCATATTACTAAATTTTTTGATATGAGACTCACCAGAATAGCCAATACCAGATCTATCATTAAAAGTTTTTCCCGAACTTAGGATTTCTGACAGAGATTGAGAGCTCATTTTGAACTTGCCAAACTTGTCTTCCGCCGTTTCAAGAGATTCCTGTAATTTATCAACTTTATAAGTTAGTTGCAAAATAAATTTATCTTTTTCATTTACCTCTTCTTGGAGTATCTGAATCTTTGCAAGAAGGCGTTTTCTTTCCACTTTCCAATCTTCACTACTCATGTTATGATCCTCCTCACATTTTCTCATTAACTCAAGTTTCTCAAGTTCCCATTGTTGTTTTTCTTCTTGTAGCATTCCTACTTGAAACTTCAAAGCCTCATTTTTTTCAGATATCAGTTCTGCAGCCTTTAGAACCTTCTTATGATGTACCATTAGTTCATCATCTTCCTCAAACTCATCATCAGAATCTGAATAATCAAGAGAAAAAGAAGACACAAGTGCAAAAGTTTTGTTTCCTTTCAAGGAATCATCTTCTTCATCATCATTCCATGAGGATCTGTACGCCTTTTTCCCTGTATCAGACTTTCTATTTGCATAGTCAGTAGCAATGTGGCCATAGCCACCACATTCATAACAACGACCCTTTTGACCCCGATAATTTCCATTACTACTATTACCAGTTTCATTTTTCTTTTGAAACGAATTATCACCTTGTTTTTCAAAACTCTTATTATTTCCATTAAACCTCTTATTAGAATTGAAATTGTTTCGCACATTAGGTTTTGAATTTCTTTGATTCAGAATGCGTTTAAATTCTTTAGTCAAAAATAACAACTCATTATGCTCAGATTCTTCAGACTTTTTAGAGACATTCAAAGCAATATTTTTTGAACTTGTACCTTTGGGTTTTTCGTCATCTTCAAGTTCCATTTCCCAAGCCTTCAGATTTCCGATCAACAAATCTACTGAATATTCATTCAAGTTGTATTGCTCCTGAATCGTCGTCTTTTTTATCATGTACTTCTTTGGGAGAGATCTCAAAATTTTCCTGACAATATCAAATTCTTTTAAAGGACGTCCCAAGCTTTCATATAAACTAAAAAGATCAGTAAAACGAGCCTAAAAATCATCAATAGATTCATCATCTTTCATAATTAAAGCATCAATTTCAGAATAGTATTGTTGTAACCTTTGTTCTTTTACAACATCATTACCTTCATGAAGAACACATAATTTATCCCAAACTTGTTTGGCTGTAACACAATTCTGAACCTTCTTTTTTTCATCTCTACTTAGAGCAGCGTAGAGAGCATTTAAGGCTTTGTGATTAACTTCACTCAGTTTGATCTCTTTTTCATCCCAATCATCTTCGTCCTTTAATTTAGATGACGACCCTTCTGGAGCTTTTCCATCCGTAGAAATCTCAGGAGCTTTCCAGCCACGTTCCACACTTCTCCATGCATGAAAATCAATGCCATAAATGAATGATCTCATTTGAAGTTTCCATTGAGCAAAATCCATTCCTTTGAGCATGGGCGGTTGATTCAACCCATTTCGTTCCATCTTTAGCTAGATCTATCGGACACCTCCAGCACCTGCTCTGATGCCAAGTGAAAATACTAGATAGAACGATTATGAGATAAGCAGCGGATTATATAGAAGAACTTTACTTTACTATTGAATAGAAGGTTACAATTACTTGACAACACATGATTAAAAGTAATATATTCTCAAAAATAAAAATACTTCACACTTGAAGAACACGGTCAAGTGTAATACAAAGCCACGAAGGTCTTTGTCGCCACGAAGGACGATAACGCCACGGAGGTCGTTGAAGCCAGGAAGGTCTTGAAATGTCATGAAGGACTTGAAGCCACGAAGGTCTTCAATGGAGCCACGGAGGTGTCTTGCCACACAGGACTATACTATGATCTTAATATTTGTTCACACAAAATCTCTAGAGCACACATTCACGAAACCTATATTTTCTACACCCTCTTTCTCTATATCATACATCTATATATATTACCTAAACCCTAGCACTACTAACCCTTAGACCAGCCGTGCCTTTCTCCTTTTCTCGCCATGGAATCAAATGACAACTAATGCTATAACTACTTTCTAAAAAAAAATTATAGAGAAAATGAACTAACCTTATTGAAAAACAACTCTTTAAATAACAAACCTTAAACAGCTTATATCTCCTAATAGACTGAAAATATATTTGAAAATACATTCCAAATATATCTAGGACTAACCATATAAAAGATGAGTAATATAGAAGGAAATCCCAACCTATATGGCAAGAGACCTTCCAAATAGGAAACTTCAATTTCTTCAATTTAAACTTGCCGAATCTTTTCTTTGTCACAAGCTTGGAAACCTTTGAACTCCATCAACTCATGGAGGCCAATGTATCTTCACCTAATTAATATTGGAGGCACTTCTGACAGTGCGGAGGTTCTGCTGGATGTTACTGAAAATGTCTGCTCTATGCCTGCTCTAACTACAGTTATAACCCCCGGTCTTCATTCATTTGACAAATGCCTTCACAATACAAACCCATTACCCATTTCCAGTGGATAGGTCAGTTTAGAAGTGGCTGAAACTCTCAATTTAGTCGATGGTCCACAGAGACCCCTTCTTTTGAATCTAACTTATGTAGAAGATAATCCTAATCCAGAGGGATTGCATGAGACTGTCAGTACTAGTTGTGATTTGTGTAATGTGGTGTCTGAGATAAAGAGGAACAAGTTCATGTATTTAGTCTAGCGACTAGATAAAGAGGCTGAAACAGGGGGGCATTTCATGTTGGATAATGACCCCGGGAATCTCGTTGCAATGCATTTACCACAGATGTTTAAAAGCGCCACAGGAAAGGAGAACAGTGTAGTGTACGAGACTATCAGTTCAAGTCATGATTTTCATAATGGTATACCTGTGATCCCACCTTCATCTGAAGAACAAAATCCAGTAATGAGGGTAGCAACTGTGCAAGATAAAGTGGCTGAAGCTGGAGTGCTTGATAAAGAGTCCAATATCTATGCAAGTTTGGGTGAGGACCAAGGGAATCTTGTGTCCGTGCATTCATCTTCATTTGAAAATCAAATCCCTGTAAGCGCCTCAGGGAAACAGAATGGTGAAGCACAGTGTTTGGCTTCTAATAGTGCAACTCAGGTCAATCAGCAGAACTTAGTTGATTCTGCAGTCAATGGAATCTCTTATCAGCAAATTCCCCTGGAAAGTTCACCCATGGTACAGCCTCTAATAGCCTTGGTTCTTAGTAGTTTCACTGAAAGCACATCAGGTTTAGCATTCTTTAATGTTGTGAAGTTGTATGTATTTCATTTTTTTTGATCATTTTTCTCTGGAAATTAAAATGACATTGAATGTTTAACTTCTTTTTTCTTTGAACTAGTTTGTCTTATATGTCCTGAAAATTAAGACGAGATCCTAGATCTTCATAATAACAAGTAACAACAGGTTGATCAGTATTCTACAGTTTTGTTTTATCACTTGGTCCTTTCTCTGTTAGGAGGACAGTCGTATTGTTAAAAGATGATCCTGCTAAAAGGAGAAGATAGCTGTTGAGATACTGACAAATTTATAGTTGTCCAGGCAGACCAAGACCAAGCTACTGATATGGCCACATCAAGTGCAGCACAAGCTTGCGTAAATCAGAATACTGGTCAACCCATGGAAAATCCTTTCCACGACGAAATTGAAGTTCAGCCAAGTAGTGAAGACTCTGACTTCAATCAAGTTCTCCAAGTGGCAATGCAATTTTATGCCCACCGCTCTGCTCTTTCTGAACAAACTGTTTCACAACCTCTGACAAGTTTTTCCTTGAATCAGCGAGGTCATGCACCTACTAATGGTTTTGATATACCTTTCTCACACACAAGACCTACATTTGTTACATCTCATTTGCTTCTTCCTTTCAACTGTAAATTGCTTCAGCATGAATCGGAAAGATTGGAAAGAGAAAGAGAAGAAAGCCTCAAGTCTCATGAAGATAAAGTCTATATATATATATATATATATATATATGAAGTAAATACTTGTGACACCCTGTAGTTTACACCTAAAATCAGTTTTGTCCCTCACTTTTTTTAAAAAACTGGTATACCCCTATATTTTAAATTCTCGACTGATTTGCCCTTGTCGTCAAGTGAACCCGTTATGTAGCTGACGTGGCTAACATGTTGACACATGTATGAGACCAAGGTATTGAGATGACAATTTTACCCACGTCTCTATGTCATCCGGCTGAAACTTTACATACTTCTCTGTTTGCCTTCCCGGGTCCAACACCTGCGCGAATCTCCCCAGGAAGGACCGGTACGCCGGAATCACCACCGCCGATATCGAAACCCTAAGCTCCGACTGAAGCTGCTCGTCACTCACCACCCACGTGCTCTGCGTCTTGTGTATCTCATCAAACATAGCGTTGAAGCTCTTGAACCTCTCTTTCAGCACCGGCTTCTGCACTTTCCCATGGTTGCTCAGCCCTCGTGGCTCAAGAAACTCAGCAGCCGGCTCCACGTCTCTCTCTGGTAATTCTTGTGGTACTGCCGCAGCTCCGACGACCTCTTCCGACACCACGTGTCGCCCATGCATGCGTTGATCTCCTGAGAGTCCTTGATCTTCTGCAAGATGTAACATCCGACGTGTCGAGCTCAACGCCACTTCCTTGTACAGCTTCGACTTTGCCTCCAGGTTCGAGTCCAGCAAAGCCATCACCCGTGCCAGTTGCACCGCGAACGGCGACTCGTCGTCGGCCACCGCGTACGACGTGTCCCTCGCGTCGTACTCGTCGCGACTTTTGCTCGTCGAGTCGGTCCGCTCGATCTTGGCGTGCTCCTTAAACACCAGCTCCAGTGTGTCCTTTTACTCGCACACATATCGAAGGTAGTTCATCGTGTACCTGGTCAACGGGTGTACCGCCCCGCCCGGTACCGGGTTCCGACCCGTTTCCGCCTTGATTGAATTCTCCAAATCACAGAAAATACAAATCGCTGCTTCCCCCAGCCGCGCTAGAACCGTCGTGGTCTCCGTCTTGAGATCTTTGACGCGTGCCTCCGGAAAAAGCTCGTCCATTTTGGGGACCACTCCCTTCACGGCCTCATACATGTCGAGCGTCTTGAACAGCTTCTCCGCCGCTCTTTTGGCCATCGCGATTCCTTCGGCGAAATTCAGGAGCTGTATCATCACTCCTCTGCTCAGATTGTTGAACAGGCATGACGAAATTTCCGGGTGCTTGGAAAACACAGACTCGGCCAGCTTCCGTTCGCCGGAAAAGCTTGATTCGCCGGTGCCGGTGCCGGTGCCGGTGAGTCCTCAGTGGTGGCCATGAGAGCTCCCTCTGTAAACGAAGACTTGAGAGTCTAGGAGGAGAGTTGGGAGTGAGATGCAGAGAAGGAAATGAAAGAGAGCAAGAATTTAAAAGTCACTGTAGTCGGGGGTATATTGGACATATTATGTCGATGTTGCAGGTTTTTAGCTGAGTTGGAATCGCAAGACCGGTTATCTCAGCAACTTAACAGTCTTCTTTAACGGTCAATTGACGACAAGGGCAAATCAGTCGAGAATTCAAAGTATAGGGATATACCAGTTTAAAAAAAAAAGTGAGGGACAAAACTGATTTTAGGTATAAACTACATGGTGTCACAAACATTTACTCCTATATATATATATATTGTGCATGTTTTTAAATGATAGTTCTTCTAAAAACAATTTTGGTCATGAACAGAAGCTGCAATTGAAATCAGATATGGAGAAGGGGATAGAGGAATTGAAAGCTGAAATTTGTCAAGAGTATGAGACCAAGCTCCAACAGATAGAAGCGGAATTTATCCTTAAAAAGGAAGATTTTCTTCCAATTCACAAAAAAGTATTAATCCATATGTTGTTGGCTTGTGCTTGGGATCTGGCTTTCAAGTCTAATGTCACGGATATTACAGGTTCAAGTTCATCTGGAGTCCATCATGGTATGAAACTTCTAAGTTCACTTTCTGAGATTAAATTTTGTTTCTCTGTTTAATATCATATTCTGAGGATTAGAGTTAGGATCATAGTTTTATTTTTATTTTTTATGAAAGGTCATAGATCCCCTTTAGGATTATCATAATATCATCAGCGTATGCTTTGGTTTTACAAAAATAAATTTGGAGAAAGAGGACTAGAAGTTGACACTTAATTGCCTGATTCTGTTTAATTGATTTGCTTAATTGTCATCTGCTTCTGGGTGATTAACTATTATCAGTAATATGTTTGATTCTGTAGAAAGGTGATCTTCCTTGATCAACAATGTTACAATCTGTACATGCATATATAGGAGCTTGAGGTGGACTCGGTCCCAACGGTTCGGTTTTTAGGCACTAACTGAAAACCGAAACAGAACTTTTGGTTTTCTATTTCTTAGAACCGAAACCGATAAAAATATATAAAAAACCACTCTTGTCGGTTAACCGAACATCGGTTCGGTTTCGGTGCGGTTTCGGTTACAAAACCTACTATTCGTAATATTTTTCACATTTAACCAAATAATATAAAAACTAAAAATATCAAATTTGTAAACTATTAACACTTTAAATAAGTTACTCTAATGAGTTCAAACAAGTAATTGAAAGGCAAAAAAAAACTAAAGTTTATACATAATTTATTTGAAGCCTCCAACATTTATATATTGCAAATGGGAAGACTACATGAGAGGAAATTATGTTAGACATAATCATGTGTGTGAAATCCTATTATTTGTAACTCATAACCAATAAGAATATGACACGTAATATAGAATTACGTATTAATAATTAATTAAATGAATATATGTCGGTTCGGTTCGGTTTATTCGGTTTTTAAGATGCACAGAACCGCAAACCGACACCGCACTACTCGGTTTGTGCGACTTTGTGGAACTGATTGCCTCGGTTTCATTCGGTTTCGGTTACTCGGTGTCGGTTCGGTGCGGTTTTAACCGGTTTCGGTTTTTTCGGTGTCTAAAAGTCCACCCCTAATAGGAGCTATCCTTGTCTCTCTAGGTTTTGGAATACAGTAGATACAATTGATTACAAATATCAATAGCAATAAACACAGATGATTCTATTAAGGGATTAGGATGGGGAGAGTTTAGGAGAATCATACCGGATAAGGTGAGTGTCAGGCTTGATTGTAGGATCAGAGAGATTTGTGTTAATACCCCCCCCCTCTCTCAAACTTGGGGGGGGGGGGTCCTTAAGGAACAAGTTTGCTTGATAGATGAAGATGGCGAGTCTTATGTAGTGGTTTGGTGAGAAGATCAGCGGGTTGATCAACAGAAGGAATGAAGCAGACCCGATGACTTCCAAGAGCTACCTTCTCCCTTACAAAATGATAACCAAGTTCAATGTGCTTTGTGCGTGCATGAAACACAGGGTTGGAGGCCATGTAGGTGGTGCTTAGATTATCACAGTATAGAAGGACTGGAAATTGAATTTTAGCTCCAAGTTCATATAAAAGATAGCCTAACCATGTGGTTTCTGCACTGGCATGTGCAAGAGAGCAGTATTCGGACTTAGCACTTCATCGAGCGATAGTGGGATGCTTTTTGGAGCCCCAAGAGATAAGGTTGGAGCCAAGATAGATGAGATAACCAGAGGTTGATCGACGAGAGGTTGATCTTTTGCCTATTCTGATGCTGATTGGGCTAGCCAAGATAAGTCAGGAAAGCTAGCCCAATCAGCATCAGAATAGGCAAAAGATGTACAGGTTGGATCTGAGGAGAAAAGAAGAGGCCATGATCAAGAGTACCCTTGATATAGCGAAGAATACGCTTGGCAGCAACCAGATGAGGAACACGCGGTTGACTCATGTATTGAGAAACAGAGTTAACCGCAAAGGCAATATCATGGTGGGTTATGGTTAGATACTGCAAGGAGCCAACCAATTCCCGAAAAATAGTAGGTTGAGGAAGCAAGGCACCATCAGTAGTAGTAAGCAAAGACTTGGTAGACATAGGAGTGCTGTGCGGTTTACTGAGTAAGAGATCATGCTTCACCAAAAGATCATATGCATACTTAAGCTGAGTAATGTGAAGGCCATTAGAATGGGTGACAACTTGCAATCCGAGAAAGAAATGCAGAGGACCAAGGTCCTTGATATCAAAGCCACAACATAAGGTCTGAATGAATTGCTCAAGAAGATTAATGTCACTGCCTGTTACCACAATATCATCAACATATAGCAAAAAATATAGTGTGGCAACCATGATGAAAAATAAAGAGGGATGAATCTGCTAAACTTTGGACGAAACCAACAGCGAGGAAGGAGCACATTCTTTGAAACCAAGCCCTAGGAGCTTGTTAGAGACCATATAGAGCCTTATGGAGTTTGCACACATAGGACGCTCGAGATGGATCAATAAAGCTAGGGGGTTGTGTCATGTACACATCCTCCTGGAGGAAACCATGAAGAAATGCATTCTTCACATCTAATTGACGAAGAGGCCATCGATGCGACACAACAAGGCTAAGCACAATTCTAATAGTGGCAGGCTTAATAACAGGGCTAAAAGTTTCCGCATAATCGATACCTGGTTGTTGGTGAAAGCCCTTTGCCACAAGTCGAGCCTTGTACCTTTCAATCGTGCCATCGGGGTTGCACTTTACCCGGAACACCCATTTGCAGCCTACGGTGTTCTGAGAAGGAGAGGGAGGAACTAATGACCACGTCTGATTCTTCAACAAAGCATTGATTTCTTCAAACATTGTCTCACGCCAGTGTGCATGCTTGGAAGCTTGGGAATAACAGGTGGATTCGCTGCTCTCAATGATGGTGATGAGGGCTTTGGGAATAGGATACCGGACTGTGCCATCACTTTGGATTTTAGGTTTGGAGATGCCAGACCGAGACCTTGTAGTGATTGGGGTAACAAGAGGCTCAGCTGGTTGGTCCAACGGAGAAGGCGCGGCGGACTCAGCTGGCGGAGGAGAGGATTCGGCGCCAGGCGCGGCTGCCGGAGATGGTGGAGGGATAGGCACTGTTGGAGAAGCCGGTGTAGAGGCAATGGGTGGAGCAGTAGTGGGATTGGAAATTTATGGTGGAGGATTGGTCGGACACGGTGATGTGTGAATGATAGGAGGCTGTGGGGGCGGCGACGGCTGTGGTGGCGGGATTGTTCGGGCGTGGCGGTGATAGGTGGTAGGTGATGATTGGTGACGTGTTGGGAGAGGATGATATGATGTGCGACTGAGCTGAATCGGCAGGTGAGTGACTGGCGGCGGGAGGGGACGGATCAATGGCGACCGGGAGCGAGGCGGTGACGGTTGGTAATGGGTTGCTGTTAGACTGACCGGCGGAACAGATTGGCCCTGGCAACTCGATTTGTGGCAGAGAGATTTGGGATTGTGTGGAATGCAATAGATGAGTGAACAAAGTTGAAGTAGTAGGAGGACTTGGGCTTGGGTCCGAGGACAATGTGCTTGGGCTCGGCAACGGAGCCTGCAAAGGTGAACTATAATTATGGGTGATGTCAGATGAGGATGGCAATGGGCTCGGCAGTTGGGCATGCGGAGGTGCTATGGAGCTCGGACTAGATAAAAGAATAAATTCGAAGGAGTTAGAATCACCATTGGAATGTACCTGCAAATCCTTGTACGGAAAATGATTTTTGTTAAATAAAACATGACACGAAATGTAGACACTATTGGTGGAGGGATGAAGACACTTATAACCTTTATGATGAGGACTATAACCAATAAAGACACATTCAAGACTAGGAGGGGACAATTTGTTAGACATAGTCACCGAGATGAGGAAAACATGAACATCCAAAGACGCGAAGGGAAGAATAGGAAGGAGGAGTGCCATAAAGGCGAGTGTGGGGTGTTTCCCAATCGAGAGTTCGGGTAGGAAGGAGATTGATGAGATAAACGGAGTTGATGACGGCTTCAACCCAAAGATTTTGAGGAACACTAGAGGTAAGAAGTAAGATACGAGCCATTGAAGCAATATGGCGATGCTTTCTTTCGGCAAGTCCATTTTGTTGTGGAGTATGGAGACAAGAGAAACGTTTTTGGATGCCTAAGGACGCACAATAGTGAGAGAATGCTCGGTTTACATATTCTGTTCCATTGTCGCTTTGGAGATATTTGACCGAGCGATGAAAAATATTTCGAATCATAGCAACCAAAGTTTGAAAATGTGTGAGGACTTCATTTTTTTGACGCATTGGATAGAGCCATGTATACCAAGAGTACTCATCTATAAAATGCATGTAATATTTGAAGCCAGTGAAAGATAAGATTGGGGACTACCATACATCACTATGAATAACATCAAAAAGAGAAGAAGCAATTTAATTATGACGAGATGGAAAAGGTGGTTGGTGAGATTTTCGAAGTGCACAATTATTGCAAAAAGAATCAAAAGAGAGTTTGGATCCAATAGCAGAACCTAAACGAGCAAGAACAAAAGAGAACAAAAGAGGAAGGATGACCCAAGCGATTATGCCAAAGAGACGAGTGAACAATAGATAATGCTTGGGGAACAGTGGATTGGGAAGACAAACGAAGCGGGTAAAGACTGTCTTGACATGGACCTTGAAATAAGAGATGACGGGTACGTAAGCAGTATATCTGATAATAATCATGGGGAAAAAGGAAGAAGACAAGATTATCTTTAGTAAAACGAGCGACAAATAGGAGATTTTTCTGAATTGATGGAATACGAAAGACATTTTGGAGAGAGAAAGTTGAAGAACCCAATGACATGGGAAGATTACCAGTAAGAGAAATGGACATTGAGTCCCCATTCCCCATATACACATTGTGAGGCCTAGCATATGGTCGTGGATTATTGACGGGTAGAGCCGTCATGTGGTGGGTTGTGCCTTTATCCGGGTACCAAGTTGGGTCAACAGCAGAATGGACAATAGCAAATGGTACGATAGGGACTTGACTTGAAAATTGATTTGGGTGTTGAGAGAAACTAGACGCATTGTGTCGCTGCTGCTTCAGGTACGGAGATGCGACATGTTGCCAGGTTGGAAAGGATGAGTGACACCAAAATTGTTGGCAGCCATTTGTGATGAAGAGAAGTTTTTGTGTGTGTGTGTGTGACAGACATTTCTTGATTGCAAGGGATTGGTGTGAATTAAGAGGTAGAAGAAGAACAGAGGAGCTGACGGAAGAAGAGAATACAGAATTTTTGTGGAAGGAGGAAGAAAGACAAAAGAAAGACGTGGAATACGAGGAAGGAAGCAGAAGGTGGAATCACAGTTTAGGATCGATGTTTAGGCTGATGATACCATGTAGAAAGGTGATCTTCCTTGATCAACAATGTTACAATCTGTACATACATATATAGGAGCTATCCTTGTCTCTCTAGGTTTTGGAATACAGTAAATACAATTGATTACAAATATCAATAACAATAAACACAGATGAATCTATTAAGGGATTAGGATGGAGAGAGTTTGAGAGAATCATGCCGGATGAGGTGAGTGTCAGGCTTGATTGTAGGAGCAGAGAGATTTGTGTTAATAGATTCTAATTTTTGTTTGGGTTATGTACTTATATCTTAGTCCTACCCTCCTACCCTCTCCAAACATGCTGGTGCTCTATATGGTAAGCCAAGCCAATCACGGATAATCATAAACAGAATATGTAGCCCAAGAGAAACGTACCCTTGCAGTTCCCAAATGGTCCTACTTAAAAATATCACTCTATTTATGTAGTACCCCATCGGTTACATTGTGGATTGGTTTTTGAGTTATTGATTCAATAATAGCTCTGTTAGGTATGTTGGTTTTTTTTTCCAAGGAACTGATGGACTTTTATTCTGGGGCATGTGAGAGCTACCTTACAGATTGACATAGTTTTGTATAGAAGAAAGGTTATAGCCGACGAAAAAAAAAAACCAGGCCGACGAAGCATTTTTTCGTCGGCTATAATGGGCTTTAGCCGATGAAATTTTATTTCGTCGGCTAAGGTAAATTTTCGTCAGCTATGATGTCCACTTTAGCTGACAAAATTTTCTTTCGCCGGCTATTTTAAATTTTCGTCGGCTATGGCAAACTTTAGCCGACGAAAGTTTATTTCATCGGCTAAAGAATTTATTTCGTCGCCTAAAGTTCACAAACCATGGCCGACGAAATATTTAAAAGTTTAGCCGACGAAATTCATAGTCGTCGGCTAAAGTGCTTTGTATTTGCAGATCTGGGCAGCAGCAGCTCATTTCGAAAAAAACGGGAAAAAAAACGGGAGAAGAAAAAAGGGGAGAAAAAGTTTGGGTGTTGTCGAAATCTGTCCATAATCAGTTTGTGGAGCCATATATAGGTACGTATATGTATATATATGTTGATTAATTGAGTTTTATTTGAGTTGATCGATTTTAATTAGTGTGATTAATTGAGTTTATTGATTTTGATTGTGATTGAGTTGATTAATTTTGAGTACGTTGGATGTATATATATATATGTGTTGATCGATTTGGTTGATGATTTGAATTGATAATATATATGAATTAATTTGTTGTTAATAAATAGTAGATATATATATATGTTAATATTAATTTATAATATTATTGTGTTGATATGGTATGAAGTTGTTAATGATATATATGAGTTCATGATGATAATTTTGTAATTAATTAGTTGTAGTACGTACGTAGAATATATACTAAATGAATTGAGATTTTATATATGACATGAAATTTTATTAATAATTAGCTAGCAGCGTTATAAATATATATATATTTTGTTATATTTTTAGGATATGGATAAGAGTTGGATTTCGCTTCCAAAATGGGACAAAAGATACGGTGCAGGAGTTATGAGTTTTATAGAATATGCGATGGATAATGCTAACGGGAATACAATTTTCTATTGTCCGTGCACGAAATGTCAGTGTCGCAGCGATATGTATCGATTTCCCATTGACAAAGTATGGCAGCACCTGAGGAGTAACGGGTTTTGGGAGAAGTACACATGTTGGTTATATCACGGTGAAACATCATCAGGGGGTCCGTATGATCATGGCCAATTTTTCGAGACGGGCAGTGCTAGTACATCCAACGATCCAACAACGACATTCATCAACGACATGTTTCCTTATGAGAGCGGTGTATGCGCTCAAGGACAGTATATACCTGACCCGGTGCAGCCCTTCCCTAGAGCTGTGAACACTGCTGGTATTGAAAAGTACAACAAACTCCTTGCTTTCCAACAGACCCCTGTGTACCCCGATTGTGAGAAGACCGTTCTTGAAAGTGTGATGGACGTAATGAGGATTAAAGTTGAGACAAAATAGACCGTGAAGGCTGTTGATGAGTATCTACAGTACACTGCTTCGATGCTGCCCAACGGTCATCGTCTTCCTACCACTCATCGGAAGGTCCGATGTATCCTGAAAGATCTTGGGCTTTCCTACATCAAGATCCATGCATGCAGATATGACTGCGTTCTCTTTTGGGGTAAAGATCCAGAAGGGAATGACCTTGGTGGCCTTGACGCATGTCCGGTATGTCACACTGACAGATATAAGCTGACTCCTACAGGCAACAGGAAACTTGTAAAGGTACTTCGGTATTTCCCTTTGATGGATAGGTTGGAGCGGTTATACATGTCTTCACACACGGCCGAAGCGATGAGATGGCACGCTGATAGGGAATTGCATGACGAAGATACCCTTATACACCCTGCTGACGTGGAGGCTTGGAAGCATATAGACAGGGAGTTTCCTCAATTTGCGTCAGATGACAGCCAGACGTGCAAGCCTTCTGGAGACGGCGCCGGAGGTGCCCCTTTCATCGAGGCAGGCGGCCGTCCCTCGTTCCCCGAGGCCCTTGTGGCCTCAGATGGAGGTGTCTGCACCTCGTATGCCCGAGATACACCGGGCGCCCACACTTCGGGTCCTACTTCTTCGGATAGTGGGTCATCTGGGGTACAGATGCCGCCGCCTCATCTGTTCCTTCCGCGGATGACACCGGCGTTACCTGTAGTCGATGGCTCAGGGACGCCGATTTATCCACTGCCCCCGCCAGTGGCTCCATCAGCGGCGTACCGGTTCCTGCCTTTTGATACACCTCTTATTTCTGCGAGGGTGTCATCATCGGCAACAGAGCAGGAATCCGTCGCGAGCTCCTCAGGTAATCAGTGATGCATGATTACTTTTAAAGGGTCATATATATTTTAATAATCAATTTGGCCGAATCATGTCATAGGCACAAAGAAGAAGAGAGGCCCCGTCACAAGGAAAGCTCTCGAGAAGATGGTGAGTACCATGGGGAGGATCCCCATCGATACTGACGGGGATGGCCACGCAGTATCGGTCGGGAAGTCGAGGATGTACTCCGGCCGCGTGGGTGCTCTCATTAGGGATAGAGTCCCTATGTTGTGGTCCGACTGGGGCGAGGTCCCGCAGGAGGTTAAGGACATGGTCCACAACGCGATGTCGGTGAGTTTACAAAATAATATTATGTATTAAATTGTTGATTTCTCGAAAAGCTAAACTAATAATAAACGGTTAAATGCAGGTGTGGTTTAAGGTTCCCGAGCACCTGAGGGACAGCTGGGCCGACGTTGTGCATGGGGGAAGGTACGTTGGGAAGTTAATGAAAAACAAAATTGTATGTGATATTAATAATATTTCTAATATTTTTGTTGTATCTGTAGGTACAAGGAGTGGAAGAACGAGCTGCGGACCCATTGGACTAAGCACGGGAATGCACGTTCTGGTACCCCTGCGGAGTTCCAGTACAGGGAGTACGAGTGGCGTTGGGTTCTGACATCAGAATTCAACAACCCTCGTAAACAGGTATTTAAATAAATTAGTTAGTTAATTTAAAAATAAGTACGTGCGTTTTAAAATATTCTACTAATAGTTTACTTTTTTCTTTGAAGGCGGTTTCACGGGTGAACGCTCAGAACCGGCAACGCAACACAAGGAACCATCATGCCGGTTCTAGACCGTTCGGTGTCTTTATGGACGAGGCGGCCAAGGAACATCCAGAAGTCAACCCATACGTCTATACGTACGAGGAGGCATTTCCCGACTCCCAGGAGGATATTGTAAGTCACCTTACGTTTTTAAATTTTTAAATTTATGTAAAAATTTTAATTAATAATTTTTTTCCTATCCATATATAGGCGAGGGTGAGGGAGGCTAGTGACGAGATCATGAGTACCGTAGTGAGGGAGGTATGGCCGGACACGCAGGAGGAAGAGATGTCCGAAGCCATATCCTGGATCGACACTTCGGATCCGACGATTGGGGCGAGGATCATGGGCACAGCCTTCCCACCGAGAGGAAACAACTTCTACTACCGAGGTCTAGGAAAGAGAGGCGAGGGGGTCCTGAAGACCACTCTAGGATTTCAACGAAAGGCAACCTCGACCAGTAGCAGCACCACGTCCACGATCAACAGGACGACTCAGCTAGAGTCGGAAGTTCAGAGACTATGAGAACAGCAAGCTGCTCAAGCTGCTCAGGCTGCCTCGCAGGCTGCCTCGCAGGCAGCCTATATTGCCTCGCAGGCAACCTATATTGCCTCGCAGACAGCCTTTAATGTCGCGCAGGCAGCCTATGTTGCCGAGTTACATGCCATTCAGCAGGCCCAGCAGCAGCAGATGATCCAGTACATGCAGGACTTTGCAGCTGCCCAGATTCAGGGACTTCCGCCTCAACCCATGCCTCCGCCCATGACGCTACCCCAGCAGCCGCAACCTCCGCAGCAGCCCCAAGAAGATGACTTTAATTTAGACGATATACACTTTACGTAGTTGATATATACTTTTATGTAATTGATACTTTTATGCAGTTCATATATTCTTTTATGTGTTTGTTGTTGGTTATATGAAATTGTTAAATATGTCTTTTGCAGCTTGCTTGGAATGGTAATTCAGAAATTTCGGGGGTTTTTTTTTTACTGGAATGCACTTATAGCCGACGAAAAAAGCCTTAATTCGTCGGCTAAAGTTTTTTTTTTTTTTTTTTTAAAAAGTTTAGCTGACGAAATATGCTTTAATTCGTCGGCTAAATGCCTATAAAGCCGACGAAAAATACTATATTTCGTCGGCCATAGATGTTTTATATTTTTTTATTACAAACTTTAGCCGACGAATATTTTAAATTATTCGTCGGCTAAAGTTTGGAAGATAACCGACGACACAAAATGTCGTCGGCTAAGGTATGAACTATAGCCGACGAATAATGTCGTCGGCTATAGTGCATACTTTAGCAGACGAAATAATGTCGTCGGCTATAGTCATACTATAGCCGACGAAATAATGTCGTCGGCTAAAGGTTGAACTATAGCAGACGATATTATTTCGTCGGCTATAGTCATACTATAACCGACGAAATTTTTTGTCTCGTCGGCTAAAGTCATCACAGACGACCCTTTCCCGACGACACTATAGCCGACGAACCTTCGTCGGCTAAGACCTTAGCCGACGAATTTTTTTAACAGGCCGACGAAAATTTTTCGTCGGCTAAAGTACTTGTCCTGGTAGTGATACAATTTTATCCATTTCTTACATGGCAAAGAAGGGACTTCAAGAAACTGAAAGTTAGCTTTTGTGTCTATCCTCTTATGCATCATGCATTTTTTCCATTCATTCTTCTCTCATTGCTCTTATGCTCCTCACCTTTATCTTCATGGCAGGTGGGAACTATACTGTTGACCGCCAACTGGTTCGGTCCTATATGCAGCAAAATGCACAAATGCGTTCTCTAGTTTGCGGTTCATCGTCAGCCAACCCTCCTGCAGCTTGCCGACAGTCAACTCCACTTGCATTGGCAACCATTCCACACTATACAGCTCCACTGAGACAAAATGTTGAGTTTTTGCCTACTCCTGTCCTTTCTTTGACCAATCCAGCAAGTCATCCCCACATCAGTTCCTTCTCCTCTTTGACAGGAGGACCTCAAGGTAGAGTTGAGATCCGAGCCCCTCTCCAAGATCAACCTTGTAGACCTTCAATACCCTTTACTGGAGGTACCACTGCTTTCTCTCATGAAGAAGGGTCATCTGATCATCAGTCACAAAGAAACTCACTTTCATGGTCTCTCCTGGAACTTTTTATCTCACAACAACCGACACCAACACAAATTTCTGATCCCTACAATATGCAACATGATCATGAAATTGCAGGGGAACCTTCATTATCCGTCACTGGTGCCGGTCCTGTCTATCAACAATGTGGGGTTATATCAAATCAGCAGCAATACACTACTTCTCCATCTCCCCCATCTCTTCCTCCTACTCAACGACCTTTGCTCCTCACACAGTAATTTGTTCCTAGTAATATGGTCCGTCACCGTGAAACTACGGAAGGATTGCCAGCTCTTCGTAGTGCATCTGCACTGGAGTTGCTTATCGACACGAGTTATCCATCTTCACGTACTCGGCATTCAACACAGAATGGTTCAAGACTTGAATCATCTGGTGGATCCACAGATATAGTTTGTTTGTCAGATGCTGAGTAACTTTTTCTTTAATTCCTAGTTTTTCAACTTGTTTCACCATGTGTCCCATTACTCCCATATTATGACTGCGGGAGTTCGGAATGATCTGACGCCACTGGTGAGCAGAAAGTTATAAATGGGAAGTACCAAAGACTTTCTAGCAGCAAGAGTAACATTAATATTATTACTATTACTATTATTAATAGTTTTTTTTGGTTACAAATATTATTAATTATTATTATTATTATTATTATTATTAGAAGAAGCAACAAGAGTATAAGAGTATAATGACTATTTGGATGTTTGCATTTGTTCCTAATAATATGTATTACACTATATTGCACATTTTGTAGAGCTTTCCTAAATCCCAAGCGAGAACCAAACATCTGGTTTATTTTTTAACTGAAAAACGGAGCAGTAGCTCCTTTATTAGCTCCTTTATATTGATAAGCACACGTGCAAACCCTGAAAAATTGAACCAAACATCTGGTTCAACAACTCGATCCCCACATTGTATTATCCTATATTGCACGGACACAGCGACACGACACAGCGTGACACGTCGATACGGTAAAACTCAAAAACTGAATATCCGACACGGTTTGGACACTGCAAATAAAATTATATATTTATTATTTTTAATAAATAAAAATATGCTAAAATATAAAAAAAAGTTCATTACATTACCAAAATAATATTCTAAATTCAATTCATTGCATAACCATAAGAAATAACATTAAAGAGAGTTAAATGCAAATGATAGAAGTGCATAATTAACAATATTAGAAGTAACAGACCTCTAACTTAAAACATAACATTAAAGAAAATTAAATTTGAAGTAGGTTGCTGACAAAACTGGGCAGTAACTCGTTTTCAAAAAAGGACAGTAGCTTTATTTAGGTTTTGGTTCCCTTTCTCTGTTTTTTTTTTCAATTAAAAAAATTGATAAATGATGATGTGACGTATCAGAGATAATGTAACGAGTCGGTCAACGTGTCTGAAATGTGTCGGAAAAGTAAACATTTTCCAACATGTATTTTGCTGTGTCGGGCGCCATGTCGGCATGTCGAAGTATCTGACACTCCACACTCCACCTTAGTGGAGTGTCCGTGCAACATAGGTATTATCCAATACGTATGGTTGTTGGATCGATGATCATATCAACAAGAAACCCCCGGAGCTTTTTCTTGCAAAAGACGAACACGGTAGCCTTTACAACCCATTACTGTCGATCTAGGTAAACTGCAATTATAAAACGATCGGGAAAAAAAAAACCTGCCATAACAAACTTGATGCCCGAGCAGCTGTGTATCCATTGCCACAAGGATCCTTAATCAAGTTGCAAATGTAATAATAACCTGAAAGTGTAGGCAGGCGATGGAGAGGAGCTTAGTGCAAAAGAAAATAAACAAAACAATTCCTAAGCAGAACACAAAGTGACAAAACTATAAAGAAAATTCCTTCTGCCCTATTATTGGGACCTTTTCCTATACACAAAATGAGATTTCGAACATTTTTTTAGGGTTTCGGAAAACAAATAGTGGACTATTAGTTCTAGGGTTAGAACAAAGTGCATGATAACGTGATGAAAGGTAAAGTGTAGAGAAAGAGATAGCAAGAGAATCATCATCTTATTCATTGATAGGAGCCATTTATATAGGGAATTACAAAGTACCAATATGATAATGATAAGGAATATATAGTCCTATTCTAACTACATATTCTGATGGCATAAGGCTAAGACACACATATGGAATATCCTAAAACACTCCCCCTTGTGCCGCGCGCCGGTATGCCGGTGGTGCTGATATGTTGCCTCGTTAAAAACCTCGTCAATGAACAAAAACCTTGTGGGAGAAAAACTAAATCTTGATCGTATGAGAAAAAGAGTACAACACACCCTTCACATTTGATAGTGACATGTATGTATGTACTAGACTTCCCCTGAAGTTCGCACCTCCTAATCTTTACATTAATCATAGGGCTTTCCTGATTTTTACTAATCACGGAAGTTTCAATAACTTAGCAGGTCAATGCTCTTTAACATGTCTTCAAGTGTGGCATTGGACAATGATGCCGTATTGTCCTCAATCATGATCTTTTACAGTTAGATCTTGAGGAGAAGGTAGACTAATTAGATTCGTCCTCCAAACATAAGTTCGTGCAGGAAATTAGATTTCTGCGAAGCATGACTTTCAATTACTAGAAAAACTGTAACTTCCTATAGAAAATACATATGAACGAACCGTAAACGGTTTTTGAAACTAGACTTGTTTAGCTTTCGAACCGTATATTACACACATTCTGGTTCATCAGGAGTTGTTCACAAACGCCCGTCAAAGTTGATTGTTTTGCCAAAATCAGATTCTCGGACAGATTTGTCCTACTTTACAAAAACGGCCATAACTCACTCAATATGATAGGTATGATCAAATGGTTGATGTCCCTGGAAAGTAGACACATATACCTTTCCAATGGTACCAATTTCATCATTTTCGAGAGAGTGAGATTTCCTGTAGGTCCCGTGGAATTTGACCTACGAAACTTGGCAGATTCTCATTTCGCTATTGATGTGTCTTTCTTATATAAGGATAGAATAAGCCTCAACCTTTCATACCATTAAGTATTAAAAAAAGAGTTACTGTCATTATATTGGCATTGCATGGGTGCATAGCTACACTTAGCCTTACAACTTTTCATAGCAAATGAGATGCCAAGTCTTTCTTATTGTGTTGAGTACATTGATGTGTCTTATTGTATTTAGATGAGAATTCCATCTCTTAACACATATTTGTCATATTTCATTAGACAAAACAACGGATCTCTCTTTAGAGCAAAGACTTTCACTAATCATGAGAGTATATGTAGGCCTCACTAGTTATAGAGCGCCTAAGCCGATTGATGGAAAATCATCATCAATACAGTCATTTAGTGTCTTATTGAGACCGTGTCTTCCCAATATCTTTTTCATTCTAACTTCGGATGTTGATACATATTGGTATCTCTTGTTCAATCAAGAGTCTATGTAAATCCGGAATGAACACGCAAATGCATAATTCACCATATCCCTTCCAAATCAAGTAGAGTCCATGTGCGTTTCAATACATTTAGCAAACACATACTCTTGTGGTCTGGAGCCACTTGATTCAGATGAATGAAGTACGTTTAAAATCTTCATGTATATCTCTGATCCCATAGAGATGTTATTATGACCACATTCATAGGCTGCATGTTCAGTTATTCGGAAACTACCAAATTAACAAAGTAGTAGAGTTCAATGACATCCATTATGAGAGCATATCTCATCGTAGTCGATCTCAATGCTTCTTAGTGAGAGACCTTGTTTCATAAGGTGAGTCTAAGCTCTTGTTCTCACTACGCTATCTAACAAAGACATAGTTGATAGAGTTTGAGTATCACTGATCAATAGATCAGGTTGTGCCAAGCTCGCTTTCTTCCTAGTGCAAGAAAGTATCGAACCTAAGGGCCTCCTTCCTTTTGGGGAGGGACATGGCCTTGTGACACAAATTTTGCCACTATATGGCGTCACCATATCACCATCTATGGTGATGGCGTCAAGACCAACTTCTTTTGCTCGTGCCATATCCTCTTGATAGGACATATTTGTAGCATGTGATCTCGTCACTTTAACACTTTAAACATTTGGGATCAAGATGAGACTTAGTGGAGACAAACTACGACAATTCACGTCGTTCCACTTGAACACATGTGTTCTTATCTCCCCTTAACGGCGGGAATATTGTCTCATCAAAGTGACAATTCACAATTTAACGGTGAATGAGATCGCCTGACAAGGTTTCTATATAAGCGGATTATAGGTGGAGGTTCATATCCAACCTAAATTAATGCATCTCAAATGACCCATCATTGTGCGCAGTGGCATTGCGATTTGGCACCAAGAAATAACATCTAGCCGAGCTCAAGGATTGGAGATCCGTTTCAATCATGCCGAGCTCAAGGATTGCAATTTCGTGTCAATCCTCGTACACAGTCACGAGCTGTAGTACAAAATATATTCAATGATGGTTGGTCGTAGATGAATAGTAAATGACACGACCCACCCCGAATTTCACCCTGAAACCCGGAGTAAGTCGTGCGGGGACCACCTCCAAGGAAAGTTTACCGAAAAATTCGACATAACCTCCCTTGAAAATGGACAACCCTTCCTAATAAAACCTGCAAACACTTCTGAAAATTTAAATCCATCCATAACTCCTGGAGCCTTCGTGCTCCCCAAATCACAACATCTCCCAATTTAAATACTAACTTAAACAAGAAAAGCTCATAATATCGAGCCTCTCAGGCTCTATAAAATATGTATGTATTTACACACGTCCATACTCCCTATATAGATTCATGGGTCTATATAGGGCTACTACGCTCGCGTCCAACGCTCACGTCACGCCTTAATGCGGTGCTACACTACGCCATCAAGGTGGACAGACGGTGTATAAATATGTGTCCATACTCCCTATATGAATTAAACACTCAAATAGGGCTACTACGCTTACGTCCAACGCTCACGTCATGCCTTAATGCTGCTATATGCTACGCCATTAAGGTGGACAGACACATATGGCTAGCTAGCATTTTCTATACATACTCTCTCATAAATACATATTTATATCCACCGAAAATCCCATTTTCGGTATCTCTCCAAGAGAAATAAAAGCGTCAAATTAATTGACGTCAAAATTCCAACAAAAGGAAAATGTTCAATTATGAACCATAGCATGCATATTATTTTGAAAATAAACGTCCACTCACAACTTAGGCCTAAGCCTGACGTCGGTCGGAGGTCTCCTCAACTCGAGCCTCCTCGCGTCCTGTTCCAAATATAATATTAATTTCCCAACCAATAATCCAATATTTAATGAAAATAGGCAAAATTACCCGAGAGCCATAATTACGCTCATCATTGCCTAAATTCGATATTCTTAAATCGGAACGATCCGAACTTAATTATCATCCTCAAAAGTCGTAAAAACAACTTTCCCAAAATACGACTTAAATCCTACGGCCGGATTCTACATTAATTACCCGCCAAAAATACTAACTTCGGAAATTTATAAACCTATCCAAAACTCATCCAAAAATTCCATAACTCACTTCAATAAACTCCCCTTAATATTCCAAATTTAACCACATTAAAATCTCCCAACCGGCGGCGGCGGCGCCGGCAGCGGCGGCCGGAGGCCAACTCCGGCCAGCTCCAAAACCTATGAAATTTTGACAGAATCATCCTCTCATCATGCTCTACAACTTTCATGAACAACTCAACACCCAATTCTAAGCCTAACTAGGCTAATCGAACGAAAACAACTTAAAAGCCCTAGAAATTTCAACTCCACATTTCTCCTTACCTAGCTCAAGAGGGAGGGAGCTGTTTGGAGGGGTTGTTGTACGGGAGGAGGGCTACAAAACCGTACCAAGCTTGCCCGGATTGATGGCCGGAGGAGGAAGTTCCGGTGAAAAGAAGATATGGGCAGTCGGACCTCTCGGGCAGCACCGCTCCCTCACGGCGGAGCTAGGGCTCCTCTCACCGGTCCAGGGAGGTTGCTGGGTTGGAGGCCGACCGAACGGGACCGGTGCGGCGGTCTGGGGCGGCCGGACGGCGGCGGAATGGTGGCCGGAAAACGGGGCAGCGGGTTAGTTCGGGTGAGGAGAGGAAATCGGGGGAGAGAAAGAGAAAGAGAAGGAAAAAAAAAAAGCTTTTTGGGCCTCCCCCAAAACCGGTCCATCCGTTTTAATCAACCCAAATCCAAAAATAAAACACCCCGAAAAAAAAATACCCGAATTGAACTTACATTTTTAATTGATAACTTTTTCATGCTAACTCCGATTTTAACGCGTAGCATGTCTACGAACTCGTAATAACATCCTCTACGACTTTCATGAAGAAAGTTTTCCCAAATTCCATACGGAGGAAAAAGTCAACTTGGAGTCTTAAATAGTCAACGGTTACTTAAAACGGTAAAAGACCAAAATATTACCAAAGTAAATAACCGTAAAATAACTTAAGAACCGGGGCGTGACAGTAAAACTGCATGCAAATATTGCATATCCCCAAGACATAATAGAAAAATTGGTGTGCATCAATAATGTTCGAGCGACAAGCTAAAGTTGCTTAGTCGTAGCTTCGGTGAGACCGTATTACGTGTGAACATGGGGTACATAACATTTCAACTTATATCCTAATAAACTTCTTTAAAGAATGGGTAGTGAGCCCGTAGAAGTATAAGCAGCATAAGCATAAAGTGGGCTAATTAGTTCTAGGGTTAGAATAAAGTGCATGATAACGTGATGAAGGGTAAAGTGTAGAGAAAGAGATAGCAAGAGAATCATCATCTTATTTATTGATATGAGCCTTTTATATAGGGAATTACAAAATACTAATATAGTAATGATAAGGAATACACAGTCATATTCTAACTACATATCCTGATGGCATAAGGCCAAGACACACATGGAATATCCTAGAACATTAGGTAATTTATTGTGAAAATAGTTTTCATATTTTCTAAACTATGAAAATGGAAAAATGAAAACGTCAAATTGTTGTTTTCATTTTTCTTTGTAAAGGTTAAAAATAGAATTAAATTCAGTTTACCCCCCTAATCTTTGATGTTAAAATCAGTTCAGTCCTGCAACTTTTTTTAAAATCAGTTCGCCCCTTTAACTTTCATAAACACATCAGTTTACTTTGTGTTAAATCAGTTCGCCCCTTCAACTTTTGTAAACACATCAGTTTTGTCCAATTTTTGTCACCAAACTGACAAGGGGACCCATTTTTAACAAAAAGTTGCAGGACTGAACTGATTTTGACATCAAAAATTAGGGGGTAAACTGAATTTAAGAAAAGCTAAAGGGGCGAACTGATTTTAAAAAAAGTTACAGGACTGAACTGATTTTGTCACCAAAGATTTAGGGGGTAAACTGAAATTAACTCTTAAAAATATTTTCATCTTTCATTTTCCACGTTTTGAGAAATGTCTCACTGAATACAGTTTCATCTCATTTTTATTTTCAAAAATGAAAATGTGAGCATGAAAATGTAACATTACCGAACGCACCTAAGTTTTTTGCTATTTTTGTTGTCTAAATTACACTTGTACTCTCTCTCTCTCATGACTTTGGTTCAGGGTCTTTAAACCAGTGCTCTAATAAAGGCTAGGAGAAGTTATATGTGTATCGTTTATGCTGTAGTTACTTTGTTTGAGAAAGCATGTAGTAGTTACTTAATGTGGTAGCAAACCAAAGGGCCTAGTGGGGGCAATATAGTGTCTATTAGAAAAAAAAATATAGAAGGGGTCAACTGAGGGATAATATAACATCTATTAAGGGGCACAAGGGGTTTGGTGATCGGAATCCAGAATCAGAGATCTATTAGGGGAAATATGAGTTCTATTGAGGAGCAATATATTTCCCCTAATACACTCAGGTCACCAAAATCCTGTCATCTGTTGTCGATCATCGGAGTCCGGTCACCGGTCATCGAAATTTGGTCACTGGTCATCGAAATCCGGTCACCGATTGTCAGAATCTGATTACCGGGGTTGTAGACCATCTATGGCCGTATTAATGGTCCATTGAGATTTATTTAATTTATTGAGGATATAATTATCTTGTTTGTGTTTAAGTTATTGGTTTTTGGGAATAATTATAATGAAAATTTCTGGAAAGAGAAATATGTGAGATAAGCAAAGTTAGTATTGAAATTAAAATTGTAGAGTGAAATGAGTAAGTAGCTAAGGTGAACAAAGAAGATGCACCACTAGAAAAAGATTCTAAGGTGACGAAAATTTTTTAATTCGTCACCTAAGAGAACACTTTAGTGACGAAACCGGTTTCATCTCTTCAGTGACAATTTTCATTGTCTAAGTAAGGTAAGGTGACGAAATATTATTTCGTCACCTATTTTTGTCACCTTAGAGCTAACTTAGGTGACGAAAATATATTTCGTCATGAAAGTGATAGATTAGGTGACAAATTATATTTTCGTTACCAAAGTTTTAAGCACTTAGGTGACGAAAATACATTTTGTCATGTAAGTGATAGGTTAGGTGATTAAATATATTTTCATCACCAAAGTTTTGAGAACTTAGGTGACGAAAATACATTTCGTCAGGTAAGTGATATGGTAGGTGACAAAATATATTTTTGTCACCAAAGTTTTGAGCACTTAGGTGACGAAAATGCATTTCGTCTCCTAACAAATTACTTTTGTGGAGAAAATAAATTCATCGTCTAACACCTTTACTTAGGTAACGAAACATAAAGTTGTGTGTATTTTTGAACCAACTACGGGGTAGAAGTAAAATTTTACAAAACCCACCATACTATATGATCAGTGTGCTTAAATACGGCTATGAAAAAAAATACACCAGTTTTCGAAAACGTTTAGGTCTCGATCCACGCAGTCTACATTAAATTAACGTCACTTACTATACGAAAACGCTCTTACTTACCCCTATATGACCTAGTTTGATTGATTCTTTTACACACAAAACTCTCACATTGATGAGATTTAAAGACCCATGTAAAAATTTTGGTACGTTCATGTCACACCCCAATTTTTGAATGGAATTTTCAAAAATTTTGGCATGATCTAACTTCAAATTTTAACATCCCAACCTGTTGGCAACAACAACATAACGGAAACAACAACAACCATAACAAACAACAACAACAAATCTCAATTACAGAATAGAAATTTCTACAAAATCTATTACTGAAATAATATTACACTTCATTGTTTACATAACGTGCAAAACAAGAACATGAGAACAATCTCATGATTTTAATACAATCTACTCAAATTTAAAACTATACAGAGTCTAACAAAAAAAGGGAAAACCCTGCCACTACACCTCCGCCTCAACCCTGCTGATCCTCACCTGCAGGTCTAACCCCTACACCAAGAATTGGTGTATCGGGATTGTAGAATAACAAACCCGGTAAGCTAAAAAGCCCGTATGAGTAAACTCAAAGTAAACTCCACATTTATCACATCCAACAATTTAACACATCCAAATAAATTTGATAAATGAATAAAAACCACACATTAACAAGACATGTACCCATGAGTCCCAGATATTTAGTATATACCCCTCATGACCTACAACAACAATATGTGTACCCATGGGTCCCAAATACCTTCAAGTATCTCCCATGACCTACACTGACAGACAGACTAGAGCTCTATTCCTAACCGTATCCAATCACCCGGCCAAAGGCTTGGAATCCCGGTTTGACTGTCTAATATCACAACAATAAAAATGATAAATAGCATCAGAACCGCAACCAATCACCCGATTAAAAGCTTGGAACCCAGTTTGACTATTTAATATCAAAACACAAAAATGATAAATAGCATCTTAGCCGCAACCAATCACCCAAAAAGGGCTTGAAACCTGGTATTGGCTATTTATCCAACAATCATAATAATTTTCACAACATTAACCTCACAACACTTTATCACAATTATTATCGTCAACAACATGATATATCTCACATTATTATTCTCAACGTCACAATATAAAGAAGACTTGTTTTTATCTTACCTATGAGCCGTTGGCGATCAAGCTCATATATTTTTAAAAACAATTAAAAGAATAATAATAAAACCACCATCATCATCATTATCATTATATCATTAGGTTCAAAAGTGAACCTTGGTGAGATTTACTCACCTAAGTATCCAGCTGCAAATTCCACAACCAAATTTGGCAAGCGAAACACAACTTCACAACCACCTAAAAACACACAATTAAAACCTTAGTAACTAAAAATACTATAGGCTAACACAATACCCTTAACTAACCCTTAAATCAAGAGATGACAACTTTCTAAAGTCGTTAAACTTAGAGACCCACAAAGGCTGCCTCTAATTCTCCATTCCTAACTCAAACCTCCACCAAACCTAAAATCACACTTAATGTTCTAGCATGCCAACATTTCTTAAAAACTAGCCACACTACCACTCAACAGGCTCACAGCAGTAAGGACTACCTAACCACAGGCCGGAAGCAAGGGAATAACTTTCATACCTGAGACTTCGACCAAAAATGGCTAGAACCGGCAGGAAACCGCCCCGAACAGTGACCAGAAAATCAAAGATGAAATCTGCAAAACCAGCCTTAAAACCGTAAAAACTTGCTTCAATCCATGCCTAAACACTACCAGGGGAAGGAGAGGATCAAAACTCACCTAAGGATGTACCCCGTCGTCACCGTACACGGCAGCTCCGACCGTGGCGCAGCTGCCCACTTTCCGGCAACGCAGCCCCGATTTCGGCATGCCACACCGAGCAGCAGCTTCCCAGCCTTGAAGTAGGGGTGTTACTTCAAAACCGAAAACAGAAAAAAACCGCACCGAAAACCAAAGCGTAACCGAAAAAACCGCACCGAAAAAAAACTGCACCGAAAATAAAAAAACCCAACCGAACCGGAGCTGTTCAGTTCGATTTTTGGTTTCGGGTCAATGAAAACCGAACTCAACCGTTTGAACCGAAGTCAACGGTCAAACTGTAAAACGGGCATTGCATCAGTTACTTGTTTATGTTGTTGCAGATTCATGGCTTCTCTAGACACGGTTCCCACCTTTGAGCTCATTTTCATTCAGTTTCCCAAGCAAAACTACTCACTCTGTGATTTTGAAGCCACAGACACAGTGGCTACCATCAAGGTAAAATATAATAGTGAGTATGCTTACCATACAAATCATCTGGGCCCTCAACACACATTTTAAGTACCAGGGCTGATTATTGACCATCCATAATGATCTTAAGAAGTTGCCAAGGAATTCTCTCCTTTATGTGGTTGATTGCACTAATGATGTCAACTGTTCCAAAACGCCTTCAATGGATAATGAGGAGCTGCTCTCTCCCCGCATATCAAACAATACTGATGATGACCATTTTGAGTTGTGTGCTGTGGATAGTGAGGAGCTGCTCCCTACCCCAAAATCATACAACAGTGATGTTGACTATTCCGAGTTGTCTGCTATGGATATCGATAAAGACGGAAAGAAAATGTTAAGAGTGTTGTGTGCAAATTTTTCACTCATTTCAGGAAATCTAACCAGAAACCATACACACGAGACAAAGAAGACGAGAAGCAGCAGAATTGCCACCTCTATTACATGCAGTTGTTGGACTTCCTTTGTCCATTCGCTTTTGCTTCATTTGGCAATCCATAATAACTGCTCTTTTAAGTTGCCACAGATGGATACCGAAAAAGACCGAGAGGAAACCTAGGATGTTTTAGTCAAGTTCATCACTGATTTCAGGATGTCGGCTTTTGCAGAATCCAGCAAAACAAGATCTCTGTCAGCAGACTATCCCCCTTGCTGTTGTTGGACTTCTTTAGTGCATTCCATGTTGCTTCACTTGGCAATCGACAATGATAAGTCATTGAAAGGTTTCAGAAGCTGCTCTCTGATTGATTTGTTAGTCTCATCATCCCACGCCTAGAACAACTAGTTCCAACATAATCTTCGCAGTGTAGCCTTTGGAGAATGTGATTCTTTGTGTTGTCTTGATATGGTTTGTTTCCGGTACAAGTTTCAGCTGCCAATTAATGTGGGAGTATTTTGACAATCTAATTAACATAGATTTTTGTTCTTGTTGTTCGTTTCTGCGCCTCTATGAAATTAATCAATGTTATTAAATCACGCTGATGTTTTGTAAATGATTCTCAGTCACTGGGCCATAGAAAAAAGAAAGAAAACGGAGGCGGGTCAGGCGAAATTTCCGGTTTGCAATTTCATATCTTAAGGGAGTTTTTGCAGCTGGGATATAGTGTCCTTCTGTCAGATGTTCATATTGTGTACTTGCAAAACCATATATAGAAGTATGCATTGTCGAATATGAATCCCAATATATTAAGAACTCTATATTAAAATTACCAAAAATATATATTTTTTTTAAAAAAAACCGAAAAAACCGAACCGAACCGAACCGTTCGGTTCAGTTCGGTTTCCGGTTTGCAATTTCAAAAAAAAAAACCGAACTGAACCGAACCGATTTTTTAGTTCAGTTTGGTTTCCGGTTTTAGGTGAAAACCGAACCGAACAAAACCGATAACACCCCTACCTTGAAGAGCACCCTTGTGGGAGTCGAACGGGACCAGTGGCGTTCCAAACGGTGGCCGGACGGAGGAGCTAGCTCCGGCAGAAAATTGGTCCTCGGGGGAGCTCAGCAGAGGAAAAGAGGGAAGGAAAAGAAGAGAGAAAAAGAGTGAGGTGCGTGAGGAGAGAGAGAGAGAGAGCTGCTTTTAGTGTTAGGGTTTCCAAAAATAACCCACACACAATTTCCCCCTTAAACACTTTCCACCCCCGGAACCTAACTTCCTTTGACCACAACTTTCTCTCACAACTTCCGATTTAAGCGTACCGCATGTTTACGAACTCGTATCGACAAGCTCTACAACTTTCACGAAGGAAGTTTTCGAAGATAACTGACGAAAAATAAAGAAGTCAACTTTTGGCCTATTAAAAATCAAGGCAAGTTAAATAAACTCCCGAAACTTCAACTTCGCATAAACCCAAGAATTTTCATGAATAATCCTTCATTAAATAAGGGAATAATACAAGAAAAACAATTTTGAAATCTAGGGTATTACAATCTACCCCCCTTAAAGGAAATTTCGCCCCGAAATTCAAAGATACTAATCCAAAAACAACTTGGGGTACTTAGCTCTCATATCCGACTCTAACTCCCAAGATGCTTCACCCTCATCATGGTGACTCCAACACACCTTAACCAATTCGACTTCCTTCCTTCGAAGCCTCTTGGTTGATCTATCCAAGATTCGAACCGGTTCAACAACAAAGGTTGCATCCGCATTCACCTTGATAGAACTATAATCAATTACATGAGATGCATCTGGAACATACTTCCTCAATAAGGACACATGAAACACATTGTGTACCCCAGCCATGGTAGGAGGTAAAGCAAGCTGATAAGCCAAATCTCCTACTTTCTCCTAAATCTCAAAAGACCCCACATACCTAGGAGCCAACTTCCCCTTCTTGCCAAATCTCACCACCCCTTTCGTAGGTGAGACCTTCAAGAACACATGATCCCCAACATCAAACTCTACTTGCCTCCTCTTCAAGTCGGCATAGCTCTTTTGCCTGCTTTGCGCCGTTCGGATCCTATCTCGGATAATAGAGACCTTCTCAATCATCTCTTGAACAATATCAGGACCCAACAGCTCACTATCACCCACCTCCACCCAACAAATAGGTGATCTACACGGCCTCCCATAGAGTGCCTCATATGGTGCCATGCCGATACTAGAGTGATAGTTATTTTTGTAGGCCAACTCAATCAATTGGAGGTGATCCTCCCAACTTCCCTTGAAGTCCATGACACGAGCCCTCAGCATATCTTCTAACACCTGATTCACCCGCTCAGTCTGCCCATCAGTCTGAGGGTGAAATGTTGTACTCATGTCTAAGGTAGTACCCATGGCTTTCTGAAAGTCACCCCAAAACTTTGAAGTGAATCGGGGGTCTCGATCTGAAACAATCGAAGTAGGCACTCCATGAAGTCTCACTATCTCCTTCACATACAACTTTCATAAGGCATCTACCGTGTATGACATCGACATGGGAAGAAAATATGCTGACTTCATCAAACGGACCACAATCACCCATATAGCATCATGTCCAATCTTGGACTTAGGCAGTCCAGTCACAAAGTCCATGGAAATCTGCTCCCATTTCCAAGTAGGAATAGATAATGGCTGCAACAAGCCTCTGGGCCTCTGATGCTCCGCCTTCACCTGCTGACAAGTGAGGCACTTGGACACATACTCTGCTACATCTTTCTTCATCCCATTCCACCAGAACTGCCTACACAAATCTTTATAAATCTTGGTGCTCCCTGGGTGCACCGTATAATGAGAACGATGTGCCTCCCAAAGGATCTCCCCTTTAAGATCCCTAAAATCTGGGACATACAGTCTCGATCTATACCTCAATCCACCATCCAATCCAACTGACCACTCTGAAGGACAAACATCCAACAAATCCACCACTAACTCCACCAACTTTGCACGTGAGAACTCGTCATGTGCTTGGCCTTGGATGATCTTGGAAATCAAAGTGGGTTGCACAGAGACGCTTCCAAGGAAAATCCCTTGTTTTCTGCCAGATGGCAGAATGCCAAACTCAGATGCAGTCTCCTACATGAGCCACTCCTGCACCATGATAGAGGCAGCTATACCCTAGGCTTCCTGCTCAATGAATCCACCACCACATTGGTTTTCCCAGGATGATACTCCAAGGTGAAGTCATAGTCCTTAAGGAGCCTCATGTTCAAATCTTTCTGAGAGAATAAATACTTCAAACTCTTATGATCAGAAAAGAGTTCGAACTTCTCTCCATACAAGTAATGCCTCAAAATCTTCAAGGCAAATACTACCGCAGCTAGCTCTAGGTCATGAGTAAGATAAATCTTCTCATGAACTTTAAACTGTCTAGAGCCATAAGCCACAACACCACCAAGCTGCATCAACACACAACTCAAACCCCGATAAGAGACATCGCTATAGACTACAAAGTCAACACCACTACTAGGAATGACCAACACTGGGGATGAAGTCAACCTAGTCTTCAACTCCTCAAATGCCTTCTCACACTATCGATCCACACAAACTTGACATTCTTCTTTGTCAACTTGGTCAAAGAAGAGGCAATACTAGAAAATCCCTCAACCAACCACTCATAAAATAAAACACGATAACACGTCTCTACAAATTACACTACCACTACTCTGCAAATTGTCAGGACCCACCCCGAATTTCCCCTTGAAATCCGGCATAAACCTTACGGGACCCACCTCAAGAGAAATTCTACCAAAATTTTGGCATAATCTCCCTTAAAAATGGGTAACCCTACCTGAAAGAAAATTCACCAAAATCCAACACTTCGAAAACAAATTAATCCACATCTCCTGGAGCCACCCGCTCCCCCCATAAAATAAACATCCACCACCTCAACACAAGTAATAATTCAAAATAATTTAAATGAATTTAAATCTCTTATACAAACAAGCCAAAAAATTCCTTTTTAACACTCCTAAGTTAAGTCGCAAGCCATAACACAACACATAACTGCAGAAGAATGTGAACACAAAACAAAACAATATCTGCATTGCATCATTGTCAACTCACTATGACACTAAGAGCTCAACCAAACCAAAAACACTCATCCCACTAGGGTCAAACCTCAACTAACACACATAAGATAAACAATTGAAAGAATAGTAATCCCTGCGCATAGCTTAGTTCAGGTGATTACTAGCAACACTAAGATAATCAAATTAGAATCACAAAAATTAAATACGAAACACACCAGAAAGAACATACAATAAAACAAATAGTGAATCCTGCAGGTAAACATAGTTCAGGAATTCACTTCACGAGAAATAAGATAAGAAAAGTGTAATCCCTGCAGGAAGTTTAGTTCAGGAGATTACACCACATACAAGAACAATTAGTGAGTCATGTAGAATAGCGTAGTTCAGGAAATCACTAAACATACAAACAAGTCTAAGAAAATAAGAAATCTACATCACAACCATTTAACATAGTCTTTAACCATTAACCCTTTTTAAAATCATCTTAATAAATTCCGTTTTACTTACCCATGGACCGTAGTCGATCAAGTCCATTTATTTTGAAAACAAAACATATTTTAACACGATTTAGTTGGTTAATGGCCCTGGACTATGTTAACACCCGCACTACACATTCCCCACCACAAAACAAATAACACAAAAAGACCCCAAATTAACACGGCCCTCCTATCCAACAACCTTCTAAAACATTTAATTAAAATCTCTTTTTTTTTTTACTTACCCATGGACCGTTGAGATTCAAATCCATATATATAACAAAACAATTATAATTTTAGAATGCTTTAAAAGTGTTGGATCAAGAACCATGCTAACAAGCTTGTCAACACTATCACACACCCACACTCACAAACATTTCCCAAATGGCCACCGCCATGCAAAACACAAACTCACACGTCATTTGCCAAATGGCCACCGCCAAAGCAAAACACAAACTCACACCACATTTGTCAAATGGCCACCGCCAATGCAAATCACAAACTCACACCACATTTGCCAAATGACCACCACCAATGCAAAACACAAACTCACAAACGTTTTGCACACCACATGCCACTCGGGCAACATCACACACAACATTCAACAACAATCCACAATATTGCCGGAAGGTACATTTTATTCCTTCTGGCCAAACAGGCAAACATCACTTCAACTATACAATTATCCCCCACAAACCTCCAATTTACCGAGTGGTACATTTTATTCCCTCTCGGTCCCATTCTCCTCAATTCAATATAATCCAACAAAATTACACAATATCTTAAAACGATAAATATGCATAACGTAACCAAAAATATAAACAATGATAATATATATATATATACATATCCCTTTACCAATTAGATATACATATATATATATATATCACCCACAAATATTCTCACTCTCAAAATAAACAACGACAAACAATTAAAACGAAACTCGTCTAGTTACCGCCAAGGGTAACTAGCTTGAACGTGAGGTTTACTCACTATAACACTACAAACTTTCAATTAACTTGCCACTCAACAGAAAACAACTTCTTACGATGCATAACAATGCTCACACATAAGTCAAACACAAGACCTTAACTGCAACACACGACGTTAATTGCATAACTAAATCAAAACACCACACCACCACAACATCACAGAAAAGACACGCCAAAAATCATAGCTCACTCTCATGAAGAAGAAAAGAGAACAAAGTATCTTTCACTCCTAAACTTTGCTCACCAATCACAAATCCTCTAGCTTACCACGGGCAGCTGAAAAGGAGCCAATCTAATGAGTCTTATTCCTCAATAGACTAAACCTTAAGAAACGCTAACCAACTCTCGCACTCCTTACTTACAGAGCAACCAATGCTCTGAGAACCTAACACTCATGACCACATTCTTGCCTCCCGAATACCCAATGACATATCAGTACCAAAGAGTGATGGAGATCCGCTGCAGTCGGGCCATCACTAAAAGATATTGATTATCACCAAATATGCAACAAGGCTCTGATACCAAACCGTCACACCCCAATTTTCGAATGGAATTTTCAAAATGTTTGGCATGATCTAACTTAAAATTTTAACATCCCAACCTGTTGGCAATAACAACATAACAGAAACAACAACAACCACAACAAACAACAACAAATCTCAATTACAGAATAGAAATTTCTACAAAATCTATTACTGAAATAATATTAGACTTCCTTGTTTACATAACATGCAAAACAAGAACATGAGAACAATCTCATGATTTTAATACAATCTACTCAAATTTAAAACTATACAGAGTCTGACAAAAAAAGGGAAAACCCTGCCACTACACCTCCGCCTCAACCCTGGTGATCCTCACCTGCAGGTCTAACCCCTACACCAAGAATTGGTGTACCGAGACTGTAGAATAACAAACCCGGTAAGCTAAAAAGCCCGTATGAGTAAACTCAAAGTAAACTCCATATTTATCACATCCAACAATTTAACACATCCAAATAAATTGGATAAATGAATAAAAACCACACATTAACAAGACATGTACCCATGAGTCCCAGATATTTAGTAAATACCCCTCATGACCTACAACAACAATATGTGTACCCATAGGTCCCAGATACCTTCAAGTATCTCCCATGACCTACACTGACAGACAGACTAGAGCTCTATTCCTAACCGTATCCAATCACCCGGCCAAAGGCTTGGAATCCCGGTTTGACTGTCTAATATCACAACAATAAAAATGATAAATAGCATCAGAACCGCAACCAATCACCCGATTAAAGGCTTGGAACCCAGTTTGACTATTTAATATCAAAACACAAAAATGATAAATAGCATCTTAACCGCAACCAATCACCCAAAAAGGGCTTGAAACCTGGTATTGGCTATTTATCCAACAATCATAATAATTTTCACAACATTAACCTCACAACACTTTATCACAATTATTATCGTCAATAACATGATATATCTCACATTATTATTCTCAACGTCACAATATAAAGAAGACTTGTTTTTATCTTACCTATGAGCCGTTGGCGATCAAGCTCATATATTTTAAAAAACAATTAAAAGAATAATAATAAAACCACCATCATCATCATTATCATTATATCATTAGGTTCAAAAGTGAACCTTGGTGAGATTTACTCACCTAAGTATCCAGCTGCAAATTCCACAACCAAATTTGGCAAGCGAAACACAACTTCACAACCACCTAAAAACACACAATTAAAACCTTAGTAACTAAAAATACTATAGGCTAACACAATACCCTTAACTAACCCATAAATCAAGAGATGACAACTTTCCAAAGTCGTCAAACTTAGAGACCCACAAAGGCTGCCTCTAATCCTCCATTCTTAACTCAAACCTCCACCAAACTAAAATCACACTTAATGTTCTAGCATGCCAACATTTCTTAAAAACTAGCCACACTACCACTCAACAGGCTCACAGCAGTATGGACTACCTAACCACAGGAAAATAGGGCTGCAACTCAACCGGACGCGTCGCCACAGGCGGCGGCGAGTGGGCCTCACGCGCCACCCCAAACTTCCGAATTTGAGAAAACTCCCAACAGCAAAGTTGAAGCTTGAAGCAAGGGGAATAACTTTCATACCTTAGACTTTGACCAAAAATGGCCAAAACCGGCCGGAAACCGCCCCGAACAATGACCAGAAAATCAAAGACGAAATCTGCAAAACCGGCCTTAAAACCTTAAAAACTTGCTTCAATCCATGCCTAAACACTACCAGGGGAAAGAGAGGATCAAGACTCACCTAAGGATGTACCCCGTCGTCGCCATACACGGCAGCTCCGACCATGGCACAACTGCCCACTTTCCGGCAACACAGCCCCAATTCTGGCGCGCCACACCGAGCAGCAGGTACCCAGCCTCGAAGAGCACCCTTGTGGGAGTCGAACGGGACTGGTGGCGTTCCAAACGGTGGCCGGACGGAAGAGCTAGCTCTGGCAGAAAATTGGTCCTCGGGGGAGCTCGGGAGAGGAAAAGAGGGAAGGAAAAGAAGAGAGAAAAAGAGTGAGGTGCGTGAGGAGAGAGAGAGAGAGAGCTGCTTTTAGTGTTAGGGTTTCCAAAAATAACCCACACACAATTTCCCCTTTAAACACTTTCCACCCCCGGAACCTAACTTCCTTTGACCACAACTTTCTCTCACAACTTCTGATTTAAGCCTGCCGCGTGTCTACGAACTCGTATCGACAAGCTCTACAACTTTCACGAAGGAAGTTTTCGAAGATAACTTACGAAAAATAAAGTCAACTTTTGACCTATTAAAAATTAAGGCAACTTAAATAAACTCCCGAAACTTCAACTTCGCATAAACCGAAGAATTTTCATGAATAATCCTTCATTAAATAAGGGAATAATATAAGGAAAACAATTATGAAATCTAGGGTATTACTGTTCACCTCTCGACGATAGGGTTCCACATAGGGAAACATAAGCGTATATAGGGTTAACCGCTTGTATCAGGGACCAAACGTTACCGGAAATATGTGATTTTTCAACCATAGTCGTATTTCACCATACTGATGACATCCTATTTCACAAGATTTTTGAAAATATTGCTTCATCCCTATAGTTTGTTCACAAATATCTACACTTGCATGTAACCTACTAAACAAGTTATACCACATTAGCACACGTTGTGGTTCCAATGGCTAAATTTTACAAAATAAAAATTTAACTGTCTGATATGATTAGTGTACTTATATACGTCTATGAAAAAAAATCCACCAGTTTTCGAAAACATGTAAGTCTCGATCCACATTATATTAACGCCATTTATTACACGAAAACGCTCTTACCTACCCCTATATGACCTAGTTTGATTGATTCTTTCACACACAAAAATCTCACATTGATGAGATGTAACCACCCATGTCACGCCCCGACCCTTAATTTTTACCTTAATTACTAGTATGGTGGTAATAAGAGTTTGTACCATTTTCGTCACTAAGTGTATAATTTAATTAGTCTCCAGATTGGTGTTGGGGGACGAATATTTCGAAAGAATTATTCATAGGAGAAAAATACAATGATGGTAAAAATAATTAATTTTAGCTAGTAAAAGGTAATTTTTATTAGGGTATTATTTTGAGGTGTTGAATTTTGGTTTGGGTTATAAGTGGTGTTGGACCGGGCCTTTATTTTGGGTCTACGCCCGTTTTTCTTTCTCTCTTTTCTCTCTCTCTCTCTCCCGCTTTCGCTCCCGCTCCCGACTCCCTCTCCCTGTCAGATTTTTTCGACTGCCGTTCGCCACCGTTCGGCCGCCCCAGACCGCCTCACCAGTCCCAAACGGTCGGTGTCCAACCCAGCTGCCATTCTAGACCGGTGGCAGCCTCCCTAGCGCCGCCGTTTGGGAGAAAAGCCGGCCGGAAGGTCCGACTGCCGAAGTGTTCCCGTCACCGGAACTCCTTCCTCCGGCTGCCATAGCTGGCGAGCCTTGGCTCAAAAGGAAGCTCTCCTACCGTGCTTCAATCCCTCCAAAGGGCTCCCTCCCTCTTGAGCTAGGTAAAGAGAAATCGGAATTTAAATTCGAGGGCTTTATTGTGTGTTTGTGTTCGATTGACATGGTTAGGCTTAGAATTAGAGTTTGTGGTAGTTAGGAATGTTGTAGAGGAGGTTGAGAGGAAGGTGCTGCCAAATTTTGGTGAGCATCGGAGGTCGCCGGAGTTGGTCCCCGGCCGCCGCCGTCGCCGCCGCCGAGAAAATGCTTTTGCTGGAGATTTTAATGAGGAGTTTAATGGAATGATTTTTAGAATTTTTAGAGGAGTTTTGGATAGCTTTTGGAATTGTTTAAGTTTGGTAATTTTGGAGGATTAATAAGTTAAAATCCGGCCATTGGATTATCGTATGTTTAGGACGATGGAAGGTGATTTTTGAGGTTGTGGGTATTTGTGGAGAATTTGTGGTTGGGAGTGAAGATAAGATTTAGGACGATAGGCATGGTTGAGCGCGAGAAGCTTATATTTAATTATGCTTATTTTCTTTAAACGTTGGGATTTTATTTAAGGAATTATTTATGTTTTGGAACAGGACGCGAGAAGGCTCGAGCAGAGGAGACCTCCGGCCGACATCAGGCTTAGGCCTAAGTTGTGAGTGGACCCTTGTTTTAAATAATGTGCTTGAGTTGCTTTATTATTGAATAATTTCCTTTGTTGGATTTTTATCCGGAATTGAGAATTTCGGTGTTTATACTCTTTTATTGACGTTTTTGAGAATAATATGTATATGAGTGAACGCTAGCTAGCTATACGTGATTTTCTCTTATAATGAGGTACAATTCCATTATTGGGTGACGTGAGCGTTAGATACGAGCGTAGTAGCCTTGTACGACTTTCTACTTTTCGAGCTTATCCTATGTTTTCACATTCATTCATAGAATTCGTACAAGGAGTCAGCACGTATATAGCCTGGTATGACTATCTACTTTAAAGCTTATTCATAGATAGCATACATGGAGTAGACGAGTTTTAATACATACTGATATATATATAATTTGAGCCTGACAGGCTGTATTTGTTTAAGATTTGGAGACTAGCCGGAACTAGTCGTTTTCCTTGATAATTTTCTTGGGGAAATATTATTGTTTGTCAAGATTATTTTGTCCACTCACCCTGACGTGATTAAATATTTTCCCCTAGGCTTTTCCTTTGTTTTTAAATGCCCAGTCTGCAGAATTCGGGTGGGGTCTAGAAGGAGGCGACGAGGCATAGTCACTAATCTTTCCACTACTGTTCACTAGTAGGTTATCTGTTTAACCCACTAGGATTTTTATCAGCTTTCGTTGTTTTTCCTGTAGTAGCTCTGAACACTTTCAGAAAAATAACTGTGTATTATTTTTTTTGGTTAGTTGGATTAAGTGGAAGATTTATATTATTGGTTAAGAGTGTTCTTTTAAATTTTCCGTGTTAGGGTTGTCCATTTTCAAGGGAGGTTTGCCGAGTTCTTCGGTAAATTTTCCTTGGAGGTGGTCCCCGCAAGACTCGCCTCGGGTTTCAGGGTGAAATTCGGGGTGGGTCTTGACAGTTGGTATCAGAGCTTTAGGTTTCATTTCCTACCTTCTTAATACTATCATATTTGCTTAAGAAGCACTTAGTTCCTATAGAGTGGTGGTCCGACCGCGACGGATTCACTAGCATTTTATGCTTTGGATACTATGTGATATTGGGTAGGTGTGATATTTCTGTTAGTCTTGTGGACAGACTACTTAATGTGTTTTCCCCTCAGGTACTATGCCTCCCAGACGCCGACCCTGTGTAGCTACCTCGTCCAGCGTGATGAGGTTAGAGGATTAGTTGATTCGATTGGGAATATTCTAAGTGGTGTGTTAGATAGGATTCAGCAGCCTCGGTCTGTGAAGAAGAAAGATGTCTTCGATGCTGGGGCAATTGAGTTCAAGGGCGCCATGGGACCCCTTGATGCGTATACTTGGGTAGATAAGATGGAAAAGGCTTTTGAGAGCACCGATCTGCCAGAAGAAAAGAAAGTGAAGATGGCAATGACTTTTCAGGATGATTCAGCGCATCACTGGTGGACTCTTGCTAGCAGAAATAATGGTGATGCTCAGGACATGACTTGGGAGCAGTTTAAGACGCTCTTCTTGGGTTAGTATTTCTGTCACGCTCATCGTATCAGGATCCAGGCGGATTTTACATGAAGAAGAGGGATGATGAGGGCGTCATCGAGTTTGAGCAGAGGTTCACTACCTTGAGCTACCATGTGCCCTATTTGGTTCCTGATGAGAGGACCATGATTGACATGTTCGTTGGAGTACTTGGTGGAGTGTATGCAGATAAGATGATCGGTGGCATCTACCCGACTTTTCTTGATGCAGTTACTGTAGCCATGGCCATCGAGACCAGGAGAACTTATAGTGCACGACCCCTAGATTTCGGTGGTCCCAGCCAGGGTCCATCGAAGAAGGCCGCTTCCTCATCTGCTTATGGATCTTCAACTGGTAGTGGCAGTAGTGGAGGATCAGGTTCTGGTTCTCGGAGTAGATTTAGAGGACATTATAGGAGACTTTTCAGGAGCCAGTTGGGTAGGCAACAGACCGGTCAGTATAGTGCTGGTGGTAGTTTCCAAGGGGGGTCATCTGGTGGTCAGACATTTTCCTTTGGTCAACAGCAGTCATCTGGATGTTTTGAGTGTGGTGATCATGATCATTTCAGGAGAGACTGTCCTTTGTTGGCACAGAGGACCGCCCCTACTCAGCCAGTCGGTCAATCTTCAGCTAGAGGGCCCAGTGTTGGTTCTTATAGAGGTTAAGCAGCTAGGAGTGGTTCTCAATAGGGTAGTGGTCAGCGTGGACGTCCCATGACTCGCGCTAGACTTCATGCTATGACCCAACAGGAGGGTCATACTTCTCCAGATGTCATCATTGGTACGTTGTTAATTTTTGGTCAGCCAACATTTACTTTAATTGACCCAGGAGCTACGCATTCATTTATGTCTAGTTGATTCGCTCTCCATGCCAATGTGCCATCATCGTCTCTTCCAGGCGAGTGGCATGTGTCTCTTACCTCTGGTGAGGTGATGAGAATAGATTGGGTGTTTAGTGATTGTGATGTTTTGGTGGAAGGAACTGAATTTAAGGCGGAATTGAAAGAGTTGAAGACTTAACTGCATGAGTTGGTAGACAAGGGTTTTATTCGGCCTAGCATGTCTCCATGGGGTGCCCCGGTGTTGTTTGTTAAGAAGAAAGATGGCACCATGAGACTATGCATTGATTATAGGAAGTTTAATCAAGTCACAGTGAAGAATAAGTATTTGTTGCCTCGCATTGATGATTTGTTTGATCAGTTGAGAGGTGCTTCTATTTTCTCAAAGATTGATTTGAGATCTGGTTATCATCAGTTGTGGATCGGAGAGAGTGACATAGCCAAGACTGCCTTTCGATCACGCTACGGTCATTATGAGTTTGTGGTGATGCCTTTTGGACTTACTAATACACCTGCAGCGTTCATGGATCTCATGAATAAGGTGTTTAGTCCATATCTTGACCACTTCGTGATCGTGCTCATAGATGATATTTTGGTGTACTCTAAAAGTGAGAAAGAGCATGCCAAACATCTAAGATTGATTTTGCGGACTTTGAGAAATGCTCAGTTGTTTGCCAAGTTCAGCAAGTGTGAATTTTGGCTAGATAAAGTGGGATTCTTGGGTCATGTAGTTTCAGCAGAAGGTGTTAGTGTGGATCCCCATAAGGTGGAAGCAGTGTCAAATTGGAAAAGACCCACAACTGTGACGGAGATTCGTAGTTTCTTAGGGTTAGTAGGTTATTATCGGCGATTTGTGCAAGACTTTTCAAAGATTGCAGCTCCACTAACTAGATTGACTAGAAAGGGAGTCAAATTCGAATGGTCAGGTTAGTGTGAGCAAAGATTTCAAGAATTAAAAGATCGCTTGACTAGTGCTCCTGTCTTGGCACTTCGAGATGATAGTGGGGAGGATGTGGTTTATTGTGATTCTTCTAGACGAGGTCTAGGTGGAGTATTGATGCAGCATGATAGAGTGATTGTCTACGCTTCTAGGCAACTGAAGCTGCATGAGGGGAATTATCACACTCATGATTTAGAGCTTGCAGCAGTAGTTTTTACTATCAAGTTGTGGAGACACTATCTTTATGGAGCCAAGTGTCAGATTTTTACCGATCACAAGAGTCTTCGGTATGTGTTTACTCAAATGGAGTTGAATATGAGGCAGAGAAGGTGGATGAAGTTGATCAGTGATTATGATTGCACTATTGAGTATCATCCTGGAAAATCTAATGTGGTAGCTGATGCTCTTAGTCGAAATCCCACCATATCTTTATCTCACCTCAGGATAGTTAGAGTTCCACTTCTTTGTGAGTTGCGAGCTATATGCGTGGATTTAGCGGTGGATGAAGTGGGTGCCCTAGTAGCTAGTTTCCATGTGAGGCCAATGTTGGTGGATAAAGTGCGTGAGGCGTAATTTAATGATCCTTCCATAGTTCAGTTGATGGAAAGAGCAGCGAATGGAACAACCATGGATTTTTTGGTAAGAAGAGATGGAACTTTGCTGTTCAAAAATAGGCTTTGTGTTCCAAAGAAGAATGAAGAGTTAAAGATATGTTGAGATCATGTGCTTTGCAGTTCAGAGGGAGCTGGGATAGGAACATCTCTTTGATGGAGTTTGCTTATAACAACAGCTTCCATTCGATTATTGGTATGACCCCTTTTGAGGCACTATATGGGAAACAGTGTCGCACGCCCTTATGTTAGAATGAAGTAGGAGAAAGAGAGCTTTGTGGTCCTGAGATTATCCAGGATACAAATGAGAAGATCAAGGTGGTCAGAGATAGACTTAAGAGTGCTCAGAGTAGGCAAAAGAGTTATGCAGATGTCCACTATTAAAAACCTTGAGTTTCAAGTGGGTGATTGGGTGTTCTTGCAACTATCTCCTTGGAATGGGGTCGTACGTTTCGATAAGCGTGGGAAGCTTAGTCCGAGGTATATTGGCCCTTATGAGATAATAGAGCGAGTTGGCTCTCTTGCCTATCGGTTAGTTTTGCCTCCGGAGTTGTCCAGGATACATAATGTGTTTCATGTATCCATGCTTCGCAAGTATATTGCCGATCCTTCTCATGTGCTTGTTGAGCAGCTGATTAGTTTGCAGAAGGATTTGTCCTATGAAGAGGAGCCAGTTCAGATTCTTGACCGAAAGGAGCAAGTTCTTAGGAACAAGACAATTCCACTTGTCAAAGTGCTTTGGAGAAGTCACCAAGTAGAGGAAGCTACTTGGGAATCAGAAGAGCAAATGAGACAACACAGTATCTGTATCTCTTTGAGTAGGATGTTTGTAAATTTCGAGGATGAAATTTTTATAAGGAGGGGAGAATTGTCATGCCCCGACCCTTAATTTTTACCTTAATTACTAGCATGGTGGTAATAAGAGTTTTTACCGTTTGGTGTTGGGGGACGAAAATTTCGAAAGAATTATTCGTAGGAGAAAAATATGACGACGGTAAAAATGATAAATTTTAGCTAGTAAAAGGTAATTTTTATTGGGGTATTATTTTGGGGTGTTGAATTTTGGTTTGGGTTATAAGTGGTGTTGGACCGGGCCATTATTTTGGGACTAAGCCCGTTTTTCTTGTTCTCTCTTTTCTCTCTCTCTCTATCCCGCTCCCCCTCCCGACTCCCTCTCCCTGTCAGATTTTTCCGACCGCCATTCGCCGCAGTCCGGCCGCCCCAGCCGCCGCACTGGTCCTAAACGGTCGGTCTCCAACCCAGCTGCCATTCCAGACCGGTGGCAGCCTCCCTAGCGCCGCCGTGAGGGAGAAAAGCCCGCTGGAAGGTCCGACTGCCGAAGTGTTCCGGTCGCCGAAACTCCTTCCTCCGGTAGCCATAGCTGGCGAGCCTTGGCTCAAAAGGAAGCCTTCCTCCCGTGCTTCAATCCCTCCAAAGGGCTCCCTCCATCTTGAGCTAGGTAAGGAGAAATCAGAATTTGAAATTCTAGGGCTTTATTGTGTGTTTGTGTTCGATTGACATGGTTAGGCTTAGAATTGGAGTTTGTGGTAGTTAGGAATGTTGTAGAGGAGGTTGAGAGGAACGTGCTGCCAAATTTTGGTGAGTATCAGAGGTCGCCGGAGTTGGTCCCCGGCGGAGCCGGCGCCGCCGTCGAGAAAATGTTTTTGGTGGAGATTTTAATGAGAAGTTTAATGGAATAAGTTTTAGAATTTTTAGAGGAGTTTTGGATAGGTTTTGGAATTGTTTAAGTTTGGTATTTTTGGCGGATTAATAAGTTAAAATCCGGCCATTGGATTATCTTATGTTTCGGACGATGGAAGGTGATTTTTGAGGTTGTCGGTATTTGTGGAGAATTTGTGGTTGGCAATGAAGATAAGATTTAGGACGATAGGCATGGTTGAGCGTGAGAAGCTTATATTTAATTATGCTTATTTTCTTTAAACGTTGGGATTTTATTTGAGGAATTATTTATGTTTTGGAATAGGACGCGAGGAGGCTCGAGCAGAGGAGACCTCCGACCGACGTCAGACTTAGGCCTAAGTTGTGAGTCGACCCTTGTTTTAAATAATGTGCTTGAGTTGCTTTATTGTTGAATAATTTCCTTCGTTGGATTTTTATCCGGAATTAAGAATTTTGGTGTTTATACTCTTTTATTGACGTTTTTGAGAATAGTATGTATTTGAGTGAACGCTAGCTAGCTATACATGATTTTCCCCTATACTGAGATACAATTCCATTATGGGGTGACGTGAGCGTTAGACGCGAGCGTAGTAGCCTTGTACGACTTTCTACTTTTCGACCTTATCCTATGTTTTCACATTCATTCATATAATTCGTACAAGGAGTCAGCACGTATATATATACCCACTCGGTCGTTTCCCCCATACTGAGGAAAAATGTCATTATGGGGTGACGTGCACGTTAGACGCGAGCGTAGTAGCCTGGTATGACTATCTACTTTAAAGCTTATTCATAGATAGCATACATGGAGTAGATGAGTGTTACTACATACTGATATATATATAATTTGAGCCTGAGAGGCTGTATTTGTTTAAGATTTGGAGACTAGCCGGAACTAGTCGTTTTCCTTGATAATTTTCTTGGGGAAATATTATTGTTTGTCGAGATTATTTTGTCCACTCATCCTGACGTGATTAAATATTTTCCCCTAGGCTTTTCCTTCATTTTTAAATGCCCAGTCTACAGAATTCGGGTGGGGTCTAGAAGGAGGCGACGAGGCATAGTCACTCATCTTTCCACTACTGTTCGCCAGTAGGTTATCTGTTTAACCCACTAGGATTTTTATCAGCTTCCGTTGTTTTTCCTGTAGTAGCTCTGAATACTTTCGGAAAAATAACTGTGTATTATTTTTTTCGGTTAGTTGGATTAAGGGGAAGATTTATATTATTGGTTAAGAGTGTTCTTTTAATTTTTCCGGGTTGGGGTTGTCCATTTTCAAGGGAGGTTTGCCGAGTTCTTCGGTAAATTTTCCTTGGAGGTGGTGCCCGCAGGACTCGCCGTGGGTTTCAGGGTGAAATTCGATGTAAAAATTTGGGGACATTCACCTCTCGACAATAGGGCTCCAAATAGGGAAACATAAGCGTATATAGGGTTGACCGCTTGTATCGAGGACCAAACGTTACCGAAAATATGTGATTTTTCAACCATAGTTGTATTTCACCATACCTATGACATCTTATTTCACAAGATTTTTGAAAATATTGCTTCCTCCCTATAGTTGGTTTACAAATATTTATACTTGCATATAACCTACTAAACAAGTTCTACCACGTTAGTAGACATGTTATGGTTCCGATGGCTAAATTTTACCAAATAAAAATTCAACCGTCCGATATGATCAGTATACTTAAATACGGCTATGAAAAAAAATGCACAAGTTTTCGAAAACGTTTAGGTCTTGGTCCACATGGTCAACATTATATTAACACCACTTATTACATGAAAACGCTCTTACCTACCCCTATATGACCTAGTTTGATTGATTCTTTCACACGCAAAACTCTCACATTGATGAGATGTAACCACTCATGTAAAAATTAGGGTATGTTCACCTCTTAACGATAGGTCTCCAAATTGGGAAACATAAGCGTATATAGGGTTGATCACTTGTATCGGGGACCAAACATTACCAGAAATATGTGACTTTTCAACCATAGTCGTATTTCACCATACCGATGACATCTTATTTCACAAGATTTTTGAAAATATTGTTTCCTCCCTATTTAACAAGATCATATTCTATCAAAACCTTTTCTTCAAAATAAATATTTTTGATTCCCTGAGATGACAAAAATTCATGTCTTCGTCACCTAGCTACTTAATATTTGGCGGGTAAAAAATTCCGCCAATTTGTTGGCCAAATTTTTAATCACTTACGTGATGAAAGTATAACTTTTCGTCGCCTAAGTACCAAAATTTTTAGCGGCACCTTCTCATTTCTATATTTTTTTCTTTGAACTCTCTCTTCTCTCTCCCTCCTCTCATTTGCCCCAATTTTCACGCACCGAGAGACCCTTATTCTAGCTTTTCCTCTGCCTCTCCTTCTTCTTCGCCACCGTCGCCTCATGCCTCTCCTTGGCAGCTGTTTTCATGGAAGGACTAATTTTCCTCCTCCATCAAACTTCGCGCCCATCTCGCCATCGGATTCTACGCCCATCATGCCAACAGTCTCCGCGCCCATCTCCGCCATCGGACTCCACGCCAATCTCCGCCATCGGACTCCACGCCCATCTCCGCCATCAGACTCCGCGCTCATCTCCGCCATCAGACTCCGCGCTCATCTCCGCCATCAGACTCTACGCCCATCTCGCCAAGTTGTTCCCTAAACCCGTCTAGATCAGCTCCTCTGTTGGCATCGGCTTCTTCCTCGCCTTCATCGGCCTCCAGTCAAACCAAGGCATCATACTCATCGGCTACAATTCCTCCACCCTCGTCACGATCGGAGCCTGTCCGAACAAGTCGATCGCCCGCTCACCTTCCCGTTTTGGCCTTGTTAATTTGTGTTTTTGCATATGACTACGGAGGCGATCTCGGTTGAAATTGGGTTGCTTGATATTGGTTGTAAGATATTGGGGTTGATTGGATCTGGGTTGTAAGAAGTTGGAGTCGGAGGTGGTGTAGGAGGCGGTGAGGATCTGGTGGTGGGTGCTGCGGCGGCGATGTCAATTTTTTTTTCCAGACTTAGCGACGAAATCCAATAATTCTGTCGTCTAGGGGAAAAATAAGAATTTTTTTGTCATGAAACAATATGGTGACGAACAAATTTTCGTCAACTAAGTAACATGGTGACGAATAAATTTTCGTCAGCTAAGTAACTTGCTGATGAAATATTTTTCATCGGCTAAGTAACTTGGCGACGAAAAAGTTTTCGTCAGCTAAGTAACCTAGTGACGAAAAGTTGTTCGTCATCTTAGTAATGACTAAGATGACGAAATTAATATTTTCGTCCCCTAAGTGCTCTAACCACCGGCCTTAGATGACGACCCTCAAGTGACAAAATTTTCGTCAGTTAAGTGTTTACATGACGACAGAAGCTCTGAGGTGACGAAAAAATTTCGTCACCTAAGAACTTTTCTCTAGTAGTGATGGTAAGGTGACAATAGCAACACCCATTAAAAAAATATGTTGTCATGTGTGGGAATAAATTTATCAAAATTAGGGCTATTGGTTAAGGTGTTATGTTTTAATTACAAAAGATCTTGGTACAATTAGGAATGATTTACCCACTTATAAGTTATATGTTATTTGTCACTTTTTTAATATGGGATCTCTCCTCTCCAACAATTTATACTCATTAGTAATATAAGTTATTAAACTGATTAAAAACATAGTAAAATAAGGCTTACACTTATAATACATAATTATGGTTGAAATTTATTTTAAGAATTGAACTTTGCTTAGTCCTTGTGGTTTGAAGTCGACATCTGTTTAGTCCTTGTAGTTTTATTTTAATCTGAATAATCCTTAAAGTCATAATTTTTCATCCAAATTGTCTTTATGGTTTTATTTTAATCTGAATAGTTCTTAAAGTCATGATTTTTCATTCAAATAGTCCTTCTGACAATTTTCTCAGTTAAAGGCCATAAGGACTATTTGGATGAAAAATCATAACTTTAAAGACTATTCAGATTAAAATAAAACCGTAAGGTCTATTTGGATGAAAAATCGTGACTCTAAAGACTATTCAGATGAAAATAAAACCATAAGGATTAAACAGATGTTTACTTTAAACCATAATACTATACAATATTTTACCCTTATTTTAAACATGGTCGCCAAGACGCCACTCAGATTAGTCTAGGAGGCCATGATGGCTGTTTAGTGAGCGAACCATCTCAGACCAGTTTGATTTGTGAATGTACTTATAATTTTTTATTGAAACTATCAGTCATGTTCACTGATCACCAACCAACCATAGATTCATGCTCAATATCCTTGGATTAGAAAATTATTTTTTAGTTGAGTAATTTTGTTTTCAACCCTTAAATGTGAATAAGAGTGAGGAGCATGAATCTTTTAGTAAGTTAGTGACTAAAAAAACTCTACCAGGGAAATCGGTCCGGGTTATCGGTTTAAAAATCGCACCCAATGCAACTATGTAAGGTCACATTCGAGTGAGGGATAAAAAAAACATTGACTACATGATTGGTACCCAGGATAAGCTAGGCTTGGACTATGTTAGCTTAAAAATTAAGCCTTGTCCTGTGTTTGGTGGAGATTGGGACTCAATTAAATGAGGTTGTGGAGTCCTCGTGTCCGCTCCACATTGTGTAACCGTGTTACATAGAGACCATAATTTTGGGGGGTTTACATAAACGCAACTAACACAACGCATAAGTTGCTTCTCGTTCTCTTCTTCAGTCATTGCTCCTCGTCTCTGAGAGGTCTTGCTTTGGTTCAATTCCCAACTCCTCTAGGTGAGATTTCTCTCTTATCTCTTACTTTCTCTTTCTCTCGGTCTCTCATCTTCAACCCTTTCCTGCTTTTAATTTTATTTTTTGATATTCGATCCGGAAATTGAGTAAAGGATCAATTAGGAATGTGGGTTGTAGTTATTTCATTGAAATTGTGTGAAATTATTTTTTGATTTTTGCTTGTAATTTCGATCTTTTGAAATTGTTTGTGGGTTGTGTTTTGGCCACGATCCTTAGTGCGCGGAGCAGAGGTAAATAACGAACAAAGAGAAAAGTAGATGTCGCGGGCGTGCCACCTCACGGGCGAGGAAAAGTTTGTATGAGTGCATTTGACTTCTTGATCAGTGAAGGGGGGTTTCCAGGTGCCACCTCAGATGAGGATTTACGAGCACAGGCAAATTTATTACTTACGGTGTCGCTAGCAGAGCAACCAAAGGTGATCGAGGGCGAGTCCAGGAGGGCTCTGAGAAACCTAGGCGGCGTTGAGCTTAGGGTTAGGGTTTTCGAGGGGCTCGAAAGGGTTTAACTTGAGAAAGTTGTTGTTTTGTAATTGTTGAGAGATTTTGTTGTTGTTGAGAGATTTTGTTGTCATTGAGAGATTTTGTTGTTGTTTAGTGATTTCTTCGAGTCCCCTTATATAGAAGCTCGACTTGTGGCAGAAGAAAGGTAATCATAGTCCAAATTGGATTCTAAAACCCTAATCCCACAAGGACAATGCTAACCTGCGTGGGCCACGGACTCAAACTATCTCGCAGGCCAAAAGAAGGCTTTTTAATTAATAATGGCCACAGGGATTGGCCCAAAGCATGTCAAAAAACTGGTGAGAGTCTTCAACGATTAATGTGATGCACGCGGATTCCGCCTATGCCTCCGTCGTGAAACTTCCCACGTAAGCCGGTCCGCTAGCTCGCGTCAATGTAATCTGCTTGCCTCGCCTACGCGAAGTGTCAATCTCGCCTCGCCTACGCAGAGTCAGCTAGTAATTCCACGCGAAGTCCATTCCGCGCACGAACTGTGTAGTCCGTGCAAAGTCCCGTTTGCACGCGAACTCTGTAAGTCAGCTTGCGTGGTTTCACTGATGGGCCATCATTTGTAAACCTAAAGAATTTGGGCTCGCCAGTTGTGATGTGGATGAAGAATGTATCTAATATTCACATGGACATCTTACAGTCCAGTAAAGTGTTATTACTTGGACAAAAATGCCTTCTGGCTCAAACATTGCCCCCTAGGCCTTGAGCTTTGGGACTAAGTGAGAAGGCCTTATTGAACATGTCCCGACAATTCAAGATTTGGAAGATGATGACGTCTTGGTGCCCTTGCGACCTTCATTTCGTGGAGGATCAAAGTTTTGAGGTATATGTTCCCCAATTACCTCGTGAGATAACTTACTTCTATCTAAGGGGTGACTTACTCATTGCATAGTGAGTAAGTATGTATACTGATGTAGGGTTGGCAAAGTGATTTGCGTCATCTCGCTAGTGAATATAAGGATGATGAGGTGACCTAATGGGAGAAACGAACCTCGCCCACCTCGACGCCCCGCGTGTACAGGTTGTAAGAAAACTTAAGAGACTTTGGTCCAACTTCATATCACTTGTCATTTTGTCCCCAATGTAACCTTTTTCACTAAGCAATAAAACTGCTGCGGTTCAAAAAACAGTCTTCCTTTGAGATTGGGTAAAGGTCTCCACGTGTCTGTTTGCTTGGACAGCAGGAAGGCACTATAGATTCACGCGTTCACCTTATCTCTAAGGCTACATCCCGGTTCTTAAGTCAATTTGCAGTTATTTACTATTGTGTTATTTTGACATTTTACCGTTTTAAGTAACCGTTTACTGTTAAGGACTTTAAAGTTGACTTTTTATTCCATTGGGAATTTGGGAAAACTTTCTTCATGAAAGTTGTAGAGGACGTCGTTACGAGTTCGTAGGCATGCTATTCGTTAAATTTGGAGTAAGCATGGTAAAGTTATGAATTTAATGGTAAAGTTTTCGTGTAGGTAAAAAGGGAAAATTTTGAAGTGGGCTTTTTGTTGAGTTGGGTATAATTATTGGACCGGGTAGGGGGATGCAGTCCGAGCCCTCCCATTTCTTCTCTTTTCTTTTTCTTTCTTTTCCTTCTTCTTCCTACCGAGTTCTCCAGTCGGAAAGTCCCGCCGTCGCCCGCCGCCGTCCCGCCAGCGACGGACTGCCGCTCTAGCCCAGAAAGGACCCCCGCCATCTCCTCTCTCTTCCCGGCCAACCATCTGAGCCGGTAGAGCCGCCGGAGAGGAGAAAAGCCACCGGAAGCCGCGTATCGTCCTTTCGCCGGAGCTCCGTCCTCCGGCCACCATAGGCCATGATTTTTGGCTCATTTTGTAGCCCTCATCAAGGTGAGTAATCCCTCCAAAAGAAACGGTCTAATTCGATTTCGTTAAGGTGATTTGTATAATTGGAAGTTTTAGGGATTTTAGGATGTTTTAGTTCGATTGCCCTAGTTAGCCTCGGAATTGGACTAAGTGCTAGTTGTGAAAGTTGTTGGGTATGTTGAGAGGAAGGTTCTGCCAAATTTTGGTGACAATTGGGGGTGGCCGGAGAGTGGCCGTTGCCGGCCGCCGCCGGCGGCGGAGTTGGCGATGGTGCTGCCTCTTTTTGGGCAGTTTTTCATGCTTATTAAATTGCTAAAAATGAGAGAAACCCATTGGTGGAAAGTTAGCAATTTTTGGAGTAATATAGGTTAGGTTTCAGATTTTCCGAAGACTAGCGATATTAATGGTTAAAATTGATAACCGGGTATAGGAATATTACTGTTATACAGTTGTTGGATTGTGCTTATGCATTGAAGTGGATATTGGAGTGTTATGTATGGATTTGGGATTGGTGTTAGTTGAAATGGGTGTCCATAGTATATCTAATGGGTGTCCATAGTAAATCTAGTTAGAATGTTTAGTAAACTTGAGTTCAAGGTGAAAGAATGCATGTTTGATGATTTGCATAAGTATGGTTTGATTTTGGACTTATGGTGGTAAATGTGATGTGGTTAGAGAAGGTAGAGAAGTAGACTAAAAACGATGAACTACGAGTGGCTTGATCCCTTTAAAAAGGGTACGTAGGCAGCCCGATCAAGTTTTGGATGCAGCCGCAAATTAACAAAATAAATTTAGGTTCCAAACGCAGTAAAACTGCGTTGTTGTTTTGTTTGAGAATGAGATCCTATCTCATTTTTCGATTTCCGGATTTTCTTTATGATTTCTGGATTTGAGGTATTATACTGAATTGCATATTATTTGGGTTTTGGTGATTTTTCTTCCAGGTAGGGTTACTCATTTTCAAGGGAAGTTATGCCAAAATTTTGGTAGAATTTCCCTTGAGGTAGGTCCCGCAGGGTTTATTCTGGATTTCAAGGGGAAATCCGGGGTAGGTCCTGACAGTTGGTATCAGAGCATTAGGTTGTCCGATTCCTGTCTTCTTATATCACTACCAAATGTACTTAGTAAAACTTAGTGTCATGAGGGTGATGGTCCAACCGCGGCGGATCCATTAGCTTGTGAGTGAATGCTAAGTGTTTATTGAGTATGTGGGGTAGTGGTCTGGTTCTTGTTTGTTGTGCTAAATATTTTATACTCAGGTAATATGCCTCCTCGCCGAGCACCTATGCAGAATCCTCCAAGTGAGGAAGATGAGAATGTACCGAGTGATTGGACTACTGCCATGGAGCAGTTATTTCAGTGTTTTAGCACCAGTATGGTTCTTGAGATTAATTATGATAGAGCCTACAAAAATGGTGCTAGAGCGTTTAGCCATACTGTTGAGCCTTTTGATGCTTAGAATTGGGTAGAGGCCATCGAGAAAATGTTTATTCAGGTAAGATGCCCCGAGGATTGGAAAGTGAGTTTGGCTACCCAGTTTTTGGAGAAGGAAGTGTGGCATTGGTGGCTTGATTTGAGTAGAGGCCGTGAGGAGGATTATTCAGTAGAGGCTTCGGGTCGTCGACAGGCTTAGCCGAGCACTGTGAGTGGACCTTTGATATAATCCCGTGCATGCACTAAAGTTAATTAATTTCGATGGTATTTTAGAAATTCAGTATTTTCATGGGATTTGTGAGTTCCCACCATTATTTGGGGAACTCCCTTGCTCATTTCATTTGACATGTGGGACATATCAATTGGTCTTTTTATTTGGAATTCTATTGCACTCTAAAAGGGTTGACTGATATTATTTATTGTTAGCTTGGCGTGAGATGCCATTATATTTTATTTAGCGGTCCTCATCATATGTGAGTAGAGCGTTTAGAGTGGGAAGTTATTATAATCCCACCGACGGTCCTTATCATATGAGAGTTGAGCGCTTGGCGTGGGACGCCATTATATTTTATTTAGTGGTCCTCATCATATGTGAGTAGAGCGTTTAGAGTGGGAAGTTATTATAATCCCACCGACGGTCTTTATCATATGAGAGTTGAGCGCTTGGCGTGGGACGCCATTATATTTTATTTAGCGGTCCTCATCATATGTGAGTAGAGCGTTTAGAGTGGGAAGTTATTATAATCCCACCGACGGTCCTTATCATTTGAGAGTTGAGCGCTTGGCGTGGGACGCCATTATATTTTATTTAGCAGTCCTCATCATATGTGAGTAGAGCGTTTAGAGTGGGAAGTTATTATAATCCCACCGACGGTCCTTATCATATGAGAGTTGAGCGCTTGGCGTGGGACGCCATTATATTTATTTAGCGGTCCTCATCATATGAGAGTTGAGCGCTTGGCGTGGGACGTCATTATATTTATTAAGCGGTCCTCATCATATGTGAGTTGAGCGCTTGGCGTGGGACGCCATTATAGCCTGGGAGGCAACCGATCGGTATATGTATATATTATTGGCAGCTAGCTATTATTTAGCGGTCCTCATCATATGAGAGTTGAGCGCTTGGCGTGGGACGCCATTATATCAATTAAGCGGTCCTCATCATATGTGAGTTGAGCGCTTGGCGTGGGACTCTATTATAGCCTGAGAGGCTTATAGTTTTGGTGAAATATTTTTCCCTATTTATTGTGATTTATTGAGAACCAATGGGATTGGTCGTTATTTTGGTTTATAAGTATTTGCGGGAAGAGTTCCAAGAATGGCGTGTATAAATATTTTTTTTCTAATTGGAAATTATGTGAGAGAAATATAGCCCAGTGATGATTTTTCTTAACATTATGCGTAATGGCGGGGCCGTTACTTGAAAATTCTTGTTCCTCGACTTGAGTTGATACTTAGTCGCTATTATGCATGATAAAACGCGAGAAGCAAGTCATCAAATAGTGAAATTCCAATGGTGATCCTCGGATTTCGTTGACTAGCTTGAAATTCACTATTTCGATTATCTTCCGTTTGATCAACTGGTATTAATAAGTTGATGGTGATAATTGCAGACGCGTGTTGTAGTAAAAGCAACCTGAATTGTTGCAGTAACCAATGAGCAACTTATCTCTTCTTGTTTGTGGAAAGTTATTGTATCTTAAAGACTAGTTTGCATGCAAGTTTGAATGAACTCGGTTCGTAAGAGGAGATACTCGTAACTTCTAGGGTATCGTCATATGCCTAATCATCGTATTTTCCTCATTTTTGGAGGTGCCGGTTTCAGATATGTTGATCGATTTTGAGAGTGATATTTTTCTTGTGCTTGTAAGTAGTCGTTGGTGGCGACTGTTGAATTTATTATTTAAGGATGAGATTCCAACGGTTGTTATAGGTTAGTAATGATTAATTCGCGGGGCGAATTGTCGGAAATAATAATATGATTGGTTGGTTGTTTATCTTTAAAGGAAAAAGATCCTTGGTGACTCGGGAAATATTTTGAGTCAAGGCTTGTTAGTTTGTTGGCATAAATGGGAAATTGTATCAGGCATGTAAATGGCTTTCTTGTGATGCTTATTCATACATGATCGAATTGTGGTGAGACCACTTGATCGGGGTACGACCTGGAAGGTCATTGATGTATGGATACAATTTGAGTTGCAAGAGATATTCAAAATAAGGGTTTAATATTATAAGATCGCATTAGCGTAATTTGGCAATAAGAGAGATATTCGCCGATCAGCTTAACGATTGTGACCAATCTTATAGTTGGTGAAAGTCCAATTTTGATGCAAAAGATCAAGTTTTGTTTTGATTAGTTGGTAATGAAAATAAGATAGTTTGGTAAATTATGAAAGTTATTGACCATTTTAACTTGACGAAAGTCAAAGTCATCCATGTGATTTGGGGTTGTGTGTCATAAGTAATTACAATCAGGCAAGTCATCCATTTAGAGGAAGATAAGTCGAGGAGCAATGTGTTATGTGAGTGGTGCCATGTGGAATGTTGGCAGAGTATTTCAGTTGATCTTAAGTTTAAGATTTGTTAAAGCATATGCTCACGCCTCGGGTTTGGCAGATTAATTTTGACGTGTCTATATAATCGGAAAAGGATTTGATTAATTGTTTCCACAAGTGAAAATATATAATTTGTGATAGAAGAAAGTTTGAAGAGCATTGATGGGATGATTTAGCTTGGTGCTTATTAGAGTCTGAGGAGAAAGGCAGTAATCTCTACCCTCTTTTGCATGATTTGAAATTTCGAGGACGAAATTTTTATAAGAAGGGAAGAATTGTCACATCCCGGTTCTTAAGTCAATTTGCAGTTATTTACTATTGGGTTATTTTGACATTTTACCGTTTTAAGTAACCGTTTACTGTTAAGGACTTTAAAGTTGACTTTTTATTCCTTTGGGAATTTGGGAAAACTTTCTTCATGAAAGTTGTAGAGGACGTCGTTACGAGTTCGTAGGCATGCTATGCGTTAAATTTGGAGTAAGCATGGTAAAGTTATGAATTTAATGGTAAAGTTTTCGTGTAGGTAAAAAGGGAAAATTTTGAAGTGGGCTTTTTGTTGAGTTGGGTATAATTATTGGACCGGGTAGGGGGATGCAGTCCGAGCCCTCCCATTTCTTCTCTTTTCTTTTTCTTTCTTTTCCTTCTTCTTCCTCCCGAGTTCTCCCGTCGGAAAGTCCCGCCGTCGCCCGCCGCCGTCCCGCCAGCGACGGACTGCCGCTCCGGCCCAGAAAGGACCCCCGCCATCTCCTCTCTCTTCCCGGCCAACCATCCGAGCCGGTAGAGCCGCCGGAGAGGAGAAAAGCCGCCGGAAGACGCGGATCGTCTTTTCGCCGGAGCTCCGTCCTCCGGCCACCATAGGCCGTGATTTTTGGCTCATTTTGTAGCCCTCATCAAGGTGAGTAATCCCTCCAAATGAAATGGTCTAATTCGATTTCGTTAAGGTGATTTGTATAATTGGAAGTTTTAGAGATTTTAGGATGTTTTAGTTCGATTGCCCTAGTTAGCCTCGGAATTGGACTAAGTGCTAGTTGTGAAAGTCATGGGTATGTTGAGAGGAAGGTTCTGCCAAATTTTGGTGACAATTGGGGGTGGCCGGAGATTGGCCGTTGCCGGCCGCCGCCGGCTGCGGAGTTGGCGGTGGTGCTGCCTTTTTTTGGGCAGTTTTTTCATGCTTATTAAATTGCTAAAAATGAGAGAAACCCATTGGTGGAAAGTTAGCAATTTTTGGAGTAATGTAGGTTAGGTTTCGGATTTTCCGAAGACTAGCGATATTAATGGTTAAAATTGATAACCGGGTATAGGAATATTACTGTTATACAGTTGTTGGATTGTGCTTATGCATTGAAGTGGATATTGGAGTGTTATGTATGGATTTGGGATTGGTGTTGGTTGAAATGGGTGTCCATAGTATATCTAATGGGTGTCCATAGTAAATCTAGTTAGAATGTTTAGTAAACTTGAGTTCAAGGTGAAAGAATGCATGTTTGATGATTTGCATAAGTATGGTTTGATTTTGGACTTATGGTGGTAAATGTGATGTGGTTAGAGAAGGTAGAGAAGTAGACTAAAAACGATGAACTACGAGTGGCTTGATCCCTTTAAAAAGGGTACGTAGGCAGCCCGATCAAGTTTTGGGTGTAGCCGCAAATTAACAAAATAAATTTAGGTTCCAAACGCAGTAAAACTGCGTTGTTGTTTTGTTTGAGAATGAGAACCTATCTCATTTTTCGATTTCAGGATTTTCTTTATGATTTCTGGATTTGAGGTATTATACTGAATTGCATATTATTTGGGTTTTGGTGATTTTTCTTCCAGGTAGGGTTACTCATTTTCAAGGGAAGTTATGCCAAAATTTTGGTAGAATTTCCCCTGAGGTGGGTCCCGCAGGGTTTATTCCGGATTTCAAGGGGAAATCCGGGGTAGGTCCTGACACCATATCTCGGGGCAGAGCTCTGCATGCAGGACACATGTCAAAGGGAGTCAGTCACCTCTTCTTATAAGAGAATCCACTGATCGGGTTTGGAACATTGACCAAGTCTTTCTGCCCCCTCACCATGGATCTTTCTTCCCTTCTGTTCCTGCTTAAAGCGAAACCACCATTTCTCCTGCTCATCATTTGCTCTGATGAGTTTCGAAATCTACTCTTAGGTCGAGGGTGAGTTTCAAAATCCACTCTTAGGACAATCCTCCGCTTGAAAGAACAAACAGTCTGGGCACCTTCTGCCTTGTGCCTGCTGTTCTGTCCACACGTGAGGCTTTGAAGGCCCTTTGTCCACTCGTGCTTCAGGAGTTCGCCAGTGTTCTTGAAGCACACCCTGAAACTTGGGCGGTAGCATGAGGGACCTTGTTCCAGTGGACCTCTAGCTTTCCGGTGCTTTGTTCTGGGCCTAATCACAATTTTGGCCAAGCTTCCATCGATCTGAAAGCTCAAGATGCCTCTAACATCCCTAAAATCCTAGATTTATGCCTTTAAGCGTAGGGTAACCGGAGTTCACTATAAGCATGTTTCGCTTCGGCCGCAAAGCCGCTTATGAAACCTGTATCAAAGTGTAAGAAGGAAACAAATATGTGATGTTATTATTTAGGGCCTCTAGGATAGGCCACAATCTTGAACTTGTCTGTTATTTAGACTTTGCACGTTTATGGAAAAGAGAAATGAAGAAATTAGCATGTAAATTTTTTTATTTAGGGCCTCTGGAATAGGCCCCAATCTTGTACTGGTCTGTTGGTTATACCTTGCACGTTTACAAAGAAATGAACTAATTACATGCTTCTCTTTTGGGTCCAATCTTGTACTGGTCTGTTGGTTAAACCTCGCACGTTTACAAAGAAATGAACTAATTACATGCTTCTCTCTTGGGTTGCCCCCTAGTGGGAGGCGGCGGAGTGCTATCGCGAAGGCGCGGAGCACTATGAACAGTGGTCGCGAGCTCAGCAGAATCTGGAGGATCCGCACGCTCCCAAACGCCAGCAATATGGCGCTTCAAGAAACAACCATTAATAGGATTGGGATGGAGTGTACCGTCTAGGTCGCGCAAGTGGTATGCTCCCTTAGGTAATATGCGATGAATAATAAAGGAGCCCTTCCCACCGCGCATACCACTTCCCACGGCCTTCGGTCTTTTCGCCCAATGGTAGCACCACTTGGCCCTCGGCAAAGCTCTGTCTACGGATAACTTTATCATAGGATCATGCAACCACTGCTTCTCAAGGATGAGGTTGTTGAAAGTAGTGATGCGATGTTCATCAAGGTTTTCAAGCTCCTGCCACATCGCCTGGATGTAATCGTCACCAAGCAATTGGTGCTGTTCCTGGACTCAAAGCAAGGCGACGTGAACCTCAAGCGGAAGGACGGCGTCATGGCCATACATGAGAGAATAGGGGGTGGTATCTGTTAGACTGCGCTTGGAGGTACGGTAGGCCCATAAAGTATGGTAAAGCTCTAGATGCCAGACGTAGGGGTTTAACTCTAGCATCTTGCGCAAGATACTAAGGATAACTTTGTTGCTCGCCTCCGCCTGACCATTGGACTATGCATAATAGGGGGTCAAATGCAGAAGCTTGATACCATAGCCGGTGAGGAATGTGACTATATAATCGTCCATGAAAGCTGCCCCTCGGTCTATAACGATGCACTCCAGAATACCAAAGCAAGAGATAATGTTGCAGAAGATAAAGTTGCGAACCGAGGTCGCGAAAGCGACCTTGAGTGGTTCGGCCTTCACGGGTGCAAAACCTGCATCAAATAAACCCTTTTTATCGTTAGTAGTATAAGGTAAATAAGGGTATTTTATAGGGCCGGGGATTGAGGGTACCTTGCAAAACAAAGCGTTAATAAAACACAACAAATAATAACAAGTAATAAAACCTTTAAACAATTTACAAAAATAACCATTATTCCTAACGAACAGTAGTTGAAAACCTAATTAAAAATCTAACCTAAACTACTCAAAAAAATATGAAAATTTGCAGAGGTATATTAGACACAAATATGAACAATTGTACCAATTTTCAGGGGTTTGGAAATGGTTTGATATGAAAATAAAATAAAAGAAAACAAGGGATAGAAGAATGGCGAAAATCCTAAACTATAAGGAAAACAAAAACCTAAGCTACTATATACATGTGATCGTCTCTTTGCACACAAGAAAACACTAAATCAGATTCATATAATCAAGTAGCTATGTAATTTCAATCCTAATAACCTAAATCATGCATATGGAGATTCAAATCAAATTCCATGTTTCAAGTAATTTACCGACGCAGACTTAACTACTTAACACCCTTCTAACTTCTCATAGATATGTACCGTCGCGGACTTCATATCTAAAATAGATCAGAGGAAGAACTTGAACATGTTAGAATGTAATTCACCGACACGGACTTCAAAAGCATCCTAGCATGCAACCTATGACTCTTTACCATTCTAGTTCGTGTTTACCGACGCGGACTTAACACAAACAATGACACATATTGATTAAGAACAAGTCATAAGTTGTCAATCACACATAAACACAATTTAGATCATCAAAAGCATCATCAATTACACCAATAACTCAAGTGTACAGATCTGGTTTTCATGATTATAAGAACAAACTCAATCAAAAATCCAACTCATGAACACAAACGAATAAGAGGGATGGAAACAAACTAAAGTAATTGAATAGATAATAAAACAAAACATGAGATCTGAGTTTAGATTATACTTTGAGTATTGAAAAAAGGAACTACGCCGAGGATTACAAAGGAGAAGGCATGGCAGGAGATGTCCTAAAATTAGGGTTTGTGTTTGGAGAGGAATTTCTGAAGGAGATGAAAGGACGTTATTTTTTCTGCAGCAAAGATTGACCCCTTTTCACATCTGCAACTACTCCTATATATAGAGAATGTATGAACAGCTTCTATTATGGTTAGATAACCCTCATTTTTTCGTCCATGGGCTCATTGTTGTGGTCTGGGCCTTGAAATTGAAGTTTTAGTCCAAATCAGAAATTCGGGCTGACTGACTTTCGGCCACTAAAACAGTCATAACTTCTTCTCCAAAATAGCTATTGATGATCTGTAAAAAGTTCTAGAAACTAGACTCTTCTAGCTTTCCTGTGATATAAAGTTCATCTCCTGAATATATATGAGCTGATCATAATCCTCTGTCGAAGTTGACTGACAATTCCTGGCAGATTTTCTGATCTTTTTCCTTGTGCCATATGGATTCCTCTTCCTTCAAGATTTCTTCTCTTTAACTTGCTTCTTTTGTGTTCTTTGGCTTTATTTGAGACCTAAAAACACAAACCAAGTTAAAATCAATATTGTTAAAGGAATTACATAGCTAAATAGGGTCGGAAATACATTAAGAACGTTGCATAAAATGCACCCATCAAATTCCCCCACACTTAGCTTTTGCTAGTCCCTTAGCAAAATCAATCAAAATGACTCAAAACTCACAAACTGGAAATTACACAACTACAAGACTCAACAAACAAACAAACAACTCTATTGCCCATAACATATTGTCTCAGATTCTCCAATCTCATGCCATCAAAATTAGCACTCAATCAAGAATCATTCCATCAAGTTTCAGAAGCTAATTGCCATACATAGATCACAAATTTACATGTAGGACCTGATAGAACAATGGTGATATTTAAGCTCAGCATGATTCGAACAAGTATGATTCATTCTCACAAGGTATGCACTCATTTTTCACTCAGATTTTCTGGCTAAATCACTCAATAAATATGCAAGATAAAATCAGAAAGCTTGCATTTATATGAACAAAAGCACAATATAACAGATATAAATCTCATGAAAGAATCAATTACTCACACAAATGAACTATACCATAGGCTCAACTCTTGAAACAAACTCCACAGATCAAGGTTTACTCATCTTTTAGATCAAAATGAACTTCACAAGGTATTTATTTGGCTAGGCTAGGGGTATGAGTTGAAGAGTAAGGAATTGCAAAAATTCCTAAGGACCTAGCAGAGCATTCAAACATGTCTTATGTCGCCAAAGTAAGGGCCAAATGTCATCTTCTTGGGCCCTTCATCATTCTAAACACCTTCCAACATTGTGAAAAAGAACAAATGTCAAATATTCTGTTTTTGGGCCTTCTATTTACAACCAAAACTCATATTTCATAACACAAAGACAATGTCTTTTTCTTCTCTTTTTTTCCTACCGAAATTTTATTTTGTTTTGTTTTTCTTTTATTTTTTTTTTCAGCATTTTCTTTTCTTTTACACAGACATTCAACTCCCCCACACTTGTTTCACATCATCACTTCATATAATACATCACAATTGCTCTACTAGGCCCAAAGGAAAAGGGTAGAGATATCACTGTACTAAGTTCAAGGTAAAAATTGCATGGGTGATGAAAGAAAAGGCTTCACGTAGGCTCAAAGGGGTTTAAACTAAGGAGTGTGCAACACACACAAATCGAGACATAAGCTTGTTTGGCAATGGTGATCATCCTAAAAAGTTCCATTTATCCTTTCCAAAATCAGAGAGTTTTATGATTAAAAGTTTCAAAAATCCACAAGAGTGAGTTCTAGTCATCTAGAGTTCATTAAAAGCTATGGTGAGCAATCAATCAAATTAAAACAATAATGAGGTTTTTGAAAAATTATAGCCAATAAAACGAATCAGAATATTTCAATTAACACTCAGAAAGAATAGCACATATATAAGCTCAAAAGCTCACATTTAAGGTTATATGAATCAAAAACTTGTCTTAGCATACTCATTTCTGTACCAGAGATTCAAATCATATCCACTACATTTCACACGATTTTTATTCATTTCAATTAACAACCGAATATCAGTTAGAAATCATCTCAATCTTGTGATCGTTTCTTATCCATAATTTCAAAGATTATCACTCATCATAAACAGTTAAGGGCTCCTAAGACTCAAAAATAAAACAAAAAACGAAAATTATTTTTAGATTTTTCGAATTTTTTTGTTTTTTTTTTGTTTTTGTTTTTTTTTTTAGACCCTAATTTAAATCATTCCCCCACACTTAAACCCTACATTGTCCACAATGTAATACAAGATTAAGGATAGACTCAAAGTATGGGAAAAAAGAGTCATGAAAAACAAACAAAGCACACAAAATCAGAAATAAAAAAAATTAAAAGGAGGGTGAAGAAAGCAAATCTGTGTTGATGGCTCCGCCACAGCTTCGGGTGAATTAGGTTGCCTCCCAAGCAGCGCTTAAGGATTAGAGTCTTTCAGCCTAGACTTTGTACCTCCATTTATCCATGTGATGGCACATCTTGAAGGGATAATTCATCCACACTGTGTTCCTCAAAAGCCTCGTAGTAAGGCTTCAATCTTTGGCCATTCACCTTGAATTCGCTTCCTAACTGTAAACTTTTAATCTGCATAGCTCTTTGGGGAAACACATGAGTAACAATAAAAGGGCCAATCCAACGAGATTTCAACTTACCAGAAAAGAGTTTAAGTCGAGAATTGAAGAGTAGAACTTTCTGGCCCACTTCAAAACTCTTTCCACGGATCATCTTATCATGAAAGGCCTTTGTCTTCTCTTTGTAAATCTGAGCATTATCATAGGCCTCATTTCTTATATCCTCAAGCTCATTCAATTGAAGCTTCCTGTGCAAACCTGCCTCATCAATGTCAATGTTAAATGTTTTCACCGCCCACCAAGATTTGTGTTCCAACTCCACCGGAAGGTGGCATGCCTTCCCATAGGCAAGTCTGAATGGTGACATGTCAATTGGGGTCTTGTATGCTGTCTTATAGGCCTATAATGCATCATCAAGTCTCTGACTCCAATCTTTGCATGTAGGGCCCACCGTCTTCTCTAAAATCCTCTTGATTTCTCGATTTGACACCTCTGCTTGTCCATTTGTCTGAGGATGATAAGGAGTAGACACTTTGTGCATGATGTTGCACTTCTTGAGTAGAGCCGCGATTGTCATTTTACAGAAGTGGGATCCTCCATCACTAATGATAGCACGAGGCATTCCAAACCTATAGAAGATATGAGAACGGAGGAAATCTGCAACAACTCGAGAATCATTAGTCCTGGTGGCTTTTGCTTCCACCCATTTTGAAACATAATCCACAGCCAAGAGAATGTAGAGAAAATTGTTAGATGAAGGAAAAGGACCCATGAAATCAATACCCCAAACATCGAATATTTCAACAACACTAAAGTTAGTTAAGGGCATTTGATTTCTAGAACCTAAGTTTCCTAGCCTTTGACATCTATCACAAGTCATACATAACATATAAGCATCTTTAAATATCGTAGGCCAATAGAAACCACAATCCAACACCTTAAGAGCTGTCCTACGTGAAAAAAAGTGACCACCACAAGACTCAGAATGACAAAAAGCAAGTATAGATTTATGCTTAGATTCTGGGACACACCTCCTAATGATTTGATCACTACAATGTCTCAACAAATAGGGTTCATCCCAAATATAGTACCTAGCATGCTTCTTGAGTCTATCCTTAGTAGCACGAGTTAAAGTGTCCGGAAATTGCCTAGTCACTAAATAGTTCACAATATTCGCTCACCAAGGCTCACTTACCGCAATTTTGAAGAGTTGTTCATCCGGAAAGTTCTCTTGTATGGCAATGGTGTCCTCCTCATGTATCAATCTACTCAAGTGGTCTGCTACAACATTGTCACTCCCTTTCTTGTCCCTAATTTTGATATCAAACACATGGAGTAAAAGAATTCATCGTATGAGCCTCGGTTTTGCTTCCTTCTTTGTAAGCAAGTACTTCAGAGCTGCATGATCAGTGCAAACAATAACTTTAGTTTGAAGCAAATAAGAGCGAAATTTATCTAAAGAAAAAACAACAGCAAGAAGTTCTTTTTCCGTAGTAGAATAATTCAATTGACCATCATTAAGAGTCCTTGAGGCGTAGTAAATAGCATAGGGCCTCTTGTCTTTCTGTTGTCCTAACATTGCTTCAACTGCATAGTTTGAGGCATCACACATCAACTCAAAGGGTAGAGACCAATCTGGAGGGAGCATAATAGGAGCTGACGTCAAAAGCTCCTTCATCTTCTCAAATGCCTTCGTGCAATTGTCGTCAAATTCGAATGGCACATCCTTTTAGAGCAAATGACATAGAGGTCTGGCTATCATGGAAAAGTCCTTGATAAACCTACAATAAAATTCTGCATGGCCAAGAAACGAACGAATCTCCCTCACAGAAGTGGGAAAGGGTAGATAACGAACAAGATCAACTTTGGCCTTATTGATCTCTATTCCCCTAGCAGATACAATATGCCCCAACACAATGCCTTGTCTAACCATAAAGTGACTCTTTTCCCAATTGAGCACCAAGTTAGTTTCAACACAATGTTTTAAGATTAGTTCTAAATTCTCTAAGCATGCATCGAAACTCTTACCAAAGACACTAAAGTCATCCTTGAAAACCTCAATGATCTTTTTAATGTACTCAGAGAAAATAGACATCATACAACGTTAAAACGTACCTGGAGCATTGCATAAACAGAAAGGCATGCGTCTATAGGCAAACATACCAAATGGGCAAGTGAAGGTGGTCTTCTCTAGACCCTCCTGAGCTATGAAAATTTGATTGTAACCACTATAGCCATCCAAGAAGCAATAGTACTCATGACCTGCTAACCTCTCTAACATCTGATCAATGAATGGCAAAGGGAAGTGGTCCTTCCTGGTGGTGGCGTTGAGCTATCTGTAGTCAATGCAGACACTATGTTCAGTCATAACTCGTTAGGGCACTAGCTCATTCTCTCCATTCTTCACCACAGTCACTCCAGACTTCGTTGGCACCACTTGGACTGGTGAGACCCACTTGCTATCTGAAATAGGGTAGATAACATCACAATCAAGTCATTTAATAACCTCATTTTGAACTACCTGCATCATGGGTGGGTGGAGGCGTCTCTAGGCCTCTCTGGTGGGCTTAGCGCCATCTTCAAGCAAAATATGATGCACACAAGTTGTAGGGCTTATACCCTTGATGTTTGCCAAAGTCCAACTGATTGCGGTCTTGTACTTCTTCTATATTTATACAAGTCTTTCCTCTTGCTCCTTCTCGAGCGTAGAAGATACAATCACTGGCAATGTCTTATTGTCTCCCAAAAACACATACTTCAAGTGGTCTGGTAAAACTTTAAGTTCAAGAGTAGGGGTTTGTACCACTGAAGGAAGAAGTTTATTAGTCGAAATGGGAAGTGACAAAGGAGGATCATAACTCACCTATGGTGGCATGGCCTCAAGAGAAGCCACAGTTTGGATGATAATAGGACTAATGTTCTCTTCAATTTCTACCTTGTTGATGGTGTCACCATGTTCATTGTAACTGACTCATTGAGCGATTGTTAGCGCCAACTTATCATCCGGAATTTCATCTAAGAATTTTTGAGCAAGAGAATCAAGTATGTCAATAGAAAAACCAGATTTGTCATCAGAAATAGGATACCTCATGGCTTCAAAGATGTTGAAGCCAATAACATCACCGTTAAACTCCATGGTTAATGTTCCTTCATACACATCAATATTTGTCTTCACCGTTCTCATGAATGGACGTCCAACCAGCAAGGTTGTGGAATTATGAGGCGATTCTGCCATGTCAATGATGTAGAAATCCACTGGAAAGATCAAATGGTTCACCTGCACAAGCACATCCTCTACATACCCCTTAGGATATGTGTTGGATCGATCAGCTAACTAGATAATAACATTATCTTTCTTAAGTGCGCCTAACTCCATAGATGCATATAAACTATATGCCATAACATTGATCGAAGCACCTAAATCGAGCATGACATTTTCAAACTTATGGTTACCAATTACACAAGGGATAGAAAAACTCCCTGGATCCTTAAGCTTTGGAGGGAATTTCCTTTGACTGACCGCAGAGACAGTCGCATTCATCTTCACAACCTCCTTTTGACGTGTTTGTCTCCTTGTAGTGCACAACTCCGAGAAGAGGATAACGTCCCCTCATACTGTTGATAGTTGAGAGCACGATTTTCCAAGAGTTGCTTAGCTACTTCTGGTGTCTTGTCCAAGAAAGAACCTCCCGCAGAAGCATCCAAAAGTTCTCTTTCGTTAGTGAGAAGTCCCTCATAGAAGTACTGGAGCAGGTTATTTGCTGACATTCCATGGTTGGGGCATGACGCCACTAGAGCCTTAAACCTCTCATAACAGGTGCAGTATGATTCATCAACCTTTTGTTGTATGCCAGTAATCTGCTTCCTAAGGATAGTTATCCTTGATGCTGGAAAGAACTTTGTGAGAAACTTTCTAACCATCTTATCCCAAAAGTCAATATGGCCAGACGGAAGCTCAAATAACCATGTTTTTGCCCTATCTTCAAGAGAGAAAGGAAATGCCTTCAATTTCAGAATTTGAATGTCTACTCCCTTTGGGCACATACTGGTGCATACGAACTGGAACAACTTCAGATGATTGTTAGGGTCCTCATTGTTAAGCCCGTGGAACTTGGGAAGGTGGTGTAAGAAACCACTCTTCAATTCAAACTCTGCCTCTTTGTCTGTAGCTGGAGCTGGATAAGTGATGCACGTTGGAGCAATTGCTCCTTGAGTTGTTGATGAGGGTTGCCTGATAGTTGCCATGGATTTTTCTTCAAGGTGTGGTACTTCTTCCTAAAAAACTTCCTCCTCCTTGTCTGAGAGATGTGATGAACTAACTTCTGAATATACTTCTTCGTTTTCCAATACTTGAGTTGTAGATGCACTTTCCTTTAACTTCTTATTCATTTGAGTAGTTCTCTCTATCTCAAGATCGAAGAGAAGTTCGCTTGTCAGTTTCGCCCTTCTATGCATGAACCTACGAGTTCCTGTATCAAAAACAACTAAGTTAGTCTTCAAGAATTCACATGAAATGCATATATATAAATAATAAAAACACAATTATTTACTAAATGAAAAACAAATATATCATGTATATACAACAATAAAGAACGCTTATTTAGCTAAGGATTTTTTCAATCCCCGGCAACAGCGCCATTTTGAAGGGTGCAAAACCTGCATCAAATAAACCCTTTTTATCGTTAGTAATATAAGGTAAATAAGGGTATCTTATAGGGCCGGGGATTGACGGTACCTTGCAAAACAAAGCGTTAGTAAAACACAAAAAATAATAACAAGTAATAAAACCTTTAAACAATTTACAAAAATAACCATTATTCCTAACAAACAGTAGTCGAAAACCTAATTAAAAATCTAACCTAAACTACTCAGAAAAATATGAAAATTTGCAGAGGTATATTAGACACACATATGACCAACTGTACAAATTTTAAGGGGGTTTAGAAATGGTTTGATATGAAAATAAAATAAAATAAAACAGGGGACAGAAGAATGGAGAAAATCCTAAACTATAAGGAAAACAAAAACCTAAGCTACTATATACATGTGATCGTCTCTTTGCACACAAGAAAACACTAAATCAGATTCATATAATCAAGTAGCTATGTAATTTCAATCCTAATAACCTAAATCATGCATATGGAGAAACAAACCAAATTCCATGTTTCAAGTAATTTACCGACGCGGACTTAACTACTTAACACCCTTCTAACTTCTCATAGATATGTACCGACGCGGACTTCATATCTAAAATAGATCAGAGGAAGAACTTGAACATGTTAGAATGTAATTCACCGACACGGACTTCAAAAACATCCTAGCATGCAACCTATGACTCTTTACCATTCTAGTTTGTGTTTACCGACGCGGACTTAACACAAACAATGACACATATTGATTAAGAACAAGTCATAAGTTGTCAATCACACATAAACACAATTTAGATCATCAAAAGCATCATCAATTACACCAACAACTCAAGTGTACAGATCTGGTTTTCATGATTATAAGAACAAACTCAATCAAAAATCCAACTCATGAAGACAAACGAATAAGAGAGATGGAAACAAACTAAAGTAATTGAATAGATAATAAAAGAAAACATGAGATCTGAGTTTAGATTACACTTTGAGTATTGAAACAAGGAACTATGCAGATGATTACAAAGGAGAAGGCATGGCAAGAGATGTCCTAAAATTAGGGTTTGTGTTTGGAGAGGAATTTCTGAAGAAGATGAAAGGACGCTATTTTTTCTGCAGCAAAGATCGACCCATTTTCATGTCTGCAACTCCTCCTATATATAGAGAACATATGAACAGCTTCTATTATGGTTAGAGAACCCTCAATTTTTCGTCCATGGGCTCGCTGTTGTGGTCTGGGCCTTGAAATTGAAGTTTCGGTCCAAATCAGAAATTCGGGCAGACTGACCTTCGGCCACTCAAACAGTCATAACTTCTTCTCCAAAATAGCTATTAATGATCTGCAAAAAGTTCTGGAAACTAGACTCTTCTAGCTTTCCGGTGATATAAAGTTCATCTCATGTATATATGTGAGATGATCAAAATCCTCTGTTTAATTTGACTTACAATTCCTGGCAGATTTTCTGATCTCTTTCCTTGTGCCATATGGATTCCTCTTCCTTCAAGATTTCTTCTCTTTAACTTGCTTATTTTTTGCTCCTTGGCTTTATTTGAGACCTAAAAACACAAACCAAGTTAAAATCAATATTGTGAAAGGTATTACATAGCTAAATAGGGTCGGAAATACATTAAGAACGTTGCATAAAATGCACCCATCAGGCCTCAACCCACTTGGTAAAGAAATCGGTGGCCACGATAATGAACTTGTACTACTCTGAGGAATGGGGGTGAATGATGCCGATGAAGTCTATCGCCCATCCTCGACCTGGCCACGGTTTGATAATCAGCTGCAACAGAATGTTGGGAATGTGTTAAACTGCTCCGTGAGCCTGGCAATCCTGACAACCTTTGGCAAAAGCAATACAGTCCTTGAGAATGGTTGGCCAGTAGTAGCGATGGTGACAGATTAACCAACGCATATTTGGTCCAGCCTGATGCAAACCACAAACACCGGAATGCACCTCGCGCATAAGCCGCTTAGCCTCGTTGCCATACATGCAGCAGAAGTCATTACCGTCTTCACCGCATTGGCGAAGCTCACCGTTGCGAAGCACAAAGTTGAGGGCGAGAAACCGCATTTGCCGGGAATGAGTAGCATCATGAGGGTGCTCAAGGTAGGATATGAATGGTAGCAGCCAATCTTCATCGATAAGGTCTAAGGCAGTGACATCAAGAGAGTCTGCCTTATATTGCCCCCTAGCAATAAAAGAAGGAAGAGTGCATTGTTTGACCTTGAGTAGTCGTTCGCACATTCCATCTCTTAAGCTAAAACCAGATGCAATCTGTGCGAGCTCATTTGCCGTGAAGTTGAATTTGCGCGAAATGTGCTCAATATAGACGTTGTCGAAGTGGTCCAAGACGTCAAATGCTTATCGCAAGTAAGGCTTAATGGAAGAACTTAATCACTTGAACTTCGCCACAAGTTGGTTGACAACCAATAAATAGTCGCCGAAGCCGTTGACTTCATGGACTCCTAAGTCTAGCAAGATTTCCAACCCGGTGATGAGCGCCTCTTATTCCGCTTGATTATTTGTACATTTAAAGTCCAGGTGAAAGGAGTAAAAAAATCGGTCTCCTGTAGGATTCTCGATGGCGATCCCGCACCTACATCGAGTTCAGTACATGATCCATCAAAGTAAAGAGTCCATGGAGTAAGGGAGACCACGGCGAACTCCAACTCGCGGAATGCTGTTAGTTCAGTTGGTGGATGAGGAGCGAGGAAGTCCACTATGGCTTGTCCTTTGACAGCTTTTTGCGGAACATATTGCAAAGAGAATTCAAACAAAGCCAATATCCATTTACCTATGCATCCCCGTAGGATAGGGCGGGAAATCAGGTATTTAATTAGATCGAACTGAGCGATCACCACCGTGGTAAAAGCTAACATGTAGTGGCAGAGCTTGCAACCTGCAAAGAATAGGGTGAGACACAACTTTTCCATTGGAGAGTAACGCGTCTTGCAATCGGTTAACACCCAGCTAAGATAGTGAACAGCGTGTTCCACCTCGTTCTCATCGTCTTGTGCCAAGAGTCCGCTAATAGACAAGTCAGCAGTGGCGATGTAGAGTTTAAGTGGAACACCAGGGCGAGGGGGGACCAAAACAGGCGGGTTCGTAAGATAGTCCTTGATACGATCAAAGGCTTCTTGGTGTTGTGGCTCCCATACGAACTTGGTTGCCCCCTAGAGCTTTAGAAGAGATGAAAAGGGTTGAACCTTCCCTGCCGCATTTGAAATGAAATGGCGGAGGAAGTTGATATGCCCGATTAGTTGTTGGAGCTCATTTTTGGTTGTAGGAGGCGAGGCACTTATTACCACCTGCGCCTTGTCTTTGGGGATCTCAATACCCCTTTGATGGAAGAGAAACCCTAGGAAGACGCTTGCCTCCGTGAAGAAAACACATTTGGCGGGGTTCCTCTTCAGGTTATGTCTCCGCATCTGTGTGAAAACCTACCGGAGGTCTTCAACGTGTGTCGCCCGCGTTTTGGTTTTAACCACTACGTCGTCTATGTAGACTTCAATTAACTTGCCTAGGATATGATGAAAGATGAGGTTCATGGAGCGTTGATATGTTGCCCTTGAGTTCGTGAGCCCAAATGGCATGACAACATATTCAAACGCACCTGCAAACCCTGGGCAGCGGAAAGTGGTCTTATGGCGATCTTCTTTAGCGATAGGAATTTGGTGGTATCCAGCGGTTCCATCCATAAAGGATAGCACTTCATGTCCCGCGACCGCATCAATGAGGAGGTCAGCAACAGACATGGGATATATATCCTTAGGCGTTGTTGAGGTCACGGTAGTCAACACAGACACGCATTTTACCGTTCTTCTTGCGGACAGGAACGACATTAGATAGCCATTCATTATATTTGGCTACGCAAATGATACCTGATCGATACATGTTATTAATTTCTTCCTTAACCATGATCTGGGTCTCAGTTCGCATGAATATGCCATCCTGGCAAACTGGACATCTGTCAGAATGAGTAGGCAGCCGGTGACAGACTAAATCCGGGGACAAGCCAGGCATGTCTTTGTACTTCTCGACAAAACAGTCCCTATATTAATGTAATAAGGCAAGAAGGTCTTCCTTTTCTTTTCCCACCAGCTTAGCACTAATGGAGAGTAGTAAGGGCTTCTCTGCAGTCCCCACGTCGACTTGTGAGATGGGGTCGCGTACTTGAGGTGGTGTGTCATCCAAGGCAGCAGGAGCTAACTGAATAACTTCCTCCTTGGTATCGGTATAGTACACTATCATGTCTACGTATTCCATAGTCGTAACCCTGTCGTAGGCTTCACATTCCGCCCAATATGAGAGGAGTCTCTCGCATAAGGACTCGCCAGCCTCGCATGCTTCTGCTGAGGAGGCACTAAACATCAAAGGGTTGGAATGGGTCTGCGATGGTGTAAGGACCCTGTAAGTCGTCCTTCGCCTAGGTGAGTCCCCATCGTGTCAAGTTAGAGGTTGTCACCCTATAGGGGCGGCCTTTGGAATCGATACCTTGGACCTCCAATGGGCCCAAGTCAGTATTGTAGTATCGAGCATCATTGAAGTTGGCAGAAATGGAGAAAGGACGCGGGTCCGCTTTGATGAGGACCGCCTCGCGTTTCTCATTGTCCTAGATTATGAGTTCCTAGTGCATAGAGGAAGGTGTACAGAAACATCTATGGATCTAGTCACGACCTAGGATCATGCTATAAGAAGAAGCGCATTCGACGATGAAGAATGTATAGACCAGTGATGCCGGTCCCACCTTGACTCGTAGAAATAACAAGCCTAAAGTTCTGGAGACTTGTCCGGTGAAGTTCTTGACTATCAAGGATGTGGTTTGGATCATTGAGCGCGGGATACCAAGGAGTCCCATAGTACGGGTGGTAACGACATTCACCGTAGCTCCAGTGTCGACCATGACTTTGTTTTCCATAATCCCCTCAACTTTAGCCGTGATATATAATGTCCTCATGTGAGTGGCCATGTCTAAGGTCGGAGTGGAGAAGGTCATAGTCGACATGCCTGTGACGCTACTTGTAGCTTCCAATGGTGGAGCGTTCAAGGGTTTTGCCAGGACTGGACTCATCTCACTGCTGCAAAGGGAGGATATGTCACAGACATTTTTGCCACTGTTTGGAATATCTGCCGCGTTGCATGTTGTGTTTGGCGAGAGAGCATATCTTTCAGATATCAAAAACACCATCCCAACTTGAAAGGAGAATTTCTCGTGGACTTGGATCAGTGGAGTCTCAATGCTCCCATGTTCTCCTTCAAGCATAGCGAATGCACTCTTTGTTGGGCTGACCTCTTAGTCCTCAGGCCATGCAGATACTTCAACCATGTTGCAGGTAAATGATTCTCCCTGCCCCTCTACGAGGTCCTCTCCTAAGTCAATGCGAGGCTCGGAATGAGCCTCCTCGTTCAGCGAATTTTCTCAGAAACACTGGGCCATAAGCTCCGCATGGTTGGGGCTGGAGGTACTACTTTTGGCACCTAGCGATGCATTATTCTTTGGCTGCCGTGGTCGCCATACGAGTTTGGTCGAGGGCTGCTTGTCCTCAGATGGCTGCTTATTCGCGGCTAGAGGGACTTTGGCATTGTCATTTGACTTCGACGGGGAGGGGCTAAGACTTGAGGCTCCTGCTTGGATTGTGGCCGAGGCCGACATGGTCGCGGTGGTTCCTTCTTTGCCTCAGGTTCCTGGTGAAGAGGTTCCCGGGGCCGTTATAGCCAAGGTGACTCGCACCTTGGCTCAGGCTCTGAGGTGGCGAACAGTCTTCGCTTTACTGGGGAAGGTGGTTCCCTTCTTCTTTCAGCCTTCGACGACTGCCTACGCCTTGGTGGAGGAAGCGGGTTTCTACATTGTTCAGCTTCCGGTGACTACCTACGCCTTGGTAGAGGAAGCGGGTTTCTATGTCATTCAGGTTCCGGTGACTGCCTGAGTTGTGGTGGAGGAAGCGGGTCCCTTCTCTGGTCAAGCTCCGGTGAAGGCCTGCTCCAGGAGGACTGTAAATCTCTTCTTCTTTTTTGCTCTATAGATGGTATGTTCTTGGCCGGATGCGGATCCTGTTTTGGTGGTACGGTGAGGCGACATAAGACATTTGCCTTTGGAGTGGGGTCGTCCGCTACCTGCGCAGATACACGTGGAGGTGTGACATGTGGCCTTTGGAGTAAAGCATGCAGGCCTTCGGCTTCTCTCCACATCCTCTCAGGTGTCTGCGCGAGCTGCGAGGGTCGGATGATGCCATCATCGGCAGCTCGCAAGGCACGCAGGATGCTGCCATACTTCTTCTGTAGCTTCCGCTTCTTGGATCTGCTAATGGTAACTGGCCTGCCCCCTTGTTACTTGTACCATATCCCTTCCTTGATTGCTGATTTGGATATCGGGGGAATGTAGGGGTCGGTCAAGATACCTTGCCGAGGGCTTGAAGCCTTGTTGGCTTGGTGCTCGTTGCCAGAGTTTGATATGTCCATCTCGCTTGAAGTTGGAGATGAAGGTACTTCTTCAGTCTAGTGTGATTAGACGAAGGTCTTGAGGCACTTGATCCTTTGTTCTAGCTCTTCGCGAGTCCTGGGACTCATAGGTTGGTAGTTTTCAGCGGGGGACGATGTTTCATCCTGCATGATAACTTTGCCCTTATCTTTCCTTGAAGGTCAATCGGGCTGTAGTCTGGCGACTAACTATCTTGCTGGGTAGTGGTTCCCACTTTGGTTTGCCACCACGGTATAGTCATTCACAGTTCTCTTGCGGTTTCGACCAAGAAGTTCGCGCTGACCCGCGTTTGAAGATAGGTCCAATGTTATCACGCGCTGGCTGATGCGAGGCCAGGCGATGTCAGCAGTTGTGATCATGAAACCACCTTTGTCCTTAAAGCGAATGTACTTGAAGTCTAGCCAGTTCTGGACTTGCTCGCGGAGTTGGTAACAATCACGAGTTCTGTGTCCCCAGTTATCATGGAACTTGCAGTGTGTGCGGCCTTCCTTATACTCAATGTAGGGTAAGGCCCTTGCTACTGTGATGAGTCCATCATCGATAAGGTCATCTAGAACCTCATGTGAGAGGTTGACGTTATATGTATACTGGTGAGATGGCCGAACAACATCAACGTTGTCCTCCTCGCGGCCTCTCTTAGATCCCCGGCGTGGATTGTCATCTTCTGGGTGTTCGGACAAATCAAAGGTGACTCTCCACTGGCCTGGCTTCGGCACGCGGCGGCAGTTGTTCTCCTCTTGCCGGTCGTTCTAGTTCACCTCGACCATGCCGACCACGGCTGGGAAGGGGTCCATATCCACCAGAGAAGCTGTGCTCTCCGGCGTCTTCATTTTCAAGGCGCCAGAGTTCAACCAGGTCACGGAGCTTGACACAGTCTTTGGTGTCGTGATTGTAGATGTTGTGGAAGCTACAATCCTTCTTGTCCTTTAGCTCTTCCATGGACGTGTTCTTGTGATCCAAGTGTACGTACTTCGCCTCGATCAAGTCATTAAAGACAAGATGGGCGTTTTTCGCGTCATACGTGTATGACTCGTATTCTGGCTTGGTCCATGCAAAAGACTGAATGGTGATTGACTCGCGAGTCATTTTGAAATTCTTCAGTTTGTGAGCCAACAGTTTCCTAGTCAGTTCGACTACTCCGACATCATCATACCCCTACGCTGCCTCAGTCTCCTCCTGCCTTTGGTAGTAAGGATCAAACGTGGGGGATTAGAGGCTTAGTGCCCCCACTGTCTTGTTTTTCCCTGGTACGTACGTCACCCTTGAAGGCATTTGCCTTCTCATCCATCTCATTGAGGATAAGCTCATAACTGCCGACCTTGTTGATCAGGTCACCCAGAGACGTGAAGCGCTCCCCATGGTGCTTCAACCGTTGGCGATTCTCGAGGCCACGGACAACCAACTTAATAGCTTCCGGCTCATGTAGGAGGAAATCACACTTGGCCTGTTGGATCTTGAAACGTTGGAGGAATGAGACTCTTGACTCCATGCTCTGCTGAGTCATTTGAGTAAGAGAATCGAGGCCAATCTCTGGCTCAATGGTGTTGTATGTTTCCCGGAACAGTCTCTCCATGGTAGGCCAGTCCGCGATGGATCCTAGCTTCAACCTGGAGTACCACCTGAAAGCAGTTCCGGACAGAGAGGTCTCGAAGAGCTTGAGCTTGAGAATATCATTTTTCCCATATTGGCCGCACTGAACTTTGAAGCAGGCCATATGGGTTGCTCCCTTGTCTCCCCAGAGAAGGTGGTGAAAACGATGTTCTTGAACCCATGTGGGAAAAGATATTGCGCCATACTATCAGGGTAGGGGTCGCGATATTGCAAGTCAACATCACCTTTTCCGGTTTGCTCCTTGATGATGGAGGAGATGAGCTGGCGCCAATCAGCTATTGTCACAGGTGTGGACTCCACTCCTTCCTCATAGTTAGGCCATGTAGAGAAACTGGCGGCCTGTCCAACATTCTTGAGAGCAGGGCTGGAGTAGGCTAGAAGCGGGTCATCTGGTGTCCCGGCTCCCTGGCGTAGAAGGTTGTTAAATCCTTTGAAGGGAGCAGTAAAGCCACGTGGGGGCGGATTCTTTGAAGTACCAGCTCCTGACACGAACTGCGGGGTCTTTTAGGCCCAGGCTTTAGGATTTCCCCTGGTGCGTTCATTGGGCGGGATGTACTTGGGTGCTCCTTCGTTTGTGCTTGCGCCAGTAGGATCTAGGGTAAGATTCTTTGCTGCTTGCGCCCTCAACGATCTTCAACTTCAAGGACCCGTAAGTTCAGCTGGTCTTGTTGCTCCTTGAATTCGTCCAGTTTTTTCAGACTGTTCTTGCTTCCAAAGAATGAAGCATTCTGCTGGTCATGCATCTTGGTATCGTGGTCGTCTAAGTGGCGAGTTTGCTCATCCACGGTTGCGCGAGTGAGCTGCAGGATCCCTGTATGTTGCTTCACGGTCTCCGCGTTCTGGTCCAGATCCTACCAAGCCCTTGGTTTCAATGAACTTGGCGTCAAGGGTGCCATAATCCTCACCGAGCATGGCGAGTTTGGCATGGGTGGCCTGCAGAAGGTCTCTGTCTTGTTTGACTTGTTCAGAGAGGCTTGCAACGCTCTATTGAGTAGCCAAACCTTAATTCGTCATCTGGAAGATTTTCTCCATAGACAGAGCGGGAGCTGTTTCTTGGGTCGATTGAGAGCCTACCATGGCAGTCTTGCTGAAGTCTGGGTTACCAAACTGAGCAAGAACCTGTTCTTGAGTGAGAGAACGGCAAGCCGCGCTATTATGAGGCTTTTACATTAGCGATCTGTGCTTGAGACAAGAAAGCTGAGGCTTCCTGTATGGCGATTCCTCTGGTTTCCCTATGATGAATTGCTTGTACTTCCCGTCCCACTAGGCGTGCCAATAGGCGTCCCACTGGGCGTGCCAATGTTTTGGCCACGAACCTCAGTGCACGGAGCAGAGGTAAATAGTAAACAAAGAGAAAAGTAGATGTCGCGGGTGTGCCACCTCGCGGGCGAGGAAAGGTTTGTATGAGTGCGTTTGACTTCTTGATTATTGAAGGGGGTTTCCAAGTGCCACCTTAGATGAGGATTTACGAGCACAGGCAAATCGATACTCATGGTGTCGCGAGCAGAGCAACCAAAGGGAATCAAAGGTGATCGGCGGCGAGTCCAGGTGGTCTTTGAGAAACCTAGGCGGCGGTGTGCTTAGGGTTAGGGTTTTCGAGTGGCTCGAAAGGGTTTAACTTGAGAAAGTTTTTGTTTTGTAATTGTTGCGAGATTTTGTTGTTGTTGAGAGATTTTGTTGTCGTTGAGAGATTTTGTTGTTGTTTAATGATTGCTTCGAGTCCCCTTATATAGAAGTTCGACTTGCGGCAGAAGAAAGGTAATCATAGTCCAAATTGGATTCTAAAACCCTAATACGACAAGGACAATGCTAACCTACGCGGACCACGGACTCAAACTATCTAGCGGGCCTTTCTAGCTCGCATGTCAAAAAAAGCTTTTTAATTAATAAGGGCCACAGGTATTGGCCCAAAATATTTCAAAAAACTGGTGAGAGTCTTCAACGATTAATGTGATGCACGCGGATTCCTCCTATGCCTCCCTCGCGAAGCTTCCCACGCAAGCCAGTTCGCCAGCTCGCCTCGATGTAATATGCTTGCCTCGCCTACGCGAAGTGTCCATTCCGCACGAGAACTGTGTAGTCCGCGCGAAGTCTCGTTCGCACTCGAACTCTGTAAGTCAGCTCACGTGGTTTCACTGGCGGGCCATCATTTGTAAACCCAAAGAATTTGGGCTCACCGATTGTGTTGTGGATGAAGAATGTAACTAATATTCATATGGACATCTTACAGTCCAGTAAAGTATTATTACTTGGACAAAAAGGTCTTCTGGCTCAAAGGGGTTGTAGTTATTTCATTGATTGATTAGGAATGTATGTTCTACAAATGTTTGTGTCTATTGTCACCCCACAAACACTTTACTCACCCCACAAGTTGTAGATTTATTGAATGACTAATATATCATAATGTAAAATTACATTAAGGGACAATAAGTTGTTACAAATTACAATATTTTTTTTTAAGATAAACAAGTACTTCATAAACCTTAACCCAGAATATATCATATTCAATCTTTCTATGAAGTTTGAAAAAGACACTAGCATTCAACTGAATATGAGGTGAACTATTTATATTTTTTTCTTTGTTAATGTTTCGTCTATCTTTTTACTCATTATTTTTCATATCGATTTTGTATGTAAATTTTCATGTTTAGTCGCTCACTTATATATATTCGATTTGTTTTTTTTCATCGGCGTCAGAGCTTTTTTCAAGTAGAATTTACAGACATTGTGCATCTTAATATCGATGGAGACCAATGAGTTATTAAGTTTAAGAGTATTTCTTGTTCTTTAATTGGGATTTATACTTGAATGTGATTTTTATTATTCAGTTTGTTATTACACTTACCCAAATGATATTAATCTTATGGTTTTCTTCAATTTCATTTTGTTTTTGGAGTTTAATGGCTATTAGAAGAGACTGATATTATGTGTATTGCAAATCGGTGAATAAAGTAAATTAAAAATTAAAAATTAAAAATTATATAGGCGGGGTGAGAAGAGATCAAATGTAGGGTGAATAAAGCAAATCTGAAATTGAACAAAAATATATGTAGGGTGAAAAAAATATTTAGGGTGAACAAAACAAAAATAGGAAAAGGGTATTTTAGGTATTGTAAATGGGTGAACAAAGTAGACTTATAATTAGAAATATATAAATGAGGTGTAAAGAGAACGTGGGGTAAACAAAATAGTTTGTAGGGTGACAATATAAACACCCTTATCCAATATATTCTTCAATGTAACATCAAAGTCCCTATGGAACTGCTCCTCTATTCATGGATATTCTTACTTAGTTTCTCTAAAAATGTTATTTTAGTTGTGTATGATTGTTTTAAATCCATTTGATTCTTAGAAAAATGTTATAAGATGTTTTTGAGTCTATAAAATTTAGTCTCAGACTTTATCAAACATGAGATATCATTGTTAGGACTATTATGCTCTTTAGTCCTGAGCTGCACCAAACATGGGTCAGGTATCAGAATAGCATAAGTCAAGCATCAAGAGTCATGGACTACTTAAGGTTTTAAAAGATCAGAAATATTGAAAGTATTTAAAAAGAAAACCTATACAAGAAAAATAGGGAATTGATTATGGGAATTGGGAACACGTGTTTAAAGTGGTTGGCCCAGCCTGCCTAATATTGATTAATGTCCTAGAGGGGAAGCACCTTTATCTTATCGAGTAAAATATTTAAAATATTCTCGATATTTTCTTGAAATGTCCGTTTTTTTATAATTACTAATATTAATTTTTAAATCTTTCTGATATTTTATATTTAGTTTATTTTTGGTCGAATATATAACTTTTAGATAAAATTTAGTAAATTTTTTATCAATATTCGATATTATCTCGATATATCCATTAAAATTTCTTTTTTTAAAATTCTCGAAATTTCCATGAACCATATTTTACTCTTGCTCAAATTATAGCTCACCAAAATTACGTTTCTCACCTTCCGCCAAATTTGAATGTTTGAATCCAATAGATGCCAGGTCAACTGAGAGTCCTCCGAGTAGCAATCAGCTACAGCCCTGCACTCTCCATCCCTACATTACTCAACCTCGCGTTCGACCTTGTACTTTTCTAACCAATCAAGAGCCGACAGGTACCCGCATCCTCAGTTATAATAGCCAAACACGTTGGGGTGGGTCGCATATAAATAGAAACTAGAGAGACCAGACCACAAGTCACGAAATTAGAGAGAGAGAGAGCGGGAGGAGCTAGGGTCCAGATCTGCCGGAGGACCAAGAATCGGAGGCGTTTTCCGGCAGCGATGTGCAATCACGGGAAGAGTAGTAGCGGGAAGCAGCAGCAGAAGAAGAGTGGGAATTACAAAAATGAAAAGAAGAAGACAACGATTCTGGTAAAGTTTCAGGACCTGCCACAGTATATGAAGGACAACGAGTACATATTGGATTATTACCGCTGCAAGTGGCCGTTAAAGGATGCAATCTTCAGTGTCTTAGCCTGGCACAACGAGACCCTCAACATCTGGACGTGAGTACTGTTTCAATTTGATTTTTTTTGATCGATCATTTTAATTTTCATTATTGGAAAAATGGTGGAATGATATATGCGGTACGTTGTTGTTTGATTATCGGTGATGTGCATGCAGGCATTTGCAGGGATGGGGTTTATGGGCCGTTGATGATGATGACCATGAACCAGCTTAATGTCTCCGACAGTGTTTTCGCTCAGGTCAGTTCATTTCTTCTTTAATTTTTTCTTTATTCTCTTGGACGGTTGGACATGATAAGTTTTCTCCTGAGACTTAAATTCGTTTTCTCATGACGGAATAAATATGAGATGGGGCCCACACGTTTTGGTCACTGAAAAATAAACAGGGGAATTTGATGTTACACCCAAAATCATAAACCCATTTTAAATTACACCCACATGTTATACTTTTTTAAAATACACCCAACTTATTAATTAGGATGATTTAGTAAAAATATTAATATTGTTTATCTAAACAATAGAACTTGTTGTTGAAGAAAATTGCTGAAATGCCACCAACTGAACCATTACAATTAACAAGCTGTTTGACTGACTCATTAAACATAATTACCCGGTAACAGAAAACCCAGTTCCACAGACTACGCTTAAACCCTAAACCCTAGTCTAACCCTAAACCCTAAACCCGGTTCCACAAACCCTAAACCCTAGTCCCTAAACCCTAAACCCTAGTCCCTAAACCCTAAACCCTAAACCTTAGTCTAAACCCTAAACCCTAAACCCTAATCCCTAAACCCTAAACCCTAAAACCTAATCCCTAATCCCTAATCCCTAAACCCAGTTCCACAAACCCTAAACCCTAGTCTAAACCCTAAACCCTAATCCCTAAACCCTAAACCCTAGTCTAAACCCTAATCCCTAAACCCGGTTCCACAAACCCTAAACCCTAATCCCTAAACCCTAAACCCTAAACCCTAGTCTAAACCCTAACCCTATTTAAAATAGAAGAAAGTCAAGACACTACCAAAAAATGGTTCTTGGGCGACGAAAAAAAAAAAACCGGGCGACAATTTTTTTTTTCGTCGCCTAAGGAAAAAAAATCGTCGCCTAAGTTTACTCTTAAGTGACGAAAAAAAAAATCGTCGCCTAAAAATAAATTTCGTCGGCCAAAATATAAACTAGAGCGACGAAATAATATTTCGTCGCCTAAGATATAAATATCGTCGCCTAAGTTTTTTATCCTTAGGCGACGAAACTCAAATATTTCGTCGCCCAAGATTCTTCTATATATTGGAAGTCCAGGATAGAAGAATGAAAACTTTGAAAATTTGAAACATAAATTTCTCTAGTTCTTCAAATCGTTCGGTGTTGTGGAAACCTGTCCATACATAGTTTGTGGAGCTACTCCCAGGTACGTACATATGCATATATATGCACATATATATATATATGCATATGTATATATTGATTTTCAGTTTTATTTGAGTTGAATTAATGATATATATATATGCATAGAGTTTGTTCCAAGCTGAGTAAGGGGCCGTTCTGTCATAGATATGGTTCACAGGTTTGTTTAACTGGATCTCAAGATCACAAACTGACCACTCTTCTCGGTGAAGGGGTCGATAGGGGTTCGCCTCCGTGATCACAAACGAGTCCTGCCTGGTTCCTGTAGGGGGTTCGCCCTTTCTGACATTGACACTTGCCTTCTGAAACCACGGAATCCGCTCGAACTAGATATATATAATTAATAATTAGTATGTTGTATTACATTAATATATATATATATAAAAAAGATATGTTCACTAAATATTGATTTATATATGTGCTATTTTCAGGATATGGATAAGAGTTGGATTTCTCTTCCAAGATATCACAGAAAATATGCTGAAGGAGTTTGGGATTTTATGCAATATGCGCAGGCCAATGCTGACGGGAGTGGCATGTTCTATTGCCCGTGCAAGATGTGTAAGTGTCGCAGTGATATGCATCGATTTCCGTTTGATACAGTATGGGACCACCTGAAGAGTAACGGATTCTGGTTTATCAGACGGGCAGTACATCCATGATCATGGACAGTTTTATCAGACGGGCAGTACATCCAACGATACAACAACGGCCTTCATCAACGACATGTTTCCTCATGACAGCGGTGTATGCCCTGAACGACAGGACATTCCGCAGGCGCCGATGCAGGCCGTCCCTAGAGGTGTCAACAATGCCGGTATAGTCAAGTACAACAGACTTATTGCTTTCCAACAGACCCCTCTGTGCCCAGGTCATGAGAAGACCGTTCTTCAGTGTGTGATGGAGGTGATGCATATCAAGGTTGACACAAAATCGACCGTGACTGCTGTTGATAGGTATCTACAGTACGCTGCTTCGCTCCTGCCCGACGGTCATCGTCATCCCACCACGCATCATAAGGTCCGTCGTATCTTGAGAGATCTCGGGCTTTCCTACATCAAGATCCATGCATGCAGATATGACTGCGTTCTATTCTGGGGTAAAGATGCAGACGGTAATGACCTTGAAGGCCTTCATCGTTGTCCGGTATGTGGGACCGACAGGTATAAGCGGACTCCCGCAGGTAACAGGAAACCTGTTAAGGTACTTCGCTATTTCCCGTTGAGGGATAGGCTGGAGCGGTTGTACATGTCTTCAAAGACGGCCGAAGCTATGAGATGGCACGCTGTGAGGGAGGTGCATGACGAAGACCTCATGGTACACCCTGCTGACGGGGAGGCGTGGAAGCATATAGACAGAGAGTTTCCTCATTTTGCTTCAGAGGTGAGGAATGTGAGGCTCGGGCTGTCATCCGACGGGTTCAACCCTTTTGGGACCATGAGTCTTTCGTACAGTATATGGCCGGTCATTTTGGTGCCTTACAACCTTCCTCCATGGATGTGCATGAAGAAGGAATACAACATGTTGACCTTGTTGATTCCGGGGCCCGGTTATCCAGATATCTACTTTCCCTTCATATTGTATATATTGTTGTTGGTTCAATTTTTGAGTAAGATTTATTGTTTTTGTTCTATATTGTTGGTCATATATAGCCGTTATCTGAATTTGTTGTGGTTGTTGTTGTTGTTGTTATCCAGGGAAGTGTCTCGATGTGTATATGAGACCGCTGATTGAAGAGTGTAAATTGCTTTGGGAGGTTGGTCATCCCACTTATGACTCCCACAAAAATGAGATGTTCCAGATGCATGCCATGATTGTTGGTACCATCAGTGATTTTCCTGCACGTGGGATGTTGTCTGGCAACGTTGTTAGGGGATACAAGGCTTGTCCTGAGTGTCTTAGCTCCCAGGGGTGCAGCAATCATTGCAACAAGATAGTCCGGATGGGTCACCGTGCTTACCTACCACATGATCACCCCTGGCGGATAGATACCGGGGCATTTGATGGGACCGAAGAGAGAGGTGGAGCCGCATAGATGGTCGGGGGAAGAGATTTTAGCAGTGCTGGATGAGTATGATTTTGGGCAGCTCAGCAATCATCCCGATATTGTTGCCAGAATACCTGAAAGACCAGACAGGTACAAATTCTGGACACATAAGAGCATATTTTGGGAACTCCCGTACTGGAGTACGCTGTTGATCAGGCACTACCTAGATGTGATGCACATAGAGAAGAATGTCTGCGACAGTGTGGTAGGTACAGTGCTCAACTTGGAGGGGAAGACGAAAGACGGTCCTAAGGCACGCGTTGATCTTAAGAAAATGGGAATCAGAAAACATCTTTGGTTGAAAGAGGGGAAGAAAAAGATGCCTTGGGCTCCTTACACCGTGAAGCCTGATCAGAAGACCCAGATCTTAAGGTGGATGAGTTGTGTGACGTATCCCTCAGGCGTTGCAGGAAATATAGCCCGGTGTGTGAACTTGCGGGAGAATAAGATATACGGCTTGAAGAGTCATGACTGTCATATTCTGCTACAACGTCTCTTCCCTGTTTTCATTCGATCGTTCCTTCACCGTCAGGTAAATTTGTGGTTAAAATTACGGTTAACCTGCCGTTGTTGGATTTTATATTAAATTTGTGATGTGTGGTTGGCCAGGTTGTGGAGCCGTTAGTAGCGCTGTCAAGATTCTTCATGAAGTTATGCACAAGGGAAGTGAGAAAATCCGATCTCCGGGAAATGCAGGCAGACATCATATACATCATGTGTAAATTCGAGAGGATCTTTCCGCCAAATTTTTTCGATATCATGCCTCACCTGATGATCCATCTTCCCCAGCAATTGTTGCTTACCGGTCCAGTACACTTCACTTGGATGTATCCCATGGAAAGGTATGTTTTATTCACTTACATCTCCAGAATACATATATGTACGTACATGTTCAATAACCATAACGTATAGTTTGCAATCTTATATTTACAAGCAACTTGGTGAGTACAAAGATTATGTCACTAATAAATCCGCGCCTGAAGGGTGTATAGCTGAAGCATATATTGCACATGAATGCGTCACCTACATGAAGTTGTATTTAGGAGCGTCGTTGGGAGCTCCGCAAGCCATGGAGGAACATGCGCCGCGGTTCAATCTCTCTATAGTTTCCAGTGATGTCGAAGTTGGTGGAGCACGACTGTCCGCCGAGTATGCATTGTCGGATGAAGAGATAGCCATAGCGCACTGGTGGGTACTAATCAATTGTGAAGAAGTTAAATATTGGAAAGAGTTGCACCTATCTTTTCCGGAAGTTGATGGTGATCTCGAGTACCACAACATGACGTTCGCAAATTATTTTCGCACCTGGGTACGTAATTTAATCTTCCCTGTTATATATCTATATATATATATATATATATATCTAATTATTTTCTATTGCATAGATTTTCGGATATTTACAGTTCAATATCCGTTACAGATGGACATGATTAAATCTGATGATAATCCAAACTGGTCGCACGAACTATTACTTCTTGCGATGCAACCGCAACGGGCTAGAGTTTATCCCACTTGCACAGTGAATGGCGTCAAATTTGTATCTGAAGAGAGAGACAACAGACGAAGAACACAGAATTCTGGGGTGATGGCGAAATGTCATGGCCTTGACTATTACGGTGTTCTCCATTCAGTGGTCGAACTGGTCTATGCGGAAGGCATGAAAGTGCATATGTTCAAGTGTAGATGGTTTGATACAGGCGCACAGAGCATGAAGATGGATCAGTACGGCAATTTATCGGTCAACACTGCTACAAGCGCCTACGAAGATGACCCGTTTGTTTTTGCGACAACGGTAAAACAAGTGTTTTATCTTGATGACCTTGCCAAGGGTGACGCGTGGAAAATAGCGAACATTGTGCATCCTCGAAACATTTACCGGGCGGCTACACTTGGAGTGACCATTCCAGGGCCAGAGGCTGATGCGTATCAGGAGCCGAACGCAGTTGGTATTCATGATGTAGCTACTGTTCGCGATAATAATGTTAAACATGGTCGAGTGCTCAGAATTCGTGACGAAGATTCAACCTTTATTGATGTTGATCCAAATGAAGAAACAAACGACGACTCTGACGACGAATTAAGGCATAGATTACCAGATATTAATTCCAATACCGAAGAAGACTCATCGGATGACTCAGATTACGAGCCTTAATTAGCTTATTTATAATTGATCATTAGCTTTGTAATTAATGTTGTCCAAATTCATTTAAAGATATGTGGTCAAATTGTTGTCCAAACCCCTTAAAAGAATATGTTTGTACTAAAAGAATATGTTTGTACTAAAATAAATAAAGCACATGTAAATTTCATTGTAAATGATTTTTAATTTTACTCTTGGGCGACGAATTTAATAAAAATCGTCGCCCAAGTACAATCTTGGCCGACGAATTGGCCCGTTTTCGTCGGCCAAGATAATCCGAATAATTAAAATAAAATAAAACACATTTAAATTTCTTTTAATTTTTTATTTTGGGCGACGAATTGAATAAAAATCGTCGCCCAAGTGTTATCTTGGCCGACGAAGACAGGCCAATTCGTCGGCCAAGATAATCCGAATAATTAAAATAAAATAAATAACATTTACTGATTTTTTATTTTTAATCTTGGGCGACAAATTTAATAAAAATCGTCGCCCAAGTATTATCTTTGCCGACGAATAACCCTGTTTTCGTCGGCAAATATAATCCGAATAATTAAAAAAAAATAAAACACATTTAAATTTCTTTTGAATAATTAAAATAAATATCCCGGGTATTTATTTTTACCAAACTTTTAGGGTCCCGTAAAAGTCTTGTCGATCGGAAACTATGATCTTAAGACGGTCCGGCAAGATTACGTGATTTGGAGGGTCGAATCGCCGTTTCTGTTTGTTTAGGGGTTTGACCGCGCCGATTGACCAGACGGATCGAGCCCTTATCTTTTTCAGATGGAGCTGAATTTTTTCCCACCCACGTAATTCGTTATGCTGGTCATATCTGACGGTGGGTTTTCAGTTCCTCTTCTCCGATCACCAAACTCACGTTATATTATGTTGTATAACTTTTTTATATAAGTGTTGAGTTTAAGTGTCGTTTTGAAGACAACGTATACGTAGATGCCTCAAACGCAAAAAAGTCGTGAAATTCTCTTATTCCGGTAAAATTTCATGAAAATAATGTTCCGGTGAACGAAATTCTCTTATTTCTACCTAGTGGTAGCCCTATCCCGGGTATTTATTTTTTACCAAATTTTTAGGGTCCTGTAAAAGTCTCGTCGATCGGAAACTATTCTCAGTTGAAGGTCCGGCCAGATTACGTGATTTGGAGGGTCGAATAGCCGTCTCCGTTTGTTTAGGGGTTTGACCGCGCCGATTGACCGGACGGATCGAGCCCTTATCTTTGTCAGATGGAGCTGAATTTTTTTCCACCCATGTAATTCGTTATTCTCGTCATATCTGACGGTGGGTTTTCAGTTCCTCTTCTCCGATCACCAAAATCACGATATTCTAAATTTTATGATAGAAACCTTGGCCGACGATTTTCTTCATCTTGGGCGACGATATTTATAGTGAAGAACATCGTCGCCCAAGTGACTATCTTGGGCGACGATATTTATGGTCAAGAAAATCGTCGCCCAAGTAGACTCTTGGCCGACGATTTTCTTCATCTTGGGCGACGACATTTATAGTGAAGAACATTGTCGCCTAAGTAGACTATCTTGGCCGACGATTTTCAAAAAACAGGGCGACGACATTTATAGTGAAGAACATTGTCGCCTAAGAGACTCTTGGCCGACGATTTTTAAAAAAGGCGGGCGACGATTTTTACAAAATCGTCGCCCAAGAACGCCACTATAAAAGGCAAAAATTCGGAACCCTAACCATTTCTTCAGCCGCCAACGAATTTCTCTCTCCGAAAATCCTCTCTCTGCCTCTGCCCTCTCTCTCTCCCTCTCTCCGACCCCGACCCAGACCCAGACCCCAATTCGGAACCCCGACGCCGACCCCGACGCCGACCCACAATTTAAGGTATAACCCTAAAACTCTAAATTGGTTTTAATTGTTGTTGTTGTGATAATTAATGTAAATTGTTGTTGTTGTGATAATTGTAAATTGTAAATTGTTGTTGTTGTGATTGTGATAATTGTAAATTGTGATGTAAATTATGGTAAATTGTGATGTAAATAATAATTGTAAAATATTAGGGTTTACGGTTTAGGGTTTAGGGTTTTGGGTTTAGGATTTGTGGAAATAATTTGTAAATATATTGTAAATGATTAAATAATTTTTGATTAAATAATTAAATAATATAAATTATAATTGTAAATATATTGTGGGCATTTTGTACAAAATAATGGATACTTTTTGAGTAAGTATGTAAATATTGTTGAGTTTAATTTTTGTAATGTAATAATTGCGAATTAATGTAAATAATTTGTTATGTGAATAAAAAAAAATAAATCCTTTAATAACTATTAATTTCGAAGAGTGCTATTATTGTTAATAAAATTTTTAAAAATTTATGTTTATTTTTTGTGAACTTAATTATAAGACGGTAAAATATTTTTAATAAATTTATGGTTATTTTAAACAAGATGGCCATGAGGAGAACTTCTGGACAACGTTCGGGTGCGAGGAGCCAAGATGGCTCGGATGGTACCTCAAACAACCCGTCGGAATCACCGTCGATCGGGTTTCCGTGGCAGTTGACGGCCCGACATGCGGCGCTTACGGGTGGCGTGAGCGGCTCGGGTTCTGTTGGGCAGTCGGGTCCCGCAGCGACGGCTGCTCGTCATCCACCCATACTTCGCCGGTCGCGATCCCGCAGCGACGCCCCCACACAGTCATCCCCGACCGACGGTGATGGCGGGTCATCCGGGGTCCCTATGGTGCCATCCGGCCTCTTCCTTCCTCCGACGATACCGGCGATACCTCGCGTCGATGAGGAGGGTCGACCGATTCGGGAGCAGCTCCCGCATGTGGCACCGCACGAGGCCTATATCTACCGGGAGTTTCCCACGCCTCTTCATCCCGTCAGGGTCTCCGAGCAGGCGGACGAAGACGAATCCGTCGGCTCAGCCTCATCCTCAGGTAAATTATTATTACTTTTTTGTCGATTTTAATTTTTTTAATGTAAAAATATATTATTAATATTAAATTTGATTCACAATGTCACAGCCGCCGGAACGAGAAGGCGGAACAGGAGAGGCACCGTCAGCAACAAGGGACTCGATAGGGCGGTCGAGTCCGCTGGACGGATCGCCATCCCGTTTTCCAACGGGAAACCGGTGGACGCCGTGTTGGGAAACCGGTACACGCGCGCCGCGGGAGGCACCATCCGCTCCAGACTCCCAATGTTGTGGGGAGTCTGGAGCCAGGTTCCTGATGGAGTGAAGGAGATGCTCCATCAGTCGATGTCGGTGAGTTTACTCGATCAATTACTATTTTTTTTAACTAATAAATTATTTAATTATCGAAAAAAATACTAACAAGTGGTAATGCAGCAATGGTTTGTGGTTCCCGAGGAGGGACGTGACTGGGCGGAAAAGGCCCATAGGGAGAGGTACCTTTATTGAATAATTTATTAAATTTTATTTTTTTAATAATATATTTAATATTTTTTTTGTATATGTAGGTTCAAGGAGTGGAAGCACGACCTCCGGGAACACTGGAAGAAGTACGGGAGCGACCGTTCGGGTACCCCGAAGGAGTTCGAGTATCGGGAGTACGAGTGGCGGTGGCTTCTTGTCACGCAGTTCAACGACCCTCACAAACAGGTAATTCGTAAACAAATTTGAATATTTAATTAGTGAATTAATTATAATTGTATGTTTTTAAATATTTACTAACGATAATTTTTTTTTTAAAAAGCACCTCGCCCGGGTGAACGCTGAGAACCGGCAACAGAACACAACCAACCATCGTGCCGGTTCGAGGCCGTTTTCGGCCATCATGGACGACGTGCGGCGAGAGCGGCCAGAGGAGAACCCCTATGTGGGGACCTTTCAGAGGGCATATCCTCATTCTGAGGAGGATCTTGTAAGTTCCTTATATTTACTAATTTTTAATTTTAATTACATTTTATTAAATGTATATTAATATATTTTTATAATATATCCAATTAGGCGAGGGTGAGGGAGGCGGAGCAAGAGGTCATGAGAGGCATGGTGAACGACACATTTCCGGGCACGGCAGAGGATGACATGTCAGAGGCCATGTCCAGGATCGACACTTCAGATCCTACCGTTGGGGCGCGGATTATGGCCACTGCCTTCACGCAGCGTTCCAACACCTACTACTGCCGGGGTATGGGAGACGCTGGAAAGGGGATCCTGAAGACGACTCCAGGATTTCAGCGCAAGGGAGCCGCCGGAGCCTCAACCAGCAACAGCCAGACCACTCGGCTACAGGATCAGTTCGCAAGTCTACAGTCTGAGCTGGAAGCCCAAAGAGCGAGGGAGATGGCGGCGATGGCGGAATCATATGCGGCTTCCACGGCTGCGCATATGGAGCGGGTGAATGAAGTCACCAATGCCAACCAGGCGGCTATGGGACAGTGGATGGCTGCCTACATCGCTGCACATGCGGCCGGACAGCCGTTTTCGCCTATGCCTACGCCTATACCATTACCTCAGTGGCCCCACCCTCAGCAGCAGCCTCCTCAGCCTGACCAGCCGCCGCCTCAGCCTCAGGACCCTCCGAACGGGAATGATGAGTTAGATTTCGGGTTTCTCGATCTATAGGCAGATAGACTGAATTTTTGTAATAAATTATTTATAAATTTATAAATTTGGGTTATTTATAATTAAATTTTAGTATTACAAAAATTTAAAGAAATGCCGAAAAAAATAATTACAGCAAAAATTTAAAAAACATGATTTATATATTTAAAAAAATTATTTAATTATTTTTTAAAAAATTTTAAATATATCTTAGGCGACGAAATTTCTAAATCGTCGGTCAAGGACTTAACATCTTAAGCGACGAAAAAAAAATATCGTCGCCTAAGATGTTGTGATCTTAGGCGACGAAATATTTATTTTCGTCGCCCAAGATTATAAGATATTAAGCGACAAAAAATGTTTTCGTCGGCCAAGGTGTTAAATCTTGGGCGACGACTAATTTTTGGGCGACGAGAAGTATATTTTAGGCGACGAAATTATTATCGTCGCCTAAGAATGAATCTTGGGCGACGATGGAATAAATTTTCGTCGCCCAAGTTCTTGACCGACGCGGTTCTGGCGACGAAGTTTTGGCCGACGACATGTCGTCGCCTAAGTTCTTAGGTGACGAAATTTTTTAACAGGGCGACGATTTTTTTTCGTCGCCCAAGACCCATTTTCTGGTAGTGAGAGCCACATTTAGGGAATGTCTTCTCATTCAATTAGAAGGGAAAAATCTTCTCAAGAAAAAATAAAAAAAACGGAAGGGCAAAAGAGTCAAGGAAAAGAGAGATACAAATTCCAAAAATAAAAATAAAACATATAAGGCAGGTTCAATAATAGGGTTGGGTGTAAATTAAAATGAAATATGAGCATGAGTTTATTTTAAAAGAGGTTTGGTTTTTTGAGTTTTTGTCTAATTTTCTCAAATAAATATTGTGGTCGTTGGGTTTGTTGCCCTATCATATTGTAGAGGCGGCTCGGCTGGTTGGGTTTTTTTGTTTTATAATTATTTTCTTTACATATATATGTTTAGATTTGGTTTTTTATTTTCTCATAGGTAAAAAAAAATCCTTGCACCTGAAGAGCATATATGCACGAAGCTTATAGTCTCGTTCTACATAGAAAGGCATATATGCACAAACTTCCTTACGCATGAAAGAGCATATTTGGTGTGTAGATTCGGTTCCTTTAAAATGCCTACTAGCTAATGCCTCTCCCCTTTGTAGCATTGTTTGATGAAAAATTAAGCACAAAAATTTCTCAAATGATCTTTGCTTGATTAACAGAGTTATTAAGCACAAAAATTTCTCAAATGACCTTTTGTAGCATGTGTGTACATATGCAGCATATGCTGCATTCATCATTTTAATAAAATCCTGAGTTCATGCACCAATGATAATAAAGTCTCATGCAATATGTTAACCTATGTTTGTTTGCAGAATTCACATTTGAAGGAAATGTCACAGTCATCATTCATTCATGCTAGCAAGGAAGATGGTTTTAATAAAATTCCAAGCTGGCCTTGGTTTGTGTTCCTAACGGGTGCTATGGGCTGCTTGGTCTGCAGCTCCCTATCCCACCTCTTTGCTTGTCACTCCAAACGCTTCAACTTTTTCTTTTGGCGTCTCGACTATGCGGGCATTTCCCTTATGATTGTTTGCTCCTTCTTTGCTCCCATATACTATACCTTCCACTGCCATCCATACTCTCGCATCTTCTATCTTTCTTCCATATCCGTTCTCGGTGTCGTTGTCATCATTACACTCCTCTCGCGGAGTCTCTCCACACCTCGTTTCCGGACATTGAGGGCCACACTCTTCCTCTGCATGGGTTTCTCAGGTGTCATTCCTGCTGTTCACGCCCTTGTTATGGCCTTTTTATCCATTGGGACCATAAACCCATAATTGTTGCTGTAGGGTATGAACTTGCTATGGCCTTTTTTATGCCACAGGAGCTGGGTTCTATGTTAGTAGGATACCGGAACGCTGGAAACCCGGTAAATTTGATATAGCAGGACACAGCCATCAGATCTTCCATGTGTTTGTTGTGTTAGGTGCACTGGCACACAGTGCTGCCACACTAGCTGTCATGGATTTTCGCTGGGGATCACCAACCTGTGTATATTAGGCATTCCATTCACAAGCTTAGCAAGACATCACACCAGTGAGGAATCAAATTTCTATGTACCGCACCTAGTTTTGTATTGCCTTTGTTGTTTAGCTTGGCCTCGGAAACTCCATCCGAACGAAAAGCCTGCAATTTGGTTGAAATAGATGGAGTTCATGTTGTTGCACTACAGGTGATATCATTCCATATCACCAGTGATTTTATTTCAGTATATTATTTGGCTCTGTTATAGTGTATTCTGAAGAAGTCCCCCTCCAATGCAAGTAGTTTGTGTTGCAAACCACACGAGTAACATACTCATCAGAAAAAGTGATACCCATTAGTGTTATTAGATTCAGTAATGATTTATTACAGAAAGAAACTGAACTTTATTTGCTTCCAAGAATCAACATCTGCGAGAGTACATGATTAAACTACACCATAGAAAAGTATAATATGACAGAATGAATATTTTCATTGATATGATGGAAATATATACAGAGACTTTGCTTTCTGTACAACCAAGGATCTCCAACAAGATATGTCAGGGCTGGGCACGGGCCGAGACCGGCAGTATTTTGGAGGGACCGGGTCCGGACCGGTGATGTTATGCCGGGCCGGTTTTTGCACAAAAAATGGTTAGGACCGGCAAAAGCCCGGTTTTTCGGGCTTCGACTCATTCTGTAGATTTGCAGAAGGATTCGTCTCAGTCGAGGCGGCGAACAACAAGCAAAAAGGGAGTCCATGTAAATCGACAAAGTTTCTTTCATCTTCGAGATCTGATCTCACAACAGACCCATTTAAAATTTTAATCACCACCAAATCAGATCTCACCGCCGACCAGCACCAACTGCACTTTCATCGCCGACTAACAACTCAGCTCAAGCTCAAAATCTAGAATTGGGTAATTTAAGGATTCACAAGCTGATAAATAAAAATTATCTGAAGGAAAAAAAATCAAAAACCTGGGTTGTTGATGATGGGTGAGATGCAATCAGTGAGGTGGAACCCGACCCTCTGTAAAGAACCTGGATTTGAAATATAAACTAAGCTAGATCTAAGCTGAGAAAGGAAATAGTAGTAAAGAGAGAATAAAACTTTCATTCATGGCTGCCCGAACTAGGGTTTCTACATTGCATAAATACCCATATTGACGAGTGTGATCTTGCCACATGGCACACATCTACGTCTGCTGAGAACTAGTTCTAAACAGCTGGAAATGCAATCACGTGCAAGGCACGATTACCACTTACACAACACTAAGTAAAACGACACCGTCTCCTACCTTTCCTAGAGCTACTAAGCCATTATTCACAGACTCATGACATTGCTACCTCCTGCAAAACAAACTTGTCCACAAGTTTGATACCTTAAGTAATCTCAATGCTTGAACTCTGGAAATCTGCGGGTGATGTGATATGCAAACTCCCAAGTAGCATCCTCGGCTTCAGCTCCCCTCCATTTAATTAACCACTGTGCAGCTGCCTCACCTCTCCTCTTCACCAATCTTGTTTGCAGCACTGCCTCAGGTTCCCATTTCACCTTTCCAGCTTCAGATAGATGGGGAAGATGTGCCTCTGCTGTCACATTAGAGCCCAGTTTCTTCTTTAACAAAGAGACATGAAAAACATCATGTATCTTTGCATAAGCTGGAAGTTTGAGCTTGTAAGCTACACTTCCCACCTTTTCCAGAACTTCAAAGGGACCAAAGTATTTGGCAGAGAGTTTGTGGAACACCCTTTTGTGGGCTGACTGCTGCCTATAAGGTTGGAGCTTCAAATAAACCAAGTCGCCTACTTCAAACTTCCTTTCAGTGTGTTTCAAATCATAATACTTCTTCATTCTAGATTGAGCTCTTTCCAAGTTCTTCTTGAGTACTGTCAACAACTCATCCCTATTCCTCAAGTCTTGGTCCACATTAGCAACTGATGTAGACCCTGGAAGATAGGTTTTAACAGAAGGTGGTTCATATCCATACAAAGCTTGAAATGGTGTCATGTCAATTGCTGAATGATGTGAAGTGTTGTACCACCACTCCGCCCATGGAATGGCTTGCACCCAATTGTGGGGTTTCTCCCCAATAACACATCTCAAGTACTGTTCCAAGGTCTTGTTGAGGTTCTCAGTCTGGCCATCTGATTGTGGGTGGTAAGCAGAAGATCTGCTTAACTGAGTTCCTTGAAGCTCAAAGAATGCTTGCCAAAAAAGACTTAAGAATATGGGATCTCTATCAGAGATGATGTTAGTTGGCATTCCATGCAGTTTGGCTACCTCTTGCACAAAAACCTTAGCCAATGTTGCAGCTGAATATGGATGAGACAAAGGAATGAAGTGAGCATACTTTGTCAGTTTGTCAATGATGACCCAGATCACTGTTTTTCCTTCTGACTTTGGCAAAGCTTCTATGAAATCCATGGAGATTGTGTGCCACGCTTGTGGAGGTATGCTTACCGGTTGCAAGAGCCCAGGTGGCATGACTGTTTCTGCATGTTGTTGTTGACACACATCACAGAAAGCTACAAACTCCTTAACACTTTTTTGCACCCCTGGCCACCTGAAATTTCTTGTGACCCTCTTGTATGTCCTAGCTCTCCCAGCATGACCTCCCAACTTCCCTCCATGTAGCTCCTCAATCACCTTACTACGCCATTCATCAACTGGAGGCACAAAGATCCTATCTTTGTAGTAGAGCAAAGAGTTTACCAGCTTGTAGTGTTTCTTCTCCCCTCCTTGCTGCAATAATCTCACAATTATGGCTGTTTCTCCATGGTTGAGACACGCCTGTTTTAACTCATTGACGTACTCCTGCACAGGTTTTGATATTCCCATGATCACAGCCAGTGAAGGCCTCCTTGACAAGGAATCAGGACCTGCATTGTTCTTTCCAGCTTTGTATTGAATGGTATAATCATATCCCATTAACTTGATTAACCACTTTTGTTGAGCTGGTGTAGTGATTTTCTGCTTTAAGAAGTACTCAATGGTTCTGTGGTCAGTCAGAATCTTGAAATGATGCCCTAGGAGGTAAGGCCTCCACTGTTGTACAGCTGATACCACTGCCAACATCTCCTTGTCGTAAACCGATAGAGCCAAGTGTTTTTGAGCTAATGCCTTGCTCATGAAGGCAATTGGATGACCTTCTTGGGACAATACTGCTCCAATGCCTACATCTGAAGCATCAGTTTCCACAACAAATTCTTTTGTAAAATCTGGAATTGCTAGCACTGGTGTGGATGTTAGAGCCTCCTTCATTTCTTCAAATGCTATGACTACAGCCTGGGTCCACTTGAATCCACCTTTCTTAAGCATGTCAGTGAGAGGTTTAGCTATAATGCCAAAACCCTTAACAAACTTTCTATAATATCCAGCCAATCCCAAAAACCCCCTCAGTTGCTTAAGAGTTTTTGGTTGTTCCCACAGTTTGATGCACTCAATCTTGACTGGATCTACAGCCACTCCGGCAGCACTGATCACATGTCCCAAGTATTCTACTTTGTCTGTCCCAAACTCACACTTACTTTCTTTCACTTTCAATGAATGCTGCTGCAATTTGGATAACACCAAATCTAAGTGCTCCACATGAGTTTCCACAGAAGGACTGTACACCAGGATGTCATCCATAAAAACAAGGGTGCATTTTCTCAAGCAAGGTCTCAAAACATCATTCATAACAGCCTGAAATGTTGAAGGGGCATTAGTGAGTCCAAAAGGCATCACTAAAAACTCATAGTGTCCTGAATGTGTCCGAAAGGCAGTCTTAGCCACAGCCTCCCCATGCATCCTGATTTGGTAATAACCAGACCTCAAGTCCAGCTTAGTAAAGATCACAGCCCCATGTAACTCATCGATTAGCTCATCTACCACCGGAATTGGGTACTTGTCCTTCACAGTGACAACATTAAGAGCCCTGTAGTCTACACATAACCGCCACGAACCATCTTTCTTTTTTACCAACAAAACTGGGGATGAAAAAGGGCTAACACTTGGCCTTATCACTCCATTCTCCAACAAATCTTGGATGATTTTTTCAATTTCAGTTTTTTGAAAATGGGGGTATCTGTAAGGTCTCACATTCACAGGAGGGGTGTTGGGAAGTAACTCGATTTTGTGGTCTTGATTTCTGGCTGGTGGCAACTGGTTAGGGGTGTCAAAAACTTGGGGATACTTCTGTAGGACTTGGTTAATCAGAGGGTGTATTTCAGTTGTTTTTAGTGTTTGGGGCTCATGATGTGCAGAATTCAGCTGAATCAACATAATTTCCCGCTCCCTTCGCAACAGCCTAGTCATGGATTTGCAACTGACCATGCTAGCTTGCAATTCAGTTTCTCCCTGAAGCAAATATTGATGACCCTGCTGAATAAACTTCATGCACATTGTTTCAAAATTCCACACTATGTCTCCAAGACTTTTCAACCACTGAGCCCCTAGAATTACCTCACAACCTGAAATAGGTAGGATGTAATATGCAGTAGTAAGAGCATATTGTTGGAGTTTGATTGTTACCTGCGCCATCCCTTTTGTCTCCATGATATCACCACTGGCCAGTCTCACCCTAAGTGGCTTGATTGGTTGAATCACCACCTTGGCTCGTTTGACAACTGTTGGATGGATGAAATTATGGGAAGCTCCTGAATCTACCAACACATGCACCTGGTGTGTGTGACATTCACCCTTTAGCTGCATTGTTTGACTATTGATACAATCTCCCACAGCATGTAGCTGCAATTCAACTCCTTCTATAACATTCAACTCCACTCCCTGGTCATTTTCCATCCCTGCCGTCATTTGTTCCACCGGCACCTCAACCTCATCCTCTTCTTGTACCACCTCAATCACCATCAAAGCTTGACCCTTCCTGCAATTATGTCCAGGCCTAAAGATTTCATCACAGAAAAAACACTGATTTCTCGCCCTTCTCTCTTGGTACTCAGCTTGTGTCAATCTCTTATTAAAGCCTCCCACATTACCCCCTTGCGGTTGTGCCAATCTTGCAGGCTGTTGAACTTTCTGAAGGTTGGCATTGTGGTTGTAATTGTATGCTTGTTTCAGAGGTGCCACTGGTGGTCTGGCCTGAGTTGTGACTCGAAAATGACCTCTTGTTTTCATCTCTTTCTCTTCATAGATCTTGGCCAGCTCACATGCCTCATATAAAGAAGTTGGTTTTAGAGCTCTCACATCAGAACGTATGGTTTCTTTCAACCCTTCAATGAAGAATGACAACAGATTCTGAGAAGAGAAACCATGAGACCTCCTTGATAGCTTGGTGAATTCTTCCATGTAGCTCTCAACCGAGCCTGATTGCTCCATTCTAGCCAAAGCAGTCTGATAATCCCCTCTTCGATGACTACCAAACTCTCTCATAAGTAATTCTGCTAACCCTGCCCATGAATTAGGGAATTCATGTTTGAACATGAACCACCTATCCGAGGCCTTCTCTGTCAAGTGCAATGTGGCAAGAGTTAGCTTTCGGTCCTCAGGGATTTGGTAGAATGCAAAAATCTGTTCAGCTTTATTCAGCCACTCAACCGGATCTCCTCCTCCAAAAGTACTCCATTCTACCTTCATCTGTTTCATTGTGGGTAAACTGGGGTCATATGGATTCTGATGATACTGTTGTGCTACATAAGGCTGCATATTTGGGTATGTATTAGCACTCATCTGGTTAGGATGTGGTCTAGCAGATCCATTCACTTGGGACTTGCTTCCACTCGTTTGACCTTTCTCCAAACTGACTCTCTTGCCCTTATCCAACACTGGTTTCGGTGTATTCACCTTGGTCACTGTAAGGGTATTCATAACCACCCCAGAATCATTTGTAATAATGGGCTGACTAGTGTTAAACTGCAACAATGGCTCAACATCCCCAACACTAGTATTGACCAAAGGTGGGTTTTGAGAACTGTTACCCCCCGGTGAACTAGTCCCTGAGCTCGCCATAGCATGAGTGGAACCTGCAGAGTCCTGCAAAGCCCCCAAAATAGTAGCTCCACCTTCAGGGAGAGCAGATCCAAGCCTGAGAGGTGTAGAGCTCACCGGTTGCACTGGTGCCACTGTAGACTCCCTCAAAGCTCGAAACTCAGCCATCATCTCAGTACGGAAAGCATTCAAGGACTCCTGATACACATTAAGAGTGGTATGAAGCTCCCCGATCTGCGCAGCAGTGTGCTCCTTGTGATTGTGAAGCTCAGTCTCCAAAGTGGGTAAATCACCACTCTGAGAACCTGTTGCGAGCTGATATGCACCAGCTACCTTGTTCTTACCCATAGTACCCAGAGCGAGGGCTCTGATACCAGATGTAAAGAACCTGGATTTGAAATATAAACTAAGCTAGATCTAAGCTGAGAAAGGAAATAGTAGTAAAGAGAGAATAAAACTTTCATTCATGGCTGCCCGAACTAGGGTTTCTACATTGCATAAATACCCATATTGACGAGTGTGATCTTGCCACATGGCACACATCTACGTCTGCTGAGAACTAGTTCTAAACAGCTGGAAATGCAATCACGTGCAAGGCACGATTACCACTTACACAACACTAAGTAAAACGACACCGTCTCCTACCTTTCCTAGAGCTACTAAGCCATTATTCACAGACTCATGACACCCTCTTTCTCAATCAGATTAGCAATCTAGTAGAGAGAGAAAGAGAGGAGAGGAGAGGAGAGGAGAGAGCGTTGAGAGTTATAGGATTAGGCTTGACTAATAATTGCATGTAATAGTTCTTAGATATTACTACCAGACTAATAAAATACTCAATAATAAAATGACAGCACCCATTTAACCAAAAAAAAGAATGACAACATGGTCAACACCCATATGTCGGGCTTTCGGGCCTTTTAATTTCTTCTATTTTAAGGACCGGGTCTGGTCCGATATTAATTGGGACCGGACCCGACAGTCAAATATACTTACTGTAGTCGGTTGTGTATGAAACAATCTCGCTAACTCGTAAATTCGTAGGTATTCCACCACAACTGTGACCGATTTAAGGATCTCGTCCATAAGTAGGATGGGCCGGGTTAATCATGGTAGTAACACTAGGCTCAGGACGATTGCAGACACGAGAGAAATCCACCTTCAAACTGGACATGGAGTCCCACATTGGTTTCCTAGGAAAGGGAGAATCGGTTGCGCTATAAATGCAGCTTAACCACCAGCTTGTCAGGTACACTGACCATCCCTATTAATTACTCTTTGGCCCATCAGAAACTGACTTAACCATCGGAGGAGGAAAGATATGAGGCTCCTGGTCATCCTTTCACTTGCAGGGTACCAAGAAAGGAGGTTATAGCCTATCAGATCCACCATCAGCTACGGCATACCTCGTCCGGGATTGTGCATATACACTTACTGAGACCGGAAAAAAGCCCGGTTCGGCCCAACCGGTTCATGTCGGTTTACTGGTCTTTTTTTTCGATTGCGAGCTTTATGCCCCGCCTTAGATATAAGACATAAAAGGTATTTACAACTAAGGAAATTACAACTAATAAGATACAACTAATACATTACGTAATAATATTCTACCAAATCTGTGAATATATACTTTCCAACACTCCCTCTCAAGTTGGAGAGTATATATCAAGAACTCCCAACTTGCACATGAGGAATTTGATTTTTTCCTTCCCCAAAGCTTTAGTAAACACATCCGCCAATTGGTGTGAAGAAATCACGTATCGAGTAACAACTTCACCTTGTAAAATTTTATCTCGAGTAAAATGACAATCCATTTCAATATGCCGAGTTCTCTGATGAAAAACATGATTTTTAGCAATTGTAGGGCTGTTTGATTATCACAACATAAAATAGTAGGCTTTGAAACAGGCATATGCAAATCTGCCAATAAATAACACAACCAAGTAAGCTCACAACATGTACCTGCCATTGCTCTATATTCAGCTTCTACACTCGACAAAGAAACAGTCTTTTGCCTCTTAGTCCTCCATGAAATTAAGGAATTTCCAAGAAATACACAATAACCAGTGGTTGAACGGTGGGTGATAAGACAACCCACCCAATCAGAGTCGCAAAATGCTCTCAAGTTCAAAGAATTATTAGAATGAAGTAGCAAACCTTGACCAGGAGATGATTTCAAGTAACGGACAACTCTAAGGGCAGTAGCCAAGTGTGGTTGTCGTGGCTCATGCATAAAACGGCTGAGAACATGAACTTAATATGTGATGTCAGGTCTAGGGATGATTAAATAAATCAGCCAACCAACTAGGTGCCGATATGCACTAGGATCTTTGAGTAATTCTCCTTTGTTTGAAAGCTTGGATTCTTTCATGGGAAACTCAACCGGCTTAGCACCCAAGTAGCCACTATCTTTGATAATTTCCAAAGCATATTTGTGTTGAGATATGTAGATCCCTTTCTTGGAACGAGCTATTTCAATGCCAAGGAAAAACTTCAGATTACCAAGGTCCTTTGTGTGAAAACGAGTATGGAGGAACTGGTTCAGATTATTAATAGACTCCATATTATTTCCTGTTATCAAAATGTCGTCTACGTAGATTAGAAAAACAATGAGAGATGTACCATGCTTGCAGACAAATAAAGAATAGTCAGCTTTAGACTGAGAGAAACCAACAACAAGAATAGCCTTCGTGAATTTAGAAAACCATTGACGAGAGGCATGTTTCAGTCCGTACAACGAACATATGAAGGCGACACAATAGGTTCTCCCCCTATCATTGAAGAATAGGAAGAGGGGACATGTAAATTTCCTCCAATAAATCACCATTTAGAAAAGCATTATTAACATCCAATTAATGTAAAGACCAATTCAGACTAGCAGCAACAACAAGAAGACATTAGACAATTATCATTTTTGCACCAAGGGAGAAAGTATCATGATAATCGATACCTGTAGTCTGAGTGAAAGCTCGAGTAACAAGGCAAGCCTTATATCACTCAATAGAACCATCAGCTTTTCACTTGATCTGGTAGACCCACTTACAACTGATTGGATGTTTTCCAAGAGGTAAAGAGACAAGACTCCATGTACAATTGTCAGTAAGAGCTTGAAGCCTAGAATTCATAGCTTCTTGCCATTTGGGATTGGCTGCAGCAATATCATAAGATGTCAGTTCCTCATCTCGACTGACATTAGCAATATAATTGAGATGTGCAGGTGAATATCGATGGTAAGAAATAAAGTGACAAAGAGGATACCTCATACCTGGTGTTGGACTAAGAGAGGCCAATGAAGGTTGGTGTGGGGATATAATCACCTGTGAGCAAACGTAGTCCTTGAGACAGACATTGGGCTGCCTTGTGCGCTGAGATTGTCGGAGGGCAGGAATTGGGGCAGTATGATCGAGAAGAATTCCAGGATTGGAATCAGGGTTATAATGGTTGGTGTCATCACCGTGAGGGAAGCCATCGCCATGAAGGTGGTTGATGTCATGAGGGTCACCGGCGAGTCGTAATGTCACATCCCAGTTCTTAAAGTAATTTGCAGTTACTTACTTTTGTGTTACATTGACATTTTGTTGTTTTAAGTAACCGTTTACTGTTAAAGGACTCTAGAATTGACTTTTTGTAGGAAATTATTTTGGGAAAATTTCTTTAAGGAAGTCATAGAGGACATTAATATAAATCCGTAGATATGCTATATGTTAAAATCAGAGTTCGTATGCAAAAACTATGATGTAAAATGTAAAGTTACTATTTTGGTCGGGGGGTATAAAAATAGAAACTTACCATTTGAGGTAAGGTAGAAAATCAGATTTCACCCTCCCTTTCTCTCTCTCCTCTCTCTTGCGTCTCTCTCTTCCCAACCGGACTTCATCGCCGCCGTCCGGCCGAGATAGGTGGCGATCTTGGTATCAAATTGAAGCTTGAAACATCCTCTTCAAGTCTAGGTAGGTGGCTGGTCGTGTTGTGCCGTCTTGAGGGAGAAATCACGCCAGAAAGTCGCGTTCTCTCCCTCCTCTCCTCCTCTTCTCTTATCCTTCCCCATTCTTCACATGTAGGCTTGCACAAGGAGGAAGCACACACATCTCCGGTTTCTAGTGTCACACCCCAATCTTTAAGTTATTTTACGGTTATTTACTTCAGTAATATTTTAGTCTTTTACTGTATTAAGTAACTGTTTATTGTTAAGGACCTTAAAGTTGACTTTTTATTTCGTTTGAAATTTAGGAAATCTTTCTTCAGGAAAGTCGTAGAGGATGTTATTACTAGTTTGTAGACACGTTATGCGTTAAAATCGGAGTTAGCATGGAAAAGTTATCCTCTAAAAGGTAAATTTTTGTGTTGGTAAAATAGAGGTAAAATTTAATGGGTTATTTTTCTGGGTTTTAAGTTGTGGACCGAGTGGGGAGCAGCCCAACACCCCCCTTTTCTCTTTCTCTCTCCCTCTTTCTTCTCTCTCTCCTTCTCCCGAAGTTTCCCTGACCCGCCGGCTTCACCACCTTCATCTGCCCCCGTCCGGCCACCACCGACCGTCTGACTGGTCCTGTTTGTCACATCCCGGTTCTTAAGTCAATTTACAGTTATTTACTATTGGGTTATTTTGACATTTTACCGTTTTAAGTAACCGTTTACTATTTAAGACTCCAAAAGTTGACTTTTTCTTTCGTTTGGAATTCGGGAAAACTTCCTTCATGAAAGTCGTAGAGGATGTAAAACGGAGTTTGTGGACACGTGGCACGCTCAAATCGGAGTTCGTATGAGAAAGTTATGGTCTAAAAACGGAAAGTTACTATTTCGGTAAAGGGAAGAAGATATTTTTTTTAGAGGAAGAAAGGTCTAGAAGGTTTGGGGAGGGAGAAAATTCACCTCACCTCTCTCTCTCTCTCTTCCCTGACACGTTTTCTCTCTCTCTGCCGAAGCTTCTTTGCTGCCGTGCGCCGCCGCCAGGCCGAAGTGGGCAATGATCCGGGTATCAACAGGAAGCTAAGGAGAAGGCCTATCGATCTAGAGTGGTGGCGGTGTCCTTATCGCCGCCGTTGGGGAGAAAACACGTCAGGAAACTTCGACTGTTCGGGTTCGGTTTTCACCGGATTTCTCCCTCCGTAGGCCACCGATCGGTGAGTTCTTTATATGATTAGGTTGGGTTTGATTAGTACAACATTCCTCTAGAAGCTTGTAACTCAATTCATGGTGTGTGTGAGGAGAAATTGAGATTTCGAAATTTGAGGGTTTTTAGCCCCAAATCGGGTTTTATTGTTCTTGATCAAATGAACTATTTAGATCTAGAATTGAGCTTAGTGTTGTTCATGAAAGTTGTTCGAAATGTTGAGAGGAAGGTTCTGCCAAATTTTGGTGACAATTGGGGGTGGCCGGAGATTGGCCGTTGCCGGCCGCCGGCGGCGGCGGAGTTGGCGGTGGTGTTGCCTCTTTTTGGGCAGTTTTTCATGCTTATTAAATTGCTAAAAATGAGAGAAACCCATTGGTGGAAAGTTAGCAATTTTTGGAGTAATGTAGGTTAGGTTTCGGATTTTCCGAAGACTAGCGATATTAATGGTTAAAATTGATAACCGGGTATAGGAATATTACTGTTATACAGTTTTTGGATTGTGCTTATGCATTGAAGTGGATATTGGAGTGTTATGTATGGATTTGGGATTGGTGTTAGTTGAAATGGGTGTCCATAGTATATCTAATGGGTGTCCATAGTAAATCTAGTTAGAATGTTTAGTAAACTTGAGTTCAAGGTGAAAGAATGCATGTTTGATGATTTGCATAAGTATGGTTTGATTTTGGACTTATGGTGGTAAATGTGATGTGGTTAGAGAAGGTAGAGAAGTAGACTAAAAACGATGAACTACGAGTGGCTTGATCCCTTTAAAAAGGGTACGTAGGCAGCCCGATCAAGTTTTGGGTGCAGCCGCAAATTAACAAAATAAATTTAGGTTCCAAATGCAGTAAAACTGCGTTGTTGTTTTGTTTGAGAATGAGATCCTATCTCATTTTTCGAATTCAGGATTTTCTTTATGATTTCTGGATTTGAGGTATTATACTGAATTGCATATTATTTGGGTTTTGGTGATTTTTCTTCCAGGTAGGGTTACTCATTTTCAAGGGAAGTTATGCTAAAATTTTGGTAGAATTTCCATTGAGGTGGGTCCCGCAGGGTTTATTCCGGATTTCAAGGGGAAATCCGGGGTAGGTCCTGACAGTTGTTATCAGAGCATTAGGTTGTCCGATTCCTGTCTTCTTATATCACTACCACATGTACTTAGTAAAACTTTGTGTCATGAGGGTGATGGTCCGACCGCGGCGGATCCATTAGCTTATGAGTGAATGCTAAGTGTTTATTGAGTATGTAGGGTAGTGGTCTGGTTCTTGTTTGTTGTGCTAAATATTTTATACTCAGGTAATATGCCTCCTCGCCGAGGACCTATGCAAAATCCTCCAAGTGAGGAAGATGAGAACGTACTGAGTGATTGGACTACTGCCATGGAGCAGTTCTTTCAGCGTTTTTGCACCAGTATGGTTCTTGAGATTAATTATGATAGAGCCTACAGGAATGGTGCTAGAGCGTTTAGCCATACTGTTGAGCCTTTTGATGCTTAGAATTGGGTAGAGGCCATCGAGAAAATGTTTATTCAGGTAAGATGCCCTGAGGATTGGAAAGTGAGTTTGGCTACCCAGTTTTTAGAGAAGGAAGCGTGGCATTGGTGGCTTGATTTTAGTAGAGGCCGTGAGGAGGATTATTCAGTAGAGGCTTTGGGTCGTCGACAGGCTTAGCCGAGCACTGTGAGTGGACCTTTGATTTAATCCCATGCATGCACTAAAGTTAATTAATTTCGATGGTATTTTAGAAATTCAGTATTTTCATGGGATTTGTGAGTTCCCACCATTATTTGGGGAACTCCCTTGCTCATTTCATTTGACATGTGGGACATATCAATTGGTCTTTTTATTTGGAATTCTATTGCACTCTAAAAGGGTTGACTGATATTATTTATTGTTAGCTTGGCGTGGGACGCCATTATATTTTATTTAGCGGTCCTCATCATATGTGAGTAGAGCGTTTAAAGTGGGAAGTTATTATAATCCCACCGACGGTCCTTATCATATGAGAGTTGAGCACTTGGCGTGGGACGCCATTATATTTTATTTAGCGGTCCTCATCTATGTGAGTAGAGCGTTTAGAGTGGGAAGTTATTATAATCCCACCGACGGTCCTTATCATATGAGAGTTGAGCGTTTGGCGTGGGACGCCATTATATTTATTTAGCGGTCCTCATCATGTGAGAGTTGAGCGCTTGGCGTGGGACGTCATTATATTTATTAAGCAGTCCTCATCATATGTGAGTTGAGCGCTTGGCGTGGGACGCCATTATAGCCTGGGAGGCAACCGATCGGTATATGTATATATTATTGGCAGCTAGCTATTATTTAGCGGTCCTCATCATATGAGAGTTGAGCGCTTGGCGTGGGACACCATTATATCTATTAAGCGGTCCTCATCATATGTGAGTTGAGCGCTTGGCGTGGGACGCTATTATAGCCTGAGAGGCTTATAGTTTTGGTGAAATATTTTTTCCCTATTTATTGTGATTTATTGAGAACCAATGGGATTGGTCGTTATTTTGGTTTATAAGTATTTGCGGGAAGAGTTCCAAGAATGGCGTGCATAAATATTTTTTTTCTAATTGGAAATTATGTGAGAGAAATGTAGCCCAGCGATGATTTTTCTTAACATTATGTGTAATGGCAGGGCCGTTACTTGAAAATTCTTGTTCCTCGACTTGAGTTGATACTTAGTCGCTATTATGCATGATAAAACGCGAGAAGCAAGTCATCAAATAGTGAAATTCCAATGGTGATCCTCGGATTTCGTTGACTAGCTTGAAATTCACTATTTCGATTATCTTCCGTTTGATCAACTGGTATTAATAAGATGATGGTGATAATTGCAGTCGCGTGTTGTAGTAAAAGCAACCTGAATTGTTGCAGTAAGCAATGAGCAGCTTATCTCTTCTTGTTTGTGAAAAGTTATTGTATCTTAAAGACTAGTTTGCATGCAAGTTTGAATGAACTCGGTTCGTAAGAGGAGATACTCGTAACTTCTAGGGTATCGTCATATGCCTAATCATCGTATTTTCCTCATTTTTGGAGGTGCCAGTTTCAGATATGTTGATCGATTTTGAGAGTGATATTTTTCTTGTGCTTGTAAGTAGTCGTTGGTGGCGACTGTTGAATTTATTATTGAATTAAATTTAGTTTACCCCCATGAGGTTTGGGGGTAACTTCATGTTAATCCCTATACTTTCAATTTCATCAGTTTACCCCTCAAACTTTTGAATTTTCCTCAAGCGTGACCAATGTCCTATATTCTGTTCAAATCGGACGTTAACTACTGATAATTTTAACCTTAACTGTGAGTCCCGTATCTAGAATTTAGGCAAATTGGATCTTATCTGTCCAAATCAAACCTTAACTGCTGATAATTAACGGTCAATTCAAACGGAATATGATAATTTAGACACGAAAGATAGAAATTGAAGAGTTCAAGGGGTAAACTGATGAAAATAAAAGTGTAGGGACTAACATGAAGTCACCCCCAAACCACAAGGGGGTAAACTGAATTTAATTCTTTATTATTTAAGGATGAGATTCCAACGGTTGTTATAGGTTAGTAATGATTAATTCGCGGGGCGAATTGTCGGAAATAATAATTTGATTGGTTGGTTGTTTATCTTTAAAGGAAAAAGATCCTTGGTGACTCGGGAAATATTTTGAGTCAAGGCTTGTTAGTTTGTTGGCATAAATGGTAAATTGTATCAGGCATGTAAATGGCTTTCTTGTGATGTGTATTCATACTTGATCGAATTGTGATGAGACCACTTGATCGGGGTAGGACCTCGGGAGGTCATTGATGTATGGATACAATTTGAGTTGCAAGAGATATTCAAAATAAGGGTTTAATATTATAAGATCGCATTAGCGTAATTTGGCAATAAGAGAGATATTCGCCGATCAGCTTAACGATTGTGACCAATCTTATAAGTGGTGAAAGTCCAATTTTGATGCAAAAGATCGAGTTTTGTTTTGATTAGTTGGTAACGAAAATAAGATAGTTTGGTAAATTATGAAAGTTATTGACCATTTTAACTTGACGAAAGTCAAAGTCATCCATGTGACTTGGGGTTGTGTGTCATAAGTAATTACAATCAGGCAAGTCATCCATTTAGAGGAAGGTAAGTCGAGGAGCAATGTGTTATTTGAGTGGTGTCATGTGGAATGTTGGCAGAGTATTTTAGTTGATCTTAAGTTTAAGATTTGTTAAAGCATATGCTCACGCCTCGGGTTTGGCAGATTAATTTTGACGTGTCCATATAATCGGAAAAGGATTTAATTAATTGTTTCCACAAGTGAAAAGATATAATTTGTGATAGAAGAAAGTTTGAAGAGCATTGATGGGATGATTTAGCTTGGTGCTTATTAGAGTCTGAGGAGAAATGCAGTAATCTCTACCATCTTTTGCATGATTTGAAATTTCGAGGACGAAATTTTTATAAGGAGGGAAGAATTGTCACATCCCGGTTCTTAAGTCAATTTGCAGTTATTTACTATTGAGTTATTTTGAAATTTTACCGTTTCAAGTAACCGTTTACTATTTAAGACTCCAAAAGTTGACTTTTTCTTTCGTTTGGAATTCGGGAAAACTTCCTTCATGAAAGTCGTAGAGGATGTAAAACGGAGTTTGTGGACACGCGGCACGCTCAAATCGGAGTTCGTATGAGAAAATTATGGTCTAAAAACGGAAAGTTACTATTTCGGTAAAGGGAAGTAGATATTTTTTTTAGAGGAAGAAAGGTCTAGAAGGTTTGGGGAGGGAGAAAATTCACCTCACCTCTCTCTCTCTCTTCCCTGACACGTTTTCTCTCTCTCTGCCGAAGCTTCTTCGCCGCCGTGCGCCGCCGCTAGGCCGAAGTGGGCAATGATCCGGGTATCAACAGGAAGCTAAGGAAAAGGCCTATCGATCTAAGGTGGTGGCGGCGTCCCTATCGTCGCCGTTGGGGAGAAAACACGTCAGGAAACTTCGACTGTTCAGGTTCGGTTTTCACCGGATTTCTCCCTCCGCAGGCCACCGATCGGTGAGTTCTTTATATGATTAGGTTGAGTTTGATTAGTACAACATTCCTCTAGAAGCTTGTAACTTGATTCATGGTGTGTGTGAGGAGAAATTGAGATTTCGAAATTTGAGGGTTTTTTGCCCCAAATCGGGTTTTATTGTTCTTGATCAAATGAACTATTTAGAGCTAGAATTGAGCTTAGTGTTGTTCATGAAAGTTGTTCGAAATGTTGAGAGGAAGGTTCTGCCAAATTTTGGTGACAATTGGGGGTGGCCGGAGATTGGCCGTTGCCGGCCGCCGGCGCCGGCGGAGTTGGCGGTGGTGCTGCCTCTTTTTGGGCAGTTTTTCATGCTTATTAAATTGCTAAAAATGAGAGAAACTCATTGGTGGAAAGTTAGCAATTTTTGGAGTAATGTAGGTTAGGTTTCGGATTTTCCGAAGACTAGCGATATTAATGGTTAAAATTGATAACCGGGTATAGGAATATTATTGTTATACAGTTGTTGGATTGTGCTTATGCATTGAAGTGGATATTGGAGTGTTATGTATGGATTTGGGATTGGTGTTAGTTGAAATGGGTGTCCATAGTATATCTAATGGGTGTCCATAGTAAATCTAGTTAGAATGTTTTGTAAACTTGAGTTCAAGGTGAAAGAATGCATGTTTGATGATTTGCATAAGTATGGTTTGATTTTGGACTTATGGTGGTAAATGTGATGTGGTTAGAGAAGGTAGAGAAGTAGACTAAAAACGATGAACTACGAGTGGCTTGATCCCTTTAAAAAGGGTACGTAGGCAGCCCGATCAAGTTTTGGGTGCAGCCGCAAATTAACAAAATAAATTTAGGTTCCAAACGCAGTAAAACTGCGTTGTTGTTTTGTTTGAGAATGAGATCCTATCTCATTTTTCGATTTCAGGATTTTCTTTATGATTTCTGGATTTGAGGTATTATACTGAATTGCATATTATTTGGGTTTTGGTGATTTTTCTTCCATGTAGGGTTACTCATTTTCAAGGGAAGTTATGCCAAAATTTTGGGATAATTTCCCTTGAGGTGGGTCCCGCAGGGTTTATTCCAGATTTCAAGGGGAAATCCGGGGTAGGTCCTGACACTGTTCGGACCCCCGCCGCCTCCTCTCTCTTCCTGGGCCGGTGACCGGCCATGTAACGCCGCCTTTCGCGAGGAAGCTCGCTGAAGACGTGATTGCATTTTTGCCGGAGTTCTCTCCTCCGGCCACTTTAGGCCAAGATTTTTGGCTCAACTTGTAGCCCTCATTTAGGTGAGTAATCCCTCAAAAGGAATCGGCTAAATTCAATCTCGTTAGGATGGTTTGTATAATTGAAAGTTCTAGGGATTTATGGATGTTTTGATTCGATTACCCTAGTTAGCCTTAGAATTAGACTAAGTGCTAGCTATGAAAGTTGTTGGGTATGATGAGAGGATTATTCTGTTAAAATTTGAAAAGCATTAGAGGTCTTTGGAGAACGGTTGCAGGCCGCCCCTTAAGGGCTGATTTTTCATGTTTTTAAGATGGTATTAAGGTGAGGAGTTTAAAGTATAGTTTGGAATTTTTGGAGGAGTTTTGTTAATGTTAGGGATTTTTCAATGGTTAAGAATTTTGACGGTGATTAGAATGGAATATCGGTATTTGGGTTAACCGGTTTTAAAATGCGTATAAGGTTAATTTTTTGTTATCGGTGACAGTGGTGAATCTTGAGTTGTAATGGATTAAGGATGGAGAAAATGGTCGAGCAAGATGATTGATTTTAGACCATTAATTTTATGGAACTATTTATTGAAGTTTTATTGTTGAATGAGAATTAATATTAATTATTTTTCAGGACGTGAGGAGGATCATTTGGAGGAAGTCTCGGGTCATCGGCCTGCATAGCCGAGCACTGTGAGTGGACCTTTGTTTTGAATGATGCATGCACTAGAGTTTATTTAATTTTCAAAGGCATATTAAAAATTTAATATTTTCTTGGAGTAATGAGTCTCATTCATTTTTCAGGAACTCTCTTGAGCATTTTATTTGACATGTGAGACATGTCAAATGATTTATTTTATTACGCAATATTTCTAGGTACAGTTGGGGAACTGTACGGAGTTTAATGGATTTATTTTTGGATGATTTTGGGATTTATAAATGATTACCAAAAATGAGATTTTCGGTAGTTCTCCATCATAATATAATGATTTTGACTTGGAGAATATTTTAACAAGTATTTTCGAGTAGAGTTATTATTATTTATGATTTATATGAAATAATGAAATCTCGCTTATATTTATAAATTGAGAATATTTTGACGTGTGAGACACGTCATTTAGTTTTAATACAATTTCTTATGATGATTTTCAAGTACGGTTGGGAACCGTACCATTCATATGATCTTGGGAAAGATCAGTGAATTTAAGTATTTTCGTATGTTATTAGTCACCTTAATATAGGGTCGATTATATGGATTATTGCTAGCTAGCCATTATTTAGCGGTCCTCATCATATGTGAGTAGAACGCTTAGCGTGGGACACTATTATAGTCTCACCAGCGGTCCTCATCATATGAGAGTTCGGCGCTTAGCGTGGGACGCTATGATCGCCTAGGAGGCAACCGATTGGTATATATATATTTATTGCTAGCTAGTCATTATATAACGGTCCTCATCATATGTGAGTAGAGTGCTTAGCATGGGACGCTATTATAATCTTACCAGCGGTCCTCATCATATGAGAGTTGAGAGCTTAACGTGGGATGCTATTATAGCCTGGGAGGCACCGACCCGTGCCTGGGAGGCTCATTTTCAAATTGTGATAACTCTTCCCCTTATTTTAATCTTCTCATTTCCGTATTTGATTAACCAGCGGGGATGGTTTGTTCATTTTTACTGGATTTAAAGTTAAATGTTTATCAAAGTTGCGTGCATCAAGGTTTTAATGTTTAAATGTGGGAAAGTATTGAAAATTACGTTTTGTTAAATTAATTTATTTATTTTTGTTCACTCACTCTAACGTTTTAAATTACTTTCCCCTAGGCCAGTTTGCAAGCTAAGTTAATTTGAGGTCGATGATTCGCGTATTTTCAAGCGTTAAATTAAACACTCAATCAAACACAAATACAATTAAAACCCTTCTTTGTAGATGTAGCATTGGTAAGTAGGGATCGTTCTTAACCGGGGATTGAGGGTGCTTGCATAACTATGCTAAGGTTGTTTAGGGGGTGCAAGATTGTTTTAACTAATTTTCCTACAAAACGTGGCAATCAAACATATAGGAACCCTAGAATTCTAACATGCTTCACTCATAGACAAGCAAACAATCAAGAACCCTAAAATTACCAAACATGCATCATAGCCGAAAATAATACCTAAATCTAATATTTACAAGATCAACTTATCAATTTACCTATCCTTTAATAACCTAACCAATTTCATGCAACCTATTTGGTCTCTAAGTCATTAGCTACGTTTTACATGCATAACTCATAATTAAGTGCCAAACTCGGGAATTGCCCGATATTCAACACATCATAATCTAAACCGGGAATTGCCCTGCATTCAAATTAAGCGTTAGGAACAAGTACGCATGAGCAACCAATTTCAAAGGACACCAAACAAGTCATACAAAACTAATTAGAATTATTTAACCAAAAGACTTCAAGGAACCAATCCATAATAATCATAAGTTTACACAAGGAAGAAGAATAAAGAGAAGAAGTCATTGTTACACTTTTTGAGTAAGGGAATTGCCCTATACTAATCCGTGCTTGATGCTTCTTCGATGGATGGAGGATGAAGACACCTTGGGATTGCCAAGCTATGCCACCGGCCCTTGGATGTTGATGGAGGCGGATTGGTGAGGATAGGCGGCTTCCTTGGAGACTATGACGTTTTGGAGAGGCTTGAGAGGACTCTAGGGCAGGGGTTCGGCTCTTTGATAAGTGATCCTTTCTTCTGCCCTTTAAGTCATGCTTTATAGAAGAAAAACCCTAGAGAGGCCGGCCACACAATCCTAAACCGAATTGGTTTAGGTTTCACTAGTTATTCAATTCGGCCCAATGACCTCTGTCTGATGATTTCGTCATAACTCCCTCTAGAAAATAGATATTGAGGTGATTTCAATTGATTTGGAAACTAGACTCCAGTATCTTTCTATCCATATCTAGCACGTTTTCTGCTTCATTCTGAGCTGTCCTGGAGAGTCCGTTGAAGTTGTGATATGTGCACAGGAATTTCCCCGAATTAATTAGGAATCAAGACTTGGACATTCCTTGATATTCCGCCGAATTTAGATCTTCTTCTCCATATTAGACTTGGTTTGGACATCTCCTTCATGGACTAGACTTCATCAATGTCCATGCATCACTACTTGCTCCATATCCTAGTCAACATAGGAAATTGTTTCCTAGTCAACACAAGCTTCCTTTTTTACTCCAATTCTTCTTTGGCCGAGAATACCATGTAATTGCACATATTTTGGTCCAAATCGCCTCCTTTATTATTTCTCCTTTATTTTCTACCTAAAAACATAAAACAAGTTAGAAACATATTTACTAAGCTCATAACAAAGCAAAATGTAGAGAGAAAGACATTAATAATCAAGCATAAAATACGTAGATCAAATTCCCCCACACTTGGACTTTGCTAGTCCCTAGCAAATACAAAACAAAACAAGGGCTCAAAAACAAAGAAAAACAATAAAGGGAAAAATAACAATGAGAAAAAAAACGTCACAAAAACGTCACAAAAACACTTAGAAGTCTCAACGTTTCAAAGCCGCAAATTTTCATGTTATCATGCTTGAAAACGTAAGAGATACTAAGTAAAACAACACTAAGCCCTTAGTCAAAATTTGTCTCAGAAATTTCTTAATGTATATGGCAATGGAATCACAATGTGTCAAGCATGAATGACCTTTGAATTCAATAGATAATAGAGACATGATCACGCTATGAACAAGTAAGACATAGAGAAAACAATGGTGAATTTAAGTCTGTGCATGCTTCGAATGAAGTTCAAATCAACTCACATGGATGCTCTCATCATATTTCCACTCATGCAAAGGTGATTTCACTCAAAGTGTTTAAATCAATGAATGGAATGAATTACTTGCTCAAATGAACCAAAACCATATGCTTACTCACGCAACTTACTCCACAGATTGAAGGCTACTCATCTTAAAGATCAAAAAGGACTTTTAAGGGTTGTAATGGGGCTGAGGTTAAGGCATTCGAAATTTAGATATGTGATGATTAAGAACATTCTAAAGACTTAGCCAAAGTACCAAAACTTGATCAAATTTAAACTCCCATCTCGCCAAAAACGTCACCATGTATGACTTTGAAGTACAAGGGCCGGATTTCATCATGTTGGGCCCTATCTTCATTCTAAACTTCCCTTGAACTCTGTGAACAGGACAAATGCCGTATTTTGCATTATTGGGCCTTCTATTTGAAACAAACTCCAAACTCACAAGTACGGGGGACATTAATCCAAACTTTAGACACTTAGAACCTATTGCCGGAGAGCTTTTTTTTTTTTTTTTTTTTTTTTTTTGCTCTCGAAATTTTCTTTTGTTTTTCGGCAATCATCTGTTTGAACAAGTCTATCCCCATACATACATTCCCTTACATGATTCTCACGCCATTTTCTTTGTTTTAGCTTCAAAAATCCCACCAAGTCTTTAGAACAAGGGTATGGATAATCTACACTAAGTTTAAGTGTTTAGATTTAAATGGCAATGAAAGAAAGGCTTAATGTAGGCTCAAATTGGCTCATCTAGGGGTGTCGCAACTCGTGCGCACATATGGGATACATGGCAATTTGGCAAAGTGGTGGAAAACCTAAGTGCCTTTAATCATATCCAAAATCAGGGTATGTAACAATTATAAGCTTTGCAAGTTGACATGAGTAAGTTCTAGTATTCTAGTTCATTAAGATCTATGGCAAGTGAGTGTATGAATGATTCTGAGACCTATCATATATAATGCACAAAATTCACTCTCAAAGAAGTAGTGTTTAGGCTCAAAATCTCACTTTTAAGGCTTATATGATTCAAAACTTATTCTAACATGCGAATTTCTGTACCAAAGATGTCTCAATTAGCACATGAATTCATTCTTAATGATTTCCAACGCCATATGTATGTTCTTTCGGTCCATTTTCATCATCGACTAACTAAGGGCATCCTAAGACTCTTTAAAACACTAAGTTAAACAAAAAGACTCAAAAGTTTTTTTTTTTTTTAGGGCATCATCCTCGAGTTAGACTCTTATCCGCCCAATTTTTTATGATTTATGACTCAAAAAAGTTGGAAACCCCTCCCCCACACTTAAACTCTACATTGTCCTCAATGTACCAAAGTAAAGTCATAGAATTCAAGCATGGAAGCTAGGACTTACGAAAACTAACTAAATAAATAGAAGCAACGAAAATTAAAAGAGTAAGGGAAGAGAATGCAAATCTGTTGAAGACTCCTCCATTGGGTTGCCTCCCAACAAGCGCTTGTTTTTTAACGTCTTACAGCCTAGACGTGATGCATCCTTCATGTGGTCGAAGTTGGCGGCTCCTTAAGCTTCACATCTTCAACGAGTTCCTCCTTGAAATTTGCATAATATGGCTTCAAACGATGGCCATTGACTTTGAACTCATTGCCGGTTATTGGACTTTTGATCAAAATAGCTCCATGTGAGAAGACTTCAATAACAATGAAAGGGCCGATCCATCTTGAGCGTAGCTTGCCCGGAAAAAACTTGAGTCGAGAGTTGAATAAGAGAACTTGTTGACCAATCACAAACTCCTTCCTGCGGATCATCTTGTCATGAAACACCTTTGTCTTCTCCTTGTAGATCCAAGCATTGTCAAACGCATCATTCCGGATTTCTTCTAACTCACACAGCTGCAATTTTCGATGTAATCCAGCTTCATCCTTGTCCAAGTTGAACTTCTTCACCGCCCACCAAGCTTTGTGTTCAAGCTCCACCGGAAGATGACAAGACTTCCCATAAACAAGTCGATAGGGTGACATGCCTATAGGGGTCTTGTATGCTGTTCTGTATGCCCACAAAGCATCATCCAAACACTGGCTCCAATCTTTGCGGTTTGGCTTGATAGTGCGCTCCAAGATCTTCTTAATTTCTCGATTTGATACCTCTGCCATGCCATTTGTTTGTGGATGATAAGGTGTAGAAACCTTGTGCTTGACTCCATATTTCCTCATCAACGCCTCAACAGTTTTGTTGCAAAAATGACTCCCTCCATCACTGATTAGAACACGTGGCATTCCAAATCTTGAAAATATGTTGGTCTTGAGGAAATCTGCAACAACTCGTGAATCATTAGTACGGGTGGCTTTTGCTTCCACCCATTTCGAAACATAATCAACAGCGAGTAAGATATAAACGAAACCGTTAGATGAAGGAAAAGGTCCCATAAAATCAATGCCCCAAACATCAAAGATTTCGACATTTAGTATGAACACTTGTGGCATCTGATCTCGAGATCCAAGATTGCCGGATCGTTGGCACCTATCACACTTAGCACAAAAATCATTAGAATCACGAAATAGGTTAGGCCAAAAGAAACCACAATCTAACACTTTTAGGGCAGTCTTTTTCGAACCAAAGTGACCTCCACATACACCACTATGGCAAAACTCAAGAATAGATGCAAACTCACTATCCGGAACACACCTTCTAATCACTAAGTCAGCACATTGTTTCCATAAGTAAGGTTCATCCCAAATAAAAGTCCTAGCATCACTCCTAAGCTTGTCACGTTGGGCCTTATGCATTGATGGTGGAAATTCTCCAGTAACTAAGTAATTTACAATATCTGCATACCATGGAGTGTCAGAGGCACTTACCTGAAGTCCGAAAAGTTGTTCATCCGGAAAATGCTCCTCAATTGCAACGTTGGATCTCTCTCTCTCAATCCTAGAGAGGTGGTCAGCTACCACATTCTCTACTCCTTTCTTGTCCTTGATTTCCACATCAAACTCTTGTAGAAGTAGTATCCAACGTATGAGCCTGGGCTTCGCATCCTTTTTCTGCATCAAATACTTCAAAGCAGCATGATCAGTGTAAATTATAACCTTACTCTGAAGTAGATAGGACCTGAATTTGTCCAATGCAAACACCACCGCCAACATCTCTTTCTCGGTTGTTGTGTAGTTGGCTTGAGCATCATCAAATGTCTTAGATGCATAATAGATGGCGTATGGCTTCTTGTCCTTCCTTTGTCCTAACACAACTCCAGCGGCATAGTCCGAAGCATCACACATAAGCTCAAAAGGCAAGGACCAATCCGGCGCTTGAAGAATAGGAGCACTTGTCAACAATTCCTTTAGCTTGTTAAAGGCAACGCCACATTCATCATCAAACACAAAGGGAGTGTCCTTCTGAAGCAGCTTGCACAAGGGACGTGAGATGTGGGAAAAGTCCTTGATGAATCTCCTGTAAAATCCTGCATGTCCAAGAAAAGAACGAAGCTCTCTAACCGAAGTCGGAGAGGGTAAGTGTTTCACAAGATCTACTTTTGATTTATCAACTTCCAACCCTTTTTTCGAGACAATATGTCCAAGAACAATCCCTTGTGTTACCATGAAATGGCACTTCTCCCAGTTAAGTACTAAGTTCGTTTCAACGCATCTTTGCAAGATTAGCTCTAAGTTTTCTAAACATGCATTGAAATCCTTCCCAAAAACACTAAAGTCATCCATGAACACTTCAATTATTTTCTCAATGTAATCGGAAAAGATAGAAAGCATGCAACGTTGAAACGTACCAGGGGCATTGCACAATCCAAAGGGCATCCGTCGATATGCAAACGTTCCAAAAGGGCATGTGAACGTTGTCTTCTCTTGATCCTCCTCCGTGATGCTGATTTGGTTGTAACCCGAATATCCATCAAGGAAGCAATAGTAGGAATGACCAGCCAACCTCTCAAGCATTTGATCAATGAATGGCAAAGGGAAATGGTCCTTCCTTGTGCTTGCGTTGAGCTTCCTATAGTCGATGCAAACTCTATGTCCAGTGATAGTTCGTTGAGGCACCAACTCATTCTCCGCGTTCTTGACAACGGTGATTCCGGACTTCTTAGGAACAACTTGTACGGGTGAGACCCAACGGCTATCCGGAATTGGATAGATGACCCCACAATCCAAGAGTTTGATCACCTCCTTCTTCACAACCTCCATCATTGGCGGATGGAGCCTTCTTTGTGCTTCACGTGAGGGCTTAGCTCCCTCCTCAAGTAAAATGCGATGAACACAAGTTGCTGGATTTATACCTTTGATATCTGCAAGTGTCCAACCAATGGCTGGCTTGTACCTTTGAAGCATGCGAACCAATCTACCTTCTTGTTCTTCCTCCAACATTGAAGAGATGATAACCGGCAAAGTCTCATTGTCTCCCAAGTAAGCATACTTCAAATGATCCGGCAACACCTTGAGTTCCACTTCAGGTGCTTGAATAATGGAGGGAACCAGCCTGTTCTCGCCATAGACCAAAGGAATAGGGGGTGGTCTAGACGTCACATAGGCTGCCTCATTCAAAGCCATCACCATTTCTTCAAGCCGTGGCTCCAATTTATCAATCAACACATCAATTAGGGCGTCATTCCTAGTGTAGGTCAGCCCCATACCATTTTGAAGCACGGTGTCAAGCGCATCCTCTCTAAGTGTGTCCAAATGTTGTTGTGCCATGTCTTCAACGGAATCAATAGCAATGCAGGCGTTGGCACAAGCATTAAGGACCTTCATTGCATCAAGGATGTTGAACTCGATCTTCTCTCCATCAATCTCCATGGAGAATTTTCCTTCAAACACATCGATCTTTGTTCTTGCGGTTCTCATGAAGGGACGTCCAAGCAAGAGTGGCGTGGTGTTTAATGAACTCTCCTCCATGTCAACAATGTAGAAATCAGCTGGGAATATCAAGTTGTTGACTTGCACAAGAACATCTTCTACGTACCCTCTTGGATACTTGTGAGAACGGTCGGCTAACTGAATGATGACATTGTCGTGCTTAAGCTCACCAAGCTCCATGGATGCATATAGATAGTAGGGCATAACGTTGATGGATGCACCCAAGTCAAGCATGACATCTTCGAATCTAGTGTCACCAATCACGCAAGAAACACTAAAGCTCCCAGGGTCCTTCAATTTAGGGGGTAGCCGACGTTGCAACACCGCTGAAACGGTTGCATTCACCTTCACAACCTCCTTCGCTCTCGTTTGCCTCCTTTGGGTGCATAGCTCTTTGAGAAACTTGGCATAAATAGGAACTTGCTTTATGCACTCAATCAAGGGCAGATTCACTTGCACCTTCCGAAAGATGTCTAGGATCTCATCATATTGATCATCTTTCTTTGATTTGGATAACCTATGTGGAAATGGTGCACGAGCAAACGAAGCATTAGTATTAACAAAACTTGAAGGGATAGAGTTAATACCTGTTGTTGGGGTAGGGTGTGATGGTGATGGTGTTGGTAGTGGCAAAAGTGGCCCCACCTTCTTCTTTCTTTTGAGCTCTTCAATAGCTGGATCTTCTTCAAAAACTTCCTCCACAATGACTTCATCTGGTGATGACGTTGCCTTCTGCTTTGGTAGCTCCAAAACCTTCCCACTCCTTGTAGTAACCGCACTCGCATTCCTAATAGGTGGCGTTGGTTGAGATGGAAGTTGTCCGGTAGTTCTGATATGTCCCATAAAATCCACAAGTTGCCCCATTTGCTTCTTTATCTCGGAAATGTCATTGCCATGAGTCTCCAACAACGCCTTTTGCTGATTTTGGCCATCAATAAGGGCTTGCGTTGAGGTGGAGAGTTGAGCAAACATTTTGTCATAATCCGGATTGGTGAATTTTTGAACCGGAGGAGGAAAAGGTGCTTGTGGCATTGGCAAAGGTGGCCTTGCTTGATATTGTTGTTGGGGACGTTGATAGCCTTGTTGTTGTTGAGGTGGAGGGTTCAAACAGCCCTCATTACTACTCCACTTGAATCCGGGATGATCACGGTTGACATAGTTGTTGTTGTAATTGTTGTACCGCTGACCTCCTTGATATCCTCCAATGGCATTCACTTGTTCTTCACTTGTTTGCTTCACCAAGGTAGGACATTGACTTCCATGATGATCGTGAGAGTGGCAAACGCCACAAAGTTGTCCCAAAGAAACCTTGGCTCGTTTCACTTCTAGTTCAAGCATTTGCTCCATCAAATCTGAAAGTTTGTCGTACTTCTCATCCGTAGCATGCTTGGTACTCACCTCGGACACCACTGATTTTCGAGGTACCATCCCATATTGAGCATCATTGTTTGCTCTATTCTCCAAGAGTGCACGAGCTCCAACTTCATCTAAATCCATGAAGGCCCCATTCGCAGCAGCGTCGAGAAGCTCTCTATCAATTGGCTTGAGTCCATCATAGAAGTAGCTCATAAGATTTGTCTCGGAGAATCCATGAGAAGGACAAGTGGCGCATAGAACCTTGAAACGATCATAGTATTGCCCAAATGACTCATCTGATGCTTGCGTGATTCCAGTGATCTTTTTCCTCAAAACAGTGATCTTTGAGGCTGGAAAGTACTTGCTCAAGAAAGCATCCGTAAGTTGCTTCCATGTAGTGATGTGATTTGGTGGAAGTTCCATGAGCCAAGTCTGAGCTCTATCCTTCAGAGTGAACGGAAATGCCTTCAGCTTCAAAAGCTCATCATCTGCATCAGTGGGCTTCATACTTGAGCATACAAACTGAAACTGCCTCAAATGCATGTTAGGATCTTCATGCGCCATCCCTTGAAAGATTGGAAGGCGATGGAGAAATCCACTCTTGAGCTCAATGTCCTGCTTGTCTTCTTGAGGTTCAGGAAATCGAATGCATGAGGGGCCAGCACTCCAGTCTGTTGAGCAAGTTTGCTGGCGAAGAGTACGCCTAACAACGTTGTTACCCCCACCATTGTTAGGAAGTACATTGTTGTTCACGTTGTTGTTGTTGTCATTCATCCTAGAGTCCTCTTCTTGATATTGCTCAGAATGATGGGAGCTTGGTGACTCAACTTCGTCCTCAACAATAGGTCGGTCAAGGTCTTCCACTGCGTTGGTAGAAATGATCACTGTGCGGTTACGGAGTTGTAATGATCACTGTGCGGTTACGGAGTTGTACTTCACGTGGAGAAGGTTTGGTCATTCACGATCTGAAAATCAACCAAGATCAAGTGTTAGTATCAAAAGAATACACAAGGAATGCATGATACTTGATCCAAAACGTTGGAAATCACAAGGACTTCCCAAAAACACACTAAAACAAATCACCCAAATTTAAAACACACCATACTTACATACACACATACAAGTGACGTTTGGATTAGTGGTTTGACACACAAGTTACGTTTTGTACACTAGATGAAATGCAAAGGCTCTAGGTCATCCTAAAATGAATGCAAGTTACTACGGACAAGTTATGTACATTTGTACATGTATCCTGCAGGGGTCAGTTGTATATACACTAAGTAAAACGTCATAAATACAAGTTGTTACTCAAACGATGCAAACATTTCATAGTTCATGAAAGTCATGCAAGAATTCATTCAAACTTTCATTCAAAGTGCATCAAGCAAGAACCTAAGTGAAAGATGGAGTGAATGCATAAGAGAAAATGTTAGAACCTGCAGAAAACACAAGAGTTATGTGCTAAATCAAATGATGCAACGTGACCACTCTCTTGGCCTCATGTCCCTAACTTCACTTAGGTTAGGGTACCCGGTGGTGAAATCCGAGCATCACAAAGCCGCCAGAGGGTTATGCAAGCTACAAATGCAAGTGGTTAAGTCCTTTACACGTTGGTTACATACAACATGTTGGTTTTATGCACAAGTAGGGTTCATTGTGTTGCGCTTTAGATTTGGAGAGAGTACATTCGCTTGATCTTTAGGTCGTTCAAAGGACGTGCGACCCGCGCGATAAAGTGTACACTTTCAATCGAATGGTCTTGGTTCAATCGAAAAACATGGCCAGTTAGGGATAGAGATAACGCGAGAGGTAGGACTAATTTCGACAATACACCCCGAGGCTAACCGGGCCAATGGTATATACTCCAATGGTGTAAGTCTTTCTTAGATCCAAAACCTGTCACCAGTCATAACCCGTTTCTAGACACCATGTCCGACATTCAACCAATCTCTCGAAAATGTACAACTCCCTCATAGTCCAATGTAGACTCCGCCCTCAACCTCATGTCCATAACTTCACTTAGGTTATGGTGTATGGTGATGAAATCCATACAGCACAAGGGGTTTAGGAGATAAACATGGAAAAGAGGCGCCATCTATTCAACAATGAGTGCGACTTAATCAACCAAGCTCATGTACTCAATGCAAATCCAAGCTTCCTTTAACATTTAAATGGCTGTAAAAACAACATTATGAACAAGTGTTAGTATAAATCTCGAAAATTTACAAGTATATATGCACAAAATTTCACAAATTCACACAGGACATATACAAATTCCAGAATCGCGCAAATTGCGCGCAGCTTCTTGTCGATTTTCTGCAGAATTACTGGTTAATCCGATGGGGCTGAAATTTTTCAGGCATAAACTAGACACATAACCAAACAATCCTGCAAAATTTCAGATTTTTATGAGTCATCTAGCTACGTCAAACAATTTACCCAAATCTGGGCAGTGCACAGCCCTGCAAAACAGAAAGTTATTAACATAATGTACAAGCATAATCACACAATTCTTTTCAATCCCCGGCAACGGCGCCAAAAATTGATTCGCGTATTTTCAAGCGTTAAATTAAACACTCAATCAAACACAAATACAATTAAAACCCTTCTTTGTAGATGTAGCATTGGTAAGTAGGGATCGTTCTTAACCGGGGATTGAGGGTGCTTGCATAACTATGCTAAGGTTGTTTAAGGGGTGCAAGATTGTTTTAACTAATTTTCCTACAAAACGTGGCAATCAAACATATAGGAACCCTAGAATTCTAACATGTTTCACTCATAGACAAGCAAACAATCAAGAACCCTAAAATTACCAAACATGCATCATAGCCGAAAATAATACCTAAATCTAATATTTACAAGATCAACTTATCAATTTACCTATCCTTTAATAACCTAACCAATTTCATGCAACCTATTTGGTCTCTAAGTCATTAGCTACGTTTTACATGCATAACTCATAATTAAGTGCCAAACTCGGGAATTGCCCGATATTCAACACATCATAATCTAAACCGGGAATTGCCCTGCATTCAAATTAAGCGTTAGGAACAAGTACGCATGAGCAACCAATTTCAAAGGACACCAAACAAGTCATACAAAACTAATTAGAATTATTTAACCAAAAGACTTCAAGGAACCAATCCATAATAATCATAAGTTTACACAAGGAAGAAGAATAAAGAGAAGAAGTCATTGTTACACTTTTTGAGTAAGGGAATTGCCCTATACTAATCCGTGCTTGATGCTTCTTCGATGGATGGAGGATGAAGACACCTTGGGATTGCCAAGCTATGCCACCGGCCCTTGGATGTTGATGGAGGCGGATTGGTGAGGATAGGCGGCTTCCTTGGAGACTATGACGTTTTGGAGAGGCTTGAGAGGACTCTAGGGCAGGGGTTCGGCTCTTTGATAAGTGATCCTTTCTTCTGCCCTTTAAGTCATGCTTTATAGAAGAAAAACCCTAGAGAGGCCGGCCACACAATCCTAAACCGAATTGGTTTAGGTTTCACTAGTTATTCAATTCGGCCCAATGACCTCTGTCTGATGATTTCGTCATAACTCCCTCTAGAAAATAGATATTGAGGTGATTTCAATTGATTTGGAAACTAGACTCCAGTAGCTTTCTATACATATCTAGCACGTTTTCTGCTTCATTCTGAGCTGTCCTGGAGAGTCCGTTGAAGTTGTGATATGTGCACAGGAATTTCCCCGAATTAATTAGGAATCAAGACTTGGACATTCCTTGATATTCCGCCGAATTTAGATCTTCTTCTCCATATTAGACTTGGTTTGGACATCTCCTTCATGGACTAGACTTCATCAATGTCCATGCATCACTACTTGCTCCATATCCTAGTCAACATAGGAAATTGTTTCCTAGTCAACACAAGCTTCCTTTTTTACTCCAATTCTTCTTTGGCCGAGAATACCATGTAATTGCACATATTTTGGTCCAAATCGCCTCCTTTATTATTTCTCCTTTATTTTCTACCTAAAAACATAAAACAAGTTAGAAACATATTTACTAAGCTCATAACAAAGCAAAATGTAGAGAGAAAGACATTAATAATCAAGCATAAAATACGTAGATCAGTCGAGCATACATGGAGTCGAGGCTTAGTCAAATAGTCAGAGGCTGCTTCCGCTTCTTCTTTATTCATGGTTATTCTTTCCTTATTAGATATGCTCTGATCACCAGGTAGTGATTTAATGTTGTCTTTGTTGTTTGGTTTAGAAGTGTGAAGTGAGATTTTCAGGTAAGGGTTGTCCATTTTCAAGGAAGGTTTAGCCGAAGTTTCGGTAAATTTTTCTTGGAGGTGGACCCCGCAGGATTTACCACGGGTTTCAGGGTTAAATCCGGAGTGGGTCCTGACATCTAGACCACCATCTCTCCACCATGGCTCCATAAGGTAGCAAGAGAAGCCATTGTGTTTATGCATTTGCTATTGACAAGCTTTGCCTTGATTCCATGGACTTATCCTCTCTTTCCCTCTTCTTTCTCCCCTTTCTTTCTCTCTATTATTATCTCTTTCTTATGGTGTTGTTGATGAGTATGAGTATGAATATGTATTTGTGTGTGACTCTCATGATTTTTAGGGTTTTGAAACTCATGTTTGGATTTGTGTGGTGTTGATGAAGAATTAATAAAATTGATGTTTATTCACATGTTTTGTATACACTTGCTTTAATTTCCTCACTCTAGATGTATGATTTAGGTTTTCCCTTCAATCTATGTTTGCTGTGTTGGAATTAGAATATTGAATTGGAGGAATTTGTATTTCAATTTAGATTTTAGCATGAGTATGGTGAAATTGGCCCATTGCATATATATATATATATATTTCCATTTGGATTTCTCGAGATTGTGGTTCTCCAATCACCCAATTTCAAGTATTATAACCCTTGATTTTTGGAATTAGATTTGACCATCATAATAAAATACATGTATGGGAAAAAATTCAACTTGATCCGAAAAGAATAAGGGCTCGATCCAGACGGTCAATCTCGTAAGTCAAACCCCTAAACGCATGGAAAAGGTCGTTCGACAGTCTAAAGTACGTATTTTGGCCGGACCTTCAACTGAAAATAGTTTTAAACCGATGACACGCAACAAGTCGTATTAAAAGTTTACGCAAAATAACCACCGAATATAGGGCTGCTCATAGGGGGAAAAATGAAAAATTGCATTGACCGCAACTATCGGCACCGAGACATGACCGGAATACCGTGATTTTTCAACCGTGGATGTATTTCAACATTCTCGTCATGTCTTATTTCATTACTTTTTAGCGTTTGAAGGTTCTACGTATGGTTTGTTTTTGAAACGGAACATTTACATAACACTTGGTAAACAAGTTATACAACATTAGTACGCATGTTGTGATTGTGATGATCAAACTTGAGAAACACAAATCCGGCCGTCAGATCTGACCATCATGATAAAATACATGTATGGGAAAAAATTCAACTTGATCCGAAAAGAATAAGGGCTCGATACGGACGGTCAATCTCGTAAGTCAAACCCCTAAACGCACGGAAAAGGTCGTTCGACCGTCTAAATTACGTATTTTGGCCGGACCTCCAACTGAAAATAATTTTAAATCGATGACACGCAACAAGTCATATAAAAATTTTGCGCAAAATAACCACCGAACATAGGGCTATAGTAGGTAATAGAAAAATTTTAGGGATTAGCCGACAAATACGTTAGGGTATTAGTCGGCTATAGTATGTAATTAAAAAATTAAAAAATAACTATAGCCGACGAAATATTAGGTTATTCGTCGGCAAAAACCATCTTAGCCAACGAATGACAGTGTATTTCGTCGGCTAAAGTGTGTAATAGAAAAATAAAAAAAAATTATGGCCGACAAAATTAAGGCTTTTTTCGTCGGCTATAGTATGTATTTAAAAAATAAAAAATAAAAAAATACCGGAATAGCCGACGAAATATTAGGTAATTCGTCGGCAAAAACTATCTTAGCCGACAAATTATAGTGTATTTCGTCGGCTAAAGTAAAAAAAATACATTAAAAAAAAACAGACGATATTAGTAAACCATACATTAAAAAAAACCTATTCATCCTGTATCACCAAAATTCATATAAAATAACTGAAATATGAATTCAACATGTGTAAACTATAAAGGAAAAGGTCTTTGAAAAATTATACAAATTAATGGATTTCGTCCTCTAAATTAAAACTAAGGCTCGTAATCGGAATCATCCGATGAGTCTTCTTCGGTGTCAGAATTAATTTTTGGTAATATATGTTTTTCCTCATCGCCAGAGTCTTCGTCTGTTTCTTGATTTGGATCAACATCAACAAGCCTTGGCTCTTCATCACGAATTCGCACCGAACGACCCGCTTTAAAATTATTAAGGCGAATGGTAGAGGAGTTAGGAATACCTATTGCGTTGGGCTCTTGATACGCAACATCCTCTTCCTCGTCTTCGGCCTCTCCAAGTGTAGCCGCCCGGTAAATGTTTCGAGGGTGCACAAGGTTGACTACTTTTCAAGCGTCACCCTTAGCAAGGTCATCAAGATAAAACACTTGTTTTACCGATGTGGCAAAAACGAACGGGTCATCTTCGTAAGAACTTGTAGCAGTGTTCACCGATAATATTCCGTACTGATCGGTCTTCATGCTCTGCGGGCTCGTATCAAACCATCTACACTTGAAGAGGTGCACTGTCATGCCTTGCCCATAAACGAGTTCCACCACTGAATGGAGAACACCGTAATAGTCAACTCCATTTCGCCCACCATGTGCCATGACCCCAGAATTCTGTGTTCTCCTTCTGCTGTCTCTTTGTTCGCATATAAATTGCACGCCATTCATCTTGCACATCGGATAAACTCTTGAGACTATCGGCTTCATCGCTAGAAGTCTTAGTTCGTGCGACCAATTTGGGTGACCATCAAATTGAATATGGTTCATCTGCAACCAACCATCTCAACTGTAAATATGGATAATTATGCAATAAACATAAACCCGTACAGAAAAATTAAATTACGTACCCAGCCGCCAAAATAATCTGCGAACTCCCTGTTGTGGTACTCGAGATCACCTTAAATGTCTGGACAATATAGATGGATGTCTTTCCAGTATTCAACTTCTGGACAGTAAATCAATACCCACCAGTGGGCAATGACTAGCTCATGTGGTTGCAACTTGTAGGAGTCTGGCAAAATTCCATACACTTCAACATCACTAGAGACTATGGAAAGATTGAACTTCGGTACATCTGCCGGTATGGTTTGCGGAGTTTCCTTCAACGCTCCTAAATACAACTTTATGTAGGTGACGCACTCGTGCGCAATATATGCTTCAGCTATACATCCTTCAGGAGCGGATTTATTAGCCACATAATCTTTGTAGTCTCCAAGTTGCCTGTAAATCAAGTTGCAAAATGTTATGATTATTGAACATGTATATATATTCAGGAATTTAGGTGTAAAAAATGTACATTTCCATGGGATACATCCAAGTGTAGTGTACAGGACCGGTAAGCAACAATTGCTCAGGAAGATGGATCATCAGGTGAGGCATGATGTCAAAAAAATTTGGAGGAAATATCCTCTCAAATTTACACATGATATAAATGATGTCCTCTTGCATTTCCCGGAGGTTAGATTTTTTCACTTCCCGTGTGCATAACTTCTGGAAAAATCTTGCCAACGCTACTAACGGCTCCACCACCTGACGGGGAAGGAACGGTCGAATGAAAACAGGGAAGAGACGTTGTAGCAGGATATGACAGTCATGACTCTTCAACCCGTACATCTTATTGTCCCGGAAGTTCACACACCGGGCTATATTTCCTGCATAGCCTGAAGGATACTTTACACAACTCATCCACCTGAAAATTAGGTTCTTCTGGTCAGGCTTCAGGTGTAAGGAGCTTGAGGCATTTTTTTTCTTCCCTTCTTTCAACCACAAATGTCTTCTTAGTACGTATTTTTTTAGATCAATGCGTGTCTTAGGACCGTCTTTCGTCTTCCTCTCCAAGTTCAGCACTGTGCCCACCACACTGTCGCACACATTCTTTTCTATGTGGATCACATCTAGGTAGTGCTTGATCAATAACTTACTCCAGTATGGGAGTTCCCAGAATATGCTCTTATGTGTCCAGAATTTGTACCTGTCGGGTCTTTCAGGTATTGCCGCCACAATGTTGGGATGATTGCTGAGCTGCCCAAAATCGTACTCATTAAGCACTGCTAAAATTTCTTCCCCCGTCTATCTTCTGGGAGGCACACCATGTTCTACAGTCCCATGAAATGCTTTGTCATCGAACCGCCATTCGTGATCATATGGAAAGAAAGCATGGTGACCCAATCTGCATATCTTGTTGCAATGACTGCTGCTCCCCTCATCGCTAAGGCACTCTGGACAAGCCTTGTATCGCCTAACAACGTTGCCCGACAACATCCCACGGGCAGGAAAATCACTGATGGTACCAACAACCATGACATGCATCTGGAACATCTCGTGCGTGTACTTGTCATAAGTGGGATGACCAACGTCCCACAAAAATTTAAGCTCTTCAATCAAAGGTCTCAAATACACATCGAGACACTTCACTGGATAACCGGGCCCTAGAATCAACAAACTCAACATATTGTATTCCTTCTTCATGCACATCCATGGGGGAAGGTTGTACGGTACCAAAATCACCGGCAATATACTGTATTGAAGACTCATGTTGCCAAAAGGGTTGAACCCGTCGGATGAGAGCCCGAGCCTCACATTTCGGACCTCTGACGCAAAATGAGGAAACTCCCTGTCTATATGCTTCCAAGCCTCTCCGTCAGAAGGGTGTATAAGGGTATCTTCGTCATGCAATTCCCTATCAGCATGCCATCTCATAACTTCGGCCGTGTTTGAAGACATGTACAACCGCTCCAACCTATCCCTCAAAAGGAAATACCGAAGTACCTTTACAGGTTTCCTGTTGCCTGCAGGAGTCAGCTTATATCTGTCAGTGTGACATACCGGACATGCGTCGAGGCCACCAAGGTCTTTCCCTTCTGGATCTTTACCCCAAAAGAGAACGCAGTCATATCTGCATACATGGATCTTGATGTAGGAAAGCCCAAGATCTTTCAGGATACATCGGACCTTACGATGAGTGGTAGGAAGACGATGACCGTTGGGCAGCATCGAAGCAGTGTACTGTAGATACTCATCAACAGCCTTCACGGTCGATTTTGTCTCAACTTTAATCTTCATTACGTCCATCACACTTTCAAGAACAGTCTTCTGACAACCGGGGTACACAGGGGTCTATTGGAAAGCAAGCAGTTTGTTGTACTTTTCAATACCAGCAGTGTTCACAGCTCTAGGGAAGGGCTACACCAGGTCAGGCATATACTGTCTTTGAGCGCATACACCGCTCTCATAAGGAAACATGTCGTTGATGAATGTCGTTGTTGGATCGTTGGATGTACTAGTACTGCCCGTCTCAGAAAATTGGCCATGATCATGCGGACCCCCTGATGATGTTTCACCGTGATATAACCAACATCTGTACTTCTCCCAAAACCCGTTACTCCTCAGGTGCTGTCATACTTTGTCAATGAGAAATCGATGCATATCGCTGCGACACTGACATTTCGTGCACGGGCAATAGAAAATTGTATTCTCGTTAGCATTAGCCAGCGCATATTCTATAAAACTCATAACTCCTGCACCGTATCTTTTGTCCCATTTTGAAAGCGAAATCAAACTCTTATCCATATCCTGAAAATATAACAAAATATATATATATATATATATATATATTTATAATGCTGCTAGCTAATTATTAATGAAATTTCATGCCATATATAAAATCTCAATTCATTTAGTATATATTCTACATACTACAACTAATTAATAACAAATTAATTAACACACACACAGATATATATATATATACTTAATAATTACAGAACAATATTATACATGCATATATATATATCTACATCATCACAAAATCATCATTGTGGTATATATCATCAACACAATATTATAAATTACTTAACATATATATATATATATAAATATATATATATATCTACTACTTAATTATAAACAACTTCATATATATTATATATCAAATCATCAACCAAATCGATCAACATATATGTATATATATACATCCAACATACATACTCAAAATCAAAATCAAAATCGTATATCAACTTCATCACAAAATCATCATGAACTCATATATATCATCAACTACTTCATACCATGCATATCAACACAATAATATTATAAATTAATTAACATATATATATATATATATATATATCTACTACTTAATTATAAACAACTTCATATATATTATATATCAAATCATCAACCAAATCGATCAACATATATGTATATATATACATCCAACATACGTACTCAAAATCACAATCAAAATCGTATATCAACTTCATCACAAAATCATCATGAACTCATATATATCATCAACAACTTCATACCATGCATATCAACACAATAATATTATAAATTAATTAACATATATATATCTACTATTTATTAACAACAAATTAATTCATATATATTATCAATTCAAATCATCAACCAAATCGATCAACACACACACACATATATATATATATATACATCCAACGTACTGAAAATTAATCAACTCAATCACAATCAAAATCAATAAACTCAATTAATCACACTTAAAATCGATCAACTCAAATAAAACTCAATTAATCAACATATATATACATATACGTACCTATATATGGCTCCACAAACTGATTATGGACAGATTTCGACAACACCCAAACTTTTTCTCCCCTTTTTTCTTCTCCCGTTTTTTTACCAGATGAGCTGCTGCTGCCCAGATCCGCAAATATAAAGCACTTTAGCCGACGACTATTAATTTCGTCGGCTAAACTTTTAAATATTTCGTCGGCCATAGTTTGTGAACTTTAGCCGACGAAATAAATTCTTTAGCCGACAAAAGTTTTTTTCATCGGCTAAAGTTTACCATAGCCGATGAAAATTTAACTTAGCCGACGAAAGAAAATTTTGTCGGCTAAAGTGGACTTTAGCCGACGAAAAAATGCTTCGTCGGCCTGGTTTTTTTTTTCGTCGGCTAAAGCCTTTCTTCTGGTAGTGGTAATTGTTATCACAAACTCTTTTTGATCTTATTATTTATGGTAATGGTTGCTAGAATAAGATAGGCAAAACCAAAGTGTTCTTTCTTCCACATATTTCACTTGTGGTTTAACTCTTATTGTGTGACAATCGATAATTAGCGTTCTTTTCGATCTCTTAATGCTATTAGTCATCATTATGCCATAGGATTCTTATTTGGGTGGAGAACCTTGATTTCCATGGTGACCCTTGGTGTGATGCATGTCAGGACCCACCCCAGATTTCACCCTGAAACTAGAGGTAAATCCTGCGGGATCCACCTTTAAGGAAAATTTATCAAAAATTCAGCATAACCTTCCTTGAAAATAGACAACCCTTAATCCAACTTAACACTTCTATAATTAAACATCCATCCTCAACACCTGGAGCTTTCCTGCTCCACAAATTCATCACATCTCCCAATAAATCAATTACTCAACTAAAATAATCCCACAACCAACAATACTCAAAATACATTCACTAACTGGTTATCAGAGCATATCTAATAACGAAAGAATAACAATGAAAAAAGATTAAGCCGAAGCAGCCTCTAACTATGCCTCGACTCAATGTACGCTCGACCTCATTTAAACTTATCCTGCATACTGGGCATTTAAAATCAAAAGGCCCAGGGGAAAGTAATTTAAAAACGTTAGAGTGAGTGGACAAAAATAAAATGGAGTAAATATTTATGACACCCTGTAGTTTACATCTAAAATCAGTTTTGTCCCTCACTTTTTTTTTTAAACTGGTATACCCCTATACTTTGAATTCTCAACTGATTTGTCCTTTTCCCAGCTGATTATGACTGTGACATGCTCATTAACAGTCTAAATAACCCTTCATTCTTATCTCTTTTAGCATAGTAATAGGAGGCTTAGACCTTGCTCTCAAAACCCAACCATTGAAGCTCTCACAAGCATTGTTAATGAGCATGTCACAATCATAACCAGCTGAGAAAATGGTAAATTAGTCGAAAATTCAAAGTATAGGGGTATACCAGTTTAAAAAAACAAAGTGAGGGACAAAACTGATTTTAGGTGTAAACTACAGGGTGTCACAAGCATTTACTTCAAAAAATATGTTAACAAAAACATAATCTATATATTTTCCCAAGTTTCAACTTTAAAACTTGGTTGTACGCAACTTTAAACGTCCTTAAAATTTTAAATTCAAAATCACTTAATAATGGATAGACAATCCCGCTGGTTAAATAAAACAGAAATCTCAAAATGAGAGATAAACAGCCCCGCTGGTTAATCAATTATAACTGAGAAAAATAAGTAAGGGGAAGAGTTATCATCATGTAAAAGGAGCCTCCTAAGCTCAGGTTAGTGCCTCCCAGGCTATAATAGCGTCCCACACTAAGCGCTCTACTCTCATATGATGAGGATGACTGGTAAGAATATAATAGTAGCGTCCTACGCTAAGCGCTCCACTCACATATGATGAGAACCGCTAAATAATGGCTAGCTAGCAATAATCAATGTAAACGACCCTAGATTATGGTGACTAAAAACATACGAAATCACTTAAATCCATTAAACTTCTCCAATATCATACGAATGGTACGGTTGCCAACCGTACTTTAAAATTATTATAAGGAATTATAATAAAACTCAATAACGTGTCTCATACGTCAAAATATTCTTAAAACCATATTATAAGAGAAATTTAATTAACCCATAAAAATCATAATTAATATCTCAAACCAAAATACTCGCTATAACATTCTCAAGGTCAAGATCGATATTCCACCAATAATTTCGAAAATTAAAAATAGCAAACTACCGAAAATCTCATTTTCAGAAATCTTTTATAAATCTCAAAGTCCGCCAATAATTTTTTTTAATGAAATCCAAAATTTATAAAAATATCCAAACTCAAATATCAAATTAATAATCCGAGCTCAAATCCATAAATCTTGACCAACATTTAATCCATGCTTCAAACTTAAATAATTTCCAAAATCATCTCATAAGCCAAAATTATAATAGAAGCTTGGAAAATAAAATAATGACTTATAGAATCTTGCATGCATATTTATTAAAACCAAAATGTCCACTCACTGTATACGGTTATGTTTGTCGTCGATCTGAGGTCTCCCAACATGATCATCCTCATGTCCTGAATAATAAATAATATTAAGTCTCCAGACTAGATTAAACCTTAAATCAATAATTCCGAAATAAAAAGGAAGTCTATAATTTCATCTCTCTTGCCAAACTTCTCCACTTTTAATCTAATAAAGCTCATATTACTCCGCACTTACCGATAGCCATAAATTAACCTTTTTAAAATTTAAAACCTGCTAAACCAATTGTCGAAATTCCATTCTAATAACTGACACAATTCTTAACCATTGAAAAATCCCAAACCTTATCAAAACTCCTCCAAAAATTTCAAACTTTACTTCATTAAAACCATCTCAAAAATATGAAAATCTAACCCTAAGGGGTGGCACCGATGGCTGGCAACCGAATTCCGGCGACCCCCAAGGGCTACCAAATTTTGATACAATCTTCCTCTCAACATTCCAAAAAACTTTCATAACTACCACAAAGTCCAATTTCAAGCGTAACTAGGGTAATCGAAGCCAAACATTAAAAATCACAAATTTAAAACCCTAGACTTTCTAACCTTCAATTCTCCTTACCTAGCTTGAGTTAGGCTGAATCCTTTTTGGGGTTTGCTGTTAGAAGGGAGAGCTTCAAATGATACCAACAGCTCCGGTTATGGTGGCCGTAAAAGCGATTTTCCGGCGAAAACCCCGCCATGCACAGCCATGGCTTTCTGGCATGATTTCTCCTTCACGGCGGCGCGACACCGGTTGTCACCTACCTAGACATGGAGGATGCTCCAAGCTTCAAATCGATACCAAGCACGCCACCTAGTTCGGCCGGACGGCGACAGACAAAGGTGATGAAGTTGCCGGTTGGAGGAGAGGCTCGGGAGAGAGGTGAGAGAGTGAAGGGGCGAAACTGATTTCTTACCTTACCCATCCAGTAAGTTTCCATTTTTATACTCCCAACCAAAATAGTAACTTTCGTTTTTAGACCATAACTTCTTCATACGAACTCTGTTTTAAGCGTTTCGCATGTCCACAAACTCTGTTTAACGTCCTCTACAACTTTCATGAAGAAAGTTTTCCCAAATTCCAAATGGAAGAAAAAGTCAACTTTTAGAGTCTTAAATAGTAAATGATTACTTAAAACGGTAAATACCAAAGTAATACCATATGTAAATAACCGTAAAATAACTTAAGAACCGGGATGTGACAATTCTCCCCTCATAGAAATTTCATCCTTGAAATTTCAAATCATCAAAAGGGGGTGAAGGTTACTGCCTTTCACCTCAGACTCCAATAAACGCTAAGCTAAATCATCCCATCATCAATTGTAGCAGCCCGGCCCAGTCTATTGAGATATTGTCCGCTTTAGGCCCAATGACCCTCACGGTTTTGCTTTTGAGGTTTCACCCCAAAACGCGTCTCATTATAAGGTGCTAGCTCTGCACATATAAGCATAGCAACTTGTCTCCCCCGGGTGATGTGGGACGGATGCACCTACTAGCTTGCCTGCCTAGTTAGGTTATCACATCAATGCTCTTCAAACTTTCTTCTATCCCGAAATTACACCCTTTTCACTTGTAGAAACAATTAATTGAATTCTTTTCCACTTACTTTGGCACATCATAACTTATCTACCAAACTCGAGGCGAGTGCATTTGCTTTAACAAATCTCAAGCCAAAGGTCAACTGACATACCCTGCCAACGTCCACATGGCACCTCTCATACAATACACTTTGCTCCTTGACTTATCTTCCACTAATTAGATGGCTTGCCTGATTTTAATTATTATGATGCACAACCCTAAATCACACGAATGACTTTAACTTTCACCAAGTCAATATGGCCAACAAACTTTTTAATTCACAACAGAATCTAACGTTCGTCACCAATTAATCCAAATAAAACTTGATCGTTCGCATCAAGTAGGACTTTCACCATCTATATGATTGGCCTCAATCGATAAGCTTATCGACGAATGTCTCTTTTGTCGCCAGGTTACGCTAATGCGATCTATGCCCCTTATTCTGAATATCTCTTGTATCTCAAATCATATTTATCCATACAAAAATGACCTCCCACGTCCTACACTGATCAAAAGTGGTCCCACCACAATACGATCATGTATGAATACACATCACAAGAAAGACATTTAACATGACCTGTCACAAGTTTTCCATTAATGCCTATGAATTGACAAGCCTTACCTAAAAATATTTCCCGAATTATCAATAATCATTTTCCTGAAAACTATACCACCAACCAATCATATTATTAATTTCGAGAATTCGACCCGCGAATTAATCATTACTAAGAAATAATAACCATCAGAATCTCATCCCTCAATAATAAATTCAGCAGTCACCATTCATAAACAACCTACGAGCACAAAGAAAATATCGCTCTCATAAACGATCAACATTCCTGAGACTGGCACCCTCAAAAATGAGGAAAAAACAATGACTTGACATATGGTAATACCTTAGAAGTTACAAGTATCTCCTCGTACAAACCAAGTTCGTTCAAACTTGCATGCATACTTGTCTTTAGGTTGCAGGACCTATTCCCCGAACAAGAAGACATGAGTTGTTCACTATTTACTGCGACAATTCATGTTGCTTGACTAAATGTCGAAATCCACGCAAGCAGATCACCTTCCTTAAGGATTGACAAAATCTCTACCCCAAACCACACTTCTTATTCGGGTTCAATCGCAACCACAAATCTAATAGCTAGAATCCTACAGCTCACTCTCGCTACTCTAAAAGAAATATTATTAAATGCCAGAACCTCTGAACTGAACAAACACACATCTCTTTCCACTTCCTTATCAATTAGTCCGAGGACAGGACACGATCCACAAACCTGTCATGGTCAAAATTCTTGCAACGCTTGTTGCTATGGCTGCTAATCCCCAAAAGTTTCTGGCCAGTGTATCAGCAACAACAAAATTATATTTGAGTTGACTTATTGATAGTCACAAGCAGCGACATCCGAAAACAACATTTAACTGCTCATTTAGTTCAACACCACAGTTAAGCTAAGCTCGCAAAACATTAAGTTAACTATCGAATGTCAAAATTAATTACCACTCCAGAGCCACTACTAGAATTTGTGGTTTATTAGCAGTAGAAAACTGTAAGAGCAAGAATATATCGAAACTCACGGCTGACCTTGGCTCAAAATCGAGAGGAAAATAACTAAAGTACAAGAAGAAAGCAAATCCATAATTTCAATCTCAAAAGTTCCACCAATAACCGACATCCACTAGCAACCCATTTCGATCACGTCCTTAAAGCCAAAATCTAATAGAAAAGTTTCAGCCTATCCCCCTCTCGACACCTAACTAAAGGGTGATGATCTCCTAGACCATACTTGGATTAGTAAGTGGTCCCACCATCATACGGTCCATAAGAAAACTCTTACAGGAGGGAAGGCGTTGAACGTATCAGGTCATGCATTGTCCTCAATACCCTAAACTCTGAACAAAAATACTTACTAACTCACATAGAAACCGCCCCCCTAAAGCTACTCCTTTCTGAACAACCACACCGCACCTAAATTTCTAACTTTTTTAGTGACCAAGGTCACTTGATATTAGAGTTACCTAGAACTCTCAAAATCCTCAACATGATTCTTCACTTCTCCCCTTGTAACCGAAATACTCAAGAATAAGCATGAGTTGGTCCAGGAACTAGCAGGTACTAAACTTCTACACTGTCACTAGGCGTCCAAAGCAAATAGCTACATTCTCATGTCGCCACTTGATTTACCAAGTTCAATCATCATGAATCAAATTCTCTATTTGTTGTTGTAAAGTCAGAACAGCCACAATCATCTCACATCCGCTTTACTATTACAATTTCAAAGCCCATTATACTTACAATCCATCTAAAACAATCAACATAAGTAGGAAGGCGAATCCCACATTACAGATACCAAACCTAAATCGACCAATAACAATTACAGAAATCGAACTTCAATGCATAAACCAAACTTTAATAGCCCCATTTAACGCATCCAAATAACATCCACAACTTAATTAACTCAAGCAATATCACTTTATTATTTATCTCAAAGCAAAACAACACTTGCTTAACTCCCTTACATTATCTCTTATCTCAATACCAACCTTAACTAGAAATTGCTCAATCCTTTGTTCACAAGCATGCCCTTTCAATTATTAATATCCGCAAAAAGGGTTAACTCGCCACTTAAATGTCCAGTCGACAACTCAATAAATAAATAATAGAACACTGCAAATCCAGGTCATTTCCCCAACACATAATTGCACACAAAATCTCATAAATCACTTACCTTCCCATTACTCGGAAAATAACCAAGAAACTCTTTGAGGTCGGCGTACGGAGGCATAGTCTTGAAGATGTAGATATTTATGGCACCATAATGTCCATAAATAAGATAAGAACAATTACCTCACATACTTAATAAACACTTAGCATCTAAGCATAAAATGATAATGGATCCGCCATGGTCGGACCATCACTTTGTAGACACTAAGTATCACCAAGTATATGAGGTAGTGATAGGAATCGGATAACCTAATGCTCTGATACCAATTGTCAGGACCCACCCCGGATTTCACCCTGAAACCCGAGGTAAATCCTATGGGGTCCACCTTCAAGGAAAATTTACCGAAAATTCGGCATAACCTTCCTTGAAAATGGACAACCCACACCTGAAAAAAAAAATTCCAACTTAACAATTCTATAACCAAACATCCATCCTCAACACCTGGAGCCTTCCTGCTCCCCAAATTCATCACATCTCCCAATAAATCAATTACTCAACTAAAATAATCCCACAACTAACAATACTCAAAATAAATTCACTAACTGGTTATCAGAGCATATCTAATAACGAAAGAATAACAATGAAAAAAGATTAAGCGGAAGCAGCCTCTGATTATGCTTTGACTCCATGTACGCTCGACCTCATTTAAACTTATCCTGCATACTGGGCATTTAAAACCAAAGGGCCCAGGGGAAAGTAATTTAAAAACGTTAGAGTGAGTAGACAAAAATAAAATCAATATGTTAAAAAAACATAATCTATATACTTTTCCATGTTTCAACTTTAAAACTTGGTTGCACGCAATTTTAAACGTTCTTAAAACTTTAAATCCAAAAATACTTAATAATACAACCCATACCTGAAAAAAAAATCCAACTTAACACTGTTATAACCAAACATCCATCCTCAACAACTGGAGCCTTCCTGCTCCCCAAATTCATCACATCTCCCAATAAATCAATTACTCAACTAAAATAATCCCACAACCAACAATACTCAAAATAAATTCACTAACTGGTTATCAGAGCATATCTAATAACAAAATAATAACAATGAAAAAAGATTAAGTGGAAGCAGCCTCTGACTATGCTTCGACTTCATGTACGCTCGACCTCATTTAAACTTACCCTGCATACTGGGCATTTAAAACCAAAGGACATAGGGGAAAGTAATTTAAAAATGTTAGAGTGAGTGGACAAAAATAAAATCAATATGTTAACAAAAACATAATCTATATACTTTCTCATGTTTTAACTTTAAAACTTGGTTGCACGCAACTTTAAACGTCCTTAAAACTTTAAATCCAAAATCACTTAATAATGGATAGACCAGCCCCGCTGGTTAAATAAAATAAAAATCTCAAAATGAGGGATAAACCAGCCCCGCTGGTTAATCAATTATAACTGAGAAAAATAAGTAAGGGAAAGAGTTATCACAATGTAAAAGGGGCCTCCTAGGCTCGGGTCGGTGCCTCCTAGGCTATAATAGCATCTCATGCTAAGCGCTCTACTCTCATATGATGAGGACCGCTGGTAAGACTATAATAGTAGTGTCTTACGCTAAGCGCTCTACTCACATATGATGAGAACCGCTAAATAATGGCTAGCTAGCAATAATCAATATAAGCGATCCTATATTATGGTGACTAAAAACACAGGAAATTACTTAAATCCATTAAACTTCTCCAAGATCATATGAATGGTACGGTTCCCAATTGTACTTTAAAATTATTATAAGGAATTATAATAAAACTCAATGACGTGTCTCATACGTCAAAATATTCATAAACCATCACTACTAGAAATTTCAACTTGGGCGACGAAACAAAAAAAACCGGGCGACGATTTTTTTTTCGTCGCCTAAGAGGAAACTTGGGCGACGATTTTTTTTTTCGTCGCCTAAGGAAAAAAAATCGTCGCCTAAGTTTCCTCTTAGGCGACGAAAAAAAAATCGTCGCCTAAGAATAAATTTCGTCGGCCAAGATAGAAACTAGGGCGACGAAACAATATTTCGTCGCCTAAGATATTTATATCGTCGCCTAAGTTTTTTATCCTTAGGCGACGAAACTAAAATATTTCGTCGCCCAAGATTTTTTAATTCTTAGGCGACGAAACTCAAATATTTCGTCGCCCAAGATTTTTAATCCTTAGGCGACGAAACTCAAATATTTGGTCGCCCAAGATTCTTCTATATATTGAGAGGCCGGGATAGAAGAATGAGAACTTTGAAAATTTGAAACATAAATTTCTCTAGTTCTTCAAATCGTTCGGTGTTGTGGAAATCTGTCCATACATAGTTTGTGGAGCTACTCCCAGGTACGTACATATGCATATGCACATATATATATATATATGCATATATATATATATTGATTTTCAGTTTTATTTGAGTTGAATTAATGATATATATATATATATATATATATATATATATATATATATGCATAGAGTTTGTTCCAAGCTGAGGTTGGAGTGACCATTCCAGGGCCAGAGGTTGATGCGTATCAGGAGCCGAACACAGTAGGTATTCATGATGTAGCTACTATTCACGAAAATAATGTTAAACATGGTCGAGTGCTCAGAATTCGTGACGAAGATTCAACCTTTATTGATGTTGATCCAAATGAAGAAACAGATGACGACTCTGACAACGAATTAAGGTATAGATTACCAGATATTAATTCCGATACCGAAGAAGACTCATCGGATGACTCAGATTACGAGCCTTAGCTTAGTTATAATTGAGCCTTAGCTTTGTAATTGTTGTCCAAATTAATATAAAGATTTCCGGGCGTGTTTGTGAGCCTTCCATGGTAGGCTGGGTTCCAAACCCCTTAAAAGAATATGTTTGTACTAAAAGAATATGTTTGTACTAAAATAAATAAAGCATATTTAAATTTCATTGTACAAGATTTTTTATTTTTAACCTTAGGAAACGAATTTAACAAATATCGTCGCCCAAGTATTATCTTGACCTACACGAATTACACTCATTTCGTCGGCCAAGAGTAATCCGAATAATTAAAATAAAATAAAACATATTTAAATTTCATTTTACAGGATTTTTTATTTTTACTCTTGGGCGACGAATTTAACACATATCGTCGCCTAAGTATTATCTTGGCCGACGACTTACCCTATTTTCGTCGGCCAAGAGTAATCCGAATAATTAAAATAAATAAAACACATTTAAATTTCATTGTACAGTATTTTTTCGTGATTTGGAGGGTCGAGTAGCCGTTTCCGTCCGTTTAGGGTTTGACCGCGCCGATTGACCGGACGGATCGAGCCCTTATCGTTGTCCGATGGAGCTGAATTTTTTCCCACCCACGTAATTAGTTATGCTGGTCATATCTGACGGTAGGTTTTCAGTTCGTCTTCTCCGATCACCAAACTCACGTTATATGTGCTAATGTTGTATAACTTTTTTATATAAGTGTTGAGTTTAAGTATCGTTTTGAAGACAACGTATACGTAGAGACCTCAAACGCAAAAAAGTCATGAAATAAGATATGACCAGAACGGTGAAATACGTCAACTCGTGAAAAATGAAGATATTCCGGTAAAATTTCGGTGCCGGTTGTTCCGGTCAACGAATTTCTCTTATTTCTACCTAGTGGTAGCCCTATCCCGGGTATTTATTTTTTACCAAATTTTTATATCCCCGTAAGAGTCTCGTCAATTGGAAACTATTCTCAGTTGAAGGTCCGGCCAGATTACGTGATTTGGAGGGTTGAATAGCCGTTTCCGTCCGTTTAGGGGTTTGACCGCGCCGATTGACCGGACGGATCGAGCCCTTATCGTTGTCCGATGGAGCTAAATTTTTTCCCACCCACATAATTAGTTATGCTGGTCATATCTGACGGTAGGTTTTCAGTTCGTCTTCTCCGATCACCAAAATCACGATATTCTGAATTTTATGATAGAACTCTTGGCCGACGATTTTCTTCATCTTGGGCGACGAGATTTATAGTGAAGAACATTGTCGCCCAAGTATAGTATCTTAGGCGACGACATTAAAAAATCGTCGCCCAATATTATCTTGGCCGATGATTTTCTTCATCTTGGCCGACGAGATTTATAGTGAAGAACATCGTCGCCCAAGTATAGTATCTTAGGCGACGACATTAAAAAATCGTCGCCCAATATTAACTTGGCCGACGATTTTCAAAAAATAGGGCGATGATTTTTAAAGAATCGTCGCCCAAGAACTCCAATATAAAAGGCAAAAATTCATAACCCTAACCATTTGCGCAGCCCTCTCTCTCTCTCTCTCTCCGAAAATCCAAGCCCTCTCTCTCTCTCTCCGAAAATCCACCGAAGCCCTCTCTCTCTCCCTCTCTCCGACCCCGACCCCGCAACCCGACGCCGACCCCGACGCCGACCCCGATCCCGACCCCGACCCACAATTTAAGGTATAACCCTAAAACCCTAAATTGTTTGAAATTATTTGAAATTGTTGGTGAAATTATTGTTGTGTTGTGACATTGTTGGTGAAATTATTGTTGTTGTTGTTGTAATTTAGGAAATTAATGGTAAATTTGGGTAAATTTGTGTAAATTATGGTAGGATTTTAGGGTAAATTATGGTAAATTGTGATGTAAATGATAATTGTAAAATATTAGGGTTTAGGATTTGTGGAAATAATTTGTAAATATATTGTAAATGATTAAATAATTTTTGATTAAATAATTAAATAATATAAATTATAATTGTAAATATGTTGTGGAAATTTTGTAAAAAATAATGGATTATTTTTAAGTAAGGATGTAAATATTCGTAAATTAATTTTTGTGATGTATTAATTGCGAATTAATGTAAATAATTTGTTATGTGAATTAAAAAAAGAATAAATCCTATAATAACTATTAATTTTTATTTGTGCTATTATTTTTGATAAATTTTTCAAAATTTATGGTTATTTTTTGTTAAATTAATTATAAGACGGTAAAATATTTTTATTAAATTTATGATTATTTTAAACAGGATGGGCATGAGGAGAACTTCTGGACAACGTTCGGGTGCGAGGAGACAATATTCCTCGGACGGTACCTCAAACAACCCGTCGGAATTACCTTCGGCCGGGTTTCCGTGGCACCTGACGGCCCGACATGCGGCGCTTCTGGGTGGCGCGAGCGGCTCCCGTTCTGTTGGGCAGCCGGGTCCCGCAGCGACGGCCCCTCGTCATCCAGAGATACTTCTCCGGTCGCGATCTAACACCGCCCCCACACAGTCGTCCCCGACCGATGGTGATGGCGGGTCATCCGGGGTCCCTACGGTGCCGTCCGGCCTCTTCCTTCCTCCGACGATACCGGCGATACCTCGCGTCAATGAGGAGGGTCGACCGATTCGGGAGCAGCTCCCGCATGTGGCACCGCACGAGGTCTATATCTACAGGGAGTTTCCCACGCCTCTTCATCCCGTGAGGGTCTCCGAGCAGGCGGAAGGAGACGAATCCGTCGGCTCAGCCTCATGCTCAGGTAATTTATTATTACTTTTTTGTCGATTTTTTTTTTTTTTTGTAAAAATGTATTATTAATATTAAATTTGATTCACAATGTCACAGTCGCCGGAACGAGAAGGCGGAATAGGAGAGGCACCGTCAGCAACAAGGGACTTGATAGGGCGGTCGAGTCCGCTGGACGGATCGCCATCCCGTTTTCCAACCGGAAACCGGTGGACGCCGTGTTGGGAAACCGGTACACGCGCGCCGCGGGAGGCACCATCCGCTCCAGACTCCCTATGTTGTGGGGAGTCTGGAGCCAGGTTCCTGATGGAGTGAAGGAGATGCTCCATCAGTCGATGTCGGTGAGTTTACTCGATCAATTACTATTTTTTTAACTAATAAATTATTTAATTATCGGAAAAAATACTAACAAGTGGTAATGCAGCAATGGTTTATGGTTCCTGAGGAGGGACGTGACTGGGCGGACAAGGCCCATAAGGAGAGGTACCTCTATTTAATAATTTATTAAATTTTTTATTTTAATAATATATTAAATATTTTTTTTGTATATGTAGGTTCAAGGAGTGGAAGCACGACCTCCGGTTACACTGGAAGCAGTACGGGAGCAACCGTTCGGGTACCCCGAAGGAGTTCGAGTATCGGGAGTACGAGTGGCGGTGGCTTCTTGTCACGCAGTTCAACGACCCTCACAAACAGGTAATTCGTAAACAAATTTGAATATTTAATTAGTGAATTAATTATAATTGTACGTTTTAAAATATTTACTAACGATAATTTTTTTTTGAAGCACCTCGCCCGGGTGAACGCTGAGAACCGGCAACAGAACACAACCAACCATCGTGCCGGTTCGAGGCCGTTTTCGGCCATCATGGACGACGTGCGGCGAGAGCGGCCAGAGGAGAACCCCTATGTGGGGACCTTTCAGAGGGCATATCCTCATTCTGAGGAGGATCTTGTAATTTCCTTATATTTTCTAATTTTTAATTTTAATTACATTTTATTAAATGTATATTAATATTTTTTTTTAATATATCCAATTAGGCGAGGGTGAGGGAGGCGGAGCAAGAGGTCATGAGAGGCATGGTGAACGACACATGGCCGGGCACGGCAGAGGATGACATGTCAGAGGCCATGTCCAGGATCGACACTTCAGATCCTACCGTTGGGGCGCGGATTATGGCCACTGCCTTCGCGCAGCGTTCCAACACCTACTACTGCCGGGGTATGGGAGGCGTTGGAAAGGGGATCCTGAAGACGACGCCAGGGTTTCAGCGCAAGGGAGCTGCCGGAGCCTCAAGCAGCAACAGTCGGCTACATGATCAGTTCGAATGTCTACAGTCTGAGCTCGAAGCCCAAAGAGCGAGGGACATGGCGGTGGCTGCGCATATGGAGCGGGTGAATGAAGTCACCAATGCCAACCAGGCGGCTATGGGACAGTGGATGACTGCCTGCATCGCTGCACATGCGGCCGGACTTGATATTCCGCCCATGCCTACGCCTATACCATTACCTCAGTGGCCCCAGCCTCCTCAGCCTGACCAGCCGCCGCCTCAGGACCCTCCGAACGAGAATGATGAGTTAAATTTCGAGATATTCCGTAGGCAGATGGACAGAATTTTTGTAATAAATTATTTATAAATTTATAAATTTATAAATTTGTGTTATTTTTAATTAAATTTTAGTACTAGAAAAATTTTAAAAAATGTCAAAAAAAAATTTCAGCAAAAATTATAAAAACATTATTTATATATTTAAAAAAATTATTTAAGTATTTTAAAAAAAAAATTAAATATATCTTAGGCGACGAAATTGCTAAATCGTCGGGCAAGGACTTACCATATAAGACGACGAAAAAAAGTATCGTCGCCCAAGTTCTTGGCCGACGCACTTCTGGCGACGACGTCTTGGCCGACGAAAAAAATTTCGTCGCCCCAGGTTTTAACATCTTAAGCGACGAAACAATTTTGCGTCGGCCAAGGTGTTAAATCTTGGGCGACGAATATTTTTGGGCGACGAGAAGTATATTTTAGGCGACGAAATTCGTATCGTCGCCTAAGAATTACTCTTAGGCGACGACGGTATGAATTGTCGTCGCACAAGTTCTTGGCCGACGCACTTCTGGCGACGACGTCTTGGCCGACGACCTGTCGTCGCCCAAGTTCTTGGCCGACGAAATTTGTTAACAGGGCGACGATTTTTTTTCGTCGCCCAAAGTGAAATTTCTAGTAGTGCATATTATAAGTGAGATTTAATTAACCAGTAAAAATCATAATTAATATCTCAAACCAAAATACTCACTAAATTCTCAAGGTCAAGATCGATATTCCACCAATAATTTTGAAAATTAAAAATAGCAAACTATCGAAAATTTCATTTTCAGAAATATTTTATAAATCTCAAAGTCCACCAATAAAACCTTTTTAATGAAATCCGGAATTTATAAAAATATCCAAACTCAAATATTAAATTAATAATCTGAGCTCAAATCAATAAATCTTGACCAACATTTAATCCATGCTTCAAACCTAAATAATTTCCAAAATCATCTCATAAGCCAAAATTATAATAGAAGCTCGGAAAATAAAGTAATGACATATAGAATCTTGCATGCATATTTATTTAAAACCAAAATGTCCACTCACTGTATACGGTTATGCTTACCGTCGACCCGAGGTCTCCCAACACGATCATCATCACGACCTGAACAATAAATAATATTAAGTCTCCAGACTAGATTAAAGGTTAAATAAATAATTATGAAATAAAAAGGAAGCCTATAATTTCATCTCTCTTGCCCAACTTCTCCACTTTTAATCTAATAAGGTTCACATTACACTACTACACAGAAGGTCATCCACGACGTTTGAAAAACGTCATGGAAACCATTTCATAGCTTTTTTCGACGCCGTCCCTTAACGCCGTCTTTTTTATGGCGTTAAAAGTAATCTATGGCGTTTCCAAAACGCCGTAAAATTCAACGGCGTTGTTAAAACGCCATCAAAGGTACATTCAATGACGTTTATGAAACGCCATTAAAGGTTTTCCAGTTTTTTTTTTTTAAAAATAATTGATTTTCATAAATGGAGAAAATCAATTATCTTTTTGGTTATTAACAAAAAATATCACACACCAGAAAGACAAAACTTCCATCAATGTCATTTTTATTGCTTCTCTACAAATTCAAGTATACATAAGATTAGAGAAAGAAGAGAAAAAAATGACAACACAAGCTGTTTTAGGCTAGCTAAACCAAAGTTTTTTGGTAGTTGAGACTAGAAACTGCTGTCTTTGGAAGTGGTCGAGAGACTAGCAACTCCTCCTGTAAAACAAACAAAGAAAGATTAGACATTGAACAAGTTAATAATCATACAATACACTATAATTAGTCTTCAATGATATCATAGAACAATGCTAAGCATCCAAAAGTTTACACGAATATTGAAATCAGTTCAAAGGTCCCCAGAATGTCAAGTTATTTTTCACCTTTGGATGTTTAATTAGTGAATCACTGGTGGAGCTTTTGATCATAGTCTCATAGGAAAGTTAAGATTGAGTACCACATAATACATATGTAATGTATATCTAATTGAATACCCAATACCCTTAAGCTACAGTTACGTGCAATTACCAAATCATAATAAAGGCTTTGCAAGACATGTACACTAAAATTTCAAGTCAGAGATATATATACATATCTAACCTTGTGGACAAGTTCTACTTCTTCAGGTGACAAGTATGAGATAGTCGACTTAAGATCCTGAAAAAATCAAGATTACAGAAGATGTATAAGTCAAATTATATCAACGTTTGCATGACTCAAATTAAATGGGCAATTGATCAATAATGTGTAAAGTATATAAGATCATAAGGTAGAGTCTTGCATCAGAAACTTGAATAAAAACCTAACAAGCACTTATTCCCATAAACAATTCACATCGTTATTCCTACAACTCCCTGTGTTTACATAACTATGGGGAGACTATGGTTCATAAGATTCTGAGCTACAACAAATATATTTATAACTGTTATGACAGTCAAGACTAAACAAAAAGAAAAAGAATCACACATTTGCTCTACCACAAATGATCAAATAACTTTGCAAAAGCTGCATTTTCTGTTCCTTTTCATCCTTCCTGACAACAGACACCACTTCGGCATTTTCCTTACTTGTAGTTAGCTTCCCTACTGCATAATGTCACCAAAAACAAAATACAGATCAAAACAACTGAAATGAGAAAAACGGTATACAAAATAAGTAGTGAAAAATTAAAGAACCTGAAAAGAAGAAAGTAGCTTTTTCTATTAGGAAATATTTCATGTTAAAGCCAATTCTGTAACATTATCCCAAGAACCCTTTCCTTCCTTAAATGCAAAACAAAACCAATTGACATCTTATCCACAAAGAAACATTATCTCAAGAACCATTTCTCCTTGAATATGTTTCTATAGAGAAAGAAAAAGCCAGACAAATGAATGACATTAAAAGACACATAACAAAAATAGAGTGAATGAACCGAACTCAACAATAGCATTACTTGTTTTAGAACACTAAACAACAACACTAGAGGGTAATTTGAAAATGAAGGTATGTGATTATGAAGCAAATGAATGACCTATTTGTTGCATAACTTAACAAGATCCTTTGTTCAACAAACCAATTAAACCCAGTAATGATACTGAGACCACGGCAATCCAGTGAGACACTTTGTTTAATGCATCAAGCAAACATGCATAGGACACTTCAAGTTTCAATTAAACTACTTAATAAAACTGAGACCTATAGTCAATAAACTGCCAAATGACTCCAATGAATGTGAGCACTGCTGGTTTAACAATTAAATGTAATAAAACTATAAAAGAGAGGCCGAATATTAATACCTCAATCTATATAGTTCATAACAAAACTAATTTCTATAGAAAATAATTAACCAAAAAACTTAACCTAAAAATCAATAAGAACAAGCTCAAGCCAGAGTTCATCAAACATTTGCATTTCAAATATTGATTAAGCAGAACTTGGGAGAGAGAGAGAGACAGAGAGAGAGCTGAATTTGAACCTCGATAAAGACAATTTTGGGTTTTTTTGGCAACAATTTGAAGAAGGTGCGGTCTCACATCACCAGAATTTGAGTCTCCGGCTGAGGCTTTGGGGCAGGAATAGGCGAAGCTTGGGCATCTCCTCCTTCATTCACTGATGCGTAGATCTGATGATCATCTTCCTCGCTGTCGTTGTGCACATCAAATGCGATCTTGTTGGATTCTATTTGAGGTTTGCAATCGTCCCCCAAAACTGAGAAAGTCGCGATAACTTATAGATTCTGAAAATAGGGTGATCGGAACAACGATGGTGAATGGGTGAAGGTGGTGGACTGAGTGATTATGGTAGATCGAGTTGTTGATGAACAAGATATTGGTTTTTGGGTCTAGGTTTTCAAGAGAGAGAGAGAGAGAGAGAGAGAGAGAGAGAGAGAGAGAGAGAGAGAACAAATTGAGAAAGGTCGAGTCAAATTAAGGGAGAATAAAAAATAGATTAAGTTAATCGGCATATACCATATTCATGGCATTTTCAAGACGCCATAAACCTAATGACATTCTAGTAAAACGTCATTGATTATGGCGTCTTGAAAACGTCGTTGAAAGGGACAAGATTTAACGGCGTTTCTATAACGCCATGCTAATGTTGTGAGACTTGCTTTTCATGATGTTTTCTAGAAAAGTGTCATCTATAAAACTTTCTATGACATTTTTTGTTAAAACGTCATCTTTAAAATGTCATTAAAACACGTATTTGTAGTAGTGTTACTCCGCACTTACTGATAGCCATAAATTAACCTTTTTAGAATTTAAAACCTGCTAAATCAACTGCCAAAATTCCATTCTAATAACCGTCACAATTCTTAACCATTGAAAAATATGAAACCTTATCAAAACTCCTCCAAAAATTCCAAACTTTACTTCATAAACCCCTCTCCTTAAAACCATCTCAAAAACATGAAAATCTGACCCTAAGGGGCGGCCGGCCGGCAGCCAAATTCCGGAAACCTCCAATCGCTACCAAATTTTGACACAACCTTCCTCTCAACATTCCAAACAACTTTCAGAACTATCACAAAGTCCAATTTCAAGCCTAACTAGTGTAATCAAAGCCAAACATTAAAAATCCCAAATTTCAAACCCTAGAATTTCAAACCTTCGATTCTCCTTACCTAGCTTGAGTTAGGCTGAATCCTTTTTGGGGTTTGCTGCTGGAAGGGAGAGCTTCCAAATGATACCAACAACTCCGGCTATGGTGGCCGGAAAAAGGATTTTCTGGCGAAAACCCCGCCACGCACAGCCACGACTTTCCAGCATGATTTCTCATTAACAGCGACGCGACACCGGTTGTCACGTACCTAGACTTGTAGAGGATGCTCCAAGCTTCAAATCGATACCAAGCACACCACCTAGTTCGATCGGACGGCGGCAAACAGAGGTGATGAAGTTGCTGGTCGGAGGAGAGGCGTGGGAGAAAGGAGAGAGAGTGAGGGGGTGAAACTGATTTCTTACCTTACCCATCCGGTAAGTTTCTATTTTTATACCCCCAACCAAAATAGTAACTTTCGTTTTTAGATCATAAATTCTTCATACGAACTCCGTTTTAAGCATGCCGCATGTCTACGAACTCTGTTTAACGTCCTCTACAACTTTCATGAAGAAAGTTTTCCCAAATTCCAAATGGAAGAAAAAGTCAACTTCTGGAGTCTTAAATAGTAAACGGTTACTCAAAACGGTAAAAGCCAAAGTAATACCATAAGTAAATAACCGTAAAATAACTTAAGAACCGGGATGTGACAATGCATCCCATCCATCTATCTATTTTACTTTTATGTCTTAGTTATTTAGTTTGTTTGTTAGTTGAAAACCCCAAAACATTATGACATGTTTTGTAAATCCATTGTGTGAGCCATTGTGTGAGCCTCTTTGTACACATATGCATAAGTGATTGATGACCTAGACCATATGATTGCTAGCTAGCTCGTGATCCCCGTGGTACAATAACTTCGAGTCTAAATATTTCCCTCTTTTTTGATGACCGTGCTTTTATTGCACATAAGTTGCAATTAGCATCAAATCATACAATACCAAATTAAGAAAACACAAACACAACGAGTCAGATAAATGAAAACAAGCCTAACACAAACACATTAAGTTAAATCTCAGAATTCTTTACCTCTTTCACACTGCTCATAAAACTCAAAGTCTGAAATGCATGGTTCTTCTTCTATACAACTAATATCATTTCCCCTCAACCAACTTTGTAGATAGATCAATGATTCAACAGATCTAGGAGCCACGGAACTCCGAAAGTTGTCAATGATTGTCAAGACCCACCCCGAATTTCACCCTGAAACCCAAGGTAAGTCTTGCGAGGTCCACCCTCAAGAAAAATTTATCGAAAAAAGAAAATTTATCGAAAAGTTCGACAAACCTCTCTTGAAAATAGACAACCCTAACCAGAAAAATTAAAGACTTACCCTCCTAAAACAAATTTACCAACCTCTAAATCATCCCATAAATATCCAAATACATTAACAACTTCAATTTTCGAATATACTAGACTAAACATAGATCTTAGCACACCCCCGAAAATATTATACAATAATCCTAAGAGTATAAAGAGCTACTAAAACCAATGGAAACAGGAAAATACCCTAGTAGGTTAAGCATGTAACCTACTAATGAAAAGTGGTTGATAGATGGGTAACTATGCCTCGTCTCCTCCTACTAGTACCAACCCGCACTCTGCAGACTTGGAATTTTAAAAACGAAAGGCCCAGGGGAAAACATTCAGAAATGTTAGATTGATTGGACAAAAATAAATTTAAAAAATATTTATGCTTCCCCAAAATATAATTTCCATAGGAAACACGTTGCATGAGACAGCTCAAAAGCTTTAACTCAAAAATTGACTAACACGAGACTAGTCTCGCTAGTCTCCCAAACATTAAGAAAAAGGCCTCTCAGCCTAGAATTATATATATATACGTATGTATTTACACTCTTCATATTTCTTGTATGAATTTTATGAATAAATATGAAAAATAGCAATTCATACAAGGCTACGACGCTAGTGTCTAACGCTCACGTTACACCATAATGGAATTTTATCTCATTATGGCGGAAAAGCACGAGTGTATATATACGTGCATATTCCCTATATAAATTTTTATATTTATATAGGGCTATGACGATTGGGTATAACGCTCACGTCACACCATAATGGAATTTTATCTCATTATAGCGGAAAAACACGTATAGCTAGCGAGCATTTATTTATATACATACTAACCTCATAATCAACCATATATGAATATATAATCACCGAAATTCTCAATTTCGGTTATTCTCCAACAAAAGAAAATATTCATCAATAAATCTTTTGTATGCACATTATTTAAAACAAAGGTCAACTTACAAATTAGGCCTAAGTCTGATGTCGGTCAGAGGTCTCCTCTGCTCGAGCCTCCTCATGTCATGTTGCAAGAACATAATTAAATCCTCAACTATAACCCAATGCTTATATAAAATTAGACAAAATTAATTATGAGCTTTGCACGCTCATCCATGTCTAACGTCTTAATTCTCAACTTCGCTTCGATCCATATTTTACCACAATATCAACATCCTTACTACCACTCACTCCAGTCCTAACAACAATTAACCAAACCTGCATTATATCTCATTAACCGCAATATTTTAAAAATCTTATAAAAATCGAAAACTTATCCAAAACTCCTTCAAAAATTTCAAACATCACATCAATATACTCCCCTTAAGAAAACACATCTAAAACCCAAAAAAATTGCCTTAACAGCGGCAGCGGCGACCGGCGGCCGGCTCCGGTGACCTCCAATGCCTACTAAAATTTAGCACAATCTTCCTCTCAACACGCACAACAACTTCCCTAACTAGCACAAACACAAATTCCAAGCCTATATAGGGTAATCGAACTAAAACAGTGATTTGAGACATAGAACTTTAACTCACCGATTCTCCTTACTTAGCTCAAGAGGGAGCGAATCATTTAGAGGGATTGCTACACGGGAGAAGGGTTTCCAAACGAGCCAAGCGGCTCCGGCTATGGTGGCCGGATGAGTGAGTTCCGGCAACCGAACGTCCACGGCAGTCGGGGCTTTCAAGCGGTTTTTCTCCCTCACGGCGGTACTAGGGCGGCCCCCACCGGTCTAGAAAGAGAGTTGGGTTGAAAGCCGACCAATTGGGACCGGTGCGGCGGTCTGCGGTGGCCGGACGGCGGTGGACGGGCAGCGGACAGCTCTGGTAGGGAGAGAGAGAGGGAGAAAGTCGGGAGGGAGGAGAGAGAAAAGAGAGAGAGGAGTTTGGGCTTTTCTGCCCAACCCGGTCCAACACCTCCATATAAACCAAAACCAAAATTAACACCTCCAAAAATAATACCATAATAAAACTTATCTCTTTACCGAGTAAAATTTACCATTTTTACCGTCGTCATAATTTTCTCATACGAATAATTACTCCGAAATATTGGTCCCTCAACACTTCTCTAGGGACCTTTGAACTAAAAATTCATTGATGAAGACGGTAAAACTATTATAAATTTCAAGCCAGTAAATAAAGTAAAAATTTAAAAGTCGAGATATAACAATGATTCGGCCTCCGGTGCTAAAAGCAGACTCGGATGCAACAGTTGAAACTTGAATAGCCATGGCATCTTTGGCTATTGCTGCAAGTACAAGTTACTTAGGTGCATTCATCCTCCACCATAGTAAAATAGGGAATTCAAGTGCTGCTTTCTCATTAGGGCTAGTGACTTCTAGAGGATCCAACAAGTGCTTGTCAACTTCATGAAAAACCACAGCTTCATCAAGCTTAGAAACTACCTTGCTCTAGTCAGCCATGTTACCTCTGCTGCCAATACTTATTACAGTGCTTTGTTATGTGCTTCAAGCTTCTCTTTCAGACTTCTTTACAAGAGCATTCTTTGGTTCATATTTTTATACAAGGACATCAACATATCCTTCAACTTCTTCGTTTTAGTCTCCGCCTCTTCCTTGGTAAACCCTTCATTTGTGAGTTGATGAACTTTATGTCTTAGCTTACACCTAGGATGAAGAATCAGCCCCATAAACACCAATGGATTCAAATCAGAATAGCTCCCAAAATACTTGAGGAATTTCCTCTTCATTTGTTCAGCCATTTCATGCAAAGTCTTCTCAGTTTCTGTAAGTGTTACTATTTCAGGTTGCACGAGGAGCTTTCCAATCTCAGTTTCTATTGACAACACATCATAAAATGTGGTGTGGATCGTGGGACGAGTACTTACACTAGGTCTTAGAGTAGCATTGAAAAACACTCTAAGAAAGTGCACAAACTCTTCTGCCTTAACCCATTCTTCCTCCTCGGGTGGCCCTACTCTGGCCTTCCTGCCTGTGGTTGGAAGCAAATTTCCTTCCTCATCAAACTCTTCATCAGGCTCTTTGAAATAGGTTGCACACTTCCATTCTTGCAAAGACTGTTGAACCTCAAGGCAGCTTCCCACATTAAGAATGTTGAATTCCGGCCACCTTGTAGAACATCCATAACAACCAAGCCCTTACAAGGGATCTCTTCCTTTGCCACACAAGCCTTAAAGCTATCCAACCTTGATGGTAAAAACCGCACAAACTTCACTGCATTTCTTATCGCTAACACTGCTTTATTCAACCTTTTCAGCCCACTTCCAACTATCAAATTACAAATATCGGCGAATATCTAACATGCATGTACTGACCCCCTAATATGGATTCTGATTTTTCTCTTTTGTTCAGCTTCGATCTAACATAATCAATAGCACACTTATTTGCTGCTGCATTATCGACTGTGATGGTAATAACCTTACTGATTCCCTAGTGAAGCAAACAAGCTTCAATCAGAAGACCTGTAGAATTCTCACTATGAGAAGATCAAATGCAAAAATTGATTATGATGTGTGCATTTCCCACTTATCATCGATAAAGTGTGCCGTTAGCACCATGTAGTTCATGTTTTGAACACTTGTCCAATTGTCGGTAGTTAGGCGAACCTAATGATGGCTAAGATCAGACTTCAGCTTCTTCTTTGTCTTATCATGCAAATCCAGAAAGTTCTTCACTAAAGTTTTCCTACAAGGGACTTTAAACAAAGGTACTGCAAGTCTGCAACATGACAAAAATGCCTAAATCCTTGCTTTTTCAACAAAGCTAGAAGGAAGTTCATCAACGACAACCATTTCAACACAAGCTCGCATAACTTCATCAGGATTATATGCTACCATCTTCATCGAATTACCCTTGCTTTTATCACCAGAAAATACTTTTTCATTTTTATCTACTGCTCTCCTACCCAGAAAGTACTTGCAGCTCTTGTTTATGTGCCTAAGCATCCCAGAATTTCCATTGCTGCGAGAACCACAAGCATAGTCCCCTAAAGGACCCTTAGGATAGTATATACACTTGGACCTCTGAGTTTCTTTCACAATATCTTTCTGACCCTTCACCTTAATCACTTTCCTTCACTTTCCTATATGTATATTCTTTTAATGCTCCCATATCCAACTACGTTTCCTACTACCCCGAGTATCCTCATTATTACTAAACTGAGGAGCTTCTTCAATAATTTGAGGCAATGAATCAGAGATAGAAGGAGAGGTACTAGAAGAATCGATCTGCGTCATCTGACTAGAGGTAAGGACTACTTCCGCTGCTTTATCTAGCCCAACTTTCTTCTTACTCTTTCTAAACTGCATGAGAAAGAAAATTAAGAATTAAGAAACATAAACTTATGAATCAAGATTCAAGCATGACTTGTTTCGATTACATAAAGCCATAGAGCGTAAACGTACTCGTAGTTTTCCCATTGCGAGAGGCTTTGAGACTTCGAGAGAGAAAGAGAGACTGAGGATCGGTATACACGGCGAGCGCGGTACTGAGAGTAGAGAGGCGTGTTTTACACTTCTACTGTTCTACTGGTTTTAGAAAGAGGAATGCGATGGACTGGGATTTGAGAGAGGCACTTTATATTCTAGGGTTTGAGAGACACTTGTCTGAGTCGTTTGACTGATATTGGACTGGGCCTCTGGGCTTATATATTCGGATCCGGACGGTAAAATCGGTATCTACTTGGTCCATACCGATCCGACTCGTTTACATAGATTCAAGATTCGAGATGGGTCGGGACAACAAATTTTTACACTTTTATCCCGACCAGGATCGGTATCGCGATCTCATTATTGAATTCCCAATCCATCAGAGAGTAAAAAGGGAAGGAAAAAATTAAGCCAATGATAGCAAATAAACTCTTTAAATAAGAGAAAACTCAAAGCATAGTTTGATTGTATTGATTTCTAGCTTTAAGTTTGCAATTGATGTAGCTATTTAAATTCAAAGAAAGTCAGGAGCTACTTTTAGTGAATAAGTAGTTATTTCAATTCGAAGAAAGTCAGGAGCTACTTTTTGGTGATGTCTTCTCATTTAATCAGAAGGGCAAAAGACTAAAAAAAAAGGGTTACAAATTTCAATTATATAAATGAAACCTATAAGGCATGTTCAATAATGTGAATTAGGTGTAAATCAAAATGAAATATGGGTATGAGTTTATCTTAAAATGTGTTTCTTTTTTTTGTTTTTGTCTAATATATTTTCTCAAAAGAATTTAGGCCAACAAAGATTTATTGACTATTACTAACATCATCCCTTTATTTCGGCACATCTAGCAACCTCTTGGTTTTTGATAGCGGAGACGACGACATCGGCAGCGACGACTAGAGTTTGTTTAGGCGACGGCGGCTGTATTTGCAAATTAGGGTTTGATGTAAACCTTTTCTTTTTAGGGTTACTCTCTTTTACCCTTTCCAATTGGATTGGGTTGAGTGGTAATTTTCCTTATGTTAATTTGTAATTGAGTTTTTTTTTTTGCTCCTCTAAGAACATCTCCAATGATCTTGTTAAATTTTTTTAAGAAAATAACAAACCACTACCATAGACAGTTGCAAAATACAGAAAAACCAACTTTCAACATATTTAAAAATGATAAGGACATAAGCCCAAGCCCACAATGCATAGTCTCACTCTAAAGTAACTACAAAACCAATTGTCAGCAATTTTTACGCAAAATACCCAAAAAACCAATCTTTTCTAAAGTAACTACAAAATTGTCATTGCCTCAACCAAAAATACCCTAACCAAAAATATCTTAATATCTTCTCTATCTCTCTCTCTTTCTCTCTCTCTCTCTTTCCACCACATGACGCCGATCGACTGCATCGTAATTGCTAGATCGACCTCGCCAATCGTCTCTGCCGCCTGCTAGATTGACCTCGTCGATTGACTCCACCGCTGCTAGATCGACTCTGCAGTTTGATCGATTTTGCCGTTCGATCGACTTCGCCATTGCTAGATCGACTTCGCCGCTCGATCGACACCACAGTTCGATCAACTCCGTCGTTCGATCGACTCCGCCGCTTGATCGACTTCGCCTGCTAGATCGACTCTGCCACCTGCTAGATCGATGTCGTTGTTAGATCGATTCCGCCTGCTAGATCGACCTCGATGATCGACTCCGTCGTTGATAGATCGACACCCTTGAAATCATAAAGTTTTGATCGCTCCACTTAATCGGTTTTATCATCTGATTTCGTCCTTGGGAGGGGATGCTGCTAGCTCGGCTTCATTGTTGAATGTCCAGGTTATGCTGGCTTGGTTTTCGTCAGAATCAAAGCAGGAGGAGTTAGGTATCAGAGCCGTTAAATTGGTTTTAGCGTCCAGATCTGATGACAACGAGTTGGTTTGTATTAATATGTGGAAAGTTGAGGTGAAAGGAGTTGTACTACTTTGATTTTCATAATGTTGCTTTCTTTCTGATCTAAAATTTGGGCGACGAGTTTCTGCAAATTGAGTGTGATTAGTGTTGTATACCTCATTATGCATAAAGATTGGACGACTAGGCAGTAGCAGGAAGATTTGACTACCAGTGTAGTGGTAGGAAGATTTGATGATCAGACAGTGTAGTAGCAAGAAGATTGGACGACCAGAAGTAGTAGCCGGAAGATTAGACGAACACACAATGTAGTTGCATGAAGATTGGACGACCATGTATTAGTAAAACATGCTACTACATTAGCTGAGCCACTGAAAACCTGCTATTGTACTTACTGAAGCTGCTACTACACTAACTGAACCACTAAAACTCTGCTACTACATCTGTTGGAATTGTAGCTTTCCAGCAAATATGCTACTACATTAGCTGAGCCACTAAAAACCTGCTACTGCACTTACTGAAGCTGCTACTACACTAGCTGAACCACTAAAATCCTGCTACTACATCTGTTGGAAGTGTAGCTTTCCAACAAAATATGCTACTACATTAGCTAAACCACTGAAAACCTGCTACTACTTATACTGAGATGTTAACCTCCGCTACTACTTTCTACTAGAATGTTAACCCCTGCTACAACTTATACTAGAATGTTGACCTCTGCTACTACTTTGACTGGAATTAACTGCTACTACACTAAGTTATTAAAAACCTGCTACTGTATTCTATTTACTGAAAAATCTCAAAATGAGAGACATTTCTTTTCTAAAAGTATATTTAATTAGTGTAGGGTTAGTTTGGTAAATTAAATCATCATGACACATGACATGTAGAGAAAAGATTGTCCTTAATTGTTAAAAACTGTCCTTATTTGTTTAACAACAACACAAGTGGATTTATTTGTGTTTCAAATCCTTTTGGAGGATGTATATGTGATTTGCTAAATTTTTTTGTCATCTTACGTGGCAAATGACATTTTGCTACAATTTTTCCTCCAACCAAGATGTCAAATATATGTATTATTTTGTTAAGAATTTTCTCTTATTTTAATATGATATCTCATCCTATCCTTTATTCATCTAATCTTCTCACTCTATTTCTTTTATCCCAAACTTGTTTCTCTTCACGTTCTCCATCTCACCAAACCTCCTAACTCTTCTACAAAACCTCTAGCACCAATTTCACTCTCGCTAAATAGAACAAGACTAGATCGAAGACCAGCAACTCTCCTCCCAAATCCCAGATCCCTAATCTTACCACAACTCATTTTGATTGTGGAATATGAAAAGGTGTTCCTCATCCACAATCTCTCTCCATCTGCTTCTTCTACTCTATGTCTCTTCTATAATCGACTTTTTAGAATTGGGGAAATTCTGGAGATTATTCATCTCTGAGTAAAATCTCCATCTCTGAGTGTTGCGAAAGGAAAGAAGAGAAAGAAATATGCAGGGAAGAAGAGAGAAAGGGGGAAGGAAGAGAGAGAAAGAACAATAAAGAAAAAAAAACCATTTTTAGGTCAACTCCAACAGAGGACCTACAACCCAGTTTTAGTCCTATATATGGACTTTTCATCTCTGACAGGCCAAAAAAATGGGTTCTGGTTTTGGAAATATAGGACCGGCCAAGTCCTATTTTCAGTCCTATATTTGGGACAATTCCAGGACCAATACTCGATTTTGGGCTGGGCTAGAGAAGACCCTGAAGCGACGCTCTCGGCAAGGACGTGGAGACGAACGCGCGCTCCAGCTCCATTCAAGTTGACAACACATGTAACGCGCGCTGCAGAAACGTTCACGCACCTCTCTCCTCAGCCGGGTCCCATGTCACGTGCAACGGTCTGTCCTGCTGATCGTTGTGCAGCTCCAATGGTCCTGAAATGAAGGGCCCTGATTTCACACGGGATTTTGAAATGGACGGTCAAAGTCTGCGAGGTCTAACGGTTAGAAAAAAAGTTACGGCCCAACATTTTTACCTCATTATAAAACTCGTTTTTACCTAAAAAAATCAGAAATAACATAAGAAATGTACAGATCCATTGGGAACTTTTTTTTTGAAGAATTCTATAAATACCAACCCAAGACTTCACAAATTCCTCACACCAAAATCCTTTTCTCCTTCCAAACTTTTCATTTATTCACGACATTATGTTCTTCAAATTTTTTCTTTCCAAGAGAAAAAAATGGGCAAAAGAAAGGATTCATGGAGACACAACGAAGAAGCTATTCTTTGCCATGCTTGGATCACCATCACCACCTACGGTGCCACCGGAACAAATCAATCGGCGGATACAATGTGGGAGCGTATATCGGCCGAGTACAAGGCACAAAAACCAGCAACTTGCATAGAGAGATCATCGGATAGTTGTAAGGCTCGTTGGAAGGTATTTAGTCTGCTATGTACGAAGTGGCACGAATCTCTTACCCAAGCCGAAGTGGACCACCGAAGCGGCGAAAATAAGGAAGACGATGTAAGTATATTATTCATATGTTAAGAAAATGTTTTATTTATTCTTTGTCATTTAATTTATAGAAAATTATGGTGTAGCTAGGTTGCTAAGTGTGTAACCATGAGCATATGAGCATATGAGGATTTAATTTTACTCATGCTAAAAGACAATATATTTTAGTGTAAGTAATATATAAATTACTTAATTTGTTGTGTAGCTCATGAGTACTAATAAATATTACTTCATTTTGTTTTTCTAGCTCATGAGAGCTAGGTCAATTTACTATGACAAAGTTGGCATGGATTTTGTCTATGATCATTGTTAGCGATACTTGAAAAATACTATCAAGTTTGGGGAAACACCTTCCACCGAAGCCATGAACTAGCGTATTCCTACTCCTATCAACTTGGAAGAAGATGGAGCAAAAGCCAATGAAGCGGAGCCAACTACAACAAGACAAGAACAACCTCAAGGACAAAAAGCTCAAAAGCTAGCAAAGAAAAAAGGCAAGCAACAAGATGCGGATGGCTTACGCATTCAAATGCAAAAGGCTCAAGAACAAAGTGAGCGTGGATATCTACAAAGGCAACAAGAGATAATTAATAGGGAGGAAGCAACCTCAAGTTCTCCAGTGAACCCTCAAGATCAAGTGTCACACCCCAGTCCTTAAGTTATTTTACCATTATTATCATTGGTATTATTTTAGTCTTTCACCGTATTAAGTAACTATTTACTGTTAAGGACCTTAAAGTTGACTTTTTCTTTTGTTTGGAATTTGGGAATACTTTCTTCATGAAAGTTGTAGAGGACGTGATTACGAGTTCGTAGACATGCTACGCGTTAAAATCAAAATTAGCATGGAAACTTATCCTCTAAAAGGGAAATTTTTGTGTTGGTAAAATAGGGGTAAAAATTTAGTAGGTTATTTTGGTTGAGGTTTTTAAGTTGGACCGGGTGTGGGAAGCCCAACACCCGTTTTTTTTTTCTCTCTCTCTCTCTCTCTGTCTCTGTCTCTCTCTCTCTCTCTTCTCTCTCTCTCCCTCTCGCGAACGGACCCGATTAACCGGAGACTCCACCACGCCAGTCACCGTCCGGCCGCTAGGGACCACCGGACCGGTCCCTTTCGGACCCCCCGCCACCTCCTCTCTCTTCCTGGGCCGGAGATCGTGTACGGGTCGCCTCCGAGCGGGAGAAATGCACTTCCCCGCTACCGACTGTCTCTTAGCCGGAGCTCCGTCTTCCGGCCACCATAGGCCGAGATTTTTGGCTCAACTGGTAGCCCTCATCTACATGAGTAATCCATCCAAAGGAATATGCTTAATTCGATCTTGTTGTTGAGAAATGTATAATTGAAGTTCTAGGGCTCAATTTAAGGTTTTGGTCCGATTAGCCTTGTTATGCTTAGAATTGGATTTTGTGCTAGATAATGAAGTTGTTGTGTGGATTGAGAGGAGTGTTGTGCTAAAATTTGAGAAGCATTGGAGGTCGCCGGAGAACGGCTGCCGGTCACCGCCCCTCAGGGGCTGTTTTTCATGTTTTTAAGATGGTATTCAGGAGAGGAGTTTAATGAAGTATAATTTGGAATTTTTGGAGGAGTTGTGATAATGTTGGGGATTCTTCAATGGTTAAGGATTTTGGCGGTGATTAGAATGGAATATCGGTAGTTGGGTTAACCGGTTTTAAAATGCGTATAAGGTTAATTTTTTTTGGTTATCGGTGATGGTGGTGAATCTTGAGTTATAATGGATTAAAGATGGAGAAAATAGGCAAGGAAGAAGAATAATTTTAGACCCTTAATTTTATGGAATTATTTATTGAAGTTTTAATGTTGAATGGGAATTAATATTAATTATTGTTCAGGACGTGAGGAAAATCATTTGGAGGAAGCCTCGGGACGTCAGCAGGCATAGCCGAGCACTGTGAGTGGACCTTTGATTTGAATGCCTTGTGTGCAATAAAGTTTATTTAATTTTCAAAGGCATATTGGAGATTTTATAATTTCTTGGAGTAAAGAGTTACATTTATTTTTGGGAACTCTCTTAAGCATTTTACTTGACATGTTCCACATGTCAAGTGATTTTTATATTAATTTTTGAGAAAGTGACGTTCTGAATATTTGTTATTTCTTTTATTTCATCATAAATGGTTGTTATATAATCATTATTGCTAGCTAACCATTATTTACGGCTACTCGTCATAGGTAAGTAGTGCGTTTAGCGCGGGACGCTATATTAGCTTGGGAGGTAACCGATCGGTACATATATATATATGTTAGCTAGCCATTATTAGCGGCTACTCACTATAAGTGAGTAGGGCGCTTAGCGTGGACGCAATTATAGCCTAGGAGGCTTCGACCCTAGCTTGGGAAGCTCATCGTTATGGTGAAACCTCTTCCCCAATTTTATCAAATAATGAGAACCAATGGGATTGATTCATCATTATTATTTGTACATATTTATGGAAAATCTTCCATGAATGACATGCAAAATATTTTTCTAATGGAAATTATGGGAGAGCATAAAATTTGATTTCATTGCTCCATATTTTAGTTATTTATTTTTGTCCACTCACTTTAACGTTTTAAATGCTTCTCCCCAGGGCCTTTCGTTTTTAAATGCCCAGTCTGCAGAGTTTGGTTTGGGGAGGATAGGAGGCGTGTCATAAATCTCCACCTCATCCAGTTTTCCCATATAGGTTACCAGTTTAACCTATTGTGTTGTTTCTCTCATTTTCCTAGTAGATGCTCTGATAATTATGAGATGGTTTAAATGTGTTAAGAGCTGATGAAAAAGATTCATTTGTTTGTGTTTATTTGAGAGATTATATTTATAGATATTGTTTGGAAATTATTGTGAGTTGGGTTTGGTGACTTTTCTTTCAGTTAGGGTTACCCATTATCAAGAGAGGTTTCGCCAATATTTTTGGTAAAATTTCCCTTGAGGTGGGTGCCGCAGGATTTATTCCGGATTTCAAGGGGGAGATTCTGGGTAGGTCCTGACACACTACTGGAAAAAACCTCTTAGGCAACGGAACTATTCTGTCACCTAAGTAACAAAATTCGTCTCCTAAGTACTTAGGAGAAGGAATTTCTGTCGCCTAAGTTCTGTCGCCTAAGTAGGGTGAGGTAGGTGTCTTGGCGACGAAAAATTGATTTCCATCGAGACAAAATTACTTAGGCGACGAAACTATTTCCGTCGCCTAAGTACTCGTAGACAAGAGTTTTCCCTCTCCAAAGTACTTAGGCGACTGATATTGTTTAATGACAAAAAAAATTATTTTTTCCCTAAGTACTTAGGCGACTAAAGTGAAAAAAATAAAAAATAAAAAATAAATGGGCGCGGAGTCCACTTGACACGACCCACCCCGAATTTCACCCTGAAACCCGGAGTAAGTCGTGCGGGGACCATCTCCAAGGAAAGTTTACCGAAAATTCGGCATAACCTCCCTTGAAAATGGACAACCCTTCCTAATAATACCTGCAAACACTTCTGAAAATTTAAATCCAACCATAAACTCCTGGAGCCTTCGTGCTCCCCAAATCACATCTCCCAATTTAATTACTAACTTAAACAAGAAAATCTCATAGCCAACAGCCACAATTCAGATTAACTCTATTTGAAAGGGGACGAATCAGAAATATAAAAATGAGCGGAAGCTACACTATTGACTATGCCTCTTCTCCATATACGTCCGACCTCAACTATGCAATCCTGCAAACTGGGCATTTTTAAAACGAAGAGCCCAGGGGAAAACATTTGAAAACGAAACGTTAGAGTGAGTGGACAAAAATAATTTAACGAATAAAATATTTATGTTTCCCCAAATCAATTTCCAAGGAAAATCGAATGCATGCTGCAAGCGATAAAACTTTCATCTCATAATATCGAGTCTCCCAGACTCTATAATATATGTATGTATTTACACACGTCCATACTCCCTATATAAATTCATGGGTCTATATAGGGCTACTACGCTCGCGTCCAACGCTCACGTCACGCCTTAATGCGGTGCTACACTACGCCATCAAGGTGGACAGACGGGTGTATAAATATGTGTCCATACTCCCTATATGAATTAAACACTTAAATAGGGCTACTACGCTTACGTCCAACGCTCACGTCACGCCTTAATGCGGCTATATGCTACGCCATTAAGGTGGACAGATACATATGGCTAGCTAGCATTTTCTATACATACTCTCTCATAAATACATATTTATATCTACCGAAAATCCCATTTTCGGTATCTCTCCAAGAGAAATAAAAGCGTCAAAACTAATTGACGTCAAAACTCCAACAAAAGGAAATGTTCAATCATGAACCATAGCATGCATATTATTTAAAATAAACGTCCACTCACAGTATTAGGCCTAAGCCTTGCAATGCTCGGCATACTCCTCGAGCGCTGCCTCCACTATTCACAATCTCGAGTCAATCCCACGTCTGATAATAAACAGCATAATAAATCGGTCAAACCAGATTCCGAAATAATCATTGATTGGACTTCTTCCTAATTTGACTAGGTTTCCCTCGGTTGACCAGGATTGACCAAATGATTTAAATATTAGCCAACTAACGAAGCCTCAACAATTTCCATTTTAACCTTCGACTTAACAAATCGGGTTACCTTGATTACTCTACCATCCAATTTAATTCCAACAACCATCTTAATAATTCAATTACAATTGATTCCTCATCCAAACAATCCTCAATCACTCTCTCTTTAAACAACTTCACACCAAAAAATCACTAAGGGCACCCAAAATGGGTTTCCATAAATAGAAAGTTTTCAAAAAGGGAAAGTTTCACCAAAATAGGAACTTTCCTCACTTAGAAAGATTTCCGATTATAAACCGACAAACTTTCCTATTTATGAAACAACGCAAAACAAAAGGAAAACTTCGAAAACTACCTCAACTGCTTTTGTCGGACTAACTGCCTTCGTCGGATTCCGACGACTTGTCAGAATATTCTGCCGGATTCCGACCACTTGCCGAAAAATTGGTCATAGTCTCCCTGCATCTTCTAATCTCCCAGTTATCGACAAATACGCAGAAAATAAACGATTCAAACACCAACCAACCGAAACCACACAACAACAACACCAAAGATCAAGACTTAACACTCACCTTGCTATAATCCTCGCCGAAACCATGCTCACTGACAGCCCAAAACCGCAGTCATGATCGGAGGACACTTAATCAAATACCCAAAACCACTGCCTCCTTCTGAAACAGAACAACTTCCTCCAACTTCTTCCAAAGTGCGTCGGGCTCCCACCAACCACAACTAGGTTCGCCTGAGCTCCACGGACACACTGAAATTCAAGAACAAAAGCCCTTGTTGGAGACCGAACTTCAACCCAGAAAACAGAGAAAAGGGAAAATCTGATTAGGGCTCTATAATTGGAAATCGAAGCTCAAGGAAGACCGAAAAACTAGAGGGAAGTGAGGAGCATACCTTCACTAAGCACAAGCTCACAGGAAAAGAAAAGATTCGGTCGGAATTTGGGTTTTGGGGATTTAGGGTTCTTGCTTCGATCGGACGGGATAGATGATGCCTGGCAAGTTGATGGGTAGCAGTAGAGAGAGGAGAAAGAGACAAGTCTATTGGGGGTGGTAGCTCGACCTGCGACGGCCGGACGACAGCACTCCGGCGTGGAGCAGAGAGAGAGAGAAGAGAAAGTCGGGAGGGAGGAGAGAGAGAATCGGGGAGAAAGAGAGAAGGAGAAAAAAAAACAAATGGTTTGGGCCTTTCCCCCAAACCGGACCAACACTTCAAATTTAATACCCACACCAATTAACAACCCAACTCCACAAAAAAAAACACCTCAAAAATAATACCCGAATAAAAATTACCTTTTACTAGCTAAAATTTACCATTTTTACCGTCGTCATATTTTCCTCCTACGAATAATCCTCCGAGCATAACTGTCCCCGAAACCCCTCTAGGGACCAATTAAACTATAACTTCAATGACCGAGACGGTAAATTCTTATTATAAGCAAGCTAGTAAATAAGGTAAAAATTTACGGGTCGGGATGTGACAATTCTCCCCTCCTTTAAAAAATTTCGTCCTCGAAATTTACATACATGACATTCGAAGAGATAGGGATACTGCTACCTCATTTGCTCCTCTGATTCCCAAGTAGCTTCTTCTACTTGGTGACTCCTCCACAGAATTTAACAAGAGGAAAAGATTTGCTTCTAACCAGTTGCTCCCTCTGGTCTAAAAACTGAACTAGATCCTCATCAAAGGTCAAATCTTTCTACAAAATAATCGGCTGCTCTTGCAACCCATGAGAGGAATCGGTAATAAACTTGCGAAGCACGGATACATGAAACACATTATGTATCCTGGATAACTCTGGAGGCAAAACTAACTGAAACGCAAGAGAGCCAACTTGATCTAAAAACCCATAAAGACCAATAAATCTTGGAGCAAGCTTTGCACGTTACAAAAACGTACCACCCCTTTCCAATGATACAATTTCGAAAACACTCAAAATACTCACCTGAAACTCATGGTCCTTCCTGTGAACATCTTTAAAACTCTACTAGCTAATAAGAGCTGCTTTGAGTCCAACTCTGACTCCTTTAACCTTTTCCTCTGAATTCCGAATTATTTTAAATCTTCTCGAAGATTCTAAGTCCTTCGTTGAACTACCACTAACGTTAACACGTAAGTGAGTTCAGTGATACCTATTCCAGAGTACGAGTACGCGTAGGTATGCACACTCTTTCCTGAGCAATGGAAATAGCTAACCCAAATAAAACGCATAAATTTGCTATCACCATCGGGCTCAAATCTTCTAACGTCACGCAACAACCTCGATAGCACGCTGCTCACAACTCAACAATGAAGCCCACTTGCTAGGAAACTAAAGTTCACGCATTCCCACATGCTCATAGGGGTCAAAATTTAAGACCCGCTAATCGAACAGATTTAAGGATGCACACACTGCAGAACTGCGACAATCATGTCTAAAACAGAGGCACTTTGCGGAGTCAAAGCTCTCGCAAGTCCACAAGATAACCTCGCTTTGCCTAAGTGACCAGTCCACCAATAAATAATAACCTCGATTCTAGAAATGACATTATGAAGAGATCAATACCACATCACTGAGGTCTCTCCGCCAAAACTATAACATTACCATTTTGTGCACCACAAACTAGCAACTTATGGGAATTCCAACTCTTTCTTGATTCTGCTATCTCTGCTAATCTCCTTACCACAACCCATAAGATAATCTGAAGCATGACTATCATGTGGAATCTAGATATTCCTCGTTGCTTGCCATAAGCAAAACTAACTAATAATGCCCACGAAAAATTGGCACAGTCAAATCATGATGCTAAACTTGACGTTGAAATCCACATAAATAGAACACCTTCCTTAAGCATTGACAAAATTTACATCTCCAGCCATGCTACTTATTCGGGTGCAAACGCGACCCCAAGAGTAATAATTAAAAGCACATGGCTCACTCTAGCCGTTCCACAAGAATGATTCTAAAAGCCAAAACCTTAGGACCCAACAAACACACTTTTTAACGATTAATCTGATAGCAGAAGACGATCTGAAAAACAAACATGCTCCAGTCTCCTACACCTCCCAAGGCCATGACTTCCCACCAAAAAGATTCTTCGAAAACTGAGCTTGCAATAGCATGCAACTAACAAAAGCAAAGATCAATTTTTTTTATACAAGACCCACTACTACACCTTGTGGTTCACCAACCAACAAAAACCATGAATTCAAGCAAGAATCAAAACTCATGGCTTAACTCAGCTCAAGTTCCAGAAGAAATGACTTAAAGCACACGAAAGGCAAGTCCTCTAACTTTGAGCTTAAAAGCTCCACAAATCTCCAATACCACCAGAGCCCGCTTCGAAATCATACTAGAAACCTCCACTAATCATGCTGTCACCAACGGATGAACGCACAACCAAGTAACGAAGACCTCCCAAATCAAACTTGGATCAATGAGTGGTCCCACCACAATACGATCCTGAGAAGACACATTGATCAACCTATCCACAAATCTACCATTCGCCATTTTAAATCTCTGAATAAACAGACTCGAAAAAAAAAACTCCTTGAGTCAACAGGGGGAAACCTCCTCCCCTGAAGCTACAACATAAATCACACCCACAACGCCACACAAACCATCAAAATCAACATCACCATGCAACTCTTAAACTACGACATAGGATTTACAGCATCAAGACTCATTGCTTAAATGAACTCTAGCTCACTTGGGATCAGCACTAGAATTATTCCGAATCCATGACTACGACACAACTACCAATTTATCATTTACCTCGAAACTTCGACAAAATAACCAGAATCTCTACCCTTCAAATCGAAGCGTTGAAATCGCATTCCATGATTTCAAGCTCTGAGGATGCTACCCAAAAACTAAAGTAGGAATAATTTAAATATTCCCACACACACCACAACCAAAACTTTGCTCCATTTCACTGAATTAGAAATAAGGGGAGGATGGATCCTCCCATTGTTGTGTCATAGTTAGTCACCCATTGCGAATGAAATGATGTCAAAAACCAGCTTCGATCAAAAATTTTAAGACTTACATCAACCACCCAGAACGACACTGCTTAAAAATTACTTTGGACACCCACGCACTCTTGCTCTATGATCCAGTGGGTTTTATTCCACTGCTACTACTTCCACCAACTCCACACAACTGCTATAGAATACCTATGACAACACGAATAAATTCACCAGGTGTTGTCGTAAAACTGAAATGACCACAACCATTTCGCTCTCACTCCACTATTACTTTTCAATTCAATTTACATTATCATCTTCCAAACACTCAACAAATCTGGAAACCAAACTTCAACACCTGGAATTCCGAAAGAATCCATACTGGCTCCACGATTAAAATAATATAACTGACATCTCACTCCACGATTCCACACTTGCTTGAAACTCAACATTTAGTGCCATCAATAAAATTTTAAAAATTCCTCGACTGTGGCACAACAAGAAGTTGTCACAATGCACTGACGAATGACTTTTGTAAAACCAACAATCCAAGTCATTCTACTTAGTACTTTAACAAACTTCAACTAACCCACAATAGAGACCAAAATCATCAGAAATCTTACTATTCATCGACTATTATTATCCGTCATTTCCAAAAGATATTACCACCACTATCTTAATAAATTGCTCAAAAGATAAAAACTTATCCATAATTAAAGTCGTAGGAACCAGAATACGTGCTGACATAACCAGCATTATTCCAAAATGTTCCTAACTGCTTTCTACTGAGGATAAACATAGTCGGTAAATTAGCCTTCAATCATGACTTATCTAATTTGACATTTAACTTTTTATGCAATAACTTCCTGCAACCCAACACTAGTCACAGATCCCATGTGACTAACTCGCTCAGGATTATGGTCCTCAAAAACTAGTAAAGGTACCCTTTGGAATTACTATGGGTACCTCCCTCATCACTTCAATCAACCTTTACCTCAAAAGAAAACACCACTTATTTCAAACTTTCCTTCCAACTCTTTTATCCCAGAAATCACGCAATTTGATACCACGATTTTTCCATCGGACTACTACAACTTCACACTTGCCCACTATAAATAGTGAACTCCAAGGCTTGAATTAAACTTTTCACCTTCTAAAAATTCGCACGAGATGCTCACCCTAGCATCTTAATCATAACCCAAGCAATAATTTGGGACAAAATGAATAGAATACTGCCACGCATATGAGTTCTCAACTGGAGTTCCCAACTCACAATTGAACTCTAACAATTTATGATATCACTCAACAACCCTTGGAAAGGCGTGATCCATACACATTTTCATTACTCGAAACATAATGATTTCCAAAGAGGTCGGCATACGGAGGCATAGTCTTAGAGATGAAAACATTTATGGCACACTACTGTCCATAAATAAAATAAGAACAACTACATCACTCACTTAATCAACACATAGTGTCTAAAGCATATAATGCTAATAGATCCGCCGCGGTCAGACCATCACTCTATAGACACTAAGTGTGACCAAGAATATGAGGTAGTACTAAAAGAGAAAGGAATCGAATAACCTAATGCTCTGATACCAACTGACACGACCCACCCCGAATTTCACCCTGAAACCTGGAGTAAGTCGTGCGGGGACCACCTCCAAGGAAAGTTTACCGAAAATTCGGCATAACCTCCCATGAAAATGGACAACCCTTCCTAATAATACCTGCAAACACTTCTGAAAATTTAAATCCAACCATAAACTCCTGGAGCCTCCGTGCTCCACAAATCACATCTCCCAATTTAATTACTAACTTAAACAAGAAAATCTCATAGCCAGCAGCCACAGTTCAGAGCAACTCTATTTGAAAGGGGACGAATCAGAAATATAAAAATGAGCGGAAGCTACACTATTGACTATGCCTCTTCTCCATATACGTCCGACCTCAACTATGCAATCCTGCAAACTGGGCATTTTTAAAACGAAGAGCCCAGGGGAAAACATTTGAAAACGAAACGTTAGAGTGAGTGGACAAAAATAATTTAACGAATAAAATATTTATGTTTCCCCAAATCAATTTCCATGGAAAATCGAATGCATGCTGCAAGCGATAAAACTTTCATCTCATAATATCGAGTCTCCCAGACTCTATAATATATGTATGTATTTACACACGTCCATACTCCCTATATAAATTCATGGGTCTATATAGGGCTACTACGCTCGCGTCCAACGCTCACGTCACGCCTTAATGCGGTGCTACACTACGCCATCAAGGTGGACAGACGGGTGTATAAATATGTGTCCATACTCCCTATATGAATTAAACACTCAAATAGGGCTACTACGCTTACGTCCAACGCTCACGTCACGCCTTAATGCGGCTATATGCTACGCCATTAAGGTGGACAGACACATATGGCTAGCTAGCATTTTCTATACATACTCTCTCATAAATACATATTTATATCTACCGAAAATCCCATTTTCGGTATCTCTCCAAGAGAAATAAAAGCGTCAAAACTAATTGACGTCAAAACTCCAACAAAAGGAAATGTTCAATCATGAACCATAGCATGCATATTATTTAAAATAAACGTCCACTCACAGTATTAGGCCTAAGCCTTGCAATGCTCGGCATACTCCTCGAGCGCTGCCTCCACTATTCACAATCTCGAGTCAATCCCACGTCTGATAATAAACAGCAGAATAAATCGGTCAAACCAGATTCCGAAATAATCATTGATTGGACATCTTCCTAATTTGACTAGGTTTCCCTCGGTTGACCAGGATTGACCAAATGATTTAAATATTAGCCAACTAACGAAGCCTCAACAATTTCCATTTTAACCTTCGACTTAACAAATCGGGTTACCTTGATTACTCTACCATCCAATTTAATTCCAACAACCATCTTAATAATTCAATTACAATTGATTCCTCATCCACACAATCCTCAATCACTCTCTCTCTAAACAACTTCACACCAAAAAATCACTAAGGGCACCCAAAATGGGTTTCCATAAATAGAAAGTTTTCAAAAAGGGAAAGTTTCCCCAAAATAGGAACTTTCCTCACTTAGAAAGATTTCCGATTATAAACCGACAAACTTTCCTATTTATGAAACAACGCAAAACAAAAGGAAAACTTCGATAACTACCTCAACTGCTCTTGTCGGACTAACTGCCTTCGCCGGATTCCGACGACTTGTCCGAATATTCTGCCGGATTCCGGCCGCTTGCCGAAAAATTGGTCATAGTCTCCCTGCATCTTCTAATCTCCCAGTTATCGACAAACACGCAGAAAATAAACGATTCAAACACCAACCAACCGAAACCACACAACAACAACAACACCAAAGATCAAGACTTAACACTCACCTTGCTATAATCCTCGCCGAAACCATGCTCACTGACAGCCCAAAACCGCAGTCATGATCGGAGGACACTTAATCAAACACCCAAAACCACTGCCTCCTTCCGAAACAGAACAACTTCCTCCAGCTTCTTCCAAAGTGCGTCGGGCTCCCACCAACCACAACTAGGTTCACCTGAGCTCGACGGACACACTGAAATTCAAGAACAAAACCCTTGTTGGAGACCGAACTTCAACCCAGAAAACAGAGAAAAGGGAAAATCTGATTAGGGCTCTATAATTGGAAATCGAAGCTCAAGGAAGACCGAAAAACTAGAGGGAAGTGAGGAGCATACCTTCACTAAGCACAAGCTCACCGGAAAAGAAAAGATTCGGCAGGAATTTGGTTTTTGGGGATTTAGGGTTCTTGCTTCGATCGGACGGGATAGATGATGCCTGGCAAGTTGATGGGTAGCAGTAGAGAGAGGAGAAATAGACAAGTCTATTGGGGGTGGCAGCTCGACCCGCGACGGCCGGACGACAGCGCTCCAGCGTGGAGCAGAGAGAGAGAAGAGAAAGTCGGGAGGGAGGAGAGAGAGAATCGGGGAGAAAGAGAGAAGGAAAAAAAAAAACAAATGGTTTGGGCCTTTCCCCCAAACCGGACCAACACTTCAAATTTAATACCCACACCAATTAACAACCCAACTCCACAAAAAAAAACACCTCAAAAATAATACCCGAATAAAAATTACCTTTTACTAGCTAAAATTTACCATTTTTACCGTCGTCATATTTTCCTCCTACGAATAATCCTCTGAGCATAACTGTCCCCGAAACCTCTCTAGGGACCAATTAAACTATAACTTCAATGACCGAGACGGTAAATTCTTATTATAACCAAGCTAGTAAATAAGGTAAAAATTTACGGGTCGGGATGTGACACCACTGGCAGGGAAGGACACGGACTCTGCTGGCAGGGAAGGCGCGCGAGCTCCGCTGGCAGGGAAGGGCGCGGACTACGCTTCCAGGGAAGGGCGTGGAATCCGCTGGCACGGAATGCGTGTGGAGTCCGCTGGCACGGAATGCGCGTGGATTCCGCTGGCACAGAATGCGCGTGGAGTCCGCTGGCACATAATGCGCGTGGAGTCTTTTGGCACACAATACCCCCCGAGTCTGCTGGCACAAAGGGCTCGCATATTCCTTTGGCAGAGAAGGGCACGGAGTCCCCTGGCACAAAGGCGCGCGGACTCTACTGAAAGAGAAAGGCGCCCAGAAGAGGCAGGAAGCGAAGAAGAAGGAGAGCCAAAGGGCAAAGAAGAAGGAGAGGCAGAGGGAAGAAGGAGAGGAAGAGGGAGAAGAAGAAGGAGAGGCACATGGAAGAAGGTGAGGCAAAGAGGGAAGAAGAAGGAGGGGAAGAGGGAGAAGAAGGAGAGGCACATGGAAGAAGGTGAGGCAGAGAGAAAGGCGCCCAGAAGAGGCAGGAAGCGAAGAAGAAGGAGAGCCAAAGGGCAAAGAAGAAGGAGAGGCAGAGGGAAGAAGGAGAGGAAGAGGGAGAAGAAGAAGGAGAGGCACATGGAAGAAGGTGAGGCAAAGAGGGAAGAAGAAGGAGAGGAAGAGGGAGAAGAAGGAGAGGCACATGGAAGAAGGTGAGGCAGAGACGGAAGAAGAAGGTGAGGCAGAGGGCGAAGAAGAAGGAGAGGCAGAGGGAAGAAGAAGGTGAGGCAGAGGGAAGAAGAAGGAGAGGTAGAGGTATGCGTTGAAACTGGGTAGAGGAGAGGAGGGAGAGAGAATATATAAGGAAAGTTTGAAAAATTTGTTTCAAATTTTTCTGAAATTTTTGGCGGAAAAGGAGCCGCTAAAAATTTCGGTACTTAGGCGACGAAAAGCTAACTTTTCGTTGCTTAAGATATTAATAATTTTTTAAAAAAAAATAATAATTTAGTCGTCTAAGTAAATTTTTCCGTCGTCTAAATAAATCTTAGAACGACGGAATACATTTCCGTCGCCTAAATAAATAAATTTTATTTTTATAAAAAATAATAATTCTGTCACCTAAGTATATTTTTTCGTCGTCTAAATAAATCTTAGACGACGGAATACGTTTCTGTCGCCTAAGTGAATATTTTTTTTATTTTTTTATAAAAATATTTTCGTCTCCTTAGTACATTTTCCGTCTCCTAAGTTACTACATAGGCGACGGAATAGTGTTCCGTCGCCTAGGTGGTAACTAAGGAGACGGAATCGTCTTCTGTCGCTTAAGAGGTTTTTTCTAGTAGTGACAATTGGTATCAGAGCCTTAGGTTGTCCGATTCCTGTCTTTCTATATCACTACCACATGTGCTTAGTAAAAACTTACTGTCATGAGAGTGATGGTCGGACCGCGGCGGATCCATTAGCTTATGAATGTATGCTACGTGTTTATTAAGTATGTGGGTAGTAGTCTTTTTCTTGTCTCTTGAGCTAAATATTTTATTCTCAGGTAGTATGCCTCCTCGCCGAGCACCTAGGCAGAATCCACCAAGAGGGGAAGATGAGGACGTATAGGGTGATTGGACTAATGCTATGGAGCAGTTCTTTCAACGTTTTAGCACTAGCTTGGCTCCCGAGATAAATTATGATAGAGTCTACTAGAATGGTGCTAGAGCTTTTAGCCATTCTGTTGAGCCATTGGATGCTCAGAATTGGGTAGAGACCATCACGAAAATGTTTATGCAGGTGAGATGCCCAAAGGATAGAAAAGTGAGCTTCACTACACAGTTTTTAGAGAAGGAAGCATGGCATTGGTGGCTTGATATGAGTAGAAGTATGGGTGATGCTGCTAATCATATGTCCTGGGATCAGTTTATAGCTCTTTTTAGAGAGCGTTATATTAGTCATGCTCATGTCAACCGAATGAGGGAGGAATTCTTGAGTCTGCAAAAGGGTGATGACATGACAGTGATGGCTTTTGAGCAGCGATTTCGGGAGTTATCCTATTATGTGCCGAATTTGGTGAGGACAGAGCAAGAGAATATTTATTAGTTCACTAAGGGCCTTGGTGGTATTTATGCAAACAGGATGACAATGGTGCCATATCAGTCCTTTCACCAGGCCATGACTTTTGCTCTGAATATTGAGGCACATGAGTTGGCAGCTGGCCATCTTCGTGATTCTGAAAGTCGTGGTCAGGGTTCATCAAAGAAATTAGCGTCTACCTCTGGTTTTGGATCATCTTCTGGTATTAGACATGGTAGCAGTTCGAGTTCTGGCTCTAGTTTCAGAGGGAGGTTCAAGAGGCAGGGCGGTAGATCCTTCAAGAATTTCTTTAGGCGTCAGTTTGGACAATTCAGGAGTAGATCGAGTAGCAGGAGTGGGACTTCTGGTGGACAACCTTTTTAGTCTGGGCAGAGTCAGTTTCAGCAAAAGGGATGTTTTCAGTGTGGTCAGCTGGATCACTTCAAGAGGGATTGCCCTCTTCTGACTCAGGGAGCTACTTATGCTCCTACTCAGGCATGGGTCAGTCTTCAGTTGGTGCTTCTGGTAGTGGTACTCATGTCATGGCTCCAGCCAAAGGTAGCTTTCAGCAGGGCATAGGACAGAGAGGTTGTCTTGCCACTACCCAAGCTAGACTCCATGCCATGACTTAGCAGGGGGGCTGTACTTCCCCGGATGTTGTTATTGGTACATTGTTAATTTTCGGTCGTCCTACTTTTATATTGATAGACCTTGGGGCAACGCATTCTTTCATGGCTAGTAGATTTTCATCTCTCGCCAATGTGCCATCATCGCCACTTTCAGGCGAATGGCATGTTTCTTTGCCCTCCGGTGATGTGATGAAGATAGATTGGGTATTTAGTGGTTGTGAAGTATTGGTGGAGGGTCTTAGTTTCGAAGTTGACTTAATTCCATTAGATATTGTGGAGTTTGATGTAATCTTGGGGATGGACTTTTTATAGGCACATAGGGCCATGATTGATTGTTTATGGAAAATAGTGGTGTTGCGAAGTCCTGGGAAGCCTGAGGTTACATTTCAGGGTAAGCGAGATGTGATTTCCCAGTTGTTTAATTTCAGCTGTCGCCGCTAGGAAATTATTGAATAAAGGTTGCCAGGCTTATTTAGCTCATGTGGTGGATACTAGGAAGGGAGAGGTGAGGATGGAAGATATCCCTATAGTTAATGAATTTCCGGATGTTTGTCCGAATAAATTGCCTGGGTTGCCTCCTGAAAGGGAGATAGATTTTACAATTGAGCTGCTTCCAGGAACGACGCCTATTTCTCAACCGCCTTATAGAATGGCTCCTGCCTAATTAAAATAGTTAAAAACTCAATTGCAGGAGTTGGTGGATAAGGGTTTTATTTGGCCTAGCATGTCTCCATGGGGTGCTCTAGTGTTGTTTGTCAAGAAGAAAGATGGCACCATGAGACTTTGTGTAGACTATAGGAAGTTGAATCAGGTTACGGTGAATAATAAATATCATTTGCCCCGTATTGATGATTTATTCGATCAGTTGAGGGGTGCCACAGTCTTTTCAAAGATTGATTTGAGATCGGGATATCATCAGTTGTGGATTCCAGAAAGTGATATAGCCAAGACTGCTTTTCGATCACGTTATGGTCATTATGAGTTTGTGGTGATGCCATTTGGACTTACTAACGCACCCGCTACTTTTATGGATCTCATGAATAGGGTGTTCCGTCCATACCTTGACCATTTCGTGATTGTATTCATAGATGACATCTTGGTGTATTCGAGGAATTTGAAGCAGCATGCTAAGTATTTAAAAATGGTATTGCAGACTTTGAGGGAAGCTCAGTTGTGTGTGAAGCTTAGTAAATGTGAGTTTTGGTTGGATAAAGGGGGGTTCTTAGGCCATGTGGTTTCGGCTGCAGGTGTCAGTGTGGATCCCCAAAAGATAGAAACGGTGACAAATTGGAAGAGACCTTCTAGTGTGATGGAGATTCGTAGCTTCTTAGGGTTAGCAGGCTACTATCGTCGTTTTGTTCAAGATTTCTTAAAGATTGTCGTTCCTCTTACATGATTGACTCGGAAGGGGGTGAAGTTCGAGTGGTCTGAGAAGTGTGAGCAGAGCTTTCAAGAGCTCAAGGATCATTTAACTAGTGCTCCTGTTCTAGCACTCCCTGATGATAGCGGGGAGTATGTGGTTTATTGTAATGCTTCTAGACAGGGTTTGGGTGGTGTGTTGATGCAGCATGAAAGAGTAATTGCTTACACTTCTACGCAATTAAAGCCGCATGAAGTGAATTACCCCACCCACGACCTAGAGCTCGCTGCAGTGATTTTTGCATTCAAATTATGGAGACATTATCTCTATGGAGCCAAGTGTCAGATCTTCACCGACCATAAGAGCCTTCGGTATGTGTTCACTAAGAGGGAGTTAAATATGAAGAAAAGAAGGTGGATGGAGTTGATCAAAGATTATAATTGCACTATTGAGTAGTAATTGCGGACGCTCTTAGCCACAATCCTTCTATGTCTCTAGCTTACTTGAGGACAGTTCGGGTCCCTCTTCTTTATGAGTTAAGAGCTTCAGGAATTGAGTTGTCGGTGGATGAAATTGGTACTTTGGTAGCTAGTTTTCATGTGAGACCAATTTTGGTTGATAGAGTGTGTGAGACTCAGCATAATGATCCCTCCATAGTTCAGTTGATAGAAAGAGCACTTAACGGGTTAGCAGTGAATTTTTCTATTAGGAGAGATGGTGCCTTGTTGCTTAAGAACATACTATGTGTTCCAAAGAGGAATTTGAAGTTGAAACAGGAGATAATGGAGGAAGCTCATAGTTCTGCTTATGCTGCACATCATGGTAGTACTAAAATGTACAGGACCCTGGAGGATTTTTATTGGTGGCCAAATATGAAGAGGGAGATTGGCGCCTATGTGAGCAAGTGTTTGATTTGTTAACAAGTGAAAGCTGAGAGGTAGAAACCTTCTGGTCTGCTTGAGTAATTGCCTATTCCGATATGGAAGTGGGACCACATCACCATGAATTTTGTTTTTAGTTTACCTCGTACCCGTGATGGGCATGATGGTATTTGGGTGATTGTGGATCGATTAACAAAATTTATACATTTTCTGCCAGTGAGGAAGAAGTATTCATTAGATAAATTAGCGGAATTGTATGTGAACGAAATTGTGAGACTCCATGGTGTGCCTGAATCTATAGTATCAGATTGGGATCCTAGATTTGTTTCTAAATTCTGGGGAGCTTTGTAGGCAACTTTGGGCACTCGGTTGCACTTCAGCACAACCTTTCATCCTCAAACAGACCGGCAATCTAAGGGGACTATTCAAACCGTGGAGGACATGTTAAGGTCATGTGTGAAGCAATTCAGTGGGAGTTGGGATAAGAATTTGTCCTTGATAGAATTTGCCTACAACAACAATTTTCATTCTAGTATTGGTATGGATCCCTTTGAAGCACTTTATGGGCGGCAGTGTTGTACACCTCTATGCTGGAATGAGGTGGGAGAAAAGGAGTTTTGTGGTCCAGAGATAATCCAGGACACAAATGAGAAGATCAAGGTGATTAGAGATAGGCTCAAGGCGGCTCAAAATAGGCAGAAGAGTTATGCGGATAACCGCAGAAAGGACCTTGAGTTTCAAGTGGGGCTTGGGTATTTTTGAAACTATCCCCTTGGAAGGGCGTAGTACGTTTTGCAAGTATATTGCCGATCCTTCTCATGTCTTGCAAGAGCAGCCGCTTAGATTGAAGAAAGATTTGACCTATGAAGAGGAACTGGTTTAGATTCTTGATCAGAAGGAGCAAGTGCTTAGAAATAAAACAATTCCTCTTGTTAAAGTTCTTTGGATGAGTCAGCACATAGAGGAAGCTACTTAAGAACTAGAAGAGCAAATGAGGTAGCAGTATCCTTATCTCTTTGAGTGATAGGTACGTAAATTTCAGGGAAAAAAATTTTATAAGGAGGGGAGAATTGTAACACCCTAGCCCTTAAGTTATTTTACGGTTATTTATTTTGGTATTATTTTAGTCTTTTACCGTATTAAGTAACCGTTTACTGTTAAGGACCTTAAAGTTGACTTTTTCTTATGTTTGGAATTTGGGAAAACTTTCTTCATGAAAGTTGTTGAGGACGTGATTACAAGTTCGTAGACATGCTACGCGTTAAAATCAGAATTAGCATGGAAAAATTATCCTCTAAAAGGGATATTTGTGTTGGTAAAATAGGGGTAAAAATGTAGTGGGTTATTTTGGTTAGAGTTTTTAAGTTGGACCGGGTGTGGGATGCCCAACACCCGTTTTTCCCTCTCTCTCTCTCTCTCTCTCTCTCTCTCTTCTCTCTCTCTTCTCTCTCTCTCCCTCCGGCGAACGTACCCTACTCGCCGGAGATTCCACCGCGCCAGTCGCCATCCGGCCGCCAGGGACTGTTGGACTAGTCCCTTTCGGACCCCCGCCACCTCCTCTCTCTCCATGGGCCGAAGATCATGCACGGGTCGCCGCCGAGCGGGAGAAATCCTCTTCCCCGCTGCCAATTGTCTCATCGCCGGAGCACCGTCCTTCGGCCACTCTACACTTTGAATAAAATACTTACTAAATCACAGAGAAACAGTTCCCCTAAAGCTACTCCATAAATCATACACCTCATGACTTGAACAATTTATTTAACATCGTCACGCGGCTCTCTTGCCATCACTTAATACTTGTTGCTCCAAGATTCGTAACTTACACTAAATTCGATCACATAGCATCATCGTTAGATTTAAAATTGATCCTTGACCATGACACAACAACCAGTTTTTCAACAGTTTGAATGTCACACCCCAGTCCTTAAGTTATTTAACGGTTATTTACTTTGATATTATTTTAGTCTTTTACCATATTAAGTAATCGTTTATTGTTAAAGACCTTAAAGTTGACTTTTTCTTCCATTTGGAATTTGGGAAAACTTTCTTCATGAAAGTTGTAGGTGACATGATTACGAGTTCGTAGACATGCTATACGTTAAAATCAAAGTTAGCATGAAAAAGTTATCAACTAAAAGGGTAAATTTTTGAGTTGGTAAAAAGGGGTTAAATATTTAGTGGGTATGATTTGTGGGCTTTAAGTTATTGGACCGGGTGTGGACAGCCCAACACCCCCCCCCCCCGGTTCTCTTTCTCTCTCTCCTTCTCCTGAATTTTCCCGATCCGTTGGCTACACCACCGTCGCCCGGCGCCGTTCGGCCACCCGAGACAGCCGGACTGGTCTCGTTAGGACCCCTGCCGCTCTCTCTCTCTTCTTGGGCCGGTGACAGTGCGCGGGACGTCGCCTAGCGGGAGGAGACCGCTCCTAACAGTCCGACTGTCATCTTGCCGGAGCTCCGTCCTCCGGCCACCATAGGCCAAGATTTTTGGCTCAGCTTGTAGCCCTCATCAAGGTGAGTAATCCCTCAAAAGAAATCAGTCTAATTCGATCTTGTTAGGGTGAAATGTATAATTGAAGTTCTAGGGATTTTATGGATGTTTCGGTTCGATTACCCTAGATAGCCTTAGAATTGGACAAAGTGTTAGTTATGGAAATTGTTGTGGATGATGAGAAAATTATGCTGTTAAAATTTGAGAAGCATTAGAGGTTGCCGGAAAATGGCTGCCGGCGGAGCAGGTGGCGGCGCCGCTTCTCAGGGGCTGTTTTTCATGTTTTTAAGATGGTATTAAGGAGAGGAGTTTAATGAAGTATAGTTTGGAATTTTTGGAGGAGTTTTGTTTATGTTGGGGATTTTTCCATGGTTAAGGATTTTGGCGGTGATTAGAATGGAATATCGGTAGTTTGGTTAGCTGGTTTTAAATTGCGTATAAGGTTAATTTTTGGTTATCGGTGATGGTAGTGAATTTTGAGTTATAATGGATTAAAGATGGAATTGGGGCAAAGAAAGAAGATAAATTTTAGACCCTTAGTTTTATGAAATTACTTATTGAAGTTTTAATGTCGTATTGGAATTAATATTAATTATTGTTCAGGCCGTGAAGAGGGTCATTTGGAAGAAGCCTCGGGTCGTCGGCAGGCATAGCCGAGCACTGTGAGTGGACCTTTGATTTAAATGTCTTGCATGCACTAAAATTATTTAATTTCTAAGGCATATTTAAAATTTAGTATTTTATTGGGATTAATGAGTTCCATCTGTTATTTGGGAACTCTCTTGCTCATTTCATTTGACATGTGGGACATGTCAATTGATCTTTTATATTTGGTAATCTATTACACCCTAAAAGGGTTGACTGATATTATTTATCGCTAGCTAACATTATTTAGCGGTCCTCATCATATGTGAGTAGAGCGCTTAGTGTGGGACGTTATTATAGTCCTACCGGCGGTCCTTATTATATGAGAGTTGAGCGCTTAGCGTGAGACGCTACTATAGCCTGGGAGGCAACCGATCGGTATATATAAATATATATTATTGTTAGCTAGCCATTATTTAGCTGTCCTCATCATATGAGAGTTGAGCGCTTAGCATGGGACGCTATTATAATCTATTTAGCGGTCCTCATCATATGTGAGTATAGCGCTTAGCGTGAGACGCTATTATATCCTGAGAGGCTCATCGTTATGGTGAAATACTTTTCCCTATTTGTTTTGTTTTATTAAGAACCATTGGTTTTGGTTCATTGTTTTGGTTTATAATTATTTTCGGGAAGAGTTCCAAGAGTGGCATGCATAAATATTTTTCTGATGGAAATTATGGGAGAGCATAAATTTGATTTCATTGCTCCATATTCTTTTGTTATTTATTTTTGTCCACTCACTCTAACGTTTTAAATGCTTCTCCCCTGGGCCTTTCGTTTTTAAATGCCCAGTCTGCAGAGTTCGGTTTGGCGAGGATAGGAGGCGTGTCATAGATCCACATCTCATCCAGTTTACCCATATAGGTTACCAATTTAACCTATTGTGTTGGTTATCTCATTTGCCTAGTAGATGCTTTGATAATTATGAGATGGTCTAAGTATGTTAAGAGCTGATGAAAAAGATTCATTTGTTTGTGTTTATTTGAGAGATTATATTTATGGATGTTGTTTGGGAATTATTGTGAGTTGGGTTTGGTGAATTTTCTTTCAGGTAGGATTATCCATATTCAAGGGAGGTTATACCAAGAATTTTGGTAGAATTTTCCTTGAGGTGGGTCCCACAGGGTTTATCCCGGATTTCGAGTGGAAATCCGGGGTAGATCCTGACATTGAAATTTTCAGCACACCGACCAGAATTTCAAACAATTAAAAAAAATTATAGTTTCCGCCCTCCAAAATCACAAGATCGTTAGAAAAAATGGAGCGTTTTGGTTATCTAAAACTGCAGCAAAACCCACTTAGGCATAGCCAAAACATGTTACACCTAAAACTCTTATTATCCTGTCTATCGAGTAGAAATATGGTGGGTAAACATAATCTCACCTTGAACATCAAAGTTAATCTCCCACTAAGAACTAAGTGATATCAACAAACAAAATTTGGTCATACTATCATAACCCAAAAGTCCAAGACTTGTATCAACTAACCTAAACCATGCCGCTTAAACTTTACTATGGGCACCCAACCTCACTTCTCTAAACAATTCCTACGTCTTCAGTTATGTCATACACTAAATTATTCTTCAACTCCATTGGCTCCCAACAGACACTCATTTCAAAATAAAGAAATCCTTTCTGAACAACCACACCGCACCTCGAACCCTCAAAATCCTCAACACGATTCTTCACTTCTCCCCTTGTAACCGAAATACTCAAGAATAAGAATGAGTTGATCCAGGGACTAGAGGGTACTAAACTTCTACACTGCCACTAGGCGTCCAAAGCAAATAGCTACATTCTCACGTCGCCACTTGATTTACCAAGTTCAGTCATCATGAATCAAATTCTCTATATGTTGTCGTAAAGTCGGAGCAGCCACAACCATCTCGCATCCGCTTTACTATTACAATTTCAAAGCCCATTATACTTACAATCCATCTAAAACACTCACCATAAGTAGGAAAGCGAATCCCACATTACAGATACCAAACCCAAATCGACCAATAACAAATACAGAAATCGAACTTCAATGCATAGACCAAACTTTAATAACCCCATTTAAAGCATCCAATAACATCCACAACTAAATTAACTCAAGCAATACCACTTTACTATTTATCTCAAAGCAAAACAACATTTGCTTAACTTCCTTACATTATCTCTTATCCCAATACCAACCTTAACTAGAAATTGCTCAATCCTTTATTCACAAGCATGCCATTTCAACTATTAATATCCGCAAAAAGGCTTAACTCGCCACTTATATGAAAGTCCAAAACTCAATAAATAAATAATAGAACACTGCAAATCCAGGACAGTTCCCCAACTCATAACTGAACATAAAATCTCTCAAATCACTTACCTTCCCATTACTCAGAAAATAACCAAGATACTCTTTGAGGTCGGCGTACGGAAGCATAGTCTTGAAGATGTAGACATTTATGGCACCATACTGTCCATAAATAAGATAAGAACAACTACCTCACATACTTAATAAACACTTAGCATCCAAGCAAAAAAATGCTAATGAATCCGCCGCGGTCGGATCATCACTCTGTAGACACTAAATATCACCAAGTATATGAGGTAGTGATATGAATCGGATAACCTAATGCTCTGAAACCAATTGTCAGGACACACCTCAGATTTTATTCTGAAACCCATGGTAAATCCTGCAGGGTGCACCTCCAAAGAAAATTTACCGAAAATTCGGCTAAACATTCATTCAAAATGGACAACCCTTACCTGAAAATCCAACTTGAAACTTCTAAACCAAACAACAAAGACAACATTAAATCATTAGCTAGTTATCAGAGCATATCTAATAAGGAAAGAATAACCATGAATAAAGCTGAAGCGGAAGCAGCCTCTGACTATTGGACTAAGCCTCGACTGCATGTACGCTCAATCTCATCTATACTTAGCCTGCACACTGGGCATTTAAAACCAAAGGGAACAGGGGAAAGTAATTTAAAAACCTTAGAGTGAGTAGATAAAATAATTTAAATAATTTAAAAAAACTCAATTTAAATACTTTCATACATTTCAGCTTTAAAAACTTAGCTGCACGCAATTTTAAACGTCCTTAAAACCTTAAATCCGAATTCACTTAATAAATGGATAAACCAACCTGTTGGTTAAATAAAACAGAAATCTCGAATAATAGATAAACCAACCCCACTGGTTAATCAATTATAACTGAGAATTATCACCATGTAAAAAGAGTCTCCCAGGCTCGAGTCGGTGCCTCCCAGGCTGTAATAGCGTCCCAAACTAAGCGCACTACTCACCTATGGTGAGTAGCCACTAATAATGATTATCTAGCAATAAAGAATATAATCGACCCTATATTATGGTGACTAAAACATACGAAAACACTTAAATCCACTGATCGTCCCCAAGATCATACAAATGGTAAGGTTCCCAACCGTACTTGAAAATCATCATAAGAAATTGTATTAAAACTCAATGATGTGTCTCACACGTCAAAATATTCTCAAACTTATAAATATACGTGAGATTTCAATATCAAATATAAATCAAAAATAATAATATCTCCAAGTCAAAATCATTAAATTATGATGGAGAACTACCTAAAATTCAATTTTCGGTAATCATTTATAAATCCCAAAATCATCCACAAATAAAACCGATAGTATTTAAATCCATAAAACTCAGTACAGTTCCCAACTGTACCTGGATATATTCCGTAATAAAATAAATCATTTGACATGTCCCACATGTCAAAAAAATAAATGGAACTCATTACTCCAAGAAAATATTAAATTTCCAATATGCCTTTAAAAATAAAATAAACTCTAGTACATGCATGGCATTCAAATCAAAGTTCCACTCACAATATACGGTTATGCATGTTGTCGATCCAAGGTCTCCCAACACAATCATCGTCACGTCCGGAACAATAAATAATTATTAAGCCTCCAAACTAGGATAATTTTTTAATAACATTTCTGAAATAAAAGAAAGCCTATAATTTCATCTCTCTTGCCCAACTTCCCCATTTTTAATCTAATACGGCTCACAATATTCCGAAATTACCGAAATCCATAATTTAACCTTTTTGAAGTTTAAATCCTGCTAAATCAACTGCCGAAACTCCATTCGAATAACCACCTAAATCCTTAATCATTGATAAATCCCAAACTTTATCAAAACTCCTCCAAAAATTCCAAACTATACTTCATTAAACTCTTCTCATTAAAACAAACCCGACAACATGAAAAACTGCCTCTAAAGGGCGGTGCCACCGGCAGCGGCGGCTGGCAGCCGTACTCCAGCGACCTCCAATGGTTCTCAAATTTTAGCACATAACTCCTCTTAACCCGCACAACAACTTTCTTACCTAGTACAAAGTCCAATTCGAAGCCTAACTAGGCTAATCGAATTAAAATCCAAATGGAGCCCTAAAACTTTCAATTATACAATTCACCCTAACGGGATCGAATTTAACCAATTCATTTTGAGGGATTACTCACCTTGATGAGGGATATAAGATAAGCCAAAAATCCCGACCTTTGGTGGCCGGAGGAGAGAACTCCGGAGAAAGTGCAATCGACGTCTCCGGTGAACTTCCTCGCGAACGGTGGCTTTATACAACCGGTCACCGACCCAGGAAGAGAGAGGAGATGGCGGGGGTCCGAACGGGACCAGTCAGGCAGCCGGTGGTGGCCGGACGACGGCGGGCTATGGTGGTGAAGCCGGCGGGTCCGGGAAACTTTGAGCGAAGGAGAAAGAGAAGAAAGAGGAAGAGAGAAAGAGAAGGGGGGGGGGGGGGGGGGGTGTTGGGCTGCTCCCCACCTGGTCCACTTAAAATCCCTCTAAAAAAAACCCATTAAATTTTTACTCCTTTTAACCAACTCAAAATTTACCCTTTTAGTTGATAAATTTTTCATGTTAACTCTGATTTTAACGTATAGCATGTTTATGAATTCGTATTAATGTCCTCTACAACTTTCATGAAGAAAGTTTTCCCAGAATAATTTTCTTACAAAAAGTCAACCCTAGGGTCCTTAAGGGTAAACAGTTACTCATCAAGGTAAAAGACCAAAGTATTATTAAAGGTAAATAACCGTAAAATAACTTAAGAACCGATGTGTGACAGTTTCACCACGAGACACATCATTATTGTCCAAGGACATTAATATCGTGTCACGTGCCGACCCTTATATTTTTACCTTATTTACTAACGTGATTATAATAAGAATTTTACCGTCTCCGTCATTGAGTTAATAGTTTAATTGGTTCCTAGAGGTGTTTTCGGGGACGATTATGTGCGGAGGATTATTCGTAAGAGAAAATTTCGACGACGGTAAAAATGGTAAATTTTAGCTAGTAAAAGGTAATTTTTATTCGGGTATTATTTTTCGGGGTGCTTTATTATTTTTTTTTTTTGAGTTGGGCTTAAGAGAGTGTGGACCGGTTTAGGGGGGAGACCCATTTCTTTCTTCTTCTCTCTTTCTCCCTTCCCTCTTTTCCCCGAGCTCCCCAAGCCCTTCTCCGCCGGAAGCTTCCAGCCGCCAGCTGTCGCGGTCCGGCCAGCCACCGACCGCCGCTCCACCCCAGTTCGGAGCCCCATCTCCTCCTCTCCCTCCCCGGCCTAGCCCCCGAGTCTCTAACCCGCCGGAAGAGGAGAAATCTTGTCGGAGACGCCGGAAGCATTTCGCCGGAACTCCCTCCTCTGGCCTCCAATCCGGGCAAGCTTGGTCCGGTTTTGTAGCCCTCCAATCAAGCAGCCTTGCCCTAAAAGGACTCACTCCCTCTTGAGATAGGTAATGAGAAATTTGAGGTGGAAGTTTTATGGTGTTTTTGATGTTTTTAGTCGATTGCCCTAGTTAGGCTTGGAATTGGTGTTTGTGCTAGTTAGGAAAGTTGTAGAGCATGATGAGAGCATTATTCTTTCAAAATTTCATAGGTTTTGGAGGTCGCCGAAATTGGCCTCCGGCCGCCGCCGGTTAAGAGATTTTTAGGGTTTTAAGTGTGGAATATTAAGAGGAGTATATTGATGTGATTTATGGAATTTTTGAATGAGATTTGGTTATGTTTTGTGAATTTCTGAAGTTTGGTATTTTTGGCGGTTAATTAATATAGAATCCGGCCGTAGGATTTAAGTCGTATTTTGGGGAGGTTGTATTTACGACTGTTGAGTATGATATTTAAGTTCGGATTGTTCCGATTTAAGAATATCGAAATTAGGCAATGATGAGCGTATTTATGGCTCTCGGGTAATTTTGCCTATTTTGATTAAATATTGGATTATTGGTTAGGAAATTAATATTATATTTGGAACAGGACGTGAGGAGGCTCGAGCAGACGAGACCCCAGATCGACATCAGGCTTAGGCCTAATTTGTGAGTGGACTTTTATTTGAAATAATATGCATGTTATGGTTCATGATTGAACATTTCCTTTTGTTGGAGTTTTGACGTCAATTAATTTTGTCGCTTTTATTTCTCTTAGAGAGTCACCGAAAATGGGATTTTCGGTGAATATAAATATGTATTTATGAGAGAGTATGTATAGAAAATGCTAGCTAGCCATATGTGTCTGTCCACCTTAATGGCATAGCATATAGCTGCATTATGGTGTGATGTGAGCGTTGGACGTAACCGTAGTAGCCCTATTTGAGTGTTTAATTCATATAGGGGGTATGGACACATATTTATACACCCGTCTGTCCACCTTGATGGCGTAGTGTAGCACCGCATTAAGGCGTGACGTGAGCGTTGGACGCGAGCGTAGTAGCCCTATATAGACCCATGAATTTATATAGGGAGTATGGATGAGTGTAAATACATACGTATATTATAGAGTCTGAGAGGCTCGATATTCTATGAGATAAAAGTTTTATCGCTTGCGGCATGCATTCTATTTTTCCTTAGATATTAATTTGGGGAAACATAAATATTTTATTTATTATTTTATTTTTGTCCACTCACTCTAACGTTATTAAATGTTTTCCCCTGGGCCCTTCGTTTTAAATTGCCCAGTCTACAGAGTTCGGGTTGGATCTAGTAGGAGACGAGGCATAGTCACCCGCATTTCCGCCAGCTTTCATCAGTAGGTTACATGTTTAACCTACTCGTGTTTTCTTGCTTCCGCTAGTGTTTAGTAGCTCTGAATACTTTGGGATTATTGTATTTTATGTGTAGAATTTCTGAAGGATAATTATGTGATGTTTGGAAGTGTTGAATTAAGAGTGTAATTTGAAATTTTCGAGTTAGGGTTGTCCATCTGCAAGGGAGATTTTCTTAATATTTTCAGTAAATTTTCCTTGGAGGTGGTCCCCGCACGACTTACTCCGGGTTTCAGGGTGAAATTCAAGGTCGGTCGTGTCATATCGTTTTATTGAACCTGGAAGCCGAAGAAAGCGTGTCAAATCCAAGTATCATAGGATGCCACTGCCTTCAAGATGATTGTTAGTTTCCCCTTATAGCCAGTATACTGCCCTCCCCATCCGGTGGGACAATTTTTCCATTGCTAGTACATACAATTGAGGCTCCCGATCATTCCTGGAAATCCTCTTTCTTCTCCCTTGTGGAGAAGCCGTCGCAGATTTGCCGGTGTTGGTCGGCGAAGGTAATGTTCATGGTACACATTCCATATTGCTCTGGTAAAGTGTTCCAAAATCTCAATGGCAGTGGATTTTGCAATATCCATGTAATCACAAAGAAGTCGGCTGTGACCCCATATGCGAGTTGTCTCATGACGCATGAAGCTTTTGTTCAATGGATAGGCTGACTCTCCCAGTCGCATCTCTTCTTTGAACAAAAATGGATCGTAGTTGACCACGTCGCGCATCATCCTATCAAATACCCAAGGTTGCATTCGGTATCCCCTACGAAATATATTTGGTTCGTACCTGAAGTATAGAGCTTTCAGACGTTGATCTATGATCTCTCTGTTTCTGGTAGTATACGAACGACCTTCCGAAGAACCACCCCATTGTGAATCCTCTTCTTCCATATCTTGGATTTGCAAGGCAACAGCAGACATCATCATGGATCTCTGTTGGTTTCTCGTTACGGCCTCTTCTTGATATTTCATAAACCATTTTGTCAAATGATTCATTATAGAAAAACAGTTTCACAAAATCAAAAGGAAACGATATGAAGATTTTGATATGAGAAGAGTGTTGTGAATTTGTGAGGAATGAGGATGATAATGACCTCATATTTATGGACAATTTGAGATGATATAAACAGATATGATATGACACGTGTCGGACAAATATAACCCGTAATCTAGATAGCCAATTAGTGTTTGACATGTGACGACGATAATCACATCCGAACTTAGTTGTTTGTTGTATATACCGACACAACACAAGATAATATATGTCAATAATTTGATTATTTGTCATATATGCCGACATAAAACGAAAAAAAAATTAGTATGTATTAATTATTTTTTAAATTAACAAAATTATATTTAATTATAAGAATAATTTAAAATTTTGTGATAAAATAAAAATTTTGAACTTTTATCAACTTAATAAGGTTATTAACATATTATTTAATATAATATTCATAAATATACCACTTATAACTTAATTTAATCAACAAAAATGAATATAAGACCTCATATAAAACTCATTGTTAGAGATAAGAAAATGAGTCATAAATGAATAGTGCAATAAAGAGGTCTTATAATTGATATATGACTCCAATTCCAAGACCATGGTTGGAGTTGCCCTTATAGGCTGTGTCAAACTTGACAATGTCTTTGAAAAATGTCAACCACGTGTCATCCATGTGGATTTGACACTTTGGTTGGAAAGGATTGCATCAATCAATTATTCCCGTTGCTCTGTCCACCTGACAAATGACCTGATCGTTGGTGATGCTCTAATGAGTTTACCCATTATCTAAACAGTGTCTCACATTTTAAAGAAGTAAAGTTTTAGTATCTCACATTTAGAAAACTCCAAAACAGTATCCCACGTTCTTACCTCGACCGAAGTTTGGTATCTAGAACCGTTAGCTCTGTTAAAAAGACTGACGACATCCATTTTTATTCATAAAATGACCAATTTACCCTTAAGTTTTTGTTTTTGTTATACTTTTTATATAATAAAAAAAGAAATTCGTCATAACGGTACCTCATCTTTTCTTGCTTATAAGCTTTGATACTTTAAGTTTTGAAAACAACAGACAATACCTCAAGTTTTCACCCCGACCCAATTTTAGTACTTTTAGCCGTAACTTCCGATATGGTAACTTTCATCTAGCCATTTTTTATGAGTATTTTTCCTCTATTCATATTTCAATACTTGAGGTACCATCGATGTTATCTAAACTTAAAGTACCAAAGTTCATAAGGAAGAAAAGATAAGGTACCGTTATGACGAATTTCTTTTTTTATTATATAAAAAGAATAACAAAAAATAAAACTAAAACCCAAGGGTATATTGGTCATTTTGAAAATAAAAATGGATGCCGTCAGTCTTTTTAACGGAGTTACCGGTTATAAATACCAAATTTTAGTCGAAGTAAGAACATGTGATACTGTTTTGAAGTTTTTTTAAGGTAAGATACCAAAATTTTGTTTCTTAAAAGAATGAGACACTGTTTGGATATTTTTCCCTCCAAAAAAAACCCTTCACCTCACTCAGTGACATATTTCTTTCGCTTCCCGTTCTCATGTAAAAGTTTGCAATCTACGCTATGAAAGTACGTATTCACGCTCACCAGATTGACCAGAGTTGTATTCAGTAATAACACAGGTTTGACGTCTGTCTACAGCTAGGCATTCACAACCCAATTTTGTATTTCACTTCTCTTGTACACAACTACAAGCTGTATTTACAACTTCTAAGTAGGTAAGAGGTCTGTCTCTCCAAATCTTAGGAACAAATATTGCAAGAGGCAGCTTATAGCCGTAAACCAACAAATATATTTTTTGCATCGGAAGTCAGAACCCAGTTCATTTTACAATTAAACAAGAGCGCACCTCAGTAAGTTCAATCTTCATGTTGTTTGGAGATAGAAAATATGAGGAACAAACACGAGGGAACAACTAGAAAAGCAGCAACCTTTAGCAAGTCCTCACTCTCTTTAGAGATCACTCCAATCCTTGACCAGTCTCCACTATACCTGCACATTAATCCTGCTGCATTATTCACATTAAAAAAAAAGGTTACCAAATTTGAAATCAACAATCTAGTATGCTTAATTTACCCTGCATCGATGAATCCTAGTCCCAACACTGCCACCACAGACCTAGCCACAATTGTATTCGAAACCCTCAATCGGGGAAACACAAATCCCCCCTCTTGGGTACTCGAGATTTCAGTAGGCGAATCTCTCCTCTTGGCCATTATGGTTCCCAAGTCTCTGCCATTTTTCTTGACAAACAGAGAGAGCCAGAGCTTGTTAAAGATGAGGCTCTTTCCTGCCACAAACATTTTTCCGTTTCCTCCTCTATCGACTCCATCCTATGTTCCTTTTGATCGTTTCTCTACAAGGGTACAACAGTAATTACACATCCCTTTCTTTCCGTAAAGGCTTAAACCCTTTTTCTAATCAAATCCCTCTGCAAAACACTAGACTCGGTCACTCAGAGCCTCAAGAGTTTTTGGCAATGGCGATAGGCACAGCGCTCTCAGAGCCTCCCAAGATCCACAGATTCCCTCAACCCAAGTACATAGACTCCGTCCGGTGGCTTCCCCCAGTCTCCGCCTTGGGCCGGTTGGCCGTGATCGCTGTTTTCGACTCCGATAAGGACTCTTCCTCCATAGAAATCCACCCTTTCACCCAAGACCCATCACCAAATCTGACCCTTCATTCGCAATGGGGCGCACCCTCGCGAATTTCCTCCCTCACGGCCTCTCAGTTCAACCACAGATCCCTAGTGGCCGCCACGACGCTTTCGGGATCGCTTCACGTGTTGCTCACCGGCGCAATGGACCCTTCGGAGTTCGCGTCGGAGCTTTCGGTGCCCGAGAAAGTGTTGCATGATGGAGCCATTTCTGGTGTGGATGTGATGGATGGTGGGGTTGAGTGTGTCACTGTTGGGGAAGATGGGAGGGTGAATGTGGTCAGTCTAAGGGAGGATCAGCTGAGCTATAAGAGGATTTTCGATAGCAGCGGGCTGGTTTCGTTTACTTCAGCGAAATGGGCATCTCCCAGTGAGTTTGCTACCGGAGGGTTTGGGTTTAGTCTGCAGTGGTGGGATCAGAGAAAGACCGGTGGGGCGGTTTCTCAGTTCAAGGGTGACTGGTGAGCATTTTTTTTCCACAGTTTTTGTGATTTTCAGCTAGATTGATGGTTAAGCTTTTGTCCTGATATTTGTCATCAGGAATTAGACCAAATGTGTTGTGTGTTAGAAGTTCAGCATTTTTGAAGTGTAGTTTGATATTTCGGTTTAATATAGGACTTTTGATGAAATATAGAGAGATTAAACATTCACATGGGTAAAATGGTGCTTCATTAGCTTGAAGTGTAACTTTATAGGCCATGAAGGTGTTGCTTTGAAGTTAGAATGTGTCTTACACAACTAGATGATTATTTGCTTAAAACATAGAAAGTAATGACCCACTACAATCTGGAGACTTGTATGTTGTAGTTGTTTTCATGGTAATCGAATAATCTGAGTTTTTCTTAACTCTATTTTGACTGTGATTGAATATGGTTTGTGTTTTCTTGATTCTTGTCTTCTCCCTTTCTTTTGCGGTTTGGTAAATGATTTCACTATTTGTTGTAGGAATAGCTAGAAACATAATGAATTAACCATGGTGGTGATTTAACTTTTAGAGCTTTTTTGCTTGCTTAAATTGTTGCAGGAATCAAAGTAAATCGTCAGGGATTGTACATTCCATTGATATTCATCCATCAAGAAAGCACACTTGTCTGGTAATGTGGATATGCTGTTCTTTGATACTTTGATTTGACAATAAACTAGTTGAGCTTTAAAACTCACTGCATGTTATGTATGTAGTTTCCAAGCAATGAGAGCTAAGAACATGAGTTTTTATTGTTTAACATTTTGCTGCTGCAAGTTTGTATAGTGAGAGTTGATTGTTCTGTAGTTGGGTCAGCTTGAGTATTACTTTCAGTTTGATTATTTGGTACTGTAACATAATTGTATTGCCAAACAAAATGTACTATAATTAATTTCAGTTGAATTATGTCTATTCTCATGGTTGAATTATAATGATGTCTAGTGGAAGACATGCTTCAATTATAAGTCTTAAATCTTGTTTTTACATAGTGTTCTGCTATGGAAATACATTGCTGGCCTGCTACAATGTCAAAAGAACCTGAGGGAGCCTTATCACGATGACTAAAATGAGATTTATTTTTCTTGAACTTAAGATGTCTGGCAATGTTCTTGTACTTACAGGCAGGAGGCTCGTTAGGTACTGTATTTGCGTGGGATCTTAGATGGCCACAACAGCCACTTATACTCTCTGGGGTTGGGTCAGGTGAAGCAACCTGCTCTCCATGTGAAAGTGAGGTTTGGGAGGTTCAGTATGACCCCTATGTGAAGTCTACAAATGTAGGAAGTGGTTCTTCACGTATTTTACCTACTATGATCTGTTCTGAGGACGGAATTCTTGCTGTTGTTGAACAGGGTATGATCTTTTCTGCTATTTCTTGGACCAACTGTCATGTTCGATACTTTCTTTCTTATGCTAACTAGCTTACTGTTTGTATAAGCGGAAATGAGACTAACAAATAGTTGCAAATTTTCAAACCTGTATAGGTGAGGAACCTATTGAGCTCTCGGCAGAACCTTGTGCAATCAACAGCTTTGACATAGACCAGCAATCTCCTTCTGTGAGTGGAATTTGTACCAAATTTTATTTGTGTACAGTAAAAGATGTTATTTGTGTACCAAATTTTATTTGCTTTTGGTGCGAATCTATTAGTATGCCTAATATGTTAAAGCCGTGTTGCTTACTAGTTCCACATTTTGCTTAACAGGATGTGATATACAGCCTGGAGTGGGAATCTATAGCCATCTTGACAAGGCCATGATATCGAGGAATGGACATGAGGATTCACAGTTGAATTTGGAATCTATTCTGAAGTTAGCAATTAAAAAAAATGGAACGCTGCAAACACTTGGTGCTGAAAGTTAATTTTAATGTACAAACCAAGTTACTAAAGTTTCTGCTGGAAGACATAGATAATTGCTACTCAAGTGAGTAAAGTACAGTTTATAGTTGCTAGAATATCAAGTAGTGATTCAGTGATATGCCCGATCCCATGTGATTGAAACAAGCATTGTCGATGTTGTGGTGCTTCAGATGTTTTATGGAGAAGTACATTTTGATCATTGTTGCAGCAGTTTAAGGCTGTAAAAGTTGATTCAGGCTCAACATTGGTCGACAGAATGCATGTCAACATTGATTCAGTCCTGTACGAAGTTCTCGAACATTGTTAAAATTTTAGCAGAAATAAAGATCAAAACTGATTTGAAAATTCAGAAATGTAAGTGCATACGCAGATATACCAAATACGAGGCGGGACACCACTTTGAAGTTGGATCCCATAGCAATAGGTCTCATCATGGGTCAGGCTAGTACCGGTCCTATCTTAAATTTTAAGGCTTAGGGTAGAGTCGGGTAAGGTTTTAACTTGGTCAACAAAATTTAAGGACGGGTAGGGTCGGGCCGGAACTCAAATATACAAGCTCTTACCCACCTTTAAAGCCCATTTCGCTAAGGTTAATAGAGCCGGGTAGGGCCGGCCCTTTTACTAGGGCAAAATAGGGCCGAATACGACGTTATTTTGTTTAACGAAATAAATTCATGAGTTTTAATTTTTTTTTTCCTCAAATATTACCTTCAGAGATATATATGATACACGACTCTATTTTTAGTCATATTTAACATACATATACATTATATTTAACTTAAGACATCTACAATTATTAATCTAAGTAGTTATATTCATATATTTCATTAATTATCTCTCTAAATCATCAAAAATCAATCATTATTTAACAAAAAAAATATATAATTTAAAGAAATAAAACTTACAAGATTAGTTGTATTGTATAAAATATTAAAACATATTAAAAATAATAAAAAATAAGTAATTATTAAGACCTAAAAGACTCAATAAGGTAAAACCGTAAGATAAAACCGAATTTTATTTGTTTGATCCTTACCCTATCTTAATTGAAAAGAGCTAAGACCGACCCCGCCCTAACGGAGGATCATGTAGGACTTCGGCTTTATAGAATAAGACTGGTTTTAGAACGAGCTAAAACCGAAAGACCAAATGACAAGGCCTGCTAGCAACTAACAAGTGAAATTAAAATATCGGTATCGGTAGATATATCGGTCCGTTGAAAAAGGGAGATTTCGGATATATCGGGGATATATCGGGGAAACCCGGGAAAAAAATATCGGTATTTTGGGAAGAATTTTTTTTCTGAAATATTTAATTTATTAGATTTATATATAAATATTACAAATATCAACTTCATCTACACCCAGAATGAGAATCTAGGTTGTTGATAAGAGTCATAAGACACACGCTGATCCACAAAAGTACAATAATCAGACCAAGACATATGACTCATATAGTACAAATTGTAGTGTTGAATATGATAATCATATATGTCTTTGGAGCTGCCAACTCTTTCCCCTATAAGTGGATAGTAAGGATGATGAAAACTGGATGACTGATCACTGACTTCCGTGCATTGATTATAGCCATAAACATTATAGCCATATTGATTGTTGTCTTCTTGGGATTCATTTGAGGTTCCAGTCCCACTACCTAAACTGATAGAATCAAAACTTAGCGCAACTGAAACAACATCTTGATCATCATTTGGACCTCTAGTCCTCCTCCCATACATGGTATCCTCTTGCGCTCCATACCTAATACTTCTATAGCCATGATCATGGGAGGCATGATCGTAATTTTCTTCAGATGAAAAATTGTTCAATCCACCAACTGTAGAAGATTGTCCATGTACAAACCCGGTGCCAGTATTTCCACCACCTTTTCCGCTTCCACCATCTTCATCATCATCTCAACTATCCGGAGTTGCTATGCCGCCCCATGCATCATCACTGTCTAAATTATCTTTTGGGTTTCCAACAACTTCTTCAGATAATACCCTTTGTACGTTGATTCCATTGGCAATTGCAGTTTCAAGTCGAGACCACCACTCGTCATTGGGATACACCTCGAGGGAATTAATTACTTCTCTTCCGGATAACATTTCAATTTTTTACAGATATTTTTTTAATATGTCAGTGATATATCGAAAATATCATAAATGTCGGAGATATTTCCTAAATATCGGAGATATTTCCTAAATATCGGTGATATTTGATGATATTTCCTAAATATCGGGGAAATATCGTAGATACGGTGGAAGATAAGATATTGACCCCTAAAGATATATCGGTCCTTCGAAAAAGGGAGATATCGGAGGATATATCGGATATATCGCAAATATTTTAATCCTTGAGTGAAACATCAAACATTTTAAAAAGCAATTAAATATCGGGATGCGTTAAAGCATAAATACACTAAAAAGATGCTTTTCTGATCCGGTTAAGATTTTTTTGACAAAGCTAAGCCGGTCTCGTTTTGACTGGCTCTACCGCTGTAAATCGGTGATAGACCCATTCGTTTTCTCAGACGGAAACACATCCCATCCGTAGCTCATATACCGTCATTGTTGTCTCCGCCTCCCACCTCCGTCTTCAACCTCCCAATCCCCACCATGCAAAACGCCCTAGATCATCCCCTTCATCCTCTCATTGAAGCTCCCGACTTCCATCTACTAGATTCGTGATTCACGTTTCTAACATCTCTTCTCTACCCATGGCGCCGAAGCTAGCTAAGAGGCCGAGCAGTTGTAGGGCGAGCAGCTCTACCACCAAAGGAGGAATCGAAAGAGCATCCGACTTGCGGGTTCTAAACCGATGAGTTCAGTATCAGATGAGGTTCGGCCGCGGTCGGCCGCCGCCTCGGCACTATCTCCCGCCTCCGAACGTGTTCTTTTAAAACATCTGAAGAACTTCGAGACGGCCTGAGGTGTCGAACAACGAAGCTGCCCCAATGAAGACAGAGAACGAGGAAGAGGAAGAAGAAGAGGAAGAGCAAGAGCAAGAGGTAGAAGTCGTAGATGTCGAAGAAAATGATAAAGAAGAGGAAGAAGAGAAAGAAGAAGAGCTTGATGAAGAAGAAGAGTTTGATGAAGAAGAAGAGGAAGAAGATGACGAGTTTGCCGAAGAAGGTCAGCAGGGGGGGGGGGACATGAAGAGGAAGAGAGTCTCGGGTCGTTCCTTGAGCTACTTCAATTACCTGTAAGTATTAGGTAAGAATGTAAACACTCTTCCGCGTATTTATATGAAATGTGTCCAGTTCCCCCAAAATTGGTCTGTGATTGATTGAAATTGATTGAATGCAGGAATATTCACACAAAGAAATGAATCCACCAAAGCTAGATCAGGAATTTCCCCCAAAGAAGGATCTTCCGTCTGAAGAGAAGGAGCAGTATGTGTTCCCTGATCGGCATGCTCAGAATTCGAATTCGTATTATGATCCAGATTCACGCGTGGTCTATTGGCTTGACAGTCGCTGCTCTCCAGAGAGGTTCAAGAATTCGGTTGCAACCTTAAGTCAAGAGAAAAATGCTGCATGTTCAGCTCTTGGTTTTGGTCCTTTGATGAAGATCGCTGGGAAGACACTGCACCACAATATAGTGCGTGTAATTGTGAGGAACACAGACCCGGAGGGATGCACCCTTGAAATGCATGGAAAGCAGCTTCAGATTTCTTCAAGGGGCTGAGCAGATGTGTTAGGTTTGAACAATGCCGGAGATCTGGTTGATTTCCACAGTGTTCAATTGAGAAACCACCCGCACCTGATGCAAGTAGCCGAAGAATTCTCTGGGAAGTATTCAAAGATTAATGTCAAGGAAGTGGAGGATTACTTGAGGGAGGCATAAGTAGTGGACAACAAGTTCAAGTCCCTGTTTGTCATTTTAAGCATGAGCACAATCGTTTGCCCAACTGCCAGCCTTACAAGACCTAAGAGGTGGCTCCTTGCTTGCAAGGACACTAGCGCTATCTACAACCTAAAATGGGCTGAATTTTGCTTCAAGCGTTTGATGGAGGGTATCAAGAGTTTCAAAAAAGGGTTGACGGGCAGCAAGAGTTCCAAGGCAGGGCCGCAAATTTATTGTAGCGGTTGTATGTTGTTTCTTCATCAGCTGCTATACGTAGACCGTGTTCACGATGGGAACATGTTAGTTGTGACACCTGTAGTTTTATTAATTTTAAGAAAATAAGATAGTGTATTTTATTTTTTTGTTTAGCAGTAATTTAAATTCATAAATATGGGTTAAGTGTTTATTTATTTATGTATATATGTAAATATTAATTTGTAAACCAGCCCGTTAGTTTTTTTTTTAGACCCAAGTCCAATCTAAGAAAAAGCCCAAGACCAATAGATGACTTAAACTCATCATACGATGTCGTTTAACAACATATGTATGTGTTCAACTTTATCGTTCTTTTGCTCTCTTCGTGTTCGTCCTCTGCTATCTTCATGTCTTCCTTCCCTCTTCTCATTCTTCTTGCAAGCACCACTCCAACTAAGAGATTGGAATCACTGAGAAAAAGCACAAACCTAGACGCTAGAGGTGTCGATGTTATAGGTGAAGCCTTAAATATTCAATTACCAGAAGCAAGAGGTGGCAATTCATGTCGAGTTGGCATCGATTCTACTCCATCCGTAATTGAAATCTAACCTCTTTGCCATACCCTTCACAAGAGAACCAACTAAGAGAAATTGTTTGCTTCGCCTAATAAATCTTCTTTGGAACATGTTGAAATGTATGTGTGGTACTAGAAATCAACTTATTTTGGACAAAAATAAGCAGAAGCTCGTCGATGTTACTTTCATTAAGAACTACGTTGACAATAATATGGTTAGCCCTCCATCCACACCTTCCAACTTATCCCTAATCAAATTGTATCATCCGGATGGTAATTTTGTTTTATTAAACTTTGATGTGCAAACACATCAAGCATCCATAGGTTTTGTCCTTCGTGATTCAAATGCTATTCCTCTCACAACAGTAGCTCGGTATGTGGGTGATACGTCAGTCTTGTTAGCTGAATCGATAACACTTAAAGATCAGTATCATTATGGAAGGTGACTCTAAAGCTCTCATCGACTACATCAATGGTCAAATAGCTTCCCCTGGAGTCTCTCTACTATTTTACAAGATATTCGTTGGTTAGTAGCACAATTTAGCAATGTTTCTCTTTCAACACACTTACTAGGAGACAAATTTTGTAGCGGATAAACTGGCCTCAAAGGATTGACTGCTATTTCTCTATTAGTTTGGTTTTACTGCCTACTCATTTATGTGTCCCCAACGTTCCATCTGGATCAACTGGGAAATGGTGCTTAAAGAGGTATTTCCGTTGTAGTTGTTCTGTTGTTTTAAATAACAGTAATAAAAAAAGGTATTAATTTTAAAGTTTTTCTTACCTAGTTCGGCTTGGAAAAAACATGGGCTTCCCGACCGATTCGTAAAAACCCACAAGACTAGCATTATGGACGGGATTGGATCCCACTCTTTTCATGAAAGCCCGACTGGGCCCATCAATATTTATAAATGTTGTAAACGCCGGCGTAACCTGATCGAAGGTCACCATAAATGGCCCAAGTTGAGCCTTGCTTGGTTCGTTGACAACCCCTAATATTAACAACGGGTGACAGTTAGAATGTTGCAAAGAACCTTTGTAGCCTATAAGTACATTGGGTACTAAGGATTACATTACACTTTATTTTTTGAGATTGTCTCTAAACTCATATGGGCGGCCTTAAGTTGTACTAATATTAACCTATGTTTGGTGTTGCACGAGATTAGAGAGTAGTTTGCTTAGTTTATGATTTCAAATGATGATATTATCTAAAGATAACCAATTTGAGTACCCATTATAACACCATCTAAGGATGACAGAATGAAAACAAGGTGTTACGTAAGCCTGTTTATTTTTGTACCCAGTGACACTAAATAAAGTATTAACCAAACTAGACCCCTTATTTAGCACGTAAATTGTAATACCTCAGTTTTTCATTTCATTTTTTCTTGTATTATTCTCATATTTAATGAAGGATTATTTATGGAAATTCTTTTTGGTTGAGCAAAGTTGAAGTTTGGGAGTTTTCTTTCTAGGTGCTTTGTCTTTTAAAAGAGCAAAAAGTTGACTTTATTTTTCATAAGTTCTTTGCAAAAACTTCCTTCAAGAAAGTTGTAGAGTTTGGCAATACGAGTTCGTAGACACACGACACGCGTAAATCGGATGTCGTATGAGAAAGTTATGGTCATAGGAAGTTAGTTTCTAGGTTTGGAAAGTGTATAAGTAGAAAAATGTGGGGGAGTTATTTTGGAAACCTAAAAATCAGTTTCTCTCTCTCTCTCTCTCCTCCCTCTCCCGATTCACCTAAGCTCTCTCTCTTCTCCATCCGAGTTCTCTCTCATCCGGCCACCAAACTGGACGTCGCCGGTCCCGTTGGATCGACACGGGTCTCCTCTCCCTTTTGGGGTAGTCTTGCTCGCCATCGTGCCGCCTGGAAGCCGCCATGAAGCGGCGGAGTTGCTGCTGTTCCGCCAGAAATCCTGTGATTTCGACGCCTATTCCGGTGAATCTTAGGTGATTCTTGCTCTCCTCTCTCTTCTAGAGATGTTTTTACCCCTTTGGTGATCTAGAAATCAAGTTTTGGGGCCAGTTTTGTAGGTTTTGATTTTTGATTAAGGTTGGTGTTTCGGGTCGCTTTTCGGCCATTTCTGGTCAAAACCAGTTAAAACCTCAGGTATTAAAGTTGTTCACCATGCTTCGATCTACAAGTTTCATGTTTTGAGTTTCCCCAAATTTTAAAGTTTGGTGGAGGCGCGTAAGGCTCACTCGCCGCCGCCTGTGGCGGCGCGTGGGAGCGTGTCCGGGTAGTGTGAGAGCCTTGGTTGCTATGTTAGCTAGTCATTGTAGTTGCTAGGGTGTTGTTGGTGTGTGAAGGCTAAGTGTTGGTTAGGTTTTTGTATCTTAGGTGCTAAGTTGTTCATGGTGTTCATTAGGTCAGAAACTTAGAAAGTTTGAAAGTTTGATTCTTGGAGGTAGTTTGGGTTGTTGTTGAGTGTCCGTTGACCTTGGGAGGTCGTGGAGGAAAGATTGCCCTTCTTTGGGAAACCTTTAGGTTAAGGGTACTTTAATCCTTGTTGTGGTTTGTATTAAGGTTTTTAATTGTGTAATTTTAAGTGTTTTGCGAAATTGTTGAGTTGGCTTACTCTTGTATTTTGCGGAAACATTGCGGGATATTGAGGTGAGTAAATCTCACCAAGGTTCACTTTTGAACCAAGTTTAATTATGTCATTTGATGAGGATATGATTATGATGTGAACTTAGTATTTTGCTATTATTTGTTTTAAAAATATATGAGCTTGATCGCCAACGGCTCATAGGTAAGATAAAACAAGTTTTCCTTATGTGTATTTTTAGAAGTTCATATGATCATAATCTTGTTGATTTTTGTTATATTATTCTTGTGGATCTAGTGTTGTTAATAATTATGTTGTGTTATGATTGTTGGATAAATAGCCAAACCGGGTTCCAAGCCTTTAGTTGGGTGATTGGTTGCGGTTAAGATGTTATTTATCATTTTGTGTTTTGATATTGGACAGTAAAACGGTGTAGGTCATGGGGGTTACCTTGTCGTATCTGGGACCCATGGGTACACAATTTTGTTGTTGTAGGTCATGGGAGATTATTTATCAATATCTGGGACTCATGGGTACATGTTATTAAAAAGAGTGTTGGAATTGTGGTTTTATTCATTGATATAAATTGCTTTTGTGAAATTTTTAGATGTGAAAAATATTGTGCTATTTGAGTTTACTCGATCATACGGGCTTTTTAGCTTACCGGGTTTGTTAGTTTACAATCCCGGTTCACCAAACCTTGGAGTAGGGGTTACACCTGCAGATGAGGACCAACATGGTTGAGACGGTGGCATAGTGGCATGATCCTTTTTGGTTTTGCTGTACTATGTATAGTTTTGTTAACTGAGTAGATAGTATTTGTTTTGGCCACGATCCTCAACGCGCGGGCGACAGGTAATTAGCGAAAAAAGAGAAGGGGGAGTGTTGTGGGCGTGCCACCTCACGGACTAGGAAAAAGCTTGTGTGCGGGCTTGACTTCTTGATCAGGCGAAAGGGGTTTCCAGGTGCCACCTCAGATGAGGAATTTACAAGCACAAGGCGATCAATACTCACGGTGGGACTCGAGCAGAGCAAAAATAGGGGGATCAGAGATCGGGGTGAGTCTAAGAGGGCTCTGAAACTAAGGCGGCGGCGCACTTAGGGTTAGGGTTTCGAGGTAGCTCGAAGGGTAACCGATTTGTAGTTTGTTTGTATTTTTTGAGAGATTTGATTGTGTCTGAGAGACTGCTTCGAGTCCCCTTATATAGAAGCTTGACTTGCGGCATAAGAAAGGTAGCTTAGAATTCAAGTCAGACTCTGAAACCCTAATCCCACAAGGAAAAGGTTTAGCCTGCGCGGACCAACAAATTGGTGACACATGTCCAGTTCACACACTCCGTATGGGCTATTGCTTCCATCTCGTGGGTCTCTCTAGCTCATGGGCTTTTTATATTAAAAGGGCTACATGGATTGGCCCGAAGCATGTCAAAGACTTGTAAAAGTCTTCAACGATTATTGTGGTGCGCTTGGACTTCGCCTGTGCCTTCTTCGCGGATCCTCCCTCGTGGGCCAGTTCGCCAGCTCGCCTCGCGTAATCTGCTCGTCACCTACGCGGAGTGTTAATCTGGCCTCGCCTAGGACTCTTACGCGAAATACTATCGCGCCTTGCTTACGCGGAGTGTTTCGCCTCAACTACGCGGAGAGTCAATCTCGCCTCGCCTACGCAGAGTATCAATCTCGCATCGCCTACGTGAAGTATCGATCTCGCCTCGCATACGTGGAGGGAGCTAGTCATTCCGCGCGAAGTCATATTACTTGGACAAAAATGTCCTTTGGCTCAAACAATGCCCCTAGGCCTTGAGCTTTGAGATTAAGCGAGAAAGCCTTATTGAACATGTCACGACGTTTCAAGATTTGGGAGATTCTAACATCTTGGCGTCATCGCGATCTCGCTTCGCGAAAACCAAAAATTTAAGGTCCTCGACCACTTCGCGAGGCACCTTGACTTTATCTAAGGGGTCCCCTTACTCACTGCGTAGCGAGCAAGTATGTATCCTGACGTAAGGTTGGCGAAGTGAATTGTGTTATCTCGCTGGTGAATATAAGGAATGACGAAGTGAATCAAAGAGAGAAACGGACTTCGCCAATCTCGACACCCCGTGTGTACAGGCTGTAAAGGAAACTTAAGAGACTCTGGTCTAGCTTTATTTTGCTTGTCATGTTGCCCCCATGTGAACTCTTTCACTAAGCAACAAAACTGCTGAGGTTCTAAACTAGTCTTCCCTTGAGATTGGGTAAAGGTCTCTACGCGACTGTTTACTTGGGAAGTAGGAAGTCACTATAGAATCACGCGTCCACCTTATCTTTAAAGCCCATATCTCGAAGCTAAGCTTTGCATGCAGGACACATGTTAACAAGAGTCTGTTCCCTCTTTCTATAAGTGAGTCCGCTGGCCAAGTTTGGAACATCAACCAAGTCTTTCTGCCCCTTTGCCATGGATCCTTCTTCTTTTCTATTCATCCTTCTGTCTCTGCTTAAAGCGAAACCACCATTTCCCTTGCTCATTGTTTACTCTGATGAGTTTCGAAACCTACTCTTAGGTTGAGGATGGGTTTCAAAATCCACTCTTAGGCCAATCCTCCACTTGAAAGAACAAACGGTCTGGGCACCTTCTGCCTTGTGCCTGATGTTCTGTCCACACGTGAGACTTCGGAGGTCCTTTGTCCATTCGTGTTTCGGGAGTTCGCCAGTGTTCTTGAAGCATGCCCCGAAACTTGGGTGGTAGCATGAGGGACCCCATCTCCGATGCTTAGATCCACACTTTTAAGCTCAAAGCATTCAGAGTTTATTGTAAACATGCTTGCTTCGGCCGCAAGACCGCCTATGTAGCTTGTGTCAGAGTGTTGGAAGGAAAAAAAATATGTAATGTTATATTTAGGGCCTCTGGAATAGGCCCCAATGTTGTACTAGTCTATTGTTTAGACTTCGTACGTTTATGATGAAATGGAAGAGAGAAATGAAGAAATTAGCACGTAAAAAATTTCTTTATTTAGATCTTATACTAGTATGTTAGTTAGACGTCGCACCTTTACAATGTTTTGAACTAACTTATCTCTCGGGTTGCCCCTAGTGGGAGGTGGCTGAGTGCTATCGCAAAGGCGCAAAGCACTATGAACAGTGGTTGCGGAGTCAGCCGAATGTGGAGAGTCTGCACGCTCCCAAACGCCAGCGAGATGGCGTTTTAAGAAAGGACCATTAATAGGATTGGGATGGAGTGTACCGGCAAGGTCGCGCAAGTGGTATGCCCCCTTGGGCAATATACGATGAATAATAAAGGGTCATTCCCACCGCGCGGACCACTTCCCGCGGCCCTCGGTTTTTTCGCCCAATGGTAGCACGGCCCGCCATATTGTTTGGCCCTCGGTAAAGCTCTATCCATGGGTAATCTTATCATAGGACCGCGCAACGTGCTACTTCTCAAGGATGAGATTGTTGAAAGCAGTGATGCGATGTTCGTCAAGGTCGTCAAGCTCTTGCCACATTGCTTGGACGTAATCGTCACCAAGCAATTGGTGCTGTTTCTGGACGTGAAGCAAGGCGACATGAACCTCAAGGGGAAGGATGGCGTCATGGCCAAACATGAGAACATAAGGGGTGGTATCCGTCGGACCGCGCTTGGAGGTACGGTAAGCCCACAACGTATGGTAAAGCTCTAGATGCCAGACGCGGGGATTCAACTCTAGCATTTTGCGCAAGATACCAAGGATAACTTTGTTGCTCGCATCCGCCTAACCATTAGATTGTGCATAATAAGGGGTTGAATGCAGGAACTTGATACCACAACCGGTGAGGAATGTGACCACAGAATCGGCCATGAAAGCTGCCCCCCGGTCCGTCACAATGCACTCCGGAACACCAAAGCGAGAGATAATGTTGCAAAAGATAAAGTTGTGAACCGACGTCGCAGAGGAGACCTTGAGTGGCTCGGCCTCAACCCATTTGGTAAAGAAATTGGTGGCCACGATGATGAACTTATGCTGCTCGGAGGAATGGGGATGAATAATGCTGACGAAATCAATCGCCCATCCTTGACCTGGCCATGGTTTAATGATCGGCTGTAACGAAATGTTTAGAATGTGTTGCACTGGTCCGTGAGCCTGGCAATCCTAAGACCCTTTGGCGAATGCAATACAGTCTTTGAGAATGGAAGGCCAATAGTAACCGTGGCGATGGATTAACCAACGCATCTTGGGTCCGGCCTGATGCTAACCACAAACGCCGGAATGCACCTCGCGCATCAGTTGCTTAGCCTCGGTTCCATAAATGCAGCGAAAGTCATTACCATCTTCGCCGCGCAGGCGAAGTTCACCGTTACGAAGCACAAAGTTGAGGGCGAGAAAACGCATCTGTTAGGAATGAGTAGCATTTTGAGGATGTTCGAAGTAGGCGATGAATGGTAGCCGCCAGTCTTCATTGATAGGATCTTAGGAAGCGATGTCTAGAGCATCTGCCTTATATTGCCCCCTAGCAATAAAAGAAGGAAGAGTTCGCCGTTCAACTTTGAGAAGTCGTTTGTGGACTCCATCTGGCAGGCTAAGACCAAATGCAATATGTGCGATCTCATTCGTTGCGAAGTTGAATTCCCGCGGAATGTGTTCAACGTGAACATCGCCAAAGCGGTCCAAGATGTCAAAGGCTTTTCGCAAGTAAGGTTCAATGGACGAACTTAAGCATTTGAACTTCACCACAAGCTGGTTGACAACCAATAAGAGTCGCCAAAGACTTGAACCTCGCTGACTCCTAAGTCCAGCAAGATTTCCAGTCCGATGATGAGCGCCTCGTATTCCGCCTGATTATTTTTACATTTAATGTCCAGCTGGAAAGAGTAAGAAAACCGATCTTCTGCAGGGTTCTCGATGGCGATCTCGGCACCTGCAACGAACTCAGTACGTGAGCCATCAAAGTAATGAGTCCATGGAGTAAGGGAGACTATAGTGAACTCCAACTCGCGGAATGCTGTTAGTTCAGTTGGCGGGTGATGAGCGAGGAAGTCCGCTATGGCTTGTCCTTTAACTACCTTTTGCAGAACGTATTGCAAAGAGAATTTAGACAAAGCCAATATCCATTTACCTATGCATCCTCGTAGGATAGGGCGGGAAAGCATGTATTTGATGAGATCGGACTGAGCGATCACCACTGTGGTTAAGGCTAACATATAGTGGTGGAGCTTGCAACCCGCGAAGAAGAGGGCGAGACACAACTTTTCCATTGGAGAGTAGTGCGTCTCACAATCAATTATCACCCTTCTAAGATAGTAAACAGCGTGTTCTACTCCGTTCTCGTCGTCTTGTGCCAAGAGTCCACCAATAGACAAGTCAGCAGCGGCGATTTAGAGCTTAAGAGGAACGCTAGGGCGAGGGGGAACTAAAACATGCGGGTTGGTAAGATTCTCCTTGATACAATCAAAAGCTTCTTGGTGTTGGGACTCCCATACGAACTCGGTTGCCCCCTAGAGCTTTAGAAGAGGAAAAAAAGGCTGAACCTTCCATGACGCGTTTGAAATGAAATGGCGGAGGAAGTTGATTCGCCTGATCAATTGTTGGAGCTCCTTTTTGGTTGTAGGAGGTGAGGCGCTTATGACTGCCTGCGCCTTGTCTCTGGGGATCTTGATGCCCCTTTGTTGGACCAGGAATCTTAGGAAGTTACCTACCTCCGCAAAGAAAACACACTTGGCGGGGTTCATCTTCAGGTGATGTTTCCGCATCCGCATGAAAACCTACCGGAGGTCATCGACGTGTGTCACCCACGTCTTGGTTTTAACCACTACGTCGTCTATGTAGACTTCAATAAGCTTGCCTAGGATATCGTGAAAGATGAGATTCATGGCGTGTTGATATGTTGCCCCCGCGTTCTTGAGCCCAAATGGCATGACAACATACTCGAACACACCTGCAAGCCCCGGGCAGCGGAAAGCGGTCTTATGGCGATCTTCTTCTACGACAGGGATCTGATGGTATCCAGCAGTTCCATCCATGAAGGATAGCACCTCATGTCCTGCGGCCACGTCAATGAGGAGGTCAACAACAGGCATGGGATATATGTCCTTAGGCGTTACGTTGTTGAGGTCACAGTAGTCAATACAAACACGTATTTTGCCATTCTTCTTACAGACGGGAAAGACGTTGGATAACCATTCATTGTACTTGGCCACGCGAATGATCCCTGATCGGTGCATGTTCTCGATTTCTTCCTTGACCGCTATCTGGGTCTCAGTCCGCATGCATCTACCGTCCTGGTGGACTGTACGTCTGTCAGGATGAGTAGGCAGACGGTGATAGACTAAATCCAGGGCCAAGCCAGACATGTCTTCGTACTTCTCGGCGAAATAGTCCATGTATTCATGTAGTAAAGCAAGAAGGTCTTCCTTTTCTTGTCCCGCCAACTTGGCACTAATGGAGAGTAGTAAGGGCTTCTCCGCAGTCCCCACATTGACTTGTAAGATGGGGTCGCGGACTTGAGGTGGTGTGTCATCCAAGGCAGCGGGAGCTAACTGAATAACCTCCTCTTCGGTGTCGGTGTAGTCCACTATCTCGTCTACATACTCCATAGTGGCAACCATGTCGTAGGCTTTGCTTTCTGCTCAATATGACATGAGTCTCTCGCATAGGGACTCGCTAGCCTCGCGTGCTTCTGCTGAGGAAGCACTAATCATTAGAGGTTTGGAAGGGGTCCGCGATGGTGTAAGGACGTTGTAAGTCGTCCCTCGCCTAATTGAGTCCCCATCTCGTTAAGTTGGAATCGACGCCTTGGACCTCAAATGGGCCCAAGTCGGTATTATAGTAGCGAGCATCATTGAAGTTGGCGGAAATGGAGAAAGGATGCGGGTCCGCTTTGATGAGGACCGCCTCGCATTTCTCATTGTCCCAGATTATGAGCTCCTGGTGCATGGAGGAAGGTATACAAAAACTTCTATGGATCCAATCGTGGCCTAGGATCATGCTATAAGATGAAGCGCACTCGGCAACAAAGAATGTATAGACCCTGGAAGCCGGTCCTACCTTGACCCGTAAGAACAACAAACCTACAGTTCTAGAGACATGTCCGGTGAAGTTCTTGACTATCAAGGACGTAGTTTGGATCATCGAGCACGGGATGCCAAGGAGTCCTATAGTACGGATGGTGACGACATTCACCGCAGCTCCAGTGTCGACCATGACTTTGTTTACCATAATCCCTTCAACTTCAGCCGTGATATATAATGGCCTCATGTGAGTGGCCATGTCTAATGTCGGAGTGGAGAAGGTCAGAGTCAACATGCTTGTGACGCTGCTGGTGGCTTCCAATGGTAAAGCGTTCGTGGGCTCCGCCAGGACCGGACTCATCTCGCTGCTGCAAGGCAGGGATATGTCGCAGACAATTTTGCCACTGTCTGGAATATCCGCTGCGTTGCATGTTGTGTTCGGCGGGAGAGCATATCTTTCAGATATAAAAACACCATTCCGACTTGAAAGGAGAATTGCTCGTGGACTGGGATTAGTGGCGTCTCAATGCTGCCGTGTTTTGCTTCAAGCACAGCGAATGTACTCTCTGTTGGGTTGACCTCTTCATCTTCAGGCCATGGGGATACTTCAAGTATGTTAGAAGTGAATGATTCACCCTGCCCTTCTGCTTGGTCATCTCCCAAGTCAATGCGAGGCTCGGAATGAGCCTCCTCGTTACGGGAATGTTATCAGAAACGTTGGGCCATGAGCTTCACAAGGTTAGGGCTGGAGGTACTACTTTCGACACCTGGCAAGGCGTTATTCTCTAGCTACTATGGTAGCCACACGAGTTTGGTCAAGGGGTGCTTATCCTCAGCTAGCCGCTTGTCTACGACTAGAGGGATCTTGGCGTTGTCATCTGCCTTCGACGGAGGGACTGAGACCTAAGGCTCTTGGTTGGGTGGCGACCGGGGTCGACATGGTCCTGATGGTTCCCTCTTTACCTCAGGTTGCTGGCAAAGAGGCTCCCGGGGACGTGATGACCGAGGCGACTCGCGCCTTGGCTCAGGCTTTGAGGTGACGAACAATCTTCACTTCATTGGGGAGGGTGGTTCTCGTCTTCTTTCAGCTTCTGGCGATTGCCTACGCCTTGGTGGAGAAAGTGGGTCCCTATGTCATTCAGCTTTCGGTGACCGCCTGCGCCTTGCTGGAAGGAGTGGTTCCCTTCTTCGGTTAAGTACCGGTGAAGACCTATGCCGAGAGGGCTGTGGATCCCTTCTCCTTTCCGACTCTAGAGATGATCTGTAGCTAGCAGGGCGCATATGCTATTTTGGTGGTACGGTGAGGCGACAAAAGATATTCGCCTTTGGAGCGGGGTCATCTGCTACCTGCGCACAGACACGTGGAGGTGTGACAGGTGGTCTTTGGAGTAGAGTGCGCAGGCCTTCGGCTTCTCTCCACATCTTCTTGGGTGTCTGCCCGAGCTGCGAGGGTCGAATGATGTCATCGTCGGTAGCTCACAAGGCACATAGATGCTGCCATACTTCTTCTATAGCTTCCGCTTCTTTGATCTGCTAATGGTAACAGACCTGCCCCCTTGTTGCGTGTGCCATATCCCCTCCTTGATTGCTGATTTAGACGTCGGGGTAATACAGGGGTCAGCCAAGATACCTTGCTGAGGGCTTGAAGCCTCGTTGCATTGGTGCTCGTTGCCGGAGTCTGATATGTCCATCTCGCTTGAAGCTGGAGATGAAGGTACATCTTCAGTCCAGTGTGATTGGACGAAGGTCTCGAGGTGCTTGATCCTCTGTTCCAGATCTTAGTGGGTTCTGGGACTCATGGGTTGATAGTTGTTAGCGGGGGACGGTATATCGTCCTGCATGATAGCCTTGCCCTTATCCTTTCGTGAAAGTCGATCGGGCTGCAACCTGGCGGCGAGCTGCCTCGCCAGGTAGTGATTCCCATTTTGGTTTGCCAGCACGATATAGTCATTCACCGATCTCTTGCGGTCTTAACCTGGCGGTTTGTGTGGACCCGTGTTTGGAGATAGGTCCAAAGTGATAGCGTGCTGCCTGATGCGAGGCCAAGCGATGTCAGCCGTTGCAATCATGAAGTCGCCCTTTTCTTTGAAGCGAATGTACTTGAGGTTGAGTCAGTCCTAGACCTGCTTGCGGAGCTCGTAGCAGTCACAAGTTCTGTGTCCCCAGCTATCATGGAACTTGCAGTGTACCCGACCTTCCTTATATTCGATGTAAGACAAGGCCCTCGACACTGTGACGAGTCCGTCCTCAATAAGGTCATCTAGAACCTCGTGTGCGAAGTTGACGTTATAGGTATATTGGCGGGCTGGCTGAGCTGCACCAGCAATGTCTTCCTCGTGGCCTCCCTTAGATGCATGGCGCAGATTGTCATCTTCTGGGTGGTCTGACAAGTCTAAGGTGACGCATTTGTTCTCCTCCGGTTGGTCGTTCCAGTTCATCTCGACCATACCAACCACGGCTAGGAAGGGGTCCACATCCACTAGAGAAGCAGTGCTCTCTGGCATCTTTATTTTCAAGGCGTCGGAGTTTAACCAAGTTTGTAGCTAGTCGCGGAGCTTGACACAGTCTTTGGTGTCATGATTGTAGACGTTGTGGAAGCTACAGTACTTCTTGTCCTTTAGCCCCTCCTTTGGCGGGATCTTGTGGTCCAAACGTATGCACTTCGCCTCGATCAAGTCATTAAAGAAAAGATGGGCGTTTTTTCACGTCATATGTGTAAGACTCGTATTCAGGCTTGGTCCATGCAAAAGACTGGATTGTGATTGGCTCGTGAGTTATTTTGAGATTCTTTAGTTTGTGAGCCGATGGTTTCCCGGTTAGCTCGACTGCTCCGACGTCATCATACTCCTATGCGGCCTCAACTTCCTCCTGCTTTTGGTAGTATGGATCAAATGTGGGGGATTTGAGGTTTGATGCCCCTACTGTCCTGTTTTTCCTCGGTACGTACGTCCCCTTGGAGGCATTCGCCTTTTCGTCCATCTCATTGAGGATGAGCTCATAACTGCCAACCTTGTTGATCAGGTCGCTCATAGAAGTGAAGCGTTCCCCATGGTGGTTCAACCGCTAGCGATGCTCGAGGCCACGGACGGCCAACTTAATGGCTTCAGGCTCGGGTAGGAGGAAGTTTGCATGCAAATTATCAGAATTAAATCCGCCCTAAGTTAATAATAAGGACCAAGACAACTTTGCGTATGAATCGATCCAAAATTATTGTGGTAGATGAAACCGCACCTTAAGGACAACCATGGCCGAGGCGGCCTCAAGGATTGATTTAGATGCATGAATTCATGAAAATTAATCAATTAGAAATCAAAAACACATAAGAAACTGCTACTGCCCCCAAAACCTAAATCACGAAATCATCATATATTCAAGAAGTTACAAATCAAAACATAGAACAATCAAAGATCACAAAGAAATCCGAAAACCATGTTTGATAAATAAAACCAAAATCGAAAAGTATATTACAATAGAGTTCGAAACTATACAGAAAATAATACAAGAAGCTATGAGAAAATCACACTTTTACAACCTTTGAAGATTCGGCAAGTGTGGGGGAAATCGGTGGAAGGATGAAGTGATTTTTGTGGTTTGTGGTGGATGAATCGGCTAAGTAATTTTCTGTATATGGTTTGGTAGAGTTTCGGCTATGTAATTGCAAGAGTAGTGATCCTTTCTTCTGCCCTTTAAGTCATGCTTTATAGAAGAAAAACCCTAGAGAGGCCAGCCACACAATCTTAAACCGAATTGGTTTAGGTTTCAATAGTTATTCTCAATTTGGCCCAATGATCGAGGTGATTTCAATTTATTTGGAAACTAGACTCCAGTAGCTTTCTATCCATATATAGTACGTTTTCTGTTTCATTCTGAGCTGTCCTGGAGAGCCCGTTGAAGTTGTGATATGTGCACAGGAATTTCCCCGAATTAATTAGGAATCAAGACTTGGACATTCCTTGATATTCTGCCGAATTTAGATCTTCTTCTCCATATTGGACTTGGTTTGGATCTCTCCTTCATGGACTAGGCTTCATGGATCAGCTGCTTTGCTTCCCAAGGTCCATCAGGAACACTTCTCTTGATTATTTCTCCCATGAGCTCTTCTTCATGTCACCTAAATATCAGAGAGTTAAATCAATTCGTGACAATGCAAAAGCTTTACATAATCATAAGAACATCTAAGGCACCACAAATCGGCTTTTGACAAATTTCTACATTGTTCCTCTATGTTTAACACGTTTTACACACAACTCTACCAAAAACTTTCGACTCTACATTATGACTCTATTCTACAACAATAAGGGATAATCAAAGTACAAATGGAGGTAATAACACATTAAGAACGTCGCATTTTATGCTCCTATCAACTACCCCACACTTATCCTTTGCTAGTCCCTTAGCAAACTAAATACAAGACTCTACTACAAACATTACTAATGCCCTTAAACAAATGTCTCAGAATCTTTATTATGCATAGCTTTCAAGTTTTGGCATTAGAATGTAAACACATAAATTTCAAGTTTCACAAACATGCTTCAAAATATGAATAAGTAAGAAGAGAGAAAAATAAGCATATAACACATCTAGTTAATTTGATTCTCCTCACAAGGCATACTCTCTTCTTTTCACTCGATCATAGCATTCACTCATAAATATATGCAAGAGAAAAGATAGTAAGGCAACAAATAGCTTGCATATTTCATCAAACAAAAGAACTTTGTAAATTTTCTTTTGGAAAAACCTCATTTAACAACTATATGCCGAATGGACCAAAACCATATACTTAACTCTTGAGAAAATCTCCACAAATCAAAGTTCACCTATCTTAAGAATCATGAAAAGATCTCAAACAAAGCTTGTAATGGGGCTCGGCTGCATAGGGTAGGAATTTTTAGGATAAGTGGTGCTTTAAGGCATCACCAAGACTTTGGCAAAGCTCGATCCTCCTTACGCCTTCACTTCAAGGGCCGAATTTCATCTTGTTGGACCCATACGTCATCCTTAACTCCTCAAAGCATCATGAATATGAACAAATGTCACATATTACAATTTTAGACCTTCAAATACACACAAACTCCAAATTCAAAACACCTTCTTTTGTAGTGTGTCGTCCCTTTCTTTTATTTTGTTTTGAACCGATTTTCATTCTTTTTTCTTCTTTTTTTTCATAGGTTTCGGCACACATAATTTTTACATCAGTTTACCCCACACTTGTTTCTTTACATCACACAAACATAACTCCACATTGAATGTAAGCTTTGTAAAGTCTTGATAACAAGGTAAAGGATATAACTATTCTAAGCAAGGGAATTTAATGAAGGTGATGAAAGAAAAGGCTCAATGTAGGCTCAAAAGGGTTAAAACTAAGGAGTCCCACGACGGGCGCTAATAGGCACATGCTTTATTTGGCAATGGTGGTAATCCTAAAGAGATCTTTTTCAATCCTTTTCGCAATCAAGGCATTTTATGATATAAAAGTTTCGAAAATCATCAAGAGTAAGTTTTAGTAAATTCTAGAGTCCATTAAAAAACTATAGCACATAGACATTGAATATGCAAAGAATGATGAGGTTTCAAAATTGAAATTGCCGAATTTTTTTTCTTAAGTCACTCATGAAGAAAGCATTTAGGCTCAAAAGCTCACATAGGTTGTTATGAACACAAATTAACCAAGACATGCATGCTTCCACAATCGATCAAATCTCAAATGTTCATACCGATCCACATTATTCATGAAACTCACAATTTCTTTAAGTAAATGTCAAACCATCATCTATGCATTGAAAGACATCATCATCATTGACTTTGAGGGCATTCTAAGACGCAAAATAAAACAAAACACTCATCTTTTTGTTGGATCTGATTTTTTGTTTTTTTGAATTTTGTCTTTGGTTTTCTTTTTATGACTCAAAACTACAGTTAAATGACTCAAACAAACATGTTATTATGTAAATCTCTACCCCACACTTAGAAAATTACATTGTCCTCAATGTAATACCCGAAATCATGTCATAATTTCCTAAGCATGCGTCGAAGTCACACAACAAACACATATACAATTCAACCATAAGAAATGAAGGGATAAAAATGATGCAAACTCTCGGTGACGGCTCCTCCACTGCTACGGTTGAAATGAGTTGCCTCTCATGCAGCACTTAATGTTTAAAGTCCTTTAGCCTAGACTCTTCATATCCACAGTGGTGTCACTCTCCATCTCGTGGGTCTTTAACGTTTTGCTCCTCAACGTTGTGCTCCTTGAATGCCGCGTAATAAGGCTTAAGTCGATGACCATTCACGTTGAACATATTTCCTGATGTAATACTTTGAATCTCAACGGCACCATGAGCAAACACATTAGTAATAACAAATGGACCTTGCCAACTTGAACGAAGCTTACCTGGAAAAAGTTTAAGTCTTGTGTTAAATAAAAGGACATGCTGCCCTATTTCGAAACTCTTTCCCCTTATCATCTTGTCATGATAAGCCTTTGTTTTCTCCTTATAAATCATAGCCGAATGGTAAGCTTCTTTCCTAATCTCCTCAAGCTCACAAAGTTGTAGCTTCCTATGCAAATCGCCCGAATCTAGGTCCATGTTGAATTGCTTCACCGCCCACCATGCTCTATGTTCAAGCTCAACCGGCAAATGACATGTCTTCCCATTGATGAGCCGAAAAGGGGACATCCCAATAGGTGTCTTGTATGCCGTCCTATAGGCCCACAATGCGTCGTCTAAACGATCACTCCAATCTTTCCTTGTTGGACCTATAGTTTTCTCCAAAATCTGCTTGATCTCTCGGTTTGAGACTTCGGCCATTCCGCTAGTCTGAGGATGATATGGCGTTGAAATCTTGTGAGTGACTCCATACTTCTTGAGCAAAGCCTCTAAGGTGCGGTTGCAGAAGTGAGAACCTCCATCACTTATCAAAACTCTTGGAACTCCAAACCTAGAATATATGTTAGTTCTCAAAAATTCTGCAACAACTTTAGAATCATTAGTCTTGGTGGCTTTTGCCTCCACCCACATAGAAACATAGTCAACAGCCAATAAAATGTAAATGAATCCCTTTGAAGAAGGAAAAGGTCTCATGAAATCAGTTCCCCAAGTATCAAAAATTTAAACAACAATGATAGGGTTTAGGGGCAATTGATCTCGCTTTCCTAAATTACATGTTCGTTGGCAACGATCACAAGTCAAGCAAGTGGTATATGCATCTTTGAAAATCATTGGCCAAAAGAAACCAGCTTCAAATACCTTCATGGCTGTCCTCTTTGGTCCAAAATGTCCTCCACACGCCTCCTTGTGACAAAAATCAAGGATGGACTTATGCTCGTTTTCAGGAACACATCGTCGAATGACTTGATCCCCACAATGTTTCCACAAGTATGGTGCATCCCATATGTAATGTCGAGCCTCCTTCTTGAGCCGAACCTTGGTTGCAGACGACATGGTGCTAGGAAGCTCCCTGGATACAAGGTAGTTCACTAAATCGGCATACCAAGGCTCCCTCACATCCAACCGAAACAATTGCTCATCCGAAAACATCTCTAATAATGGAATCGGCTCCTCTTCTTACACAATTCGGCTCAAGTGATTTGCCACCACGTTTTCGGTTCCCTTCATATCCTTGATCTCGATATCAAACTCTTGAAGCAAGAGAATCCATCGAATGAGCCATGGCTTTGCATCTTTCTTTGTCATCAAGTACCGTAATGTTGCATGATCACTATACACAACAACTTTAGAATTCAAAAGATAAGATCAAAATTTTTCTAAAGCAAAAATAACCTCTAAGAGTTCTTTTTCCGTTGTTGAGTAATTCAATTGAGCATCATTCAATGTCTGTGAAGCATAGTAAATGGCGCATGGCTTCTTCTCCCTCCTTTGGCCGAGCACTGCTCCAACTGCATAGTCCGAGGCGTCACATATGAGCTCAAATGGCAATCTCCAATCTGGCGGAATCATGATCGGTGCCGACGTCAACAAGTCCTTAAGTCGCACAAACGCATCTTCACACACCTTTGTCCACTCAAATGACACATCCTTTTGCAGAAGTGAAGTAAGCGGTTTTGCCACCAACGAAAAGTCCTTGATGAACCTCCTATAGAATCCTGCATGGCCAAGAAATGAACGAACCTCTCTCACCGTTGATGGTGAGGGTAAGTGATGTATAATATCGATTTTAGCTTTATCAACTTCTATTCCTTTGGCCGAAACAATATGTCCTAAAACTATCCCTTGATTAACCATGAAATGACACTTCTCCCAATTAAGTACAAGGTTAGTTTCTACACAACGTTCTAAAATCAATTCTAAATTCCTCAAACATGCATCAAAGTCTTTACCATAAACACTAAAGTCATCCATAAAAACCTCAATGATATTCTCAATATAATCTGAGAAGATAGAATACATACAACGTTGAAACGTACCTGGCGCATTTCATAAACCGAATGGCATGCGTCTATAGGCAAACATGCCAAAGGGGCATGTGAACGTTGTCTTCTCTTGATCGTCCGGGTGTATCATGATCTGATTGTAACCACTATAACCATCAAGAAAGCAATAGAATTCATGGCCGGCTAACCTCTCGAGCATTTGGTCCATGAATGGTAATGGCATGTGATCTTTCCTTGTTGTCACATTGAGTCTTCGATAGTCGACACACATCCGAAACCCTGTCACTAACCTTTGTGGCACAAGCTCGTTCTTCTCATTCTCTACAACGGTGACTCCACTCTTCTTTGGTACCACTTGGACGGGTGAAATCCATTGAGTATCTGAGATCGGATATATCACTCCACAATCTAACAACTTAATCACCTCGTCCTTCACAACTTTCATCATCGGAGGATGTAATCATCGTTGTCCCTCTCTTGTTGGTTTTGCACCTTCCTCCAATAGTATCCTATGAACACACATAGTAGGGCTTATTCCCTTGATGTCGGCCAAGGTCCAACCTATGGCAGCCGTGTTCCTCTTCAAAACGTCAATTAGCTTGAACTCTTGTTGCTCACTTAACGATGAAGAAACAATAACGGGTAAAGTGTCTTCGTCTCCTAGAAATACGTACTTCAAATGCTTGGGAAGAACTTTTAGTTCTAACATTGGGGCCTGCTCCACAAATGGTAAAACTTTGTTAGTGGTAATGGGAATTGACAAAGGAGAATTGTACCTCTTGGTGTAAGGCTGTGCCTCTAGCTCAGCAACAACCTCGCGTATGCTCGACTCAAGATTAAGCTGAGCTTCCTCATCCCATTCTCCATTTTTGTCAAATCCAGCCCCTTGCCCAATAGCTAATTGCTATGCTTGAAGTGGAGACGCCACATATTATGCAACGACCTCCACAACGTGTCACGCCCCAGTCCTTAAGTTATTTTACGGTTATTTATTTCGGTAATATTTTGGTCTTTTACCGTATTAATTAACCGTTTAATATTAAAGACTTTAAAGTTGACTTTTTATTCCGTTGGGAATTTGGGAAAACTTTCTTCATGAAAGTTGTAGAGGACGTCGTTACGATTTCGTAGACATGCTACGCGTTAAATTCGGAGTTAGCATGGTAAAGTTATGAATTTATTGGTAAAGTTTGGAGGTAGTAAAAAAGGGGTATTTTTGAAGTGGGCTTTTTAGTTGAGTTCGGCCGGGAAGGCAGCCTAGGCCCGAGCCCCTTTTCTTTTTCATCTCTTCTTCTTTTCTTCTCTCTTTTTTCTACCCGGTTCTCTCTCTCTCCCTGATTTTTTCCTTCCTCCGCTGCCCGGTTTTCCGGCCGTCCTCCTGCCGCCGTCCGGCCACCAACCGCCGCCGCACCGGTCTCGTTCGGTCGACCTCCAACCCAGCAACCTCCCTGGACTAGTGAGAGGAGCCCTAGCTCCTCCGTGAGAGAGCGGTGCCACCCAAAAGGTCCGACTGTCCAAAACGTCATTTCGCCGGAACTCCCTCCTCCGGCCACCAATCCGGGCAAGCTTGGTACGGTTTTGAAGGTCTCCAATCCAGCTACCTTGCCCTAAAAGGACTCACTCCGGTTTGCTTCAGGTAAGGAGAAATTTGAGGTGGAAGTTCTAGGGCGTTTTTGATGTTTTTGTTTGATAGGCATAGCTAGGCTTGGATTTTGGGTTTGTGCTAGTTAGGAAAGTTGTAGAGCATGATGAGAGGAAGATGCTGTTAAAATTTCATAGGAATTGGAGGTCGCCAAAAAATGGCTGCCGGCCGCCGCCGGTTGGGAGATTTTAATGTTGTTCAATTTGGAATATTAAGGGGAGTTTATTGAAGTGAGTTATGGAATTTTTGGATGAGTTTTGGATAGGTTTATGAATTTCCGAAGTTAGTTTTTTTGGCGGTTAATTTATGTAGAATCCAGCCGTTGGATTAAGTTGTTTAATCTGTGGGAAGGTGTAGTTATGGCTGCTGATTCTAGGGTTGAAATGTGGACCATTTCAAAGTTAGACAATGACGAGCGTGTTATTGGCCCTCGGTTAATTTCTGCCTATTTTGAGTAAATATTGGAATTTCGGCTGGGAGCTTAATATTATTTTTGGAACAGGTCGTCAGGAGGCTCGAGCTGACGAGGCCCCAGATCGACGTCAAGCTTAGGCCTAATTTGTGAGTGGACTTTTATTTTAAATAATCTGCATGCGCAATAATTGATGTGGTTAGAGAATAACCGAAATTGAGAATTTCGGTGAGTATGTATATATATCCATATTTGGATGATTATGAGAATAATATGTATATGAGAGAATGCTAGCTAGCTATACGTGCTTTTCCACCATAATGAGGTAAAATTCCATTATGGTGCAACGTGAGCGTTAGACGCAATCGTTGTAGCCCTATATAAAAATAATAATTTATATAGGGGATATGCGCGTATATATATACGTGTTTTTCCACTATACTGAGGTAAAATTCCATTATAGTGCAACGTGAGCGTTAGATTCAATCGTTGTAGCCCTATATAAATAATAATTTATATAGGGGATATGCGCGTATATTTATACACCGTCTTTTCCACCATAATGAGGTAAAATGCCATTATGGTGCAACGTGAGCATTAGACGCAAGCGTTGTAGCATTGTGTAAATTTTCTATTGTGTTTGTTGTTTCAAGAAAATTCATATAAGGGATATGACGAGTGTAATACATACATATTTTATTTTAGCCTGAGAGGCTGTATTTTATTGAGCGTTGGAGACTGGCCGGAGCCAGTCATGAAATTCTAGTTTTCGTGTTGAACGCTTTAAGCTGTCGCATGTAACATATTCTTTTTATGAAAAAGTAAAATTGGGAAAGCATAAAGAATTATTTCCTTTATTTTATTTTTGTCCACTCACTCTAACGTGTTCAAATGTTTCCCCTGGGCCCTTCGTTTTAAAATGCCCAGTCTGTAGAGTTCGGGTTGGACCTAGTAGGAGACGAGGCATAGTCACCCGCATTTCCACCACTTTTCTTCAGTAGGTTAACTGTTTAACCTACTTGTGGTTTCATTTTCCGCTAGTGTTTAGTAGCTCTGAATACTTTGGTTTAATATATATTATTTCAGTTGTGGGTGAAGACTTGTTGTCGTCTTAGAATATTTTATTGGAGGATTTATGTTATCTTTTGGATAATGTTATTTGATGTTGGTTAATGTTGTGTTGTTGGGAGTAGTTGCTTTTGGGGAGCACGTAGGCTCCCGGAGTTAAGGTTGGATTAAAAAATTTTGGAAGTGTTTGCATGTTTTCGTTAGGAAGGGTTGTTCATTTTCAAGGGAGGTTATGCCGATTTTTCGGTAATATCTTTCTTGGAGGTGGTCCCCGTACGAGTTACTCCGGGTTTCAGGGTGAAATTCGGGGTGGGTCGTGTTAGTTGGTATCAGAGCTTTAGGTTTCTTTTTCCTGCTTCCTTGTCACTATCATATTTGCCTAAGTAGCACGTAGTGTCTATAGAGTGATGATCCAACCGCGGGGGATTCATCGGCATTTTATGCTTTTGATGCTATGTGTTATTAGAAATGTGTGATAGTTGTGTTAGTTTTGTTTATGGACTACTAAATTTCTTCTTCCTCAGGTACTATGCCTCCTAGGCGCCCACGGCAACCCCGTGTGGCTACTTCGACCAATGTCGATGAGGGCAATGAGGTCAGGGGACTGGTTGATGATATTGGAAATATACTAAGGGATGTCATGGATCGAGCTCCACAACCTCATACGATAAAAAGGAGAGAAGTTTATGAGGCTGGAGCAAGATAGTTCTAGGGTGCCAAGGGACCCCTTGATGCTTATACTTGGGTGGACAAAATGGAAAAGGCTTTTGCGATCATAGAGTTGGCAGAAGAAAGGAAGGTGAAGATGGCAGTAACTTTCCTGGATGATTCAGCACATCATTGGTGGTCACTTGCCAGCAGGAATGTTGAGGATGCACTGAATATGTCGTGGGAGCAGTTTAAGACTCTCTTCTTGGGGCACTATTTCAGTCCTGCCCACCGCAGCAGAATTCAGTCAGATTTCCTGAATATGAAGAAGAGGGATGATGAAGGCGTTATAGAGTTTCAGGAGAGATTCACTTCCCTGAGCTACCATGTGTCATATCTGGTTCCTGATGAGAGGATCTGGATAGAGATGTTCATTGGGGCACTTGGTGGAGTATTTACAGATAAGATGACGGGTGTTTATTACCCGACTTTCTCTGACGCTGTTCATGCAGCCATGGCCATTGAGTCTATGAGGATTTATAGTGCTCGGCCACGAGATTTCGGTGGTCCCAGTCAGGGTCCATCCAAGAAAGCTGCTTCATCATCCGCTTCTGGGTCTTCTGCTGGTAGTGGCGGTAGTGGTAGATCTAGCTATGGTGTTCGAAGCAGGTCTAAGGGACGTTTCAGGAGTTCTTCTCGGAGTCATTTGGGTAGGCAACAGACTGGGCAATATGGTTCTGGTGGTAGCTTCCATGGTGGGTCATCTGGTAGCCAGACTTTTTCATATGGGCAGCAGCAGTAGTTTTCTGGGTGCTTTGAGTGTGGTAGTCAAGACCACTTCAGGAGAGATTGCCGATTGTTGGCTCAGAGGACCACCCCCACCCCTACTCAGCCAGTTGGCCAGTCTTCAGCTAGGGGCTCTAGCAGTGGTGCCCAAGGCAGTGCTTCAGTTAGAGGTGGCTCTCAAAGAGGTGGTGGTCAGCGTGGACGTCCCATGACTCATGCTAGAGTGCATGCTATGACCCAGCAGGAGGGTCGTACTTCTCCAGACGTCATCATTGGTACGTTATTAATTTTTGGTTAGCCTGCTTATACTTTAATTGATCCCGGAGCCACGCATTCATTCATGTCTAGTAGATTTGCCCTCCATGCCAATGTGCCATCATCGTCTCTTCCAGACGAGTGGCATGTGTCTCTACCCTCCGGTGAGGTGATGAGAATAAATTGGGTATTTAGTGGCTGTGAAGTTTTAGTGGAATGAGTTATTTTCGAGGCTGATTTAATTCCTTTAGACACAGTGGAGTTTGATGTGATCTTGGGAATGGACTTTTTGGAAGCATGTAGAGCTATGGTAGATTGTTTTCAAAAAGTAGTGGTGCTTCGAAGTCCAGATGGTTATGAGGTTGCTTTCTAAGGGGAAAGAGATGTTATTTCTAGTTGCATAATTTCCGCTGTTGCTGCAAAGAAATTGTTGAGTAAAGGCTATCAGGCATTTTTAGCTCATGTGGTGGATTCAAGTATGGGAGTTGTGGGATTAGAAGATATTCCTGTAGTAAGAGAGTTTCCGGATGTTTTTCCCGAGGAGTTGCCTGGTTTGCCTCCTGCAAGGGAGATAGATTTCTCTATAGAATTACTTCCCGGAACTATGCCTATCTCTCAGGCACCTTACAGAATGGCTCCAGCAAAATTGAAAGAGTTGAAGACTCAATTGCAGGAGTTGGTAGATAAGGGTTTTATTCGGCCTAGCATGTCTCCGTGGGGTGCTCTAGTGTTGTTTGTTAAGAAGAAAGATGGCACCATGAGACTATGCATTGATTATAGGAAGTTGAATCAAGTCACAGTGAAAAATAAATATCCGTTGCCTCGGATCGATGATTTATTTGATCAGTTGAGGGGTGCCTCTGTTTTCTCTAAGATTGATTTGAGATCCGGTTATCATAAGTTGCGGATCCGAGAGGGGGACATAGCCAAGACTGCTTTTCGGTCACGATATGGTCATTATGAGTTTGTGGTGATGCCATTTGGACTTACTAATGCAACCGCGGCGTTCATGGATCTCATGAATAGGGTGTTTAGTCCATACCTTGATCGTTTCGTGATTGTATTCATAGATGACATATTGGTTTACTCAAGAAGTGAGAAGGAACATGCCAAGCATCTAAGAATAATATTGCAGATTTTGGAAAAGTCGCAGTTATTTGCTAAGTTTAGCAAGTGTGAGTTTTGGCTAGATAAAGTGGGGTTTTTGGGTCATGTGATTTCGGCAGGAGGAGTTAGTGTGGATCCCCAAAAAGTGGAAGCAGTGTCGAATTGGAGAAGACCCACCACTGTGACGGAGATTCGTAGTTTCTTGGGTTTAGCAGGTTATTATCGGCGCTTTGTAAAAGATTTTTCAAAGATTGCTGCTCCTCTCACAATGTTGACCAGAAAGGGGGTTAAGTATGAATGGTCAGATCAGTGCGAGCAAAGCTTTCAAGAATTGAAGAATTGCTTGACAAGTTCTCCTGTCTTGGCACTTCCGGATGATAGTGGAGACTATGTGGTCTATTGTGATGCTTCTAGACGTGGTCTAGGTGGAGTTTTGATGCAGCATGATTGAGTTATTGCCTACGCTTCTAGGCAATTGAAGCCGCATGAGGGGAATTATCCTACTCATGATCTGGAGCTTGCAGCGGTAGTTTTTGCTCTCAAGTTGTGGAGACACTATCTTTATGGAGCCAAGTGTAAGATATTTACCGATCACAAGAGTCTTCGGTACGTGTTCACTCAAAGAGAGCTTAATATGAGACAGAGGAGGTGGATGGAGTTAATCAATGATGATGATTGCACTATTGAGTATCATCCTGGAAAAGCTAATGTGGTAGCTGATGCTCTTAGTCGAAATCCCTCCATATTTTTATCTCATATAAAGATGGTTCGTGTTCCGCTTCTTTGTGAGTTGCGAGCTACAGGAGTGGATTTATCAGTATATGAGGTTGGTGCTTTGATAGCCAGTTTTCATGTGAGGCCAATTTTGGTTGATAGAGTGTGGGAAGCACAGTATAATGATCATTGCATAGTTCGATTGATGGAAAGAGCTTCGAATGGAGCCGTAGCCGATCATTTTTCAGTTAGAAGAGATGGGACTCTATTGTTTAAAAACCGGCTATGTGTTCCAAAAAGAAATGTAGAGTTGAAGAGTGAGATTATGGAGGAAGCTCATAGTTCTGCATATGCTGCTCATCCGGGTAGCACAAAAATGTATCGGATTTTGAAGGATTATTTTTGGTGGCCAAACATGAAGAGGGAAATTGCAGCTTTTGTGAGTAGATGTCTGATTTGTCAGCAAGTCAAGGCTGAAAGGCAGAAACCTTCTGGGTTGCTTGAGCCGTTGCCTATTCCAGTGTGGAAGTGGGACCACATTACCATGGATTTTGTTTTTAGTTTACCTCGTACCCGTGAAGGGCATGACGGTATTTGGATGATTGTGGATAGACTCACCAAGGCTGCACATTTCTTGCCAGTGGGAAAGAAGTATAATTTGGATAAATTGGCTGAGCTTTATGTGAATGAAATTGTGAGGCTTCATGGTGTTCCTGAATCAATTCTGTCAGATCGGGATCCTCGATTTGCTTCTAAATTCTGGGGAGCTCTTCAGGCAGCTTTAGGTACCCAATTACTCTTCAGTACTGCTTTTCATCCTCAGACTGATGGGCAGTCCGAGAGGACTATTTAGACTTTAGAGGATATGTTGAGGGCTTGTGCCATGTAGTTCAGAGGGAGTTGGGATAAAAATCTATCTTTGATGGAATTTGCCTATAATAATAGATTTCATTCTAGCATTGGTATGGCTCCCTTTGAGGTTCTTTATGGGAGGCACTGTCGCACGCCTTTGTGTTCGAATGAAGTAGGGGAAAAAGAGCTTTGTGGCCCAGAGTTAATCCATGTTACGAATGAGAAGATTAAAGTGGTTAGAGATAGACTCAAGACTGCTCAAAGTAGGCAGAAGAGTTATGCAGATGTCCATAGGAGAGATCTTGAATTTCAAGTGGGTGATTGGGTGTTCCTGAAATTATCTCCTTGGAAAGGGGTTGTGCGCTTCGGGAAGCTTGGGAAGCTTAGCCCCAGGTATATTGGCCCGTATGAGATAATAGAGCGAGTTGGCTCACTTGCTTATCGATTAGCCTTGCCTCCAGAGTTAGCTAGGATACATAATGTGTTTCATGTATCCATGCTTCGCAAGTATATTGCCAATCCTTCTCATGTGCTGCAAGAGCAGCCGATTAGTTTGGCGAGAGACTTGTCCTATGTGGAGGAACCGGTTCAGATTCTCGACCGAAAGAAGCAAGTGCTTAGGAACAAGACAATCCCTCTTGTCAAGGTGCTTTGGAGGAGTCATCAAGTGGAAGAAGCTACTTGGGAATCAGAGGAGCAAATGATGCAGCAGTATCCCAATCTCTTCGGATGACAGGTACGTAAATTTCGAGGGCGGATTTTTTTTAAGGAGGGGAGAATTGTCACGCCCTAGTCCTTAAGTTATTTTATGGTTATTTATTTCGGTATTATTTTGGTCTTTTTCGTATTAATTAACCATTTAATATTAAAGACTTTAAAGTTGACCTTTTATTCCGTTGGGAATTTGGGAAAACTTTCTTCATGAAAGTTGTAGAGAATGTCGTTACGAGTTCGTAGACATGCTACGCGTTAAATTCGGAGTTAGCATGGTAAAGTTATGAATTTATTGGTAAAGGTTGGAGGTAGTAAAAAAAGGGTATTTTTGAAGTGGGCTTTTTAGTTGAGTTGGGCCGGGGGTGGCAGCCCAGGCCTGAGCCCCTTTTCTTTTTCTTCTCTTCTTCTTTTCTCCTCTCTTTTTTCTACCCGGTTCTCTCTCTACCCGATTTTTTCCTTCCTCCGCTGCCCGGTTTTCCGGCCGTCCTCCTGCCGCCATCCGACCACCAACTGCCGCCGCACCGGTCCCGTTCGATCGACCTCCAACCCAACAACCTCCCTGGACTAGTGAGAGGAGCCCTAGCTCCGCTGTGAGAGAGCGGTGCCACCCGAAAGGTCCGACTGTCCAAAACGTCACTTCGCCGGAACTCCCTCCTCCGGCCACCAATCCGGGCAAGCTTGGTACGGTTTTGAAGGTCTCCAACCCAGCTACCTTGCCCTAAAAGGACTCACTCCGGTTTGCTTCAGGTAAGGAGAAATTTGAGGTGGAAGTTCTAGAGCGTTTTTGATGTTTTTGTTCGATAGGCATAACTAGGCTTGGATTTTGGGTTTGTGCTAGTTAGGAAAGTTGTAGAGCATGATGAGAGGAAGATGCTGTTAAAATTTCATAGGAATTGGAGGTCGTCAGAAAATGGCTACCGGCCGCCGCCTCCGGCGAAGCAGCCGCCGGTTGGGAGATTTTAATGTTGTTCAATTTGGAATATTAAGGGGAGTTTATTGAAGTGATTTATGGAATTTTTGGATGAGTTTTGGATAGGTTTATGAATTTCCGAAGTTAGTATTTTTGGCGGTTAATTTATGTAGAATCCGGTCGTTGGACTAAGTTGTTTAATCTGTGGGAAGGTGTAGTTACGGCTGCTGATTCTAGGGTTGAAATGTGGACCATTTCGAAGTTAGACAATGACGAGCGTGTTATTGGCCCTCGGTTAATTTCTGCCTATTTTGAGTAAATATTGGAATTTCGGCTGGGAGCTTAATATTATTTTTGGAACAGGTCGTCAGGAGGCTCGAGCTGACGAGGCCCCAGATCGACGTCAGGCTTAGGCCTAATTTGTGAGTGGACTTTTATTTTAAATAATGTGCATGCGAAATAATTTATGTGGTTAGAGAATAACCGAAATTGAGAATTTCGGTGAGTATGTATATATATCCATATTTGGATGATTATGAGAATAATATGTATATGAGAGAATGCTAGCTAGCTATACGTGCTTTTCCACCATAATGAGGTAAAATTCCATTATGGTGCAACGTGAGCGTTAGACGCAATCGTTGTAGCCCTATATAAAAATAATAATTTATATAGGGGATATGCGCGTATATATATACGTGCTTTTCCACCATACTGAGGTAAAATTCCATTATGGTGCAACGTGAGCGTTAGACGCAATCGTTGTAGCCTATATAAATAATAATTTATATAGGGGATATGCGCGTATATTTATACACCGTCTTTTCCACCATAATGAGGTAAAATGCCATTATGGTGCAATGTGAGCGTTAGACGCAAACGTTGTAGCATTGTGTGAATTTTCTATTGTGTTTGTTGTTTCAAGAAAATTCATACAAGGGATATGACGAGTGTAATACATACATATTTTATTTTAGCCTGAGAGGCTGTATTTTATAGAGCGTTGGAGACTGGCCGGAGCCAGTCATGAAATTCCAGTTTTCGTGTTGAACGCTTTAAGTTGTCGCATGTAACATATTCTTTTTATGAATAAGTAAAATTGGGAAAGCATAAAGAATTATTTCCTTTATTTTATTTTTGTCCACTCACTCTAACGTGTTCAAATGTTTCCCCTGGGCCCTTCGTTTTAAAATGCCCAGTCTGCAGAGTTTGGGTTGGACCTAGTAGGAGACGAGGCATAGTCACCCGCATTTCCACCACTTTTCTTCAATAGGTTAACTGTTTAACCTACTTGTGGTTTCATTTTCCGCTAGTGTTTAGTAGCTCTGAATACTTGGGTTTAATGTATATTATTTCGGTTGTGGGTGAAGACTTGTTGTCGTCTTAGAATATTTTATTGGAGGATTTATGTTATCTTTTGGATAATGTTATTTGATGTTGGTTAATGTTGTGTTGTTGGGAGTAGTTGCTTTTGGGGAGCACGTAGGCTCCCGGAGTTAAGGTTGGATTAAAAAAATTTGGAAGTGTTTGCAGGTTTTCGTTAGGAAGGGTTGTCCATTTTCAAGGGAGGTTATGCCGATTTTTTGGTAATATCTTTCTTGGAGGTGGTCCCCGTACGAGTTACTCCGGGTTTCAGGGTGAAATTCGGGGTGGGTCGTGTCACAACGTCTTCAATTTCTCCCTCCTTGAGATTGGCAATGGGGTACCTCATGGCATCAAAAATATTGTACTCAATCACCTCACCATCGAACTCCATTGTCAAATTGCCCTCGGCAACATCAATCCGTGTTCTTGCTGTCCTCATGAAGGGTCGTCCTAACAATAGTTGTGTTGAATTCCCGCTTGACTCCTCCATCTCTAACACATAAAAATCTGCAGGAAATATTAGTTGATTCACCTACACAAGAACATCTTCAACATATCCCTTAGGATACTTGTTAGAATGATCCGCCAATTGGATCACAACATTATCAGTTTTAAGGGGTCCTAAACCAAGGGATTGATAAACATTATAAGGCATAACATTAATAGAAGCCCGTAAGTCTAGCATAACATTCTCGAACCGTGTTGAACTGATAACACATGGGATATTGAAACTCCCTAGATCCTTCATCTTTGGCGGCATCTTCCTTTGGAGTACAGCTGAAACCGTCTCACTCGTCTTAACAACTTGAGTCTCCCTTAGCATACTTTGGAATTTGTCGAATGCATTCCAATAAGGGTAGGTTAACATGTACCTTTCTGAAAATTTCCAACACTTCCTCGTCTGATTTCTCTTTCTTGCTCTTGGCGAACCTTGAAGGAAAAGGTAAACATGAAGAATGATTAGTTGTAATTAATTCATTTAAATTAGAACTTTTACCTTTGTGTGCTTCAGAGATCGGCACACTCTCCTTCTTTAAAGTAGCGGGATCTCTTTCTAAGTTTCTCTTTCTCATTGCCTCCAAGTCTCCCTTGCTTGGCTCGGTTCCTTTGTTTTCCTTAGAAATGTGCTCCACTCCATCTTGATCAACACTAAGCTTGACATCACCATGACTCTTGGTTGCAGCCCTAGGTTTGTCTGCCTTGCTTCCAACGTTACCAAAGTATATATCATTGTCCTCCAAGTCAAGAACTCCAAGGCCCTTTGTCTTCTTTCCTGTAGGGGCTGTCGGTGGCACAAGTGTCTTCCCACTCCTTGTAACGATAGCTTGAGCTTGTTCCTTCCTTGGATTCCTTATAACTCCACCTGGCAACTTCCCTTGCTCGTTGAACTTTCCCATGAAGTCCACAACTTGCCCCATTTGAGTCTTTAACTCAGTAATGTCCTTTGACATCAAAGCAATGTCCTTTGTGTTGGTCTAAGTTGTGGCCAACAAAGATTGAGTCGACATGGCAATGTTCTTAAAAATCTCGTCATAATTGCTAGGTCCACTCGGCTGCCCTCCTTGTTGGTTGTAAGGTACATATGGCCTTGACACAAATTGTCCTTGTGGCCGAGCCACATATTGTCCTCCACTCGGCTGCTGCCCTTGCTGTGTACTTTGTTGAGGGTTAAGCACGTTATTGTTATTCCAACGAAAGTTTGGATCGTTAAACCTTGGATTGAAGTTCTGAAAACGCTGCTGCCCTCCTTGTCCCTGAAATACGCCTTGCTGTCCGACGACATTAACTTCCTCAAAGCTGCCACCGATCACTTGGTTGCATTGATCTGTGAGGTGCCCTTCCATGCTGCATACTCCACAAACTTGAGCTCCTCTGCCCTTTGCTCGGTTTGACACCATAAGAGTCAACTTTCCTAAATCTTCCTTAAGCTCCGAAATAACACTTGACTCCCTAAGGATATTCGTCTCATTAACATGCCTAGTTGAAGATGATCCAAATTGTTGATTGTTTGTAGCTCTCATCTCCAACAAGTTGCTAGCATCCTCTCTGCTCCTTTCCATCAAAGATCCTCCAGCAACCGAATCCAAAAATTGCCTCTCCATAGGACGAAGTCCTTCACAAAAGTATTGAAGCAAAAGCCTCTCACGAATCCCATGATTTGGACATGAAGCAACTAAAGCTTTGTACCTTTCATAGTAAACATCAAAAGGCTCATCAATATCTTGCTTGATCGATGTTATCTCCTTCCTTATTTGTGTCACCCTCGACGATGGAAAGTACTTTAGGAGAAACTCGCTCATCATTGTTTCCCATGATGTGATACAACCAGCTGGAACTGCAAAGAACCATCCCCTAGCTCTATCCTCAAGTGAAAATGGAAATGCTTTCATCTTCACAAATTGTAAATCTGCTCCTCTAGGACACATGGTGTTGCAGCAAAACTCAAATTGCTGTAAATGTTGGTTCGGATCCTCTCCACTAAGTCCATGAAACTTTGGCAATTGGTGGAAGAAACCACCTCTCATCTCAAAATCAGCCGACTTCCCCTCCACTACAGCTGGATAGGTGAAGTTTGTCGGCCTTGGTGCCCCTTGTGCTCCATTATCCTGTCCGTTCTCTTCTCTAAGTGAAGGCATCCTCACTGCTTGAACTGTTGAAGTGATAGGATCAAGATCTAAAGTTGCAAACTCATAATTCTGGTGAACCAAAGGCGAGGATTCACAAGAAGAAGTAATTAACGAAGGTGAACCCGGTGGTGAAGAACTTGGTGAACTTGGTAAGGAAACTGATTGTAAACTTGGATGATATGTTGATGGGACCTCAAGATCAGATTGTTCTCCAACACGCCTTAATCGGTTTTGACTATCTCTTGTCCATGTGCTAGTACTGGTCATTCATGGGGACCTGCAAAACCAATCTGACACATTTAAGCAAGATCAAGTTAGCATCATACAATCGGTTATACAAGGTTTATTCACAAAATCTTCAGATTTCTATGCAGTAAACACTCGAAATTTTCAAGACAATATACACAAACAAAACCTCCAAAGCTTCACACAAATCGTCATTCATATAAAGCATCAAAGATTACTATATAACAAATGAACAAGTAAAGACTATAAATATCTTCTTCGATTCTTCTTGGCATCCCTGGCAACGGCGCCAAAAATTGACGTGTCGCCTAACCGGGGTCAAACAACTTCAATTTAATTACCCTGCAATCATAGTAATATAGACAAGTAGGGATCGTTTTAGCCGGGGAAACCAAAGGGCGATCGAAAGAACAGAAATCAAACAACTTATAAACAAGTATTCACATATATACATCAAAATATTGGGGGTTTAAGATTGATTAATACTAACAAGTAACCAACTGAAAATTAAACCTAAAATTATTATATACAAGTGATCGACATACTCATGCAACACGTAACACGAAAAACTATCTAGAACACATAACAATTTCATGCAAGGCCGAGCAGCAACGTTCAAATTGTCCTTGACTCTAACCAATTCCAATTCTAATTAGAGCCTTTGCGGTTATCTAATTGTTAAGATTCCTCAAGTATTTAGAATCATCTTTGCGCTTAATCCTAAACTTGAATGCTAACTCATTTAAAAACACGTTGCGTAGAGATTAAACAAGAAAACAGTTTAGCACAAGAATCAATCGGAAACATGATCTAACGCATGGCGTCACTCATCCTATTAGCATGCAAATTATCAGAATTAAATCCGCCCTAAGGTAATAATAAGGACCAAGACAACTTTGCGTATGAATCGATCCAAAATTATTGTGGTAAATGAAACCGCACCTTAAGGACAACCATGGCTGAGGCGGCCTCAAGGATTGATTTAGATGCATGAATTCATGACAATTAATCAATTAGAAATCAAAAACACATAAGAAACGGCTACTGCCCCCAAAACCTAAATCACGAAATCATCGTATATTCAAGAAGTTACAAATCAAAACATTGAACAATCAAAGATCACAAAGAAATCCGAAAACCATGTTTGATAAATAAAACCAAAATCGAAAAGTATATTACAATAGAGTTCGAAACTAAACAGAAAATAATACAAGAAGCTATGAGAAAATCACGCTTTTACAACCTTTGAAGATTCGGCAAGTGTGGGGGAAATTGGTGGAAGGATGAAGTGATTTTTGTGGTTTATGGTGGATGAATCGGCTAAGTAATTTTCTGTATTGGGTTTGGTAGAGTTTCGGCTATGTAATTGCAGGAGTAGTGATCCTTTCTTCTGCCCTTTAAGTCATGCTTTATAGAAGAAAAACCCTAGAGAGGCCGGCCACACAATCCTAAACCGAATTGGTTTAGGTTTCACTAGTTATTCTCAATTTGGCCCAATGATCGAGGTGATTTCAATTTATTTGGAAACTAGATTCCAGTAGCTTTCTATCCATATATAGTACGTTTTCTGTTTCATTCTGAGCTGTCCTGGAGAGCCCGTTGAAGTTGTGATATGTGCACAGGAATTTCTCCGAATTAATTAGGAATCAAGACTTGGACATTCATTGATATTCTGCCGAATTTAGATCTTCTTCTCCATATTGGACTTGGTTTGGACCTCTCCTTCATGGACTAGGCTTCATGGATCAGCTGCTTTGCTTCCCAAGGTCCATCAGGAACACTTCTCTTGATTATTTCTCCCATGAGCTCTTCTTCATGTCACCTAAATATCAGAGAGTTAAATCAATTCGTGACAATGCAAAAGCTTTACATAATCATAAGAACATCTAAGGCACCACAAATCGGCTTTTGACAAATTTCTACATTGTTCCTCTATGTTTAACACGTTTTACACACAACTCTACCAAAAACTTTCGACTCTACATTATGACTCTATTCTACAACAATAAGGGATAATCAAAGTACAAATGGAGATAATAACACATTAAGAACGTCGCATTTTATGCTCCTATCATAACCCCTTTGAATGCAACAACAAAGTTACGCGGGGGCAGTATCTTTGAAGTTCCAGCCTCTAGCGCAAATTACCGGGCTTTCAGAGTCCCAACTTTAGGGTTTCCCCTAGCGCACTCATTTGGAGGGATGTACTTGGATGATCCCTCGTTCGCGCTTGCGCCCGTAAGGTTTAGAGCAACTTTTTTTTTACGCTTGCGCCCTCATCCAATCTACGACTTCAAGGACCCCTAGGTTTATACGGTCTTGTTTTTCCTTGACTTCTTCCAGTTTCTCCAGACTGTTCTTGCTTCCAAAGAAGGAAGCATTCTATTGGTCATGCATCTTGACATAGTGGTCTTCCAAGTGGCGAGTCTGTTCATCTACTGTCGCACGAGTGAGCGACAAGATTTCTGCATGTTGCTTCACGGTCTCAGTGTTCTTCTTCACGATTTCTGTGTTCTGGTCCAGATCCGAGCGGATCTGTTGAAGGCTTCCTACGACCAAGCTCTTGGTTTCATTGCATCAAGGTTGCCATAATCCTCCCCGAGCATGGCGAGTTTGTCATGGGTGGCCTGCAGAAGGCCCTTGTCTTGCTTGACCTGTTCAGTTAGGTCAGCAACGCTTTGTTGAGTGACGGAGCTCTGGGTTGTCAAACCCTGGGTCTGGGTTGTCAAACCCTGGGTCTGGGTTGTCAAACCCTGGATCTGGCCCGTAAGCTCCGCAAGTTGCTGTAAGACTTGCTCCATAGACAGGGCAGAGCCGGTGTCTTGAGTCGGCTGAGAGCCCACCATGGTGGTCTCGCTGAAGTCTGGGTTACCAAACTAAGCAAGGACATGTTCTTGGGTGAGGGATCGGCAAGTCGCGCTGTGATGGGGCTTATACCATAATAATTTGTGCTTGAGACAAGAAAGCTAAGGCTTTCGATACGGCGCTTCCTCTGGTTTTCCTATGATGTCTCGCTTGTACTCTCTATCCCACCGGGCGTGCCAATGTTTTGGCCACGATCCTCAGTGCGCGGAGCAGAGGTGAATAGCAAATAAATAGAGGGGGGAGTGTTACAGGCGTGCCACCTCGCGGACGAGGAAAAAGCTTGTGTGTGGGCTTGACTTCTTGATCAGGCGGAAGGGGTTTACAGGTGCCACCTCAGATGGGGAATTTACAAGCACAAGGCGATCGATACTCACGGCAGGATGCGAGCAGAGCAACAATAGGGGGATCAGAGATCGGGGGTGAGTCCAAGAGGGCTCTGAAACTAAGGCGGCGGCACACTTAGGGTTAGGGTTTCGAGGTAGCTCGAAGGGTAACTGATTTACAATTTGTTTGTATTTGTTGAGAGATTTGATTGTGTCTGAGAGACTGCTTCGAGTCCTCTTATATAGAAGCTCGACTTGCGGCAGAAGAAAGGTAGCACATGTCCAGTTTGTACACTCCGTATGGGCTACTGCTTCCATCTTGCAGGCCACTCTAGCTCGCGGGCTTTTTATATTTAAAGGGCCACAGGGATTGGCCCGAAACATGTCAAAGACTTGTAAAAGTCTTCAACGATTATTATGGTGCGCTCGGACTCTGCCTCCCAGTTCGCCAGCTCGCCTCGCGTAATCCGCTCGTCACCTACTCAGAGTGTTAATCTCACCTCGCCTAGGACTCTTACGCGAAATACTATCACGCCTTGCTTAGGCGGAGAGTGTCTCACCTCAACTACGCGGAGAGTCAATCTCGCCTCGCCTACGCAGAGTATCAATCTTGCCTCGCCTACGCGGAGTGAGCTAGTCATTCAACGCGAAGTCATATTACTTGGACAAAAATGTCATTTGGCTCAAACAGTATAAACTCATGAGATGGTTTTCATATTCTTGAATTACAAGTTTATGTAAACAAAGAAATGTAATATTTAACTCAGTGATGAGTTTTAGGATATTTACTTTTCTACGATTGAGTTTTAGTTGTGAGATGTTATTGTTGTTGTCGTTGAAACAAGTTTGGGATTGAAATACTGTAAGTTATACCATGCCAAAATTTTTGAAAATTCCTTTCAAAAATTGAGGTGTGACATAAATCATAATATCTTCTTATCTACTAGTATACACTCTTACCAAATAGGTACTAAAGGTTCCCAAATATATTTAACGAACCTTCACTAAATTAAGAATAAGTTGCATGATTAAACACTACCAAACAATAAAACCATGAAAGATGTGAACTGTTTTCTCTGAACCTAAATTAAGTTATTCAACAAAACGTGAGCTGTTTTCTTTGAACCTAAATTAAGTTATTCAACAATTCGTATTCAGTTATTCTAAAGAGGGAAATGTAAATTTGTGTCATGTCCATAGGCCAGAGCACTAGATTGACATAGCGGTTCATGTTCAATAGATGAAGTAACGTATTACTATTATTGCCTGCAATCTACTCCACACTCAAGTTCTAGCATCTTGTGAAGGAACAGCGTATTGCACAATAAGACCTAACATGAGTGAATAGTCCCTAGTGAATACAAAGAAATGCCAATGCAGGTAATACCAACCATTGTAGATTCATTACCAAATATAAACCATTTAGATCCCAGTCTTCAAAAAAAAAAATTCATTTAGAACAACCGAGCACTTATACAACGATTTGAAAATTACAGGTTTACAGATCCAAAATGCCTTGTGCAACAAGTGCAAAGATCAACTTTATTCTGCCTTTCTATTTACTTTCAGATATGGCAATGCTCCAATCACATTGTCATAGTCACTTCGACTAACTGCATGCTGCACATCGCAAAAGATCAAAGTAACATAAGAAAGCAAATAGTAGTACAAAAACAAACTTTATTAATCTCTGTAATAACATCTATTACAATAAACAAAATTATAGAGGATCTAAGAGTCAGCGGGTGGTTAAAGGTGTCAAAGTATGCAGGTGGGTGTTATCTAAGCGCTGGGTAATAGATCAGTGAGCAGTGTTCTTTTGAACAAGCTATGTAAGGCTTGTTTATTTATTTTGCATGTGGATTTTCCTTTTCCAAAGCTTGGTTGTGCAATAACACAAGCGAATCTAATAGCTCGCCACTGTAAGCACAATTGAGATGGTAGGACCACGTAGTGTAAAACGTTTGGCAGACACCTCTGCCATCGCATGCAACCCCACCAAAATCCAAGTGCAATGGTTCAATTAACATAGAAGAAAACTGTTAAAACTTCCTTAACACCCAACCCATAGGACCTAATTTGCTCTTTTTAACAATTCTTCATTGCACGTACCAGGTTAACCTAAAACAAAGCCAACTTAAGAAAAGTACAAAATGACGTTATATGCACCTGAGGTAAAAGAAAATAGCAATTCAAAATGGTAATGAATGAGGACGATACAATTTATTTTCCCAGTATAGGTTCTCTTAATCCATAGAAAACTATCCATCTCACTAATGGTGAACATATAGCATATAAAGACACATAAAAAGCCTTATAATGTCTCAAAGGCTACAAACTGAACCTTAAGAACAAGAGTGTTGAAAACAAGCCCCTTCTCAGTCAAGTTTTCATTTGCACTTCATCTTTTGAATGTAAGGAGATCAATGTCTGGGTTTTGGTAATGAGCTTTAAGCTTTCCTACTTATATGTGTGAGAAAGAGAGAGAGTAGTAAAATGTTTGTCTCTTTGTCTTAGTCACAATAATCAGAGGGAAAATGGTGTTCATAATACTCTCATGCAATAGATTCCAATTCCAACCTCTATTATTCAAGGTAATTTGATCCGTAATTGCAAGTCTGCTCCCTAGGACAACTATATCCAGACCCTGGATTCCTAAATTGGGTAGCTCATATTCTATATAACATTAGTCGGAATCATAGTTTAACTTAAACACTGAATGAATGAACATCTTTTAGTGCCTAACATGTTTCTAAGGCCCAGATAATAACTCAGTTTTGAGTTTCGATACTTGACCAGTTCATAAGTTCATATAACTAAACTCGGAGCAATGTTCAAGAAACATCACCATTTTGGAGAGCCGGTTTCTCCTCTTGGCATTCTTCTTCATAAGTAAATGTTGCTTTCTGGCTCTCCTCCGAACTATCTTCCCCCTACCTGTCACCCTGAACCGCTTTGAAGAAGCCTAAAAACAATAATTTAAAATTAACAAGCAATTTCAAAATTTTACACTGTTTACATTCGGCTTAATTGAAAATTCACAACTCAAGCTTTCACTGAGGAATGTGATGCGAATTTAGGGTACATGAAACTCAATTTCAATATACCCAGATACAACAATGCCAAAGAAACTCAGAATAATAATACTATCTTCCTCATCAAAATCAAGGCTTTCACAACAAGCTCATTAGCGAATAGAGAAAGAGAGAGACTTACCTTGTGGGTCTTCATTTTGTAGCCTTTATGAGCTACAATGGTGAGAGAGCGAAGCCTAAGAGGTGTGGAAGTGATGGTGCAGAGCCGGAGGGGAAGAAGTGAGCCGAACCCAGAAATGGTGTGTGATGAACTGAGTCTCAATGAGTTGGGCAGGTTGAGTTGAGCGAGTTGAACTGAGGCTTGACCAACCCTGCCAGAGCACAATGGGGAGTATCTCAGACCAAACGACACAGTCATGGTCACCGTCGCGGAAGTCATTGTGAGTTCCTATTCTAGTTCGTTTGCCGATAAGAGTTATGGATAGAGTTGGAGGTTTTTAATTCGAGTGCTATCTCTTTTGCCTTCTGTTTTTACTGGTGAGGACGGCGCGGTTCCCATAGAAGCGGTCCAGATTATCTATGTGATGACACGGTGGTCTAGACCTACTTAGTCCAATAGTTAGAAGTGATCTAAGCAAACTCAAATAACATAAATCCAAGTGAAGAAGCCAAATTCTTACCCATAAAAGGTCATACACACTCTCTACATGTTATAGTCTTATTCACCCACATTCTAGCTTTTTTTTTTTCACCCACATACTAGTTGGTTATAGAAGATTTAGATAAATTAGATTAGGCTCATCATTTCTAGTTTTCAAGACCTAGGAGCAAGTGGTAATCACTTTTGAAAATAAACCAGCATCTTAAGGCTGAGAAATAAAGAGTTCCTTAAGGACATTAAGGAAACCCTCTTCCCAATCAATTGGGGACACAACATTGGAAAAAAAATTATTAAGACAAGAGATAGGCTGTCTAGGTTTGGTTTCATTGCTAATAACTCTCATCCCTTTTGTAACAATGAAAATGAAATAGCTTACTAACTCTTTGGTTCTTGTGACTTTACTAAAAGGGAACGGCTGCTGTGTACGCAGTACTCCGAGTACTGCAGCTGTTGTTTGACTTTGTCAAGCGATGAAATTACATTTCATAAGAAGCAAGCGCCAAGCGCGCGTCTCGTGTGGGGACTCTAATTTTGTTTCATTTGTCATGCTACAATCTCGCCTCGCCTGGACTTCCTCTTCTTCGCAAAGTCATCTCACCTCGCCTCGCCTTAAGACTGTTGCTTTGACGCGAAGTCATCTCGCCTTTGCTTTAGGGCTTCTGCTTTGACACGAAGTCACCTCTCCCCGCCTTAGAGCTTCTGCTTTGACGCGAAGTCATCTCGCCTTTGCTTTAGGGCATCAACGAGGTCATCTTTGCAGGCGAACTGTTATCCAGCTCGCATGATAATGTTCAACAGGGGCTATGCAATTAAGACCCATTCAAAATGACCCTAACAATAGCGCAAAGATTTACCTCATTACCCAATTCCTCAAAGCAGTTCTTGATCTCCGTTGTCATCCCAGCAGAAGACGACCGAATCCAATTTTTAGATTTCAGTCTACCTCTTCATATCTTCAAACGGGATTCTCCACTTTCATGTAATTGGGTGATTCTCCAGCCAGGAAAATATACTCGATCGGGTATTATCCGATGCAAAGCTTCCTCTTCACTGTTCAGAAAGTTACCCACCTAAACTGACTCATTCACAGAGGAAGAATTGTTCGCAGAGAGAGAATTACCGAGAGTCATGCACAACACGCGCCAAAACTTCTTCACCCGCTGCTTGACACGTGGTCCAGACAGCCGCAGTACTCAAGGCACTGCGTACATTCCAGAACACACCTTACTAAAAATGTTTGGAACCTTTCCAATGTTGTGTCCCCAATTGATTGGGAAAAGGGTTTCCTTAATGTCCTTAAGAAACTCTTTATTTCACAGCCTTATCATGTTGGTTTCTTTGCAAAAGTGATTACCACTTACTGGGAGGTGTGGAAAACTAGAAATGACACTGTTTTAGAGGAGTTTGTAAAGAATAAGATTTTACATTTCGATTATCGGAAGAGCTCAGGTGAAAACCCAACGGAGAAGCTGATCCTAAATGTCTTAAACATGTTAACTAAGTCATGGTGTGTTTCTGCTACTTTTACTTTTGGAAGATTGCCGACTTGCATATACTTGAGGCCTTGGGTCACAAGCCTTTGAAAAGGTTTGTTAAAATTGTCTAATACTACATGTATGTACAGTGAACAAATTTAGACTATTTGACACTTTGCATCTTGTTTTCACATTTTCCAGATTGGTCGTAGCTATTAGAAAAATAGGTCCATATATTGCAAGTATGATCAAATAAAATGAAATTTATAATTAAAACAAGTATAAAATTGTTGAAGGAAAAATACATTGACATGCATTCCTCAAACCCCGTCACCGTGTGTTTCTGCTACTTTTACTTTTGGACGATCGTCGACTTGCATATACTTGAGGCCTTGGGTCACAAGCCTTTGAAAAGGTTTGTTAAAATTGTCTAATACTACATGTATGTACAATGAACAAATTTAGACTATTTGACACTATGCATCTTGTTTTCACATTTTCCAGATTGGTGATAGCTATTAGAAAAATAGGTTCATATATTGCAAGTATGATCAAATAAGATGAAATTTATGATTAAAACAAATAAGTATAAAATTGTTGAAGGAAAAATACATTGATGTGCATTCCTCAAAGTAACTGACAGGAGAAAATCATGGGATTAGAGTATAATCAGATGTACTTGCTTAACTATGCTTTAATATTTTGTAATTACCTTTTGTAACCGTTGTATTCATTCGTTACACTACAGGAAAATCGTTCTTAGCCGACGGAACATATTCGTCGCCTAAGACACAATATCCGTCGCCTAGGATCTTGGCAGACGTACAGTCCGTTGTCTAAGTTCTGTCGCCTAAGTAGCGTGAGGTAGATACTTAGGTGACAGAAATTAAACAGATCGTCGACTAAGAACTATCCTACCCGACAGATCTATTGCTACCTCATTGACAACAAGATTCGTCGATAGAAATTATTGTCAACGGAAGATATTTGTTGGAATGATTCTTACATGACGAACCACAATGCATCGGTAAGTATGTGTGCCGACAAATAGTTCGTCGGTAAATTTTTTTACAGACGAATCTTCTTCCGTTCTTAGGTGACAGAATATTCGTCGGTAAGTATCTAAACCGACGAATTTATATCATTTCTTAGGCGACTATTTCTGTGTCCGTCGGTTAGGTGTAATATCGTAGGCAACGGAATATGAGGTTTCCGTCGCCTAAGTCATTTTTTTTACTGAAAAAAAATATTATTTTTGTGTAAATTACCTTATTCACTGTTTCAAAAAATTACATATTAGTAATTCCAATCAAATACATACATATACAAATATACCAGAAGCATTGGATTTGGAAAAAATATTCATATATTGATCATGATAACTAGCTAGATGGAAGAATTACATTAATGTTCATATATGGACAAATTACATTAATGTTCATATATACAAAATCAATAATGCCAAACGGCATTCTCGTGTACTCCTATGTCGCCTAGATCATTGTTGTTTTGTGGGGAAACATGTGAAGGAGGAAAAACAACTGGAGGAGGAGGAGGAGGTGGCATACCTAGGTGCTATACATAGACTCCACTTGCAGGGCACGCTGTTCGGCCGCCTGATATTTTTGTTAGGCACGCTCCTCTGATTCTTTTAGTCTCTGCTTATAGCGCTCTTGCAGTTCTAGGAGTTGTTGCTCATCAACTCTAGGAGGACGACTACGTGAAGTGGAGCCATTTGAAGAATGGCTCAAGTCTCGCTCGCCTGTTCGATCTCCTTTCCTTTCTGAGTTTTCAGCACCGTACCCAACACCTCAATTTGTTGGGACTGAACAATCTCCACGATCTCCTCCTCCGTCGTGTCAGGGTGTTGTTTCTTAAATATATTTTTTCTCATATTGACCTCATCAACCATGTCATTCTGCATTTAAAATGCATCAATTAAGCGCTAACTTGACATTATGCAGAAACAAGAATCCAATAACCAAATATAACTATTTACAGATAGCTCAGTTTATGTATACCTAATAAACTTTACATTTTGCATAATAAACTTCATAAGTGCATGCATCAAACAATAAAATAGTAAAAGGAAAGACACTTACATAATGCTTGGTATTGCGTACTTGAACTGTCCGGGTGCCGTTGGTAGTATCCCGATGAGATCAAGGCCCTACTGTGCGAAAGGCTAGGGTGACAATAATATTGATAGAGCGATAAAAGGGGAGTGTATCCCGTTGGCATGCAAATGGCATTTTCGGCATCTCGCCGACATCTTATTTTCCATGGTGTTGATACTGAAAAAAAAAGGATTACAAAAGAAAAAAAAATAATAAAAATAATTATAATCCTTTTCTTGTGCTACATGCACAAAGCTTTTGAGTTAAATTGTAACTCTTGCAAAAAAAGGTATTTGGATAGGAATACAATTCGGGCATCAAAGTCCAATTGCAAATCAATCTTCACAAGCACTCTATATAAAGAGGCCAAAGCCTCCAAAAGAAAGGCAGAGGACACAGAGACAAGAGGGAGCGGCGGAGTGAAACAAAGGAGAAGAAGAAGAGAACAGGCGAAGAAAGCAGAGAAGCAAAGCAAAAAGCAGAAGAAGAGCGGTGAGCCAACAAGAAGGTGGAGCCCTCATTCTAACTCTCTATTTCTTTTGCAGTGTATTTATCTTGTCCCTTGCTCTGCCAGAAGCCCTACAAGTACGCGAGCCATCTTCCCCTAAGGCCAGACGACCTCGCAAGGTCGTCACCAAAAGAAGACGATGGCCGCTCGGCCCCTCCTATTGTTACAACAAATATATGGCCTTGCACCTCGCATAATAAGCCACACAAAAGGAAGAAAGCAAACATCCCAAGTGACGCGAATTTAAAGAGCAGGAACTTACCCTTGGCGAATTGGAGAATCCCTGAGCAGATCGAAGTAAGCTTAAATATTCAATGCCCGCTCTCGATCAAAGCAACGGAGGCGACATATCTCTATTTATAGAGGAGCAGATTCCTTAAGTCTGATTCCCAATCACATTCGATCTTCATCTGGAAGAAGGTTCTTTTTATCCTCAAGATGATAATCATCGAGGTGGTGTCAAACATGGTTCGAACTGGGAAGGACGTCTGGAGTTATGTGGTTCATACAATCTCATCAACCTCATCAAGGAAAAGACGACAAGGTCCTGCCAAACAGAGTTCGCATGTAAAGAAGACCTCGCGAGCAAGTTGAAGCCCTGAATCAAAGGCGAGATGACCTCGCGCGGAGACTGAAGCCCTAAAGCCCTAAGGGGTGGCGAGGTAACATTCGCGTCAAAGCAGAAGCCCTAAGGGGTGGTGAGGTGACTTCGCGTCAAAGCAGAACCCCTAAGGGGTGGCGAGGTGACTTCACGTCAAAGCAGAAGCCCTAAGGGGTGGCGAGGTAACATTCGCGTCAGAGCAGAAATCCAGACAACATGGGCTCGCACAAAATTGGAAGTCTGGGTGGCGAGATGATGTCATGTAAATGTGGAAGTCCAAGTGAGGCAGGATGGCTGCACAAAATTAAAGTCCAAGTGAGGCGTGATAGCTTCACAAAATTAGAAGTCCAGGCGAGATGACGTCACAGGCGAGATCCCTCGATGTAGAAGATTTCGTGAGGAAGCTAGTCGCGGAGTCCGCTCACACGCAACCACGCAAAGTCCGCTTACAAGCATACATACGAAGTCCGCTTACACGCGAGGTTCGCATGCCGCGGAGTCCGCTTACACGCAAGCACGCTGAGTCCGCTTACAAGCATACACACGAGGTCCACATGCAGGCGGAGTCTGCTTACACACGGAGACTGGATTTGCAGGTCACCTAAGCCACTATCAAGAACTGTGGCTAAGGCAATTCAAGCCTCTTGGTCACACTGACGCATCACTCATTTCAGATGCACAACTCAAATCAACTGACACTCTACCAAATTGAGTGTCCACAAGAAATACAGTTGACGGATTCAAAAATACATCTGTCAAACCCAAATCTGGCACTAAGCCGCAAAGCCTACAAACCCTAAGAACTACGGTCGGTTTGATCCCTCAAGGGGGTACGTAGGCAATCTAGCAACCCACTAGATGCAACCACAACTCTAAATAGAATCTCTGACACCAACAGTCAAATTCGGCCAGTCCAAATGACTTCAGTCAAATTCTAAAGCACCAAAAATATCAAGTGCCCAAACCAAATTCAAGGGCTATAAACCCTCACAAATATCTCAAACACAAATTCAAAATAAATGTGTCATTCACCCATTTAAAATCCGAAATGTTCGAACTACATTGGTTTGATCCCTTCACAGGGTATGTAGGCAGTCTGGATTTAAATCTAGATGCAACCACCAATCCAAATAAATTCCCGGATCGCCTGAAGCCAGAATCACGCTCCTAAGCTCAAATTCCTCCAGACACAAATCCAAACACATTTCCAAAACATTACTCACTCCAAAATCAAAGCCCTCTAATGAGTCAGTCACTTGTTCGAACTCTTAAACTACGAGTGACTTGATCCCCTCCGGGGTACATAGGCAACCCATTCCCGAATGCAGGTGCAGTCGCAAAAACAAACAAACCAACAATGGTCTCTTAATAAACGGAATCAAAGGGTGTTCCTTGAACAAGAGATTGTAATTAAAAGACACATTCTGTCTTGAATGGGTCGAACTAGACATAAATAAAACTCATTTCTAACAATGAATATGAGTGAAATTATGTTGGGTGACATTTACGCTTCATGCATATTTTTGCCCAACACATGGCCCATGTTGGGCCAGAAGAACCTTGTGCGCAGTGCCTTGTGTGCTAACGACCGGGATCCAGAATGATTCCCGCACACCGCTTCATGGATTTCTCCCATGATCACTTCTCCTTCCTCCTCTGTCACGCACTTGAGGTTTGGGAAACTGTAACCTCTGTGATACAGCTTCTCGTTCATGAGCGTGTACCTTGCACATCTTGATTGGAGTTCTCGTGCTTCACGCCTGTCCTCCGGGCGTACCCCCTCCTTGATGAATTCGATTATGGGGTCCATCCATGTAGGCTATCCGGGTCCCGCCTCGATCGTGAATATCTCTAAGATTGTCTTACTGATACTCGGTTTTCCAAGAACCTGAATCCTTGCCATCTTCTTTCCTTTACCTGGCCCTCTGGTGGCTAGTCGATCAAGGGCATCCGCATGACTATTTTCCTTCCGGGGAATGTGGGAGAGAGAAGCCGACTTGAATCGTTGTATGAATGCTATTGAAAGCGCATGGTAGGAGCTCAACTGAGGCTCTTTTGCTTCAAAGCTCCCGTTGAGTTAATTCACAACCAGCTGTGAATCACTAAACACCTCCACTCTATCCACGCTAATGTCTCGGGTGAGTTCCAATCCACCAATCAAGGCTTCGTACTCTGCCGCGTTGTTGGATGCCTGGAATTGAAATTCCAGTTCGTACTCATGCTGTAACCCATCTGAGGTCTCCAATATTATTCCCGCCCGGCTTTTATTTCTCGTCACCGAGCCATCAACAATGTCACACCCTAGTTTTCGAAAGATAATTTTCAAAATTTTTGGCATGATCTAACTTAAAATATAAAAATCTCAACTTGTTTCAATAACAAATCCAAACAACTAGAACTCAATAGCGGCAAAGTAATATCATACAACCCATCACTGAGTTAAATATTACACTTCCTTATTTACATAAACTTGCAATACGAGAACATGAGAACAATCTCATGAGTTTAATATTTTCTACCCGATTAACAAAAATATACAGAGTATAGCAAAAACCAAAAAGAACTCTGGCACTAAGCCTCCACCTCAACCATGTTGATCCTCACCTGCAGGTCTAACCCCTACACCAATAATTGGTGCACCGAAATTGTAAAATAACAAACCCGGTAAGCTAAAAAGCTTGTATGAGTAAACTAAAAAATAACACAACATTATCACATCCAACATTCCACAAGAGAGATTTGATCAATAATTAAAAACCACAAATCCAACACATTACTAAAGAAATGTATCCATGAGTCCCAGATATTTAATAAATACCTCTCATGACCTACAATCAACATATTGTGTACCCATGGGTCCCAGATACCATAAAGTATCTCCCATGACCTACACTGACAAACAGACTATAGCTCTATTCCTAACCGTAACCAATCACCTGGCCAAAGGCTTGGAACCTGGTTTAACTGTCCAATATCAAAACACAAAATAATAAATAAAATCTTAACTGTAACCAATCACCCAATTAAAGGCTTGGAAGCTGGTTTGGCTATTTATCCAACAATCAAAATATCCCAACATCATCATCAACATCATAAGATCACATCATATGATTATATCCTTCACAAAGATATAATTATATGACCAATATATATTATTCCACAAGAATAACTTATCAATAATCAATAGAATTATGATCATAAGAACGTCAAAATAAACATATAAGAAAAACTTGTTTTATCTTACCTACGAGCTGTTGGTGACCAAGCTCATATATTTTAAAACAATTAAAAACATAGTATTAATTTTAACACCATAATCATTATCATCATCACATGACCATAATAAAATTTGGTTCAAAAGTGAACATTGGTGAGATTTACTCACCTAGAAATCCCACTGTAAAGCCCCCAACACAACGAAGGCAAGCCAATCACAAAATCACAAATCAGCTAAAATCACATAATTAAAAACCTTAGAAACCAAAGTACTAAAAGATAACACAATACCCTTAAACTAACCCTTAGCTCAAGGGAGGACAACTTCCCAAAATCGTTGAACTCAACGACACAATTGAGCTGCCTCAAATCTTCAAAACCTAAATTCAAACTCAACCAAGCCAAAAGAAAAAAACCTAAGTCCTCACATGCAAACCTTGCTCAAAACTTAGCCAAACTACATCTCAACAAGATCACAGCAGCAATGACTAGCTAACCACAACTTCCCAAAATCGTTGAACTCAACGACACAATTGAACTGCCTCAAATCTTCAAAACCTAAATTCAAACTCAACCAAGCCAAAAGAAAAAAACCTAAGTCCTCACACGCAAACCTTGCTCAAAACTTAGCCAAACTACCTCTCAACAAGATCACAGCAGCAAGGACTAGCTAACCACAGGAAACTAAGGCCACAACTCAGCCGGACGTGCTGCTAAAAGCGGCGGAGAGTGAGCCCTACACGCCACCCCAAAACTTCTGAATTAGGAGAAACTCACAACATGCAACTTGTAGATTGAAGCATGGTGAATAACTTTAATACTTGAGGTTTTGACTGGTTAGGCCGGGATCTGCCAAAAAATGCCCCGAAACTCCAAAACAAAATCAAAAACCAAACCTACAAAACCGACACCCAAACATGGTTTCCAGGTTACTAAAGACGTATAAACATCACTAGAGGAAGGAGAGGAGCAAGACTCACCTAACTCTCACTAGAAACGCCGTCAAAATCGCCAGTTTTCTAGCGATACCGCAGCAGTTCCGTCGCTCTGTGGCGGCTTCCAGGCGGCGCGACGGCGAGCATGACTGCTCCAGAAATGGAGAGGAGGTCCGTGCGAACCGAACGAGACTGGTGGCGTCTGGTTTGGTGGCCGGATGAGGGAGAAATGGGCAGGAGAAAAACGGAGTGCGGGAGGAGGTCGGGAGAGGGAGGGGAGAGAAAGAGAAACTGATTTTTAGGTTTCCAAAAATAACTCCTCCACATTTTTCTACTTTTACAGTTTCCAAACCCGGAAACTAACTTTCTCTGATCATAATTTCTCATACTACCTCCATTTCTGATGTGCCGCATGTCTACGAACTCGTATCAACAAACGCTACAACTTTCAAGAAGGAAGTTTTTGAAGATAACTTATGGAAAATAAAGTCAACTTTTAGGTCTCTTAAAAGTCAAAGAACCTTAAAAGTTGACAAGACCCACCCCGAATTTCACCCTGAAACCCAAGGTAAATCCTGCGGGGTCCACCTTCAAGGAAAATTTACCGAAAATTCGGCATAACCTTCCTTGAAAATGGACAACCCTTACCTGAAAAAAATCCAACTTAACACTTCTATAACCAAACCAAACAGCCTCAACACCTGGAGCCTTCCTGCTCCCCAAGATCAACACATCTTCCAATAACAATTACTCAACTCTAATAATCCCACAACCAAGATTAAGGACTATTAATAATTTGCTATTGGACATTCAGAGCATATCTAAGGTTGAACGAAAAACAACGAATAAAGAATATGCGGAAGCAACCTCTGACTATGCCTCGACTCCATGTACGCTCGACCTCACCTACACTGAGCCTGCAATCTGGGCATTTAAAACCAAAGGGCCCAGGGGAAAGTAATTTAAAAACGTTAGAGTGAGTGGACGAAAATAAACATAAGATAAGAAACTGAAATTTAAATACTTTCCCACTTTCCAATATGCCATAAATTCGTTGCATGCAATTGTTAACAAAAATCTTTCATAAAGAAAATCCCAAGAAGACAGACTAGCCCCGCTAGTCGAATTAATGGCAAAGATAAATAATAACCTTCGTAGAAGAAAATACCAAAACAAGGGACTAGCCCCGCTAGTCAAATCGATAACTCAAGTAAAATATCCTATATGGCCATATAAATGAGTCTGCCAGACTCTATTGCCTCCCAGGCATAGTACTCCCATACTCCCTGTACCTTCACGTCGAGTTGACGGATAGGGTACAGGGCTTGCGTGATGCCGTCGACAACATCACATCACCCGAAGGCGGAAAGGGCTTGCGTGACCCCACTTGAAACATGGGTGTCACATCACCTCGAAAGGCGGAACGACATACTAGTATTGACATCAAATATATTCCAAGAATATGGCATAAGGAAAAATATAAATCATATGAGTTTCCCCGAAACTCATAAATAAATACAAGTACGATTCTCAACCGTACTTAAAGAATTCAAAGAGCAAAGAAAATAATTAAATTCAATGACGTGTCCCACACGTTAAAATGCTCAATAAAATAAATAACTTCAATGATTATCATCTTTCCAAAAACCAAATAATATGCAAATAAGTATGAAACCTCAAATCCGGAAATCATAAAGAAAATCCAAACTCAAATCTCAAATTATCAGTCCGAGCTCAAATCCATAAATTATGACCAACATTTAATCCATGCATCAATCTCAATTAATTTCCAAGATCATTTCATATGCTGAAGTTATAATATATGCTCGGAAAATAAAATACTAATTTATAAAATCTTGCATGCATATTAAATAAAAACCAAAATGTCCACTCACAGATTTAGGCCTAAGCCTGACGAATTCCGAATCACAACTCAAGCGAGGTTCCCTTCGTATCCTGGCACAATAAATATGCTTAGGACCAAACTTAAATTCTGGAAAATTAAACATTTGAAAATAAACACCCAAATCTCTTCTGCTTAACCCACTACTCTAATTAGGGTTAAGCTCACCGGATTTTCACCAAACTCCACCATAACCTTAATTCCTCAAAAACACTTTTCCTCAAATAAAATCCAATGGCCGGATTATTAATTAATAATCCGCCAAAAATACTTAACTTCAACAATTCTTAAACCTATCCAAAATTCCTCCAAAAATTCTAAAACTTATTCCAATAAACTCCTCATCAAAATCTCTACAAAAAATATTTTTCCGGCGCCGGCACCGGCGGCGGCTCCGCCGGCAGCGGCGGCCGGCAGCCGTTTTCCGGCGACCTCCAATGCTTCTCAAATTTTGACAGAATACTCCTCTCATCAAACCCAACAACTTTCATAACTAACACATTGTCCAAATCCGAGGCTAACTAGGGCAATCGACTAAAACATTCATAAATCCCTAAAACTTTCAATTATACAAATCACCCTAACGAAATCGAATTAGACCGATTCCTTTGGAGGAATTACTCACCTTGATGAGGGCTACAAAATGAGCCAAGAATCACGGCCTATGGTGGCCGGATGACGGAGCTCCGGCGAAGTGTCGATCGGCGGCTTCCGGCGGCTTTTCTCCTCTTCCGGCGGGTTAGAGGCTCGGGGGCTAGGCCGGGGAGGGAGAGAAGGAGATGGGGGTCCGAACTGGGGTGGAGAGGCGGCCGGTGGCTGGCCGGACGGCGGCAGCTGGCGGCTGGGATTTCCGACGGAGACTCGGGCTCGGGAAGAACAGAAGAGAATGACGAGAAAAGAAAGAAGAGAAAGGAAGGAGAAGAAAAAGGAAAGGGCTCGGGCCTGGGCTGCCACCCCGGCCCAACTCAATTAAAAAGCCCAATTCAAAAATACTCTTTTTACTACCTCCAAATTTTACTAATAAATTCATAACTTTACCATGCTAACTCCGAATTTAACGCGTAGCATGTCTACGAACTCGTAACGACGTTCTCTACAACTTTCATGAAGAAAGTTTTCCCAAATTCCAAACGTAATAAAAAGTCAACTCTAGGGTCCTTAAGTGATAAACGGTTACTTAACACGGTAAAAATCCGAAGTAATACCAACGGTAAATAACCGTAAAATAACTTAAGAACCGGGATGTGTCAATTCTCCCCTCCTTATAAAAATTTCGTCCTCGAAATTTCAAATTATGCAAAAGAGGGTAGAGATTACTGCCTTTCTCCTCAGACTCTAATAAGCTCTAAGCTAAATCATCCCTTCAATGCTCTTCAAACTTTCTTCTATCACAAATTATATCCTTTTCACTTGTGGAAACAATTAATCAAATTCTTTTCCAATTATATAGACACGTCAAAATTTATCTGCCAAACCCGAGGCGTGAGCATATGCTTTAACAAATCTTAAACTTAAGATCCACTGAAATACTCTGCCAACACTCCACATGGCACCACTCACATAATACACTTTGCCCTTAACTTAACTTCCACTAATTGAATAGCTTGCCCGATATTAATTACTTATGACACAACCCCAAATCACATGGATGACTTTGACTTTCGTCAAGTCAAAATGGTCAATAAACTTTCTTAATTCACAATCCTTCTTACTTTTGTTACCAACTAATCAAGCCAAAATTCAATCGCTCGCATCAAATTTGAACCTTTCCCACCTATGTGGTTGGCCTCAAACGTTAAGTTGATCGGCGAATATCTCTTTTGTCGCCTGATTACGCTAATACGATCGATAATACCAAACCCTTGTTCTGAATATCTCTTGAATCACAAATCGCATCCATACAACAATGACCTCCTAAGCCTTATACGAATCAGAAGTGGTCCCACCACAATCCGATCATGCATGGATACGCATTACCAGAAAATCATTTAACATGACCTATCACAATTACCAGTAATGCCAACATATTGACAAGTCTTGACTAAAAATATTTCGTGCGTCCTCTTTCTTTCCTTTAAGGCTATACCACCAGTCAATCATATGATTATTTATAACAATTCGCCCCGCGAATTAATCATTACTAACTAATAATAACCGATGAAATCACATTTCTAAAAAAAAAAAATCAACAGTCGCCACCAACGACGACTTACAAGCACAAGAAAATATCACTCTCAAAATCGATCATCATATCCGAATATGGCTTCACCAAAAATGAGGAAAACACGATGACATATGGCGATATCGTAGAAGTTACAAGTATCTCCTCGTACGAACCAAGTTTGTTCAAACTTACATGCAGACTAGGCTTTAGGTTACAGTATTTTTTTTTCCACGAACAAGAGATAAGTTGCTCACTAATTATTGCAACAATTCATGTTGCTTTTACTGCAACGGGCGTCTGCAATCATCACATTCACCTTAATAATACCAGCTTATCGAACGGAGGAAAATCAAAATAGTGAGTCTCACGCGAGTCAATGAAATCCGAGGATCACCATTGGAAATTCACTATTTGATGACTTGCTTCTCACGTATTATCATGCATAATACCGACTACGTACCAACTCAAGTCGATGAACTAGGATTTTCAAACAACTGCCCCGCCATTACGCATCACGTTAAGAAAAATCATCATTGAGTTATATTTTTCCGCATAATTATGCAATGCTAAACATACCAAAGATCACGAAAATCTACTCGCATTCCCTGAGTAGAACATTGCTCAAGAATTTCTCGTTATCGATAACGAATGTCGAAGTCCCATTAAGAAATCGTACCAACTAATAGTTGCCAAAGCACGGAGATTCCCGCATCGACTATAAAGTCAAATCACCTTAATTATTCACCGAATAACCGCACTAACAAACAAAATACAAACTCTGAGTTGACCGAATTGAGTGTCAGCATAGCTGATGTTGACAGTCTATCATTCAACACTAGATAATCCTCCCTTGTTGCCTCCAAATGATGCAAATTGATTTCCTTTATTCTATTTGATTGCTAGATCTGACTAGCTTAATCACGCAGGTCTTTAACGTCTAAGAAAGATGAGAGCACCAAAACTGAAGTCCTACGCTTAAGTCGCCAAAACAACTAGATGCCAAAGATAATTACTCTTCGTAGAATGCTGAATTGTACGAATGCGTACAAAAGTCTATAACACCTTTCTCGATAAGATATGATGATCAGCAATCATGAGTCAACTACACCCCGCAAGGCCCGACCCTTCAACTCATGTAGAAAATTTACTTATCTCAAGGGCAAGTCGGTCTTAGAACACCCCAGGACATCGACGATACTCATCGATTGCCACACTGCTCCAGTAATTACCTCAAAGAATTTGGGGTCTAAAAAGACAATCTAACATCAAGTCACACTCTTCACATAAGAGAGATACCCCGAAACTCCTCGATTCATGTGCTACTTCTCGAGCAACGCAAAATTGACGGCCACATGCTCCATCTCAAGATTGTGCGTCAACCACAATATCTTTTGCGTAACGCTCAAGTGGAAGCATAGAATTGCTCGAATCCGATAAAACTTCGGCAACCAGAAGCTACAATCGTGGGATATACTACCTTAAGATCAACATCTCACTCATCCTCTTAGGAATTTTCACATCAGCTAATAACAATAGCTAAAGCGAAACACAATTATTCCCAGATCAACAACTCCAATTACACCGTTTTAACCACCCTTGTGTATCACCATACACAATATCAATCCAAATTTATCATGACACTCCTCTACTAACAATCATCCGACCCGATACCACGATTTCTTAACCAACCACCATTTCGAATTTACAACTCCAATCTTGCTTACATCAAGGACTAAATATATCAAAGATCACCTTTAGACGATAGGGATTCGTCAGTAATCTCTTACCACAATCCAAAGACTTAAAAGCTAGAACAAATAGCTTCCAAACACTACTTTGTTCAAGACTTGTATCAACTAACCGAAAACAATGTCGCTTAATATAAATATGGACAATCATCTACGCTTCTTCAATCAATCACTACAACTTCAGTCTCCACATTCTGAATTGTTCCATAACTTTTTTTTTTTTTTTTTTTTTTTTTTTTTTTAACCAAAACTGACACCTACACACAAAAGTTGCATTTTCCCTCTTCTCCACTTTATTTCTCCAAGCTCAGTCATCTGACCACAAACATATTGCTTAAAACAAAATAAATTCAACATCTTCATGCACTAGTCTCAAATAACGATTAGAATACTCGAAGACATCATGAATTAATGAATTAAATTCTCCATCTGTTGACGTAAAAACAAAACAATCACAACTATTTCGCATCTGCTTCCCCATTCTATATCAACGCCACATACACTTACAATCCTTCCAAAACCCTCAACATAAATAGGAGAGCAAAACTCAAATTACAATTATCAAACCTAAATCAACCAATAACAATTCCAGAACCCAAGCTTCAATGCACAAACCAAACTTTAACAGCCCCACAATATACATCAAATAATCTCCACAACTTATTCGTCCAACCAATAGCATTCCATATTTTGTCTCAAAACCAAGCAACACTTACTTAACTCCCTTATAATCGTTTATTCCAACACAAACCTTATCTAGAAATTTCTCAATCCTTCATTCACATACATGCCCCTTTCTAATATTAATACCCACAAAAAGGCTCAACTCGCCATTTAATCATAGTCCATCAACTCATTACGTACAAGAAAATGATCACAAATACATGCCACTTCTCTTCTCATAATTGACCTCAAAATCTCGCAACCACAATAAAGCATAAAGGAAAAGTGCAAATCACTTACCTTTCCATTACTCAAAAAAAAAAAAATAACCAAAATACCCTTTTGAGGTCGGCGTACGGAGGCATAGTCTTGAAGATGTAGACATTTATGGCACAATACTGTCCATAAATAAGATAAGAACAACTACCTCACATACTTAATAAACACCTAGCATCTTAGGCATATAATGCTAATGGATCCGCCGCGGTCGGACCATCACTCTATAGACACTAAGTATCACCAAATATATGAGGTAGTGATAGGAATCGGATAACCTAATGCTCTGATACCAACTGACAAGACCCACCCCGAATTTCACCCTGAAACCCAAGGTAAATCCTGCGGGGTCCACCTTCAAGGAAAATTTACCGAAAATTCGGCATAACCTTCCTTGAAAATGGACAACCCTTACCTGAAAAAAATCCAACTTAACACTTCTATAACCAAACCAAACAGCCTCAACACCTGGAGCCTTCCTGCTCCCCAAGATCAACACATCTTCCAATAACAATTACTCAACTCTAATAATCCCACAACCAAGATTAAGGACTATTAATAATTTGCTATTGGACATTCAGAGCATATCTAAGGTTGAACGAAAAACAACGAATAAAGAATATGCGGAAGCAACCTCTGACTATGCCTCGACTCCATGTACGCTCGACCTCACCTACACTGAGCCTGCAATCTGGGCATTTAAAACCAAAGGGCCCAGGGGAAAGTAATTTAAAAACGTTAGAGTGAGTGGACGAAAATAAACATAAGATAAGAAACTGAAATTTAAATACTTTCCCACTTTCCAATATGCCATAAATTCGTTGCATGCAATTGTTAACAAAAATCTTTCATAAAGAAAATCCCAAGAAGACAGACTAGCCCCGCTAGTCGAATTAATGGCAAAGATAAATAATAACCTTCGTAGAAGAAAATACCAAAACAAGGGACTAACCCCGCTAGTCAAATCGATAACTCAAGTAAAATATCCTATATGGCCATATAAATGAGTCTCCCAGACTCTATTGCCTCCCAGGCATAGTACTCCCATACTCCCTGTACCTTCACGTCGAGTTGACGGATAGGGTACAGGGCTTGCGTGATGCCGTCGACAACATCACATCACCCGAAGGCGGAAAGGGCTTGCGTGACCCCACTTGAAACATGGGTGTCACATCACCTCGAAAGGCGGAACGACATACTAGTATTGACATCAAATATATTCCAAGAATATGGCATAAGGAAAAATATAAATCATATGAGTTTCCCCGAAACTCATAAATAAATACAAGTACGATTCTCAACCGTACTTAAAGAATTCAAAGAGCAAAGAAAATAATTAAATTCAATGACGTGTCCCACACGTTAAAATGCTCAATGAAATAAATAACTTCAATGATTATCATCTTTCCAAAAACCAAATAATATGCAAATAAGTATGAAACCTCAAATCCGGAAATCATAAAGAAAATCCAAACTCAAATCTCAAATTATCAGTCCGAGCTCAAATCCATAAATTATGACCAACATTTAATCCATGCATCAATCTCAATTAATTTCCAAGATCATTTCATATGCTGAAGTTATAATATATGCTCGGAAAATAAAATACTAATTTATAAAATCTTGCATGCATATTAAATAAAAACCAAAATGTCCACTCACAGATTTAGGCCTAAGCCTGACGAATTCCGAATCACAACTCAAGCGAGGTTCCCTTCGTATCCTGGCACAATAAATATGCTTAGGACCAAACTTAAATTCTGGAAAATTAAACATTTGAAAATAAACACCCAAATCTCTTCTGCTTAACCCACTACTCTAATTAGGGTTAAGCTCACCGGATTTTCACCAAACTCCACCATAACCTTAATTCCTCAAAAACACTTTTCCTCAAATAAAATCCAATGGCCGGATTATTAATTAATAATCCGCCAAAAATACTTAACTTCAACAATTCTTAAACCTATCCAAAATTCCTCCAAAAATTCTAAAACTTATTCCAATAAACTCCTCATCAAAATCTCTACAAAAAATATTTTTCCGGCGCCGGCACCGGCGGCGGCTCCGCCGGCAGCGGCGGCCGGCAGCCGTTTTCCGGCGACCTCCAATGCTTCTCAAATTTTGACAGAATACTCCTCTCATCAAACCCAACAACTTTCATAACTAACACATTGTCCAAATCCGAGGCTAACTAGGGCAATCGACTAAAACATTCATAAATCCCTAAAACTTTCAATTATACAAATCACCCTAACGAAATCGAATTAGACCGATTCCTTTGGAGGAATTACTCACCTTGATGAGGGCTACAAAATGAGCCAAGAATCACGGCCTATGGTGGCCGGATGACGGAGCTCCGGCGAAGTGTCGATCGGCGGCTTCCGGCGGCTTTTCTCCTCTTCCGGCGGGTTAGAGGCTCGGGGGCTAGGCCGGGGAGGGAGAGAAGGAGATGGGGGTCCGAACTGGGGTGGAGAGGCGGCCGGTGGCTGGCCGGACGGCGGCAGCTGGCGGCTGGGATTTCCGACGGAGACTCGGGCTCGGGAAGAACAGAAGAGAATGACGAGAAAAGAAAGAAGAGAAAGGAAGGAGAAGAAAAAGGAAAGGGCTCGGGCCTGGGCTGCCACCCCGGCCCAACTCAATTAAAAAGCCCAATTCAAAAATACTCTTTTTACTACCTCCAAATTTTACTAATAAATTCATAACTTTACCATGCTAACTCCGAATTTAACGCGTAGCATGTCTACGAACTCGTAACGACGTTCTCTACAACTTTCATGAAGAAAGTTTTCCCAAATTCCAAACGTAATAAAAAGTCAACTCTAGGGTCCTTAAGTGATAAACGGTTACTTAACACGGTAAAAATCCGAAGTAATACCAACGGTAAATAACCGTAAAATAACTTAAGAACCGGGATGTGTCAAAAGTTATTCCCGAAACTTCAACTTCGCACAAACTAAAGAATTTCCATAAATAATCCTTCATTAAATATGGGAATAATACAAAAAAAATAAAATGAAAATCTGGGGCATTACAATCTACCCCCCTTAAAGGAATTTCGCCCCGAAATTCAAAAATACTAACCCAAAAACAACCTAGGGTACATAGCCCTCATATCCGACTCTAACTCCCAAGATGCATCACCCTCATCATGGTGACTCCAACACACCTTAACCAAATCGACTTCCTTCCTTCGAAGCCTCTTGGTTGACCTATCCAAGATTCGAACCGGTTCAACAACGAAGGTTGCATCCGCATTCACCTTGATAGTTCCATAGTCAATCACATGTGATGCATCCAGAACATACTTCCTCAACAAGGACACATGAAACACATTGTGTACCCCGGACATGACAGGAGGTAAGGCAAGCCGATAAGCCAAATCACCTACTCTTTCCAAAATCTCAAAAGGCCCTACATACCTAGGAGCCAACTTCTCCTTCTTACCAAATCTCACCACCCCTTTAGTAGGTAAGACCTTCAAGAATACATCAAACTCTACTTGCCTCCTCTTCAAGTCGGCATAGCTCTTTTGCCTGCTTTGCGTTGTTCGGATCCTATCTTGGATAATAGAGACCTTCTCAGTCGTCTGTTGAACAAAATCAGAACCCAACAGCTCACTATCACCCACCTCTGCCCAGCAAATAGGGGATCTATATGGCCTACCATAGAGTGCCTCATATGGTGCCATGCCAATACTAGAGTGATAACTATTGTTGTAGGCAAACTCAATCAATTGGAGGTGATCCTCCCAACTTCCCTTGAAGTCCATGACACAAGCCCTCAGCATATCTTGTCACACCCCAGTCCTTAAGTTATTTTACGATTATTTACTTTGGTATTATTTTAGTCTTTCACCGTATTAAGTAACCGTTTACTGTTAAGGACCTTACAGTTGACTTTTTTTCCGTTTAGAATTTGGGAAAACTTTCTTCAGGAAAGTCGTAGAGGACGTTATCACGAGTTTGTAGACATGCTATGATTTAAAATCGGAGTTAGCATGGTAAATTTATCAATTAAATGGTAAAGTTTTTCAGTTGGTAAAAAGAGGGTAAAATTTGTAATGGGTTTATTTTTTTGGGTTTGAGTGATGGGCCGGGTGTGGCAGCCCAATTTTTCTCTTTTTCTCTTCTCTTCTTCTCCTGAATTTCTTCTCCGAGCTCTCCTCTCGCCGGAAAGTTCTTTCCTCTAGCTACCACCATCCAGCCAGCAACCTGTCGCCGCTCCAGCCTAGTTTGGACCCCTGCTACCTCCTCTCTCTCCCAGGCCTAGTGTCCGAGCCGGTAGTGCCGCCAAAGAAGAGAAAACCCTGCCGGAATGCCAACTGCCTTTTCGTTGGAGCTCCGTCCTCCGGCCACTATAGGCCGAGAATTTTGGCTCAACTTGTAGCCCTCATCTAGGTGACTAATCCCTCCAAAGGAATAGGCTTAATTTAGTCTTGTTGTTGAGAAATGTATAATTGAAGTTCTAGGACTCAATTTAAGGTTTCAGTCCGATTAGCCTAGTTATGCTTAGAATTGGATTTTGTGCTAGTTAAGAAAGTTGTTGTGTGGGTTAAGAGGAGTGTTATGCTAAAATTTGAGAAGCATTGGAAGTCGCTAGAGAACGGCCGCCGCTTCCCCTTAGGGGCTGTTTTTCATGTTTTTAAGATGGTATTAAGGAGAGGAGTTTAATGAAGTATAGTTTTGGAATTTTTGGAGGAGTTTTGTTAATGTTGGGGATTTTTCTATGGGTAAAGATTTTGGCGGTGATTAGAATGGAATATTGGTAGTTTGGTTAGCCGGTTTTAAATTGTGTATAAGGTAATTTTTATAAACATCATTATCAACATCACAAGATCACATCATATATTTTAAAACAATTAAAAGCATAGTATTAATTTCAACATCATAATCATTATCATCATCAAATGACCATAATAAAACTTAGCTCAAAAGTGAACCTTGGTGAGATTTACTCACCTAGAAATTCCGCTGCGAAGGCCCCAACACAACGAAGCAAGCCAATCACAAAATCACAAATCACCTAAAATCACACAATTAAAAACCTTAGAAACCAAAGTACTAAAGGATAACACAATACCCTTAAACTAACCCTTAGCTCAAGGGAGGACAACTTCCCAAAGTCGTTGAACTCAACGACACAATTGAGCTGCCTCAAATCTTCAGAACCTAAATTCAAACTCAACCAAGCCAAAACAAATAAACCTAAGTCCTAACATGCTAATCTTGCTCAAAACTTAGCCAAACTATCTCTCAACAAGATCACAGCAGCAAGGACTAGCTAATCACATGAAACTAAGGCCATAACTTAGCCGGACGCACTGCCACAAGCGGTGGCAAGTGAACCCCACACGCCACCCCAAAACATCTGAATTAGGAGAAACTCAGAACATAAAACTTGTAGATTGAAGCATGGTGAACAACTTTAATACCTGAGGTTTTGACTGGTTCGGTCAGGACCGGCCGAAAAACGCCCTGAAACTCCAAAACGAAATCAAAAACTAAATCTACAAAACTGGCACCTAAACTTGGTTTTCAGGTTACCAAAGACGTATAAACATCACTAGAGGAAGGAGAGGAGCAAGGCTCATCTAACTCTCACCCGAAACGCCGCCGAAATAGCCGGTTTTCCAACAATACCGCAACAGCTCCACCGCTCTGTGGCGGCTTCTAGGCGGTGCGACGGCGAGCAGGACTGCTCCATAAATGGAGAGAAGGTCCGTGCGAACCGAATGAGACTGGTGGCGTCCGGTTTGGTGGCCAGATGAGGGAGAAATCGACCGGAGAAAAACAGAGTACGGGAGGAGGTCGGGAGAGGGAGGAGAGAGAAAGAGAAACTGATTTTTAGGTTTCCAAAAATAACTCTCCTACATTTTTCTACTTATACAGTTTTCAAACCTGGAAACTAACTTCCTCTGATCATAACTTTCTCATACTACCTCCGTTTTGGGCGTGCCACATGTCTACGAACTCATATCAACAAACTCTAGAACTTTTAAGAAGGAAGTTTTCGAAGATAACTTACGAAAAATAAAGTCAACTTTTGGGCCTCTTAAAAGTCAAAGTACCTTAAAAATTACTCCCGAAACTTCAACTTTGCATAAACTAAATAATTTCCATAAATAACCCTTCATTAAATATGGGAATAATACAAGGAAAATAAAATAAAAATCTAGGGTATTACAGACAAAGAGTTTCCAGAATGGTGCCGACGACTCCTCGCCTTGTACCTTTACGGATGGCTCGGGATCTGTTTCCTCCCGGCCGGTGTCAGATGACTCTCCCACAACTTTCATGGGCCTAAGCTCGGCCGGCTCCCCCATTACTTTCATGGGTGTGAGCTCAGCCGCTGCTTGGCCCTTGATAGCTATTCTCAGCCGATAATGGATACCGAATTCTCCCAATTCAATGACCTATTTTACCAGCCTCCCACTGATCTCCGGCTTTTGCATGATCTGCCTCAGGGGGTGATTGGTATAAAGGGTTATCAAATGGGCCTGGAAATAATTTATGAGCCTTCTGGCAGTTACAATGAGGGCTAAAGCAAGTTTCTCGACGTCCGGGTACCGGCTCTCTGTTGGGGGTGGTTGGTATAAAGGGTTACCAAATGTTCCTGGAAAATGTTTGAGCCTTCTGGCAGTTACAAGGAGGGCCAAAGCAAGTTTCTCGACGTCCAGGTACCTGTTCTCGGCTGGTGTGAATCATTTCCCAGCGTAAAATACTGCATGCTCGATGTCAAACTCTTTTCTGATGAGCACCGAGCTGACCGCCGACTGTGATGCCGTGAGGTACAAGTAAAGCATCTCACCCAGGATTGGTTTTGACAAAACCAGCACTGACGTGAGGTACGCCTTTATCTTCTTGAAAGCCTCTTCCTGCTCTGATCCCCATACTATCTCCTTACATCTCTTGTCTCGTAACAACTGGAAGAAGGGGGCACACTTATCCGTGAGCCGTGATACAAACCTAGACAGTGCGACAACCTTCCCGGCCAACGACTACACTTGGTTCCTGAGTGTATGTCTCTCCATATCTAAGATGACCCTGATTTTCTCTGGGTTGGCTTTGATTCCTCTTCGGCTGATTATCTGACCCAAGAACTTTCCTTTAACGACCCTAAAGATGCATTTTTGAGGGTTCAACCTCATCCCGAACCTCATTATTACTTCGAAGACTATCTCAAGATGCCCTACGTGCTCCTCGACCTTTAGACTTTTGACCAGCATGTCATCGATATATACTTCCATTATTTTCCCGAGGTACTCGGCGAACATGACATTTATCAGTCGCTGGTAAGTGGCTCCCGCATTCTTCAGTCCGAAAGCTATTACCTTATAGCAATACAGGCCTTTGTCGGTCATGAAGGCTATGTGTTCCTCATCCCTTGGTTATAGCCCGTGTAGGCGTCCATGAAGCTCATTAGGTCAAACCCGGACGTGGAGTCCACTAGTTGATCGATACGTGGGAGCGGGAAGCTATCCTTTGGGCATGCCCTGTTGAGATTCGAATAGTCCACACACATCCTCCATTGCCTTGTTGACTTCTTTGGAACCATGACCACGTTGGCAAGCCACTGGGGGTATTTGACCTCCCTTATGAACTTGATGTCTATTAGCTTTTGCATTTCCCCTTCATTGCTTCATACTTCTCTGGCTTAAACATCCTTCACTTTTGCCGCACTAGAGGGAATCCATTTTGGATTCCTAGCTTTTGTGTTACGATGCCGCTTGATATCCCGGGCATGTCTTTGTATGTCCAAGCGAATGCCCCACTGTTTCTCTTCAAGAAGTCTATCAAAGCCGCTCACACCCCGGGTGATTGTCCCGTCCCGATGGTCAACTTGTAATCCTGGAACTCCTCCGAGATTAATACTGCTTTAGTTACGTATACTGATCTCGGGCACTCCTCATCTGAGGTGGCATCATCTCTAGGATCCATGTAAAGGTCTGAGGGGGACACCGTGGTCTGGCTGGCCGATAGAACCTCTGACCTTTTCCTCATGTTGTCTACCACACAACAACTCCTTGCCGCCCCCTGGTCTCCCTAGATCGTAATGATTCATGTTGGGGTCGGGAGCTTCATCATCAGCATTTTTCCAGCAACAAATGACTTTAACTTCCACAAGGCCGGCCTTCCCAAGATCCCATTGTAAGACGATTCACAATCAACAACAATAAACTCTATTATTGCTCGGGTGACCCCCTCCCGTCCTTCCAAACTTACTCCAAAGCTATCTGAACCGAGGGGTTGAACAACATCGCCCGAGAAGCTGATTAACGGCTCATGGTCTTGTATCAACTTATTGCTTCCTCGATGCAGTCCTTTCCAAGCACTCCTGAATAATACGTTGACTGAGGCTCCTGTATCAATGAGGATCTTCTTCGTTATATAGTGATCGAGCTATAACATTATCAGGAACGGATCCTCGTGCTGCCTTATTCCCTCCTCTTCCTCTTCTAGGAAGGTTACTGACTTCCAACCAGTGGTTACCCGCTGATTGTTACTACTTCCAAAGGTGAAGACTTCCCTGCCATCCCGATATGCCGTACATTGCTTTTTTGCCTTGTTGCTCTGTGATCTATACAGGACCCGTCATTGATGGTTTTGATTGTCCCATATACTTCAATTGCCCCTACGTTCCTCGATCCGGGCACATATTGCTGCAGCTTCCCTTCTTTTACCCGTCGCTCTACTGCTCTTTTCAATTCTATATAGTTGTTAATGTTATGGCTCGCCCCACCGTGGTATCCATAAAAGTTTTAGGTGTGTTCCTTAGTGAGCCGAGATGGGGAAACTTCTAGGCTGGGGGAGGCGGAATGGCAGATTTATTTCCTTGTGCCTCTTTCTAGCTGGGCACGAGTCCAGTTCCCGCTCTCCCTTCCAAGCTCTAACCTCTTGGATCACTTACACCGGCGACCCGTCGTCTCTCCCTTCGTCCTTCCTTTTCCCGACTGAGGTTTCTCCATAAGTATCGTGGTCCACCTGTGCATGCCGGATCGCCATTTCCATAAGCTCATCGTAGCCTTATGGATTTTCAATTTTTACTGCATATAAAAACTTCCCGGGCAGCAATCCCTGAATGAACGCCTCCTGCGCAACCTTCTTGTTAAAGGTCCTGACTCTAGCTGTGGCTCCTTTCCATCGGTTCAAGAAAGCTTTGAAACCTTCTCCCCTATCTTGCTTTACTTTGAACAGCTAGGCAGTGTTCTACCCGTCCGTCCGTAAAATGAATCTATTGACGAACTTATCTGCCAGCTCCCGGAAGCAATCGATTGAGTTCGACGGGATCTCGTTGAACCTGCTTAGCGCTTCCCCTGCTAACATTTCCTAGAACATATTGTAGCATATCGCATCCGAGTATCTTTTAGCGTTCGTGTGAGACTTGAAACTATCGAGGAAGAGGTGGGGGTCACGAACCCCATTGTAACTAAGTTTCAGTGGCTTGGCTGTGTTTAGCCGGATAGACTGGGTGATCACTATTGTGAATGGTCCCCTTCTTTCCTCGAAACTCGCACAGGTCGGGTTTCGCATTCCCTTTTCTCAGCGTTCAAGATTCGGTCTGCCAATTTTGCCATGCTATCCCGGATTGCTCTTAGGTTTCTTCCAATTCTCCTTGTCTTACAATCTGGACTTCCGGGATTGGCTCAGGCAAGGGCGGCGGTCACTCGTTCTGCATCTCATCAAGGAACAAGTTTGTTCCTCTGTGCACGGTCCTACGGTTCGTTCCCACTGTAACGCCTGTCTACCGGGATGTGGCCACCCGATCCAACTCCCCCACCCTATCCAATGCCTCCCGGTGCTCAACCTCTCGGGTAGCGCTCTCATGAGCGTGGGTATTCTGTTCCAACTTGCGCTCCCTCCCGGAGGCCTCTCCTCGATCCCTAGAACTCTTCTGCTCTAGTCGGGTGATTTGGGCCCTCATGTCTTCCAACATTTCCACTATCCCCTGGGGATTGAGATCCCGCGGCACATACTCTGGTGTTCCATCCCACAAGGCTCTCCCCGTAATTCCTGAACTTCCCCCTCCTGACTCCGGGGTCCGTCCGTATGTCACCTACCTTTGTCCTTCCTATCCTGCCTCCTGGTCTTGCTGCTCGGTTAACTCAGCCATCGAGTCACGCTGGCATTTTGTAAAGATTCCCACAGACAACGCCAAATGTTTCTGTACAATCCTGGATGAGGTTTGCAGAAGCTGATGGCATATCTGATAGGTGGTTGGTTATCCTCCCGGTTTCCTGCAATGACAAGGGTGACCGGGGGCTTCCAGTCTTTCCTCCTTCGAAGCCTAAGTCAGTATCTTTGTCGAATGTAATTAATGAGGGTACTTAATGATACCTGACAAGCTAGTGGCTGGGCCATATTTATGGCTCAAGAGTGGGTCTTCCTTCACTTGAAACCGATGTGGGACAACTCCCCTTTGCTGTTGGTTCAAGCTTCCAGATTCCTTATTGTAGACATACAAAATTTAACGATAATAATAGTCATTGAATAATCCAAGCAAATACGTGGCTCGTGAGTCGACAAAATTGGAAAGCCGTTGGAAATCACACGTGCCAAATAGCCGATTCTTCATCAACCTCAAGTATAGAAGTTGTCAAGCCCTTGAAGAATCATCAAGCTGCCAAATAGCCGATTTTTCATCAACCTCAAGTCTAGAGGTTGTTAAATCCTGAAGAATCATCAAGCTGCCAAATAGCCGGTTCTTCATCAACCTCAACTCTAGAAGTTGTCAAATCATGAAGAGTCACCAAGCTGCCAAATAGCCGACATCTTCACCAACTTCAAGACAAAGAACAAACCACCACGTGAAACCGCTCGTGGATCAAACCCGATCAACATCAAGCCTCCATGGCCCTTGATCAACCTTCGTCTTCAAGTTTTCAACAAATCAAAAGCTCTACCAACTTCCCACTCTAAACGCTCTACTCACATATGATGAGGACCGCTAAATAAATATAATGGCGTCCCACGCCAAGCTAACAATATATAATATCAGTCAACCCTTTTAGGGTGCAATTGAATTCCAAATAAAAAGACCTATTGACATGTCCCACATGTCAAATGAAATGAGCAAGGGAGTTCCCTAAATAACATTGGGAACTCACAAATCCCAAGAAAATACTGAATTTCTAAAATACCATCGAAATTAATTAACTTTAGTGCATGCATGAGATTAAATCAAAGGTCCACTCATTGTGCTCGGCTAAGCCTGTCGATGACCCGAAGCTTCTGCTGAATAATCCTCCTCACTGCCTGGACAAAAATAATATTAAAACCTTAAATGAAACACCAAACGTTTAAAGACAAAACATGCATAATTTAATATGCTACGCGCTTAACCAAGCCTAATACTCCAAAATCTTTAAATCCACAGCCAACCTCAAAACTCCACAAATTTTTACCGACATCCTCAAAAACACTTTTCACCAAATAAATTCCAATGGCCGAATTATTAATTAATAATCCGGCAAAAATACTTAACTTCAACAATTCTTAAACCTATCCAAAACTCTTCCAAAAATTCTAAAACTTATTCCATTAAACTCCTCATCAAAATCTCTACATAAAATATTTTTCCGGCGGCGGCCTGCAGCCATTTTTCGGCGACCTTCAATGCCTCTCAAATTTTGACAGAATAATCATCTCATCATACCCAACAACTTTCACAACTAGCACTTAGTCCAAATCCGAGGCTAACTAGGGCAATCGAACTAAAACATCCTAAAATCCCTAAAACATCCAATTATACAAAACACCACAACAAGATCGAAATAGACTGATTTCTTTTTGAGGGAATACTCACCTTGACGAGGGCTACAAGATGAGCCAAAAATCACGGCCTAAGTTGGCCGGAGGATGGAGCTCCGGCAAAAAGACGATCGGCGTCTTCCGACGGCTTTTCTCCTCTCCGGCGGCTCTACCGGCTCGGATGGTTGGCCGGGGAGAGAGAGGAGATGGCGGGGGTCATTTCTGGGCCGGAGCGGCGGTCCGTCACTGGCGGGACGGTGGCGGGCGACGGCGGGACTTTCCGGCGGGAGGGAGCTCGGGCTCGGGAAGAACATATGAGAAAGAAGAGAAAAGGAAGAAGAGAGAAGAAAAGGAAAAGGCTTGGGCCTGGGCTGCCAGCCCCGGCCCAACTCAATTTAATAACCACTACAAAATTTCCCCTTTTTATCTACCCGAAAACTTTACCATGCTAACTCTGAATTCAACGCGTAGCATGTCTACGAACTCGTAACGACGTCCTCTACAACTTTCATGAAGAAAGTTTTCCCAAATTCCCAACGGAATAAAAAGTCAACTTTAAAGTCCTTAACAGTAAACGGTTAATTAATACGGTAAAAGATCATAATAAAACCGGAATAAATAACCATAAAATAACTTAAGAACTGGGGTGTGACAATTCTCCCCTCCTTATAAAAATTTCGTCCCCGAAATTTACGTACCTTTCACTCAAAGAGATAAGGCTACAGCTTCCTGCAAAGCTCCGCATGAAGTCTCACACTCTCATTCAAAAAAAGCTCTGTCAATTTATCTAAAGAATACTTCTTCCCCACTGGCAGAAAAAAATGTGCAGACTTCGTTAATCGATCCACAATCACCCAAATACCAACATGCCCTTCACGGGTACGAGGTAAACTAAAAACAAAATCCATGGTGATGTGGTCCCACTTCGATATCGGAATAGGCAATGGCTCAAGCAGACCAGAAGGTTTCTGCCTCTCAGCCTTCACTTGTTGGCAAATCAAACACTTGCTTATATAAGCGACAATCTCCCTCTTCATATTTGGCCACCAATAAAAATCCTTCAGGGTCCTGTACATTTTAGTACTACCCGGATGAACGGCATATGCCGAACTGTGAGCTTCCTTCATTATCTCTTCCTTCAGCTCCTCGTTTCTTTTTGGGACACAAAGCCTGCTTTTGAACATCAAGGTCCCATCTCTCCTAACAGAAAAATCTATTGTCGTTCCATTAAGCGTTCTGTCAATCAACCGAACAATGGAAGGATCAGCATACTGAGCTTCACGACTTTATCCATCAAAACTGGCCGCACATGAAAACTGGCTACCAACGCACCAATCTCATCCACTGACAACTCAACTCCTGAAGCTTTTAACTCAAAAAGATGAGGGACCCGAACTGTCCTCAAATCAATGAAGGATTGCGACTAAGAGCATCCGCCACTACATTAGCTTTCCCAGGATGATACTCAATAGTGCAATAATAATCCTTAATCAACTCCATCCACCTTCTCTGCCTCATATTCAACTCTCTCTGAGTGAACCCATACCGGAGGCTCTTATGGTCAGAGAAGATCTGGCACTAAGCTCCATAGAGATAATGTCTCCACAATTCCAATGCAAAAAAAAACCACTGCAGCAAGCTCTAGGTCATGGGTGGGGTAATTCACTTCATGTGGCTTCAATTGCCTAGAAGCATAAGTAATTACTCTCTCATGTTGCATCAACACACCACCCAAACCCTGTCTAGAAACATCGCAATAAACCACATATTCCTCACTATCATCAGGGAGTGCTAGAACTGGAGCACTAGTTAAACGATCCTTGAGCTCTTGAAAGCTCTGCTCCCACTTCTCAGACCACTCGAACTTCACCCCTTTCCTGGTCAGTCTTGTAAGTGGAGCGGCAATCCTAGAAAAATCCTGGACAAAACAACGATAATAGCCTGCTAATCCCAGGAAACTATGAATCTCAGTCACACTAGAAGGCCTCTTCCAATTCGTCACCGCTTCTATCTTTTGGGGATCCACACTGACACCTTCTGCCGAAACTACGTGGCCCAAGAATCTCACTTTCCAACCAGAATTCACATTTACTAAGCTTCGCATACAACTGAGCTTCCCTAAAAGTCTGCAATACCATTTTTAGATGCTTAGCATGCTGCTTCAAATTCCTTGAATACACCAAGATGTCATCTATGAATACAATCACGAAATGATCCAAGTATGGATGAAACACCCTATTCATGAGATCCATAAAAGCAGCAGGTGCATTAGTAAGTCCAAACGGCATCACAACGAACTCATAATGACCATATCGTGATCGAAATGCAGTCTTGGCTATATCACCTTCCCGAATATGCAACTGATGATATCCCGATCTCAAATCAATCTTTGAAAAGACTGAGGCACCCCTCAACTGATCGTATAAATCATCAATACGGGGCAAGGGGTGTTTGTTCTTCACCGTGGTGTGATTCAATTTCCTATAGTCCACACAAAGTCTCATGGTGCCATCCTTCTTCTTGACAAACAATGCTGGAGCACCCCATGGAGACATACTAGGCCGAAAAAAACCTTTATCCACCAACTCCTGTAGTTGAGTTTTTAACTCTTTTAATTCTGCAAGTGCCATTTTATAAGGCGCTTGAGAAATAGGCACCGTTCCCGGAAGCAACTCGATTGCAAAATCTATCTCCCTTACAGGAGGCAACCCAGGCAACTCATCTGGAAAACCATCTGGAAACTCATTAACTACAGGGATGTCTTCTATCCTCACATCTCCCTTCCTAGCATCCACCACATGAGCCAAATAAGCCTGGCAGCCTTTATTCCATAATTTCGTAGCGGCGACCGCTGAAATTAAACAACTGGGAATCACATCTCGCTCACCCTGAAATGTGACCTCAGGCTTCCCAGGACTTCGCAACACCACTACTTTCCGGAAACAATCAATCATGGCCCTATGTGCCTCTAAGAAGTCCATCCCCAAGATTACATCAAACTCCACAATATCTAATGGGATTAAATCAACTTCGAAGCTAAGACCATCCACCAACACTTCACAACCTCTAAATACCCAATCTATCTTCATCACATTACCAGAGAGCAAAGAAACCTGCCACTCTCCTGGAAGTGGCAATGAGGGCACATCGGCAAGAATGGAAAATCTACTGGACATGAAAGAATGCGTCGCCCAGGGTTTATCAATATGTAAGCAGGATGACCAAAAATTTACAACGTACCAATAATGACATTCGGGGAGGTACGTCCCTCCTGCTGAGTCATGACATGAAGCCTCGCCTGAGTAGTGGCAGGACGACCTCTCTGTCCTCTGCCCTGCTGAAAGCCGCCCCTGGCTGGGGCCATGGTGCGAGTACCACTACTAGAACCACCAGCTGATGTCTGACCCATGGCCTGAGTAGGAGCATATGTAGCTCCCTGAGTCAGAAGAGGGCAGTCCCGCTTGAAATGGTCCACCTGACCACACTGAAAACATCCCCCTGGCTGATACTGACTCTGCTCAGACTGAAAAGACTGTCCACCAGAAGTCCCACTCCTACTGCTTGATCCACTCTTGAATCGCTCAAGCTGACGCCCAAAGAAATTCTTGAAGGGCCTACTACCATGCCTCTTGAATCTCCCTCTAAAACCAGATCCTGAACCTGAATTGCTACCATGCCCACTGCCAAAAGATGATCCAAAACCCGAAGTGGACACCAATTTCTTTGATAAACCCTGGCTACGACCACCAGCATCACGAAGACGACCAGCTGCAAACTCTTATGCCTCAATATTCAGAGTAAAAGTCACCGCCTGATGAAATGACTGATAAGGCATCGCTGTCATCCTGATTGCATAAATACCACCAAGACCCTTGGTGAAATGATAAATCTTTTTCCTGATCTGTCTTCACCAAGTCAGGCACATAATATGACAACTCTCGAAATCGCTGCTCAAAAGCCATCACTGTCATGTCATCACCTTTCTGCAGACTCAAGAACTCCTCCCTCACCTGGTTGACATGAGCATGACTAATATAACGCTCTCTAAAAAGAGCTGTGAACTGATCCCAAGATAAATGATCAGCAGCCTCTCCCATACCTCTACTCAAATCAAGCCACCAATGCCACGCTTCCTTCTCCAAAACTGGGTAGCCAAACTCACTTTCCAATCCTCAGGGCATCTTACCTGAATAAACATTTTCTCGATGGCCTCTACCCAATTCTAAGCATCAAAAGGCTCAACAGCATGGCTAAACGCTCTAGCACCATTATTGTAGGCGCTCGGCGAGGAGGCATATTACCTGAGAATAAAATATTTAGCACAACAAAAAAGAACCAGATCACTACCCCACATACTCAATAAACACTTAGCATTCACTCATAAGCTAATGGATCCGTCGCGGTCGGACCATCACCCTCATGACACTAAGTGTTACTAAGCATATATGGTAGTAACACAGAAAGACTGGAATCCGATAACCTAATGCTCTGATACCAACTGTCAAGACCCGCCCCGAATTTCACCCTGAAATTCGGGGTGAATCCTGCGGGACCCACCTCAAGGAAAATTCTACCAAATTTCTTCGTAGAACCTCCCTTGAAAATGGGTAACCCTACCGGAAAGAAAGGTCACCAAACCCAACTCGCTAAAACTCCCAAACCATATCCACAAATACTCTCTTTAGCAAACTTAAACAAATGGATCATTTTCAACATCTCATAATACACTTAGACATTCCCATAAATATCAGAGCATCTACTAAGGAAAATGAGATAAACAACACAGTAGGTTAACTAGTAACCTATATGGGAAAACTGGATGAGGTGGAAATCTATGACACGCCTCCTATCCTCGCCGAACCGAACTCTGCAGACTGGGCATTTTAAAAACGAAGAGCCCAGGGGAGAAGCATTTAAAACGTTAGAGTGAGTGGACAAAATAAATGAAAAAGAAATATGGAGCAATTAAATCAAATTTATGCTCTCACATAATTTCAATTAGAAAAATATTTATGCACCCCATTCTTGGAACTCTTCCCGCAAATACTTATAAACCAAAATAACGACAAATCCCATTGGTTCTCAATAAATCACAATAAATAGGGAAAAATATTTCACCAAAACTATAAGCCTCTCAGGCTATAATAGCGTCCCACGCCAAGCGCTCAACTCACATATGATAAGGACCGCTTAATAGATACAATGGCGTCCCACGCCAAGCGCTCAACTCTCATATGATGAGGACCGCTAAATAATAGCTAGCTGCCAATAATATATACATATACCGATCGGTTGCCTCCCAGGCTATAATGGCGTCCCACGCCAAGCACTCAACTCACATATGATAAGGACCGCTGGGGGGATTATAATAGCTTCCCACTCTAAACGCTCTACTCACATATCATGAGGACCGCTAAAAAAATATAATGGCGTCCCACGCCAAACGCTCAACTCTCATATGATAAGGACCACTGGTGGGATTATAATAACTTCCCACTCTAAACGCTCTGCTCACATATGATGAGGACCGCTAAATAAATATAATGACGTCCCACGTCAAGCGCTCAACTCTCATATGATAAGGACCGCTTGTGGGATTATAATAACTTCCCACTCTAAAAGCTTTACTCACATATGATGAGGACCGCTAAATAAATATAATGGCGTCCCACGCCAAGCGCTCAACTCTCATATGATAAGGACCGCTGGTGGGATTATAATAACTTCCCACTCTAAACGCTCTACTCACATATGATGAGGACCGCTAAATAAATATAATGGCGTCCCACGCCAAACTAACAATAAATAATATCAGTCCACCCTTTTAGGGTGCAATTGAATTCCAAATAAAAAGACCTATTGATATGTCCCACATGTCAAATGAAATGAGCAAGGGAGTTCCCTAAATAACGGTGGGAACTCACAAATCCCATGAAAGTACTGAATTTCTAAAAACCATCGAAATTAATTAACTTTAGTGCATGCATGGGATTAAATCAAAGTTCCACTCATTGTGCTCGGCTAAGCCTGTCGACGACCCGAAGCTTCTGCTGAATAGTCCTCCTCACTGCCTGGACAAAAATAATATTAAAACCTTAAACGAAACACCAAACGTTTAAAGGCAAAACATGCATAATTTAATATGCTACGCGCTTAACCAAGCCTAATACTCCAAAATCTTAAATCCATAGCCAACCTCAAAACTCCACAAATTTTTACCAACATCCTTAAAAACACTTTTCACCAAATATATTCCAATGGCCGAATTATTAATTAATAATCCGCCGAAATTACTTAACTTCAACAATTCTTAAACCTATCCAAAACTCCTCCAAAAATTCTAAAACTTATTCCATTAAACTCCTCATCAAAATCTCTACGTAAAATATTTTTCTGGCGGCGGCCGGCAGCCATTTTCCAGCGACCTTCAATGCCTCTCAAATTTTGACAGAATAATCATCTCATCATACCCAACAACTTTCACAACTAGCACTTAGTCCAAATCCGAGGCTAACTAGGGCAATCGAACTAAAACATCATAAAATCCCTAAAACTTCCAATTATACAAAACACCACAACGAGATCGAAATAGACCGATTTCTTTTTTAGGGAATACTCACCTTGACGAGGGCTACAAGATGAGCCAAAAATCACGGCCTAAGGTGGCCGGAGGACGGAGCTCCGGCAAAAAGACGATCGGCGGCTTCCGGCGGCTTTTCTCCTCTCCGGCGGCTCTACCGGCTCGGATGGTTGGCCGGGGAGAGAGAGGAGATGGCGGGGGTCATTTCTGGGCCGGAGCGGCGGTCCGTCACTGGCGGGACGGTGGCGGGCGACGGCGAGACTTTCCGGCGGGAGGGAGCTCGGGCTCGGGAAGAACATATGAGAAAGAAGAGAAAAGGAAGAAGAGAGAAGAAAAGGAAAAGGCTTGGGCCTGGGCTGCCAGCCCCGACCCAACTCAATTTAATAACCACTACAAAATTTCCCCTTTTTATCTACCCGAAAACTTTACCATGCTAACTCTGAATTCAACGCGTAGCATGTCTACGAACTCGTAACGACGTCCTCTACAACTTTCATGAAAAAAGTTTTCCCAAATTCCCAACAGAATAAAAAGTCAACTTTAAATTCCTTAACAGTAAACGGTTAATTAATACGGTAAAAGATCAAAATAATACCGGAATAAATAACCGTAAAATAACTTAAGAACTGGGGTGTGACAGACAATCTCTACCTCTCATCTCCTCCTTTGACAATCTCACCATCCTCATCACATGGCTTCAAAGATGGTGCAAATCAAATTGAAAAACAAGACCAACAAGTTTCAGCCGATCGACACTTGGACAACAATGGGGGGAAACCTCATGAACCCAAAGACGTTCAACATCATCAGGCAACTCGAGGAAACATTCTCCTTCGCCCACGACCAAAGTTCATTCGAAGATATGTCCACACTTGGAATTGCCTCTTGACAGTCAAATTGACGCGATTCTAGAAGACGACTCTTGCGCCATGGAAGTCATTGTGCTAGGAGTGATCAACGTGGAAGAACAAGCGGCCCAAATAGCCCAGTTAACTGAAGCGGTGAAGAAACTCCAGAAGACCATTGTAGAAATTGCATCGCTTATGGAGAAGCTAGAAATTCACCATGACAATGACTCAGAGAATAACCTTCATGGTGATAAGAAAGACATGTCTGGTAGATCATCTTCCGATCAAAAAGGGGAATCAAATTCCATCCTAGCTTCATTGTCAGTTCAACAGCTTTAAGACATGATTGCCAAGACAATCAAAGCTCAATATGGTGGTTTGTCTTGAGATACACTGACGTATTCCAAGCCTTACACCAAGCGGCTAGACAATTTGAGAATGCCAACTGGTTACCAACCTCCCAAGTTTCAATAATTTGATGGCAAAGGTAACCCTAAGCAACACATCACACATTTCATCGAAACATGCAACAGTGCTGGCACCGATGGTGATCATCTTGTGAAGCAAGTTGTTCGCTCACTCCGAGGCATGGTGTTTGAATGGTTTATAGACTTGGAGCCTGAATCCATTAACAGCTAGGAGCAAATGGAAAAGGAGTTCTTGAATCGTTTCTTTAGCACATGTCGCATGGTGAGTATGTTAGAGCTCACCAACACCAAACAACAAAACGGCGAGCCTGCTATAGAGTTCATCAATCGTTGGTATACACTAAGTCTCGACTGCAAAGACTGACTTTCAGAATTGTCAGCAGTAGAAATGTGCGTCCAAGGCATGCATTGGGATTTGTTGTACATTCTTCAAGGGATAAAGCCTCGTACCTTTGAAGAACTTGCTACTCGAGCTCATGACATGGAACTCAGTTTGGCTAGTCATGGCCAAAGAAAATGTGACATCATGGAACCAGAGAATCAAGAGTCTTTGGCAATCAGCGCAACTCCTGCAAGGGTCATGAAACGAGTCAAATCAAATGATTAAAAGAAGTTTCAGTCAACTCAAGATCAAGCAAGGAGGAAAACTCTAAAAGACTTGGAAGCTAAAAGTTACCCTTTTCCAGGTTCCGATGTTTTTGAGATGTTGGAAAACTTGCTTGAAAAAGAAGTAATCAAAGTGCCAGACCGCAAGCATCCAGAAGAGATGCATCGCATCAATAACCCAAAATACTGCAAGTACCACCTTGTCATCGGTCATCCGGTGGAGAAGTGCTTCATTTTGAAAGACCTCATCATGAAGCTTGCACAATAAGGAAAGATATGTTTAGACGTTGAAGATGACGTAGCTCAGTCAAATCATGCTACCTTCATCTATGAACAACTTAAAGCAGTGTCATTGTTGTCTTTGCTGGAGGCATGCAACCTACCGAGTCTAGAAGTTGTCAAATCCCGAAGAGTCACCAAGCTGCCAAATAGCCGACATCTTCACCAACTTCAAGACAAAGAACAAACCACCACGTGAAACCGCTCGTGGATCAAACCTGATCAACATCAAGCCTCCATGGCCCTTGATCAACCTTTGTCTTCAAGTCTTCAACAAATCGAAACCTCTACCAAATTCTTCAACAAACTCGTGGAGAATCAACAAGCACCGAACACACATGCCAAGTCATCCCCCATCAAAGTCGAAGAACATGCACCACGTGACACTGCTCGTGGCCTAAATTCGATTGAGAACAAGCCTCTATGGCCCTTGGTCAATCAACTTCTACAAATCGTCAACACGACACGAAGTTCAAACTAAAACAATTCGATTCAAGATTAAGTGCTCATCACCCTTGGATCAAATCGACATCGGAGTTCGAATAAGAGGAAATTCTTGTAAAAGAATACCAACAAAGAGTGTAACCTACAAATTCATCAATATAAATATTTTATCTTATACACGTGTCTTTCTGTCATTTGTCGCAGATATTTTCTTATTTACACATATACCTTCCTAGACCGTTCTCAGCCCAAGGCTGCCACCGAGGTCGAGCCCAGCCCATCATTTTCTTAGACGAGAACCCTAGGGCGGCCTTGGTTGTCTTAACCATACTGGGATGCTTACTAGTTTACGGGCATGAGAGGTTGTTTTATGCACAACCGACTACACAAGGTAAACACAACACTTCCCCAAGAATAAAGAATATCAAATGCACACGGTACAGTTCCCAACTATACTTAGAAGTATTACGTATAATCATAGATGCATTAATAAGGTAAGCCACTTAACATGTCTCACATGTCAAATAAAATTGGTAGTAAATCCAGAAAATCAAATAGAGCCCACTAGTCCAATGAATATAATAAATCTCAAATATGCTTTTGTGATTAAGAAAACTTTAGCGCATGCATGACATTAAAATCAAAAGTCTAGTCACAACATAATCATATTAGCATCCAGTTTAACAAGATAGAAATCAATAATAATTCGCATCACAACAGATCATACATAATAACTCAAACGTCACCAGTAGTTGTAGTTAAAGGTAATAAAGGTCAGGACCCACCTCGAATTTCACCTTGAAACCCGAAATAAATCCTGCAGGGTCCACCTCCAAGGAAAATTTTATCAAAAATTCGGCATAACCTCCCTTGAAAATGGACAACTCTAACCTGAAAAAAAAAATCCAGATAAACTCTATATCAAACCATCCATCCTCAACTCCTGGAGCCATCCGCTCCCAACAAACACAACCACCACAACGTAACATTAAATTATCTCCAAACCATCACTTAAACATCCATAGGATAAATCATACACTATCATTCAAATACTTCTAGAGTAGAGTCATGAGCCCTAACACACAACCGAATATTATACAATACCCCAAAGTAATCAGAGCATCTAAAACTAAAAGTAATCAGAAATATACACATGTAGGTTAAACATGTAACCTACTAGAGATAACAGGTGGTGATAGTGATGTATATGCCTCGAATCCTACTATTGCCGACCTAAACTCTGCAGACTGGGCATTTTAAAACGAAGGGCCAAGGGAAAACATTTGAAAACGTTAGATTAAGTGGACAAAAATAAAGTTTAAAAGAATCAAATAAATATAAAAGTCTTTATGCTTTCCCAAATTAATCTCTTCAGGAAAACTACGCTGGATCCAATAAATAATGAAACCCTTAACTCAAAAATTGACAAAAACTGAAATTCGCGACTAGTCTCCAATACTTTATGATATTGAGTCTCCCAGACTCTAGTATATAAGTATGTATTTACACACGTCCATACTCTCTAAATGAATTTTTTTTATGAATTTAAAAGTTCATACAAGGCTACTATGCTTGTGATGACCTAACTAGGCAAGCAAGCTAGTAGGTGCATCCGTCCCACATCGCCCGGGGGAGACAAGTTGCTATGTTTATATGTGCAGAGCTAGCACCTTACATTAAGACGGGTTTTGGGGTGAAACCCAAGAACAAAACCATGAGGGTCGTTTGGCCCAAAACGAACAATATCTCAATGGACTGGGCTGGGCTGTTACATTTGGTTTCAGAGCTTTAGGTTTCATTTCCTGCCTCCTTAGTACTATCATATTTACCTAAGAAGCATGTAGTTCCTATTGAGTGGTGATCCGACCGCGGCGGATTCACTAGCATTTTATGCTTTGGATGCTATGTGTTATTGAGTATGTGTGATAGTTCTGTTAGTCTTATATACAGACTACTAAATATCTTTTTCTTTAGGTAACTATGCCTCCTAGATGTCGACCCTGTGAGGCTACCTCAACCAACGCAAATGAGGGTGATGAGATTAGAGGATTAGTTGATTCCATTGGGACATGTTGAGAGAGGTCTTGGAGACAGTTCAACACCCTCGATTTATGAAAAAGAAAGATGTTTTTGATGCTAGGGCAATTGAGTTTAAGGGTGCCAAGGGACCCCTTGATGCATACACTTGGGTAAATAAGATGAAAAAGGCTTTTGAGAGCACTGATCTGCTGGAAGAAAAGAAAGTGAAGATGGCAGTGACTTTTCTGGATGATTCAGCTCATGTGGACTCTCGCTAGCAGAAATATTGGTGGTGCTCAAAATATGACTTGGGAGCAGTTTAAGACGCTCTTCTTGGGTCAGTATTTCAGTCATGCTCATCGTACTAGGATTCAGTCGGATTTTCTGAACATGAAGAAGAGGGATGATGAGGGTGTCATAGAGTTTGAGCAGAGGTTCACTACTTTGAGTTATCATGTGCCATATCTGGTTCCTGATGAGAGGACCAAGATTGACATATTCATTGGGGCACTTGGTGGAGCGTATGCACATAAGATGATAGGTGTTATCTACCCGACCTTTCTTGATGCGGTTAGTGCAGCTATGGCCATTGAGACCATAAGGACACATGGTGTACAGTACCGTGATTACAGTGGCCCTAGTTAGGGTTCATTCAAGATGGCTACTTCATCATCCGCTTCAGGGTCTTCAACTGGTAGTGGTAGTAGTGGTGGATCAAGTTCTAGTTCTCGGTTCAAGGCTAGAGGACGTAACAGGAGACCTTTCCGGAGCCAGTTGGGTAGGCAGAAGACTGGTCAATTTGGTTTTGGTGGCAGTTTCCAGGGTGGGACATTGGGTGGTCAGACTTTTTCTTTTGGTCAGCAATAGTTTTCTAGGTGCTTTGAGTGTGGTGTTCAGGACCATTTCAAGAGAGATTGTCCCTTATTAGTTCAGAGGACCACGCCCAATCCTACTCAGCCAGCCGGTCAGTCTTCAGCCAGAGGCTCCAGTAGTGGTACTCATGGTAGTTCAATAGCCAGGGGTGGCTCTCAACAGGGTAGTGGTCAGCATGGACGTCCCATGACTCATGCTAGACTTCATGTTATGACTCAGCAGGAGGGTCATACTTCTCCAGATGTCATCATTGGTACGTTATTAATTTTTGGTCAGCCAACTTTTACTTTAATTGATTCCGGAGCCACTCATTCATTTATGTCTAGTAGATATGCCCTCCATGCCAATGTGCCGTCATCGTCTCTTCCAAGCGAGTGGCATGTGTCTCTACCCTCCAGTGAGGTGATGAGAATAAATTGGGTGTTTAGTGGTTGTGAAGTATTGGTGCAAGGGACTAAGTTTAAGGCGGATCTAATCCCTTTAGATATTGTGGAGTTTGATGTGATCTTGGGAATGGACTTTTTAGAGGCTTATAGAGCTATGTTAGATTGTTTCAGAAAAGAAGTGGTGCTTCGAAGTCTAGATGGATTTGAGGTTGCATTTCAAAGGGAAAGAGATATTATTTCGTGTTGCCTAATATCAGCTGTTACTACTAGAAAATTGTTAAATAAAGGTTGTCAGACATATTTAGCTCACATTGTGGATACAACTATGTGAGTGTTGGGAGTAGAGGATATTCTCGTAGTAAGAGATTTTTCGGATGTTTTTCCCGAAGAGTTTCCTGGTGTGCTTCTTGTAAGGGAGATAGACTTTTCTATTAAGTTACTCCCCGAAACTATGCATATCTCACAGAACCATACAGAATGGCTCCAGCAGAATTGAAGGAATTAAAGACTCAACTATAGGAGTTGGTAGATAAGGGTTTTATTTGGCCTAGCATGTCTCCATAGGGTGCTCTGGTGTTGTTTGCTAAGAAGAAAGATGGCTCCATGAGACTATGCATTGATTATAGGAAGCTAAATCAAGTCACGGTGAAGAATAAATATATGTTACCCCGTATTGATGATTTATTTGATCAGTTGAGGGGTGCTTCTGTTTCTGTAGAATCCTGGATGGGGTATGCCGATGCTGATGGTGGGTCTGATAGGCTGTTACCTCCTTTCCAGTACCCTGCAAGTGAAAGCACGATCGGGAGCCTCCAATCTTTCCTCCTCCGATGGTTAGGTCAGTTTCTAATGGGCCAAAGAGTAATTAATAGGGGTAGTAATTGTACCTGACAAGCTGGTGGTTGAGCTGCATTTATAGCCCAACCGATGCTCCCTTTCCCAGGAAACTGATATGGGACTCCATATCCAGTTTGAAAGGTGGATTTCTCTTGTGCCTGCAATCGTCCTAAGCCTAGTGTTACGACCATGATTAACCCGGCCCATCTAGCTTATGGGCGGGATCCTTAAATCGGCCACGGTTGTGGTGGAATGCCTGCAGGTTTACGGGATAGAGAGGTTGTTTCACGCACAACCGACTACAAGTCCCCCCAAGTTCCCATTCAAGACACATCTTGAGTGGGGACTTGCTAACTTAAGCCCGTAAAACAATACTTTTCCGCCCACCACCCATAGTCCCCTCAAGTTTCGACTCATGACGTGGGTTGAACGGGTGTTATACTTTCATGGACAAGGGTAGCGAGCCCTTTCCATATCCGGTGTTACTACTCGAGTGACGGGTGTTAATGCCGTCCATGGTTTATCAAGCCACTTGCTCCGTTTTTAAAGGGAAGATGTCTTTCATGTGTTGCGATCTCGGTGACACTCACCCGAGATGGACCTTATGCCTGATCTTATGCCTGGGTGTAACGATCTTGATGACATTCACCCGAGATGGATCTTATGCCTAGGTGTTACGTACAAGGGCGAAACGTATCAGGCGACCTAAGGAGTTCGCTTCACGCACAAGAACTAAATAGGTCACGTGAGCTAACAAGGCGCTCCGCGTGCCATGACAAACACACGAGCTGTGGAGTCCGCTCCGTGTTCAATATTTACACGCGAGCTGTGGAGTCTGCTCCGCGTGCACATGGTCCAAATGTATCGGGCGAGCTAAGGAGTTCGGTTCGCGCACACTTTGTTTACTGTGTGCGAGCTATGACAGGTGCATTAAATGTCTGTCGCCACATTTATGGTGATCTGACGGGCAATTAATGCCCGTTGCTTCTGTCTTGCCTTCTCCAAGAAGATACAGTCGGGCGAGCCACGTGGCGTCAGCCTTCGGTGTGATCCAACGGGGAGGGATGCCTCTTGAACTATGGTCGAGGTTCAACCACTCCTCTCATGGATTGAGGCGTGCACTTGTCGTGCGTGTATATAGACCATCCCACTTTTTTGTGTTTTCACTTCCATTTCTAAGAAACCGCTCCTCTTTCTAGGTTTTCTTTGCTTCTCACTTGGCTCCGCTTCTGCAAGGCGCTGTTGGGTTCGCTTTTGCGTTTGACACGTTGCTTCTGTGGTTTCTTTGCTAGCTTCTTTTCTTGTGCTCAGTCCGGCTTTCTTACTTGTTGTTTGTGTTCTTCCTCCCTTGGTGGCCCTTTATTTCACGTGCTCACGCCACGCCTACTTCTCTCTGCAATTCTCTACAATTGTGAGGTGTTTCCTGACGTCTTGGTTTCTGACGTTGCTTCCGCTTCGAGAATCTGGTATGCCTGGCTTTCTTCTACCATTCTCTCTGCCTTTGTTTGAATTTCTGTGTTTTTGCACTTGTTTGGTTACACTAGATGAAATATGAGTTAAGGATTTTTGGGTTGCGGCTGTGCGCTACGCGCATGTTTTCGGTGACGTATTGATAGGCGCTAGGATTTTATTCTAGGGTAGATGGATTCCCGGAGTACAACGAACTCGAGTGGGGTTAACTCATCTTCTCGACCGAGAGCTGACGATGACTAAAGAATGGAGGATTACATTAGCCGGCCCTCGCGTCAGGGAAAGCAGTCAGCGAGGCCAAGAGAGGTCACGTACGGCATGCCGGCCCATGAGTTCGATTGGTCTGCTGGGGTTTTCCATGGCGTCCGGATGACCAATGTCGCTGCTCTTCCACATCTAGAAGATACATATTGGAAGATGGAACCGTTTGCGACGAACCCGAGAGCAGCATGACCCCGGTCGAGATGGAACAATTCTGGGAAGACTAATGGATCTCACCGACAGTTACACTCCGGGGACTATAAGAGGGAGAGCTGGCCTGCTGCCCGAGGGACGACTTTGTTGCGGTACACGACAATATGTTTTGGAACGGCTTCTCTCTCCCGCTGCCTCAGTGCGTGCAGTATCTGCTTAGCATGCTTCAGTTAATGCCCGGGCAGATATCCCCGAATCAGTGGCGCCAGTTGCTGTCACTCTTCTACCTATACTATCTGTTGGACATGGGGTGGCCGACTATCAACGAATTTCGAGCCTTATACCGCCTCTCGTACTTGAAGAAGCAGAATTGCGGGGGATGTATTTCTTTTGTCGCTCGAGACGTACCTCCCGTTACCGACCTTCCCATGTCGGTGAAAAACAATTGGCATTCGAAGGTCGTGCTTACAGGCGGTTGATGGCAGAGGAACTGCCCGACGTATGTGGTGCCTATTAGGTTTATGCCACTCCTTCTTACTCTCAGAGCTCGAGAAGCGACGTATCACGTGACTGTTCACGGCCTGGTAGTCGGACGCAGACCATAGCTCTTACGATCTGACTTGGTGGAGCATTTTAGTTCACTGTGAACTCGGCCGCATGCCTGGTGGGGTTCCTAGTTAAATGCCTCTTTCGTTTTCTTGTACTCGCGCTGCACCTTTATTCATAAATGTTGCACTTCTAACTGTTGTGCTTGCTGGCAGCGAAAATACCCAAGTGCAAACCCCAGACATCACACCCGCGCGACATGGATTCAGACATGGACCTCCTGATTGTCCTTTTAGAGGTTGGGAAGGTGGCTGCTCGTACAGGCGTAGGCGTAGAGGACTCTACCGCCCGTGTCTCGAAAAGCCTTGTATCCCTAGAGATTCCAGACGAAGGGTATAGGAAACCACCGGGCGATACTGGGGGTCTCAGGAGGACCAGCGACGTAGTCAACATAAATGTTGGTGGGAAGAAGAAATCCTCGTCCAAGAGGTCAAAATCCCTTGATGAAGGAGTGACGCTTACTGGAATGAGCGTGCCGGGTACCTTGCAACCCCAAAAGAAAAATAAAGCGGTGGGGCCTTCGGCTGATCAGTTTATAAGCTTAGCCAGTCTAACTCAGGTTGTGCCCCCGATTTGGAAGACACCCATCCGACAGGTGCTAGACGAGTACGGCTGTGCCGATGAGAAGTTCGTGCGCCGCATGGTTTCCGACCTGAAGGGCATCGAGTCGAACATGATCAAGATAGGGTCCAACACACCCCAGTTGAATTGGCAACACGCGCGAGAAGCGATGAAGAAGGTAGATTTCCCACTAACTCTGATTTCCATTTATTGTCCGGGAGTTGATAGCTTTAACAACACCTTTAAAAATCAGTCTTCTATGTGTGATCTAGGAGTTTGATAATTAATGGAAGGTCTAAAAATGTTTATTTGACCTTTGTCCATTTTCACGTTGATGGTTGGGCCCAACTTATTATATTTGGCCCTTGGGTTTTACTTGGTGATACAAAGAGGTGTTGGTTTCTGCTATGTCTATTAGGATGATCTTTGTGGTTCCTTGATATTCCATGCCTTTAGCTAAGCCTAAACATTAACCTTATATATTGATCCTAATGATTCTTAAGATGAGCAATCCTTGTTTCGTAGAGATAATCACAAGAGTTGAGCATATGGTTTTGGTCCATTTGTGCACATAGTGTTACATGAAGTTTTTCTTGAAAATTTTATTCACAAAGTGCTTTTATTTGATGAAATATGCAAGCTATTCGTTGCCTTACAATCTGTTCTCTTGCATATACTTGAGGGAATATTGCCATATCATGAGTGAAAAGAAGAGAGTATGCCTAGTGAGGAGGATTGAATTAACTTGACATGTTGACATGCTTATTTTCTCACTTCTTACTTGTTCATGCTGTGAAACATGTCTATGACACTTGAGATTTTATGCCTACATCTGAATGCTTAACTTGAAAGCTATGTGTTTAAAAGATCCAGAGACAATCATTTAAGGGCAGTAGTTTTGCTAAGGGACTTGCAAAAGCTAAGTGTGGGGTAGTTGATAGGAGCACATTGTGCGACGTTCTTAATAAGTTTTTACCCCCATTTATGCAATGTTTAGCCCTTAGTATTGTAATATAGAGTCATTGAGTCATGTTAGGAGTCTTTGGCAGAGTTGGTTGTGAAATGAGCATGAAATGAAGAAATTGTCTGAAAATGTGAAGAGTCCTAGTTTGACTAGGAAACCTGTTTGGATTAGGAATCTTTATTGTTCGTCGTTTCTGTAACATTTGAGGAAAGTTTAGAATCCTGTTGTGTTAGGAGTCCTGGTTGGACTAGGAAATGTTTTGTTTAGGAAAGTCTAACTTGAACAATAACTCTTATTCCATGACTTTCCTATTTCAAAGTTTCCTATTCTATTAACTTTCTTGTTCTGGTAACTTCCCTGTTTTGAATTGGAAACTTTCCTAATCTAGTGATCTTATCTATTACATCTATGTCTTTTTATGATAACTTTTGTCTAGATTATGACAAGTTTATTAAATGATTTATTTCTCCATTAACCTAATTATTTCTTTTTGATTTTAGGTGGAGATAAATCAAAGGAATTACCATGGGGAGTAATTGACGAATTACCTTGGAGAGAAGAAGATTTCGGTTGAAGATAAGGAGAGAATTATGGAGGAAGGAGATCAGCCAAAATAAAGGGAGAAATAATGTAGAATTCGGCAAAGATAGGAGTAAAAGAAGGAAGATTAGATTCAAACTTTAAGGGATTAAATTGCCGAAAATATCAAGGGGATTTCAAGGAGAAGCAAGGACGAAATCAAGGGCAGGTGCATGCCAATCTATTTAAGGGATGTTGAAGTGATAATTCAGCCGAATTAATTAGAGAAATTCATGGGAGATTTGCACGGAATCAAGGACCAATATTGCCGAAATTATTTAAGGAAGAAAGGAGGAGATAAATGCAAGATTATTCCAAGATAATTCAGCAACAAATTTAAGAGGATTTCAAGGAGAAGCTAGGGCTGCCGACCTCCCTCTCCTTTGCTCCCTATATATAGCTCGGCACCTTTGTAAAAGGGGGATCTTTGGTCTCTCATATTTCACTAGCCAAAACTCTGTCAAAATCCCTACAAAAAATATTCAGTAAATTCACAAGCCACAACCATCCTCCATCACCATCAAGACGTCACTTTGTCAAGCCCTCTTCAAGGTTCAACAAAGTGTGATTCATCCTTTCTCATGGCTATGTATTTATTGATTTGTTTTACTTTGTCTATGGAGTGTAAACATATTTTTGTTGTTGAAATTTTGTGTAATAATTTGATATTAGATTTCCGAATTTGCTAATTGGTTATTTGATATCTTATTTATTCATAGCATGAAACGAAATTAGTAAAAGTACATGAGTTCTTGTTTTATCTTGATTAATTTTCTGCATTCATATGCATAAAAATCAATGCATGAGGGCAGCCTTGATCATGGCTGTCCCTTGTGTATTGGTTTCAATTGCCGAATTTAATATAAGGGGAAACATACACGAAGTTGTTTTTCCTTATGTTTATTCAAAGGGCTAGAGTAATACAGAAAATTTACATAGAGAAAGGAGATGAGGTGACGCCATACTCCCTAATATGTTTCCAATTTAACTCATTGTGCATATGTGTTTCTTGTTTCAGATTCTACACGAAGTGTTTTTGAAAAATTTAGCACTATGTCTAGGATTACGCACGAAGCTAGTTCTAGATAATTAAGGAATTTTGCATGATTAGAATAACCACGAAGGCTCTAATTAAATTGGAATTAGGATGAAATTAGAATAATTGTTGAAAATTGCTGCCTTGTTTTTTTGTTGGTTTTGTTAAATGAGTTTTTGGTGACGTGTTGTGTGAAATATGAAGATCATGTAAATAATAAAATTAGGTTTTATTTTATTTTATTTTAGAAATTTTCAGTAGGATTTAATATATTTTTCAACCCCCAAGTTGTTATGTGACACTTTGTGTAGTTGAATACCCTAGGATTCCCCGGATAGAACGATCCCTATTTGTCTAATACTACATGCGATACAAAAGGGTTTTAATGTGATTGGAGTTTTATTGCAGGTACAATAACTTGGTTAATAACAATTCAGTCAATTTTTGGCGCCTTTGCTGGGGAATTCTATAAATTTTGATTCATGAAGTGTTATTTTGTTACTTTGTATATTCGGATGTGTTTAATTGTAATTGGTTATGTAATTTTATAGTTTTCGTATATGGTATAGTTTTATAGGATTTTTGGTTTAAATATTTTCGTAAATTATGTGTTATATTATATGGTATATTTGTAAACTTAGTTAAATTTCTAGGAAGTTAAAGTTTTATTTTCATAAAATTTATTGTAGTTTCTAAAGTGTACTGTAGAGGACGAAGTCTTTTTTGTTGATTTTAACCTTAACCCTCCATTTGTACCTTGCTAAGGTCACTTGGGGTTGAGGGTGGTTTTGATCAACACTTGTCGTTGACTAGTGACCCGTAGTTTGTTTTACAAGTAGGGGGCATGTTATTATTCATAGATATGGTTCTCAAGTTTGTTTAACTGTATCTCAAGATCATAGACTGATATCTCTTCTCGGTGAAGGGGTCGATAGGGGATTTATCCTTCCGTGATTACTAAATGAGTCATGCCTGGTTCCTGTAGTGGATTCGTCCTCCGTGAATCTTAACCACTGTTTCTGAAATTTTAACACGCTCGAGCTAGCTAAAAAGCTTGAACTGGAACACCCACTTTAGACGATAGAACATATCTTTGTGTAAATATAACTATATAGCTTCAAAATAAAATATCTTTAACTTTTGAGGTATATCAGATTAAGCATGACACTACTAGGGGCTGTATCAGTCCATTGCACCGTTGACTCCACTGCTCCACGTACCTCAAATTTTAAAGTTTTGTGAATAAAATAAATTAGAGTTTAGAAATACAAATATCCATGTGTAGATAAAACATTCTAACCATAAATGGATTAGGAATTTTATCCTTGTACCGTCGAGTTTTTGCATTCTTCCCAAGTAGGCACATCCAATTGAGTTTACTCAAGAGGAGTTACCGAAAAGTTGAGTGCTAGACAACACCCAAGGATGGAATTCCTCTTCCATGTTACTAAGTAAATTGGACTGGACTCTCATAACGGATTCGTTTATCTCTCTTCACAAGTAGGTGCACCTTAGTAGGATTATGATGTCTAGGCAAGTGGCTAGGGATTTCATCCCGGGTGTTGTGCCGTGTACTAAGTAAGCCTCGCTCTTCCAAAACCGCACCTACACTTACCTGGTCATAATTCGAAAAGAGTTACCGAAAGGGAGAGTGTTAAACTAGCACTTAGTTTGGAACTACGCCAAACATTAAATTGGAACTACACCAATTACGTTACACTTGATTGGAACTACGCCAATTTGGAGCTCCTTATCCTCTTTGCTAAAAAAAAAAAATTGTTGTATTTATTGTTGTAATTTTATATTAAAATTCTTGTATTAATTTTCTTTTCCTTTGACTAATATCTTGTTCTTCAAACAAATTTAGGTACATGAATGTCCAGAATTGAAGGTTGGGCCCAAGAAATTGAAGATAGACTGAATAGAGTTTGTGGAGATAGAGAAACTAAGCAACCATCACCTATCACACCATTCACTGAGCATAGATTCATATCCCCCACTTCATCATTGTTTGGACGTGACTTTGTAGGACCGTCATCACCATTTCCATCAGAGGCCTCATGTGATCTTAATCCTTTGTTTCACGAAGTCCCAGAGTTTGAGCTTTTGCAAAGCACATTTCTAGTACACGCCTTGAACTTGGACCTACCAGATCCTCCACCACCAATGGCATCAATCCGAGAGCAAAATGGGCACGTTAATGGAGAGAATGGTGCGCCATCAAACATAACATATCCTGCAATTGCGGCCGGAAAATCAGATGACTTTGAGCTTAGGAGCGGATTCCTACATGAGTTGCCCAAGTTCCATGGCCTATCAAGGGAGGACCCTAACTCACACTTGAAGCTCTTCCAGTTTACATGTGACTCGATGTGCCCTAGAGGAGCAGACCCTCAACTTGTGAAGATGAGAGCCTTTCCATTCTCATTGGATGATAAGGCAAGGAGATGGATTTTCGAGGTATCAACAGGAAGAATCACAAGTTGGAACACGATGGTAGATGAGTTCCTACTCAAGTACTTCCCAGCATCTAGAGTCACTCAATTGAGGAGCCAAATCACTGGGATTAGACAAGCTAACGACGAACCATTTGGGGATTACTATGATCGATACAAGAGTCTCATTGCCTCTTGTCCAGCACATGGCATTAGGGAAGGTCTTCTCCTACAGTATTTCTACGAGGGGATGCATGAACAAGACAAGGAGTTCCTAGACTCAACTGCCGGTGGATCATTCTTAGAAAAGGGGAACGTTGAGGCCAAAGCTTTGTTGGATATCAGGGCCTTGAAGAATCAGCAATTTGGAGCCCAACAACGGTCAAGGCAAGTGAATGAGACAAGGACCAACCCTCCATTCGAAGAGAAGGTGGACAAGATTTCAGATATGATAGCCTGGTTAATGAAGCAACAAAAAGCATAAGTTTGTGGGGTATGCACCGAGGGACATCCTACAGATCAGTGCCCCCAAGTCGCCAACGAAGGGTATGAGGAAGTCAATGCGTTGGGATACCAGGGAGGGTACCAAGCAAGGCCACAATACAATCAATTCTCTAACACTTACAATCCAGGCTTTCGTGACCTCCCCAATTTCAAGTGGGCTAACAATGATAATGTGTTGAGACCCAATGTTCAACCACAAGGCCCACAACAAGGGAATATGGCGTTTCAACCAAGGCCTTAAGGGCAGCTTCAACCAAGGCCACAAGCCTCATACGTACCCCCAATGCAAGGGAACCAAGGTGTGTCTAGTGCACCTAATTATGATGAGTTGTTGAAATCTCTAGCTATGGGGCAAAGTCAATTGAACACGGCCACTCAAGCCTTGTTGGTGGGGCAGCAAACCAATGCCAAGGACATTACCAAACTCTAGAACTAAATGGGCCAAGTAGTAGATTTCATGGGCCAGTTCAGTGAACAAGGAAAGCTTCCAGGGGGTGTCATCAAGAACCCAAAGAAGGAGCGAAGCCCACTAGGGAGGGTCAGAGGCGCTTACACCCCCCTATGATGAAGATTATGAAGGAGAAGGTTATCAAATTCCTTGATTGTGGCGTCATATATCCGATCTCGGTTAGCTAGTGGATATCGCCAGTTCAGGTCGTACCCAAGAAGAGTGGAGTCACAGTGGTGAAGAACGACGAGGATGAGCTCGTGCCACAACAGTTGGTGACTGGACATAGAATGTGTATTGACTACAGAAAGTTGAATGCGACTACAAGAAAAGATCACATGCCTCTTCCATTCATGGACCAGATGTTGGAGAGACTAGCTGGGCACAAATTCTATTGTTTCTTGGACGGGTACAACGGTTATAATCAGATATGCATCCACTCAGACGATCAAGAAAAGACAACGTTTACGTGCCCCTTTGGGATGTTTGTGTACAGACGGATGCCATTTGGGCTATGTAATGCCCCAGCCCTCAGATATCTGATGAAAAAGAAGGATGCAAAGCCACGCTTGATTCGATGGATCTTCTTATTACAAGAGTTTGACATTGAGATCAAGGACAAGAAGGGAAGCAAGAATGTGGTGGCGGACCACTTGAGCAAAATTGTGCAAGAGGAGGAGACGTTACCCTTACAAGAGTCCTTTCCAGATGAGCAGCTTTTTTGATTGGAGGCACACGAACCTTGGTATGCTGATGTTGTTAATTATTTAGTTACTAAGACTTTTCCTAGTACACTATCTCAGGCATCCAAGGCGATACTGAAGAAGACAGCGAGATACTACATTTGGGATGATCCATACCTTTGGAGACATTGTAATGATCAGCTCATTCGACGTTGTGTTCCACAAGAAGAGCATAGGCCGATACTCAAATTCTGTCATAGTGAGGCGTGTGGAGGACACTTTGGAGCGAGGAGGACAGCCCTTAAGATATTGGACTACGGATTCTATTGGCCAACCATATTCAAAGACGCATATGCATTTTGCATGACATGTGACAGGTGCTAGAGGACAAGTAATATCGGCCCTATACATCAAATGCCCATTTCACCAATTATCGTTGTGGAAATTTTCGATGTTTGGGGTATTAATTTTATGGGCCATTTTCCCTCTTCTAAGGGATTCTTGTATATCTTATTGGCTGTTGATTACGTATCTAAGTAGGTTGTGGCAAAAGCCATGCGGACTAATGATTCAAAGGTTGTTGCAGATTTCTTGAGGACTAACATATTTTCCAGGTTTGGGGTACCACGTGTGCTTATTAGCGATGTAGGTTCTCATTTCTGTAACAGAACGATCAAGGCTTTACTCAAGAAGTATGGGGTCACCCACAAGGTGTCCACACCATATCATCCTCAGACGAGTGGCATGGCAGAGGTGTCAAATAGGGAAAACAAGCGAATTTTGGAGAAGACTGTGGGCCCAACGAGGAAAGACTGGAGCGACAGACTCGACGATGTGTTGTGGGCCTATAGAACAGCATACAAGACACCCATTGGGATGTCTCCTTTTCGATTAACCTATGGCAAGGCGTGCCATCTACCAGTGCAGTTGGAGCATAAGGCATGGTGGGCAGTTCAGAAGTTCAACATGGACTTGGATGAGGCAGGATTGCACAGGAAATTACAAGTGAGCGAGCTTGAGGAGATCAGAAATGATGCATACGATGCCGCTTGGATCTACAAAGAGAAGACGAGAGTGTTTCATGACAAGCACTTAAGGGGTAAAATGTTTCACGTAGGACAAAAGGTCCTATTGTATCATTCTCGTCTTAGATTATTTCCTGGCAAATTACGTTCATGTTGGGTCGGTCCTTTTATTGTGACTAACGTGTTTGTTCATGGTGCTATAGAGATTAAAAGTGATGTTACAGGTAAAGTTTTTAAGGTGAACGGACATCGACTTAAACCTTATTACGAGCCTTTCGAGGAGCACCTTGAGGAGATAGATGTGGGAGACGCCCCAAGATCCAAGGGAACATGAGAAGAGTCTAGGCTAAAGGACTATAAATAATTAAGCGATGCATGGGAGGCAACCCATTTCAATCATAGCATTGGAGGAGCCATCACCGATAGTTTGCTCTGTCTAAATCCCTACACTCTCTTGGTTGAATTGTATAAGTGTGAAACGTATGAATTTATCTTATGCTTAGAATTACATTTTTTTTATTGGGATTACATTAAGGACAATGTAACTTCTAAGTGTGGGGTACGGATACATGTTTCCATGCTTTTATGCTTTTGTGTGTTTGATTTATGTAATTGATTTTCGTCACTTCTAAAAAAAAAAAAAATCATTTTTTTATAGGATTTTTAGTTTGAGTCTTAAGTTGTTGCCCCTAAAGTCGATGATGATTATATCTTTGAGCACATAGAAGATTGTTTTGCATGATCATAATAATTAAATTGTGAGCTTCATAGATATTGTGATTGGTATGAACATGTGAGTATTTGAATGATATGTGAACCATGCATGTTGAGTTGATTCGTTTCCATAGCATCCTATGTGAGTCTTAGAGCTTAATTGCTTTCTTCTTGAGTGTGAATTGATAATGTGGCAGAAATTTTTCAAAACTTCATCATTCTTTGATTATTCAATAACTATGTGCCATAGTTTTTAATGGACTCTAGAATTTACTAGAACTCGCTTTTGTGATTGTTAAAGCATATATGTCATAAGCTGCTCTGATTTTGAAAAGGATTTATGAATCATTTTAGGATTACCACCACTTGAACCAAAAAGACATGTAACCCTATTTGTGCCCATAGTGGGACCCCTTAGTTGACCCCTTTTGAGCCTACATTGAGCTTTTTCTTCATCACCTATATTATCTCCATCATTAGTATAGTTACCTCTACCTTGTCTTATAGACTTGGCAGAATTCTATTTGAGATGATGTTGTGATGTATAATGTATGAAATAAGTGTGGGGTGGAAGACTTGAAAAAGAAAGAGAAAGAAAAGCTTTTAAGCAAATTGCCGAAAAAAAATGATGAAATCGGCAAAGAAAAAAAAATAAGTCTTCTATGTGTGATCTAGGAGTTTGATGATTAATGGAAGGTCTAAAAATGTTTATTTGACCTTTGTCCATTTTCACGTTGATGGTTGGGCCCAACTTATTATATTTGGCCCTTGGGTTTTACTTGGTGATACAAGGAGGTGTTGGTTTCTGCTAAGTCTATTGGGATGATCTTTGTGATTCTTTGATATTCCATGCCTTTAGCTAAGCCTAAAAATTAACCTTATATATTGATCCTAATGATTCTTAAGATGAGCAATCCTTGTTTTGTAGAGATAATCACAAGAGTTAAGCATATGGTTTTGGTCCATCTGTGCACATAGTGTTACATGAAGTTTTTTTTGAAAATATTATTCACAAAGTGCTTTTATTTGATGAAATATGCAAGCTATCTGTTGCCTTACAATCTGTTCTCTTGCATATACTTGATGGAATATTGTCATATCATGAGTGAAAAGAAGAGAGTATGCCTAGTGAGGAGGATTGAATTAACTTGACATGTTGACATGCTTATTTTCTCACTTCTTACTTGTTCATGCTGTGAAACATGTCTATGACACTTGGGATTTTGTGCCTACATCTGAATGCTTAACTTGAAAGCTATGTGTTTAAAAGATCCTGAGACAATCATTTAGGGGCCTTTTGCTAAGGGACTTGCAAAAGCTAAGTATGGGGTAGTTGATAGGAGCACATTGTGCGACATTCTTAATATGTTTTTACCCCCATTTATGCAATGTTTAGCCCTTAGTATTGTAATATAGAGTCATTGAGTCATGCTAGGAGTCTTTGGCAGAGTTGGTTGTGAAATGAGCATAAAACGCAGAAATTGTCTGAAAATGTGAAGAGTCCTAGTTTGACTAGGAAACCTGTTTGGATTAGGAATCTTTATTGTTCGTCGTTTCTGTAACATTTGAGGAAAGTTTAGAATCCTGTTGTGTTAGGAGTCCTGGTTGGACTAGGAAATATTTTGTTTAGGAAAGTCCTACTTGAACTATAACTCTTATTCCATAACTTTCCTATTTCAAAGTTTCCTATTCTGTTAACTTTCTTGTTCTGATAACTTCCCTGTTTTGAATTGGAAACTTTCCTAATCTAGTGATCTTATCTATTACATCTATGTCTTTCTATGACAACTTTTTTCTAGATTAGGACAAGTTTATTAAATGATTTATTTCTCCATTATCCTAATTATTTCTTTTTGATTTTAGGTGGAGATAAATCAAAGGAATTACTATGGGGGGTAATTGCCGAATTACCTTGGAGAGAAGAAAATTTCGGTTGAAGATAAGGAGAGAATTATGGAGGAAGGAGATCAGCCAAAATAAAGGGAAGAAATAATGTGGAATTCGGCGAAGATAGGAGGAAAAGAAGGAAGATTAAATTCAAGCTTTAAGGGATTAAATTGCCGAAAATATCAAGAGGATTTCAAGGAGAAGCAAGGGCGGAATCAAGGGCAGGTGCATGCCAATCTATTTAAGGGATGTTGAAGTGATAGTTCAGCCGAATTAATTAGAGAAATTCATGGGAGATTTGCACGGAACCAAAGACCAATATTGCCAAAATTATTTAAGAAAGAAAGGAGGAGATAAATGCAAGATTATTCCAAGATAATTCAGAAACAAATTTAAGAGGATTTCAAAGAAAAGCTAGGGCTACCGACCTCCCTCTCCCTTGCTCCCTATATATAGCTCGGCACCTTTGTAAAAGGGGGATCTTTGGTCTCTCATATTTCACTAGCCAAAACTCTGTCAAAATCCCTACCAAAAATATTCAGTAAATTCACAAGCCACAACCATCCTCCATCACCATCAAGACGTCACTTTGTCAAGCCCTCTTCAAGGTTCAACAAAGTGTGATTCATCCTTTCTCATGGCTATGTATTTATTGATTTGTTTTACTTTGTCTATGGAGTGTAAACATATTTTTGTTGTTGAAATTTTGTGTAATAATTTGATATTAGATTTCCGAATTTGCTAATTGGTTATTTGATATCTTATTTATTCATAGCATGAAATGAAATTAGTAAAAATACATGAGTTCTTGTTTTATCTTGAATAATTTTCTGTATTCATATGCATAAAAATCGATGCATGAGGGCAGCCTTGATCATGGCTGTCCCTTATGTATTGGTTTCAATTGCCGAATTTAATATAAGGGGAAACATACACGAAGTTGTTTTTCCTTATGTTTATTCAAAGGGCTAGAGTAATACAGAAAATTTACATAGAGAAAGGAGATGAGGTGACGCCATACTCCCTAATATGTTTCCAATTTAACTCATTGTGTATATGTGTTTCTTGTTTCAGATTCTACCCGAAGTGTTTCTGAAAAATTTAGCACTATGTCTAGGATTACGCACGAAGCTAGTTCTAGATAATTAAGGAGTTTTGCATGATTAGAATAACCACGAAGGCTCTAATTAAATTGGAATTAGGATGAAATTGGAATAATTGTCGAAAATTGCTACCTTGTTTCTTTGTTGGTTTTGTTAAATGAGTTTTTGGTGACGTGTTGTGTGAAAGATGAAGATCATGTAAATAATAAAATTAGGTTTTATGTTATTTTATTTTAGAAATTTTCAGTAGGATTTAATATATTTTTCAACCCCCAAGTTATATGACTCTTTGTATAATTGAATACCGTAGGATTCCCCGGATAGAACGATCCCTATTTGTCTAATACTACATGCGATACAAAAGGGTTTTAATGTGATTGGAGTTTTATTGTAGGTACAGTAACTTGGTTAATAACAATTCCTTCAAAAAGAAGATTGAGAAGGAGTTGGAAGCGGGGAAGAAAGAGAATATTGCGCTAGCCGACAAGTTGGCCAAAATCCGCCTTCATGCCAAAGAACTGGAGGGGAAGGCCGAGCGGGTGGTCACCTTGGAGCGCGACATAAAGGCACTGTAGCGGGAGAATGCTAAGATATAGTCGAAGTTGAAGGACCGAGACGGCTAGATTGTCGATATGCAGTGCCAGATTCCCACACAAGGTGAACTTGTCGTTGCCAAGTTCAAAGAGTCGGACGAGTGGAAAGCCATGCTCAAGGCGGCCTGAGAAGGCGGTATCACCGAGAAGTTTGGCGAATGGAGCCATCTTGGCTACTTAGACAAGGTGAAAATGACAACAGACCTGATAAGGGCCCGGGAGGCCAAAGAGAGGGAGTCGAAGTCCAAAGCTGCTGCTGACAGGGAATCGGATGCCCTAGAGGGTGAGCCGTCCGAGAGAGCTGCAGAGAAGGAAGGCGACGGTGATGACGACCTGGCCGAGTCGTCCGAGGACAAGGATGGGGAAGGCCGCAAAGTGTAAGGTGTAGATAGGCTCTTTTTTTTTTTTGCGAACCATGTACTTAATCCTGGTGACTTAACGTCCCCTGCAATTTGTAAAGACCCACTGGACATATTAACTTCCTTTCCTGTTAGACTTACAAAAATTACAATGGGTCTCCTTCCTCCCTTTAAACTCGGTAGAATCTAAGGTGGTCTGTGTTCCAGGGGTGCTCGGTGACTATCCCATCCTGATCCCGGAGAAAGAATGTGGCCTGGCCAACCTCTCCGACTATCTCGAATGGCCCTTCCCATGTTGGATCCAGGGCGGCCATCTTGGTCGTGATTTTCTTCATCACCCAGTCCCCCAGTCCCAACGTCTGGGTCCTAACTTTATTATTGTAATGAAGCGCGACTCGTTGCTTGTAGACCTGATTATGCAAGTCTGCCATTTCCCCGTCTTTCTTCAATGAGGTCGATATTCAACTGGAGGCCTTGTTCGTTGGTCACAGCATCAAAGTTCTCGACCCTGCCCGAGGGTATTTAGGTCTCGATCGGCAAGACAGCTTCTATGCTGAAGGCCATACAGAAGGGTGTCTCTCCCGTTGCTTCTATTGTTGTGGTTCTGATTACCCATAATACCTCCAGCAACTTCTAAGCCCACAGGCCCTTGGCATCATCCAGCTTCTTTTTTAAGAGCTTTTTGATGATCGATCTTGTTGAGTGCCTCTACCTGACAATTGGTCTGCGGGTGAGCCACGGACGTGAAAACCATCTTGGTGCCCATATCCTTGGTGAACTTGATCAGGTGGCTGTTATTGAATTGAGTTCCGTTGTCCGTGACAATTGTCTCCGGGACCCCGAATCTGCAATATATATTTTTCATTAGGAAGTTCTTCACGCACTTGGTGGTTACTTTCCCAAGAGGCTCCGCCTCCACCCATTTTGTGTAGTAGTCAACAACCACTATCACATACTTGAATTGCCCGGGGGCAGTGGGCAGGATCCCGATGAGGTCCAAACCCCATTGTGCGAAAGACCATGGCGATAGCAAGATCAATAAAGCGATAGAAGGGGAATGCGTCCCGTTGGCGTGCAAATGGCACTTGCGGCACCGAGCCGACATCTTGTCCGCCATGGCACCCGTGTTGGGCCTGAAAAATCCTACGCATAGCGCTTTGTATGCCAATGACAGAGCTCCCAAATGGTTCCCGCATACTCCCTCGTGTATCTCCTCCATGATTACTTGACCTTCCTCCTCCATCACACACTTCAGGTTGGAAAAACTGTAATCTCTACGGTATAGCTTCTCGTTCATGAGCGTGTATCTGGCACACCTCGATTGGAGCTTTCATACTTGCCACCTGTCGTCCGGGCACACCCCCTCCTTCATGAACTCTACTATGGGATCCATCCAAGTAGGCTCTCTGGGTCCCGTGTCAATCGTGAATATTTTCGAGATGGTCTTACTTATACTCGGCTTTGCCAATACCTCGATCCTTGCCTTCCTTCGCCCTTTCCCGGGCCTTTCAGTAGTGAACCGAGCAAGAGCATCCGCATTGCTATTTTCCTTCCGCGGGATATGCGTCAGAGAAGCTGACTTGAAGAATTGCATGAAGGCTTTCCACAAGGCTTGATAGGAGCTCAACTGCGGCTCCTTGGCATCGAAACTCCCGTTGACCTGATTTACGACCATCTGAGAATCGCTATACACGTTGACACTTTCCACGCCGACATCATGGGTGAGCTACAACTAGTCAATTAATGTTTCATACTCCGCAGCGTTGTTGGAGGTCTTAAATTGGAATTCCAAGGCATACTTATGCTTGAACCCATCGAGAGTTTCCAATATGATTCCCGCCCCACTCTTGTGTCTCATCATTGAGCCATCCATGAAAAGTTTCTAATGTGGTGATGGCAGGCTATCATTACCCTGCCCGGCTTTCAAGGAAAGCTCCCCGACGCCTGCTAGTTGCTGGAGCTCTGCCGGATCATCCACCACCTTCATGGGCATGAGTTCGGATATAAAGTCAGCTACCGCCTGCCCCTTTATGGCTACTCAAGGCCGGTAATGAATATCGAACTCTCCAAGCTCTATTGCCCATTTCACTAGTCTCCCGCTGACCTCTGGCTTTTGCATGATCTGCCTGAAGGGGTGATTGGTGTAGAGTGTTATCGAATGTGCCTGGAAATATGTCTGAGCCTTCTTACTGTCATGATAAGTGCCAAGGCAAGTTTCTCAATGTTTGGGTACCTGCACTCAGTGGGAGCAAATCCCTTGCCGGCTTAAAACACCCCGTGCTTGGCGTCAGACTCCTTTCTTATCAACACTAAGCTGATTGTCGTTTCTGATGCTGCGATATACAGGTAGAGCATCTCGCCCGGGGATGGCTTTGACAAGACTGGTATGGACGTGAGATATGCCTTTATTTGTGTGAAAGCTTCCTCCTGCTCAGGTCCCCAGATTATCTTCTTACAATGCTGGTCCCGCAACAGCTGAAAGAAGGGGGCACACTTATCTGTGAGTCGTGACACGGACCTTGCTAGGGCGACGATCTTCTCGACCAACGACTGCACGTCTTTTCCATGTCCAGGATGGCTCTGATCTTTTATGGGTTGGCTTCTATTCCTCTCTCGCTCACTATGTGGACAAGGAACTTCCCTTTCACCACCCCAAATATGCACTTCTAGGGGTTCAGTCTCATCCCGTACCTCAGTATCACCTCGAAGACCTTCTCCAGATGCCCCACATGCTCCTCGGCCGTTAGACTTTTGACCAGCATGTCGTTGACATATACTTCCATTGTTTTCCCGAGGTACTCGGCGAACAAGATATTCATCAATCGTTGGTAGGTGGCCCCTGCATTCTTTAATCCAAAGGTCATGACCTTGTAGCAGTACAACCCCCTGTCGATCGTGAAAGCTGTGTGCTCCTCACCCCCTGCGTGCATTTGTATCTGATTATAACCCGCTTAAGCGTCCATGAAGCTCAATAATTGAAACCTGAACGTGGAGTCCATTAGATGGTCTATGCAGGGAAGCGAGAAACTGTCCTTGGGGCATGCCCTGTTGAGATTCGAGTAATCCATGCACATTCTCCATTGTCCGGTTGACTTCTTCGGGACCATAACCACATTGGCCAGCCATTGGGGGTATCGGACCACTCGGATGAACTTGATTTCCATTAACTTCCTTACTTCTCCCCTCATTGCTTCGTATTTCTCTGGCTTAAATATCCTTCGCTTTTGCCTTACAGGAGGGAATCCCTTCTCGATGCCAAGCTTATGGGTCACAATGTCTCTTGATATCCCATGTATATATTTGTAGGTCCAGGTGAAAGCCGTACTATTACTCCTCAGGAATGCCACTAGAGCCTCTTGCACTTTAGGTGCTTGCCCCTTCCCTATAATTACTTGCCGACTCGGGAATTCTTCTGACACCGACACCATTTTTGTCTTTCCTACCGCGTCGGGACGCTGTGACGGATTTCACGTTGTCTCGGGGATCCGCATATGTGTCAGGGGTGAAGACCGCGACCTGGCCTGCAGTGAGGACCTCTGACCTTGTCCTCCCGTTGTCAACCGTGTAGCAATTTCTTGCCATAGCATGATCCCCTCGGATTGTAATGACTCCAGTTGGGGTCGGGACCTTCATCATCAACATGTGACCGGCAACAAACGACTTCAGCTTCCATAAGGCTGGCCTTCCCAAGATCCTGTTGTAGGATGATTCACAATCAACCACGATGAATTCAACCATCGCGTGAGCGACACCCTCTCGCCCTTCCATGCTCACCTCAAGGTTATCTGATCCGAGAGGCTGAACGATGTCGCTCGAGAAACTAATTTAGGGCTCATGGTCTTGTATTAACTTGTTACGCCCTCGATGTAGTCCATCCCAAACACTTCAGAATAACACTTTGACCGAAGCCTCCACGTCGACCAGGATCTTCTTCGTTGTATAGTGGTTGAGTTGTAATGTTATTAAGAACGGGTCCATGTGCGGCCTTATACCCTCCTCTTCCTCTACTAGCAAGGTCACGGATTTCCAACTGGTAGCCACCTGTTGATCGTTGCTACTTCCATAGGCGAAGACTTCCCGGCCATCCCTCCTTCTTGTACACTACTTCTTGGCTCTGTTGCTCCTGCAATCTATCAGAGAGCCGCCATGTATAGTGTGTATCATCCCGTACACTTCCATAGCCCCTACATGCCTTTGCCCGGGCACGTATTGCTGCAATTTCTCTTCTTTCAGCTGGTTTTCCACTGCCCTTTTCAACTCTATGCAGTTGTTTATGTGATGACTTGCCTCCTCGTGATACCCGCAAAATTTCCCTGTGTCTTTCTTAGTGAGCCGCGATGCGGGGAACTTCCTCGCTGGGGGTGGCGGAATGACAGACTTATTTTCATTCCAAATTGCCTCGTATGTGGCGTTGAGCGTCGAGAAATGCTTTTTGTTCACCGGTGCCGCTCTCATGTACCCAGTATCCTTGAAGGAGCCCTTTGCTTTTGCTAGCGAATCATTTTGCCTCCCTGCCTTCCTGCCGCCCTTTTCCTTGTGTCTTTTTCCCGAGTAGGAACTCGGCTCTTGCTCTCCCATCCAAGCCCGAACTTCCTGGACCACTTGCACTCACCTCGATCTTTCTTTTCCCGACCGAGCTTTCCCTGTAGGTATCATGATCCGCCTGGCATGCCTGATTGTCATTTCCAAAAGCTTGTCGTATCCTTGTGAATTTTCGATCCTTACAGCATACATCAATTTTCCTAGAAGCAATCCCTAGACGAACGCCTCCTCTGCAACCCTTTTGTCAAAATTCCTGACCCTCATGGTGGCTCCTTGCCAACGGTTCACGAAGGCTTTCAACCCCTCACCCCTCTCCTGCTTAACCTTGAATAGTTGGGCGGTGCTCTATCCGTTCATTCATAGGATGAAGCTGTTGACAAACCTGTCGGCCAATTGCCGGAAGCAATCAATCGATTCTGACCGGAGCTCATAGAACTAGCATAGCGCCTCCCCCGTCAAGTTTTCTTGGAAAATGTTACAACATATCATTGTTGTACCCTTTGGCGTTGGTGTGAGGCACTTTGGCGTTGGTGTGAGACTTGAAACTATCTAGAAAAAGATGAGGGTCCCGATCCCCGTTGTAGTTTAGTTTCAACGGTTTAGCCGTGCTTGATCGGGCAGACTAGGTGATCGCTCTAGTGAACGGCCCCCCTCAACCTCCTCTACAACATTCCTAACTACCACAAACTCCAATTCTATGCCTAACCAAGCCAATCGGACACAAACACACAATAAAGCCCTAGAAATTCAAATTCTGATTTCTCCTTACCTAGCTCGAGATGGAGCGAGCCTTGTGGAGGGATTGAAGCACAGGAGGAGGGCTTCCTTTTGAGCTAAGGCTCGCTGGCTATGGCGGCCGGAGGAAGGAGTTCCGGCGAAAAAACGATTTCGGTAGTCGGGGCTCTCGGCGTCGATTCCTCCTTCACGGCGGCGCTAGGAAGGTTGCCACCGGTCTAGAATTGCTGCTGGCCTGGAGACCGACCGAACGGGACCGGTGCGGCGGGCTGGGGTGGCCGGACGGCGGCAGGGAAGAATCGGGCAGAAACTGGGCTCCGGGAGAAACCGGGAGGAAGAGAGAGAAAGAAGAAAACAAAACTAAAGCTGGGCTTTAGCCCAACCCGGGTCCAAAACCTCTAAATATACCCAAAATCCAAAATTCAACACCCCCAAAAATAATACCCCAATAAAATTACCTTTTACTAGCAAAAATTACCATTTTTTTTTATCGTCGTCAACATTTATTCCTTAGAATAATACCACAAAATAATCATCCCCTACACCTATCTGGGGATCAATTATATTTTTCACTTATTGACGAACACGGTAAAATTCTTATTACCACTATGCCAGTAATAAAGGTAAAAATTATGGGTCGGGGCGTGACACGGTCGCTATCACGAAAGCTAACAAACCCCTAGTAGATTAAACAGGTAACCTACTGGTGAAATGTAGCTGATAGATGGGTCACTATGACTCGACGTCTCCTGCTAGACCTCACGCGAACTCTGCAGACTGGGCATTTTTAAAAACGAAGAGCTCAGGGGAAAATATTCAACACGTCAGAGTGAGTGGACAAAACGATTTCCGTCAACAAATAAATATTTCCCCAAAATGCTTTCATCCGTGGCAAAATACAAAGGCTCCACTGGAAAGATTCTGAACTGAGGTCCAGCCTGGCTAGACTCCCAAACTTTAAGAAAATGCCTCTCAGGCCTGGATATTATATATAGTATGTATGCACACTCACCTGACCCTTTGCACGATATCTATGAACAACTTGAATAAGGTAGATATCATACAAAGCTAATATGCTTGTGTCTAACGCTCACATCAACCCACACCGGAATTGTACCTCGCTTATGGGGGAAAGCGGCCGAGTGGTAATATATCACCGAAATTCTCAATTTCGGGAAATATCCAACAACAGAAAATCATTCAAATGATAAAGCATTTCGAACACAATATTTAAAACAAAGGTCCACTCACAGGTTAGGCCTAAGCCTGATGTCAGTCGGAGGTCTCTTCCGCTCGAGCCTCCTCACGTCCTGTTCCATATAAATAAAACCTTAAATAAAACACCGACGCTTAAAGCAAAACAGGCATAATTAAATATGTTTCGCGCTCAACCAAGCCTAACACTCCAAAATCTTAAATTCACTGCCAACCTCAAAACTCCACAAATTTTACCGACATCCTCAAAATCACATTCCACCAAATAAAAGTCCAATGGCCGGATTATAAATTAATAATCCGCCAAAAATACCAAACTTCAACAATTCTTAAACCTATCCAAAACTCCTCCAAAAATTCTAAAACTTATTCCATTAAACTCCTCACATTTTTCTCCACCAAAAACATTTTCTCGGCGGCAGCTCCGCCGGCAGCGGCTGCCGGCGACCAACTCTGGCGACCTCCGATGGTCACCAAAATTTGGCAGCTTCTTCCTCTCAACCTCCTCTAAAACATTCCTAACTACCACAAACTCTAATTCTAAGCCTAACCAAGTCAATCTAACACAAACAAACAATAAAGCCCTAGAATTTCAAATTCTGATTTCTCCTTACCTAGCTCAAGATGGAGCGAGCCCTTTGGAGGGATTGAAGCATCGGTGGAGGGCTTCCTTTTGAGCCAAGGCTCGCCGGCTATGGCGGCTGGAGGAAGGAGTTATGGTGAAAAAATGATTTTGGCAGTTGGGGCTCTAGGCGTCGATTCCTCCTTCACGGCGGCTCTAGGGGGCTGCCATCGGTCTATAACTGCAGCTGGGTTGGAGACCGACCGAATAGGATCGGTGCGGCGGGCTGGGGTGGTCGGACGGCGGCGAATGCCGACCGGGAAGTTTTCCAGGTATAGAGAGGGGAAAACCGAGCGCAGGAGAGAAGAGAGAGAATCGGGAGGGAGAGAGAGAAAAGAAAGGGGAAACTAATTTGGGCCTTTATCCCACCCGGTCCAACAACTCCATATACCCATTCCAAAATTCAACACCCCAAAATATAATACCCCAATAAAATTACCTTTTACTAGCAAAAATTACCATTTTTACCGTCATCATAAAGTCTTTCTTGGAATAATCCCACAAAATAATCGTCCCCTACACCTCTCTGGGGATCAATTATATTTTACACTTAATGACAAACACGGTAAAAATTTTATTACCACTATACCAGTAATAAAGGTAAAAATTATGGGTCGAGGCGTGATAATTTTCCCCTCCTTATAAAAATTTTGTCCTCGAAATTTACAAACTCGCTACTCAAAGAGATAAGGATACTACTGCCTCATCTGCTCCTCTGACTCCCAAGTAGCTTCCTCTACTTGGTGGCTTCTCCAAAGCACTTTGACGAGCGGAATTGACTTGCTCCTAAGCACTTGCTCCTTTCGATCTAGAATCTGAACCGGCTCCTCTTCATATGACAAATCATTCTGCAGACTAATCGGCTGCTCTACCAGCACATGGGAAGGATCGGCAATATACTTACGAAGCATGGATACATGAAACACATTATGTATCCTGGACAACTCCGAAGGCAAAGCTAACTGATAGGCAAGAGAGCCAACTCGCTCCATTATCTCATAAGACCCAATATACCTCGGACTAAGCTTCCCACGCTTGTCAAAACGTACTACCCTTTTCCAAGGAGATAGTTTCAGGAACATCCAATCACCTACTTGAAACTCAAGGTCCTTCCTGCGGACATCTGCATAACTCTTTTGCCTACTCTGAGCAGCTTTGAGTCTATCCCTGACCACCTTGATCTTCTCATTTGTGTCATGGATAATCTCAAGACCACAAAGCTCTCTTTCTCCGACTTCATTCCAACATAATGGCGTACGACACTGCCTCCCATAAAGTGCCTCAAAGGGAGCCATACCGATACTCGAATGGAAGCTGTTATTACAAGAAAACTCCATCAAGGAAAGGTTCTTATCCCAACTCCCCTTAAACTGCAAGGCACAAGCTCTCAGCATATCCTTGAAAGTATGGATAGTCCTCTCTGATTGCCCATCAGTCTGAGGATGAAAAGCAGTGCTGAAGTGTAGTCGGGTACCTAAAGCTGCCTAAAGAGCTCTCCAAAATTTAGAAGCAAATCTAGGATCCTGATCTGACACTATGGATTCAGGCACGCCATGAAGTCTGACAATCTCATTCACATACAGCTCAGCCAATTTATCCAGCGAAAACTTCTTTCCCACCGACAAGAAATGAGCAGATTTAGTGAGTCTATCTACTATCACCCAAATACCGTCATGCCCTTCACGGGTACGAGGTAAACTGAAGACAAAATCCATGGTGATGTGGTCCCATTTCCACATTGGAACAGGCAATGGCTCAAGCAACCCTGAAGGTTTCTGCGTTTCAGCTTTCACCTGCTGACAAATCAGACACCTACTCACAAAAGCTGCAATTTCCCTCTTCATGTTTGGCCACCAATAATAATCCTTCAGAGTCTGATACATCTTTGTACTCCCCGGGTGAGCAGCATAAGCAGAACTATGAGCTTCCTCCATTAGCTCAATCTTTAACTCTTCATTCCTCTTTGGCACACAAAGCCTAGTTTTGAACAACAACGACCCATCTCTGTTTACCGAAAAATTTACGGCGGCTCCATTCGCTGCTCATTCTATCGATCGAACTATGGAAGAATCATTATACTGTGCCTCCCACACTTTATCAACCAAAACTGGCCTCACATGAAAACTGGCTACCAAAGCACCCACTTCATCCACCGCTAAATCCACCCCTGTAGCTCGCAGCTCACAAGGAAGTGGAACTCGAACCATCCTTAAGTGAAATAAACACACGGAGGGATTGCGACTAAGAGCATCAGCTACCACATTAGCCTTTCCTGGATGATACTCTATAGTGCAATCATAATCACTGATCAACTCCATCCCCCTTCTTTGTCTCATATTCAACTCCCTTTGTGTGAACACATACCGAAGACTCTTGTGATCAGTAAATTCTGACATTTGGCTCCATAAAGATAGTGTCTCCACAACTTGAGAGTAAAAACCACAGCTGCAAGCTCTAAATCATGAGTGGGATAATTCACCTCATGCGGCTTCAATTGCCTAGAAGCGTAGGCAATCACTCGATCATGCTGCATCAAAACCCCACCTAGACCTCGTCTATAAGCATCACAAAACACCACATACTCTCCGCTATCATCCAGAAGTGCCAACACTGGAGCACTAGTCAACGGTTCTTAAATTCTTGAAAACTTTGCTCACACTGATCTGACCACTCAAACTTCACTCCTTTCTTGGTCAATCCAGATAATGGAGCTGCAATCATTGAAAAGTCTTACACAAAACGCCAATAATAACCTGCTAACCCCAAGAAACTACGAATCTCAGTCACAGTTGTGGGTCTTTTCCAATTGGACACTGCTTCCACCTTTTGAGGAACCACACTAACACCTTCAGCTTATCTAGCCAAAACTCACACTTGCTGAACTTGGCAAACAACTGCGCATTCCTCAAAGTCCGCAATATCAATCTTAGATGTTTGGCATGCTCCTTCTCACTTTTCGAGTACACCAAAATATCATCTATGAACACGATCACGAAGCGGTTAAGTTATGGACTAAACACCCTATTTATGAGATCTATGAACGCCACCGGTGCATTAGTAAGTCCAAAAGGCATCACCACAAACTCATAATGACCATAGCGTGATCGAAAGGCAGTCTTGGCTACGTCACTATCCCGAATCCGAAACTGATGATAACCAGATCTCAAATCAATCTTTGAGAACATCGAGGCACCTCTCAATTGATCAAACAAATCATCAATGCGAGGCAACAGGTACTTATTCTTCACTGTGACTTGATTCAGCTTCCTATAATCAATGCATTGTCTCATGGTGCCGTCCTTCTTCTTAACAAACAACACCGGAGCACTCCATGGAGACATGCAAGGCTGAATAAAACCCTTATCTACTAACTCTTTCAATTGAGTCTTCAACTCTTTCAATTCCGCTGGAGCCATTATGTAAGGTGCCTGAGAGATAGGCATAGTTCCAGGAAGCAACTCGATAGAAAAGTTTATCTCCCTTACAGGAGGCAAACCAGGCAAATCCTCGGGAAACACGTCCGGAAATTCTTTTACTACAAGAATATCCCCCACTTCCAACACTCCTATACTTGCATCCACAACATGAGCTAAGAATGCCTGACAGCCTTTATTTAACAATTTCCCAGCGGCCACAGCTGAAATCAGGCAACTCGAAATCACATCTCTTTCCCCCTGAAAAAACAACCTCAACACCATCCAGACTTTGAAGCACTACTTTCTTTTGGAAACAATCTACCAAAGCTCTATAAGACTCTAAGAAGTCCATCCCCAAGATCACATTAAACTCCACCATATTTAGAGGAATCAAATCGGCCTTGAAATTAAATCCCTCTACTAGCACTTCACAACCACTAAACACCTAATCTATCCTCATCACCTCACCAGAGGGTAGAGAAACATGCCACTCGCCTGGAAGAGATGATGATGGCACATTGGCATGAAGGGCTAATCTACTAGACACAAATGAATGCGTGGCTCCAGGATCAATTAAAGTAAAAGCTGACTGACCAAAAATTAACAACGTACCAATGATGACATCTAGAGAAGTACGACCCTCCTGCTGGGTCATAGCATGAAGTCTAGCGCGAGTCATGGGACATCCACGCTGACCACTCCCCTGCTGAGAACCACCCCTGACTGCGGAACCACCACGAGACCCACCACTAGAGCCTCTAGCTGAAAACTGACCGCCTTGCTGAGAAGGGGCGGTCCTCTGTGCCAAAAAAGGACAGTCTATCCTGAAATGATCTAGACCACCACACTCAAAGCATCCAGAAGATTGATGCTGACCAAAAGAAAAAGCCTGACCACCAGAAGATCCCCCTTGGGAACTACCACCAACACTGAACTGACTGGCCTGCTGCCTACCCAACTGGCTCTTGGAGGGTCTCCTGAAATGCCCTATATTTCTGCCTCGAGGACCATAACCCGATCCTCCACTACTGCCACTGCCCGCTAAATATCCAGAAGCCGACGATGAAGCAGCTTTCTTAGATGGACCTTGACTGGGACCACTGAAATCTCGAGGCCGAGCTCTATAAGTCCCTTTGGTCTCGATGGCCATAGCTGCACCAACTGCATCAAGGAAGGTCTGATAGACAGCACCAATCATCTTGTCTGCAAACACTCCTCCAAGCGCATCAACAAACATACCAATCCTGGTCCTCTCATCAGGAATCAAATGGGGCACATGATAGCTCAAAGTGCTAAACCTCTGCTCAAACTCAATGACTCCCTTATCGTCTCTCTTTTTCATATTCAGAAAGTCTGACTGGATCCTACTACGATGAGAGTGGTTGAAATACTGACCCAAGAAGAGCGCCTTAAACTGCTCCAAGTCATAGTCTGAGCACCATCATTACTTCTCCTGACGAGAGTCCACCAATGATGAGTTGAATCGTCTAGAAAAGAAACTGTCATCTTCACTTCTTTTCTTCTGGCAGTTCTGTGCTCTCGAAAGCCATCTCCAACTTGTCTACCCAAGAATAAGCATCAAGGGGTCCTTTGGCACCCTTGAACTCTACTGCCCCTGCATCAGCAACATCTCTCTTCTTCACAGATCGAGGGGGCTGCACCCTATCCAGAACATCTCTCAACATAGCCCCAATCGAATTCACTAAACCTCTGACTTCCTCACCCTCATTGGCATTGGCCGAAGAAGCCACACGGGGTCGACATCAAGGAGGCATAGTACCTAAGGAGGAAAACATTTAGTAGTCTATAAACAAGACTAACAGAAACTACCACATATACCCAATATAACACATAGTATCAAAAGCAGAAACTGCCATTGAATCCGCCGCTGTCGGATTATCACTCTATAGACACTATGGCTACTTAGGCAAATACGATAGTGAATAGGAAACAGAAGATGAAACCTAGAGCTCTGATACCAACTGTTAAGACCCGCCCCGAATTTCACCCCGAAACCCGAGATAAGACTTGCGGGGACCAGCTCCAAGGAAAATTTACCGAAGACTCGGCAAACCTCCCTTGAAAATGGACAACCCTAACTTAAGAATTTAAGAACCACCTTTTTGTTCCAAAATAAATAAATCCTCCGCTACAATCTAAAAGTAGCCAGAATTCAAATTACACCAAAGAATTTCAAAAGTATTCAGAGCTACTAAAAATAAAATACAGCGAAAGCTAACAAACCCCTAGTAGATTAAACAGGTAACCTACTGGCGAAATGTAGTTGATAGATGGGTCACTATGCCTCGACGTCTCTTACTAGACCTCACGTGAACTCTGCAGACTGGGCATTTTTAAAAACGAAGAGCCCACACTACCAGGATAAGTACTTTAGCCGACGAAAAATTTTCGTCGGCCTGTTAAAAAAATTCGTCGGCTAAGATTTCGTCGGGAAAATCTCGTTTGTGGTGACTTTAGCCAACGACACACGTAGAAGTCGTCGGCTATATTCCATACTTTATCCAACGAAATTTTTGTCGGCTATAGTCCATACTTTAGCCGACGACATTTTTCGTCGTCGGTTATCTTCCAAACTTTAGCCGACGAATAATTTAAAATATTCGTCGGCTAAAGTTTGTAATAAAAAAATAAAAAACATCTATGGCCGACGAAATATAGTATATTTCGTCGGCTTTATAGGGATTTAGCCGACGAATTAAAGCATATTTCGTCGGCTAAAACTTATTTTAAAAAAAAATAAAAAACTTTAGCCGACGAATTAAGGCTTTTATCGTCGGCTATAAGTCCATTCCAGTAAAAAAAAACCGCCAAAATTTCTGAATTACCATTCCAAGCAAGCTGCAAAATACACCAAAACAATTTCATATAACCAACAACAAGCACATAAAAGTATATAATTCATCATCTACAGAAAATCTAAATCATCTAAATTAATATCCACTTCTGGGGGCTGCTGCGGAGGTTGCGGCTGGGGTAGCGGCATGGGCAGAGGCATGGGCGGAGGCGGAAGTCCCTGAAGCTGGGCAACTGTAAAGTCCTGCATGTACTGAAACATCTGCTGCTGCTGGGCCTGCTGGATGGCATGTATCTCGGCAACATAGGCTGCCTGCGCGGCATTATAGGCAGCCTGAGCAGCTTGCTGTTCTCGTAGTCTTTGAACTTCCGACTCTAGCTGAGTCGTCCTGGGGATCATGGACGTGGTCCTGCTGCTGGTCGAGGCTGTCTTTCGTTGAAATCCTGGAGTGGTCTTCAGGACCCCCTCCCCTTTCTTTCCTAGACCCCGGCAGTAGAAGTTGTTTGCTCTCGGTGGGAAGACTGTGCCCATGATCCTCGCCCCAATTGTCGGATCCGAAGTGTCGATCCGGGACATGGCTTCGGACATCTCTTCCTCCTGTGTGTCCGGCCATGTCTCCATCACTATAGCACTCATCACCTCATCACCAGCCTCCCTCACCTTCGCCTATATGGATAGGAAAAAAATTATTAATTAACATTTTGACATAAATTTAAAAATTTAAAAACGTAAGATGACTTACAATATCCTCCTGGGAGTCAGAATATGCCTTCTCGTACCTATAGACGTACCGATTGACTTCTGGATGTTCCCTGGCTGCCTCATCCATAAAGACAGCGAAAAGTCTAGAACCGCCATGATGGTTCCTTGTTTTGCGTTGCCGGTTCTGAGAGTTTGCTCGGGAAACGACCTTCAAAGAAAAAATAAATTATTAGTAAAATATTTAAAAACGGACGTACTTAATGACAAATTAACTAATTAATTTTTTTAAATACCTGTTTAAGAGGGTTGTTGAATTCTGATGTCAGAAGCCAACGCCACTCGTACTCCCTGTACTGGAACTCAGCAGGGGTACCAGAACGTGCGTTCCCATGCGTAGTCCAATAGGTCTGTAACTCATTCTTCCACTCCTTGTACCTACAGATACAACAAAAATATTAGAAATATTATTAATATCACATACAATTTTGTTTTTCATTAACTTCCCAACGTACCTTCCCCCATGCACAACGTCGGCCCAGCTGTCCTTCAGATGCTCGGGAACCTCAAACTGCACCTGCATTTAACAGTTTATTAGTTTAGTTTTTCGAGAAATCAACAATGTAATACATAATATTATTTTGTAAACTCACCGACATCGCGTTGTGGACCATGTCCTTAACCTCTTGCGGAACCTCGCCCCAGTTTGACCACAACATAGGGACTCTATCCCTAATGAGCGCTCCCACCCGGCCGGAGTACGTCCTCGACTTCCCGCCCGATACTATGTGGCCATCCCCGTCAGTATTGATGACGATCCTCTCCATGGTACCCACGATCTTCTCGAGAGCCTTCCCTATGATGGGGCCTCTCTTCTTCTTTGTCGGCTTCGCTCTGACGGTGCCTATCACATGATAAACCAAATTGATTATTAAAATCGGAGACCCTTTAAAAGTAATCATGCATCACTGATTACCTGAGGCGCTCGCGGCGGACGCGACGAATTCCGTCTCTATCGCCGATGATGATACCCTCGCAGAAATAAGAGGCATATCAAAAGGCACGAACCGGTACATCGCTGATGGAGTGTCACGCCCCTATTTTTTTGAAAGATAAATTCAAAAAAATTTTGGCATGATATATCTTAAAATATTAACATCCCAAAACCTGTTTTCAACGAAACAAACAAGGAAAATAAACTCAATGCGTAAAGTAAATTTACACACAACCCCAAATTGAGTTAGATATTACATTTCCTTGTTTTACATAACTTTAGAACAAGAGAGGAAACGCTCACATGAGTTCAACAATTCATATCCCCATGAATATAAAAGAATATACAAACACACCCCAAACCCAACAAAAAACCATGCCACTACGCCTCCATCTCAACCCTGCTGATCCTCACCTGCAGGTCTAACCCCTACACCAAATAATGGTGCACCGGGTTGTAAACAACAAACCCGGTAAGCTAAAAAGCTCGTATGAGTAAACTCAAAAACGTCACAACATTTATCACATCCAATATTCATAAGAGAGATTGGATCAGTAATTTCAAAACCACACATCAAACACATTTCCCAAAAGATGTACCCATGAGTCCCAGATATTTAATAAAATACCTCTCATGACCTACAACAACACTATGTGTACCCATGGGTCCCAGATACTATACAGTATCTCCCATGACATACACTGACAGACGGACTAGAGCTCTATTCCTACCGTACCCAATCACCCGGCCAAAGGCTTGGGATCCCGGTTTGACTGTCTAAAATCACCACAAAAATGATAAATATCATCTTAACCGCAACCAATCACCCAAAAAGGGCTTGGAACCCGGTTTGGCTATTTATCCAACAATCATTAAAATTTCACAACATTATCCACAACAACACATGATCACAATTATAATTCTCAACAACATAATATATATCGCATCATTATTCTCAACATCACAATATAAAGAAAACTTGTTTTTATCTTACCTATGAGCCGTTGGCGATCAAGCTCATATAATTTTAAAACAATTTAAAAGCATAATAAATAGAACCAACATCATCATCATTATCATGATATAACCATAAAAACCTTAGGTTCAAAAGTGAACCTTGGTGAGATTTACTCACCTAGATATCCAGCTGCAATTTCCACAACCAAAAATAGCATGCGAAACACAACTTCACAACCACCTAAAAACACACAATTAAAACCTTAGTAACTAAAAATACTAAAAGCTAACACAAAACCCTCAACTAATCCCTTAAATCAAGAGATGACAACTTTCCAAAGTTGTCGAACTTAGAGACCCACAAGGGCTGCCTCTAATCCTCCATTCCTAACTCAAACCTCCACCAAACCTAAAATCACATTTAACGTTCTAACATGCCAACAATTCTTAAAAACTAACCAAACTACCACTCATCAGGCTCACAGCAGTAAGGACTACCTAACACAGAAAACTAGGGCTGCAACTCAACCGGACGCGCCGCCACGCGCCGCCACAGGCGGCGGCGAGTGGGCCTCACGCGCCACCCAAACTTCCGAATTTGAGAAAACTCCCAACAGCAAAGTTGAAGCTTGAAGCAAGGGGAAAAACTTTTGTACCTGAGACTTTGGCCAAAAATGGCCGGAACTGGCCGGAAAACCGCTCGAACAGTGACCAGAATTTTCGAAGCCAAATCTGCAAAACCGGCCTTAAAACCTTAAAAACTTGCTTCAATCCAAGCCTAAACACTACCAGGGGAAGGAGAGGATCAAAACTCACCAAATAAAGTACCCCGTCGCCGCCGTACACGGCGGTTCCGACCGGTGGCACAACAGCCCCTTTTTGCCGGCCAAAACGTCGTTTCCGGCGTCCTACTCCGAGCAGCAGCTGCCCAGCCTTGAAGAGGGCACTTGTGGGAGTCGAACGGGACCGGTGGCGGTCCAAACGGCGGCCGGACGGAGGAGCTAGCTCCGGCAGAAAACTGCCTCTCGGGGAAGTTCGGGAGAGAAAAGGGTGAAGGGGAAAAGAAGAGAGAAAAAAAAATGAGGTCGGGTGAAGTGTGTGAGGAGAGAGAGAGAGCTGCTTTAAATGCTAGGGTTTCCAAAAAAAAATAACCCACACACAATTTCCCACTTAAACACTTTCCACACCCGGAACCTAACTTCCTTCGACCACAACTTTCTCTCACAACTTCCGATTTAAGCGTGCCGCGTGTCTACAAACTCGTATCGACAAGCTCTACAACTTTCACGAAAGAAGTTTTCGAAGATAACTTACGGAAAATAAAGTCAACTTTTGGTCTATTAAAAATCAAGGCAACTTAAAATAAACTCCCGAAACTTCAACTTCGCATAAACCCAAGAATTTTCATGAATAATCCTTCATTAATTAAAGGAATAATACAAGGAAAAATGATATGAAAATCTAGGGTATTACAATCTACCCCCCTTGGAGGAATTTCGCCCCGAAATTCAAAGATACTAATCCAAAAACAACTTGGGGAACTCAGCTCTCATATCCGACTCTAACTCCCAAGATGCATCACCCTCATCGTGCTGACTCCAACACACCTTAACCAAATCGACCTCCTTCCTTCTAAGCCTCTTGGTTGATCTATCCAAGATTCGAACCGGTTCAACAACAAAGGTTGCATCCGCATTCACCTTGATAGAACTATAATCAATTACATGAGATGCATCCGGAACATACTTCCTCAATAAGGACACATGAAACACATTGTGCACCCCGGACATGGTAGGAGGTAAGGCAAGCTGATAAGCCAAAACTCCTACTTTCTCCAAAATCTCAAAAGGCCCCACATACCTAGGAGCCAACTTCCCCTTTTTACCAAATCTCACCACTCCTTTTGTAGGTGAGACCTTCAAGAACACAAGATCCCCAACATCAAACTCTACTTGCCTTCTCTTCAAGTCGGCATACCTCTTTTGCCTGCTTTGCGCCGTTCGGATCCTATCTCGGATAATAGAGACCTTCTCAGTCGTCTCTTGAACAATATCAGGACCCAACAGCTCACTATCACCCACCTCCGCCCAACAAATAGGTGATCTACACGGCCTCCCATAGAGTGCCTCATAGGGTGCCATGCCGATACTAGAGTGATAGCTATTATTGTAGGCAAACTCAATCAATTGGAGGTGATCCTCCCAACTTCCCTTGAAGTCCATGACACAAGCCCTCAACATATCTTCTAACACCTGATTCACCCGCTCAGTCTGCCCATCAATCTGAGGGTGAAATGCTGTACTCATGTCCAAGGCAGTACCCATGGCTTTCTGAAAGCCACCCCAAAACTTTGAAGTGAATCGGGGGTCTCGATCTGAAACAATCGAAGTAGGCACTCCACGAAGTCTCACTATCTCCTTCACGTACAACTTGCATAAAGCATCAACCGTGTACGACATCGACACGGGAAGGAAATGCGCTGACTTCGTCAAACGGTCCACAATCACCCATATAGCATCATGTCCAAGCTTGGACTTAGGCAGTCCAGTCACAAAGTCCATAGAAATATGCTCCCACTTCCAAGTAGGAATAGATAATGGCTGCAACATACCTCCTGGCCTCTGATGCTCCGCCTTCACCTGCTGACAAGTGAGGCACTTGGACACATACTCTGCTACATCTTTCTTCATCCCACTCCACCAAAACTGCCTACGCAAATCTTTATACATCTTGGTGCTCCCTGGGTGCACCGTATAACGAGATCGATGTGCCTCCCAAAGGATCTGCCCTTTGAGATCATTACTATCGGGAACACACAATCTCAATCTATACCTCAATCCACCATCTGATCCAATCAACCACACGGTAGGACAATCATCCAACAAGTCCACCACTAACTCCGCCACCTTAGCACGTAAGAACTCGTCATGTGCCTGGCCCTGGATGATCCTAGAAATCAAGGTGGGCTGCACAGAAGCGCTTCCAAGGAAGATCCCCTGCTCCTTGCCCGATGGTAGAATGCCAAACTCAGAAGCAGTCTCCAACATGAGCCACTCCTGCACCATCATAGAGGCGACTATACCCCTAGGCTTCCTGCTCAATGCATCCGCCACTACATTGGCTTTCCCAGGGTGATACTCCAAAGTGAAGTCATAGTCCTTAAGGAGCTCCATCCACCTCCTTTGCCTCATGTTCAAATCTTTCTGAGAGAATAAATACTTCAAACTCTTATGATCAGAAAAGAGTTCGAACTTCTCCCCATACAAGTAATGCCTCCAAATCTTCAAGGCAAAAACTACCGCGGCTAACTCTAGGTCATGAGTGGGGTAATTCTTCTCATGAATTTTCAACTGTCTAGAGCCATAAGCCACAACACCGCCAAGCTGCATCAACACACAACCCAAACCCCGATGAGATGCATCGCTATAAACAACATAGCCAACACCACTAATAGGAATGACCAACACTGGAGCGGTAGTCAACCTAGTCTTCAGCTCCTCAAAAGCTTTTTCACACTCTTCGGTCCACACAAACTTGGCATCCTTCTTTGTCAACTTGGTCAAAGAAGAGGCAATGCTAGAAAATCCCTCAATAAATCTCCGGTGGTATCCTGCCAACCCAAGAAAACTACGGATCTCCGTAGGAGTAGTGGGACGACTCCAATTCAACACCGCCTCCACCTTAGAGGGATCCACCGAAATCCCCTCCTTTGATACCACATGACCAAGGAACCTGACCTCTTCCTTCCAAAACTCACACTTCCCAAACTTTGCATACAACTTGGCCTCCCTAAGAACCTGTAGTACAATCCGTAGATGCCTATCATGATCCTCCAAAGTCTTGGAGTAAATCAAAATATCATCCACAAATACTACTACAAACACATCCAAATAAGGACTGAACATGCGGTTCATCAAATCCATAAAAGCAGCAGGGGCATTGGTTAGACCAAAAGGCATAACAACGAACTCATAATGCCCATATCTAGACCTGAATGCTGTCTTCGGAATGTCCTCCTCCTTCACCCTCAACTGGTGATAACCGAACCTCAGGTCAATCTTAGAGAATACCGTAGCACCTCTAAGCTGATCAAACAAATCATCAATCCTAGGTAAGGGATACCTATTCTTGATGGTCACCTTATTCAACTCCCGATAGTCCACACACAATCGGAGTGTATCATCCTTCTTCCTCACAAATAAAACTGGTGCACCCCATGGCGAGGTGCTAGGTCTAATGAATCCCTGCTCAAGAAGACCCTCAATCTGAACCTTCAACTCCTGAAGTTCAATTCTCCCCATTTGATAAGGAGTCTTTGATACCGGTGAAGTACCTGGTACCACATCGATCGCAAACTCCACTACCCTCTTAGGAGGTAATCCCGGAATCTCCTGGAACACATCACTAAACTCAGAGACCACTGCAATATCCGCAATACCCACGGTACTACCGGTAGCCTCAATGTGTGCCAACACTCCTTCCCACATGGCAGTGTCTGACCTATGACAACGATAGCGAAAACTCGGCTGTCCAGGGATGTGGAAAGACACCACCATATCAAAACAGTCAATCATAGCATGGTTTGACCTTAGCCAATCCACTCCCAAAATAACATCATAGGAGCGGTCTGGAATCACAATGAGAGAAGCAAGCAACTCTCTACCACTAATCACTATAGGGCATGCTTCACACAAAGTGCCAAGCTCAATAGAAACACCGAGGGGCGAAGAAACACACAAGGATCTAGTAAGCGGTGTCGGAGTCAAGCCTAATGCCCTCACCACCGAGCTAGATATGAAGGAATGGGTTGCCCCCGTATCAAACAGCACTGAAGCAAGCAGATCAAAAACAAGAATGCTACCTTCCACTCCTGCACCACGCTGACTGATGGCATAAACTCTAGCTGGCGCTGGAAGTAATGGTCTCTGCTGAACACCCTGCCCTCCAGCCCGAGGTCGGGTGCAATCCCTAGCAAAATGGCCTGCCTGCCCACAAGCGAAGCATCCCTGCCTCCTGGGCTTCGTGCATGCCGAAGAGAAATGGCCCGGCTCACCACAGTTGAAACACTTCAGTGGTGCTGCCTGCCTAATAGGTGGAGCCCTAAAGGGGCAGTAGCTGCTCTTGCTGGAGCCAGCTGGTGAGTCCGCCGCCTCTTCCCAAAACCACCTCTGTGGTCATCTGCACTGCTACTCCCAGCCAGGGCCTTGCCCTTCCCCTGAACATCTCTATGCCTCTCTACCTCATGCATCGCCTCCTCCTGCTCAACTGCAAGGGCACTCTCAACCGCCTCTGCTAGAGTAGCAAACCGGTGGGAAGTCACCAGTTTCCGGAGCTCATGCCTCAAACCCCGAATGAACTTCCGTGCCAACTCCACTGCATCCATCTCTCTAGCAAAACGATACAGCTGAGAAAAGCGGGCCTCATAATCCCTGACACTCATCGGGCCCTGCACTAGAGCTATGAACTCAAGCTCCAACTGCTCCCTCACTGTAACAGGAAAATACTTCTCCCGAAAGAGCTGAACAAACCCCTCCCAAGTCAAGGCAGTCACATCTCTGGATCTCTCTACCCCGCTCCACCATACCCGTGCCTCATCCTTGAGAAGAAACGCAGCAATACGCATCTTCTCAATCTCCGTACACGTGATCATGGTGAAGTATGTCTCAATGCCCTCTATCCAATGATCAGCTACGAGGTAGTCTGTACCTCCCAGAAAGGAAGGCGCTCCTAACTTGATGATACCCTGAGCCAGCCTGGCCAATCGTAGACCATCATCTACTGCAACAGGCACCGGCACCTCCAACACTACCTCGTCCTCAAAGAAATCATCCACAGGTGGAGCCCTACCTCCGCCTCTGGCCCCACCTGCCCCTCTGGCTCTACCGGCCCCTCTGGCCCTATCGGCCCCACTGGCCCTACCTCGGCCTCTAGCTCTCCCTCGCGGAGAATCCATCACCTAAGAATCAAACAAACCTTGGTTAACTCATGCATAAAACTTAAACCAAAGTATAAGTCAAATGCGACATTTATTAACCAAGGCACTAACTCAAGATGGAACACCAAGATTTAAAAAAAAACACTAACAGAGTACTCTCTACTCTGACATCCTATTAACCTAGAGGCGACACCTAACCCTTCACATACCCAATGACAAATCAATACCGAAGAGTTTATGATGGTGATCCGCTGCAGTCGGGCCATCACTCCGAAGTATTGATTATCACCAAATATGTAACCTTCGCTCTGATACCAACTGTCACGCCCCTATTTTTTTGAAAGATAAATTCAAAAAAAATTTGGCATGATATATCTTAAAATATTAACATCCCAAAACCTGTTTTCAACGAAACAAACAAGGAAAATAAACTCAATGTGTAAAGTAAATTTACACACAACCCTAAATTGAGTTAGATATTACATTTCCTTGTTTTACATAACTTTAGAACAAGAGAGGAAACGCTCATATGAGTTCAACAATTCATATCCCCATGAATATAAAAGAATATACAAACACACCCCAAACCCAACAAAAAACCCTGCCACTACGCCTCCATCTCAACCCTGCTGATCCTCACCTGCAGGTCTAACCCCTACACCAAATAATGGTGCACCGGGTTGTAAACAACAAACCCGGTAAGCTAAAAAGCTCGTATGAGTAAACTCAAAAACGTCACAACATTTATCACATCCAATATTCATAAGAGAGATTGGATCAGTAATTTCAAAACCACACATCAAACACATTTCCCAAAAGATGTACCCATGAGTCCCAGATATTTAATAAAATACCTCTCATGACCTACAACAACACTATGTGTACCCATGGGTCCCAGATACTATACAGTATCTCCCATGACCTACACTGACAGACGGACTAGAGCTCTATTCCTACCGTACCCAATCACCCGGCCAAAGGCTTGGGATCCCGGTTTGACTGTCTAACATCACCACAAAAATGATAAATAGCATCTTAACCGCAACCAATCACCCAAAAAGGGCTTGGAACCCGGTTTGGCTATTTATCCAACAATCATTAAAATTTCACAACATTATCCACAACAACACATGATCACAAATATAATTCTCAACAACATAATATATATCGCATCATTATTCTCAACATCACAATATAAAGAAAACTTGTTTTTATCTTACCTATGAGCCGTTGGCGATCAAGCTCATATAATTTTAAAACAATTTAAAAGCATAATAAACAGAACCAACATCATCATCATTATCATGATATAACCATAAAAACCTTAGGTTCAAAAGTGAACCTCGGTGAGATTTACTCACCTAGATATCCAGCTGCAATTTCCACAACCAAAAATAGCATGCGAAACACAACTTCACAACCACCTAAAAACACACAATTAAAACCTTAGTAACTAAAAATACTAAAGGCTAACACAAAACCCTCAACTAATCCCTTAAATCAAGAGATGACAACTTTCCAAAGTTGTCGAACTTAGAGACCCACAAGGGCTGCCTCTAATCCTCCATTCCTAACTCAAACCTCCACCAAACCTAAAATCACATTTAACGTTCTAACATGCCAACAATTCTTAAAAACTAACCAAACTACCACTCATCAGGCTCACAGCAGTAAGGACTACCTAACACAGAAAACTAGGGCTGCAACTCAACCGGACGCGCCGCCACAGGCGGCGGCGAGTGGGCCTCACGCGCCACCCAAACTTCCGAATTTGAGAAAACTCCCAACAGCAAAGTTGAAGCTTGAAGCAAGGGTAACAACTTTTGTACCTGAGACTTTGGCCAAAAATGGCCGGAACTGGCCGGAAAATCGCCCGAACAGTGACCAGAATTTTCGAAGCCAAATCTGCAAAACCGGCCTTAAAACCTTAAAAACTTGCTTCAATCCAAGCCTAAACACTACCAGGGGAAGGAGAGGATCAAAACTCACCAAAGAAAGTACCCCGTCACCGCCGTACACGGCGGTTCCGACCGGTGGCACAACAGCCCCTTTTTGCCGGCCAAAACGTCGTTTCCGGCGTCCTACTCCGAGCAGCAGCTGCCCAGCCTTGAAGAGGGCACTTGTGGGAGTCGAACGGGACCGGTGGCGGTCCAAACGGCGGCCGGACGGAGGAGCTAGCTCCGGCAGAAAACTTCCTCTCGGGGAAGTTCGGGAGAGAAAAGGGTGAAGGGGAAAAGAAGAGAGAAAAAAAATGAGGTCGGGTGAAGTGCGTGAGGAGAGAGAGAGAGCTGCTTTAAATGCTAGGGTTTCCAAAAAAAAATAACCCACACACAATTTCCCACTTAAACACTTTCCACACCCGGAACCTAACTTCCTTCGACCACAACTTTCTCTCACAACTTCCGATTTAAGCGTGCTGCTTGTCTACAAACTCGTATCGACAAGCTCTACAACTTTCACGAAGGAAGTTTTCGAAGATAACTTACGGAAAATAAAGTCAACTTTTGGTCTATTAAAAATCAAGGCAACTTAAAATAAACTCCCGAAACTTCAACTTCGCATAAACCCAAGAATTTTCATGAATAATCCTTCATTAATTAAAGGAATAATACAAGGAAAAATGATATGAAAATCTAGGGTATTACATGGAGTCACTGGCGGGGGCAGTGGATAAATCGGCGTCCCTGAGCCATCAACTACAGGTAAGGCCGGTATCATCCGTGGAAGGAACAGATGAGGCGGCGGCATCTGTACCCCAGATGACCCACTATCCGAAGAAGTAGGACCCGGAGTGGGCGCCCGGTGTATCTTAGGCATACGGGGTGCAGACACCTCCGTCTGGGTCTGAGGCCACAGCTACCTCGAGGAACGAGGGACGGCCGCCTGCCTCGATGAAAGGGGCACCTCCAGCTGCCTCTGCGCCGTCTCCAGAAGGCTCGTACGTCTGGCTGTCATCTGGCCCTGAAACGTCGTTTGGGGGTTGCTAGAGGTTCCCTCAGACGATTCGGACCTTTGGCCCTTCGAACTCTTCTTCGATCTAAAATAGCCGCTCATCCTATTTAAAATATTAATTAGAATCAAGGCTGAGGCAACATTGAAAAAGTAAAAATTCAAGCTTATCCTTCTCAAATCTAAGGCTTTAGATTATTTTGTCTTTATTGTATAAAAAATATTTTTGAAACCATATTTTTTCATTATGTTCATGCTTAAATTTAAACACTTAATATAATGTGAAATATATATATGTTTAAAATTATACTTATTCAAAAATATGAATTCAATAATATATATATATATATATATATATTCATCCAGATTTGATATAAGTTTTTGTATTTTGTATTTTGTATCTTATGTTTAAAAATTCGTACCCAGCCCACGATAAAATCAGTACCTAATCATGGAATGCAAGCATCAAGTTCATTATCAACAAAGCATATGTTTAAAAAATAACGATAATTTATCTCCTAAACATAAATTAGGCAAATTAGACGGTACATAAAACATAAAACATAGCCTAAAAATAAATTCGAAATCAAAAGTAAAAAAGAAGAAAAACGCTAACCTTGGAGACCGGGAGAGAGAGGGAGGAGGGAGGAGGTGGAGGTGGAGACCGGGAGAGGGAGGGGGCGAGTGAGGGAGGAGGGAGGAAGGAGGAGGCGGAGACGGGAGAGGGAGGGAGGAGGGAGGAGACCGGCCGAGAGAGGGAGAGGGAGGAGGGAGGAGACCGGGACCGGGAGAGGGAGGGAGGAGGGAGGGAGGGAGGAGGGAGGACGGAGGAGACCGGGTGAGGGAGGAGGGAGGAGACCGGGACCGGGAGAGGGTGGGAGGAGGGAGGGAGGGAGGGAGGAGGGAGGAGGCGGAGACGGGAGAGGGAGGGAGGACGGAGGAGACCAGCTGGGAGAGGGAGGAGGGAGGAGACCGGGATCGGGAGAGGGAGGGAGGGAGGAGGGAGGAGGCTAGGGTTTCACAGTTAAACCCGAAAACTTTAGCCGACGAAATAATTATTTCGTCGGCTAAACCTTCTAAACTCGTCGGCTAAAACTTTGAAATTCGTCGGCTTAACCTTTGAAATTCGTCGGCTAAAAGTACTTTTATACATTTGGCATGTTGTGATTGTGATGATCAAACTTAAGAAACAGAAATCCAACCGTCAGATCTGACCATCATGATAAAATACATGTATGGGAAAAAATTCAACTTGATCCGAAAAGTATAAGGGCTCGATCCGGACGGTCAATCTCGTAAGTCAAACCCCTAAACGCACGGAAAAGGTCGTTCGACCGTCTAAATTACGTATTTTGGTCGGACATCCAACTGAAAATAGTTTTAAACCGATGACACGCAACAAGTCGTATAAAAATTTTACGTAAAATAACCACCGAATATAGGGCTACTCATAGGGGAAAAAAATGAAAAATTGCATTGACCGCAACTATCGGCACCGAATATTTTACCGGAATAGTGTGATTTTTCAACTGTGGATGTATTTCAACATTCTCGTCATATCTTATTTTATGACTTTTGGCGTTTGAAGGTTTTACGTATAGTTTGTTTTTGAAACGGAACATTTACATAACACTAGGTAAACAAGTTATACAACATTAGTATACATGTTGTGATTGTGATGATCACCGATAATAGTCAACTCCATTCCGCCCACCATGTGCCATGACCTCAGAATTATGTGTTCTCCTTCTGATGTCTCTTTGTTCGCATATAAATTGCACGCCATTCACCTTGCACATCGGATAAACTCTTGACATTATCAGCTTCATCGCTAGAAGTCTTAGTTCGTGCGACCAATTTGGGTGACCATCAAATTGAATATGGTTCATCTGCAACCAACCATTCAACTGTAAATATGGATAATTATGCAATAAACATAAACACGTACAGAAAAATTAAATTACGTACCTGGCCGCCAAAATAATCTGCGAACTCCTGTTGTGGTACTCGAGATCACCTTGAATGTCTAGACAATATAGATGGATGTCTTTCCAGTATTCAACTTATGGACAGTTAATCAATACCCACCAGTGGGCAATGACTATCTCCACTTCTTAATTATGGACAGATTTCAACAACACCCAAACTTTTTCTCCCGTTTTTTCTTCTCATATGAACTGTTGTCCAGATCTGCGAATATAAAGAACTTTAGCCGACGAAATTATATTTTCGTCGGCTATAGTCATCTTTAGCCGACGAAATTAAAATTTCGTCAGCTAAAGAAAGTTTAAAGTCGTCGGCTAAAGTCACAGACTTTAGCCGACAAAAATAAATTCTGAACTGAGGTCCAGCCTGGCTAGACTCCCAAACTTTAAGAAAATGCCTCTCAGGCATGGATATTATATATAGTATGTATGCACACTCGCCTGACCCTTTGTACGATATCTATGAACAACTTGAATAAGGTAGATATCATACAAAGCTACTATGCTTGCGTCTAACGCTCACATCACCCCACACCGGAATTGTACCTCGCATATGGGGGAAAGCGGCCGAGTGGTAATATATACGTGCTTACTCCTTGTACGAAATCTTTGAATAATTAAATGCGAAATTAGAAAGTCGCACAGGGCTACGACGCTCGCGTCTAACGCTCACGTCACCCATACCGGAATTGTACCTCGCGTATGGGGGAAATCACGTATAGATAGTTATCATTTAATCATATACATACTATTCTCATATAAGAGTATAATCACCGAAATTCTTAATTTCGGGAAATATCCAACAACAGAAAATCATTCAAATGATAAAGCATTTCGAATACAATATTTAAAACAAAGGTCCACTCACAGGTTAGGCCGGCCTAAGCCTGATGTCAGTCGGAGGTCTCTTCCGCTCGAGCCTCCTCACGTCATGTTCCATATAAATAAAACCTTAAATAAAACACTGACGCTTAAAGCAAAACAAGCATAATTAAATATGCTTCGCGGTCAACCAAGCCTAACACTTCAAAATCTTAAATCCATTGCCAACCTTAAAACTCCACAAATTTTACCGACATCCTCAAAATCACCTTCCACCAAATAAAAATCCAATGGCCGGATTATAAATTAATAATCCGCCAAAAATACCAAACTTCAACAATTCTTAAACCTATCCAAAACTCCTCCAAAAATTCTAAAACTTATTCCATTAAACTCCTCACATTTTACTCCAATTCATTCACCTTGCCCTGTGACAATTTTTTCAGCTCACACCCTTCTGTGGGAGCGGACCTCGCGTTTAGCTCCGCCTCAGTATCTAACCTCGCCTCATTAACTCCCACTAACTCGCCTTGCCAATCTGGCCTGCGAGGCGACTGACTCTGCCACATTTATTGTAAATGTCAATTAAATTTTTTTTATTTTGACTACGCGCCTATGTAATTTTTTTTCAGTTCGCTCTCTTTTGTGCTAGCGGGCTCCGCGCCTCGCCCCGCCTGACACAATACTAGATGTGTTACTCCACTAGCACAAAAGAGTTACTCCACATGGATTGGAGTAATACCAGATGACGCAATACCACATGATAGTGGAGTAACTCACCTCACCCTAATCCACCTAGCATACTAATCCACCTCGCGTCACTTGTTAACACGTGTCCCATTCGCCCAACATGCACTGTGAATATGTGTTACTGTCATAACCCGAGATATACATGTCTTCCACTCACACTCCTCGCTTCCCCCTCGGTTTACATCGGAAGGTGTGAAGGTCCATTTGTTTTTTACAAAGGGCATAGTTATTTTTATAATAAGAGCGTGGCTCGCTAAAATAAATAAGCATGCAGGGAAAAGTAATTTTTTTAGCTTGAAATTTATTTAAATATGATAAGTGATAAATACAGTTGTCAAAATATATATGAACATTCACTTCGGAGGAAAATGTATATGTAAAGATACGTGTAAGTTAATGTATATACTTTTGACAGTATTAGCAGTTCGTTATGCTTTTATGTGATTATAAATTTTGCAAAACATCTTTAAATACTATATTTTTAGTATATTGGGGATTTGGGATTTCATTATTGTTGTCTATTAAAATTTTAAGGCGATCTTTTGATGTAGCTCTTGATAAAGCAACATAAAGTTGTCCATGAGTAAATATTAGTTCTGAAAGATATATACCAACTTGGTTACGCGATTGACCTTGACTTTTATTTATAGTCATTGCATAACATGGTTTTATAGGGAACTGACGGCGTTTCAAGGTAAATGGCCATTTAGTTTCAGTTGCGGTTAACACTATTCGTAGTATAAACACTTTATGTCCAATATTGTTTCCTGCTAGGATTGTTGCTTCTATTAACCTATCATATAATTTTGTTATGGTTAATCTCGTACCATTACATAAACCACACATTTGATTCAAGTTTCTTAATAACATGATTGGCATACCATTTTTTAAAATTAATTCGTGTGATGGTAATCCGCTGAATTCTACTTGATTTAAAAACTCAATTGGATATAGAAGATTAATATTTTCGTTATCACCAGAATCAGAAGAGATTGTATCAGAACTGTAATACGTAGTTTTTTCCCCTGGTAGTATGCTTATTGCATAATTATTTATATTTTGAGCAGTTGAATTGTGTTGTGTGACAATTGCACGTTCTCTTAAGTACGTAACGTTTTTATAATTGTTTTGAAAGTTAGGATACGTTGCGTTAAAAATTGCTTGTATAGGATCAACATAAGAATCAATTAATAAATTTTCTGGTATTTTGATCCAAGACTTATCGTTATCATTTACATGATATGATGATTGTATACGGCCTTCGCCGATTTCTAACATCCATCTCGCAAAAGCTGAGATATCTTTTTTTTCATTTTCAGTAAGATCATTCTTTAATAGTCGTATATTTTTTGTTAAGTTAAATATTTCAAATGATGGCCAAAGATGCGAGCTGTTTAATGAAACGTCTATAATTTTTTCTTTACTTTTTTCAATAGGTAAAATTTGTCTAAAATCTCCTCCTAATAAAATTGGTATTCCACCAAATGGTTTTTTTGCTTGAACTAATCCACCTCACCCTACTCCATTGCGTGGTGGATTAGGGTGAGGTGAGTTACTCCGCTAGCACAAAAGTGTGCCTCGCCCTTTTTTGTCGCCTTGATAAATAACATAGGAACATTGGAAGCTTGGACTCTTCACGCACCTCGTCCTATCATGTCTGACTCATTCGCCTCGCCTGACGTTCTAACTTATTTTGCCTCGCCTCATCCCCGCAGTCTCACTCACTACACTCGGTCCGCCATGTCTGACTCACGTCGCCCATACTAATCCACCTCGCGTCACTTGTTAACATGTGTCTCATTTGCCCAACACACACTGTGAATATGTGTTACTGTCATAACCCTAGATATGCATGTCTTCCACTCACACTCCTCGCCTCCCCCTCAGTTTACATCGGAAGGTGTGAAGGTCCTTTTGTATTTTACAAAGGGCGTAGTTATTTTTATAATAAGAGCGTGGCTCGCTAAAATAAATAAGCATGCAAGGAAAAGTAATTTTTTTAGCTTGAAATTTATTTAAATATGATAAATACAGTTGTCAAAATATATATGAACATTCACTTCGGAGGAAAATGTATATGTAAAGATACGTGTAAGTTAATGTATATACTTTTGACAGTATTAGCAGTTCGTTATGCTTTTATGTGATTATAAATTGAGAAAAATGCACCAACAGTGTCTGAACTCTTTAAGGACTGTCAATATGGTACCCAAACTTTCAAATGTATCAAAGTGATACCTGGACTTGGTTTTCTGTACTAATGTCGTACCTGTCGTCACTTTCCATCACAGCTCTGTTAGTTCATGTCACATGTGACGCACGTGACTGAAAAAAAGAGTAAATGATTGAGCTACCCCTTCAGTAGAACACTCCATTTTTTCCCGCCAGAACAAGTTTTTGACCTCTGAAATTGATTTATTTCCCTCCTTTTGGACAAACCTATATTGCTGCACTGCTAAAATACATAACCAATTAAAGTAAAAACCTGGTTATATATGTTTTTCAGAAAAAAAAATCTGGTTGTACTGTATATAAGAGATCTCTATATATATAACTCCATAAACTCTGCAAATATAAACCATATACAACCATACAAATCTGTTTATACCAAAACAGTACCATGTAAAACCCTGTAAATCTGAGTTATGAAATCTAACTCCATACAAATCTGGGATTGGACACATTTTCTTGAAATTGGATGTCATCATCTGAATCAGCAGGATCGTAATCTGAGTCAATATAAAAAGAAGAATCTGATGAACTTGAGTCACCATCCTCTTCAAATTCATAGACCCTCTTTCCTTTGCTTCTGGTGTTGTACCTTGCCTCTTTTGTTTTCCTCCCTTTATACTTTGATGCAACAGCTACTCTTACAACCTTCTTGCCCTTCTTTTTGGATGCAGCAACTCCAGCTACCTTTTCAGATGCAGCAAATGGTTCAAATCCACTAAATACTCCCACACACCCTAATCTATGCTCATTGTTACTATTCTGCCCCTGCCCCATTCCTTCACTAGTAAACAAATCAACAAATCAGGCACCAAGTCACTAAGACCATTGAAGGTGCTATGACTTGCCTGTTGATCGCGCACAAGGCCATCCATACCATTATCCAAGTCTAAATTGATGACACTATCTACCCTTGCAATGCTACTGCTTCCTTCACCAACTACTCTGCCATTATTAGAACCCCTCACAGTTAGCCTATTTAACTTGCTTCCAAAAATGTTAGCATCAAGTTCAACATTTGCTCTCTCTGCAGCTGTCATACTATGCAGAGGGTTCTCCCAGTCAGGATCAACAGGTCTCAAATCATCCTCTTCAGCCTCCTTTTTTCTCCTCTTACCACCACCAGTTATGAAGATACTAATATGTCTTGTCTTCGTTGGAATAAGCTTCACCATCTCAAGTGCATCGACATCATTCTTAATCAGTTTCCAACCCTCATTGCAAAGTGTCTTAGGCAGCTTGAAGTAGTATGATATTGGCTTCTCCCTGTACCCAAGATCCCAAGCTATGTTTCCAAACTCTGTCCATGCAATCTTATCAGAGTCTAGACCATCTAGCCAAAGTTTTCCACCATCCTTGTTAAACCTTGCTACTTTGTACTTCTTCGTACCATCAGGCATCTTGTCAAAGTAACCAGCATGGTGTAGTTCCATTGTATATAAATCCTCTTTAACTGAAAATCAAATCAAAAGTACAAGGGTAAAAATCCACAATATGTCCCAATATTATTCACAGTTCATAACCAAATGGGCAGCAAAACATTAACCGAAAAGAACATTATAATACAATAGATCTATCTATTATATCCAAGAATTTACATAAAAGAAAAAGCCCTAAATCTGAATATATAATTGAAAACCCAGAACAATGAGAAGAGGTTTCTGGAAACCTAAACGTGAAGAATCTGATGCTTAACAACTACATGACAAGGATAATATTATTTCTAAACGTGATCTCTTTATCAATACATACATGGATCACTCACTTTCATTTATAAATTCATCCCCTGATCCCGATACCAAAATTCTAATCTAGGTTAACATAATATAAACCCAGATTCTATTAAAACATGAGTTACCATGTACGACCAAGATTTCAAATTGAAAAGAGAAGTAGAACTTACTATGGTCTCGTCTAGGTCCATTTTCCCTCAAATATCTCCACATCTTCGCCGCCGTCTCTCACTTCTCCCCCCTGTTTGGTTTTAGAGCAGAGTATGAGATCTTGGTCTTTTAAACTCTTCCGAGTCTGGAGGGAATCGAGGTTTAGGGAAATAGGGTTGGGTGGAGAAAAAGTCATTTATGTCCTCAATTTCCAACTCACATGACCCGCACGTGTTTATCAATGACGGAGCTGTGACGAAAAATGACGACAGGTACGACGTTGGTACAAAAATACAAGTCCAGGTATCACTTTGATACATTTAAAAGTTCGGGTACCATATTGACAGTCCTCCAAGAGTTCAGACACTGTTGGTGCATTTTTCTCTTATAAATTTTGCAAAACATCTTTAAATACTATATTTTTAGTATATTGATTTGGGATTTCATTATTGTTGTCTATTAAAATTTTAAGGCGATCTTTTGATGTCGCTCTTGATAAAGCAACATAAAGTTGTCCATTAGTAAATATTGGTTCTGAAAGATATATACCAACTTGGTTAAGCGATTGACCTTGACTTTTATTTATAGTCATTACATAACATGGTTTTATAGGGAACTGACGGCATTTCAAGGTAAATGGTCATTTAGTTTCAGTTGCGGTTAACACTATTCGTGGTATAAACACTTTATGTTCAATATTGTTTCCTGTTAGGATTGTTGCTTCTATTAACCTATCATATAATTTTGTTATGGTTAATCTCGTATCATTACATAAACCACACATTTGATTCAAGTTTCTTAATAACATGATTGGCATACCATTTTTTAAAATTAATTCGTGTGATGGTAATCCGTTGAATTCTAGTTGATTTAAAAACTCAGTTGGATATAGAAGATTAATATTTTCGTTATCACCAGAATCAGAAGATATTGTATCAGAACTGTAATACGTAGTTTTTCCCCTGGTAGTATGCTTATTGCATGATTATTTATATTTTGAGCAGTTGAATTGTGTGGTGTGACAATTGCACGTTCTCTTAAGTACGTAACGTTTTTATAATTGTTTTGAAAGTTAGGATACGTTGCGTTAAAAATTGCTTGTATAGGATCAACATAAGAATCAATTAATAAATTTTCTGGTATTTTGATCCAAGACGTATCGTTATCATTTACATGATATGATGATTGTATACGGCCTTCGCCGATTTTTAACATCCATCTCGCAAAGGTTGAGATATCTTTTTTTTCATTTTCAATTAGATCATTCTTTAATAGTTGTATATTTTCTGTTAAGTTAAATATTTCAAATGATGGCCAAAGATGCGAGCTGTTTAATGAAATGTCTATAATTTTTTCTTTACTTTTTTCAATTGGTAAAATTTGTCTAAAATCTCCTCCTAATAAAATTGGTAGTCCACCAAATGGTTTTTTTGCTTGAACTTGTATATCATCAGAATTTGAAAGAATGTCGCGAAGAGATTTTTCTAGCGACTCGAAACAATATATGTTACACATTGGAGCATCATCCCAAATAATTAAATCTGTTTTTTCCAAAAGTTTCGCATGAAGTGTTCCTTGTTTAATTAAGCATGTAGTATAGTCATTACTGTGAGAGGTATTTTAAAGCGGGAATGTGCAGTTCTGCCGTTTCGATGTAATAACGATGCAATACCAGATGAAGCTACAGCTAGAACAATTTTTCCTTCTGATCTTAATCTGCAAATAATAGTATGCCATAAAAAAGTTTTCCCTGTGCCTCCACTACCGTGAACGAAAAAAGTTACAGGTTTTTTTTCTTCAACAACGTTGATAACTCGGTCATACACATTTCTTTGGGTAGTATTTAATTGAATGATGAGATTTGCATGTTCTTGTTGAAGTGCTTGAATATTATAGCTGAATTATTCTCTTAACAACTTGTTGTTGAGGTCCGACATCTTGTTTTCATTCGGCATTGGTAATTGATAATATTTTCATGACTTGGATGACATATTCAACAGTCGTTCCAGTTCAAACAGAAGATTATTTTTGAGTTGTGACTCAGGTATATTTAAATCAGGATTAACTAACTCAGTTCGAGTTTTATATATGATATCTTCACACATGTTTAACCAATGTACCTCGAGAAGATTTTTTGGATTTACAACGTCACAAAATATAAGTATGGTAACAAATAAATAACGCATTTCTAGAGCAGTAGCAACATGGGCTGAATTTGTTAATGCTTCAATCCATTCTTTGTCATTACCTAATAGACCTAAAGCTTGACATGCTTCTTGATAAGAAGAATATGTAACAACATTAATAGTTTTGACCAAAATAAAATCACAACAACCTTTTTGAATCGTTAGTACCATTCGCAAGAAGTATAATTCGCCTCTCATGGTGTGTATATAAGATATTCTACCAATTGTTTTATATTGTTTTCTTGGTGTCCACACTTTTGTGTTTTTATTCCAAACAAATTTAGTCGGAAATTCAGCATAAGTTAACTCTTTTGCCTCAGTATGAATATTATCTTTTTGGAAATTTGTGTTTGCACTAAACCAACCAGTGAGAGTTGTATGATCAGTTGCTTTATTTTTTACAACATGCATATTCAAGAGAATCAGTTTCTCTAAACACAACACTTTCTTCTGAAGGAAGATGAACATCTAAACGTAAGACTGCATGATGTTTCGAATGAATTGAATATTCAAGTCTCCATACAGATTCATGTGGGCCAAGATATCGACAATTGAGATAAGATTGAATTTCATCATTCGTATTGCCGTATATTCCTACTTGTGTTCTATCTGGGCCTTTGTTGATATATTTAAATAAATACATGATCAACATGGATTGAGAACATGATTCAACATTTATATGAGCATTATATCTTAATAATAAATTAGCATTATAAAGTACGACAAATTCATTTCCAATCTGTATCTTATCTTTTATACTGAATTTTGTTTCATCATCACGCCGTTTGTATATTGGTGATTTGATTGTTTGGAATATGGTCTCGTTATTGTATTGTTTTGGAAAAAATTTCGAACATTTATGATCGCGCATGCATGGAGCTTTCATATCTATTTCTCCACAAGGTCCATGAATCATGAATTGAGTAATAGTTTCGTAGCGTTTTAAATTTTTTTTCTTATCTGGTAATTCAGCTGAAATAATAGAATCAATGTCATTTGGTGTGTACTTTTTTTAACCAAAACAACATATGAGCATGAGGCAACCCTCTTTTTTAGAATTCAACTGTGTGTACGTTTGCCTCAATTTCTCCAAAAGGTTTACCAGATTTAATATATGTTACCATATCTTTCAATTTGAATTTGAAGATTCTGGAAATTATATCAGGTCTATCTTCTTGTTTATATCCAGGATTTTGTTCAAAATATCTTAATATCTCAATCCATTTTGTGTTGCATGTGAAAGTAATAAACAAATCTGGATTCCCGTATTGTCTACAAATTGCCATTGCATCCTGATAATTATTTTTCATGTCTCGAGGAATACCAATGTGTGAACTTGGTAAGAAATTCTTTTGCCCAACATCACGACCCAAATTAATTCCACCTGAATGAGCAATATAAATTTCATCACGTTTTTCAGTTCTATATTTATCATTATTTTTCCTAATAAAGCACAGACGGTCTTCTTCAACTGTTGCACAAACATCTACTAAATATTGTTGAAATAATCTTCCAACTTTTAATAAAGAATTTCTATTTTTTTCTCTATCATGAATTTGATATGCTATGAAACTCCGCATCGACATTTTATCTCTTTTATTTCTTGCATTTGTGGCAGTTGACTTTAATGTTAAACCAAGTTTGTGTCACACCCCAGTTCTTAAGTTATTTTACGGTTATTTATTCCGGTATTATTTTGATCTTTTACCGTATTAATTAACCGTTTACTGTTAAGGACTTTAAAGTTGACTTTTTATTCCGTTGGGAATTTGGGAAAACTTTCTTCATGAAAGTTGTAGAGGACGTCGTTATGAGTTCGTACACATGCTACGCGTTGAATTCAGAGTTAGCATGGTAAAGTTTTCGGGTAGATAAAAAGGGGAAATTTTGTAGTGGGTATTAAATTGAGTTGGGCCGGGGGTGGCAGCCCAGGCCCAAGCCTTTTCCTTTTCTTCACTCTTCTTCCTTTTCTCTTCTTTCTCATCTGTTCTTCCCGAGACCGAGCTTCCTGCCGCCGGAAAGTCCCGCCGCCGTCCCGCCAGCGACGGACCGCCGCTCCGGCCCAGAAAGGACCCCTCCTGTCTCCTCTCTCTCCTCGGCCAACCATCCGAGCCGGTAGAGCAGCCGGAGAGGAGAAAAGCCGCCGGAACCGCCGATCGTCTTTTCACCGGAGCTCCGTCCTCCGGCCACCTTAGGCCGTGATTTTTGGCTCATCTTGTAGCTCTCGTCAAGGTGAGTATTCCAAAAGGAATCGGTCTATTTCGATCTCGTTGTGGTGTTTTGTATAATTGGAAGTTTTAGGGATTTTAGGAGGTTTTAGTTCGATTGCCCTAGTTAGCCTCGTAATTGGACTAAGTGCTAGTTGTGAAATTTGTTGGGTATGATGAGAGGATTATTCTGTAAAAATTTGAGAGGCATTGGAAGTCGCCGAAAAATGGCTGCCGGCCGCCGCCAGAAAAATATTTTATGTAAAGATTTTGATAAGGAGTTTAATGGAATAAGTTTTAGAATTTTTAGGGGAGTTTTGAATAGGTTTAAGAATTTTTGAAGTTAAGTATTTTTGACGGATTATTAATTAATAATTCGGCCATTGGAATTTATTTGGTGAAAAGTGTTTTTGAGGATGTCAGTAAAAATTTGTGGAGTTTTGAGGTTGGCTGTGGATTTAAGATTTTGGAGTATTAGGCTTGGTTAAGCGCGTAGCATATTAAATTATGCATATTTTGCCTTTAAACGTTCGGTGTTTCATTTAAGGTTTTAATATTATTTTTGTCCAGGCCGTGAGGAGATTATTCAGCAGAAGCTTCGGGTCGTCGACAGGCTTAGCCAAGCACTGTGAGTGGACCTTTGATTTAATCCCATGCATGCACTAAAGTTAATTAATTTCGATGGTATTTTAGAAATTTAGTATTTTCTTGGGATTTGTGAGTTCCCACTGTTATTTGGCGAACCCTCTTGCTCATTTCATTTGACATGTGGGACATGTCAATAGGTATTTTTATTTGGAATTCAATTGCACCCTAAAAGGGTTGACTGATATTAATTATTGTTAGCTTGGCGTGGGACGTCATTATATTTATTTAGCGGTCCTCATCATATGTGAGTAGAGCGTTTAGAGTGGGAAGTTATTATAATCCCACCAGCGGTCCTTATCATATGAGAGTTGAGCGCTTGGCATGGGACGCCATTATATTTATTTAGCGGTCCTCATCATATGTGAGTAGAGCGTTTAGAGTGGGAAGTTATTATAATCCCACCAGCGGTCCTTATCATATGAGAGTTGAGTGCTTAGCGTGGGACGCCATTATATTTATTTAGCGGTCCTCATCATATGAGGAGTTGGGCGCTTGGCGTGGGACGCCATTATATCTATTAAGCGGTCCTCATCATATGTGAGTTGAGTGCTTGGCGTGGGACGCTATTATAGCCTGAGCGGCTTATAGTTTTGGTGAAATATTTTTCCTTATTTATTGTGATTTATTGAGAACCAATGGGATTGGTCGTTATTTTGGTTTATAAGTATTTGCGGGAAGAGTTTTAAGAATGGCGTGCATAAATATTTTTCTAATTGAAATTATGGGAGAGCATAGATTTGATTTAATTGCTCCATATTTTTTTTGTCGTTTATTTTGTCCACTGACTCTAACATTTTAAATGCTTCTCCCCTGGGCTCTTCGTTTTTTAAAATGCCCAGTCTACAGAGTTCGGTTCGGCGAGGATAGGAGGCGTGTCATAGATTTCCACCTCATCCAGTTTTCCCATATAGGTTACTAGTTAACCTACTGTGTTGTTTATCTCATTTTCCTTAGTAGATGCTCTGATATTTATGGAAATGTCTAAGTGTATTATGAGATGTTGAAAATGATACATTTGTTTAAGTTTGCTAGAGAGAGTATTTGTGGATGTGGTTTGGGAGTTTTAGCGAGTTGGGTTTGGTGACCTTTCTTTCCGGTAGGGTTACCCATTTTCAAGGGAGGTTCTACGAAGAACTTTGGTAGAATTTTCTTTGAGGTGGGTCCCGCAGGATTCACCTCGAATTTCAGGATGAAATTCGGGGCGGGTCCTGACAGTTGGTATCATAGCATTAGGTTATCCGATTCCAGTCTTTCTGTGTTACTACCATATATGCTTAGTAACATTTAGTGTCATGAGGGTGATGGTCTGACCGCGGCGGATCCATTAGCTTATGAGTGAATGCTAAGTGTTTATTGAGTATATGGGGTAGTAGTCCGGTTCTTGTTTGTTTTGCTAAATATTTTATTCTCAGGTAATATGCCTCCTCGCCGAGCACCTATGCAGAATCCTCCAAGTGAGGAAGATGAGAACGTACAGAGTGATTGGACTACTACCATGGAGCAGTTCTTTCAGTGTTTTAGCACCAGTATGGTTCCTGAGATTAATTATGATAGAGCCTACAAGAATGGTGCTAGAGCGTTTAGCCATGCTGTTGAGCCTTTTGATGCTTAGAATTGGGTAGAGGCCATCGAGAAAATGTTTATTCAGGTAAGATGCCCTGAGGATTGGAAAGTGAGTTTGGCTACCCAGTTTTTGGAGAAGGAAGCATGGCATTGGTGGCTTGATTTGAGTAGAGGTATGGGAGAGGCTGCTGATCATTTGTCTTGGTATCAGTTCATAGCTCTTTTTAGAGAGCGTTATATTAGTCATGCTCATGTCAACCGTATGAAGGAGGAGTTGTTGAGTCTGCAGAAAGGTGATGACATGACAGTGATGGCTTTTGAGCAGCGATTTCGAGAGTTGTCATATTATGTGCCTAACTTGGTGAAGACAGATCAGGAAAAAGATTTATCAGTTCACCAAGGGTCTTGGTGGTATTTATGCAATCAGGATGACAGCGGTGCCTTATCAGTCATTTCATCAGGCGGTGACTTTTACTTTGAATATTGAGGCACAAGAGTTGGCAGCTGGTCGTCTTCGTGATGCTAGTGGTCATAGCCAGGGTTTATCAAAGAAATTGGTGTCCACTTCGGGTTCTGGATCATCTTCTGGCAGTGGGCATGGTAGCAGTTCAGGTTCAGGATCTGGTTTTAGAGGGAGATTCAAGAGGCATGATAGTAGGCCCTTCAAGAATTTCTTTGGGCATCAGCTTGAGCGATTCAGGAGTGGATCAAGCAGTAGGAGTGGGACTTCTGGTGGACAGTCTTTTCAGTCTGAGCAGAGTCAGTATCAGCGAGGGGGATGTTTTTAGTGTGGTCAGCTAGACCATTTCAAGAGGGACTGCCCTCTTCTGACTCAGGGAGCTACTTTTGCTCCTACTCAGGCCATGGGTCAGACATCAGCTGGTGGTTCTAGTAGTGGTACTCGCGCCATGGCTCCAGCCAAGGGCGGCTTTCTGCAGGGCAGAGGACAGAGAGGTCGTCCTGCCACTACTCAGGTGAGGCTTCATGTCATGACTTAGCAGGAGGGACGTACCTCCCCGAATGTCATTATTGGTACGTTGTAAATTTTCGGTCATCCTGCTTTCATATTGATAAACCCTGGGCGACGCATTCTTTCATGTCCAGTAGATTTTCCATTCTTGCCGATGTGCCCTCATTACCACTTCCAGGAGAGTGGCAGGTTTCTTTGCCCTCCGGTAATGTGATGAAGATAGATTGGGTATTTAGAGGTTGTGAAGTGTTGGTGGATGGTCTTAGCTTCGAAGTTGATTTAATCCCATAGGATATTGTGGAGTTTGATGTAATCTTGGGGATGGACTTCTTAGAGGCACATAGGGCCATGATTGATTGTTTCCGAAAAGTAGTGGTGTTGCGAAGTCCTGGGAAGCCTGAGGTCACATTTCAGGGTGAGCGAGATGTGATTCCCAGTTGTTTAATTTCAGCGGTCGCCACTACGAAATTATGGAATAAAGGCTGCCAGGCTTTTTGGCTCATATGGTGGATGCTGGGAAGGGAGATGTGAGGATAGAAGACATCCCTGTAGTTAATGAGTTTTCATATGTTTTTCTAGATGAGTTGCCTTGGTTGCCTCCTGTAAGGGAGATAGATTTTGCAATCGAGTTGCTTCCGAGAACGGTGCCTATTTCTCAAGCGCCTTATAGAATGGCACCTGCAGAATTAAAAGAGTTAAAAAAAAAACTCAACTGCAGGAGTTGGTGGATAAAGGTTTTATTCGGCCTAGTATGTCTCCATGGGGTGCTCCAGTGTTGTTTGTCAAGAAGAAGGATGGCACCATGAGACTTTGTGTGGACTATAGGAAGTTGAATCAGGCCACGGTGAAGAACAAATATCCCTTGCCCCATATTGATGATTTATTCGATCAGTTGAGGGGTGCCTCAGTCTTTTCAAAGATTGATTTGAGATCAGGATATCATCAGTTGCATATTCAGGAAGGTGATATAGCCAAGACTGCATTTCGATGACGATATGGTCATTATGAGTTCGTTGTGATGCCGTTTGGACTTACTAATGCACCCGCTGCTTGTATGGATCTCATGAATAGGGTGTTTCGTCCATACTTGGATCATTTCGTGATTGTATTCATAGATGACATCTTGGTGTATTCGAGGAATTTGAAGCAGCATGCTAAGCATCTGAAAATGGTATTGCAGACTTTGAGGGAAGCTCAGTTGTATGCGAAGCTTAGTAAATGTGAATTCTGGTTGGAAAGTGGGATTCTTGGGCCACGTAGTTTCGGCAGAAGGTGTCAGTGTGGATCCCCAAAAGATAGAAGCGGTGACGAATTGGAAGAGGCCTTCTAGTGTGACTGAGATTCGTAGTTTCCTGGGATTAGCAAGTTATTATCGTCGTTTTGTCTAGGATTTTTCTAGGATTGCCGCTCCACTTACAAGACTGACCAGGAAAGAGGTGAAGTTCGAGTGGTTTGAGAAGTGGGAGCAGAGCTTTCAAGAGCTCAAGGATCGTTTAACTAGTGCTCCAGTTCTAGCACTCCCTGATGATAGTGGGGAATATGTGGTTTATTGTGATGCTTCTAGGCAGGGTTTGGGTGGTATGTTGATGCAACATGAGAGAGTAATTACTTATGCTTCTAGGCAATTGAAGCCGCATGAAGTGAATTACCCCACCCACGACCTAGAGCTTGCTGCAGTGGTTTTTTTTTTTTGCATTGGAATTGTGGAGACATTATCTCTATGGAGCTTAGTGCCAGATCTTCTCCGACCATAAGAGCCTCCGGTATGTGTTCACTCAGAGAGAGTTGAATATGAGGCAGAGAAGGTGGATGGAGTTGATTAAGGATTATGATTGCACTATTGAGTATCATCCTGGGAAAGCTAATGTAGTGGCGGATGCTCTTAGTCGCAATCCTTCTTTGTCGCTAGCTTATTTGAGGACAGTTCGGGTCCCTCTTCTTTTTGAGTTAAGAGCTTCAGGAGTTGAGTTGTCAGTGGATGAGATTGGTGCGTTGGTAGCCAGTTTTCATGTGCGGCCAGTTTTGATGAATAAAGTCGTGAAGCTTAGTATGCTGATCCTTCCATTGTTCGGTTGATTGACAGAACGCTTAATGGAACGACAATAGATTTTTCTGTTAGGAGAGATGGGACCTTGATGTTCAAAAGCAGGCTTTGTGTCCCAAAAAGAAATGAGGAGCTGAAGGAAGAGATAATGGAGGAAGCTCACAGTTCGGCATATGCCGTTCATCCGGGTAGTACTAAAATGTACAGGACCCTGAAGGATTTTTATTGGTGGCCAAATATGAAGAGGGAGATTGTCGCTTATATAAGCAAGTGTTTGATTTGCCAGCAAGTGAAGGCTGAGAGGCAGAAACCTTCTGGTCTGCTTGAGCCATTGCCTATTCCGATATGGAAGTGGGACCACATCACCATGGATTTTGTTTTTAGTTTACCTCGTACCCGTGAAGGGCATGATGGTATTTAGGTGATTGTGGATCGATTAACGAAGTCTGCACATTTTTTTCTGCCAGTGGGGAAGAAATATTCTTTAGATAAATTGACGGAGCTATATGTGAATGAGAGTGTGAGACTTCATGGGGAGCTTTGCAGGAAGCTGTAGCCTTATCTCTTTAAGTGAAAGGTACGTAAATTTCGGGGACGAAATTTTTATAAGGAGGGAAGAATTATCACACCCCAGTTCTTAAGTTATTTTACGGTTATTTATTCCGGTAATATTTTGATCTTTTACCGTATTAATTAACCGTTTACTGTTAAGGACTTTAAAGTTGACTTTTTATTCCATTGGGAATTTGGGAAAACTTTCTTCATGAAAGTTGTAGAGGACGTCGTTACGAGTTCGTAGACATGCTACGCGTTGAATTCAGAGTTAGCATGGTAAAGTTTTTGGGTAGATAAAAAGGGGAAATTTTGTAGTACGTGGGTATTAAATTGAGTTGGGCCGGGGGTGGCAGCCCATGCCCAAGCCTTTTCCTTTTCTTCTCTCTTCTTCCTTTTCTCTTCTTTCTCATCTGTTCTTCCCGAGACCGATCTCCCTCCCGCGGAAAAGTCCCGCCATCGCCTGCCGCCGTCCCGCCAGCGACGGACCGCCGCTCCAGCCCAGAAAGGACCCCCGCTGTCTCCTCTCTCTCCCCGGCCAACCATCCGAGCCGGAGAAAAGCCGCCGGAAGCCGTCGATCGTCTTTTCGTCGGAGCTCCGTCCTCCGGCCACCTTAGGCCATGATTTTTGGCTCATCTTGTAGCCCTTGTCAAGGTGAGTATTCCCTCAAAAGGAATCGGTCTATTTCGATCTCGTTGTGGTGTTTTGTATAATTGGAAGTTTTAGGTATTTTAGGAGGTTTTAGTTCGAGTGCCCTAGTTAGCCTCGGAATTGGACTAAGTGCTCGTTGTGAAAGTTGTTGGGTATGATGAGAGGATTATTCTGTAAAAATTTGAGAGGCATTGGAAGTCGCCGGAAAATGGCTGCCGGCCACCGCTGCCGGCGGAGCTGTCGCCGGCGCCGCCGCCGGAAAAATATTTTATGTAGAGATTTTGATGAGGAGTTTAATGGAATAAGTTTTAGAATTTTTGGGGGAGTTTTGGATAGGTTTAAGAATTGTTGAAGTTAAGTATTTTTGACGGATTATTAATTAATAATTCGGCCATTGGAATTTATTTTGTGAAAAGTGTTTTTGAGGATGTCGGTAAAAATTTATGGAGTTTTGAGGTTGGCTGTGGATTTAAGATTTTGGAGTATTAGGCTTGGTTAAGCGCGTAGCATATTAAATTATGCATGTTTTGCCTTTAAACGTTCGGTGTTTCATTTAAGGTTTTAATATTATTTTTGTCCAGCCCGTGAGGAGATTATTCAGCAGAAGCTTCGGGTCGTCGACAGGCTTAGCCGAGCACTGTGAGTGGACCTTTGATTTAATCCCATGTATGCACTAAAGTAAATTAATTTCGATGGTATTTTAGAAATTCAGTATTTTCTTGGGATTTGTGAGTTCCCACCGTTATTTGGGGAACTCTTTTGCTCATTTCATTTGACATGTGGGACATGTCAATAGGTATTTTTATTTGGAATTCAATTGCACCCTAAAAGGGTTGACTGATATTAATTATTGTTAGCTTGGCGTGGGACGTCATTATATTTATTTAGCGGTCCTCATCATATGTGAGTAGAGCGTTTAGAGTGGGAAGTTATTATAATCCCACCAGCGGTCCTTATCATATGAGAGTTGAGCGCTTGGCGTGGGACGTCATTATATTTATTTAGCGGTCCTCATCATATGTGAGTAGAGCGTTTAGAGTGGGAAGTTATTATAATCCCACCAGCGGTCCTTATCATATGAGAGTTGAGCGCTTGGCGTGGGACGCCTTTATATTTATTTAGCGGTCCTCATCATATGAGAGTTGAGAGCTTTGCATGGGACGTCATTATATTTATTAAGCGGTCCTCATCATATGTGAGTTGAGCGCTTGACGTGTGACGCCATTATAGCCTGGGAGGCAACCGATCGGTATATATATATATATATATATATATATATATATATATATATATATTACTGGCAGCTAGCCATTATTTAGCGGTCCTCATCATATGAGAGTTGAGCGCTTGGCGTGGGACGCCATTATATCTATTAAGCGGTCCTCATCATATGTGAGTTGAGCGCTTGGTGTGGGACGCTATTATAGCCTGAGAGGCTTTTAGTTTTGGTGAAATATTTTTCCTTATTTATTGTGATTTATTGAGAACCAATGGGATTGGTCGTTATTTTGGTTTATAAGTATTTGCGGGAAGAGTTTCAAGAATGGCGTGCATAAATATTTTTCTAATTGAAATTATGGGAGAGCATAGATTTGATTTAATTGCTCTATATTTCTTTTGTCGTTTATTTTGTCCACTCACTCTAACGTTTTAAATGCTTCTCCCCTGGGCCCTTCGTTTTTTAAAATGCCCAGTCTACAGAGTTCGGTTCGGCGAGGATAGGAGGCGTGTCATAGATTTCCACCTCATCCAGTTTTCCCATATAGGTTACTAGTTAACCTACTGTGTTGTTTATCTCATTTTCCTTAGTAGATGCTCTGATATTTATGGGAATGTCTAAGTGTATTATGAGATGTTGAAAATGATCCATTTGTTTAAGTTTGCTAGAGAGAGTATTTGTAGATGTGGTTTGGGAGTTTTAGCAAGTTGGGTTTGGTCACCTTTCTTTCCGGTAGGGTTACCCATTTTCAAGGGAGGTTCTACGAAGAACTTTGGTAGAATTTTCTTTGAGGTGGGTCCCGCAGGATTCACCTCGAATTTCAGGGTGAAATTCGGGGCGGGCCCTGACAGTTTGTACCTGTCTTCACCATAAGGAAAAAGTATGAGATATTGTAATGACATATATTTTGGATGTATTCTTGAAATTCACTGTAAATGTCCTTTATTTGATAGAATTATAATATCTTTATTTGAATTGAACTCTCCTATATCACCAACAATCAAACCGCTAATTTCATCGCTGATTAATTGGTTCCTCATATTGTTTATTGTCATTTGATTTTCGACTCATCATGATAATGTTATATGAAGGTAAAGAATTGTTTTCAAATTTTTCTCTAACAGTTCGATACAGTTTAACTAACTCATTGATCTCATCAAACATATGCATAAGGCCTTGCACAATTTCTGGTTTGATCTTTCCTATATCATCAGATACTACAGCTTTGATGTGATTTCTAATTTCATTGCGAGTATCATAAACATATAATTGAGCATATTTTGGATGTTCACTATCAGATGGCAACATAGAACCCATTAGATGATGTACTTGTCCACATATTTTGAAAATATAAGGTCCAGATCCATTATTTATATATTTGTCAATTTTTGTACCCATAGAAGTAAACGCAAACATCGAATTGTATACTCGGATGTTGTCTCTAAAAATTACGCTTTGGCGACCATTATTTGGATTTAACAATTGTTCAAGTAAATCTGGTGTTTGTGCTAATTTTGGGAGTTCTACTTGCCCTTTTTGACAACAGCATGTATATATAATAGGTGCAGTTACTGAAGTTCGCTGATGTGCCTCAGCTACCCAAAACCATGCATCACAATGAACACATTGAAATTCATCATCACCATCGTCTTTGTACTGTCTAATTACACCTGTAATTGTAATTTATTTAAATGGAATTCACTATAATTTAATATATTCAAAAAGAAACTCGCAGGTATTATATATACATTTAATGGTCTTTTGATATGAAGCCTGACCGATTGAAATTGGATTTTGAACGTCGTTATTAGCTGTAATTTATAGAAAATAAAAGATTAATATTGATAATGATACTAACAGTTAAATATTGGATTATCAAAAGTACATGTTAAAAATTTCTTTTTGGTTAATCTTGTTGTATATTTAAATATGAAAAAAAAATCTTTTGCCTAACTACATCATTGAATGTATTGAACCTAATAGTCAATATGTTTATTGAAAATTGAGTATACATATATGGTACATACTAATTAGATTCTTCATTGTTTCAACATCGACATGTTCATAACTCAAAGATTGTAAATCCGCAAAGAAGGTTGTTCTTTTCGAGACTCTATTTTTAGTAAGCTTTTTTCGGTTTGTAATTGTTCCACCAAACTGTTGTAATTCGTTGGCTAAATTTTCTTGTGGTTCTTGGAAACTGATGGATTGTTGGATGTCTGAGGTGATCTCATTGTGCATATTTTGAAACAACCTTTTTCTCGTATATATTCTTTTCTTAGCCGACATATCTGAGAATAAATATACTCACTAAATTATTGATTGTATATAACATTAATGAAATAACGAAAGAATTACCGTTAAAAACATTGAATTATCATGTCAGTAAGACTATATAAGTAGACATGAAGATATCACTCATATCCAGCCTAAATGTAACAAAAATATTGGAATATGAAAAGCTTGCAGTCACATATTTACAGATTTTACTTTTTAAGTTACAGATTTTAGAAGTTAAAATTTTAGGGAAAACGATGTTATTTAATAATAGCAATATATCTATTTTGTTTAAAAGCAGCATCACAAACAATGCGAAAGTATTAAAATGTAACACCTTTTGTTGTTGTTGACAATTTTAGGAAAAAACAGGTATGCAACGCCATTTGCCGTTTTTATAATAAGATTTTGGCAGCTAATACTTCTAAATCTTAAACTTCTCCATTTTAAATTAGATACATAGAACAAAGCGTTTTGTATTGAACGATAGAATATAATCTAATGTAACATTTTTTAATAATCAAAACATAAAATAAATAGATAAAGAATAAAAAGTAATGAGGTAGACTAAATGAAGCAATACAAAATCAAATGCAACATATTTTAATGATTTAAAATAGATTTTATATCAAAGAATTTTAGAATAGTGTAAACAATGAAATTTTCACAGTTATAAATAACTTCAATTTCTTTGAAGTTGATTATTGTAAATTATGATTACAATTTTTAAAATGTCGTAAAAAATGGGAAACAATAAAAAGCTAAACATAATATTTGTTGCATACCTAAAGGTAGAGACGATATTAATAAAAAGTCGCGATTCCCCAAATATACTATGCTAGCACCAAGCACAAACCTTAATGATTCTGTGGCATTCAAAATGACAATACACATAAAGTATAATCATTATAATTGTGGCTGCAAATTCATTCTACCACTATTTAATATGTTGAATTCTTGAAAATAATTTGCAGCTAATGCAGCACAACAAAATAAGGAACAATAATAGAAATTTGAAGGAAACAACAGTTTGCATAACTTGCATGTTAGAACGAACAATATAGTCTCAATTTAACATATAGCTACTGTTATAATTGTCTATGAATGTAAGACATTTGGACTAATTTGGCGAATCATAATATTAATATTAGAGTTTTGTCACTTGAAATTGAAGGTGTGGATTATTTTAATGAGAATTTCAGAAAGCATTAGGGAATGGAAATAAGTAAACTAAGGTTCAATTCAAATTTGAGTGAAAATGGCTGAGTTTCAGGGATATGTAAAGTTTTGCTTATATCATGAACAACATATCTATCTAAACACTGTTACTTAACAAAATATAATACAACTCATCACATAATGCAACTCATCACGAATGTCCAACTATTGAAAAACATGAACTAAACTGAGTAACTCTTATTTTTATTTAACTTATTTTGCTGTCACAAAAGCAGTTGTGACCATATGACTGGTTAATTATAAATCGGATGTAAACAAACAAAAGATTTGCAAAGCTGAAGACGACAGCAGGACAAACTATACAATTTCATAATAAGAAGCATGAAAACATCGTTAGGTAACACACAAATAATCAAATTTCCATTCCTGTAACAACATTTTCGATTGACCACTGACTAAACTAAAACGCCTAGATTAATTTGATTAATCACAACATAACAAACAGATGAGAATTACAAAACAACAATTGAACTTACAGATTCTAAAACTGACGTAATTGGCAAAACCCCAATTGAAATTGATTGATTTTGATCTCGAAAGAACCTACCAAAAGCAACCCAATCTATTTTACAAAAAAAGTTGGGTAATACTGTCAGGACCCACCCCGAATTTCACCCTGAAACCCGAGGAGAGTCCTGTGGGGACCACCTCCAAGGAAAACTTACCGAAGGACTCGGCAAACCTCCCTTGAAAATGGACAACCCTAACTTAAGAATTTAAAAACCACTTTTATTCCAAAAATAAATCTTCAGCTACAATCCATAAGTAGCCAGAATACAAACAAGAATTCCAATAGTATTTAGAGCTACTAAATATCAAATAAAATACAACGGAAGCTAACAAACTCCTAGTAGATTAAACAGGTAACCTACTGGCGAAATGTAGCTGACAGATGGATCACTATGCCACGACGTTTCCTGCTGGACCTCACGCGAACTCTGCAGACTGGGCATTTAAAAAAAACGAAGAGGCCAGGAGAAAATATTTAACACGTCAAAGTGAGTGGACAAAACTGATCTGACAACAAATAAATATTTCCCCAAAAGAAATGCTTTCCACAGTGGCAAAAACACGAACTCCACTGGAATGACTCTTAACTGGGGTCCAGCCTGGCTAGAACCACCAAACTTTAAGAAACTGCCTCTCAGGCCTGGATATTATATATATAGTATGTATGCACACTCGCCTGACCCTTGGTACGATATCTATGAAAACTTGAATAAGGTAGATATCATACGAAGCTATTATGCTTGCGTCTAACGCTCACATCACCCCACACCGGAATTGTACCTCGCATATGGGGGAAAGCGGCCGAGTGGTAATATATACGTGCTTACTCCTTGTACAACATCTTTGAATAAATAAATGCAAGATTAGAAAGTCGCACAGGGCTACGACACTCGCATCTAACGATTATGTCACCCATACCGGGATTGTACCTCGCGTATGGGGGAAATCACGTATAGCTAGCTAGCATTTAATCATATACATACTATTCTCGGAATTTTACCTCGAGTATAATCCACTGAAATTCTCAATTTCGGGAAATATCCAATATCAGTAAAATCAATCAAATGATAAAGCATTTCAGATATAATATTCAAAACAAAGGTCCACTCACAACTTAGGCCTAAGTCTGACGTCGATCGGAGGTCTCCTCTGCTCGAGCCTCCTCGCGTCATGTTCCAAACATAATTAATTCCTTAAAATAAAACACCGACAAAAACATGCATAATTAAATATGTTTCACGCTCAACCAACCCTAACACTCCAAAATCTTAAATCCAGTGCCAACCTCAAAACTCCACAAATTTTACCGACAACCTCGAAAAACACTTTTCACCAAATAAAATCAAATGACCGGATTATTAATTAATAATTCGTCAAAAATACTTAACTTCAACAATTCTTAAACCTATCCAAAACTCCTCCAAAAATTCTAAAACTTATTCCATTAAACTCCTTATATTTTTCCGCACCAAAAACATTTTCTCGGCTCCGCCGGCAGCGGCGGCCGGTGACCAACTCTGGCGACCTCCAATGGTCACCAAATTTTGACTGCATCTTCCTCTCAACCTCCTCTACAACATTCCTAACTATCACAAACTCCAATTCTAAGCCTAAGCACATCAATCGAACACAAATACACAAAAAACCCTAGAAATTTCAAGTTCCGATTTCTCCTTACCTAGCTCACGACGGAGCGAGCCCTTTGGAGGGATTGAAGCACGGGAGGAGGGCTTCCTTTTGGGCTATGGCTCGCCGGCTATGGCGGCCGGAGGAGGGAGTTCCGGTGAGAAAACCGATTCGGCAGCCGGGACTTTCGGGCTTGGCCGCTCCTTCACGGCGGCGTTCCACGTGCGGGCACCGGTCTAGGATTGTTGCTGGGAGGGAGACCGACCGAACAGGACCGGTCCGGCGGGCAGGGGTGGCCGGACGGCGACGGACAATTTTCTAGGCAGCGGAGGGAAACTGGGAGAGAGAGAATCGGGAGAAAAAAAAAAGAAAATGGACTTGGGCCTTCAGCCCACCCGGTCCAACAACACTTCTTTAAAACCCAAAAATCTAAAATTCAACACCTCAAAATAATACCCCAATAAAATTACATTTTACTAGCAAAAAAAATTTCCATTTTTACTGTCGTCAAAATTTCTTCCTTAGAATAATCCCCTCAAAATATTAGTCCCTCAACACCCTCTGGGGACTAATTAAATTACACACTTAGTGTTGAACACGGTAAAAATCTTATTACCACAATGCTAGTAGTAAAAGTAAAAATTAAGGTTCGGGGCGTGACAATTCTCCCCTCCTTATAAAAATTTTGTCCTCGAAATTTACAAACTCGTTACTCAAATAGATAAGGATACTGCTGCCTCATCTGCTCTTCTGGCTCCCAAGTAGCTTCTTCTACTTGGTGGCTTCTCCAAAGCACTTTGACGAGCTGAACTGACTTGCTCCTAAGCACTTGCTCCTTCCAATCTAGAATCTGAACCGGCTCCTCTTCATAGGACAAATCCTTCTGTAAACTACTCGGCTGCTCTTCCAGCACATGAGAAGGATCGTCAATATACTTGCGAAGCATCGATACATGGAACACATTATGTATCCTGGACAACTCCTGAGGCAAAGCTAACTGATAGGCAAGAGAGCCAACTCGCTCTATTATCTCATAAGGCCCAATATACCTTGGACTAAGCTTCCCACGCTTGCCAAAACGAACTACCCCTTTCCATAGAGATAGTTTCAGGAACACCCAATCACCTACTTGAAACTCAAGGTCCTTCCTGCGGACATCGGCATAACTCTTTTGCCTACTCTGAGCAGCCTTGAGTCTATCCCTGACCACCTTGATCTTCTCATTTGCATACAGCTCAGCCGATTTATTCAGCGAAAACTTCTTTCCCACCGGCAAGAAATGAGCAGATTTAGTGAGTCTATCCACTATCACCCAAATACTGTCATGCCCTTCACGGGTACGAGGTAAACTGAAGACAAAATTCATGGTGATGTGGTCCCACTTCCACACTGGAACAGGCAACGGCTCAAGCAAACCTAAAGGTTTCTGCCTTTCAGCTTTCACCTGCTGACAAATCAGACACATACTCACAAAAGCTGCAATTTCCCTCTTCATATTAGGCCACCAATAATAATCCTTCAAAGTCCGATACATCTTTGTACTACCTGGATGAGCAGCATACGCAGAACTATGAGCTTCCTCCAAAATCTCAATCTTTAACTCTTCATTCCTCTTTGGAACACAAAGCCTGCTTTTGAACAACAACGACCTATCTCCTCTTACCGAAAAAAATTACAGCGGCTCCATTCGCTGCTCTTTCTATCAACCGAACTATGGAAGGATCATTATACTGTGCCTCCCGCACTTTATCAACCAACACTGGCCTCACATGGAAACTGGCTACCAAAGCACCCACTTCATCCACCGCTAAATCCACCCCTGTAGCCTGCAGCTCACAAAGAAGTGGAACTCGAACCATCCTCAAGTGAAACAAAGACACTGAGGGATTGCGGCTAAGAGCATCAGCTACCACATTAGCTTTTCCAGGATGATACTCTATCGTGCAATCATAATCACTGATCAACTCCATCCACCTTCTTTGCCTCAAATTCAACTCCCTTTGTGTGAACACATACCAAAGACTCTTGTGATCGGTAAAAATCTGACACTTGGCTCTATAAAGATAGTGTCTCCACAACTTGAGAGAAAAAACCACAGCTGCAAGCTCTAAATCATGAGTGGGATAATTCACCTCATGCAGCTTCAATTTCCTAGAAGCATAGGCAATCACTCGATTATGCTGCATCAAAACTCCACCTAGACCTCGTCTAGAAGCATCACAAAACACCATATACTCCCCGCTATCATCTGGAAGTGCCAAAACAAGAGCACTAGCCAAGCGAACCTTTAACTCTTGAAAACTTTACTCACACTGATCTGGCCATTCGAACTTGACTCCCGTTCTGGTCAATCTAGTTAGTGGAGCTGCAATCTTCGAAAAGCCTTGCACAAATCACCGATAGAAACCTGCTAACCCCAGGAAACTACGAATCTCCGACACAGTGTGGGTCTTTTCCAATTGGACACTGCTTCTACCTTCTGGGGATCCACACTAACACCTTCAGCTGAAACTATATGACCCAGAAAACCCACCTTACCTAGCCAAAACTCACACTTGCTGAACTTGGCAAACAACTGGACATTCCTCAAAGTCCGCAATATTAATCTTAGATGTTTGGCATGCTCCTTCTCACTTTTCGAGTACACCAAAATCATCTATGAACACGATCACGAAGCGGTCAAGATATGGACTAAACACCCTATTCATGAGATCCATGAACGCCGCGGGTGCATTAGTAAGTCCAAAAGGCATTACCACAAACTCATAATGACCATAGCGTGATCGAAAAGCAGTCTTGGCTACGTCACTATCCCGAATCTGCAACTGATGATAACCAGATCTTAAATCAATCTTTGAGAACACCGAGGCACCTCTCAACTGATCGAACAAATCATCAATGCGAGGCAACGGGTACTTATTCTTCACTGTGACTTGATTCAGCTTCCTATAATCAATGCATAGTCTCATGGTGCCGTCCTTCTTCTTAACAAACAACACCGGAGCACCCTATGGAGACATGCTTGGCCAAATAAAAACCTTATCTACTAACTCTTGCAATTGAGTCTTCAACTCTTTCAATTCCGCTGGAGCCATTCTGGAAGGTGCCCGAGAGATAGGCATAGATCCAGGAAGCAACTCAATGGAAAAGTCTATCTCCCTTACAGGAGGCAAACCAGGCAAATCATCGGGAAACACGTCCAGAAATTCTCTTACTACAGGAATGTCTCCCACTTCCAACACTCCTATACTTGCATCCACAACATGAGCTAAGAATGCCTGACAGCCTTTGCTTAACAATCTCTTGGCAACCACAACTGAAATCAGACAACTCGAAATCACATCTCTTTCCCCTGGAACACAACCTCCAATCCACCACAGCTCTATAAGACTCTAAGAAGTCCATCCCCAAGATCACATCAAACTCCACAATATCTAAAAGGATTAAATCTGCCTTAAACTGAGCTCCTTCCACCAAAACTTCACAACCCCTAAACACCCAAGCTATTATCATCACCTCACCAGAGGGAAGAGATACGTGCCACTCGCCTGGAAGAGACGATGATGGCACATTGGCATGGAGAGCGAATCTACTAGACATGAATGAATGCGTAGCTCCAGGGTCAATTAAAACAAATGCTGGTTGACCAAAAATTAATAACGTACCAATGATGACATCTGGGGAAGTACGACCCTCCTGCTGGGTCATAGCATGAAGTCTAGTGCGAGTCGCAGGACGTCCACGCTGATCACTCCCCTGCTGAGAACCACCCCTGGCTGCTGAACCACCACGAGAACCACCACTAGAGCCTCTAGCTGAAAACTGACCGCCTTGCTGAGAAGGGGCGGTCCTCTGTGCCAACAAAGGACAGTCTCTCCTGAAATTATCCAGACCACCACACTCAAAGCATCCAAAAGACTGCTGCTGACCAAAAGAATAAGCCTGACCACCAGAAGATCCCCCTTGGGAACTACCACCAGTACTAAACTGACCGGCCTGCTGCCTACCAAGCAGGCTCCTGGAGGGTCTCCTGAAACGTCCTCCAAATCTACCCCGAGAACCAGAACATGATCCTCCACTACTACCACTGCCCGCTAAAGATCCAGAAGCTAATGAGGAAGCGGCCTTCTTCGATGGACCCTAGCTGGGACCACCGAAATCTCTGGGCCGAGCACTAAAAGTTCTCCTGATCTCAATGGCCATGGCTGCAGTAACCGCATCAAGAAAAGTCGGGTAAATGCCACTGACCATCTTATCTACATAAACCCCGCCAAGAGCTCCAACAAACATATCAATCCTGGTCCTCTCATCAGGAATCAAATAGGGCACATGGTAGCTCAGGGAAGTAAGCCTCTGCTCAAACTCGATGACACCCTCATCATCCCCCTTCTTCATGTTCAGGAAGTCTGACTAAATCCTGATACGTTGAGTGTGACCGAAATACTGACCCAAGAAGAGCGTCTTAAACTCCTCTCAAGTCATGTCCTGAGCACCACCACGACTTCTGCTAGCAAGGATCCACCAGTGGTGAGCTAAATCGTCCAAAAAGGAAACTGCCATCTTCACCTTCTTTTCCTCTGGCAGCTCTGTGCTCTCGAAAGCAATTTCCATCTTATCTACCCAAGAATAAGCATCAAGGGGTCCCTTGGCACCCTTGAACTCTACTGCCCCTGCATCGGCAACATCTCTTTTCTTCACAGATCGAGAGGGCTAAACCCTATCCAGAACACCTCTCAACATAGCCCCAATCGAATCCGCTAAACCTCTCACTTCCTCACCCTCATTGGCATTGGTCGAGGAAGCCACACGGGGTCGACGTCTAGGAGGCATAGTACCTAAGGAAGAAGATATTAAGTAGTCTGTCCATAAGACTAACAGAACTATCACATATACCCAATAACACATAGTATCAAAAGCAGAAAACTGCCGATGAATCCGTCGCGGTCGGATTATCACTCTATAGACACTATGGCTACTTAGGCAAATACGATAGTGAATAGGAAACAGAAGATGAAACCTAGAGCTCTGATACCAACTGTCAGGACCCGCCCCGAATTTCACCCTGAAACCCGAGGTGAGTCCTGTGGGGACCACCTCCAAGGAAAACTTACCGAAGAACTCGGCAAACCTCCCTTGAAAATGGACAACCCTAACCCGGAAAAATTAAAGACCACTTTTTAACCAATAATATAACTTCTTCAACTTAATCCAAATAACCAAATAAAAGAATACACAGATATTTTTCCGCAAATATTCAGAGCTACTACAAGCAATACAGCGGAAGCTACTAGAAATCCTAGTGATTAAACAGAAGACCTACTGGTGAACAGTAGTGGATAAATGAGTGACTATGCCTCATCGCCTCCTTCTAGACCCCACCCGAACTCTGCAGACTGGGCATTTAAAAACGAAAGAAAAGCCCAGGGGAAAATATTTCATCACGTCAGAGTGAGTGGACAAAAATAATCTCAACAACAATAATATTTCCCCAAGAAATTATCAATGAAAACGACTAGTTCTGGCTAGTCCCAAATCTTAAACAAAGACAGCCTCTCAGGCTCAAATTATAAATATATATCAGTATGTATTAACCACTCATATGCTCCATGTATGCTATCTATGAATAAACTTTAAATTAGATAGTCACACCAGGCTAATACGATTGCGTGTAACGCTCACGTCGCTCCATACTGGCATTTTTCCTCATAATGGAGGATAAAGACCGAGTGGGTTTAAATACGTGCTTACTCCTTGTACGATTTCTATGAATGAAAGTAAAAACATAGAATAATCTTAACAAGTAGAAAATCGTAAAAGGCTACTACGCTCGCGTCTAACGCTCACATCACCCCAACTGGCATTCGTCAATTTCTTTCAGTTCGCGCGAGCAGACTCCGCAACTCACTTCGCCTCATTAACTCTTACTAACCCACCCCGCCAATCTGACCTCGCGAGGTGAGTTACTCTGCGCCTAAGTCAATTTTTTTTAGTACACACCCTTCATTACGAACGGACTCCGCGTCTCGCCCCACCTCAGTATGCTTACTTCGCCTCATTAACTCCTACTAACCCGCCTCGCCTCAGTAATCTGTCCTCGGCCCGCTTCACCCACCTCGCCTCCCTTTCCTCGTCCCACGCACCCCGCACCGCTTTTTTTGTCCCCTTGCTGATGAACAGTGTAGGAAAAACGTCTGTGTTAATTTCTTTCAGCTCGCGCGAGCAGACTCCGCGGCTCACTTCGCCTCATTAAATCTTACTAACCCGCCCTACCAATCTGGTCTCGGGAGGTGAGTTACTCCGCGCCTAAGTCAATTTTTTTCAGTACACGCGCTTCATTGCGAACGGACTCTGTCACACCCCAATTTTCGACAGCGAATTTTCAAAAATTTTGGCATGATCTAACTTAAAATATTAACAACCCAACCTGTTCCAACAACAACAACAACATCGAATACAAAAAAGAATTTCCCACAAAAACTATCTCTAAAATAAGATTTGTCAGGACCCGCCCCGAATTTCACCCTGAAACCCGATGTGAGTCCTGCGGGGACCACCTCCAAGGAAAACTTACCGAAGAACTCGGCAAACCTCCCTTGAAAATGGACAACCCTAACCCGAAAAAATTAAATACCACTTTTTAACCAATAATGTAACTTCTTCAACTTAATCCGAATAACCAAATAAAATAATACACAGATATTTTTCCGCAAATATTCAGAGCTACTACAAGCAATACAGCGGAAGCTACTAGAAATCTTAGTGATTAAACAGAAGACCTACTGGTGAACAATAGTGGAGAAATGAGTGACTATGCCTCGTCGCCTCTTTCTAGACCCCACCCGAACTCTACAGACTGGGCATTTAAAAACGAAGGAAAGGCTCAGGGGAAAATATTTCATCACGTCAGAGTGAGTGGACAAAAATAATCTCAACAACAATAATATTTCCCCAAGAAATTATCAATGAAAACGGCTAGTTCTGGCTAGTCCCAAATCTTAAACAAAGACAACCTCTCAGGCTCAAATTATAAATATATATCAGTATGTATTAACCACTCGTATGCTCCATGTATGCTATCTATGAATAAACTTTAAATTATTAGGGAGAACCCTGCCACTACTCCTCCGCCTCAACCCTGCACCCGGTAAGCTAAAAAGCCCGTATGAGTAAACTCAAAATTAAAACAACATTTCTCACATCTAGAAATTTCACAAAGCAGTTATATAATTGAATAAATTCACAAATTCAACACTATTTGAATTAACATGTACCCATGAGTCCCAGGTATTGATGAAATACCCCTTATGATCTACAACAACACAATTGTGTACTCATGGGACCTAGATACGATAAGGTATCCCCCATGCCGTACACTGACAGACGGACTAGAACTCTATTCCTAACAGCAACCAATCACCCTACCAAAGGCTTGGAACCCGGTTTGACTGTCCAACATCAAAACATAAAATAATAAATAGCATCAGAACCGCAACCAATCACCTGATTAAAGGCTTGGAACCCGGTTAGGCTATTCAATATCAAACATAAAAATGATAAATAGCATCTTAACCGCAACCAATCACCAAATTAAAGGCTTGGAACCCGGCTTGGCTATTTATCCAACAATCACCATAATGCAACATAATTATCAACAACACTAAATCCACATCATATGATTTTATCCTTCACAAGGATATAATCATATGAACAACATCAATAAGATTATGATTCATATGAACTTCCCAAAAATAACCACAACATGAAAACTTGTTTTATCTTACCTATGAGTCGTTGACGATCAAGCTCATATATTTTTAGAACCAATAAAACATAATATTATTTTTCTTCATTTATTTATTTATAATCGTCAGAATCATTAACAAAAATCAATCATCATAATAATTATCATCATCATAATCCTCATCAAAATTAATCATCATAATCCTCATCATCAAAAATCAATCATCATAATCATCCTCATAGCAATTATCATCAACAAACGACCATAATTAAACATGGTTCAAAAGAGAACCTTGGGGAGATTTACTCACCTAAATACTCCCTCTGCGTCTTCACAAAAACGCACGAGCCAAGCTAACCACAACCTCACTAACCACCTAAAATTACACAATTAAATCCTTAGTAAAAACACAACAAGGATCAAAATATCCTTAACTTAAAGGTTGCCCAAAGAAGGGCAATCCTTCCTCCAAGACCTCCCAAGGTCATCGGACACTCAACAACAATCACATTACCTCCAAGACCAATTTTTTTCCAAGCTTCCGACTTAACAAACACTTAGAACCAACTTAGCACTTACAATGCAAAACCTAATCAAAACTCAATCTTCACACACCAACAACACACTAGCATCAACAAGGACTAGCTAACACAGCAAACTAGGCCTCTACCCTGCCCGGAAGTGCTCCCACGCGCCGCCACAAGCGGCGGCGAGTGAGCTTCACGCGCCTCCACCAAACTTCAAAATTTGGGGAAACTCAAAACATGAAACTTGTAGATTGAAGCAAGGTGAACAACTTTAATACCTGAGGTTTCAACCAATTATGACCGGAACTCGCCAAAAAACACCCCGTAACCAACCGGGAAAACAAAATTTCAAACCTACAAAATCGGCCTCAAAACTTGACTTCTAGATCACCAAAGGTGTAAAAACATCTCTAGAAGAGAGAGGAGAACAAGACTCACCTAGACTTGGCCGGAATCGGCGTCAAAATCTCTGACTTTCTGGCGGAACAGCAGCAGCTCCTCCGCTTCGTGGCGGCCTCCAGGCGGCGCGACGGCGAGCAAGGCTGCCCCAGCAGTGGAGAGGAGATACGTGCCGACCCAACAGAACTGACGGCGTCCAATTTGGTGGCCGGATGAGAGAGAAATCAGTTGGAGAAGAGAGAGTGCGGGAGAGCTCGGGAGAGAGGAGAGAGAAGAAGAAAAAACTGATTTTTAGGTTTCCAAAATAACTCCCCACATTTTTCTACTTATATACTTTCCAAACCTGGAAACTAACTTCCTCTGACCATAACTTCTTCATACGATGTCCGTTTCATCGTGCTACATGTCTACGAACTCGTATCGACGAGCTCTACAACTTTCATGAACAAAGTTTTCGAAGATAACTTACGAAAAATAAAGTCAACTTTTGAGCCTCTTAAAAATCAAAGTACCTTTAAAATACTTCTGAAACTTCAACTTCGCGCAAACTAGAAAATTTCTATAAATATTCCTTTACTAAATATGGAAATTATACAAGGGAAAATATATGAAAAATCTGGGGTATTACAATCTACCCCCCTTAAAGGAATTTCGCCCTGAAATTCACAAGTACTAACCCAAAAACAACTTGGGGTACTTAGCCCTCATATCCGCCTCTAACTCCCAAGAAGCATCACCCTCATCATGGTGACTCCAACACACCTTAACCAATTCAACTTCCCTCCTTTGAAGCCTCTTGGTTGATCTATCTAAGATTCGAACCGGTTCAACAACAAAGGTTGCATCCGCATTCACTTTGATAGTTCCATAATCAATCACATGTGATGCATCTGGAACATACTTCCTTAACAAGGACACATGAAACACATTGTGTACCTCGGACATGATAAGAGGTAAGGCAAGCCGATAAGCCAAATCTCCTACTCTTTCCAAAATCTCAAAAGGCCCTACATAACTTGGAGCCAACTTCCCCTTCTTGCCAAATCTCACCACCCTTTTTGTAGGAGAGACCTTCAAGAACACATGGTCCCCAACATCAAACTCTACTTACCTCCTCTTCAAGTTGGCATAGCTCTTTTGCCTGCTTTGCGTCGTTCGGATCCTATCTCGGATAGTAAAGACCTTCTCAGTCGTCTTTTGCACAATATCAGAACCCAACAGCTCACTATCACCCACCTCCGCCCAACATACAGGAGATCTACACGGTCTTCCATAGAGTGCCTCATATGGTGTCATGCCGATACTAGAGTGATAACTATTGTTGTAGGCAAACTCAATTAGTTGGAGGTGATCCTCCCCACTCCCCTTAAAGTTCATGACACAAGCCCTCAGCATATCTTCTAACACCTGATTCACCCGCTCAGTCTGCCCATTAGTCTGAGGGTGAAATGTTGTACTCATGTCTAAGGTAGTACCCATGGCTTTCTGAAAACCTCCCCAAAACTTTGAAGTGAATCAGGGGTGTTGATCTGAAACAATCAAAGTAGGCACTCCATGAAGTCTCACTATTTCCTTCACATACAACTTGCACAAGGCATCAACTGTGTATGTCATCGACACAGGAAGGAAATGTGCTGACTTTGTCAATTGGTCAACAATGACCCAAATAGCATCATGTCCATGCTTGGACTTAGGCAGTCCAGTCACAAAGTCTATAGAGATCTGCTCCCACTTCCAAGTAGGAATAGGTAATGGCTTCAACATACCTCCAGGCCTCTGATGCTCCGCCTTCACCTGCTGACAAGTGAGACATTTGGACACATACTCAGCTACATCATTCTTCATCCCATTCCACCAGAACTGCCTACGCAAATCTTTATACATCTTGGTGCTCCCTGGGTACACCGTATAACGAGAACGATGTGCCTCCCAAAGGATCTCCCCTTTAAGATCCCTACAATCTGGAACACACAGTCTCGATCTATACATCAATCCACCATCCAATCCAACCGACCACTCCGAAGGACAATCATCCAACAAATCCACCACTAACTCCGCCAATGTTGCACGTGAGAACTCATCACGTGCTTGGTCTTGGATGATCCTAGAACTCAAGGTTGGTTGCACAGAGGCGCTTCCAAGGAAGATCCCCTACTCCTTGTCTGATGGCAAAATGCCAAACTCAGATGCAGTCTCCAACATGAGCCACTCCTGCACCCTGATAGAAGCGACTATACTCCTAGGCTTCCTGCTCAATGCATTCGCCACCACATTGGCTTTCTCAGGGTGATACTCCAAGGTGAAGTCATAGTCCTTAAGGAGCTTCACCCACCTCCTTTGCCTCATGTTCAAATCCTTTTGAGAGAATAAATACTTCAAACTCTTATGATCATAAAAGAATTCGAACTTCTCTCCATACAAGTAATGCCTCCAAATCTTCAAGGCAAATACTACTGCAGCTAGCTCTAGGTCATGAGTAGGGTAATTCTTCTCATGAACCTTCAACTATCTAGAGTCATATGCCACAACACCACCAAGCTGCATCAACACACTACCCAAACCCCGGTGAGATGCATCGCTATAGACCACATAGCCAACACCACTAATAGGAATGACCAACACTGGGGCCGTAGTCAATCTAGTCTTCAACTCCTCAAATGCCTTCTCACACTCATCAGTCCACACAAACTTGGCATTCTTCTTTGTCAACTTGGTTAAGGAAGAGGCAATACTAGAAAATCCCTCAATAAATCTCCGGTAGTATCCTGCCAACCTAAGGAAACTATGGATCTCTGTAGGAGTAGTGTGACGACTCCAATTCAAAATAGCCTTCACCTTAGAGGGATCCACCGAAATCCCCTCCTTTGATACCACATGACCAAAGAACTTGACCTCTTCCTTCCAAAACTCACACTTCTTAAACTTTGCATACAACTTGGCCTCCCTAAGAACCTGTAGTATGATTCGTAGATGTCGATCATGATCCTCCAAGGTCTTGGAATAAATCAATATATCATCCACAAATACTACCACAAACACATCCAGATAAGGAATGAACATGCGGTTCATTAAATCCATAAAAGCAGCAGGCGCATTAGTGATCTACGCATTTTATGCTTGATTATTAATGTCTTTCTCTCTACATTTTGCTTTGTTATGAGCTTAGTAGATATGTATCTAACTTGTTTTATGTTTTTAGGTAGTAAATAAAGGAGAAATAATAAAGGAGGCGGTTTGGAGTCAAAAAGGGAGCTTGTGTTGACTAGGAAATAATTTCCTACGTTGGCTAGGATTGCATGCATGAGCAAGTGTACGTGATGCATGGATTTGCATGCATGAGCATGAGATAATTAGCTAGCATGCATGAAGTGATGAGCTAGTGCACAAAACGGAGGCTTAATTGCTAGCTATGGGACAAACGGACTTGAGCTGTAGATTAATTGCATGTGATGAAATGATGGAACAGCAAGTGGTGGTGGTGACTAGCTAAAGAACAAAACAGTTTTGTGTATAATGGAGATAACGGAAGTGAGCTATTGCAAGCTTAATGGGCAAAACGGGTTTGAGATAAAGCTAGCAAGAACGGCTTTGCAATTAAGCCAATGGCTATGCATGGTGATGAGTTGTTGCATGCAACGGTTTGAGGTAATTAGCTAATGGCTGAAACAGTTTTGGTTTTGGAAGAAACGGCATGGATTTGAATGACTCATTATCAACATAATTGCATGATTTCAAAAGTGGAACGGCACCAAACCATCTCCTATATAAGGAGGCTTTGGGGAAGAAGAAAGGGATCTCACATCATAGAGCTGAAGCCTTGTCCAGACACCATCTCCTCTTCTACTTAGCCAGAAATCTCCCATAGCCGAAATACCATCCACCACCTTCCAAATAATCCTTCCTCCATCCGTAGGCATCCTTTGCTCGATTTGGCTGGGGTCTCTGCGTGTTCACCATCACCAAGGAGCTGTTGCACCCGAAGCTTGCGGAGCGAATATCCCTCGGAGCCCAAAAGTGTAACAATGACTTGTACTTTATTTCGGTTATGTTGGTGTATTTCGACACTATGTGTAAAGAGAACAAGTTTTGATGTATGGATGTTTATTTTCAGACTTGTTTGATGCCTTCCATGTGTTTGCAGCCCTAGGTTCGAATATTCATGCTAGCATTCCTACCCCTAATGCGTTGGAGCTTGTATGGATGATACTCGATTTGGTTCATCCTTGCATGTTTCAATGAACTAATCAAATATAAAATTGGACTTAGGAAGTTTACTCGATTTGGTTGCTTCTTATTTTCAATGTATGCATGTGTGTATGTCTTAACCTTGGCTGGAAATTTCGTAGGTACCAAAGGAGGAAGAGGTAAACGGTTTCAAGTGACTAGATGTGATGATCACTTGTAAATAATAGATTTAGAACCTTATTTTCGGCTGGATGCATGTTTAGGATTATGTGTTCTTGATTGTTTGCTTGTCTATGAGTTTAAACATGTTAGAACTTGTGATTTCTTGATATGTATCTAACCAACTTTCTGTTTTTAATTTGTAGGAATTTAGAACAAAACTCTCGCACCCCCCTAAACAACCTTAGCATAGTTATGCAAGCACCCTCAATCCCCGGTTAAGAACGATCCCTACTTACCAATGCTACATCTACAAAGAAGGATTTTAATTGTATTTGTGTTTGATTGAGTGTTTAATTTAACGCTTGAAAAGACATTAATCAATTTTGGCGCCGTTGCCGGGGATTGAAAAGAATTGTGTGATTATGCTTGTAAATATGTGAAATATTGTGCATATATAAATACTTGTAAATTTCGAAGATTACTAACCCTTGTTCATATTCTGATTTTGGCAGCCACTTTCACGTTAAAGGGAGCTTGGATTTGCATTGAGTACATGAGCTTGGTTGATTAAGTCGCACTCATTGTTGAATAGATGGCTCCTCTTTTCCATGTTTATCTCCTTAACCCCTCGTGATGTATGGATTTCATCACCGTACACCATAACCTAAGTGAAGTTATGGACATGAGGTTGAGGGCGGAGTCTACATTGGACTATGAGGGAGTTGTACATTTTCGAAAGATTGGTTGAATGTCAGACATGGTGTCTAGACACGGGTTATGACTGGTGACAGGATTTGGATCTAAGAAAGACTTGCATCAATAGAGTATATACCAATATCTTGGTGAGTGGATGAATACTTATCTTTGAGTAAGAAATTCTTGGTGAATTACTAGCTAATTCATTAAGTCTGCCCAAAGAAGATAAGGACTAAATCTACTTTCCATGGTCGGTTAGCCTCGGGGTGTATTGTCGAAATTAGTCCTACCTCTCGCGTTATCTCTATCCCCAACTGGCCATGTTTTTCGATTGAATCAAGACCATTCGATTGAAAGTGTACACTTTATCGCGCGGGTCGCACGTCCTTTGAACGACCTAAAGATCAAGCGAATGTACTCTCTTCAAATCTAAAGCGCAAATCAATGAACCCTACTTGTGCATAAAACCAACGTGTTGTATGTAACCAACGTGTAAAGGACTTAACCACTTGCATTTGTAGCTTGCATAACCCTCTGGCGGCTTTGTGATGTGTGGATTTCATCACCACACACCCTAACCTAAGTGAAGTTAGGGGCATGAGGCCAAGAGAGTGGTCACTTTTGCATCATGTAATTAGCACGTAACTCTTGTGTTTTCTGCAGGTTCTAACGTTTTCTCTTATGCATTCACTCAATCTTTCACTTAGGTTCTTGCTTGATGCACTTTGAATGAAAGTTTGAATGAATTCTTGCATGAATTTCGTGAACTATGGAATGTTTGCATCTTTTGAGTAACAACTTGTATTTATGACGTTTTACTTAGTGTATATACAACTGACCCCTGCAGGATACATGTACAAATGTACATAACTTGTCTATAGTAACTTGCATTCATTTTAGGATAAACTTAGAGCCCTTGCATTTCATGTTAGTGTTAAAACCATAGCTAGTGTTGTACAAAGTGTCCAAAACATAGCTTAGTGTCTTTGTGTGTTTTTGGTGTGTTTTAGCTTATTTTGAATTCGTGTGTTATGTTTTTGTGTGTTTTTATTGTGTTTTTGTTTTTTTTTCTTTTGTTTTCCAACGTTTTTGGATCAAGTATACTGTATTCCTTGTGTATTCTTTTGATACTAACACTTGATCTTGGTACAACCTTCTCCACGTAATCAAGTATTCTCTACCAACACAGTGGAAGACTTGGACCGACCTATTGTTGAGGACGACGTTGACTCACCAAGATCCCATCATTCCGAGCAATATCAAGAAGAGGAATCTAGGATGAATAACAACAACAACGTCAACAACAACAATGTCCCTCCCAACAATGGTGGGGGCAACAATGTTGTGAGGCAATCACTTCGCCAACGCACTTGTTCAACGGATTGGAGTGCCAGCCCCTCATGCATTCAGTTTCCTGCTCCTCAAGAGGACAAGCAGGACATTGAGCTCAAGAGTGGATTTCTCCATCGCCTACCTATCTTTCAAGGGATGGCGCATGAAGATCCAAACATGCATTTGAGGCAGTTTCAGTTTGTTTGCTCGAGTATGAAGCCCACTGATGCGGATGATGAGCTTTTGAAGTTGAAGGTGTTTCCATTTACTCTGAAGGAGAGAGCTCAGACTTGGCTTATGGAGCTTCCACCGAACCACATCACCACATGGAAACAACTAGCGGATGCTTTCTTAAGCAAGTACTTTCCGGCCTCAAAGATCACTGTTTTGAGGAAGAAGATCACTGGAATCGCGCAAGCATCAGATGAGTCATTTGGGCAATACTATGATCGTTTCAAGGTTCTATGCGCCACTTGTCCTTCTCATGGATTCTCCGAGACAAATCTTATGAACTACTTCTATGATGGACTCAAGCCAATTGATAGAGAGCTTCTTGACGCTGCTGCGAATGGGGCCTTCATGGATTTAGATGAAGTTGGAGCTCGTGCACTCTTGGAGAATAGAGCAAACAATGATGCTCAATATGGGATGGTACCTCGAAAATCAGTGGTGTCCGAGGTGAGTACCAAGCATGCTACGGATGAGAAGTATGATAAACTTTTTGATTTGATGGAGCAAATGCTTGAACTTGAAGTGAAACGAGCCAAGGTCTCTTTGGCACAACTTTGTGGCGTTTGCCACTCTCAAGATCATCATGGAAGTCAATGTCCTACCTTGGTGGAGCAAGCAAGTGAAGAGCAAGTGAATGCCATTGGAGGATATCAAGGAGGTCAGCGGTACAACAATTACAACAACAACTATGTCAACCGTGATCATCCCGGATTCAAGTGGAGCAGTAATGAGGGATGTTTGAACCCTCCACCTCAACAACAACAAGGCTATCAACGTCCCCAACAGCAATATCAAGCAAGGCCACCTTTGCCAACGCCACAAGTACCTTTGCCTCCTCCGGTTCAACAATTCACCAATCCGGATTATGACAAAATGTTTGCTCAACTCTCCACCTCAACGCAAGCCCTTATTGATGGACAAAATCAGCAAAAGGCGTTGTTGGAGACTCATGGCAATGACATTTCTGAGATAAAGAAGCAAATGGGGCAACTTGTGGATTTTATGGGACATATCAGAACTACCGGACAGCTTCCATCTCAACCAACGCCACCTACTAGGAATGTGAGTGCGGTTACTACAAGGAGTGGGAAGGTTTTGGAGCTACCAAAGCAGAAGGCAACGTCATCACCAGATAAAGTCGTTGTGGAGGAAATTTTTGAAGAAGATCCAGCTATTGAAGAGCTCAAAAGAAAGAAGAAGGTGGCGCCACTTTTGGCACTACCAACACCATCACCATCACACCCTACCCCAACCAAAGGTATTAACTCTATCCCTTCAAGTTCTGTTAATACTAATGCTTCGTTTGCTCGTGCACCATTTCCACATAGGTTATCCAAATCAAAGAAAGATGATCAATATGATGAGATCCTAGACATCTTTCGGAAGGTGCAAGTCAATCTGCCCTTGATTGAGTGCATAAAGCAAGTTCCTATCTACGCCAAGTTTCTCAAAGAGCTATGCACCCAAAGGAGGCAAACGAGAGCGAAGGAGGTTGTGAAGGTGAATGCAACCGTTTCAGCGGTGTTGCAACGTCGGCTACCTCCCAAATTGAAGGACCCTGGGAGCTTTAGTGTTCCTTGCGTGATTGGTGACACGAAATTCGAAGATGTCATGCTCGACTTGGGTGCATCCATCAACGTTATGCCCTACTATCTATATGCATCCATGGAGCTTGGTGAGCTTAAGCACGACAATGTCATCATTCAGTTAGCCGACCGTTCTCACAAGTATCCAAGAGGGTACGTAGAAGATGTTCTTGTGCAAGTCAACAACTTGATATTCCCAGCTGATTTCTACATTGTTGACATGGAGGAGAGTTCATTAAACACCACGCCACTCTTGCTTGGACGTCCCTTCATGAGAACCGCAAGAACAAAGATCGATGTGTTTGAAGGAAAATTCTCCATGGAGATTGATGGAGAGAAGATCGAGTTCAACATCCTTGATGCAATGAAGGTCCCTAATGCTTGTGCCAACGCATGCATTGCTATTGATTCCGTTGAAGACATGGCACAGCAACATTTGGACACACTTAGAGAGGATGAGCTTGACACCGTGCTTCAAAATGGTATGGGGCTGACCTACACTAGGAATGACACCCTAATTGATGTGTTAATTGATAAATTGGAGCCACGGTTTGAAGAAGTGGTGATGGCTTTGAATGAGGCAGCCTATGTGACTTCTAGACCACCCCCTATTCCTTTGGTCTATGGCGAGAATAAGCTGGTTCCCTCCATTATTCAAGCACCCGAAGTGGAACTCAAGGTGTTGCCGGATCATTTGAAGTATGCTTACTTGGGAGACAATGAGACTTTGCCGGTTATCATCTCTTCAATGTTGGAGGAAGAACAAGAAGGTAGATTGGTTCGAATGCTTCAAAGGTACAAGCCAGCCATTGGTTGGACACTTGCAGACATCAAAGGTATAAATCCAGCAACTTGTGTTCATCGCATTCTGATTGAGGAGGGAGCTAAGCCCTCACGTGAAGCACAAAGAAGGCTCCATCCGCCAATGATGGAGGTTGTGAAGAAGGAGGTGATCAAACTCTTGGATTGTGGGGTCATCTATCCAATTCCAGACAGCCGATGGGTCTCACCCGTGCAAGTTGTTCCTAAGAAGTCCGGAATCACCGTTGTAAAAAATGCGGATAATGAGTTGGTGCCTCAGCGAACTATCACTGGACATAGAGTTTGCATCGACTATAGGAAGCTCAACGCAAGCACAAGGAAGGACCATTTCCCTTTGCCATTCATTGATCAAATGCTTGAGAGGTTGGCTGGTCATTTCTACTATTGCTTCCTTGATGGATATTCGGGTTACAACCAAATCAGCATCGCGGAGGAGGATCAAGAGAAGACAACGTTCACATGCCCTTTTGGAATGTTTGCATATCGACGGATGCCCTTTGGTTTGTGCAATGCCCCTGGTACGTTTCAACGTTGCATGCTTTCTATCTTTTCCGATTGCATTGAAAAAATAATTGAAGTATTCATGGATGACTTTAGTGTTTTTGGGAAAGATTTCGATGCATGTTTAGAAAACTTAGAGCTAATCTTGCAAAGATGCGTTGAAACGAACTTAGTGCTAAATTGGGAGAAGTGTCACTTCATGGTAACTCAAGGGATAGTTCTAGGACACATTGTTTCGAAAAGGGGGATAGAAGTTGATAAATCTAAGGTAGATCTTGTGCGGTACTTACCCTCTCCGACTTCGGTTAGAGAGATTCGTTCTTTTCTTGGACATGCAGGTTTCTACAGGAGGTTTATCAAGGACTTCTCTCACATATCTCGGCCCTTGTGCAAGTTACTTCAAAAGGACACTCCCTTTGTGTTTGATGAAGAGTGTAACGTGGCATTCACCAAGTTGAAAGAGTTGCTCACTTGTGCTCCTATCCTTCAAGCACCGGATTGGTCTCTACCCTTTGAGCTCATGTGTGATGCATCGGATTACGCTGTTGGAGCTGTTCTGGGACAAAGGAAGGAGAAGAAGCCCTACGCCATTTACTATGCCTCAAGGACACTCGATGATACTCAAGCCAACTACACCACAACTGAGAAGGAGATGCTTGCTGTGGTTTTTGCATTGGACAAATTCAGATCGTACTTACTTCAAAGCAAGGTTATCATTTACACGGATCATGCGGCTTTGAAGTACTTGATGACAAAGAAGGATGCAAAACCAAGACTCATTCGTTGGATTCTACTTCTACAAGAGTTCGATGTGGAAATCAAAGACAAGAAAGGAGTGGAAAACGTTGTGGTTGACCATCTCTCTCGAATTGTGCATGGACAAGATGTCGTGGCTATTGAGGAAACATTTCTGGATGAACAACTCTTCGGAATCAAGGTAAGTCCTTCTGAAACTCCATGGTACGCGGATATCGTTAACTACTTAGTTACCGGTGAGTTTCCACCATCAATGCATAAGGCCCAACGTGACAAGCTTAGGAGTGATGCTAGGACTTTTATTTGGGATGAACCTTACTTATGGAAACAATGTGCTGACTTAGTGATTAGAAGGTGTGTTCCGGATAGTGAGTTTGCATCTATTCTTGAGTTCTGTCATAGTGGTGCATGTGGAGGCCACTTTGGTTCGAAAAAGACTGCCCTTAAGGTGTTAGATTGTGGTTTCTTTTGGCCTAACCTATCTCGTGATTCTCATGATTTTTGTGCTAAGTGTGATAGGTGCCAAAGATCTGGAAACATTGGTCCAAGAGACGAAATGCCACAAAAGTACATGATCAATGTCGAAATCTTTGATGTTTGGGGCATTGATTTCATGGGACCCTTTCCTTCATCTAATGGTTTCACTTACATCTTACTTGCTGTAGATTATGTGTCGAAATGGGTGGAAGCAAAAGCCACCCGTACTAATGATTCGCGAGTTGTTGCAGATTTCCTCAAGACGAATATCTTTTCAAGGTTTGGGATGCCACGCATTCTCATAAGCGATGGAGGGAGTCACTTTTGCAACAAAACCGTGGAGGCATTGATGAAGAAGTATGGCGTCACACACAAGGTCTCTACACCATATCATCCACAAACCAATGGAATGGCTGAAGTATCCAATCGCGAAATCAAGAAGATCTTGGAGAGAACTGTCAAACCAAATCGCAAGGATTGGAGTCAATGTTTGGATGATGCAATATGGGCTTATAGGATGGCATACAAGACTCCCATAGGCATGTCACCCTATCGACTTGTTTATGGGAAGGCTTGTCATCTTCCGGTGGAATTAGAGCACAAAGCTTGGTGGGCGATCAAGAAGTTCAACATGGACAAGGATGAGGCTGGTTTGCATCGAAAGCTTCAACTTTGTGAGCTTGAGGAAATCCGGAATGAAGCATTTGACAACGCATGGATCTACAAAGAGAAGACAAAGCGCATTCATGACAAGATGATCCGTACGAAGAGTTTTGAACCCGGGCAGAAGGTATTGCTATTCCATTCGAGACTTAGACTTTTTCCGGGCAAGCTACGCTCTAGATGGGTTGGTCCTTACATTGTAGTTCAAGTCTTTCCCTATGGAGCCGTGGAGATAATGAGCTTGGAAACCAGCAAGGTGTTCACCGTGAATGGCCAACGTTTGAAGCACTACTATGAGAATTTCAAGGAGCATGACGTTGAAGAAGTGAAGCTCCTTGATCCACCTACTTCAAACACATGAAGATGCATCACATCTATGCTGAAAGACGTTAAAAAACAAGCGCTTGTTGGGAGGCAACCCAATGGAGGAGTCTACAACATATTTGCATTCTCCTCCCTTATCTCTTTTATTTCGTTTCTTTTGTTTTACTTAGTTAGATTTTCGTAAGTCCTAGCTTTCATGCTTAAATTCTATGACTTTACTTTAGTACATTGAGGACAATGTAGAGTTTAAGTGTGGGGGAGGGGTTTACAACTTTATTGAGTCATAAAAAAAAATAAAAAAATAAAAAAAAATTTTGAGTTTTGAGTCATACTTAGTGTATTTTGAGTCTTTTTGTTTAACTTAGTGTTTTAAAGAGTCTTAGGATGCCCTTAGTTAGTCGATGATGAAAATGGACCGAAAGAACATACATATGGCTTTGGAAATCATTAAGAATGAATTCATGTGCTAATTGAGACATCTTTGAGTGTTATGACATGTAGTAGATATGGTTTGCAAAACTTGGTACAGAAATTCGCATGTTAGAATAAGTTTTGAATCATATAAGCCTTAAAAGTGAGATTTTGAGCCTAAACACTACTTCTTTAAGAGTGAATTTTGTGCATTACATATGATAGGTCTCAGAATCATTCATACACTCACTTGCCATAGATCTTAATGAACTAGAGAATACTAGAACTTACTCATGTCGACTTGCAAAGCTTATAATTGTTACATACTCTGATTTTGGATATGATTAAAGGCACTTAGGTTTTCCACCACTTTGCCAAAATGCCATGTATCTCATATGGGCGCACGAGTTGCGACACCCCTAGATGAGCCCATTTGAGCCTACATTAAGCCTTTCTTTCATTGCCATACATATCTAAACACTTTAACCTAGTGTAGATTATCCATACCTTTGTTCAAAAGACTTGGTAGCGATTTTTGAAGCTAGAATCTTGGAGATGGCGTGAGAATCATGTAAGGGAATGTATGTATGGGGATAGACTTGTTCAAACAGCTTGTTAAAGTAGAAATTGCCGAAAATAAAGAAAGAAAAGAATGATCAAAAGCTTTCCGGCAATAGGTTCTAAGTGTCTGAAGTTTGGATTAATGTCCCCCGTACTTGTGAGTTTGGAGTTTGTTTCGAATAGAAGGCCCAACAATGTAAAATTTGGCCTTTGTCCTGTTCACAAAGCTCAAGGGAAGTTTAGAATGAAGTTAGGGCCCAACAAGATGAAATCCGGCCGTGGACTTAAAAGAAACACATGGTGACGTTTTTGATGATGATGGGAGCGTAAAATTGATCAAAGTTTTGGTGATTTGGGCTAAGTCTTTTGAATGTTCTTAACCACCACATATCTAAATCTCGAATGCCTTAGCCTCAAGCCCCATTACAACCCTTGGAAGTCCTTTATGATCCTTAAGATGAGTAACCTTCAATCTGTGGAGTAAGTTGCATGAGTAAGCATATGGTTTTGGTTCATTTGAGCAAGTAATTCATTCCATTCATTGATTTGAACACTTTGAGTGAAACCTTTGCATGAGTGGAAATATGATTAGAGCATCCATGTGAGTTGATTTGAACTTCATTCGAAGCATGCACAGACGTAAACTCACCATTGTTTTCTCTATGTCTTACTTGTTCATAGCATGATCATGTCTCTATTATCTATTGAATTCAAAGATCATTCATGTTAGACACATTGTGATTCCATTGCCATATACGTTAAGAAATTTCTGAGACAAATTTCGACTAAGGGCTTAGTGTTGTTTTACTTAGTATCTCTTACGTTTTCAAACATGATAACATGAAAACTTGTGGCTTTGAAACGTTGAGACTTCTAAGTGTTTTGTATATATAAGTGTGACGTTTTTCCCTTTGTTATTTTCCCTTTATTGTTTTTCTTTGTTTTTAATCCTTGTTTTGTTTTGTATTTGCTAGGGACTAGCAAAGTCTAAGTGTGGGGGAATTTGATCTATGCATTTTATGCTTGATTATTAATGTCTTTCTCTCTATATTTTGCTTTGTTATGAGCTTAGTAGATATGTTTCTAACTTGTTTTATGTTTTTAGGTAGTAAATAAAGGAGGCGGTTTGGAGTCAAAAAGGGAGCTTGTGTTGACTAGGAAATAATTTCCTACGTTGACTAGGATTGCATGCATGAGCAAGTGTACGTGATGCATGGATTTGCATGCATGAGCATGAGATAATTAGCTAGCATGCATGAAGTGATGAACTAGATGGCAAGGAACGGTGGAATAATTGCACATGCATGGCAGTTTTTGAAAATGAGCTTAATTGCCATGAAAATGGATGTAATGGTGATGAGTTGAATGAGCTAGCTAAAGAACAAAATAGTTTTGTGTATAATGGAGATAACGGAAGTGAGCTATTGCAAGCTTAATGGAGCTAACGGTATTGAGATGAAGAGATATGGGCAAAACGGGTTTGAGATAAAGCTAGCAAGAACGGCTTTGCAATTAAGCCAATGGCTATGCATGGTGATGAGTTGTTGCATGCAACGGTTTGAGGTAATTAGCTAATGGCTGAAACAGTTTTGGTTTTGGAAGAAACGGCATGGATTTGAATGACTCATTATCAACATAATTGCATGATTTCAAAAGTGGAACGGCACCAAACCATCTCCTATATAAGGAGGCTTTGGGGAAGAAGAAAGGGATCTCACATCATAGAGCTGAAGCCTTGTCCAGACACCATCTCCTCTTCTACTTAGCCAGAAATCTCCCATAGCCGAAATACCATCCACCACCTTCCAAATAATCCTTCCTCCATCCGTAGGCATCCTTTGCTCGATTTGGCTGGGGTCTCTGCGTGTTCACCATCACCAAGGAGCTGTTGCACCCGAAGCTTGCGGAGCGAATATCCCTCGGAGCCCAAAAGTGTAACAATGACTTGTACTTTATTTCGGTTATGTTGGTGTATTTCGACACTATGTGTAAAGAGAACAAGTTTTGATGTATGGATGTTTATTTTCAGACTTGTTTGATGCATTCCATGTGTTTGCAGCCCTAGGTTCGAATATGCATGCTAGCATTCCTACCCCTAATGCGTTGGAGCTTGTATGGATGATACTCGATTTGGTTCATCCTTGCATGTTTTAATGAACTAATCAAATATAAAATTGGACTTAGGAAGTTTACTCGATTTGGTTGCTTCTTATTTTCAATGTATGCATGTGTCTTAACCTTGGCTGGAAATTTCGTAGGTACCAAAGGAGGAAGAGGTAAACGGTTTCAAGTGACTAGATGTGATGATCACTTGTAAATAATAGATTTAGAACCTTATTTTCGGCTGGATGCATGTTTAGGATTATGTGTTCTTGATTGTTTGCTTGTCTATGAGTTTAAACATGTTAGAACTTGTGATTTCTTGATATGTATCTAACCAACTTTCTGTTTTTAATTTGTAGGAATTTAGAACAAAACTCTCGCACCCCCCTAAACAACATTAGCATAGTTATGCAAGCACCCTCAATCCCCGGTTAAGAACGATCCCTACTTACCAATGCTACATCTACAAAGAAGGGTTTTAATTGTATTTGTGTTTGATTGAGTGTTTAATTTAACGCTTGAAAAGACGTGAATCAATTAGTTAGACCAAATGGCATAACAACAAACTCATAATGCCCATATCTTGTCCTGAAAACGGTTTTCGAAATATCCTCTTCCTTCACCCTCAACTGGTGATAACCGGACCTTAAATCAATCTTAGAGAATACCATAGCATCTCTAAGCTGATCAAACAAATCAACAATCCTAGGCAAGGGATACCTATTCTTAATGGTCACCTTGTTCAACTCCCGGTAATCCACACACAACCGAAGTGTATCATCCTTTTTCCTCCCAAACAACATTGGTGCACCCCAAGGCGAGGTGCTAGGTCTAATGAATCCCTGCTCAAGAAGACCCTCAATCTGAACCTTCAACTCCTGAAGTTCAGTTCTCCCCATCTGATAAGGAGTATTTGATACCGGTGAAGTACCTGGTATCACATCAATAACAAACTCCACTACCCTCTTAGGAGGTAATCCCTGAATCTCCTGAAACACATCACTAAACTCAAAGACTACTGCAATATCCGCAATACCCACGGTACTACCGATAGCCTCAATGTGAGCTAACACTCCTTTCCACATGGTCGTGTCCGACCTATGACAACGATAGCGAAAACTCTGCTGTCCAGGAACGTGAAATGACACCACCATATCAAAACAATCTATCACAGCATGGTTTGGCCTTAGCCAATCCACTCCTAAAATCACATCATAGGAGCGGTCTAGAATCACAAACAGAGATGCAAGAAACTCTCTTCCACCAATCACTAAAGGGCAAGCACTACATAAGGTGCCTAGCTCGATAAAAACACCGAGAGGCGATGAAACACACAATGACCTAGTAAGCGGTGTCTGAGTCAAGCCTAATGCCCTCACCATCGAGCTAGATATGAATGAATGGGTTGCCCCCGTATCAAACATAACTGTAGCAAGAAGATCAAAAATAAGAATGGTACCTTCCACTCCTGCACCACGCTGACCAATGTCATACACACCTAACTAACTACAACAGAAAACCCTTTCATTGGTCTAAATCAGTGAAGGACACATACGCAATCATCGAAATCAATGCATATGAATTAAACAAGAAAATTACTTTAAAACAAACGATTGAAAACATAGTAATCCCTGCGCATAGCTTAGTTCAGGTGATTACATTAAGATCAAACAATTATGAAAATAGTGATCCATGCATGCAATTTAGTTCAGGAGATCACAAGCAACATAAAAGTAATCGAATTAGAAACACAGTAATTCAATACGAAACACAACATTAACAAATGATCATTAGCAATACCAATTGCCCGACCAAAAATCTCAAAAATCCTAGTCCCCCAAACAGAGTACAACGTTAAATCCCAACGTTAAAACCAATAGACATATGCTTCTAGAAGAGTAATGCAAACCCTCCCATGAAATGGAGAACATACCCCCAAACCTTGGCACAAAAATTCCACCATCATTTGAACCCTACCCATAAGAGAACACAAAAGTCTCCCATCCAAAAGCCAAAACAATTGACCACCTTAACAAAATAACACAGACTCCCACAATCAAATTGTGAAGTCAAGCAATAGTTCAATCTAGAGGTTCTTATTGCTCAAAGACTAAAACTCAAAACACCAAACTCAAGCTCCCACGCTTCATCTACTGAGGCCACCTATGGCCTAGCGACCTAACACTCAAGACAACACTGTACTCCCGCATATCCAATAACATATCAGTACCGAAGAGCTGATGATGGTGATCCGCTGCAGTCGGGCCATCACTCCGAATTACTGATTATCACCAAATATGTCACCCTACGCTCTGATACCAAACTGTCACACCCCAATTTTCGAAAGAGAATTTTCAAAAATTTTGGCATGATCTAACTTAAAATATTAACAACCCAACCTGTTCCAACAACAACAACAACAACATCGAATACAGAAAATAATTTCCCACAAAAACTATCTCTGAAATAAGATTACACTTCCTTGTTTACATAACGTGCAAAACAAAAACATGAGAACAATCTCATGATTTTAATACAGTCTACTCAATTCTAAAACTATACAGAGTCTGACAAAAATAGGGAGAACCCTGCCACTACTCCTCCACCTCAACCCTGCTGATCCTCACCTGCAGGTCTAACCCCTACACCAAGAATTGGTGCACCGGGATTATAGAATAACAAACCTGGTAAGCTAAAAAGCCTGTATGAGTAAACTCAAAATTAAAACAACATTTCTCACATCTAGAAATTTCACAAAGCAGTTATATCATTGAATAAATTCACAAATTCAACACTATTTCAATTAACATGTACCCATGAGTCCCAGGTATTGATGAAATACCCCTCATGACCTACAACAACACAATTGTGTACTCATGGGACCCAGATATAATAAGGTATCCCCCATGTCGTATACTGACAGACGGACTAGAACTCTATTCCTAACCGCAACCAATCACCCTGCCAAAAGCTTGGAACCCGGTTTGACTGTCCAATATCAAAACATAAAATAATAAATAGCATCAGAACCGCAACCAATCACCTGATTAAAAGCTTGGAACCCGGTTAGGCTATTTAATATCAACATAAAAATAATAAATAGCATCTTAACCGCAACCAATCACCCGATTAAAGGCTTGGAACCCGGCTTGGCTATTTAATCCAACAATCACCATAATGCAACATAATTATCAACAACACTAAATCCACATCATATGATTTTATCCTTCACAAGGATATAATCATATGAACAACATCAATAAGATTATGATTCATATGAACTTCCCAAAAATAACCACAACATGAAAACTTGTTTTATCTTACCTATGAGCCTTTGACGATCAAGCTCATATATTTTTAAAACCAATAAAACATAATATTATTTTTCTTCATTTATTTATTTATAATCGTCAAAATCATTAACAAAAATCAATCATCATAATAATTATCATCATCATAATCCTCATCAAAATTAATCATCATAATCCTCATCATCAAAAATCAATCATCACAATCATCCTCATAGCAATTATCATCAACAAACGACCATAATTAAACTTGGTTCAAAAGAGAACATTGGGGAGATTTACTCACCTAAATACTCCCGCTGCGTCTTCACAAAAACGCACGAGCCAAGCTAACCACAACCTCACTAACCACATAAAATTACACAATTAAAACCTTAGTAAAAACACAACAAGGATCAAAATATCCTTAACTTAAAGGTTGCCCAAAGAAGGGCAATCCTTCCTCCAAGACCTCCCAAGGTCATCGGATACTCAACAACAATCACACTACCTCCAAGACCAATTTTTTTCCAAGCTTCCAACCTAACAAACACTTAGAACCAACTTAGCACTTACAATGCAAAACCTAATCAAAACTCAATCTTCACACACCAACAACACACTAGCATCAACAAGGACTAGCTAACACAGCAAATCAAGCCTCTACCCTGCCCGGAAGTGCTCCCACGCGCCGCCACAAGCGGCGGCGAGTGAGCTTCACGCGCCTCCACCAAACTTCAAAATTTGGGGAAACTCAAAACATGAAACTTGTAGATTGAAACAAGGTGAACAACTTTAATACTTGAGGTTTCAACCGATTCTGACCGGAACCCGCCGGAAAACACCCCGCAACCAACCGGGAAAACAAAATTCCAAACCTACAAAATCGGCCTCAAAACTTGACTTCTAGATCACCAAAGGTGTAAAAACATCTCTAGAAGAGAGAGGAGAGCAAGAATCACCTAGACTTGGCCGGAATCGGCGTCAAAATCACCGACTTTCTGGCGGAACAGTAACAGCTCCGCCGCTTCATGGCGGCCTCCAAGCGGCGCGACGACGAGCAAGGCTGTCCCAGCAGTGGAGAGGAGACCCGTGCCAACCCAACGAAACTGATGACGTCCAATTTGGTGGCTGGATGAGAGAGAAATCAGTTGGAGAAGAGAGAGTGCGGGAGAGCTCGGGAGAGAGGAGAGAGAAGAAGAAAAAACTGATTTTTAGGTTTCCAAAATAACTCCCGCACATTTTTCTACTTATATACTTTCCAAACCCAGTAACTAACTTCCTCTGACCATAACTTCTTCATACGATGTATGTTTCACTCTTGCCGCATGTCTACGAACTTGTATCGATGAGCTCTACAACTTTCATGAACGAAGTTTTCGAAGATAACTTACGAAAAATAAAGTCAACTTTTAAGCCTCTTAAAAATCAAAGTACCTTTAAAATACTTCTGAAACTTCAACTTTGCACAAACTAGAAAATTTCCATAAATATTCCTTCACTAAATATGGAAATTATACAAGGGAAAAGATATGAAAATCTAGGGTATTACAGACTCCGCGTCTCGCCCTGCCTCAGTTTGCTCACTTCGCCTCATTAACTCCTACTAACTCGCCCCGCCTCAGTGTTCTGGCCTCGCCCCGCTTCACCCGCCTCGCCTCGCCTCCCTCTCCTCGTCCCATGCACCCCGCACCACCCTTTTTGTTCCCTTGCTGATGAACAGTGTATGAACAGTGCACGCATGTCACTCGCAAATAGTATCTTGTATATGTTAAGAAAAATTCTATATGCCTACGTGTCAACTGTAAGAACCATGCGTGACAAGGTTTGAGAGGGATCAGCCGCCACGTTTCAACTACAAACAACTAGTGTCGTCCAATTAAATGAGAAATTTTTCAGTGCTATGGAAGGACCGGTCAGCATGCTTAGTGGTACTCCCTCACCAATAAAACAACGCCACGTGGTATTTTTTTAACAAGTTAAATTAGGGAGAAAATTACTACATCTTCAACTTAAAGTAAAATGAAACAACCACATTAATCATACATAAAATAATTAAAAAATAAATTGAAAAAAACTCAGATCTGCATTGGCTAGTGTAGAATCTTTAATCTCTTCTTGGTTCAATATTGTCATTATCCATCATGACATGTAAGTTCTGGCATGACCCTCTATATACATATTGTTTGTTTTGAACTTTGGATTCCTAAGGATATCTCACATGCAAACTAGTGTAGGGAACTAGGGTTTTTAATGGATGTCTTGGCCAGTTTCAAATGGAAAATTAAGAGCATGTATGTCCAAATAATTAAATGGCTAATCCAAACTCAAAATCATCTGCAATTGAACGAGAATTTGCTTTGAAAGTATGAACAAGACTTGCTCAAAATTAATCATCTATTATTGCTTCTATAGTAGTAGGAACAAGAATGATGATTTTACTATTTATATTGATAACAAAACAACATATGAAATTGAATACTCTCATAGATTATTCAGGAGCTAAAGGTAATATGTATATTTGATGTTTGAATTTACTTAAATTGTTTTACCTTGACTTATTAAAAAAATACAACTAAGCTGCTGACATGTCTTTCAGAAACACTAAAAATTTTCACCATTTAAACACCGCTGTGGGTCCACATTATATCCATTAATTTCATACGTGTCTGCCAGCGCACTCTTGCACAACCTCACTTTCAATTACCTATATACCGCTGTGGGTCCTTCGAAACAGCAATGACATGGGTAGTTTCGTCATTCAACACTCCGCATATACAATATAGCACGTGCGAGATCCCCACGTGGTCGCCGTCAATGACCTCACCCCCTCCTCCCTAATTTGACAGCGTTAAGAGCTGTAAGACTTCACGAAAATTCCAGATTTAGGGTTGTTAGGGTTTTCAGAAAACTAATCAACCTCTCAAGTCTCCTGAAAATCGAAGTATAGATATCGATTTCCGGTTCGGGAATCCGCTCTCTTTTTTATTTTGTTGTTTGTTTGTTTGTTTGTTTTGGGGAAACTAATTCATGGTGCAGTTGATGAGTTCCGGCGATCTCCGCCGAACGACGCCGTGTAAGGATAAGGTGCCGGTAAAATTGGAGATCGAAGACTCTTTGGAGGAGGAGCATGGTCCCCTCAACAAGCGCTCCAGACCGTCCTTTGCTCATCAAGAGGTTCCAGTTTTTTGATCTATTTCGTTCTTCTCCTGGATATATAATATAGCTCAGAAAAATGAAAATAGTTCAATACCTTCTGTGATCCTGGCTTGTTTTTTTGTTTTTGTTTTGTTTTGGAATTGGAATCTAAACCAGCTCGATATATTCATGCTTGATTTTGTATGTATGTGGTACAATATATAATGTAAAGCAGCCGAAAAAAAAATACATGTTCATGCTGGTTGTTTTTGATTTCGAATACTTCAATTGATCTCGCTGTTGATGTTGAACTTTAGCTTTCTTAGGCTTCTAGTTTATTTTGTTGTATTGCTTTTATGGTATATTGTTGTAATTATGACTCATTGATCTCGGTGTTTACTATGATGATTTCGCGGTATAGTTATTCCACTGATCTTTGGATTCTATGTTATAAAGGTTTACATTGAACTGTAGCTATCTTAGGCTTTGTAGTTTGATTTGTTGTATTGTTTTTATGGAGTTTCGGTGTAGTTAAAGAATGTAAGACTCTGTGGAACTTTTTTACAATATTTATTTCCGAATATTTTTATTCCACTGTTTCCGTTACTTTTGGTATAACATTTTAAATTTGATCATTTATTGAAATGCTCCCTTACGGTTTCTCTTGATTTCCTCAGAGGTCGGGTGATAATGGGGTTGCTGTCCCAACTTCTCAATACAATCCCCTAGATGAGCCTAGCCCTTTGGGTCTGAGGCTCAGGAAGAGCCCGTCTTTATTGGAATTAATTCAAATGAAGCTTGCTCAAGGGGTTCCTCCTACAGCTGGAGCTGTACAAAGAGAATACCTTAACTCTGGGGTTAAGAAGGAGATTAAAGGAAATGCCGCAGTGGGGGCTACTGATAAGCTTAAGGCGTCAAATTTTCCAGCTTCAATGTTAAGGATCGGAAACTGGGAGGTATGTTGAAGAGTTTCTGAGTCATTTATATTGGATATTGCGACTGTAATATGCTTGGTGTGAAATCCATTTATGTTTCATTATTTCCTGGCAGTACAAATCGAGGTATGAGGGTGATTTAGTGGCAAAGTGTTATTTTGCAAAGCATAAGCTTGTCTGGGAGGTTCTTGAAGGAGGCCTCAAGAGCAAAATAGAAATCCAGTGGTCAGATATCATGGCTCTAAATGCGAACTGTCCTGACGATGGGCCTGGTACTTTGAATGTTGTGGTAATGCCTTTGATTTCATATTCACTATTTACATGTGTGCTCGTTCTCTTGATGATAAATTACTTATTTGTATTTTCACCTGGCAATCCCTTTTATGTTGCAGTTGGCTAGACAACCTCTATTCTTCAGGGAGACCAACCCTCAGCCTAGAAAGCATACTTTATGGCAAGCAACATCAGATTTTACTGATGGGCAAGCAAGCCTTTACAGGTAAATTCAATTGGTAGTTACAGTTCTGCAGTTCACTGAAGATCTCAAAGTTAGTTTTCTGCCGGTGTAGCGGTGTTGAAATGTTTTGAATGCTTTTACTTTTAGGTCTTTATGTATTTAAGGTTATAGGTTATTTCTCCACTGCACCTATGAAAGAGTGAATTATTTTAATTTCTTCCAATTTAAACTATTCTGATGATCTTAATTGTTCAGTGCTGGTGTCACATGGTTTTGCTTTCTGTGTTTGACATGGAGCTAAAAAATTAACTTATATGATTAATACATGTTCTGTCAGTCTTTATGAAGTTGCAGTATGAAATTTAGGATGCTGTTATATTGATCCAATTTCTTTGGGATTGTGTTTTGCAGGCAACATTTTCTGCAATGTCCACAAGGACTGTTAAACAAGCATTTTGAAAAGCTCATCCAGTGTGATACACGTCTTTGCTTCTTAAGTCGGCAGCCAGAGATCGTTTTGGATTCACCTTATTTTGAACTGCGGCCTTCTGTATTTGAAGACCAAGGTGAAGCCAAGGGCCATGGTTTTGACCAACTGGCAAGTGGCAAAGGTCCCTCCATTTCTGGTTTCCAGGAGATAGCATCACCATCTGCAAGTCAGTCATCATCTTTGAAGACAGACCCGCAGGACTCAGCTGGTATGACATTAGAGCATCGGTCCAGAGAAGCTCCTTCCCCTAGCTCAGGTATGATAACCTAGCATTTTTCTATGATTGAGGTTACCTTTAATTCCTGTTTCTTTAAATATAAGTACTATGTTCTGTAAATTTGCTCACTTTGTTTCTTTAATTTTTATGACGTACTTGATGGTGAAATTAGATAGGTTATATTGGGATGGTTTCCTGGGTATCTATATAGGACACTAATACCGCTTTTAGTTCACAATTGAGGAATCCATAGATTTCAGATTCCAGATAGGCTGTTAAAATCCGCAAGGAATGTCTGTCAACGTCAGAAAATTCTAGAGAAATAATTAGTTCATCAATTACGTTTTTAAACCTATCTGGAATTCATATATATATATATATATATAGAGAAATATGTTAGTTCATCAATTACAACATATTTGTACATTATAGTGAGAAAAACCAAATTATTCATTATGGAATTGATTATGAATATGGCAAGAGATGATTAAGGTAGGAGACAAAAGTTGTATAAATCAAACAATAAATGGTGCTTAATTATGGTTTATTGCGAAAGGAATGGGGGGCCAAACCTCAAAGCTTCCACTTCAATTATATTAAACCTCTTATTAACACAAGTATAATACACAAGTTTTTTAAAAAAAAATTATGGGGGGTGCCATGGCACTCCTTTGACCTATATGTAGCTCCGCCTGTGATTGTATGCTATATCATGTTTTCCTTGTTATTGCATGATATATTACTTGCATGACAGTAAAGGCTGCAATAGATTCATGGCTGGATGATTGTCAGTCTGACAGGGCTCCTGTCACTGTACAGAGAAAACTTCTGTGCACTAATGATTTGGACTAGCTTTGCATATCTAATATCTGTGACATTGATATATTTAGTGTGTGTGTGCTGAATTCTTAAGTTGATCAATATCTGACCCCCAAAAAAAAAACAAGATAGTTACTAGTCTCTGTTATGTTATTTGTGTGCCACCCAAGATCAATGCTAAATATTTTGATTATGAGTGCATGTTAGAATCTTGCATTTAAAGTTGTGGAGTCATACTTTATATTAAGATTGTGTAGGAAATGGTTAGGGCAGTGATTGAAGGGATCTGCCTTTTATGCTAGGATTACACTGTTATGCTTGGTTGTACAAAGTGAGACCTTTATTTAAAATCAAGGTTCTGGGCGGCCGTGTAGGCGCTCGGCGGTGGCTGCCCGTCCCGATTTCAAGCAAATCGTGTGGTCTGGGCGGCTGTCCGATTTTTGACTGATTAATCGGGCTGGGTGGCGATTACTCGGGCTGGGCAGGTGGGCTGGCTGGCGGGACGGGATTCTCTCAACTGGAAATTGTCTTCGATATTGTCAACATCCATGAGAGATAGGAACCTTTGGAGCCTCAGTTGAAGACGATACAGAAGAAGACGAAGGGAACAGAATAAGGAGACGTGGGTTTTTAGTTCTCTTAATTGTAGAACTGGAGTAACTGACATGATAATCATGATATTGAGATGAGGTTATCTATATTGGGCTTAATCTAATTGGGTCTAGAAAGATATTGACTTTACTGATGGGTATTCCTTTAATAGCTTTTATACAAATTAACCCATTAATTGTTATCCGTTTTTCTAAGGACAATTTCTAGGATATAGTTTATTAGGTGATTAAAAATTATTTAACATTATATTAAATGATTATTGAAGTAAGTAATTTCTTGTTATAATAATTATAGGCATTATTTATGTAATTATCTATTATTAAAAAATAAAATAAATACAAAAATACAAATCCAATTAATCCCCGATTAATCTTTTGGGCGTTGTCCGCCTGACTAGCGCCCAACGTTTTTCAGAACCTTGTTTAAAATTAAGCATGAATGCGTTACTAGTCTGTGTTGTGTTATTTGTGTGCCACCCAAAATCAATGCTAAATATTTTGATTATGAGTGCATGTTAGAATCTTGCATTTAAAGTTGTGGAGTCATGCTTTATATTAAGATTGTGTAGGAACTGGTTAGGGCAGTGATTGAAGGGATCTGCCTTTTATGCTAGGATTACACTGTTATGCTTGGTTGCACAAAGTGAGACGTTTATTTAAAATTAAGCATGAATGCATTGGTGGACACCGACTCACTGGTTGCCTGTATCATACTAGTTATGGATGCTCGTGCAATTGAAGGACATGGCAATTCTGAAGTTGATTCAAGAGGGCCAAGAAATTGGGAACAGATAAAAGTGCCTGGGCTGCATCCTTCAATGTCGATGAGTGATTTTATGAGTCACATTGGGAACTGTATTTCAGAACAAATGACTTCTGGAAATCTGCCTTCTGCCGATCAACAGTCGGAATACCAGGATATTTTGGAGGACATTGCGCAGTATCTGTTGAGTGACACTCAATTAACTGCTGCAGATGAGAGTCATGAGACATCTCTCATGTCCAGGGTCAATTCTCTATGTTGCCTTTTGCAGAAGGACCCCGCTTCTCTACAGAATTCACAGGTTGAAGTTGAAGGCACAGCTGGTGGAAGAGATAATCAGCTTAACCACACTCCTGGTGGTACATCGGGAACTCATATGCAGGCTCCTGAAGAGGATATGAAGGATGTTTCTGGGGGGAAGAAGGCACCAGGCATGTCGAGAAAAGACTCCTTTGGGGAATTGCTATTTCATCTCCCTCGCATCGCCTCTCTTCCCTCGCTTCCGAAAGTCTTGTTCAACATTTCGGAAGATTGTGAGAGTCAAGGTAGATAGTCATTTTTCTCCAAAGAACAAATCCTAATGCGAGCTGAATATACTCCTCCGCACCCTCCAAATTTCTCCTCAGTGTACACAGTGAATAATGCTGGCTATTTCATACTATTGTCTGTCACCAAAAGCTTGTATTATGTTGGGAGGCTGGGATTCTGAAATTTGTGTTGATGAAGAATCCGGAAAGATTTCCCACTGTACAAATGACTGTACATCATGGTTAGTGTTGTTTGGTTCCCCTTCATGCTGTATGACTTAAGGCACCTGTTTGTAAAGTCTGTTGACTATTTAAATATGAATGAAAGTTTTTAGTTACTCAGCTTGTTTACAATTCCAGAAGAGGAACTTTCCGGAGCGAGGGGGGGTTATTGGGACTTTCAAATTTACTCATTAAATCTCATTCTATTGTGAATTATTAAATGACATATATATCTTCATACACAATGACTATTAAGGACAATAATCATAAAAAAGAAAATATTTTATTTATTTTCTCTAAACTTTCTAATTTAATAATAATTGATTACATTCATTATTATTTTTTTATATATTTTCGTTTTCTAATTTCTTTTTATTAAAGCATATATATATATATATTGATTATAGAAAATATATATTTATTAAAATAATTTATTATGAGGTATAAAATAGAGATTAAATTATTCAAAAAAAAAAAGGAAAAAAAATTAACACGTCCAAAAGAGAAAAATAAAAGTTAAAAAGATATATATACTAGTTCATGATAAAACATTTCTAGCATGAAAAAATAATAAAGGTAGGGATAATGGATGTTTAAAAAAAAGTAAAAAAAAAAAAGAGAAGTCTATCGAGTGAATAAGAGGTAAAGTAAGTAATTAATTGAAATATATATTAATAAATAACTAAGGTTATGTTAGAAATTTGAAATGAGGTCTACTGAGAAAATGCTTGTATTGAAAAATAAAAAAGAGCTGTAAAGAGAATGAGAGGTATATTGAGCAAATTTGGAATAGCCGCACTTCCAGAGCCAATTGTTACTTTTCTTTTTAGAAAAATAGTTTCCTTGTCGAAAACAATATTTTTTTTAAAGCAAATCACATATACATCCTCCAACAGGATTTGAAACACAAATAAATTCACTTGTGTTGTTAAACAAACAAGGACAGTTTTTAACAATTAAGGACAATTTTTTCTCTGCATGACATGTGTCATGATTTAATTTACCAAACTAACCTTACACTAATTAAATATGCTTTTAGAAGAGATAAGTCTATCATTTATGCTTTTAGAAGAGAAAAGTCTATCATTTTGAGATTTTTCCGTAAATGGAATATAGTAGCAAGTTTTCAATAATTTAGCGTAGTAGCAGTTAATTCTAGTAAAAGTAGTAGCAGGGGTTAATATTCTAGTAGAAGTAGTAACAGGGGTTAACATCCTAGTAGTAGTAGCAGTTAATTCCAGTAGAAGTAGTAGCATGAGTTAACATCCTAGTAGAAAGTAGTAGTAGAGGTTAACATCCCAGTAGTAGTAGCAGGTTTTCAGTGGCTCAGCTAATGCAGTAGCATGTTTTGCTGGAAAGCTACACTTCCAACAGATGGTAGTAGCAGGGTTTTAGTGGTTCAACTAGTGCAGTAGCAACTTCAGTAAGTGTAGTAGCAGGTTTACAGTGGCTTATCTAATGTAGTAGCTGACAGGACCCACCCCGAATTTCACCCTGAAACCCAAAGTAAATCCTGCGGGGTCCACCTTCAAGAAAAATTTACCGAAAATTCGGCATAACCTTCCTTGAAAATGGACAACCCTTACCTGAAAAATTCAACTGACACTTCTATAACCAAACCAAACATCCTCAACACCTGGAGCCTTCCTGCTCCCCAAGATCAACACATCTCCCAATAACAATTACTCAACTCTAATAATCCCACAACCAAGATTAAGGACTATTAATAAATTGCTATTGGACATTCAGAGCATATCTAAGGTTGAACGAAAAATAACGAATAAAGAATATGCGGAAGCAACCTCTGACTATGCCTCGACTCCATGTACGCTCGACCTCACCTAGACTGAGCCTGCAATCTGGGCATTTAAAACCAAAGGGCCCAGGGGAAAGTAATTTAAAAACGTTAGAGTGAGTGGACGAAGATAAACATAAGATGAGAAACCAAAATTTAAATACTTTCCCACTTCCAATATGCCATAAATTCGTTGCATGCAAATGTTAACAATACTGTCCATAAATAAGATAAGAACAACTACCTCACATACTTAATAAACACCTAGCATCTTATGCATATAATGCTAATGGATCCGCCGCGGTCGGACCATCACTCTATAGACACTAAGTATCACCAAATATATGAGGTAGTGATAGGAATCGGATAACCTAATGCTCTGATACCAACTGACAGGACCCACCCCGAATTTCACCCTGAAACCCAAGGTAAATCCTGCGGGGTCCACCTCCAAGGAAAATTTACCGAAAATTCGGCATAACTTTCCTTAAAAAATGGACGACCCTTACCTGAAAAATTCAACTTAACACTTCTATAACCAAACATCCATCTACGACACCTGGAGCCTTCCTGCTCCCCAAGTTCAACACGTCTCCCAATATAACAATTTCTCACTTAAACTAATCCCACAACCAACAGATAACCAACATTAATTCCCTAACTGATTATCAGAGCATATCTAGAGTTAAATGAAAAACAATAAATAAAGAATAAGCGGGAGCAACCTCTGACTATGCCTCGACTCCATGTACGCTCGACCTCACCTAGACTGAGCCTGCAATCTGGGCATTTAAAACCAAAGGGCCCAGGGGAAAGTAATTTAAAAACGTTAGAGTGAGTGGACGAAGATAAACATAAGATGAGAAACCAAAATTTAAATACTTTCCCACTTCCAATATGCCATAAATTCGTTGCATGCAAATGTTAACAAAAATCTTTCCTGAAGAAAATCTCAAGAAGACAGACTAGCCCCGCTAGTCAAATTAATGATAAAGATAAATAATAACCTTCATAGAAGAAGGTACCAAAACAAGGGACTAGCCCCGCTAGTCAAATCGATAACTCAAGTATAATATCCTATATGGCCATATAAGTGAGTCTCCCAGACTCTATTGCCTCCCAGGCATAGTACTCCCATACTCCCTGTACCTTCACGTCGAGTTGACGGATAGGGTACGGGGCTTGCGTGATGCCGTCGACAACATCACATCACCCGAAGGCGGAAAGGGCTTGCGTAACCCCACTTCAAACGTGGAAGTTACATCGCCTCGAGAGGCGGAACGACATAATAGTATTGACATCATATATATTCCAAGAATATGGCATAAGGAAAAATATAAATCATATGAGTTTCCCCGAAACTCATAAATAAATACAAGTACGATTCTCAACCGTACTTAAAAATTCAAAGAGCAAAGAAAATAATTAAATTCAATGACGTGTCCCACACGTTAAAATGCTCAATGAAATAAATAACTCATCTCGTTAACATGTTTCAAAAATTAGACCATACTCAAATCTTTAAAGAAATCTCAAATCCAGAGATCAAAAGGATATCATAATTCAAATACCAAAAACTTACCCAAGCTCAAATCCATAAGTTCATTCTCAAAAACATAACCAATCGGTCAATCTCAAATAAACTCCATAACCAATTCAAAAGGTGAAATCATAATTTAAGCTCAGAAAATATAATTGACAACTTATAAAATCATGCATGCATATTCCTTTAAAAATAAAGTGTCCACTCACAGATTTAGGCCTAAGCCTGACGAATTCCGAATCACTACTCAAGCGAGGTTCCCTTCGAATCCTGGCATAATAAACATGCTTAGGACCAAACTTAAATTCTGGAAAATTAAACATTTGAAAATAAACACCCAAATCTCTTCTGCTTAACCCACTACTCTAATTAGGGTTAAGCTCACCGGATTTTCACCAAACTCCACCATAACCTTAATTCCTCAAAAACACTTTTCCTCAAATAAAATTCAATGGCCGGATTATTAATTAATAATCCGCCAAAAATACTTAACTTCAACAATTCTTACACCTATCCAAAACTCCTCCAAAAATTCTAAAACTTATTCCAATAAACTCCTCATCAAAATCTCTACAAAAAATATTTTTCCGGCGCCGGCACCGGCGGCGGCTCCGCCGGCAGCGGCGGCCGGCAGCCGTTTTCCGGCGACCTCCAATGCTTCTCAAATTTTGACAGAATAATCCTCTCATCAAACCCAACAACTTTCATAACTAACACTTAGTCCAAATCCGAGGCTAACTAGGGCAATCGACTAAAACATTCATAAATCCCTAAAACTTTCAATTATACAAATCACCCTAACGAAATCGAATTAGACCGATTCCTTTGGAGGAATTACTCACCTTGATGAGGGCTACAAAATGAGCCAAGAATCACGGCCTATGGTGGCCGGAGGACGGAGCTCCGGCGAAAAGACTTCCGGCGGTTCCGGCGGCTTTTCTCCTCTTCCGGCGGGTTAGAGGCTCGGGGGCTAGGCCGGGGAGGGAGAGGAGGAGATGGGGGTTCTTCCTGGGCCGGAACGGCGGTCCGTCGCTGGCGGGACGGCGGCGGCGACGAGGAGACTCTCCGACGGGAGAGAGCTCGGCTCGGGAAGAGAAACAGAAGAGAAAGAAGAGAAATGAAGGAAGAGAAAGGAAAAAGAGAAGAAAAGAAAAGGGCTCGGGCCTGGGCTGCCACCCCCGGCCCAACTCACTAAAAAGCCCATTTAAAATATACCTCTTTTTACTACCTCCGAACTTTACAAATAAATCCATAACTTTACCATGTTAACTCCGAATTTAACGCGTATCATGTCTACGAACTCGTAACGACGTCCTCTACAACTTTCATGAAGAAAGTTTTCTCATAATAATTTTCCTACAAAAAGTCAACCCTATGATCCTTAAGGGTAATTAGTTACTCATCACGGTAAAAATCCGAAGTAATACTAACGGTAAATAACCGTAAAATAATTTAAGAACCGGGATGTATCAGTAGCAACTTCAGTAAGTGCAGTAGCAGCAAATGTAGTAGTAGCAAATGTAGTAGTAGCTATTTTTAGTACGTGCAGTAGCAGGTTTTGAGTACCACAACTACAATTGGATGTCTTTTTTCTCAAGAAAAAGTTGTACTCTTATTTGAGGATTTTTGTCAGGACCTACCCCGGATTTCCCCTTGAAATCCGGAATAAACCATGCGGGACCCACCTCAAGGGAAATTCTACCAAAATTTTGGCATAACTTCCCTTGAAAATGAGTAACCCTACCTGGAAGAAAAATCACCAAAACCCAAATAATATGCAATTCAGTAACATACCTCAAATCCATAAATCATAGAGAAAATCCTGAAATCGAAAAATGAGATAGGATCTCATTCTCAAACAAAACAACAACGCAGTTTTACTGCGTTTGGAACCTAAATTTATTTTGTTAATTTGTGGCTGCACCCAAAACTTGATCGGGCTGCCTACGTACCCCTTTTTTTTTTTAAAGGGATCAAGCCACTCGTAGTTCATCTTTTTTAGTCTACTTCTCTACCTTCTCTAACCACATCACATTTACCACCATAAGTCCAAAATCAAACCATATTTATGCAAATCATCAAACATGCATTCTTTCACCTTGAACCCAAGTTTACTAAACATTCTAACTAGATTTACTATGGACACCCATTAGATATACTATGGACACCCATTTCAACTAACACCAATCCCAAATCCATACATAATGACGAGGCCAAAAGTTGACCTGTGCAATTAAAAACCCTATCATGTAGTATTAGTAAGTAGGGTATCGTTCTAGCCGGGGACACTAGGGAAGGATTAATTACAAGAGAAACAAAACACACAAACATATAAACATATATACAAAAATCGGATCATGAGATTAAAAGATCGAATTAAATCCTAAAAAAAACAGAAAATTAAAAACCTAAAACTAATATTTACAAGTTTGATCACCACCAACACACACAAGCATAGCACGAAACACATAATTTAACTAATACAAAATCGCATATAACTAAGGCAGCAAGTAGACTCGACACTTGAGCATTTAATTTAATTCTAATTCTAATTAATCAATCACCTGCGATTATTAATCGTTAAGACTTCTAAATTACTTAAGACCAACACCTGCGAATAATCCTAAGTTATGCTAATCAATTCAGAAACACACCTGCGTAGAAACTAAAACAATTAGCACATAAGAACAAGTAAGCCGAATTAGAGACATGTTCAACAAGCAAGGCGTCAACTTCTCATTTAACATGTATGTTTCTCGAATGGTAACCCTATAGCAATCTAAATAGACACAACCAAGTTTGTAAATTCAGATCACTTAGCAAATAAAACCAGAACCCTAGAACACTACCCCGGCCGAAGCAACATCCTAGAATTAGATTTACCCCCCACATATTCGAGAAAACAAATCAAATAAACACATAAGAAAATCGAATACTACTGCCCTAATCATATATTAAAATCGTACCATGTTAAAAATCACAAAGAAACATAAAAATCAAGAACACAAAGTAATCGAAATTCATGTAACATGTAAAACCAAAACCGATTAACATAGATCGCAAGAATCACAAAGAAATCGCAAATCATATTAATAAAACCAAGTATTACAAAGCCAAAGTATGGATCACACATTGAAAACCTTAAGCAAGGCACCAATGTTGTGAAGAATTCGGATGAACAATGGCAAAACCTAAAAGAATGGAACTATGGCGTATAATGCTTTGTAGGATTTTTGGCTTGTGTAAAGGCACGGCTATTATGTGTGGTGAGATAAGTGACAGTTTGGTTGTCTCTCAACCCCTCTATTTATAGAGTTCCATGCCGAAACCCTAATGCTTGTGAGCCCTTGATTTGATTTGATCTTGTGGCTGCAATCTCTCCTTGCGCGCGTGGCTTATCTTGAACTCCAAGACTCCAATCTGATGCTGTCGACTTCTACTTCTTCCATATGGATTTGGACTTCATAAATAAGCTTGCATCAAAATTATAGTCCAATTGGAATTGGTCTTCAAGCCCAAATGCAAACCCTATATCAATTCAGCTTTTTCAGTTCGCGCGTAACCCTGTATCAACTTTCGGGCTTCATATCTCCCTGGCCCCTTGTCCGATTTCGGCTCATAATATATGGTTGGAAAGATCTCCGAGTCCTCTACAAAATCGTAGACGGAAATATTTTCATTAGAAGAATCTAAGAAATCGTAAAACGAGCATTTATGTCAGAAGGTCGATTCTGTCCGATTTTCTGAAAAATAATTCTAACATAAATCAAGTTTAAATCAAAAACCATACTTTAAGCACAAAATCTACAAAGTACCTCCATAGATACACTAAGCTAAATTAAGACTCAATCTTAGACAATTAAGAGCTAACAAAGTACAAGTAAGAGGCATTTAAACACTAGTAACGTCGCATTTTATGCTCCTATCAACTACCCCACACTTATCCTTTGCTAGTCCCTTAGCAAACTAATTAAAAGACTACTAAAAACACTAAGGATGCCTCTAAAGTTTAGTCTCAGGCTCGTATCATGCATAGCTTTCAAGTTCAAACATATATAAACACAGAGAATTCCAAGTTTCATAAAGATGATCAAAGCATGAATAATCAAGAAGTGATATCATTAAGCACAACACATGATAGCATAGTTGATCCTCCTCACAAGATTAACTCTCTTCTTTTCACTCGATCATGGTGTTTACTCAATAGCATATGCAAGGGAAAGAATAAGAAATCAAATAACTTGCATATTTCTACAATGAAAAGCACTTTGTGAATAATACTTAGGAAAAATCTCATTTAACAACTAAGTGCAAGCATGAACCAAAACCATATGCTTAACTCTTGAGATAATCTCCACAAATCAAAGTTAACCAATCTCATGAATCAATAATCGATCTCTGACAAGGGTTGCAATGAGGCACGGCTAAGGCATGATGGTCCTACGATCTGCTAAGGTTAAAGCATCACCAAGACTTAGCAAGCTCCACACTCCTTATATCTTAAAAAACAAGGGGCCAAATATCATTGTGTTGGACCCAAACTTCATTCTTTTCAACTCCAAGCATCATACATTCGAACAAAGGTCACATGTAACAATTTTAGACCTTCAAATAACAACAAACTCCAAATTTACAACACTTGAAACATCATTGCCGAACCATACAATTTCTCTCTACTTTGATCCGAAGCTATTTTTACGATTTTTTTCTTTTTTTTTTTTCTTTTTTTTTCGGATCAACAACATTTTTCCTTTTCCTTTCTTATGGGTTCGGCAACATACAACTTCTCCACCCCACACTTGTTTTTCAACCATCACACAACATTAACTCCACATCATAAGCTTTTGCCAAGTCTTGATAACAAGGTAAAAGATATAACTATACTAAGCAAGGGAATTTTATGAGGGTGATGAAAGAAAAGACTCAACGTAGGCTCAAAGGGGTTAAACTAAGGGGTCCCACGACGGGCACAAAATAAGGCAAGGCTTTATTTGGCTTTGGTGGTAATCCTAAAGAGATCTTTTCTTTCACATTCAAGATCATGGTCGGTTATGACGTATATGTTTCAAAAATCACAAAAGCAAGTTCTAGTAATTCTAGAGCTCATGAATAAGCTATAGCACATAGTCATTGAATATGCAAAGAATAATGAGACTTTAAAAGATCAAGAATTTCGAAATTTTCACACATGAAAGAAAGCAAATAGGCACTAAAGCTCACAAAGGTTATTATGGAAACAAACTAACCAAGACATGCATGCTCATAAATTAATCAATTCTCCAGTATTCATACCAATTACAAATCCATGAAACTTTTGAACAATCATCTATGCAATCAAGAGAAATACATCATAGACATCTTAAAGACATCTCCTAAGACTCGATTTAATCCTAGACACTTAAACTAAAAATCAGAATAAAACCTAAAAACAAACCTAAAACCGAAACTTAAACAAATCCTAAAACGAAACAATAAACTCTAAACTAACATGTTTACATGTAAACCTTACCCCACACTTAAAAATTACATTGTCCTCAATGTAAAACAAAATCATGTAGTAATTCCTATGCATGCTTCTAGGTTCACACATAAAACATTTATACAGTTCAACAGTAAGAGTAGAGGGTTAGAAATTTTGCAAACTCTCGTTGATGGCTCCTCCACAGCTACGGTTGAAATGAGTTGCCTCTCATGCAGCGCTTAATGTTTATAGTCTGTCAGCCTAGACTCTTCTTCCTTCTCCTTGAAAAGTGGCGTCATCCCCACAATAAGGCTCGGCATGGCTGCTTGCTTCATCTTGAATGGCACTTGGATGTCTCATGGCGTCAAAGATGTTGAACTTAATGACTTCACCATCAAACTCCATAATCAAATTACCCCCAGCCACATCGATATTGGTCCTTGCGGTTCTCATGAAGGGTCTTCCTAGCAGAAGCTGTGTCGAATCATCAACTGACTCCTCCATTTCCAATACATAAAAATCTTGTAGTGCCGATGACAACTGGAATTGAAAAGCTTCCTGGATCCTTAAGCTTTGGCGGCATCTTGCGTTGTAGCACGGCGGACACGGTCTCGGTCATGCTCATAACCTTTCTCTCCCTTGTGTGTCTTCTTGTGGTGCAAAGCTCCTTTTGAAAAACATCCAACACTTCTGCGTCGGACTTGGCTTGCTTGCTCTTTGTGAAACGTGAGGGGAAGGGTATACAACAAGTGCTCGGCATGGCTGCATCTTTGGCAGCCGAATGTCTTCCTTCCATGGCAACAAGGTCTTTCTCAAGAGCCCTTTTCTTCATAGCTTCCAAGTCTCCCTTGCTTGGCTTAGCTTGCTAGTGTTGCTCGGTACCTTGATCTCGGTGTTGTGTAGGCTCGGCAGTCCCCTGCTCGGCTATTCCTTGCTCGGCATTCCTCCCACTTGGCTCGACATTCCCACCCTGCATGGCAGCATGTTCATGCTCGGCAGCCCCTTGGTTGGCATTCCCTTGCGCGGCAGCTCCTCCACACACGGCATCATCATCATCACGGCAAAGATCAAGTTAGCAAGTACAAAAGTGACGTTCAAACAAGTTATATGACAAGCTCGGCATTGGCATGCCAAACTCGGCATTGGTACAATCTCGGCAATGTGGCCACAAAGCAAAGTATGTAACTTGGCAATCATTAAACAAGTTAAAAGTTGTCACTTAAGCACATATGTCGGCAACCTAAATAAAAGTTGCTAGTTTATTTTGTTAACTCTTAACTTTATGGTACGTGGAACAGTGAAGACCAGTGTGCAATGAGCTTGAACAGCTCAATGTAGTGTTTGCTTCGTCCTATATACCATGATAAGTTAAGAGGGTAAATTTTCGAACCATAATGTATGATGATTATATATCAAGTTATTTTACAACGTCTAAAGTAAGGTTTATGCTACGGCCCGAGTATTTGGCTAGGTCGAGCGGATTCCATGGTTTCAGAAGACGAATGTCACGGAGGGCGAACCCCCTACAGGAATCAGGCAGGACTCGTTTGTGGTCACGGAGGGCGAACCCCCTATCGTCCCCTTCACAGAGAAGAGATGACAGTCAATGACCTTGAGATCCAGTTAGACAAACCTGTGTTCCTTATCAATGACACACGACCCTTACTCAGCTTGGAACAAACTCGGATCCCTAGACCAGACGCTTGTGTTAATCAAAGCCGCCCTCAACCTCAAACAAGCTAAGTTGCCTTTAAGAGTCTAAGACTCGAAGAGGCATCGCTCAAAAGAGGGGTTTAGGCTAAGATTAACACAAGTGACCCCACCTAACACGTTTTACTTTAGAAATTATAAAACAACTTTAATATATAAAAATCATACAATCGGTTTTTAGCCTAGTCCATTACTAGGTTCGGCACTTATACAAAAGAGAAAATCTTCGGCCATTGACATGCATTCAAGTAGAGAATTTAGATATGCCAACTCGTTTTCGAACGTCTAAAGTGAAGTTATGCTACGACCCGAGCTTTTGGCTAAGTCGAGCGGATTCCATATGGAACAAACTCGGATCCTTAGACCAGTCACCCTATGTTAATCAAAACCGCCCTCAACCTCATAGAAACGGATCCGACAAGCGTCGCTCGTATGAGGGGTTTAGGTTATGATTAAAATAGGTGGCTCCACCTGACATGGATCACTTTAGAAATTCCAAAACAAAAAGCCATATAAAAATTCTAAACTTTACTAACAATGTCGACCTACTTATACAAAATTTTACAAAAACAATTTTCAAATAACACATAGGCACATAAATAAACATTCGGCAATGTAAGACATTAAGGTTCGGCAATGCCATGCTTGGCAATGCCAAGCTCGGCAACACATCCTACAAAACAGAAAAAATGTTAGTTAAATAGACATAAATACATGAATAAATCCTTTTTAGCATCCCCGGCAACGGCGCCAAAAATTGACGAGGCCAAAAGTTGACCTGTGCAATTAAAAACCCTATCATGTAGTATTAGTAAGTAGGGTATCGTTCTAGCCGGGGACACTAGGGAAGGATTAATTACAAGAGAAACAAAACACACAAACATATAAACATATATACAAAAATCGGATCATGAGATTAAAAGATCGAATTAAATCCTAAAAAAAACAGAAAATTAAAAACCTAAAACTAATATTTACAAGTTTGATCACCACCAACACACACAAGCATAGCACGAAACACATAATTTAACTAATACAAAATCGCATATAACTAAGGCAGCAAGTAGACTCGACACTTGAGCATTTAATTTAATTCTAATTCTAATTAATCAATCACCTGCGATTATTAATCGTTAAGACTTCTAAATTACTTAAGACCAACACCTGCGAATAATCCTAAGTTATGCTAATCAATTCAGAAACACACCTGCGTAGAAACTAAAACAATTAGCACATAAGAACAAGTAAGCCGAATTAGAGACATGTTCAACAAGCAAGGCGTCAACTTCTCATTTAACATGTATGTTTCTCGAATGGTAACCCTATAGCAATCTAAATAGACACAACCAAGTTTGTAAATTCAGATCACTTAGCAAATAAAACCAGAACCCTAGAACACTACCCCGGCCGAAGCAACATCCTAGAATTAGATTTACCCCCCACATATTCGAGAAAACAAATCAAATAAACACATAAGAAAATCGAATACTACTGCCCTAATCATATATTAAAATCGTACCATGTTAAAAATCACAAAGAAACATAAAAATCAAGAACACAAAGTAATCGAAATTCATGTAACATGTAAAACCAAAACCGATTAACATAGATCGCAAGAATCACAAAGAAATCGCAAATCATATTAATAAAACCAAGTATTACAAAGCCAAAGTATGGATCACACATTGAAAACCTTAAGCAAGGCACCAATGTTGTGAAGAATTCGGATGAACAATGGCAAAACCTAAAAGAATGGAACTATGGCGTATAATGCTTTGTAGGATTTTTGGCTTGTGTAAAGGCACGGCTATTATGTGTGGTGAGATAAGTGACAGTTTGGTTGTCTCTCAACCCCTCTATTTATAGAGTTCCATGCCGAAACCCTAATGCTTGTGAGCCCTTGATTTGATTTGATCTTGTGGCTGCAATCTCTCCTTGCGCGCGTGGATTATCTTGAACTCCAAGACTCCAATCTGATGCTGTCGACTTCTACTTCTTCCATATGGATTTGGACTTCATAAATAAGCTTGCATCAAAATTATAGTCCAATTGGAATTGGTCTTCAAGCCCAAATGCAAACCCTATATCAATTCAGCTTTTTCAGTTCGCGCGTAACCCTGTATCAACTTTCGGGCTTCATATCTCCCTGGCCCCTTGTCCGATTTCGGCTCATAATATATGGTTGGAAAGATCTCCGAGTCCTCTACAAAATCGTAGACGGAAATATTTTCATTAGAAGAATCTAAGAAATCGTAAAACGAGCATTTATGTCAGAAGGTCGATTCTGTCCGATTTTCTGAAAAATAATTCTAACATAAATCAAGTTTAAATCAAAAACCATACTTTAAGCACAAAATCTACAAAGTACCTCCATAGATACACTAAGCTAAATTAAGACTCAATCTTAGACAATTAAGAGCTAACAAAGTACAAGTAAGAGGCATTTAAACACTAGTAACGTCGCATTTTATGCTCCTATCACATAACACTCCAATATCCACTTCAAGGCATAAGCACAATCCAACAACTGTCTAACAGTAATATTCCTATACCCGGTTATCAATTTTAACCATTAATATCGCTAGTCTTCGGAAAATCTGAAACCTAACCTACATTACTCCAAAAATTGCTAACTTTCCACCAATGGGTTTCTCTCATTTTTAGCAATTTAATAAGCATGAAAAACTGCCCAAAGAGAGGCAGCACCACCGCCAACTCCGCCGCCGAAAACAGCGGCTGCACACACTGTCCAATATCCCAAATTCCTCAAAACTCTACCAATATCAAAATTAAACTTCTCAAATCACTCCATCAATTCCATATACTAATTCAAAAGCTAAAAGCTACCAAAACAACCGCCACCGAAGCCGTGTACAGTGGCCACTCACGGTGGTTACATTGGCCAAAATCCAAATTCTTCAAAACTCAACCAAACTTGAATTTAATTATACAAAGAGGTAGAGCTCGACGAGTAGATGAAGATTGGTACCTCACTTTCCATCGACGGTGGCCGGAAAGCATCGAACCCTCGCCGGAAAACTCTCGGAGCTTCAATTAATTGATTCTCACTCATGAAGGCTCCTCTGAAGATTTCGAGACCACCAATAGAACGAGGATGGCGAGAAGAAGCTACCAGAACCATTCACGCTCGCCGCCGTGATCGAAATCCAAAAGTCGGCCGGCGAACCCAGCCTTTCTTCTTCTTCTTCGATTCTTCTTCACCGGACTTCAACTCTGAAAATAAATACCATGGAGAAGACTAGGACATCGAGACAAAGCCGTCGCCACCTTTCTTTCTCCTCGCCGTCGCCGGAGGACGAAGCGGCAGTCGGGTTGACCCGCTGACTCTGTTCAGACGGGTCGGGGATGACCCGGTCTGGGTCTGAACTGATTTATTTTCTTCCCCCCCCCCCTTTCCCGAACCTTCCTTTCCTCCTTTTAATCTCCTCCTTTCTCCACCAGATTCTCGTCCCTTCTTTTTTTTTTTTTTTACAAAAGTTTCTCTTTTATATATATATATATCATTTACCGAGATAGTAACTTCCTTTTTTTTAGACCATAACTTCTTCATACGAACTCCGTTTTAAGCATGCCGCGTGTCCACAAACCCCGTTTAACATCCTCTATGACTTTCATGAACGAAGTTTTCCCGAATTCCAAACGGAAGAGAAAGTCAACTTTGGAGTCTTAAATAGTAAACGATTACTTAAAACGGTAAAATGTCAAAGTAACCCAGTAGTAAATAACTGCGAATTGACTTAAGAACTGGGATGTGACAATTTTAGCATATCGGCATAGTCTCCTTGATGTTTATTTAAGTCTCATAAACATCTTTTTTTTATGCTTTCTGCAAAAAGAAGTACAGAGCACTCATGGTCTCTGCTATTGCAGAGCACTCATACTCGTCTTTTTCTATTACTACACTTGTTGTACTCTTGTTTCAGTTCTGCCACTGCGTTCACGATCCGTTGCATTCATGTTTTTCAAGATTGAGTCTCATCCAATTCTACAATTCTACGCATTCATCCATCCAATGTCATCACCCCACCCTTTTCTTTCTCTTCAGTAATACCCTAGATTTTCATATCAATTTTCCTTGTATTATTTTTGGAATTAATGAAGGAATAATTATGAAAATTCTTTTTGGTTGTGTGAAGATGAAGTTCAGGAGTATTTTCTTAACTGCATTGTCTTTTAAGGGACAAAAAAGTTGACTTTATTTTCCGTAAGTTATCTTTAAAAACTTCATTCATGAAAGTTGTAGAGTTTGGCGATACGAGTTAGTAGACACGCGACATGCGTAAAACGGATATTTTATGAGAAATTTATGGTCAGCGAAAGTTCTTGGTCTTATGGTATTTTGGGTTAAATAGAAAAGTTTGGGGGTAGAAAACCTAATTTCATAAACTCAACTCTCTCTCTCTCTCTCTCTCTCTCTCTCTCTCTCTCTTCTCTCTCCCCGAGCCACAAGCACAGCTGGACCTTCGCCGGAGCAGAAGTCTGTCGTCCGGCCACCAAAATCGACGCCACCGGTCCCATTCGGTACACACCGACCTCCTCTCCATTCCTGGGGTAGCGCCACTTATCGTCGCTCCGCCTGGACGCCGCCATGAGGTGGAGGAACTGCTACGGTCTTGTCGGAGTTCTTCTTTTTCCTGCCACCAATCGAGACGCCGCCGGTCCCGTTCAACTCACACGGACGCCCTCTTCAATCCTAGGCTGGTGTGGCACGGCGTTGTAAGCCAGAGACAGAGTTCTTGGCCGGAGAAGAGCTCGAATGTGTCACCGATCGAAACCGCCGTTTGCGGCGACGATGAGGGGCAACATTAGGTGAGTTTTGATCATATCCTCCTTCTGGTTGTGGCTAGGCATAGTTTGAAGCAAGATATTGAGGTTTTGAGCCATGAATTGCAGATTGAAGTTTGAACCCGTTTTGGTGTTCGGGGCGTTTTCCGGCCGAATTGGTTGAACCTCCAGGTATTAATGTTGTTCACCATGCTTCAATCTACAAGTTTCATGTTGTGAGTTTCTCCTAATTTGGAAGTTTTGGGGTGGTGCGTGGGGCTCACTCGCAGCTGCCTGTGGCGGCGCGTGGCAGCGCGTCCGGCTGAGTTGCGGCTTAGTTTCTTGTGGTTAGCTAGCTCTTGCTGCTGTGAGCTTGTTGAGAAATAGTATTGTTAGGTTTTGAGCAAGGTTTGCATGTTAGAACTTTAGGTTTATTGTTTTGGCTTGGTGGAGTTTGAGTTTAGGTTTTGAAGACTTGAGGTAGCTCTATTGTGTCGTTAAGTTCAACAACTTTGAGAAGTTATCCTCCCTTAAGCTAAGGGTTAGTTTAAGGGTATTGTGTTATCCTTTAGTACTTTGGTTTCTAAGGTTTTTAATTGTGTGATTTTAAATGTTTGTGAAATTGTGATTGGCTTGCTTTCGTTGTGCTACGTTGAAGACGCAGCGAGATTATTTAGGTGAGTAACATCTCACAAAGGTCCACTTTGGGACCAATTATTTATGGTTAATGTGGATGATGATAATGATTATGATGATGATAATTATTATGATGATTGATTTTTGTTAATGATTTTGATAGTGATTATGATGATTATGATGTTGTCGGTGAGCCGTGGCTTGGTTGGTTAAAGTGTTTAACTGATAACTTTGAGGTCATGGGTTCAAACCTCGTTGACATATGTAGGGTGTGTGAGTTATTAATAAAAAGTTTTTTTTTAAATGATGATTATGATGTTGAATTTAATATTTTGCTATTATTTGTTTTTAAAAAATATATGAGCTTGATCGCCAACGGCTCATAGGTAAGATAAAACAAGTTTTCCTTATGTGTTATTTGGAGGTTCATATGAACATAATTTTATTGATTATTGATAGATTATTCTTGTGGAATATCTATATTTGTTCATGCAAAAATATCTATGTGGAAGGATATAAGTTGTGATGTGATCTTGTATTGTTGATGATGATGTTGTGATATTGTGATTGTTGGATAAATAGCCAAACCGGGTTCCAAGCCTTTAATCAGGTGATTGGTTACAGTTAAGATGCTATTTATTATTTTATGTTTTGATATTGGACAGTCAAACCGGGTTCCAGGCCTTTGGCCGGGTGATTGGTTACGGTTAAGAATTAGAGCTCTAGTCCATCTGTCGGTGTAGGTCATGAGAAATACCTTATGGTATCTGAGACCCATGGGTACATAATTTGTTGTTGTAGGTCATAAGGGGTAATTATTAATACCTGAGACTCATGAGTACATGTTATTTGAAAAAGTGTTGGAATTGTGGATTTATTTATTGATATAAATTGCTCTTGTCAAATATTTAGATATGAGAAATATTGTGCTATTTTGAGTTTACTCATACGAGCTTTTTAGCTTACCGGGTTTGTTATTTTACAACTCGGTGCACCGATTCATGGTGTATGGGTTAGACCTGCATGTGATGATCAGGGTTGAGCCGGAGGCATAGTGGTATGATTTTCGTTTCTGTGCACTTTTTGTTTATTTTGGACAGTTTTTTTTTTAAGCTCGTGTTAGCAGCTTTATAATACTAGACTTTACTTTTGAAGTTGATGTAATCAAGAGATATAAAGTTTAACTCGATTGATGAGTTTATTTACATTTACAGTTCCAGTATTTGTTTATAGTTGGAAGTTGTTGAGCAGGTGTTGGGATAATATTATTTTAAGATATATCATGTCAAAATTTTTAAAAATTACCCTTCGAAAATTGGGGTGTGACATCTTCACTATTGAAAGACTATCACATTCAATCAAATAAACATCGATAACATTCCCAAATCATTAAAACCCCAACCGAGCATAAGCTCCGCGCCAAACCCATGCCTCTGACAAAGAAAGCATTCCACTTCCTGGAATCACTACCAAAGACAAAGCTAAACCATTCCCCATCTTTCATTTTAGACTCACCGGAGATCAAAGAACCAACATTTCATCCCTATGTTCTCGGTTCACCAGATCTATTTCCTAAAAAATTCATTTCAATTTCTCAAATTCTGTTGAAATTGAAATACAAGGAAAAAAAAATATCAATTACCTAGCCTGCAACAGCAACTCGTCCAACTGCAACTGTGATGTTGCCAGCAACGCCATAACCACCAAACGACGCCGTCTAATCTCCATCGAACGACGTCATAACCAGATCTAAGGGTTGCTGAACATTAGTCATGCATTGAGCGTCCGCCAAACTTTAGTTGTTGTCGTGGCGTCTCAGGTGTCGAGCGTCCGCAGTCGTCAAGCGTTGATCGTCGTGCATCAATCGATCGTCGTTAAGCATCGATCAATCCCCGTCGTCCAACATCAAGATCGGCTGTCATGGTCGAGCATTGGGATCGTCACCGAGCGTTGGACTTCATCATCGTCAATTGCCTAGCGTCGTCAAGCTTTGGGATCAGGTGTCTTCACTTGGATTTTACGATAGATTTCAGAGAGAGAGAGAGAAAGAGAGAGAGAGAGAGAGAGAGAGAGAGAGAGAGAGAAAATCAAATCAGATTGAAATTGTGAGAGAAGAAAGAGTGACATGTAGTGTAATTTTATTGAAAAACTGAGCATTATTGTCTTTTTGTATTTAAAATTTAGATAAGGCCCGACACTATTCGGTTTTAGGTTTGGGCTCATGTCCTTATTTGTTTAAATTTTCGTGAAGGTTGATTATGTGTGTTATGTATCTTGGGTTATGTGTGTTATGTATCTTTTTGTGTTATGTCTTTTTTTATTTTTGTTCCTGATTTTGTAATGTTTAGCAGACCAAGTAGTAAGATGATGAGCTGAAGGATAAGAGTGAAAAGAAATTGATGGTAGTTTTTAGAATTGTTTCCCTGCAAAACTCATGCTACACAGTACTCTACAAAATCGGCAAATTCCTCCTATAGCCCCAAGAGACAAAAAGCCAAAGGGGTGCAGTGAGTCCATGGGGGTGGACGAGGGAGCTAGGTCATGATCATTGATCGTGGTGGGTGATCGGCAAGTCGGTGGATGAGGTGATTGGTGCTGGTTTTAGTTCGTTGATTGACGAATGATGGTGGTAGAATGGCTGGGTGGGTGGGAGGACTTTCTACTGGAAGCAAGAGTCAGCAATGTGGGATGGTGGCAACGCAGATTACTGGCAGTGGTCTTTTGTCTTGTGGATCCTCTTGGCGGCAATGTTGGTTTTTGCTTAGTTCAGTTGGTTTTCTCAAGATGGTTCTGCCCGACTACTACGCACTAGTTTTCGTTTGGTTCTAACCATGTCAAACAGATTTCAGTCTCTTTTTTTTCGAAGATAATGGATTTGTTTCTAACCATGTCAAATAGATTTCAGTCTTTTTTTTTTTTTTCCCGAAGATAATGGACTACGGTCTTTATCAGCTTAGTTCCTACTCGTTATTCTAGCTATACACCAATTCGGTGTCTAGGCGAGTAGTTTTACTATGAAAGGGAGTTAGGTCGTGAGGTTTCAGTTATTTGATTTTTAGGCTCCAATGGGCGAGCTCATTTGAATGCAGTAATGGTTGCTTGTAACTTAGTTTGGTAACCTGTGGTCATATATCTGACCAAAGAGTTATTGATGTACATGCTTAGAAAAAAAAAATTATCATCTTACACAGCATATCAAAAACTAAAAATAAAAAAAGTTCCTAGATACTATGCATTCCTTTAGCATCTGGATTAGAAATGCAATGGGTGTAGAAATTTGGGCTATAATCAAGAGCTTGCAACAAGGTATCAAATCCCCTGAAGCAATGTATTGCTTCATATAGTGTGCTGAAGAACGTACGTCTGTTAGATTACCCGGGGTGAACTAACGAGCATACTTACAGTAGGTAACGATCTTGAAGCTGAATAATATTTACATTATTTACAAGTTCATTGAGATTATGTACATAAAGGGCAACAGTGGGAGCGAAGACAATTCTATTGGGAACATCAGCTGTACAGAAAAGAGATTAAGTTCCAAATTCCCAGAAAAAAGGAAAGGGAATATACTGTTAAATGCAATGATTATATATGTACACTTGAAATTCTTCCATCACGTCAATCTGCCTAAAACAGGGATCAGGAAGGAGGTGGTGAATGAATGGTGTCAGGTAACATGGCTACTGTCACTACGAAGTATTCACACCCAATAGGGAGACCGTATGGGTTCGATCCTGAATTCAAGGCCAACTGGTCAGTCCCTGTGTCAGATGTTAGCTCATGCTCAAGCCGAATTGGAATAGCCGATGGCTTCACAATCTGGCGTTCAATATGCACAATTTGTCCAACAATATAGTTAGGTTGACGCGGGAGATGATCTGTAAATAGGGCAACAGATTCAGCAGAGAGATAGTAGTTAGAGCAATTTCGATTGATCGCCTCGTAATGCCCAGTGGTGTTGAGAACAAATGCAGCTATCTCATGGACTTCCATACGGCCAAAAGAAATCTTCTCCTTGTTTGCCTGCAGAAATATTGGAAGTAGAACACCACTTGTTAACATACCATTCAGTAAGAAGTAACAATTTTACAGATATGTATAAATTACATAGTCAGACTAAGTATGCAACAGAACCCAACTAAAAGTTGATCAAATGTGAGTTCATGATAAACCATGTAAACCAAAGGGTCGATCACTTCCAATCTAACCAAATGGGGGGTTTTTTTACAATTCTTATTATTATAAGAAAATTACACTACTCAAAATTTAAGTTACCTGCTTCTCAAGTTGATGCTTTGTGTACAATGTTTTAACCAGATCCTTCTTCTCTTCCAATTCTTTTCTAAGCTGTTCATTTGCAGCTTCGACCTTTGGATACTTGTCGAGCAGCTCTTCACGGTGCCTTGACAAGAAACCAACTCTATCAGCGAGGACCCGGATACACTTCCGAAACTCAAGGGTACCATCATCTTCATTGTCATTAATAGAGCTGAAACATAACAAAGCCAAAACCACCTCCATTGTCAACAATACAGCTAAATATTCTTTTCATTTCCTTCAGTTTAAAAAAATGCAAACAGGGTTAAAAAAAAACCTTCCGAAGGCAGAGAAAGGTCAGAGGATATGTATTGTTGGACAAAGCAATACTGATAGTGATAGAATTTGTTAAAGGGAGATAAAACTTGTGCATGGCAGAACTTACTTTCCCAGAGATTGTGACAAACCACGCAAAGACTCAACGAAACTAGTCATTCCCTGTGCATTAACACAGCTGCGAAGCCTTTCAAAAAGGCCACGCATTTTCACAGCAGATGCTCGCAGGGCACTGTACTCTGAGGCCCTACGATCAGCGGCACAAAGATGAGTTTGAGCTTCCTCTCTTGCTTCATGCAAACAGTTCTCCAAGTGAGCACAATTCATCTGGCAAGTACAACAATAAATACATAATCAGAACATAAAGGTTATCATCAAGTGATAAAACTATAAGACAAAGTGCAAGTGATTAACAGAAGCATCGATAACTAAACCAGACACTAGGGCAGGCGTTCATCCAATTAAAGAGAAAAGACGAAATTGATGATTTCACCAACCAAGAAGAAAATTGAGGATTGATATGACAAGAGTACAAAACAAACAGTGCAAGTCAGCTACTCATTAATTTCTGTCGAGTCTAAGTTTTCAAGACCTCATACTATTAAGTTTTTGAATGGCCACGAAGTTCCATCAGACAAGGTGTATAAAATGTCTTACACTAGCGCCATGTTTCTTCTACGAAAACTCGAGGCCATTTGCTACAACTACTCTGCCAAATTTTATTGGATAATAGTGTCTGTAAATGAGAAACAGTGTTCAAATATTTATGTCGTAAGCATCCAGACTCAAAATACTGGATATAGGTTATAATGTTCTCTATTTCTTTTCCGTTGTGAAACGCTTTAAAAACTATTTTAATCAACGAATACTTGTATATGAAACTATGAATAATGATCAATCAACCCTCACCCTCGATACTCTGAGGCAGTATACATATGCATAACTTTTCAAAAAAAAAAAAAAAAAAGTATACATACGCATAAATGCAAGTTCCTCTTTCTGGGCAAAAAAGCATAGGTAACATAATCTAGCACTTTCAACCATAGCATAGCATAGGGCAAGTGAAACTAGCAAGTGAATGGTATTAAATGACACTTACTAAACAACCAAAAAAAAAAAAAACACAGGTGCCTTGTAGTCTCAACTATAGAAATGTTATCAAATCCAATCAGTAAAGAAAACAAAAATCTTTACAACTCCAAACTCACAAGAATGAAACAACGTATAAATAAAGGGGAATAAACCGTGACATCCAAGCAAATATGCTTAACCACAGAATATGTTTCAACAGACAAAGAGACAGTGAGAAGGATTGAAATTGCAAAGGAAGAAATTAATAGTAAGATGTTACAATACCTGAGATTCATCAAGGAGCTTCCTATTTGTGTCCAATTCCCGCTTAAGCATGGCCACATCCTCCATAGCAGTTTTAAGCTTGATTTCTGTTTCATTCAACTGGTTTGACTTGTTTTTCAGTAGAGTTTCCAATTCCAACAACAGCTCAGTACTGACTCTAGTGCCAAAGCCTGGGTCAACTGCTGTTTCACTAGGAGACACATTCAGATGTTCAGGCATGCTTTCAGCAGTAGAACTGTGTGTCAATGACATGCCCAGCTGCCCCATTATTTTTTCTTTGCCATATTTACCACTGCCTAGCAGTTCTTCACGACTTAGCTCTTGCATTGATGAATCCAGTTGATGATTATGTACTGCAGAAGAGTCCATCATATTTTCATCAGCCCCATCTCGTATTTTATCAGCTCGTGCATTGAAAAGACCCAATTTGGCATCCAAAGAATTTGAGATGCATGAGACCTCATCCATGGGCTCAGTATTAGATAAGCAAAGCGTGCGGGCTTCTCCACTACCTAATACTTGCTTGCAGTTATCAACCTTATTAGACAAAAGGGTAAAATCAGAGGCATCCTTATCATTTGAAAGCTTCTGACCTTGCAAATACTGATCAGATAGTCTCTGTTCCAATTCTTGAATGCGTTTCTCATACGAAAGACACTGCAGCTGCTTCGTCCTAAGCATAGATTGCAAATGCTTTCCATACTCATCTTTGAGGTGCAAGGCTTCAGCTGTTTTTGCTGCAGCATCCTTCAATAAATTATCCGTTTTACTGTCATCCAATGATTCAAAGTCCACGTCAGGCCAGAATGAACAAATCAAAGCTATTGCGGAAGCCAGTTCAGCTTTCAGTTTTGCATTCTCAACTTCCAACTTACTAGTTCCAGCAATCTCTACTAATTCACAGCCTTCAAGTAGCTCCTCAGAGTCACATTTCTCAAGGTTATCTAATGTAAGCTCCTCAGCCTCTGCAGAATGACTGCTCTCATTAGACATAGAAAATGAACCTCTAAAAGAACCCTTAGAAGACAGTCCTGCCAGGTACTCAGGTGCATAACGGTCCAGGTCTGAAATGTCAACATCAAGCAAACCAGTATCAAAGGGAGCTATATTGACATCACACTGATTGGGGGTATCATATAAACCCATAGATGCTAATACATCCCTGGGTATGAACGAACTATGACCTTTCAGAAACTCTTCCCGTCTTCTGACCTCAGCCTCCCTCTTTGTTGCAAGCCTCTCAGCTAACTGTCCAGCCATGCCCATGTAGAGCTTTAGGGAAGCCTTTCTTCTTACTATCTCTGCTAGACAGGCTCTATATGCTGGGCCAATCCCGCGAACCAACTTGATTTCAAAAAACAAATCATCCTGGCGCACCATTGCCTCTTTAAAAACAGGAAACTGTAACTTCGCATCTTTGATGATATAAGAGATATATGTTATCTTTTGCATATAATTATGAAGAAACATGTTCATTTCATTCTTTTTGTCCTTGCAAAAGTCAAGTAGCTTGGAAATTGCATTATCACAAGCCTGCATCCTAGGCAGGTGATTTTTGTCATGGACATCATACATAGGGCCCAAGGCTGAAACCGCATCATGAGGACGAAGTGAGGAAGACATTTGTGAAGACAAGCAATCATCTACAAGCTTCTTGACAGTATTCACATCTTTGCTGCATAGATGAAAATCGTCAACCATATAAACGACATTCAAAAAATTCAAGTCAAATATTTATGTATTTCACGTCAGTAGCCAAGATAAAGACACATGTTATACAAACTCTCAAGTCAACCCCACTAAATAGTAGTTTTAGCTTTATCCCAAACACATTCTTTAGTTGACGGCATATGATCCGGTTCTATTCTGATTAGGCTCCACAAGTTCACAACAGTAAATAGTATGACAATTTATTATCCTTCTCTCCGAGTTGATATCTGTCTCAAAGATATAAACACACAAAAGGAAGTTCTTACAGAAAAACAAGGGAGGGATAAAAATTTAAGAAGACCACCAAAAAAAAAACATACTAACAGATGACTATGTGATCTTCTACAATAACAAAGCATGCAGAGGTTCGATCATCAACCTTCGCTTATCTGATATAAATCAGAAAAAGATAACTATCTTCCATTCACATTATCGCTTTCCTCAAGCTTTAATAGTGTGAGCCTTGAGCTTTAAAAACGTGAACGGAAAAGACAAATCTTTTTAAAGGTTCCTTTTGTTCAAGAATCTATGTTGTGTCATCTCATTTCTTGAAACATCATAAGAATTGAATGCATTACGTTCCAGTAATGTTTCAAAGTTTAATTTCGGAAAAAACCCAGCCTTCTGATTTTGGAAGCAACACATGAACCGTACTATTCAGGTCCATACTGGTAATAAGAAATACAAAACCCACATATACTCATATAGCTGGGATTCGTTTCTTTTCAATTTATCTTCCTTGCTTACATCACACTACCCTAAGTAGGCATCTAAGCAATTTATATAGCGGAACTCCTAATAAAATCTCTGTACCTACAACATAAGCCCATTATCTAGCTTCAACAAATTCTCATATAGGTGGGATTCGTATCTTCAGTACCCCCCTTCTTTTCTCTTCCTTGCTTATATGACACTACCCTAAGTAGGCATCCAAGCAATTTATATAGCGGAACTCCTAATAAAATCTAGCTTCAACAAAAAATAATGTATACTCTTCAATCTGGTTCTTTAAATAAGCATCCACATCATCTGACAAACAAATGCAGAAGTAACAAAATCTCTTTCGGGTAGGCCCTGAAAGGAGAAGGATTGAACTTGCATGTCTTCATACAGTGAAGAAGCAGTAGATATCTTGCAGGCAATAAAACATGACTACAAAACCAGAAAAATCATTGTAAATTAAACCAATGTCCGTGTCTGCAAGGATAACAGAAAAGTAATCCTCATGTGTGAACTTCCAAACTAAATCTAGAATACCCCCTTAAAGTTATAAACCTGACATACAGAGCATAAGACATAAACTTGCATAACTCATGGAACAATGTTGCTGGACCACTGTAAAATTCAAAGACAATAAAGACCCGAAACAATTTATGGATCTCCCAACAATTCATAAAAAGAAAATGGATGCAGACAGACAACCAGAAAGACAAGATTTGGCAATATTTGAAAGGAAACTAACCTCAATGACTGCATTATACTCTTCTGCTCATTAAGATATCGTTGGTGCTCCTTAATTGTCAATTCCAAATTCCTAATAGGCAAAGATGTCGTGTTAGAAAACAGTTCCTCAACTTTTCGCTTTACCTCACTAAACATGTGCTTGAACTGTGAAACCTTATTCTCAAACTGTTTATGGGAACTGGTACAATTCTCCCCCACTTTCCTCAGATTCTCTTCCTTTACAAAATCCGATAAGCATTTCCGGTTGACAGTTTGTAATGCAGGATGAAGTTTGATGGATCTCAGTTTTTCTACATCCCTCCCAAGGTTCACCAAAAGATCAGAATGAATCCGATGTTGTTGTGAATATCGCTTCATGAATTCTGTATAGTTCTGGTTTATCATCCTATAATATTGATCCAAATTACCCTTGGCAACCTCCACCGCCCTCTTTTGAACCTTTTGCTCCCTCAGAAGCCTTTCACAATTCTCATATTTCACTTGGGTTCGACTGTAAATTGCATGACCCTTGTGGTAATGAAACCTGAATTCCCTTTCATAAGAAGGTAACGCTTTCAAAGCAGGATCTGAAGCGTCATCCAGAGCATGACGATCATGTGAAGCCCAGGGTGATCGGGGTTCAGCGATGTCAAGAATATCAACATGCTCAACAGGAGGAGGGGAAGAATTTGGTTGCAGCCTTGCTTTATTGAATATGAACACTTCCTGGCCATCAGCTGGAAGCTTATAAGCAGAAAGTGGCCGCTGTGGCTCAAGCTTCATATCCAAACACAGAACAAGCTGGTCATTCATATTGATATCAGACAGTGATTCAATATACCGCATAACTGCCTCTACAGATGTGGTTTCTTCACAATCAAGCTCAAATGAGTGCCCATTTTCAGCAATATGCACCAAAAGCTTACCCTCATGAACCGAACCTCCAGTGCTACTTGAACTCATCTTATCCAAATCTCCACCACAGGCGCCCCCAGGCAACACTATCAAACAGCCACTACCACCTTAGTCATAAAGTAATTTCTTCCCCCACAACCACAACCAACCATTTCAATTCAACCCCTCTAAAATATCTGACCCAAATCAAAATTCCCCAAATTATCACAAACCCACCGCCGAGCTTCGCAAACTTGACACAATTCTGAGCAACCCACCTTGTATTCGAACGAAACACCAATGATTACCCAGAACTTATAAAGAAACAATAACCCAAACCAAATATAACCAGTAGAATTGTCCCCAACAGCAACAACTTCGATCTGTCCAACAGCAGCTGACAATGAATTGAATCCCACAGAGGAACCCCAATTCCAAGAGTCAAACAAACAACGACACCGAAAAATGAAAATAAAAGGACCCACAGTATCTTCAAACCCAAATCCCTTGAAAGTTTCTCAAAAACCCTTAAATCCTTCGCAATCACCACCCAGAAAACCAAGTAAAAAACCGAAACCCAAATCGAGAAACTAATAAGACCAAACGATTATGACACGAAAGGGTTTGAAGTGAGAGAGGCAAGAAAGATGATCGAAAGCGATTACGTGAATAGGAGGTCCCTCAGTACAAGTTTTCCACGAAACCCCTTTCGATATATTTCTTTTGTTTCGTTAGTATACACAGCAGTCTAGCGTCAACGTTTTCTCTAGCTTTTCCTTCTTCCACAATTTTATTTTCCCTTTTATTTTTTATAAAGAAAACAACGCAGAGAAGCTTATGAGGGAAGCAACCACCGCCTAGCAGACTCTCTTTCTCTCTCCCTGTCTCTGTCTCCACAATTAAAGTTTTCGAAGTACAGAAACCGAAGCAAACATACATACATGATACATCGCCAAGCCTACGAACAAAATTTGGGGAAAAAAAATCAAAATATATTTATATATTATATATATATACATATATTTAAATAAAAAACTCAAATTACATCCCACCAAACAGAGTTGTTAAAAACAAATTGTTACTAATGTGAATAGTTTGATACACAATAGTGACGACTTGTTGAAGACTTTCCAAATTGGAAATTAGATACACATTTAGAAATTGAACTGTCCTCCCAAGTCGAAGACTTTCATATAAACAGTTATTCATAAGAAAATTCTTACTAATATGCAAAAAGTTAGGAGAGGTTTTACTACTCTTGCTTCTTGTCCCATATGCAATATTGATGATGAGACTCTTTTGCACCTTTTTAGAGACCGTATGTAGTCGGTAGTTGGAAACTACCTTCTCCGCCCATAGACCAGTCAATAAACTTATAGATACGATGTATATCCTACCTCGCTATGGTGAAAGATCGTCAATACCACATAGGGAAGGTGCTCTCTCAAGCTCCACAAGAAGGCATCGTAAGAAGATATATGTGTAGTTAGTCCCATATCAGAAACATAATATATGAGAGAACATTCCTTAGCTATAAAAGGAAGGATCCCCATATATAGAGGATATATGTTGAATGGATGAATCTTTACTCACTCCACCAAAGGCTTATTGGCTATGATAGTTGATTCGTAAGTAGACGTAACCATGTCCTCCGATGGCATAGTGAACCACTATATGTCTTTGTCTCTCGCCCATGTTGTTTATTGTTCATGTTCATGTTCATGTTCCACCGTGATTCTACATAGTCTCCGGGATTATGCAGAAACACCATCTAAGATCAAAAGCTATTTAGAAGTCCATGTTCCATTTCTAATTATTTTTCCTTTCATTGGAATAGTTGGCTTGCTGCTCAGAAAAACAACATTAAATGGTGCAACCTTTTTGTGTTTGTGTGCTAGTTTGTCTAGAAATGGAGAAATAAGGTGGTTTTTGATCATGTTTTTATCTTGTCTGCCTGCCCTAAGAAAATTATTTGGAATTATGTTGCGAATGGAGCAGTACTCAATCTAAAGCTAATATTAACTCCATGTTCAGCTATACTATGCAAGCCTCCTGAGAATTATTTCAAATTGAATATTGATGGAAGCAGGTCTACTAACTCTAGAAAAATTGGTGTCAGGACACAACCTGAATTTCACCCTGAAACCTGAAGTAAATCATGTAGGGTCTACCTCTAAGGAAAATTTACCAAAAATTTGGCATAATCTCCCTAGAAAGTGGACAACCCTAACCTAAAAATACCTGCAAACACTTCGAAAAATTCAACTCCAACCTTATACTCCTAGAACCTTCGTGCTCCCCAAATTCACAACACCTTCCAAATTAATCACTAATTGATAGCTAAATTAAAAACTATTTATTTTCCTTATTCTCCTGTAAATTTATCGACTGCAATATAGAGAAATAAGGGTCTCCCACAGAGGATTAAATTAAACTAAAAGCTTCAACAAATGTCACAAAATGTGACTGCAGCTCCTATTGAATACCAGTCGAAAAATAAAAGAAAAACCTAACTTAGAATGCTCAGAAAAATACAAAAATTTACAGAGGTGCACTTCTTTTCCAAAATAGGTATTGACGATCCGTAAAAAGTTCTAGAAAGCATACTCTTGTAGCTTTCTATTGATATATAACTCATCATCTGGATCATTGTGAGCTGATCACAATCTTCTGTCATACTAGTCGAAAAATAAAAGAAAAACCTAACTTAGAATGCTCAGAAAAATACAAAAATTTACAGAGGTGCACTTCTTTTCCAAAATAGGTATTGACGATCCGTAAAAAGTTCTAGAAAGCATACTCTTGTAGCTTTCTATTGATATATAACTCATCATCTGGATTATTGTGAGCTGATCACAATCTTCTGTCGAAGTTAGATGATAATTTCTGGCAGATCTTCATAATTCTTTCCTTACCCGACATGGATTCCTTTTCCTTCAAGATTTTTCCTCTCTTGCTTCATATTCCCTTCTTTGCTCCAAAACACCTAATAAACATAAAATTAACTAAATCAAATGGAAAGTACGATAAACTAACAAAGTAAAGATGAGAATTAACCATTATATCGTCGCATATTTATGCTCCTATCAAAGACCCCACACTTAAGCTTTGCAAGTCCCTAGCAAACAAAAAGACTAACTAAACAAATGACACAAACCTAACGTCTTTCAAACATCTCAGAGAACTTATAACGCCCACACTGGTCAACAAAAATTCAAGCTATCATGTATCAAAACTCTAAATTTCACTTCAGAGTTGATTTATTTTAACAACCATGATGCTCAAATCATTATCCAATGATGATCAAACCAATACAACAAGTATATGCCTTTCGAATTCATGGGTCAACAAGTACCAACCCAATTCCTCACAAAGATGCACTCAATTTCTTTTCACTCATGATTTTCTAGCTCAATCTCTCAATTGTATGCAAGAGAAAGTAGCTTGCATACTTATATGAACAAAAAGCACATGGCAACATAAATAAACCCCATGAAGGAATCAATTACTCACATAAATGAACCACACCATAGGCTCAACTCTTGGAACAAACTCCACAGATCAAGTTTTACTCATCTTTTAGATCAAAAGGAACTTTACAAGGTAATACTTGGACTAGGCTAGGGGTATGAGTTGAAGAGTAAGGAATTGCAAAATTCCTAAAGACCTAGCAGAGCATTGAAACACTCCTTATGTCGCCAAAGCAAGGGCCAAACATCATCATGTTGGGCCCATCTTCATTCCAACCTCCTTACAACATTGTGAAAAAGAACAAAGGCCATATATTCAGTTTTTGGGCCTTCAAACATACACAAAACTCTAAATTCACAAACAAGGGACTTAATCCGATTTTTTTTCTTCTTGCCATTTCTTTTGATTTAATTTTTTTCTTTATTTTTTATTTTTGTGGCATTTTTCTTTTCTCTTGGACAAGTCATGTTCCCCCACACTTATTTCTCATCATCATTCCACACAATACTGTAGACATATAAAATTTAACGATAATAATAGTCATTGAATAATCCAAGCAAATATGTGGCTCGTGAGTCAACAAAATTGGAAAGCCATCTGAAATGACACGTGGCAACGTGTGAATGGTCGGCCAACAACAAAACCTTAAATCCCGATTGAAATCAATTATCAAGTGTCAATTGATGATCATATATCAATTAAATTAAATTAATTATCAAAACAAAGAAGTCGGACATCCCCAATATTGTTTGGTGATGGTTCGCCAGGGGTCAGGCAAACCGGACTTTGCGAGGCGAACGAGGCGAACTGGACTCCGCGAGGCAAACCGGACTTTGCGAGGTGAACCGGACTCCGCGAGGCAAACCGGACTCCGCGAGACGAACCGGACTTCGCGTAGAGATAAACGAGGTGAGATGGCTCCCCGCGCATAGACTGACATAAAGGCGAGGTGAGATGGCCCCGCGTAGGGAATCTCGCAAAAGAGCTAGACGACAGAGTTCGCATCCATGTGGAGATGTACGTTCAAGATAAGTCATCCGTGAGGTGGGACCAGAAATCACCGCTTGCTTGGAAATCAAGGTTTCGCGCGCCATCCTTCCATGCCCGGGAGATGGCTTGCCCCTTACTAAGGATCTTGATTAAAACAGGACATTTAATCCAAAGCGATCTGGGCATATCTAAATCTTAAGATTTGATTAATTTGATTATGTTAAAATCAGCAAGTAAATCAATCAGTCAAGATTCATTGATTCGATTAAGGAAATATCATTGATTCAGTATCTTCATTACTTGCCAAAAGCGAAGGCATGTTAACAATATAAATACCCCATCTCATACCAAGAGGAGGGGGCGAAGGAGGAAGCGGACCAGGGAGCAAACAAAAAGAAGGTAGCGGACCAGAGAGAGAGAAAACTCGCTCCCAAGAGCCTAGAAGTCTCCCAAAGACCTTGAAGAATTATCAAGCTACCAAATAGCCGATTCTTCATCAACCTCAAGTCTAGAAGTTGCCAAAGCCCTTGAAGAATCATCAAGCTGCCAAATAGCCGGTTCTTCATCAACCTCAAGTCTAGAAGTTGCCAAAGCCCTTGAAGAATCATCAAGCTGCCAAATAGCCGGTTCTTCATCAACCTCAAGCCTATAAGTTGTCAAATCCTGAAGAATCATCAAGCTGCCAAATAGCCGGTTTTCTTCATCAACCTCAAGTCTAGAAGTTTTCAAATCCTGAAGAATCATCAAGCTTCCAAATAGCCAGTTTTTCATCAATCTCAAGTCTAGAAGTTGTCAAATCCCGAAGAATCATCAAGCTGACAAATAGCCGGTTCTTCATCAATCTCAAGTCTAGAATTTGTTAAATCCTGAAGAGTCACCAAGCTGTCAAATAGCCGACATCTTCACCAACTTCAAGACAAAGAACAAACCACTATGTGAAACCACTCGTGGATCAAACCTGATCAACATCAAGCCTCCATGGCCCTTGATCAACCTTTGTTTTCAAGTCTTCAACAAATCAAAACCTCTACCAAGTTCTTCAACAAACTCGTGGAGAATCAACAAGCACCAAACGATTCATCCCCTGTCAAAGTCGAAGAACATGCGCCACGTGACACTGCTCGTAGCCTAAATTCAATCAAGAACAAGCCTCTACGGCCCTTGGTCAATCAACTTCTACAAATCGTCAATACGACAAGAAGTCCAAACTACAAACAATTCGATTCAAGATTAAGTGCTCGTCACCCTTGGATCAAATCGACGTCGGAGATCGAATCAGAGGAAATTCTTGTAAAAGAATACCCACAGAGATTGTAACCTGCAAATTCATCAATACAAATATTTTATCTTGTACACATGTCTTTCTGTTATTTGGCGCAGATATTTTCATGTTTACAAATACATCACAACATCATGCTCTACTAGGCCCAAAGGACAAAGGTAGAGATATCATTACACTAAGCTCAAGGTATGTATTTCATGGGTGATGAAAGAAAAGGCTTAACGTAGGCTCAAAGAGGTTTAACTAAGGGGTGTGCCGCGCACACAAATAGGGACACATGGCAATCTGGCAATGATGTTCATCCTAAAAAGTTTTATTTATCCTTTTCAAAATCAGAGTGTTTTATGATAAAAAGTTTTGAAAGTCCACAAGAGTGAGTTCTAGTCATCTAGAATTCATTAAAAGCTATGGTGAGAAATCAACCAACAAGAAATAATAATGAGGTTTTCGAAAATTTATAGCAAAGAGACGAATCAGAATATTTTCAATAACCACTCAGAAAGAAAGCACGTATATAAAGCTCAAAAGCTCACATAAGGGTCATATGAATCAAGTTGAACTCATCTTAGCATGAATCAATCAATCTCATTCATCACATTAGTCTAATCATCAATGCACACAACTCAAGTAAATTAATCTTTAAAATCTATTAACAATTATTTGAAATCAAGAATTTGACACATGCTTGCAATCATTTTGTGATCGTAATATTAATCCGTGAAAAGTTCATGTTCATCATAGAGTTGGAAGACACCTAAAGACTCAACGAAAAACTAAAAACTAGACACAACCTAAAACAAGACCACAAAAAGAAAGAAAGGTTTCCTTTCCCCCACACTTATTTCTAACATTGTCTACAAAGTTAAACAAATTCTAAGCATGCAATGAAGAGAGTAAAATATGGAAACAAAGACACATTCACAAAAACACACCGACACAAAGCAAAGCAATGAAAAGGAAAGCAAAAAGTAAAAGTTAGAGAAAACAAATCTGGTTTGACGACCGTTGACGCCTTTTCCAATCCTCCATTATTGGGCTGCCTCCCAACCAGTGCTTGGTTTTGACGTCCTCAGCCTGACGGTACTAAGAATGACTAAGCAAAGGTGAAGAAGCCTCCTTTCGAAGACTTTGCAAGGAATTTTATCGTTTTCTTCATGAAGGACTTCTTGTTTGGGTTAGGTGGGTATGGTGGATCACCACTACAAGTCATGTTCATTGGAAACTCGGTGAAACCGCATGGAGATGGTGATTTGGTTGGAAGAAATCCCTTGCTTGACTTAGAATTCTCTTGGGGTGACCTTTCATGAGTAAGAGCTAAATCAGATAAAGGCAAGTGAACATCACGACAACTAAACTTACTTCATGACATGGCAATTCTCGTTGAGCAATCAAGATATCATTAAAGTCTTGATTTAGGCATTTAACCTCCCTTCTCTCTTTGATTGATGGAGAATTGTTATTGCTTGTCATTAGAATCAATGTTGAATCTCCGGGATCTCTTACCTTCAATTTAGGGCTTGCCCAAGTTCTAAGAAATCAAACTTCTTCCTTCACTTCTCTATCATCACAAAAGTGTACTTGCTTGTCGGGCGAAGACTTCAATGGCTCAAAAACCATAAATGTTACTGTTTCCCCGAAAACCTCCATGCTCAAGGTACCATTGAACACATCGATATTAGTGTGAGCTGTGGCCATAAATGGGCATCCCAAAATCAATGGCAAGGATGTGGGCATCGGAGCCTCCTCTATCTCAAGAATGAGGAAATCGGCCTGTAAAATTAATCCATCAACTCGCACTAAAACATCTTCAATGATGCCTATTGGATGGACTAACAAGCGATCCGCAAGTTCTATAATCACCAAAGTCTCCTTTAGCTTACCTAATTTAAGAGCTACAAACACAGAATACGACATTAAATTTATCAAAGCTCCTAAATCAATTAAAGCATGATCAAACCTGTTCGCACCAATGGTGCATGGGATAGTAAAACGTCTAGGATCCTTCAACTTTGGTTGAAGTTTTCGCTGAAGCACTGTTGATACCTCCTTACTAAGGGCCACAATTTCATTCTCCTTAAACTTCTTCTTCTTGGTGCATAGCTCCTTGAGAAATTTGGCATATCTCAGTATTTGCTTTATAGCGTCCAAAAGAGGAATGTTAACTATTGGACTTTCCGAAAAGTTTCCAATACATCCTTCTCATCTTGTTCCTTCTTAGAGCTCATGAATATGCGAGGAAAAGGAATACATGAAGTATTTAAAGTAGGATAAGCATTATCTTTTACCTTGGAAGGAGAAGAAACTTGAAGATTTCATTTTGGGTCTGAAGGATCGATCTCTTTTTGCCTAGTTTTGTTTTTTTTGCCTTCTTTTATTTCCAGCTCATCCTTCTCATCTTGACCACTCTTGGACATCTTGTGAGGCTTAGTAGGCTCCAATTGTTTTCCACTTCTCAAAGTAACTGCATTAAGCTCAGCCATGCTCCCATCCTTAGGATTTTGAACTGTTGTGCTAGGAAGAACACCTTGAGGTTCATTTGCAACGTCGTTGCAAGTTGCCCAATTTGTCTCTCCAAGTTCTTGATAGACTGCCCCTGCTCCTTAAATTGAGCCTTGGTATCTTGCATAAAAGATGATGTGTTAAGAGCCAGCTCCTTAAGCGCATCCTCCAGAGACTTACTTGAAGCTTGTTGAGGTGAAGCTTGTTGGTATAGTTGCTGCCTTGATCCTTGTTGAAATCCCGGTGGTCCATTGTATGCACCTTGAGGGGGTCGAATCATGTTATCATTATTACTCCAACGAAAGTTAGGATGATCTCTCAATCCAGGATTGTACATGTTCGAGTAAGGATCATATTTAGGCCTTTGTTGCCCCGCATAATTCACCTGCTCCTCAGAAAAACAAGACATAGGACATCTATTAGTAGTATGGTCAGAATAAGAACAAATAGAGCATACCTGAGGAGATGCTTTAGAGCCATTGCCTATGGCATTAACCAACATGTCAATCTTTCTCTCTATTGCCAACATTTGATTCCATGATGATGAAACCTCATATACTCCACGGCCTTTAGGTCGCTTGTCCCTTGTACTAAATTGCCTATTATTGTCAGCTAAGTCATCAATAAGATTGTATGTTTCTTGACTGGTCTTGTTCATGAATGTGCATCCACAAGCTGAGTCCACCATGCCTCTATTACTCGTGTCCAATCCATCATAGAAAAATTGAACCAAGTCATCTAAGTCATAACCATGATGGGGACACTTCCTTTGTAGCTCTTGGAATTCCTCCCATGCTTCATATAAGGTGTCACCATCTTTCTGAGTGAAATTCGGAATCTCCCTCCTCTGTTTCTTTGTCAGTTGGGCTGGAAAGAATTGTTTCAGGAACTTTTTGACCATTCCATCCCATGTAGTGAAGATCCCTGCAGGCAAAGAGTAAAGCCAACATTTAGCATCATCTTTCAAAGAAAAGGGAAACAAAAGCAACTTAAGCCCTTCAGGAGGCAAATTTGCTATAGTTTGCAGTTTGTATATGTCCAAGAACTCCCTAATATGAACATTAGTGTCCTCAGATGGTTAACCCGTATACTTGGGCAATTGTCCAAGTAACTGCATAGGGATCGAAAATGAATGATTGCCCGGTAGTGTGTAATCGATGCATGATGGAGAGTCCGTAGCGGTTGGGACAAAGGAATCTTTCAATGCCATCTTAGCTTTTGGCGGTTCCTCTACTTTCTCTTCCTCATCCTCGTGAATTGAATGTGTAGGTGATGTTGGTAATTGCTTGTGTTCCTCCTCTTGTGAAGAAGTAGAACCCGCCATTATATCTTCAATTGACAACCGAGAATCTTTCGATTGCTTCCTGTTCAACTTACAAGTGCGTTCTATCTCCAAAACCAAAAGGGTAAGTTCTTCTTGCCTAGTATTTCAAGTGTGCGTTCACCTGAAAAGAGAAACAAACAACACTAATTAAAAACTAAAACATAACAAGAAACAAACACAAAACAAAAGAAGCTATTAGATATAAAGTAATCCCTCGCGACACGACGCCATAAAATTGATAGCTAAATTAAAAGCTATTTATTTCCTTATTCTTCTGCAAATTTATTGATTGTAATATAGAGAAATAAGGGTCTCCCGCAGAGGATTAAATTAAACTAAAAGCTTCAACAAATGTCACAAAACGTGACTGCAGCTCTTATTGAATAATAGTAAAAAAATAAAAGAACAACCTAACCTAGAATGCTCAGAAAAATACAAAAATATACAGAGGTGCACGTCTTGTAACGCCACGTACCCAATTTTACCTATTTACTGGGTATTCTACGAGTTATTGAGGAATTTAACCGTGCTCGGTAACTTAGTAAGATAACACTAGTTTTTTTTACGATTTATTGAATATTTGGTAAAAGAAATTAATTTTCTGAAATTAGAATAACTCATTTAATCTTGGCCGTCTGATCGAGTAGGGTTTCGATCTTAACCGTTGGTTCAGGTATAAAGGGAAGCAGATGGGTTGACTTTGTCAAACCCACGGTTGGGCGTTGACCCGAGCCAGCTCTCTCTCTTTTCTTCTCCGCCTGCCTCTGCTCTCTCCGGCACAATGTCACGGATTTCGGCCACCTCTGGTCACAAGATTACCACCAATCTCTTCTTCTCTTCCTCCTCTATAAAACCCAGTCCATGGATCACACTTTCATCTCGATTCAGTGGTGATCGATCGAAGGAAAGCTCGATTGTGTTCACCGGGTTCCAGCATTTTCCGGCGAGTTCATTGGGTGCCGATGGTATGTCTCGGTTGACCATTCTCTTCTCTTCATCTCTATGCCTTTGTTTCTTAAGATCGAGCCTTAATCTGAAAAATCCCTTTTCAACATTTTTGGGCTTTTCCGGCCAACCATCGCCATCAACGCCGTCGAGGCTGCTCGGTGCTCCTCTTCTCCTTTCTGAAGTAGAGTCGATCGCCGGGGAGCCAAGACAAGACTGTATAGAGACAAAGAGTGTTTCTGCTGCTGTGTTGGAGGAGACACAAACTCAATTTTTCCGGCAAGGAAGCTACTGCCGGCGAGGGGAAGCTTTGGAGGCCGATGTTGTTGTGCTGCATCGAAGTAGGGGGCTGCTTGTAGGCTGTGTGGCGGTGGGAGGCATTTGCTTATCGATTGAAAGTGAATGTTGGTTGAGCAGAGGGCATTGTTGATGTCCATCGGCAGAGTTGATGGCAAGGGTAAGTTTATGTACTTTCAAGTACACCTGAGTTGAGTTGGATGTTTGAGTTTGGAGTTGGTTTGCTGATTAATTGTTGTTTGGTGAATTGAATGTCGAGAACTTGGTGTTTTGAAGAATGCGGGGAGACTATGGCTATTTTCCGGCATGTGGCCGGAATACGGCGAAGGCAGTTTTTCCGGCAAGAGCCGAAGAGGTAGTTATCAAGGCTATTCTGTCTAATTCAAGTTATAGTTCCTAGTTAGGAAAGTTCAGAGTGTAATTGAAAAACTTATCAAGTTAGGAAAGTTTCTATCTCAGGAAACTTTCCCTTTATGGAAATTTTCCTATTTATGGAAACTCTTTTGGGTGCCCTTAGTAATTTAGTGGTTTTCCAGATTGAAATGGTCAGTATGTTTCTGAGTTAACAAAAATTACATTAATTTGATTAATCAAAATCAAGGTTCACCAAAACGAATTATTAAGCGATGTCTTAGTGGTTAACGGTTAGTAGGATGTATAGTAAAAATTGGATGAAATTGTTAAGTCAGAGGTTGAATTGGAAAATGTCGAGCATTGTTAGTTGGTCAATCCTGGTCAACCTAGGAAACCCTAGTCAAACTAGGAACGAAGGGGAGACAATGGTTATTTGTAAAGTTTGGTCTTACCGATTTGTTCTACAACTGTTAGTTAGGCGTGAGAGTGACTCAAGGACATGGATATTTGGAGGCGGCGCTCAAGAAGTGTCCTGAGCAATGGAAAGCTTACGCCTAATACTGTGAGTGGACCTTTGATTTGAATGTCTTGCATGCAATAAAGTTTATTTAATTTTCAAAGGCATATTGGAGATTTTAATATTTTTCTTGGAGTAATGAGTTCCATTTATTTTTTGGGAACTCTCTTGAGCATTTTATTTGACATGTGGGACATGTCAAATGATTTATTTATGATTTTGACTTGGAGATGTTATTATTTATGATTTTTATTTGATATTGAAATCTCGTGTATATTTATAAGTTTGAGAATATTTTGACGTGTGAGACACGTCATTGAGTCTTAATACGATTTCTTATGATAATTTTCAAGTACAGTTGGGAACCGTACCATTCGTATGATCTTGGGGAAGATCAGTGGATTTAAGTGTTTTTGTATGTTTTTAGTCACCATATTATAGGGTCGATTATATTTTTTATTGCTAGCTAATCATTATTAGCGGCTACTCACCATAGATGAGTAGTGCGCTTAACGTGAGACACTATTATAGCCTGGGAGGCAACCGATCGGTATTTATATATATGTTAGCTAGCCATTATTAGCGGTTACTCACTATAAGTGAGTAGGGCGCTTAGCGTGGGACGCTATTATAGCATGAGAGGCACCGACCCGAGCCTGGGAGGCTCCTTTTACATGGTGATAATTTTTTCCCTTATTTATTTTTCTTAGTTATAATTGATTAACCAGCGGGGCTGGTTTATCCATTATTCGAGATTTCTGTTTTATTTAACCAACGGGGCTGGTTTATCCATTTATTAAGTGAATTCGGATTTAAGGTTTCAAGGACATTTAAAAATTGCGTGCAGCTAAGTTTTTAAACCTGAAATGTGGGAAAGAATTTAAATTGAGTTTTTGTTAATTTATTTAAATTATTTTGTCCATTCACTCTAACGTTTTTAAATTACTTTCCCTTGGGCCTTTTGGTTTTAAATTCCCAGTGTGCAGGCTAAGTATAGATGAGGTCGAGCGTACATGGAGTTGAGGCTTAGTCCAATAGTCAGATGCTGTTTCCGCTACAACTTTATTCATGGTTATTCTTTTCTTATTAGATATGCTCTGATAACCAGCTAGTGATTTAATGTTGTCTTTGTTGTTTGGTTTAGAAGTGTCAAGTTGGATCTTAATGTAAGGGTTATCCATTTTCAAGGAAGGTTTAGCTGAATTTTTGGTAAATTTTCCTTAGAGGTGGACCCCGCAGGATTTACCACGGGTTTCATGATGAAATCCGAGGTGGGTCCTGACACGTCTATCACACAAAATTTGAGATGATTTGAAGTTGATTTGATAGGAATATAAAATACAGAAAGATGACGGACAAAAGATAAGAAAACTGAAAATTGATTTCAAAGTAGTTGAAAATCAAGATGATGAGACTAGCTAGGGAGGAAGTATTCACCCCTGACAATCACACACAACATACTTTGTCCAATTTGTGACCAACTAACTCAATTGAAGATGCTTAGATTGACTCGGTACGTTTGAGCACAATCTATCACTCTTTCTTATTGTGTATGCAGGCAGGAAGTGCTCTACACCTAAACTATTCTCAATCATTGTAACCTAAAGGTACGTTTACTAGGTCAAACAAGCAGAGATCAATAAGTATGAAAAGAGTTTGAGCAATCATTAGGCAACGCAATAAACTTAGCGTCTTGCTAAATCTAGGGTTTCGTACTCGCTAGTGAAAACTACCGATTACTTCTCTAGACAATTTGAGGGATCCGATATTGACCCAGGCATCAAATAATCAAAGTGTTAGAACCCTAGAATGTATACTAAGTAGGCCTCCAAAGCACACACACAAAGAATTCATTGATGAACAATCGGTAAACAAAACCTCAATCTTATTAATTGGAAAAACAAACTGAAAATCAAAGCATGTTATGAATCATGTCTAGGGGCTTCAACAACCCCCTAGCTGCTATGAGTTTAGTTACACATAATGAAAATTAAAAACACAAAAGAGTTCATGGAAGAGGAAGACAACAATAACCGAGCTTGGAGAATCCCTGAGAAGAGAGCGATCTCTGATTCTTGCGTTCTTTTTCTTCCTCATTCTTCTTCCCATCATGTATCTGATGATATTAGGGTTAGATAACCCTCAATTTCCGTCCATGGGCTAGCAGATTAGGATTGGGCCTAGAAATTGAAATTTCGGTCCAAACCAGAAATTCGGGCAGGCTGACATTCGGCCACTAAAATTATCATAATTTCTTCTCAAAAATAGGTATTGACGATCCGTAAAAAATTATAGAAAGTAGACTCTTGTAGTGGCCGTCCAAAACGCCAGACTGTCCAGTCGCCGGAGTTCTCTTCTCCGGCCACCATAGGTCGGGATTTTTGGCTCATCTTGTAGCCCTCATCAAGGTGAGTAATCCCTCAAAAGGAATTGGTCTAATTCGATCTTGTTTATGAGAAATACATAATTGAAGTTCTAGGGCTCAATTTAAGGTTTTGGGTCGATTAACCTAGTTAGGCTTAGAAATGAATTTTGTGCTAGTTAAGGAAGTTGTTGTGTGGGTTGAGAGAAGTGTATTGCTAAAATTTGTCGTTGGTACAGCTTAAATAGCCTCACAATTTAACCCTGCAAAAGATTGTCAATTGTAGTATAACACTATCAGAACAAGTACTTTAGCCGACGAAAAATTTTCGTCGGCCTGTTAAAAAAATTCGTCGGCGAAGCTCTTAGCCGACGAACCTTCGTCGGCTATAGTGTCATCGGGAAAGGGTCGTCTGTGATGACTTTAGATGACGAGACAAAAAAATTCGTCGGCTTTAGTATGACTATAGCCGACGAAATAATATCGTCTGCTATAGTCCAACCTTTAGCCGACGACATTATTTCGTCGGCTATAGTCATACTAAAGCCGACGACATTATTTCGTCGGATTTCCACATTAGCCGAAGAACTTGAAATCAAATTATAAAGGTGAACCTTTTAATAAGTCATTTGACACATGATATATAAAAATCTAGCACTAGAAGGAACCAAATGACTAACTACAGTTTGAACGTATCATCAAGACTAGCAATTAATTCAAATTTTTTTATTTTTTTGGATATTATATGGAACTTTAGAATCAAGTTATACTTCAGAATTCAAATTAATAAAAATGAATTATAGTTCACAAAGTATCATGACATTTAGAAACATTTCCAGGACAGTATAACAAACCTTAGTAGAAAAATGTTCAAAACGAGCATCATCAATATTCACTATTTCATCTCCTTCAAACCGCTGAAAAATCTGTAAAGGGAGAGTAACATAATGCATTAAGTGATGAAGTCTAGATTCAAAAATGAGAACTGAAACAGAATAAAAAGAATAAAATCCTAATACCCTAGAGTTAAAAAAGCAACTGAATATTTTTATATACATTTCTTTTTCTGTATGGCCATCTAGCACAACACATAATGTACTTTGGCCATCATATTCCACCTCCACCAGGTATTACTGTGTCCTAAAGTCAACTATCTGTGACCCTTGGTCCAAGTCCCCAACAGGTTCCCAACAAACTCAAAAACATATGAGTAAATAAAATAATATCCATTTAAGGAATATAAAATAGAAAACAACTTTAGTTTATACATGAGAATGACATACATTTAACTTGATGTTTTCATTTTAAATCATTTAACCACTCATAATCGAAAGATGAAGCTAGTTTTAGATCTACTAATGGGACAAGCTAATAGGTTGTAAAAGGAAAATGCGTACAGTGGAGTACATTCAATTTAGTTAACTAATGCTGTTGAAATTATACAAGACAGATCTGACTCAATTGGTACTATTTTTTTTAATGTACTTTTTACCTTGCAGTATCATGACACCATGCAGATTGCAGAAGCATGAGCATGCAACCCTAAACCCTAAACCAATTAATGGCTCAAGAAGCCAAACATCTTATAGATTATTAAGTCTGGCTTTACATTTTCCACACAAAAGAGATTCTGACAAAAACATACATCACTATACACACAAAGAGATTATTAACTGATGCATAAGGATGCAAAACTGTGAACTGTTGACATACGAAAAGGCACACTGCATGGTCGAAAATAAAACAGATTATGTATTTCTTCTGTGATAGTAGCATAAGCAGGAATCAAACCGTTGCATATTAACAATTTTTAAAAACTGTCCTTTAATACAATGACCATGACGTTTGACAAGTTTTCAAGAGACATTGTCACAGCTATTAATACATTCTTTTCTATGAAGAATCTAATCTTTTGTGATTTGAATATTATACATAATTTTAACTTCCAATGATTCCTATGACAAGCATCTCAATTACCATTATTCTTACAAGATCTGCAACTGATCTAGAACAACTTTTGATCATGAAGAGATGGCAAACAATTTGGAATCTAATTTGAAAGATGACAAATAATAGAAACCTTTAGAAGTTATTAAAAGAACGATACTGAAGAAGCAATGAAATGAATTGTGGAAACATTGTTGGACACAAAAGTGATACAGCATACATTTAATACAAATATGAAGTCAAAAAATTGTGCTCTCAAAGCTTGTTTCTAAACACACCTTCCCACGGTAGTTTGTGCAGTGCTTGTTAAACAAATTGTTTATATCTGCAATAAAAAACACATCATGAATAAAGGAAAGATGAAGACTGCTTCATACTAGGGAGTCACAGGATTCAGTTTGAATCATAACGCTGCCCCTTTTCTTGAGATTGGAGCTCAACATCAATTTATGATGTCAACTCCAAGTCTTTCATTACTGGGTATTTGGCTACGTTAAATTTTTGTTTCGGTACCACCATTACATTTTATACAAGTTCAAATCTTATCGGAAGAATACAGGACTCCATGGAAAAGTAAAAGAGAAGTAAACATAAGTTACTTATCAACTACAGCAGGGTTGATAACCATTTTATGTTAAGTTTTTAGTCTTTCACTTTTAGATAAAGCAAATTTACAGGAAGAGAGGGAAGAAGATGGCAGAGAGGAAAGACATATGACAGGTACATATAGATCATAACAGAAAAGCATATTCTAAATATTATACAGAAAGATTGATCGAAGTTCTAACAAATCATAAATAAAAAGATTTATTAAATTGGAAACATTTCCTTTTATTGCGATACTTATTTTTTCCTTCCCCCTCATTTCTCCTATATATGTTCCTCTGTCTTTAAGTATAAAAATCTACTATTACCAACACCACAACTTCCAACTTTCTCACAATTAAGTTGGATCGTAACAATTACTCTCTTTGTCTTGCCCAATTCACCTCACTCCTCAAGAGTCGAAACCTTATGAGTTTCGTAGATGGCACCAAACCTTGTCCCCCGGCATTCCTCCACACTGAATCTGGTGACCTCACTGATGCTATCAATCCAGCTTATGAAGAATGGATTGCCACATACCAAATGATACTCGGCTGGATCAATGGATCACTAACCCCCTCAGTGCTAGCTACGGTCTCCCGATCTATCTCATTTCACCAAACATGGACCTCTCTCTCCGGCGGTCGTTCTGCTTCCCAAAATCCGAATCGGATTCTTCAGCTGTGCAACACACTCCTTCACACACCAAGGGGAGATTTATCTATTTCTGACTATCTGGACAAGATCAATCAAGTAGCTGATACACTTGCACTCTCTGGACACCCTGTTGATGAAGATCTCATCTCCATTATCATGAATAATATCAGACCACTATATGAACACACGGTCAGTTCTGCCCAGGCCCGTGACACGCCCATCACCTATGATGGTTTAGAGGCTCTCCTCAAACTGATCTTCTAATTACTAGATGCAAAACCCTAAGGTGATCAATCAAAAAACATAAACATATAACATCGATTAAAATGGTGACTAAGAATTCATCATAATCATGAAAAATGTCGGACTACTATATGAACATACGGTCAATTCGGCCCAGAATCATGAACAAAGTTTATGATGGTCTAGAAGATCATGAACAATGTCATCTCCATAATCACAAACAGTGTTGGACACCCTGTCGTTGCTGATGAAGATCTCATCTCCATAATCATGATTGTTTATGATGCTCTGCACACTTTGTTGCTGATGAAGATCTCATCTCCTTAATCATGAACAATGTCAGAACACTATATGAACACACGGTCAGTTTGGCCCAGGCCCGTGACACGCCTATCACCTATGATGGTCTAGAGGCTCTTCTCAAATTCATATTTTAATTACTAGATGCAAAGCCCTAAGGTGATCAATCAAAAAAGTTAAACATATAATATCGATTAAAATAGTGACTAAGAATTCATCATAAAGAAACTATAAATCAAGTAATCAATCATCAAAAACATAAACAATCATGCTAGAGCCGATATCATCCTAATTAACCCTAGAAAAGGTTTAACAAAACATGACTAAGGAAAACATAACAAAAACATAAAAAGAATGGAAAAATAAAGGGTGGATGGATCTCTGCTCTTTTAGGCGTCTTCAATGTGCTTCCAAGACCTCTTTTTCATGTGAATTCATGCTCCATTAAATAGAGAAGTTTTATGCTCATCTTTGACTTCAAGTTTTCTTTCTTGAGATGGAATGGGAAAACCTTGAAATATCTCTTGTAGAACTAGGAATACATATACTCCTTGAATCCTCATCTACATTATTGTCGTAGAAGCTTTAGGGTTACGGTTTTGTGACACGGAACTTGAGTTCTCCATAAATGTTTACAAATGTTTGCAAATCCGAGCACATTTTCTAATCTGACCTTTCTTCATTCAAACAATCATAACTCGGTCTAGAAGTATCGAAATTGAGATCCGTAAAATTCTACATAAATTAGACATCCGTAGCTTTTCAATGATTCAATTTGAGTAATTCCCTGTAATTCGGCGAAGTTGGATGTTCTACACAGACAGATTTTGACACTTGGGATTGCAGTTGCCTTTCAATCCTTATTTACGCATTTTAGCTCATTTTCTTCTCTCTATGATATAAACCTACAAAAACATTAAATTAACGTAAATAAGTCCTAAAGAAGAGAACTAAACACAAATACGAAGATTATGAGATACATAAATATAGAATAATATGAGCACATCAAGTATCTAAACTGATCCTCATCTTGTATATATGATTATTAACAATATCAATGAGAAAAGCATCCCCACCAATTATTCTTTCATCTAACAAAAATATTATGATAACAATGAACAAAACAAAAAAGAGATACCCAAGGTTTAAACCGAGGTCCTTAGGGCAACTCCATCGATGTAGTTAAAAACCAAGACCAACCCCTAGAATAAAAAAAGCTATCTCCAACAACAAAAGAGACTAGGTGCTGGTTTAATAATATAGCCCCAAGTGCCATCTCAAGTATTATATTCAAGACTTTTCCAAGACCAGCCCTTGTGGGCCCTAAAGGCATCAGTTTTTTATTTATTGCTGACACAGCTCATATGACACAATACCTTATTGTTGGAATAGTGAGAATAACACCTCCATATAACACCACATTGTTGGAGATGAGAAATTAGTAAAATATGAATAGTGTCATAAGAGGGTTCTAAAATAAGAATAATACCTTCAAATAACACTTATTGTTGGAGTTGCCCATAGTGATGAGAAGATAATGGCTTAACCAACTTGGTTACTCTACATACATTGAATCATGTGCATCTTTTATTATATATGCTTACACATTTTCTAAGACAAGAGGCCTCCAACAATCAGAGGCCAGTGCTGCTGCACTAATTGCACTACTCTGGGGCCACTTACGCCCCCACTCGGGTGACATAGTTTTGAGACCATGATAAAGTAATTTGGGGTTTACATCTAAAATCAATAGATGATGGATAAAGTGACCCCCAAACCTTTATAAACTAATAGGCAAGCTCCTATTTTCTCAATATAGTATATAATTAGGCAATCTCGTTTACAGTTAAAATCGATCCACATTGGATCTTTTGTTGGTATATTGGCTATTACTATTCAACACTAAGAACTCCTAATGCAACCAAGAAAGTAAGCAATCAAGGCAGCAGCTGTATTTTGAGAGATAAACGTGAATCACAAGGTAATGAATTTTAAACTTCTCATATATGGTAAGTTAATCTTTTTACAACTTATTCATTTAATTGAGGAAATTTTGGTGAAAAGTCTTACTTTTGGGAATTTCCATATCAGATATATGAAGATGTTTATATGTAGAATCTTGAGTCATTATAGGACATCTGATTTACAAATCAGGTGCACTAGAATAATTATCTGCATAATATTTTGGAATATTTAAATATATCTGATCATTCATATGCATGAGCATAATCATTGTTCTCTTGAGACTAAGAGATTGATTTGTGGAATATTTGATTGCTGTGTTATAGCACGAAACTAGTTAATGAGTTTTGGAAAGTGGAAAATGATGGTGGACTTATTGCATCTTTCCATAAACAAAAAAATTGATCTTCTCATTGAATTGCATCAGTTAAGGGGGAGTGTCAAACTCTATAAATTGCTTATGCTATAATCTGTGTAAAACAAGTTTTGTGTGATTGATCAGAGTCTTTGGTGTTCTAAGTTGATATCGTTCATCTACAGATTGCTTGTGCATGTGTGTCTCAAAAGACTGAGCCTTTCCTTCTTACTTGCATTCAGGTTGCATTTGAGATTGTTGAAGTTGAAGTCTGGTGAAAGAAGGAAATTGGTTGTGTTGCAGAACTCAGCTAACTGGTTGTATGAAATAACCAAAGAATATTGATTGTGTGAGAATCAGTTGGAAAAACTAAGAGTGATTAAGTCTTAGGTTTTGCTCCTGTATCTAGTTGTATGTAAGAACTAGATAACTAAGAGTGATATTAGTCTTAGTGTCTTTGATTCAGTTTCTCTTTGTAGAGATACATGAGTCCCTCACTCAGGTTTTGCACCAAGCCATTGAAAATCTTTATCTGTGTTATTTTCATCTGTATTTTAACCATTTCTATACTTGTATATTTTTATAAAGGAAAGATAATAAGAAAACGAAGCTAGTGTGCAGATCCATTCAGTAGATAATTGAACAAGTCCATGCTAGCTAAGTGATCCTCAATAGTTCCAAGCAAGCACCACATAAACAGGAAAGTTTGTAAATCATCACTGAAACAATTTGATGCATTGCTATAAAATGCATGTTGGATCAGTACGTTAGCTTCCAAAATGGTATAATGTTTTTCAGAAAGGAGAGGGGAAGAAAGAAGCAAAAATGATAGTTGGAAGCATCGGCATCTAATGATAGATGCGCAGCCCAGGGAAGATGGGGAACCTTCTTTTTTGCTTTGTTTTTTCTGGTAGTAACTAGCCACTTCTCCATCTCCCTAGCTTCTTGCCTCCGTTTTACATTTTTACTCATGTCAGATATATAATATGGGTCATATATGTTACTGGAGGTTAAATGCTATGACAGTAATAATCGAAAATTTATATTTCTAGATGGGCGCTAAGAACCTCACGACCGGCTCTGATAGATTGTTGTCCTCTGCTTCACACTAGCTGATAGGCTCGACAGTAAGCATCTTTTTCTTTTGTTTTTGGTCAATGAAGCATCTTTATATATCTCCAATTGATCGATTTCTGACTTTCTTTACTTTCCTTTCAATATAGAAAAGAAGATAATTTTCTTCAAAAGTTCTGTTCTTGTTTGTTTTCCTTTCTAATTGCTATTGATAATTCCGCGATCAATAGCACCTTGCTTGGTGATTTGTATCAACATTAGTGTAAGGTGAAATAATGAAGCTTAAGTTAGCCTTAATATATATAGGTAGCATTGCTTAAGGAAAAGCTTGGATTTGATGATGCATTTAACTACAAGGAAGAGGCTGATTTGAAGTCAGCTCTCGGAAGGTAAATCACTCGAACATTTGATTCCCAAGGTTAAGGCAAACTAGTACTTCTTTGAGTTCAAGCACATGCAAGTGTATAACACACTGCGATTTGCATGTATATGACTTATGTTTGATATACATGCAGGTACTTCCCTGATGGGATTGACATCTACTTTGACAATGTGGGGGCTGAAATGCTAGAGGCTGCGGTTGTTAACATGAACAGCTTTGGTAGGGTTGCTGTCTGCGGCGTCATCTCCGAGTACACTGAGGCTTCAAAGCGAGCTGCACCGAATATGCTAGATGTCGTGTACAAGAGAATCAAAATCCAAGGGTTTCTAGCAGCCGATCATATGAGTGTGTTTTCAGATTTCCTTTCCACCACAACTGATCATCTTCGTACATGGAAATTGCATGCACTTGAAGACATCTCAGATGGTGTGGAGAGTTTTCCTTCCGCTTTCATTGCAATTTTTCGTGGTCACAACACTGGAAAGAAAATGGTTAAAGTTGCAGATGAATGAACAATATATATTACATTGAGTCCGATTATTGTATCATTGCTTCTACTAGGCCCTGACAAATTCAAAAGAAATGATTAAACACTAAAACAATGTAGGTGCACCAGAGGTCCATTTTGTACTGCATTTTGAGAATGCATGGTAGAAGCTTTAAGGTTTATTTCTATCAAAAACAGAAGTACGACAATAGTACAGATTTAGTTTTCTCACAGGAATGAAGTACGATAATACTACAGATCAAGTTCTCTCTCGCGCTGAATCTATTCCCCTCTCACACAGTCTACTGAGTCTAGTCTCTCTCTCTCTCTCTCGTTCGTTCACTCCTCTATCCCGCCAAGTTCAGTGAGCCTTCAATCATGATTTCGTTATTCATTGTGTTTGTTGTTTGTTGGATATTTGACTTCGTTATTCATTGTGTTTGTTGTTTGTTGGATATTGTTCTCTCATACCTCCAAAATCGGTGGTTAGCCTCAAATTTTTGAACATTTCAGTCCAAAAAAAAAAGTTCTTTATCGATCCTCAGATTAAGGGAACAGATTTTACGCACAAAGATATACTTGCATCATTAATATGTTCGTCACGAAAACTGGAGCTGTAGAGATAGAACAATGACCGAAGACCTTTAATTCCTTCTTTTACTTTTCTGTTTTGATCTGATCAAATTAAGCGCCTATAATAATGTGTTGGAAATTGGACTATCTTTTTAGTGTTTCAATTTTGTTAACCACGTTAATATATATACATGATAGTATCATGTGAATGATTATATTAAATATTACATATTAGTTGTTCGGTTCATTTTCATATTGGCGTGTAGAAGAATTTTCGCTCAAGTTATTCGATCACGTGATCTAATCTCGCAATGTAGTAATATAATTTGTAGCTACGTTTTTACGTTATGACATCGTTTATCCAAAATGTGACGCATGTGACATTAAATAAATTATGATGAAAATTTTCCTATATTAGTGTAATGGGATGGCTAGCCTCGGGAGATGTAAATTGTAGTATGGACTGAGGGACATTTCTGTTAGATTGTTATCAATTGATGGTGACAAGAGGTCCCAGAAATCTTTTTCTGAAACATACTTGATATTGGAAGTGTGTGTACAATTATACTCCTAACCTTAGATGGCTAAACTGAAACAAATATAGCTTCAGAGATGGAAGCCTAGCTAAATGATTGAGTGGAGGAAAACAAACAAAGTGACTTGCACCAACTTGATCGCTCTCAATGGCCACATCCCATAGCTTTGACTCGTGTATGTGTAAAGCAAACATCCACTGTTGATAACAGAATACAGCGGAGCGACAACCGAGCTTGGTCCGCAATTTTGAAGTTGAGTTATGGTAAAGAACATCGATTGTCAACTTTTTCTTAGTTTCAAGCCAGGGACTTTCTTCCAAGAATGACCATCCCGTAATACAGAATTTCAAATAGTTCCTTCATTGTTGATTTCAGAATCATTCCTTCTCTGCAATCACCACAAATACATCCTTCACTGACCACCTTCGTCTCTCAGTTTTTGCAGGAGGGTTGATGACAGCTCTCTCAGCATCAGCTAAACGATAACCAATCATGACCTCTCTCCTTTGTCGTGCACGCAACAGTACTTCATAGAAGCTCAACTCCTCACCTTCACAGAGATAGAGATCTCCTTGCCTTGTTTGCAATTCGTTTCCCTGAATAACATGTAAGATATTATGTTTTGAAATAAGAAATTAGCCAAGTACAAAAAGAAAAGGGAAATTTGATGTTACACCCAAAATTATAGACTCATTTTAAATTACACCCACATGTTATACTCTTTTGAAATACACCCAACTTATTAATTAGGTTGATTTAATAAAAATATTAATATTGTTTATGTAAACAATAAAACTTGTTGTTGAAGGAAATTGCTGAAATGTCATCAACTAAACCATTGCAATTAACAAGCTGTTTGGCCGACTCATTAAACATAATTACCCGGCAGCTGAAAATCCGGTTCCACAGACTACGCCCAAACCCTAAACCCTAAACCCTAAACCCGGTTCCACAAACCCTAAACCCTAGTCTAAACCCTAATCCCTAATCCCTAAACCCTAAAACCTAGTCTAAACCCTAAACCCTAATCCCTAATCCCTAAACCCTAAACCCTAATCCCTAAACCCTAAACCCGGTTCCACAAACCCTAGTCTAAACCCTAATCCATAAACCCTAAACCCTAAACCCTAGTCTAAACCCTAACCCTATTTAAAATAGAAGAAAGTCAAGAGCCACATTTAGGGAATGTCTTCTCATTCAATTAGAAGGGAAAAATATTCTCAAGAAAAAACAAAAAAAACAGAAGGGCAAAAGAGTCAAGGAAAAGAGGGATACAAATTCCAAAAATAAAAATAAAACATATAAGGCATGTCAATAATAGGGTTGGGTGTAAATTAAAATAGAATATGAGCATGAATTTATTTTAAAAAGGGTTTGATTTTTTGAGTTTTTATCTAATTTTCTCAAAAGAAAATGAACCACAAAACGGGATCCGAACAGCTATAAGTATCTGAAGTAACAAAGATAAGTGAAAACTAATGAAAATGTGACACTAAGCGCTTAAATATTTGTGAGGCTAACCTTTTTTTCGCTAAAAACATAAAATAAATAACTCTCTTAAAACAGGGTAGAAGTGAAGTCCAACGACTTTTCCAGATGAATTACTTTAATTCAAAACACACAGGACTGCTGCTATCAAGAACCCCAATACATGATGCCAAACCATCTAACATAATGATCATCACAAAATCCTGCTTAAGGCTGTTGTGTTCCAAATTTCCCCAGATCAATAAAAATTGACAATTTCTTAAGATACTACATAAGGTGTTGCACCCTACAGAAACTTATATCATGTCCTATACATTTGGTATAAGAGCAGTTTGTATGGCACAACCAGACTACTGGACATAGGTGAGTGAAAGACCATCAAGGAAAGGAGAAGAATAAAAACAAAAACACAACAGAATCTATAACAGAAAAGGCAAGGCTATGTGTCATCATCAAGAGAAGCTGATAATCATTCACCATCTTTAATTGTCCTAATTAAAACCTGGGAAGTGCCAAGAATGAGTTAACTACAGTGTAGAACAAACTTTCATCAAACGTGAGAATACCTCCTCTGCAAACAACTCTTCCAACACATCATATATCTGCCGATCCTCTGCTACCATAGCGAGGGCCATGCTGACAAGCTCATTCGATAGCACATAGTCACTGATCTTTGACATGGATAATAGATTTTTGGTCCTTGGGTCCAGGATTTCACTAATTATAACCGACTTATCAGGAGCTTGTTGCATTTCCCCTATCCATGAACTTTGTGAGAAGCTTCCTCTTTCAACATGTGTTAGCATAGGGAGACGCTTGGCCTGAAATAATCAATGCGAAAATTCCCATCAGCCCTAATTTTAGAGATTTTTTTCCCACTGACAAAAAGAGAATCTGAAATTCCCACCAGCCACTAAGACTCTTAATGGCTCTTCCCATTAGCCAAACATTTACATGTTTCTATATTTTTCATTACCAATTTGCCCTTCCTTTAGTTCTCTCTCTCTCTCTCTCTCTCAACCGTCGGCTGCCTCGAAGCTCTCCGGCGCCGATCTGCTGCAGGAAAATCTAGTTTGATGCCGACAATTGACGCCCGGCCTTTGAGGCCGGCAATTGATGACCCAACCATCGACGCCAACGATCAACAACCCTACTATCTTCCTTATGTTCTCTAAACTGCATCTCTCTAGATCGGAGGCCTCTAGCCTCGAGTTCTGATTGAAGGAAACAAATCAAGGTCTACATGCTCACTAAATCAGATTTTTTTGAAGGTAGGTATGGGTTTCTGCAAGTTTGGTGCTACTTGGCCAGTCTGTAAAATTGAAATCAAGTTTTGAAACTTAAATATATGTGTTTGATTGAATTTGAATAAGACTTAACATAGTAGTTGAATGATCGGTGTGTGGGGTGATAATTATCCATGTTGTTTGCAATTGTAAGTTGTGTTCCAGAGTCATTAATATGGGCTTGATTGTGATTCATAGTTGGAGAAATAAGGTGTATACAACGAAAGCTTCAATTTGATATGGTAGCCCTTCTAGGTAAAATCATGAAGCAATGGTCTGTAGATGGGTAGAGTACTAGAGTTTGGGTTATCATAAACACACGATGATATGTATGAAGAAACCAATAGGTTTTAATGGCATTCGCTTGACCACAGTAATCGTAGATGACATGAAATGTGTGCTTTGCTTGTGCTCTTTTCTTTTAATTATTTATTACATATTTTTATTTTTTTGATCGGTTTTCGTTGTAGTGATTTCTACCAGAAAGTACTCCTAAATAGTTGTCATATGCCTCCTCAAATTGGACAATTGAAGTGCCTCAGAATACTGTACGGCCCGTTTTTGTACTCGAGTTTGTTTAGCTATACAACTCATGCTGATAGCACTGATTTATTCACAGATCATATGTTAAAGAGTAATGGTTGAATTTTACAATGTACAATGTAATCCCCATCGACAAATTTTAATTCTTTATACACAACTTTTGTAGCTTTAGTTGATAACTGTGTTCTAATCAAGTCTTGATATGCTCATTTACTCAATTGTTATTGCTTACTTTTGATGGTAATTTTGATATTAATATATGAATTGTGACAGAACTCATATTGCCCTTAATAGACATTCCTACTGCCCTCAGTAGACCTCCATACTACCCTCAATAGACCCCTAGACAAACCCCATGCATATTGCATCTCCCATCTTCCATGTATACTGACCCGAATAGGAGGTCCTACTACCCCCAGTATGAGGTCATACTTACCCCAATATGATATCCTACTGACCCCAATAGGGACCTGATATAAGTTACTGAAGCACACAGTTAAGTTCGTGGGTTATACTGCCCTCAATAAGAGGTCCTACTGACCTCAATAGGAGGTCCTACCCCCAATAGGTGATCATACTGCCCCCAGTAGAAGGTCCTACTGACCCTAGTAGGTGGTCATACTGCCCTAGTAGGAGGTCCTACTGAACCCAATAGGTGGTCATATTGTCCCCACACCCTCTACTGCCCCTAATAGACCTCCTGAAAAACTATGAATAGAGTTTTAGAATAGATCCCACTACCGCCCCAATAGATCCCCTACCGCCCCAATAGATCCCGTACTGCTCCCAATAGACACCCGTTTGTCGGAATCCGGTCAACGACCTCCGAACAAACTTCATATTGCTCCCAATAGACGTCATACTACCTCCAATAGACCCTCTACTGCCCCCAATAAACACCTTATTGTCGGAATCCGGTCAACGGCCCCCAGATCCCGGTCAACAGTTGTCTGAGTCCGGTCAATGGCCCCCGAAGTCTGGTCAACGGTCCCCAGAGCCCCGTCAATGGCCCCCAGAGCCCAGTCAACATCATTGGTCGTGAGAATCCGGTCATAAAAACTTTATTTTATAATACTCTTATAATGGTCTATTGTAGTTTATTTAATTCATTAAAGGTATAATTGTCTTTCTGCTATTTAAGCTGGCTCTTGGGAATTTTAAAATCTGATTTTGTTAGTGAGAATAAAATTCTTAAAATTAGAGCTAGTGGGCATTGTCTCTAATCAAAATGTATTTTGGTGAAAGTAGATAAGATATGGACAATGAAAATCAAATCATCTTCATAAACAGTCCTTAGTAAATTCATAACTATTTGGTGAAAAGGAAAAATCTTGATTAATACAAGCAATAAGTAATACAGTTATGAAACCAATACAAACATGTGTATTGGCTTTTGGTTACACTTTATAAAAAGGGTAAAATGCACCAACAGTGTCTGAACTCTTGGAGGACTGTCAATATGGTACCCGAACTTTTAAATGTATCAAAGTGATACCTGGACTTGTATTTTTGTACCAACGTCGTACCTGTCGTCATTTTCCATCACAGCTCTGTTAGTTCATGTCACATGTGACGCACGTGACTGAAAAAAAGAGTAAAAATGACTGAGCTACCCCTGACCCGATCGACCTCCCTGACCTACAGCAGAGTCTCTCCCTCAGGTGTTACTTGGGAGGCTACCCGTCATGGATCAGATGACACTGCCCGTCGCCCACCATCTGTGAAAGCAACACTTTCAGTCTCCTTTGGTCAACGTGCCCCACACCGTGCTTCAACAAGGGACTCATCACCTGTTCGTCGTACTTTACCACCACCACCACCTTATGAAAAAACTAGCACTGATGATTTACGGAGCCGTCGTAGCCAGAGCCGTGACTATTCTGACAGAGACTATTCAGACAGGGACAGGGACAGGGGAAGGGATCGAGATTGGAATTGGGAAAGAGACAGGGATAGTGATCGCGACCGAGAAAGATACAAGGAACGAGAGAGAGGCCGAGACAGAGACAGATCAAGGGATAGAGAACGGAGTTCTGATTATGATAGGAGGCCAAGATATGCAGAAAGAGAAAGCCGAAGGGACTATTATGAGAGTGGCCGTGATGGTGGTAGGAGTAGGATTCGGAGCCGCAGTAGAAGCAGGAGTAGAAGTCGTAGCTTGCAAGCTGGCACTGCTCCTCATGTAAGCCTGCCGAGAGATGTAAACAAAGATAGAACATCTGTGTCTAGCAATCTGGCAAAACTTAGGGATCTTTATGGTGATGTGAGTGTCCAAAAAGGGGATACTAGTATGGATAGGATTCCCAGGAGCGATACAGGTGCTGAAGATGTGATTAGGCTTGGTGGTCACCTGTTTTAAGTGTGTCATTCGAGTCTTCTGGCCAGATTCTCTTTTGACTGGGGAAAGATATATAGGAGCAAATCTTCCCTCATGCCTTGTGTCTGCAAAAGACGTTGTAATGTGTTGAATGATATCCATTGACCTTCATCTTGCAGTTCTGCTGCCTGTATCATCTGAGTTTTGCAAATTGTTTCTGCTCAATTTCAAATGGTTGATTGGCAATTAGTATGTGCAACTGCTACTTTAGATAGCAGATGAGTATTATTGACTAGCTAACTGAGCTACCCCCTGACCCGATCGACCTCCCTGGCGGAGAAGATGGTGTAGGTGGCGCTGGAGTGTGTGGAGGATGAAGAAGATGGTTGGGTGGAGAAAAAGTCATTTATGTCATCAATTTCCAACTCACATGACCCGCACGTGTTTATCAATGACGGAGCTGTGACGGAAAATGACGACAGGTACGACGTTGGTACAAAAATACAAGTCCATGTATCACTTTGATACATTTATAAGTTCGGGTATCATATTGACAGTCCTCCAAGAGTTCAGACACTGTTGGTGCATTTTACCCTTATAAAAATACTTACGTGTATCTTTATACAGTTACGCTTGGCTTTTGGTTTTTTTGGTATTACACGACTGCTCATCTAAGACTAAAAAATCAAAAGCCAAACATCCATTTCAACATCAATAACATGATGAATATACTTCAATACTCCAGGTTGAATAATGAAAGTTACGAAACCAATACAAACATGCGTTATACACTAGCTTTCTGATCTGATACATGTCAGACGCGAGATTTTTATAGGAAACAATATTGGATGAACCGGTGAACCGGTAAACAGTATACGAACCACAAAATTAAAGTCTTTGACCAAAATAATGAAACCAGCTTCCTATACACAGAATAAAATGTTTAAGAAATTTGAATTGAAGAATCAGTTGTGCATGTTCAACTTTTTCAATAAATTCATGATCCATGAGGTAGTAAAAGGGCCCAGAGTAAATTACCTGAATATCGCGAATCAAAAGCAAAGTGGCAAGAGATCTTGAATCAGCTTGAATTGCTGAGTCTTCCACAGACTCGTCAGCCAAAATTAAGATCTACACATATGAAGTAGAGTATGTTTAACCAATTAAGGGAAAGAGACATGCTTAATTATAAACATCAACAACAAAAAACGGCACAGGCCAACTATCAATGTTGAGAGAACCTGATGCATTCTTGAAACAAATTGGTTTACCGATTAAGTACAGAAAAATCAACTGCTCACCGAATCAAAAGATTGCAAAGGAAGGCTTTCTAAATGACGCCGTATGACAGCATTTCCTTCACGGTCAACTAAAGATATATTAACTAAACGATTGACTTCAAGACCGCCATCAATGTGCTTCTTTTTCCTCTCCTTCTCTGCAACCTCATTGAACATCCAGAGCTCGGTACCAGGGGCTAGAAAGGCATCCAACACCTGAATATCATAAATGCTGTAATTTTCTACATAGGTAAAACTAACAATTATCGAATCACATAAATGTATCCATGGAAATGGAATTTCAAAATTTTGAACTGAAGTCCAAGAATGAATCTAATATGCAGCTATGCAAGAACATGAAGTTATCTCCAAGAGGATTATCATCCATTATTCAGATTGTATACTAGAACTGCACCCCAAGTATTAGGAGCATGATTGCAGACATCCTGTGGCATTACCATAATCATATCCTCCATATCCAACCACATAAAAGTATCCTTTCTGCAGACTTTCGAACAACAAAGTTTTTGGGTAGACTTCCTCTCCAGACCTGCATCATTGAGGCGAAGAAAAAGAAAAATTAGGGGAATCCATAGAAAGAACTTACCACAAGCATATCATCTATGTCCCTCCTCCGTCCACAAAGTAGAATCTTCTGTGGCTTTCTTGCTGTTCGGGAAATTTGAATGAAAGATGCCTCTTTGACCTGAATGATCAAAGTGATTATAGTTTTGCGAATTTTTATTATGGCATCTCCCCTTCAATCAAACTCCACGGGCATCATCCTAATTTGGACTTTAAGAGATTGACCTCTAACCTTTTCCACAGCTTCAGTTCCACTCAATTTTTCATATATTCCAACACCAAAAACAAGAACAGGCCAACATCCTTGAGAACTAATCTACGTTCAATATACTTCTACCAGTAAAAAAGATGGAACAAACTGGCAAACAGACCAAGCAGATATTTTAAAAGCTCTATGCTTAAGAGAAACTTGAATTCACCATAGGCAATTCTGCAGGAGCATAGGAATCGTCGTCCTCTGCTATGACAAGTACTTCATCGCCTTCTTGTAGAACATAAGAGTCATCCGGGTTCAAAATAATTCTACCACCCAATGATGCAACCTTGACTCCACAAGTAATAGCATCAGGAAAACTGATCAGTACATGCTCAAAATGCATGCCATCCAACTGTGGCCATCTTTTGATATAGAACTCACAATTTTCAAACCCAAGGATATCTTCCCAAATCTGTCATCGCATTAACGAGAACGGATTTTACCCAATTGCCATTCAAAACTCAATAAGAACTTGAAATGAAGAAAATCACCAACCATGTGTAAAGCAATATGCTATCACCCCCACCCAAACAATGCTAAAAGAAAAACAGAAAATGACCTGTGCAAGTCCAGGCTGCCTAGCACATTGAATCATCAGACGACCAATTACATCATGAGCCACAACAGTTTCAACAAGATCTCCACCAACAAGTTTAACAAGAACCTCATTGTCAAGATCACTTAGTTCAACAACAATATGTCCTCTCAGCCCCTCTTTCACTCCGGTTAGACTTAAAACAGTTCTCAATGCACGGGCATCACTCTGCACCAAACAAACATATAGTGAACAATATTCTTGTAAGGTATCAAATATTTAAGCACAATTTGTGAGTGAAGTAGAACCCATGGAAAATAAGCATTAATACCTAAAATATAGTTCATCAACATATAAACAATAAATATGAATTATAAAAAGAAAACAGCCATTTCACATCAATTGGATAATTATACCTGATCAGCATTTCCATCTTCAGCAAGGACAATTATTGCACGTGCCTTCGAGACAGATACCTGCAAATGATGGTTTTTAGGAAACGCATGACAAAGCATACAAAATCCATCAATACTTTCAAAATTATGTCATTGGATGCAACAGAAAACATATGTGCTAGTACTTCAGAGATCTTTTGGTGCGGAATATAAACAATTTGGAATAAGTATCCCAGCAAGCTAAGAATACAAAGCCGTAGATCATCATCAAAATGCCCTGTTTCTTTCGTTTATAGAACAAAACAGAGAATATACTTCTAATTGATTTTTACAGTAGTTAAAAGATCATATGATGCTAAACACCCCGATAACAAAGCTGGAGAAGAATAAGAGAGCTAAAATTGTTTAAAACGAAAAACAAAACAAAAACTGTGTACATGTCACTCACAAGTAAGATGCAAAGTGAACTCCATTAGCATCTTCCGATACTTACAGACACTTGGGAAAGAGAGCCAAACTGCTTCAGGAAATTTAACAAACTTCCCCCATCTTATTTGGTGAAACTATGAAATTAAAAGTGACAAAATAAAATATTTGAGTTGTCACAAGAACATAAACCGATTCAGTATCACATGCCAAGCTAAACAAGTCTTTTTAATGGACAACAATAGCACAAAATAATGAAAATATACAAAGATCAGAAACTACGAGCTTCACACCAGTATGGTTCCAACACACACTCCTAGAGAAAAATTAGAATGTTTCTGGCTTCACATAAGTATTTGGCATTGTTTGAGCCCAGTGGGCATTTCCGGTCCAAGACTCGAGAAAGACTTTGGATATCATTTGGGCCAACGCCTGTGGTCTTTTTAGCCCATGAAGGGTGGCGAGGTCTGGCAGCACGTGACGAAGACTTTGTCAAAGGATTCTGTTACCTCGCGAGATTCGGTGTCCTCGCGGGATCCTCATCTCCAGGTCGCATGGGACTCTACAGTTCCTGGCGAGGATGAGCTGGAAATGAACGATAACGCCTTCAGGATAAGGTCGCTTAGTGTTTGAGTTCGCATACAACACGACAAATGAAATGATGCAAAACGGTGAACAAGACCTAAGCGAGGTAGGTTTGACACGTGTTGCATGGAGCGCACGACTGACGAGTTAATCGTATCCTTGTGGGATTCTAATTGCAGAGTCCGAGTGGGTTGTGATTAGGTTTCCGTGGTGTGCTTACGGATGAATATATAAGGAAGCTCCATGGCTTTCAGAACGACACACAATCAATCAATCAACAAGACACAATCAATCAATCAACAACTCTCTCAAACAGACGAACACAGTCGAAACCTTCGAGCCTCCTCGAAACCCTTACGTTCTAAGCGCACCCCGCCTTAGATCCCAGAGCCCGTCAGGACTCGTCTCCGATTTCCCTTTTGTTGCTCTGCTCGCGCTCACAGTGAGTATCGATCGGCAGGTGATTAGAAGAGTAAGCTAGTAAATATTTCCTCATCCGTGAGGTGACACCTGAGCTCTCTTTCGCTTGGTCAGAAGTCAGAACACGCATCGTTCTCTTTCCTCATCCGTGAGGTGGCACGCCCCGCACACACCATTTTACTTTTTGTTCCTTCTCTACCCTTGCTGAGGACGTGGGCCAAAACATTGGCACGCCCAGTGGGACAGGGAGTTTACTTTTCTAGCAATCATTGGGAAGTCTGACAACTCCCCATACCGGAGATCTTTGCTTTCTTGTTTGAAACATAAGGCTCCGCAATACAAGCCCCATAACAGCGCGGCTTGCAGATCTCTCGCTAAAGAAGAGATTCTCACTCGGTTCGGCAACCCCGACCATACTAAGTCCACAATGGCAAACTCACAACCAATCCCAGAAGCAGGACCTACTCTGTCCACAGAGGAAGTCCGCAGAATGTTTGAAGAACTAAGGAGCGATCTCAAGAATGAGATCGGCGCGCTTAGGAGAGAGTTCGGCTTAAAAGTCGAAGAAACTCAGCAAACTGTCCAGGACCTCTCTGCGCAGGTCGCTAAGGACAAGAAGATCTGGCTCGCAAACCAGGAGAACCACGATAGGCTCAGCGAGGAGTTCAACTATGTGGTTGGCACGATCAGGGAAGACAAGGACATAATGACCGGCTCTCTGCAAAGGATCCAGACAGAACTGGAACAGAGCAAGGTGGCCTTTACAAAAGCCTTGGAGGTCCAAACTTGTCGTCTAAACGACCATGACACCAAGCTGCAGCAACAGCAGGACGCTTCCTTCTTCGGAAGCAAGAATAGCATGGAAAAGCTCGAAGACTACAAGGAGCGCCATGATACCCTGAATACAAGGGTTCTGCAGATGGAAGACTGGATTCGGGCCCAGGCCCCAAAGAATCACGCTATGAACTATGCCAGTTCAAGCGCATCGGAGGGCTCAAGGTACATCCCGCCTAATGAGCGCCCTAGAGCAAATCCGAGGGTCGGGGCCCAGAAGGCTCCCCAATTCACATTGGGAGCCAGGTCATCAAAGACACCGCCCCGTCTACCCTCGCCATGCAGCCCTGGAGTCACACTCAGGGGCGCCAGTGCTCTTGCGCCGCAAGGAATGGGGACACCAGATGACCCGATCGTGGCTTATTCCAGTTCGACCCATAAGAACGTCGGACAGGCCCCTAACCTCTCTGCATGGCATGGCCATGACCAGGGGCCAGAATTTGCACCAGTAACGGCGACCGACTGGCGCCAACTCATTTCAAGCATTGTCAAGGAGCACACCGGAAAGGGTGATGCTAGCTTGCATTACCGTGACCCCTATCCAGATAGCGTGGCACAATATCCCTTCCCTCATGGGTTCAAGAACATCGTCTTCACCACATTCTCTGGGGAGACAAGGGAAGACGCAGCAACTCACATGGCCCGTTTTAAGGTCCAATGCGGCCAGTACGGGAATGATGACATGCTCAAGCTCAAGCTCTTCGGGACTTCTCTGTCCGGAGCCGCTTTCACCTGGTACTCCAGATTGAAGCCAGGGTCAATAGCAGATTGGCCCACCATGGAACGTCTCTTCCGAGAGACATATGGCACAATTGAGCCCGAAGTTGGTCTCGACTCCCTCACGCAGCTGAGCCAGCAGAGCATGGAGTCCGGAGTGTCTTTCCTCCAGCGCTTCAAGATCCAGCAGGCCATATGCGATTACCTGTTGCCTGAGCAGGAAGCCATTAAATTGGCTATTCGGGGTCTGGAGCACCGCCAGCGGCTGAAGCACCATGGAGAGCGTTTCAGCTCCATGGGCGACCTGATCAACAAGGTCGGTAGCTACGAGCTCATCCTGAACGAGTTGGACGACAAGGCCAACGCTTCCAAGGGAACTTACGTACCAGGGAAGAACCGGATAGTGGGGGCACTCAGCATGCAAACCCCCGCTCATGATCCTTACTATCAAAGGCCGGAGCCAGCTTACGCAGATCAGGACTTGGACGACATTGGCGCGGTAGAGCTGACTGGCAAGCAGGTAGCTCATAAGCTAAAGAACCTGAAGATGACCCACGAGCCGATCACCATCCAGTCCTTTGCCTGGACCAAGCCAGAGTACGAGTCGTACACTTACGACGCCAAAAATGCCCATTTGGTCTTTAATGGCCTAATCGAGGCGAAGTACGTGCGCTTGGATCACAAGATACCGCCTAAGGAGGAGCTGAAGGACAAGAAATACTGCGCCTTCCACAACGTATACAATCATGACACCAAAGATTGTGTCAAGCTCCGAGACCAGCTGCAGACTTGGTTAAACTCAGGCGAGCTGAGGATGAAGGCACCAGGTAGCACGGCCTCATTGGTCAATGTAGACCCTTTTTCGCCCGTAGTGGGCATGGTCGAGGTCAACTGGGCTGATCAGGCCCAGGACGACGAACGACGTCGAGCGCTAAAAAGGGGTCGCGAGGAAGGAGACTACAGCGCCCGCCAGCCGCGTCGCCAGTACACCTACAATGAAAGTCTGGCACATGAGGTCTTAGAAGATCTCAGAGAGGTCGGGCTCGTCACAATCAGGTCCTTGCCCTACATCGAGTACAAGGAGGGACGCGTTCATTGCAGTTTCCATGACAGCTGGGGGCACAGGACCAGCGAATGTCGCCAGCTCTGAGACCAGATCCAAGACTGGCTTGACCTCTGATACATCTGCTTTAAGGATGAGGGCGGCTTTACAATCGCAACCGCTGGTTTCGCTTGGCCTCGCGTTGGCCAACGAATGATCACATTAGACCTGTCACCAAATGCAGGACCACCCGAACCGCCGGGCCAGCGAATAACTACATGCTCCCAGACAACCAGATGAGGAGCACAGACGACCCAGCTCGACAGTTGGTCGCTAAGCTCGAACCAGACCGCCCTTCCTACAAAGATAAGGGCAAAGCAATCATGAGGGACGATAAACCGTTCCCCGTCAAAGGTTCCCAGCCTACGAGCCCTAGGACTCGCGAAGAGCTGGAGAAAAGGATAGCGCGTCTCGAGACGTACGTCGCCGCACATTGGGCAGCAGCGATACCTCCATCCCCTGCCGCAAGCGAGATGGACATGTCGGACTCCAGCAGCGAGAGTCATAGCAGCGCCTCCCCGAGCCCTCGTGATGGCGTCTTAACCAACCCTTACGTTCCCCCGACGTCCAAATCGGCGATCAAGGAAGGAGTTTGGTACACGCAGCAAGGGGGCAAGGCAGTGACCATCAGCAGGTCCAAGAAGCGCAAGCTCCAGAAGTGATACGGCAACATCCTACGCGCCTTACGGGCTGTCGACGAGGGCGCTGTACGCCCCTCGCAGCTTGCGCAGACGCCTGAGCGGATGTGGCGAGAAGCAGAAGGTTTGCGCGCAGTCCTTCAAATGCCGCCAGTCACACCTCCACGGATCTGCGAGCAGTTCAGTGACGAGCCTGCACCCAAGGCAAACGTCTTCTGCCGACTCACGGTTCCACCCAAGTCGGATCCGCAGCCTCCCAGGAGCAGGCAATCACCACTACCTGAACAAAGAAGGGATCCGCGGCCTCCTAGACGCAGGCCATCCCCAACACCTGAAAGGAGAAGGGACCCGCAACCTTCCAGACGCAGGCCGTCACCCGTACCTGACAGGAGGAGGGATCCACAGCCTGCTAGGCCCAATCCGTCACCAGAAACTGACAGGAGGAGGGATCAGCGGCTTTCCCGGCATAGGCCGTCACCGGAGCCCGAACGAAGCAAAGCTCCACCTACCGGCCCTAGGCGAAAACTGTTCATGACTCCAGACTCAGAGTCTAAACGTGAGTCGTCTCAGCCCTCACGACGACAAGAACGTCGAAATCCAGAGGCTGACGCCAGAAGGGAGACGCCATCACCACAACAGCCTCGGCCACGGTGCACCCCGGAACCCGAGACTAAGATGGTTCTCCGAGTATTTGCCCTGCAACGGCTGGCGAAAGAAGACAACGGTAAGGCTCCTGCGGCAGCAGACAAGCCAGGGACCATCAGCCTTCACCCAAGCCAGTATGGCGTCTGCGGCAACCCGAGGCTTCAGAGCCACCAGCAACGACACCGGCACCCTCCAGTCCTAACCTCGCCGAACAAATGGCCCAACGTTTCCGCGAGAATGAGGAAGCCGACGAGGCACACTCAGAGCCTCGACTCAACCTAGAGGAAGACCAAGACGAAGAGCAGGTAGAATCATTCACCTGCAATATGGTAGAGGTCTCCGGATGGGATGCTGCTGATGAAGGGTTTAGCCGCGAAGCAGATGCCTTCGCAGTGCTCGAAGGGGAACACGGGATCATTGACACACCGTTGGTCCCCGTTCCTGAACAATTCTCTTTTCAGGTCGGGATGGTGTTCTTCATTTCGGAACGATACGCTCTTCCACCAAACACAACCTGCAGCGCGGCGGACATCACCATCAGCAGCGAGGATGACAGCATACCCCCGCCATGCAGCAGCGAAATTGGCCCAATACTGGCCCCAGCCGATGACGCTCCACAAGCGGAAAGGTCGAGCAGCCTCACCCAAAGGCCAACTATGACCTTTTCTACACCAACTCTGGACATGGCCACCCACATGCGACCACTGTATATCACGGCAGAGGTCCAAGGGAAACTGATCAACAAGGTCATGATTGACACCGGTGTCGCGGTTAATGTCGTCACAACCCGCACCATGGGACTCCTCGACATCCCGCGCTCGATGATCCAGACCACGTCCTTAACGGTGAAGAACTTTACAGGACAAGTGTCCAGAACCCTAGGCCTGCTATTCCTACGGGTCAAGGTCGGGCCAGCATCGCGGGTTTACACCTTTTTTGTCGCCGAGTGCGTTTCCTCTTACAGCATAATCCTTGGTCGAGACTGGATCCACAGAAGTTTTTGCGTGCCTTCTTCAATGCACCAAGAACTCATGATCTGGGACACCGAGAAGCGCGAGGCAGTCATCGTCAAGGCCGACCCACGGCCTTTCTCTATTTCCGCCAACCTCAACGATGCCCGGTACTATAACACGGACTTGGGCCCGTTGGATGTTCAAGGCGTCGATCACAAGGGCCGCCCATAAGGAGTAACGGTCTCCAATCTAACGCGATGGGGACTCACCCAGGCGAAGGACGATTTGCAATGTCCTCACACCATCGCGACTCTCACATCCCATTTCGATAGATAGTGCCTTTTCTGAGGAGGCACGCGAGGCTGGCGAGTCCTTGTGCGAAAGACTCCTTTCGTACTGGGCCGACCGCGAAGCCTACGACAAGGTCGCGACTATGGAATATGTCGATGAGGTGGTGGATTATTCTGATACCAAGGAGGAAGTTATTCAGTTAGCTCCTGCCGCCTTGGACGACACTCCACCTCAAGTCCGTGATCCCATTTTACAAGTTGACGTAGGGACTGCAGAAAAGCCCTTACTCATTTCCATCAGCGCAAAGTTGGCGGAGGACGAAAAGGCAGCCCTCCTTGACCTATTACGCGAGTACAGGGATTGCTTCGCCGACAAATACGAAGATATGCCCGGCTTGTCCTCGGACTTGGTCTGCCACCGACTACCAACTTATCCCGACCGGCGTCCAGTCCGGCAAGACGGCCGCTTCATGCGAACTGAAACCCAGATCGTGGTTAAGGAAGAGATCGAAAGCATGCACCGATCGGGTATTATTCGCGTGGCGAAATATAACGAGTGGTTGTCTAACGTCGTCCCCGTCCGCAAGAAAAATGGCAAGATGCGTGTCTGTGTTGATTACCAAGATCTAAACAACGCAACACCAAAGGACATATACCCCATGCCTGTGGCTGACCTACTCATTGATGCCGCCACGGGGCATGAGGTGTTATCCTTTATGGACGGCACGGCCGGGTACCATCAGATTCCCGTCGCCGAGGAGGATCGCCACAAGACCGCTTTTCGCTGTCCTGGTTTTGCTAGCGCGTTCGAGTACGTTGTCATGCCCTTCGGCCTTAAGAACGCGAGGGCAACGTACCAGCGCGCCATGAACCTCATCTTCCACGACATCTTGGGTAAGTTGATCGAAGTCTACATCGACGATGTGGTGGTCAAAACCAAATCGCGAGCAACCCACGTGGAAGACTTGCGGCAGGTGTTCACACGGATGCGCAGACATAACCTCAAGATGAACCCCGCCAAGTGCGTTTTCTTCGCGGAGGCCGGTGACTTCCTTGGTTTCCTAGTGCATCAAAGAGGCATCGAGATCCCAAGGGACAAAGCACAAGCGGTAATCACCGCTTCGCCTCCCACTACCAAGAAGGAGCTACAACAGCTACTAGGGCGAATCAACTTTCTCCGCCGCTTCATATCAAACGCGGCAGGGAAGGTCCAACCTTTTTCACCCCTCCTTAAGCTCCAGGGGCAACCGAGTTCGTATGGGAACCGCAACATCAACAGGCCTTCGATCGAATCAAGGACTACCTTACGAACCCACCAGTCCTGATTCCGCCTCGCGACGGTGTCCCGCTTAAACTTTATATCGCCGCTGCCGATCTGTCCATCGGCGGACTCCTGGCCCAGGACGATGAGAACGGGGTGGAACATGCCGTCTATTACCTTAGCAGGGTTTTAACGGACTGTGAGACACGCTACTCGCCCATGGAGAAGTTATGTCTCGCCCTATACTTTGCAGGGTGCAAGCTGCGCCATTACATGCTTGCCTTCACCACGGTCGTCATCGCTCAATCCGACCTGGTCAAATACATGCTTTCTCGCCCTATCTTGCGGGGACGCATCGACAAGTGGATCCTCGCCATGTCCGAATTCTCGTTGCAATATGTTCCGCAAAAGGCAGTAAAAGGACAGGCAATAGCGGATTTTCTTGCCCATCACCCACCATCAGAGCTCACAGCATTCCGCGAGTTGGACTTCGCTAAAGTAACACTCGCTCCCTGGACCCTGTACTTTGATGGTTCACGGACTGATACCGCAGCCGGAGCCGGGATAGCCATAGCCAATCCCGCTGGAGATCGCTTCTCCTACTCGTTCCAGCTTGATTTCAATTGCACCAACAACCAGGCTGAGTACGAAGCGCTAATCATCGGCCTAGAGATCTTGTTGGACTTAGGAGTACGGGAGGTCCAGATCTTTGGCGATTCTTTGTTGGTCATTAACCAGCTCGTGGAAAAGTTCAAATGTTTAAGCTTGTCAATCGAGCCATACCTACGCAAGGCATTCGAGGTGTTGGATCGGTTTGATGATGTTTACATCGAGCATATACCACGTGAATTTAACTTCGCCGCCAACGAACTCGCCCAGATAGCGTCTGGCCTCAGCTTGAGAGACGGAGTGCGCGAACGCCTGCTCAAGGTCGAACGCCGTACTCTTCCCTCTTTTATCGCCAGGGGGCAATTTCGGGACGCCATCCCAGAAGTTGCAGCCTTGGACCCCATCGACGAGGATTGGCGGCTACCATTTATCGCCTACCTCCAGAACCCAAACGACGCTGCTCATTCCAGGCAAATCCGCTTCCTCGCCTTAAACTTTGTATTACGCAATGGCGAACTCCGGCGGCGTGGGGAAGACGGTAACGACTTCCGCTGTGTATACAGGAACGAAGCTAAACGTCTCATGCGCGAAGTCCATTGCGGAGTTTGCGGCTCGCACCAGGCCGGGCCCAAAATGCGATGGTTGATCCGCCGCCATGGGTATTACTGGCCAACCATTCTGAAAGACTGTATTGCCTTCGCCAGAGGTTGCCAGGACTGCCAGGCTCATGGACCAGTGCAACATATTCCCAACATCCCGTTGCAGCCTATCATTAAACCGTGGCCGTGTCGCGGATGGGCAATGGATTTCGTGGGCATCATTCATCCCCATTCCTCTGAGCAGCATAAGTTCATTATCGTTGCCACCGATTTCTTTACCAAATGGATTGAGGCCGAACCACTCAAGGTCGCCTCCGCCAACTCGGTGCGCAACTTTATTTTTCGTAATATCATCTCATGCTTTGGTATCCCGGAGTGCATCGTTACAGACAGGGGGGCAGCTTTCATGGCCGATTCAGTTGTTACGTACTTAAATGATTACGGCATCAAGCTTCTTCACTCTACGCCATATTATGCCCAGTCAAACGGCCAAGCAGAGGCTAGTAATAAGGTCATCCTTGGCATCCTCCGCAAGATGTTGGAATTGAACCCACGCGTCTGGCACGAGGAGCTCTACCACACATTGTGGGCCTACCGCACCTCAAAGCGAGGCCCGACGGATACCACCCCGTATGCTCTAATGTACGGCCACGACGCCGTCCTTCCCCTGAGATCAATATCGCTTCGCTCCGCGTTCAGGAACAACATCAACTACTTGGCGAGGATTACGTCCAAGCCATGTGGCAGGAACTTGAGGATCTAAGCGAGCACCGCGTCGCCGCTTTCAACAATCTTGTCCTAGAAAAACAGCGCATCGCACGCTCTTATGATAAAATCACGCGCGGACAGAGCTATGCTGAGGGCCAGACGGTGTGGCGTGCAGTCCTCTCGCTTGGGGATAAAACAGACGGTCGAGGCAAGTGGTCCGCTCGCTGGGATGGACCCTTTATCATTCATCGTATACTCCCCAAGGGGGCATATCACTTGCGCGACTTGGACGGTACTATTCATCGCAACCCTATTAATGGCCGCTTCCTCAAGCGCCACATTGCAGGAGTCTGGGAGCGCGAGGATCCTCCACCTCCACCAGATCCCGCCACCACAATCAATAGTGCTACGCGCCATCGCGTTCTCGCTCAGCCGCCTACCACTAGGGGGCAACCCAGGACAGAAGACTAGTAGAATACATTGTAACGTACCAGCCTAAAAAGGCCAGTATTAGATTGGGGTCTATTCCAGAGGCCCTAAAAAGTTCTATTGCTTTTTTTAGTCTCTCTAAACGTGCAAAGTCTACACAAAGACTAGTACAAGACTAGGGCCTATTCCAGAGGCCTAAAAAATAAATTCATTTATTTTGCCTTTCTGACTCTGTTCAATACATGTTTCGAACTGTGGCTTTGCGGCCAAAGCAATTACATTGACAGAAAGTTGAACTTAGACTATGTTTACATTTCAAAAGCATAGATCTACAAATACTGGAAGCCTCGTCCTGCATGTTTCGCAAGGCTAAAGAAAGGGCTACCGTTGCGTCCTTCACCCAAAATTGACAAGCGTCTCGTTTCTTTAGACCAGCGCGAGTCTTGACACCGGCCTGGACCTAAGACAAATTGTTGGGAAGCTAGAGGTCCAGTGGGTCAAAGATCCCTCATGCTACCACCGGTCTTCGTTTGAAGGGCCGGCAGAGCCTCACGCGCTGATAGTACAGCTGGCGCAAGGCAGAGGGTACCCAACCTTTGGTCAGGTCGAACAAAGGCTTGACCTGAGAGTAGATTTTCAGAATCACTCTCGGCCTGAGAGTAGATTTTCAGAATCAGCAAAGGCATAAAATGGGAATGTATGGTTGGGGGCTTTGCTCTAAACAGGGACAAAAGGATGAACAGAAGAGAAAAAGAAATCATGGCGAGGGGCAAAGACTTCACTGATACTTCACCCCGGCCAAGCGTTTCATTTTATAGGCGAAAAGGGCGATTGTGCGTTCGACAGTTGTCCCCCACGTAATACTTGCTCCGAGATACGGGCTTTGGAGTTAAGGTCAGACGCGTTTTTCAATAATGACTACCCGCGTTCCGAGCGAGTAGTTACATTGGAAACCGTCACCAAATCTGGGAAAAAGATTGTTTCCTGACAGTTATTGCACGTAACAGTTGGCAAAGAGCGGGAAAAATTCGACTTTAAACATTATCATAAAAGTTCATACACAAGGGGGGGAAATCATCAAGCACGCCTACAAACCCTATACAAATCTAAGAGCATGCCTTCTAAGGCTAACTCTTCCTCATAGGCCTGGGCTTGAACTTCTTCGGCAGCAGCAATGGCCGAGTCCAAAGCTTCTTGGGCCTCCTCCGCGACCTACAAACGGGTCTCCACTTTCACAGCGCGGGCCAAGTCTTGGCGAGCCTGGGCAAGTTGAGCCTGCAGCTCTGCTATCTGAGCCTCCAGGGCCTCCACTCGCCGAGCATGGCCAGCACTTGGATTCTCTGAAGATGCTCCCGGGATGCCAACGTCACCAAGCTCGGCTAAGAGGTTTGCCATCTGATTGTCTAAGTTTCGGTGAGCTTGCTCATGGGAAGCTGATTGAGCACCGATATCCAAGACTCGACGAGCCTGCGACTCGACAGCGCTGGCCAACTCCAACGCTTTGTCCAGAACAGGATTGCCGCCAGTGAGATGTCGATCCAGAGCTTCATGAGCCTCGCAAATACGTCCTACCAAGTCAAACACGTTCGAGCGAGAGCCGTGGTGCAGCAACCCATGAAGGAAAGAACGAGCCAGGCGGATGGGCTCCGGATCAGCAGGCGGAGTAGTTCGGGCCCAAAGACGAGCGGCCCGGGTGCCGAAGGAAGAAGACTCCTCGCCAGTTGTTCTCGTTGAAGCCGGAGTGGTTGGTTCAACCTCGGCAGCCGCCTCAATCTCTGGAGAAGGTGGCGGAGTGCCACGAGTTGTTTCTGTCTCCACCAAGGGGGCGGTAAGATCCTTTGTTGGAACCGCCGGAAGCACTTCACCGGTACGACCCGCTCGGCCCAATCGTAGAGGAGGAACCCAAAGTATCAATTGGAGGCCTTCGGGCGGAGACGCCAAGGGGGCAGTAGGATCGGAGACCTGGTTGGACTGGTCAAGAACTGCATTTTCAACTGGAGTCAAGGTTGGCTATGGGATTGGACCAGTTTCGCCCGAAGCGGCGGTTGGAGAAGACGGTTGCACGACTTCCTCAGTAACCTTGCTAGCCCCCTCGATGGCCATGGCAGTTTCCTCCGCGGCCGCTTCGACAGCTTCTTCGAAGATCATCTCCTCGCTGGCTTCAGCATCTTCTTCGAGGGAGATCCCCTCGCTGGCCCCACCAACTTCTTCGAGGACTGGCTCCGCGCTTGCCATAGCGACTTCCTTGATTGCCAAGGATACTTCTCCAAAGAGTGGTTCTGGAGACGGGACTTCCGCTATTACTGGCGCCTCTTCAACGACAGCGAGGCGAGGTCGGGTGCGGCGAACCTGTCAAAGGCAAAGTTAGCGAGTTGTTGACTGGCTTAGGAAAATTTAATCCGAAATGATCCGCTTACCAGGTTGCTTACCAAGCCATACTCTCGCTGGTACCGCGCATCCTCCAGCAAGTCCTCTTCGTCCTCGATAGGACGCTTCCGCAAGCTTTCGCCGCTCGTTGGCCGAGGAACGACAGGAGCAGTCTCACTGTCGTGGCCCGCCACAGTTTCCCTCCGGACATGTGCTTTTCCTCTGGCAACTTCAGACCTGTCGACTGTTCTTCGGCGGGGGGCAGACTGAGGAAAAAACAAGAGGGTTAGGGAGAAGCATTTTATCAACATGTCAAAGGAGGTTCGAAATTTACACACTTAGTGACATACCTCGAGTGCGGGATCGCGTTCTCGAATGACGACCCCCGTCGGGCGGCGAGCAGCAGGAACTGGCGGAAGCGCAAGTCTAGTTCCCGTCGCAGCCCCTGAACCCCTCTCCGCACGCTCGCACTGGCCATCGAGGATGACACGGTCCGATTCGCCCAAAGTGTCGTATAAGGGACGAAAGATGGCAGCAAAGACGGCATCGTCTGGGAACTCCCAATGGTTGTCAGACAGTGACCGCCACCAAGCGAGGTAAGCGGGGGTCAACGCCCTGCGAAGGCTCGATCTCCAGCAAGTTGGGAGAAAGAGGGTAAATGTTTTGTAGCGGGATGACCCGGTCGGACTCGCCAACTTTCCTCCATGAGGTGTACTTGTTGACCGAATGGAGAAGCGGGTAAGGAAGCCCTTGATGGAAGCCAAGTTGCCTCGCGAAATGATTGGGGGCATACAGCTCGAAGCCTTGTTCATCCTCGACGAGCTGAAGGTCGCAGCATGAGGTTGCTCTCACGAAGGCAGTCCTCGCATCGTTGTCCAAGCCGTGGCGAGGGAAGAAGCCCGTCGATAGGACTTCAGGATGACGCCGGTGGACCATCATATCCATGGTCAGGGGCGGCTTGATGTGGTTGTAGAGGATGGAAAGGCTGGCAAAGAAGGACAGCGGAGTCCGATTTGCGGCGTTCCTGCACACCACAAAGCCAAGCAGCTGGTCCTCGGGCAGGAATTCTACCGGGGCTCGCCGGAAGAGCGGGAAGTATAGCTGCGTCCACAGGTCCAGGATCCACAGAGGGCCGCCAGAAAGATGGAAAGGCCTTAGGGACAGCAGGTGCAGGGTCCGGTAGAGTGCGCCTAGTACAGGTTGCCCTAGCCCGACTTCAACCCCGTTGTATAGTGCTTCGGCCAGCTTGGTCCATTTCCCGGTTGGTTTGTGAGCACTACCGCAGAAGACAAATTTGTCGAGCCAATACTCCAGGAAAGCGATGCCTCCTTCGTGCTGCTCCGCGTGGCCTATGTAAAATTTCCTCCACGCCCCATATGAACTTCTCAGGGCGTGGCGGGCCCCCAAGTTGCAGGCGTATGTGAACTCGGTCGACGCAAAGTCGCCTGGCGCATACGGCTTTGCGTGAATTGGCAGTCCGGTGATGGCGAGGATGTCCAGCAGAGTGACGCCCATCTGCCCGAAGGGGAAGTCGAAGGTGTTGGTGGCACTGTTCCACAAACAGGCCATGGCAGCGATAGGCACTCGGTCGGTGTGAGGGGGCAGTGAGAAACTCAGGGCAATAGCTTCATGAATGCCGGTCGCTTCCCAGATCGTTTGGTCGGTCCGGAGGCACTCCGCGTACCACGCTCGATCCTCTGCAGTGGCGCTGGGCCACTCCCCAACCCGGACATTTATATGGGAACGGGCTTGCCAGGTAGAGAAGTTCCCCGGTTCGCGCCGTTGGGCCAGGATTGGTCGACGCACGGAGGCGTTGTAATGGTTGAGATCGGCGTCGGACAGAGGCTTTGAAGGAGTCGGACCGAGCAGGGCCGCCCCTGTGTCAAGGAAGTAGATAGGTGTTCATATGACAACCAGGCCTCATTATAACTCGCATCCTTGAGTCAGTCGTTACACTAGCCCCTAGTGGCGGAGCCACGTTGGAGCCCACTGGCTCTCGTGCCCCATGAAGCTATATAGATCATAGTATGTGTAATAAATAAGGTGGCTAGTATAGCATAGTGATAACATATTTTGATTAGCATATGGGAGGCCTCCGCTTCAAAACGTCCAAGCGCACATGTAGCTTTTGTTGGTTTTTTTTTTTTTTTTTTTAATGTTATAGCTTTTTTTCTCTTGGTTATAATCGTTCAAGTTTAGTTCATATAATATATACTTTGAAATTTAACAATATTTTTGTTTTTATTTTGAATTATTTTGTAATACTCTGATAATTTTGAAAATATATAAAAATTATACAGTGAACTATTAATTGTGTATCAAGACAGGATGCGAGATCTTATTTTGTTGTCTCTGTAATATCAATTAGATGAACGTGTCCAAGACCATTTTTCTGATATTTTCGTATGTTAGGACTTACGCTTAATGGGTATGTTTATATATACGGTCTCATACATGATCAATGATGATAATAAAAATTCAATAGATAAAATTAAAAGATTAAGTCAACACCGACTTAAGAAAGGAATGAAAAGAAGAAGCGAGAGAGAGCCAGAGCTCTCAACCCACCGATAGAAGGAGATCGACCCAAGTTCCTCCATCTGGCCACCATAGACCGATAGACCGGTATCCTTCTCTTCCTCTGGAGGAAAACGATAAACTCTGACCAGAGATGCAATGGTCTGGTTCTACGTGCTCCCTGCTAATTAGATTGCATCCTTCAAAGAGCTGCATAGTGCATTCTTGAAGCGCTTTGAACCCGTTGTTGATACATTTGATAACTCCAATTCAATTATTTGATGTACACCAACAAGTTGATGAAAGTCTGCACACATTTGTCAACTGTTTTTTTTGTCAACCATTGGCATACAACCACATCACAATGTCTGAACTTTTCTTCCCACTCAACTCTCTCAGCTTGACTTCTGAGAGAGTTGAGTGGGAAGAAAAGTTCGAAGTAGTGGTGTTTTCTATTGATGAAAAAGTTAGTTGAAATGATGAGGTGAGGTATCCAATGAAAATTCAAAGGGGTACCTATATGAGTTGTTGAGGACCCTAGTCTTGGGTTAAATAAGGTTTTAGGGAATTTGTGGCTAGTGATTGGGTGGTAAGACATTACTGCATAAAGAGTTAAATGTCAATTTAGATAAGTCTTGATTGAAGCCCAATTTGCCGACTATGTTTGTCCGCAGTAGAAATCAATTGAGAACATGTTGGGATAATTTTGGTTGTGGCGGTATATGTTCTGGTTTCTGCAGTGCTAATTATGGATATGTTTATATCCTTAGAGCATTTTATCCAGATGGTAGTGGTAATATATTTTGAAATTGATGGATGTTAGTAGTCGATGAATAGTAGGTTTTCTGATGATTTTGGTCTCTATTGTGGGTTAGTTGAAGTTTGTTAAAGCACTAAGTAGAATGACTTGGATTATTGATTTTAGAAAAGTCATTCGTCAGTGCGTTGTGACAACTTTTTGTTGTCCCACAGTCAGAGAATTTTATAATTTTATTGATGGCACTAAATGTAAATGGAATTGAAAAGTAATGGTGGAGTGAGAGTGGAATGGTTGTGGTCACTCTGGTTTTATGACAACACTTGGTGAATTTATTACGTGATGTCATGTGTAATCTATAGCAGTTGTGAGGAGTTAGTGGAAGTGGTAGCAGTGGAATAAAGCCCACTGGTTCATAAAACAAGAGTGCGTGGGTGTCCATAGTAAGTTTAAGCAATGTCGTTTTGAATAATTGAATTAAGTCTTGAATTTGTGATCGAAGTTGGTTTATTGTCATCATTTCGTTAGCGATTGGTGACTAGCTATGACACATCAATGAGAGGATCTGTTCACTCACCTTATATAATTTGGTGAGATGCAGCAAAGTTTTGGTTGTGGTGTGTGTGTGGGAATATTTAAATTATTGGTTTTTGGGTGGCATCCTCAGAGCTTGAGGTTATGAAGTGCGAATTCAAACTCTATGTTTTGAGGGTTAGAGATTCTGGTTAGTTGTCGATTTTATGATAAATTGGTAGTTGTGTCGTAGTCTTGGATCCGGAATAATCCAGTGGTGATCCCAAGTGAGCTGGAGTTCATTTAAGCGATAAATCTTGGAGCCATAAGTCCTATGTGTAGTTTAAGAGTTGCATGGTGATGTTGTTTTGATGGTTTGTGTCGTTGTAGGTATTTTCCATGTTGTAGCTTTATGGGAGAAGGTTTTCCCCTGTTGACTCAAGAAGCGTCTAGAGTCAAGGTTTATTAAGAGTAGTAGTTTTTTGATAGGTTGATCAGCGTTTCTTCTCGGGATTGTTTTATGGTGGGACCACTCATTGATCCAAGTTTGTTTTGGGAGGTCTTCGTTATTTTGGTTGTGCGTTCATCCGTTGGTGTCAGGATGATTAGTGGAGGTTTCTAGTGCGATTTCAAAGCGGGTTCTGGCGATAACGGAGAATTGTGGAGCTTTTGAGCTCGAAGTTAGAGGACTTGCCTTTCGTGGGCTTTAAGTCATTTCTTCTGGAACTTGAGCCGAGTTTTAGCCATGAGTTTTGATTCTTGCTTGAATTCATGGTTTTCGTTGGTTGGTGAACCACAAGGTGTAGTAGTGGGTCTTGTATAAAAATTTGTCTTTGCTTTTGTTAGTCGCATGTTATTGCAAGCGTGGTTTTCGAAGAATCTTTTGGTGGGAAGCCGTGGCCCTAGGAGACGTAGGAGACTCGAGCATATCTGATTTTCAGGTCGTTTCTGCAATCAGATTATTATTATTGGAGGTAGAAAGAAGTGTGTTTGTCGAGTTCAAAGGTTTTAGTATTTAGAATCATTCTTATGGAACGGCTAGAATGAGCCATGTGCTTTTAATTATTGCTTGGGGTCGCGTTTGCACCCGAATAAGTAGCATGGTTGGAGATGTAAATTTTGTCAATGCTTAAAGAAGGTGTTCTATTTATGTGGATTTCAACGTCAAGTTTAGCATCATGAATTGACTGTGCCAATTTTTTCGTGGGCATTTTAGTCAGTTTTGCTTAGGGCGAGCAAGGAGGAATATCTAGATTCCACATGATAGTCATGCTTCAGATTATCTTATGGGTTGTGGTAAGGAGATTAGCAGAGATAGCAGAATCAAGAAAGAGTTGGAATTCCCATAAGTTGCTAGTTGTGGTGCACAAAATGGTAATGTTATAGTTTTGGCAGAGAGACCTCAGTGATGTGGTATTGATCTCTTCATAATGTCATTTCAAGAGCGAGGTTATCTTGTGGACTTGCGAGAGCTTTGACTCCGCAAAGTGCCTCGGTATTAGACATGATTGTGGCAGTTCTGCAGTGTGTGCATCCTTAAATATGTTCGATTAGCGGGTCTTAATTTTGACCCCTATGAGCATGTGGGAATGCGTGAACTTCAGTTTCCTAGCAAGTGGGCTTCATTGTCGAGTTGTGAGCAGCGTGCTACCGAGGTTGTTGCGTGACGTTAGGAGATTTGAGCCCGATGGTGATAGCAAATTTATGCGTTTTTATTTGGGTTAGCTATTTCCATTGCTCAGAGAAGAGTGTGCATACCTACGGGTACTTGTACTCTGGAATAGGTATCACTAAACTCACTTACGTGTTAACGTTAGTGGTAGTTCAATGAAGGGCTTAGAGTCTTCGAGAAGATTTAAAATAATTCAGGATTCAGATGAAAAGGTTAAAGGAGTCACCAAGTAGAAGAAGCTACTTGGGAATCAGAGGAGCAAATGAGGTAGCAGTATCCCTATCTCTTCAAATGTCAGGTATGTAAATTTCGAGGATGAAATTTTTATAAGGAGGGGAGATTGTAACATCCCGGACCCAATTTTACCTATTTACTAGGTATTCTACGAGTTTCTAAGGAATTTAACCGTGTTCGGTAATTTGGTGATTTAACACTCGAGTTTATTTTCGAGTTTTTCTCAAAATGTCAAATTCTTCTTTTAACGTCTTGACGTCATTGTACGTGTTGTTACGAGTTCTTCGGTGTATGCGGATTATTTTCGGAGCTTCAATGGTAGTTTCTATGTTTTGTCGAAGGGTTGGTATTAGGAATGTATTTCCTAAAATTGGGGTATAACTTTTAGTTTGGACCATTGGTTTAAGGATAAAAGAAAGAGTAGAGTTTGTGTTGGTCAAAAACGGAGTTCGGGCGTTGACCCGAGTCTCTCTCTCTCTTTTCTCTACTCTTCCCTGAACTTCTTCCTCCCTCTCCCTCTACGCAGTGACTCGCCGCCGCCGAGCTTCCCCGTCCAGCCACCATCTTCCTCCTAACCATCACCAATCTCTTCCCCCCAAAGCAAATCACCCTAGCAAGCCAGTTTTGAGGGAGATCGAACAAGCTAAAGTACGGCTGTGTTCTTCTTTTTTCGGCGAGCTCCGGCACGGACGACGGCTATGAAGGCTCGAGCTCCGGCGACTGCATTCCCGAGAGGCTCGGCTGTCTCCTTCCCTCTCTTAGTGTTACCCTAACCCGAAGAGAGGCGGAGCAAAGGCTGGAGGGGGACCTGAAGCTGTGTGGAAATGCTTTGGTGGTGGTGGCGATTGAGGCAGTGGTTCCTAGGCCAGTGAGCTTCATGTCATGGCTTCTGCGATGCTAGTTCTTGGTTTGGAAGTAGCTGGAGGACCTGTATGATCAGTTTTAGCAGGGAGAAGCCACTGGATTTTCATTTGGGCATAGTGGATGTAAGTATCGATTTTTTTGGGTGCTGCTATGTTGTTCCTTTGTGGTTTGGAGTTGGTTAATGACTGCTTTTGGTTATTTTGTGTTTGTATGTCGAGAACTCGGTATATTGAAGGATATAGGGAGGTCATGGCGAAATTCCGGCAAGTGGCCGGAATCCGGCAGAATATTCCGGCAAGTCGTCGGAGTCCGACGAAGCAGCAAATCCGGCAGAGAACCGAGAAGGTAGTTCTCGAGGTTTTTCTTCCTAATTCAAGTCGTAGTTTCCGGTTTAGTAAAATCTGCCATTTTAGGGAAGTTTATATTTACGGAGACTTTCCCTTTTTGGAAACTTTCTATTTATGGAAACCCATTTTGGGTGCCCTTAGTGATTTATGGTGTGAAGTTGTTTAGAGAGAAAGTGATTGAGGATTGTTTGGATGAAGCATCAATTGTAATCGAATTATTAAGATGGTTGTTGGAATTAAATTGGATGGTTAGAGTAATCAAGGTAACCCGATTTGTTAAGTCGAAGGTTAAAGTGTAAATTGTCGAGGCATCGTTAGTTGGCTAATCATAAATCAATTGGTCAAACTTGATCAATTCTGGTCAACTCAATAAACCTAGTCAAACTAGGAAGAAGTTGAATCATTAATGATTATTGGAGTCCGGTCTGACCAATTTATTCTTCTGTTTATTATCAGACGTGGATTTTGGCTATAGAGTGTGAATATTTGGAGGCAGCGCTCGAGGAGTATTCCGAGCATTGGAAGGCTTAGGCCTCATACAGTGAGTGGACCTTTGTTTTGAATATTATATCTGAAATGCTTTATCATTTGATTGATTTTTCTGTTATTGGATATTTCCCGAAATTGAGAATTTCGGTGGATTATACTCGAGGTACAATTCCGAGAATAATATGTAAGAGAATAACCGAAATTGAGAATTTCGGTGAGTATGTATATATATCCATATTTGGATGATTATGAGAATAATATGTATATGAGAGAATGCTAGCTAGCTATACGTGCTTTTCCGCCATACTGAGGTAAAATTCCATTATGGCGCAACGTGAGCGTTAGACGCAATCGTTGTAGCCCTATATAAAAATAATAATTTATATAGGGGATATGCGCGTATAATCATACACCGTGCTTTTCCGCCATACTGAGGTAAAATTCCATTATGGCGCAACGTGAGCGTTAGACGCAATCGTTGTAGCCCTATATAAAAATAATAATTTATATAGGGGATATGCGCGGATATTTATACACCGTCTTTTCCACCATAATGAGGTAAAATGCCATTATGATGCAACGTGAGCATTAGACGCAAACGTTGTAGCCTTGTGTGAATTTTCTATTGTGTTTGTTGTTTCAAGAAAATTCATACAAGGGATATGACGAGTGTAATACATACATATTACCACTCGGCCGCTTTCCCCCATATGTGAGGTACAATTCCGGTGTGGGGTGATGTGAGCGTTAGACGCAAGCATAGTAGCTTCGTATGATATCTACTTTATTCAAGTCGTTCATAGATATCATGCCAAGAGTCAGGCGAGTGTGTATACATACTATATATATAATATCCAGGCCCGAGAGGCAGTTTCTTAAAGTTTGAGGGTTCTAGCCAGGCTGGACCCCAGTTCAGAATCATTCCAGTGGTGTTTGTGTTTTTGCCACTGTGGAAAGCATTTCTTTTGGGGAAATATTTATTTGTTGCCAGTTCAGTTTTGTCCACTCACTCTGACGTGTTAAATATTTTCCCCTGGGCTCTTCGTTTTTAAAATGCCCAGTCTGCAGAGTTCGCGTGAGGTCCAGTAGGAGACGTCGAGGCATAGTGACCCAGCTATCAGCTACATTTTCGCCAGTAGGTTACCTGTTTAATCTACTAGGAGTTCGTTAGCTTCCGTTGTATTTTATTTTATTTTTTTCTAGTAGCTCTGAATACTATTGGAATTCTTATGTTTGTATTCTGGCTACTTTTGGAGTGTAGCTGAAGATTTTATTTGTTTTGGATTAAAAGGTGATTCGTAAGTTTTTAAGTTAGGGTTGTCCATTTTCGAGGGAGGTTTGCCGAGTCTTCGGTAAATTTTCCTTGGAGGTGGTCCCCGCATGACTCATCTCGGGTTTCGGGGTGAAATTCGGGATGGGTTTTGTCAATTTTTTTGCTCCCTCTGCCCCGACCAATGACCAGGCACTCGTGGTACATCAACAGGTTAGTCGCTTAGTTTAGATTGAACCAGCAATAACGACACGATGACCCCCACCATGTCTTATCGTTCATGGCAAGAAAATTGAGTAATAACTACCAGAAGAAAGGCTTTAGCCGACGAAAAAAAAAAATCAGGCCGACCAATTTTTTTCGTAGGCTAAAGTGGGCTTTAGCCGACGAAATTTTCCTTCGTCGGCTAATTAAAAATTTTCGTCGACTGAATAATTTTTTTCGTCGGCTATAGTCTGTGAACTTTAGCCGACGAAATTTTCAAAAGTTTAGCCGACGAAATTTTCAAAAGTTTAGTCGACGAAATTTTTAAGAGTTTAGCCGACGAAATTTTTAATAGTTTAGCCGACGAACTTATATAATTTCGTCGGCTAAAGTGTATTATATTTACAGATGTGGACAACAACTCATCTGGAAAAAAAACTATACATAGAACCTTCAAACGCAGAAAAGTCATGAAATAAGATATGACCAGGATGGTGAAATACGTCTACGGTTGAAAAATGACGGTATTCCGGTAAATTCTCGGTGCCGATAGTTGACTTACCCTTATTATTCACTATGCTGCAGATTTGACGTTTGGTGTCTGATTGACTATTGTGATACCTTTCCGAAAGCGTAACGGCGCTACGAGTCAAACTCATTGGTTTGCCATGACATATAGGCTTTTTTGGCCATCCGAGTCCGTTTAGGGCTTCAAAATGCAGTTTTCTTATTTTTCAATTAGAGTTGACCGTTTCGATCGAGCCCTTAACTTTGTCGAATCTAGTTGAATTTTTTATCATAGACATATTTCATCATAATGATCATATCTGATGGTCGAATTTTGGTTTGTGAATTTTAGTCATCGGAATCACAACGTGTTTACTATTTTCCATTATTCGGGTTTATGGGGAGCCCTATCGTCGGAAGGTAAATGTCTCAAAAATTTTATATGTGCAGTTGCGTCTCATCTACGTGAGAGTTTTTTGTGTGGAAGGTTTGACCAAACTACGTAATATAGCGGACTGATCTGAGCGTTTTCGTGTGATAAGTGACGATGGATTATGGTTGACCGTTTCGATCGAGCCCTTAACGTTGTCGGATCCAGTTGAATTTTTTACCATAGACATATTTCGTCATAATGATCATATCTGACGGTCGAATTTTGGTTTGTGAATTTTAGTCATCGGAATCACAACGTGTCTACTAATGTTGTATAACTTGTTTAGTAGGTTAACCTACTAAACAAGTTATACAACTTTGTGAACCAACTCTACATAGGAAGAAAAATTATTAAAAATCTCGTAAAATAAGATGTGTTCAGAATGGTGAAATACGGCTATGGTTCAAAAATCACGTAAATCGGGTAAAGTCTCGGAGCCGATAGTAGCAGTCAACCCTATTTACCGTTATTATTTCTTATGGGGAGCCCTATCGTCGGAAGGTAAATGTTTCAAAATTTTTATATAGGTGGTTGCGTCTCATCTACGTGAGAGTTTTTCGTGTGGAATATTTGACCAAACTACGTAATATAGGGGGAGATATGAGTGTTTTCGTGAATTTATAGACTTTAGCCGACGAAAATATATGAAAAGTCGTCGGCTAAGATGGTTTTTAATTTTTTAATTACATACTATAGCCGACGAATACCCTAACGTATTCGTTGGCTAAACCCAAAATTTTTTGGCGGTCAACCAAAATTTTCAAAGGACTTTAGCCGACGAAAATATATGAAAAGTCGTCGGCTAAAGTCGAAAAATTTCAAAATTTTAAACCAAAATTTTTTGGCGGTCAACCAAAATTTTCAAAAGAGTTTAGCCGACGAAAATAAATAATTTCGTCGGCTAAAGTTCTTTATATAGGCGAAGATGACAGGAAGAGTTTAGCCCCCTGTCGAGCCCTCTGCTGAGCGCCCCTTGCCGAGCCCCTGCCGAGCCCCTGCCGAGCCCTGCCGAGCCCCCTACCGAGCCCCTGCCGAGCCCTGCCGAGCCCCCTGCCGAGCCCCTGCCGAGCCCCCTGCCGAGCCCCTGCCGAGCCCTATAAAAAATTACAAATAGAAACTTTAGCCGACGATATTCAAACACTATATTCGTCGGCTATAGTGTTTTTTAATTTTTTTAAATAAGGTTTAGCCGACGAATAACCTAATGTTTCGTCGGCTATTGTATTTTTTAATTTTTTTTATATTGTTTAGCCGACGAATAACCTCATGCTTCGTCGGCTATAGTAATTTTTTAATTTTTTTATATTGTTTAGCCGACGAATAACCTTATGTTTCGTCGGCTATAGTAATTTTTTAATTTTTTTATATTGTTTAGCCGACGAATAACCTAATATTTCGTCGGCTATAGTAATTTTTTAATTTTTTTATATTGTTTAGCCGACGAATAACCTAATATTTCGTCGGCTATAGTTATTTTTTAATTTTTTTATAACGTTTAGCCGACGAAATATAAAATATTTCGTCGGCTATAGTAATTTTTTAATTTTTTTTATAAGGTTTAGCCGACGAAATATAAAATATTTCGTCGGCTATAGTTATTTTTTATTATTTATTAAGCACTTTAGCCGACGAATACTTCGTCGGCTAAAGCCTGGGACTATTGCCGACGACATTTTTTTCGTCGGCTAAAGTGGGACTATAGCTGACGAAAAAAAATATTTCGTCGGCTAAAGTCATTACAGACGGCCTTTTCCCGACGACACTATAGCCGACGAAGGCTCGTCGGCTAAAGTCTTAGCCGACGAATTTTTTTAACAGGCCGACGAAATTTTTTCTTCGGCTAAAGTGCTTGTTCTGGTAGTGAATCTCCCGGAATAGAGGATTATAGATGGGTTATATTTCTTATTAATGTTAGTAAATATATTTGAGAGATGTCGAGATTTAGGGAGCATGAAGACTCCATGAGTAGAGGGTTATAGATAGATTTTGTTTTTGAAGTGTGTGCATGTATTATTAGGAAGAATTGTCCATTTTTAAGGGATGTTATGCCTAATTCTCGGTAACTTTTCCTTGGAGGTGATCCCCGCAGAATTTATTTCAGGTTCTAGGGTGAAATTCAAGATGCTTGACAGTTGTAATAATTAGTTGTTATTATATAAAATTTTACCTTTAAAAAAAATAATGATAATCAAACTTTAAAATCAAATTAATATCTGTATGAACTAGAGAAACAAAATTTAAAATCGAACATTTTTAACCCAATGTTTACTTTGCCTTCATGTTGCTATTGACTTTCTAACAAGGGAAAATTTCAAAAACAGTACACCAATTATGGTCCACTCTAAAGACTAGTACATTATCTTTTGAGAAAATCAAAATAGTACATGAAGTTGTAATTATGACCCAAAATCGATACATGCCGTTATTTTTTCTGTTATTTGGTGTCTCTACCATTAAACTTCAAAGGATAAATTCGTCCTTCTCTTGCTTCCTCCTTCTATCTCTGAAACTAAAAAAAGCTGCAGCAACTTTGCAAACTCTTTTAAATATAAAATAGATGAGCATGACAAAAAAAAACCCAAAATCCCAAAACCCTGTATGGTTCATTGGTTCTTCTACCAAGGGTTTTAATCTCCAATTTATTTATGAAACCCATTGCTTCCTAGTGAGCCCAACTGCTGTCCTCTCACCAGAATCATCGTCTTAAATGAAAAGTTAAAAAAAAAAAACTAGATTCCTCCTGCAATTATGAATGGTATTGCATGTTCTTCTATTTGTTCATATCTGGGTAATATTGTTGCTTTTTTTTGTTGTTGCTATGGTATGGTAGGATTGTCAAACTTCAAGAATTTGTGAAGAACATTTCAAACCCGTCACCTTGCGAACTGAATTTCCAACCCCAAAATCAATAGAAAAAACCCAAACTCATCTATTTTATATTTAAAAAAGTTTGCAAAGTTGTTGTAGTTTTTTCTTGTTACAAAGATAGAAGAAGGAAGCAAGAGAATGACGAATTTATCCTTTGAAGTTTAACGGTAGAGACACCAAATAACAGAAAAAATAACAGCATGTATCGATTTTGGGTCATAATTACAACTTCATGTACTGTTTTGATTTTCTTGAAAGATAATGTACTAATCTTTAGAGTGGACCATAATTGGTGTACTGTTTTTGAAATTTTCCCTTCTAACAACTTCTATTTCTTGTGCACTGACATCATGACGACTATAACAATCTCCTCCTCTCGATATTGATGGTCTCTTTAGTTGTAATGCTATTCTTATTTTCATGCTTGTTAAAATGTTTATGGCTTTCACCTTATCTTTTACTTGTCGAATTTTTATGGTTTTTGGTTGTTTTTTCAGAGAGGGTAAAAATGTAATTTAAATGAATGGTGAGGGTAGTTGTATCTGCCATAGACATATTTGGGCACGTAATATTAGCCTCATAAATACTTCACCATCTCCACCACCAGTGTGTGCGTGTCTGTTTATAAATATAGTCTCGTACAGTTGTCGCCCTTCTTTTGTTTGTGTGGAGGATACTGAAAGGGAGCCTCTCTCACTGACTCCTTCAAAACCCTGCTGCGACGAGACCAACGAAGCAAGCACACAATGGCTCTCAAACTCAACGCCTTCCCTTCTCAATCCCCATGGTTTTCTCTTCCCCAGATGGCCAGCCTCAGATCTCCCAAGTTCTCCATGGCCTCCACTCTTCGCTCTGGCGCCAAGTCCGTCTTCTTTCTTTCTTTCTTTCTTTCATTTCCTTCTAACACTCTCTACTTTCTATGATTGATATCTGGATCTTGTGCTGCTTTTGGATCTGGGTGCTTCTCATTTCTTGTTATCTCCGCCTATATTACTTGTTCCCCTGTGCCACTTTCCATGTGGGAAATGTGGGTATCTTGTATTTTACTGTAGTTTTTGTGTTCTTCCATCTTTTACCTTTTTTGTGAATTTCAAGGTTGGTCTAAATGTGCTGGTTTTCTCTTGCTCCTAATTTCATTGTAACGCATTCGATTTTTAAGTTGTGTATAGCGGTTTTGAACTGCAATCCCAGATCGCTAGATGTATAATCTTGTTCGGTTATTTAATTTCCATTCCCAGGATTGCATGTGCTCGTTGTAATGTCATGACGATATTTTTCTTTAGGTTTTCCGTTTTATGTATCAAATTTCTGCTTATTTTAAGTTGTCACTCTTTACACTAAATCATCTACCGAGGATGTGGAACTTATTGTTGTTCTACATTGGTATAGCTGCATGCAAGATATTTTATACCCAAATCTCAAAGTTATATTGAGTAATGATCTAATTATCACTTACACATATTATTCTTTTCAAATTGGTTTTTCCTTCTTTCTTTTTGATAATTTTCTTTTCAAATTGGTTGAATTTGTGTGTGGCTGGCATTTTGTTGTTGCATGCTTTGTTGGATGGCGGCATGATTATCCATCTGTTCGGTTTTTATGACTTGTTGTATGCAAATTGGAATGTACTCGATAGATGTCTGTGTACATATAAATGTCCAAACTTGGAGTTATTTAGCTTTACAACTTGTTTTCATTAAAAAACTGTTTGCTATTTGTTCTTCTCTTTCTGTCATGACATAATTCAAATGTAACTGCTGATGTCATTGTCTCCTCTCCGGCTGTTTAAGGAGGCCATTTTGGCTTTTGCATGTATTTTTCTTGTTATTTATTTATCTTTGCATTTTCCAGTTAATGTTTGATTTATGAATTATCCATGCTGAACATATGTGTTATTGGTTCACTGTCTTATGTAACCAAACAAATTTGTTCTCTGAATTCTAAATCTTTTGATTTCTGGGCTGGGGTTTAAAACTTTTCATGTATTCAAGTGATTTTTCTAAGTTCAGTGAGTTGTATTCTTTTATTTCGGTTCTAACGTGGAGACTGTATTTGCCCTACAAGAATATTCCACGTCACTCTTTGGTATTGATTTTTTAATTGTGTGCACATGTTTATGGGCAAAGTTGTTGAGTCAGCTTTTAGAAAATGTATGCCTTTAATGAAAGTACCTTGTGTGAGACTGCAGTTTGCTAGTTGTACCTTTTTGTTTGGGATTGTGCTAATATTTTCCACCTATGTATGTGAATAAATAGGGTATGCTGACAAACTCTACATATATTCAGATAAATAATGCAACATGAACATACTTCTGAACTTTGGATATACCTTTTATTTTCTGTACTTTTTGATGATAAACTGTAAACAGTCAAATCAGTATATTCTTAGTCCACTGGTAAGTTTTCTCCTTTGGTTGTTAATGGATATTGCATCCTGTTTGTTTTAGGTGCATTAACCTCTGTGGATAATGTATTGTAGAATGTTTACTTCTGGAGCTTAATATTACTTGCGCTTTATTGTGTAACATAAACAAATTATGCTAATTTAGTCATTACCTGTGGAGTCTTAGCATGAGTACTGACAATATTTTAAGAGAGTATGTAGTTGGAAATAGTCTATTTGGGATATTTCATAAGTCATTGAATACATGTCTGGTTGTTTGCCAAGGTTGGGATGCCCTATGCATGGTTCCTTTTGTTTTTCAGCATTTCACATAGTTAAGTATGTGTTTGTGTCATGATTGATGTCTCTCTGACAAGTGTACAAGTTCACCCAAATTTTATTATTAGTTTTAGATTTCTCACCAGAGGAATCGTTTAGTTCAGTGTAGGGCATGCATATTCCTTTATTTCTGGGGTTTGCAAAATAAATGACCCTTTCTCTGTTGGAAATCTTGTAAGACCTACGATGCTATCAATATAACATGGAATGTGGTAATCAGATTCGTATAAAAATATACTGTCATCTTAGGCTGTGTTTAAATGTTACTGCTGACCTATATATATAAATAAGAGCTAAATTTGTTAATGTTCTGTTCAATGCAGGGAGGTTGAGAATCTGAAGAAGCCTTTCACACCTCCTCAGGAGGTGCATGTTCAAGTAACCCATTCCATGCCACCTCAAAAGATTGAGATCTTCAAATCCATTGAGGGTTGGGCTGAACAGAACATCTTAGTTCACCTAAAGCCAGTTGAAAAGTGTTGGCAACCCCAGGATTTTTTGCCAGATCCTGCATCTGATGGATTTGAAGAACAAGTTAGGGAACTACGGGAGAGGGCAAGGGAGATTCCAGATGAATACTTTGTTGTTTTGGTTGGAGATATGATTACTGAAGAAGCCCTTCCAACTTATCAAACTATGCTAAATACCTTGGATGGAGTTCGGGATGAAACAGGTGCAAGCCCAACTCCTTGGGCAGTTTGGACAAGGGCATGGACAGCTGAAGAGAACAGGCATGGTGACCTTCTCAATAAGTATCTTTACCTCTGTGGCCGAGTAGATATGAGACAAATTGAAAAGACTATTCATTATTTGATTGGGTCTGGCATGGTGAGATACTTTTCATATATCTCTTGTTTCGGATCTTGTGTTTGTTTTCAGATTCTGAACAAATTGTATGTACTGGGGCCTTCTTCACACATGCACACACAAAACTTCTATAAATACACATGCTCACAGAAGTTCTATAAAATACACATTCACAAACACTGACTGAGAATGTACGAAATCATTTACATTTATGATCAACATTTTGTGCTTTCCCTCACTGATTTGGTATTCTACATTTCCCCCATTGCAAAATCATCTTTATATATACTTATAAAGGGGGAAAGAGAATTTTCAAAAAAAAAAATGGGGAAGAGAATTGGAGTGTTTGAACAGTTGTAGCATAGAAAATTAAATTTATTGGCTGAAATTTGGTGTTTGGTTGATATCTATTCTGTATACTGCTTCATCATACCATAATAACACTGCTTTTTGAATTCAATCCCTTTTGTTTATGTAGGATCCGCGTACGGAGAACAGTCCTTACCTTGGGTTCATTTATACATCATTCCAGGAGAGGGCTACCTTCATCTCTCATGGAAACACTGCCAGGCATGCCAAGGACTATGGGGACTTGAAGTTGGCTCAAATATGTGGCACAATAGCCTCAGATGAGAAGCGCCATGAGACTGCATATACCAAGATCGTTGAAAAGCTCTTTGAGATTGATCCGGATGGAACTATCACATCTTTTGCTGACATGATGAAGAAGAAGATCGCTATGCCAGCTCACTTGATGTATGATGGCCGCGATGACAAACTTTTTGATCACTTTTCAGCTGTTGCACAGCGTCTTGGTGTCTATACCGCCAAGGACTATGCAGATATATTGGAATTCTTGGTGGGCAGGTGGAAGGTGCAGGACCTGACTGGACTTTCAGGTGAGGGTCGCAAGGCTCAAGAATATCTGTGTGGGTTAGCCCCAAGAATTAGACGACTAGAGGAAAGAGCTCAAGCAAGGGCCAAGCAAGGTCCTGCCATACCTTTCAGTTGGATCTTTGATAGAAATGTGGGGCTGTGAGTGCAGAATTACAACTCTAAAAGTCTCTTCTGGCATGATCGATGGGGGTAGTAATTTTGTACTTGCATTTTTTTAAAACATCCAGTTTATTAGACCTTCTGTGCAAGGAGTGAACTTTGGTTGGTTGTAGATACAGTTGTTTCTTGTGTTGGTGGCGTATTTTTTTCGATAAGAAAGTAGGAGCAGCTGGAGTTTCGGTGTTTTGTTTTCTGAATGGTATCTTGTACGAGTCTACTTTCTTCTTTTGTAGCTTGTTTGGTGTGGTGTAACAGAATAATAATTATGGCAATTTTGATGATGATGGCGTTGTTATCAATCTCTAGTTAACATCGTTTCTTTTGGTTGCAAGGAGTCATTACCAAATAAGTAAGTTTCTTTTCTTTTTCATTTACTGGTCACCAAGTACATGTGTTAAAAATTATAACAGATCACACGTACATCATTCAAAAAGATTTGAAACACAAATAAATCAACTTGTGCTGATTCTAAACAAATAATGACAGTTTTTAACAATTAAGGACAATCTTTTCTCTATATGTCATGTGTCGTGATTTAATTTAACAAACTAACCCTACACTAATTAAATATACTTTTAGAAAGGAAAAGTCTCTCATTTTGAGGTTTTTCAGTAAATGGAATACAATAGCAAGTTTTCAATAACTTAGTATAGTAGCATTTAATTCCAGTAGAAATAGTAGTAGGTTTTTAGTGGCTCAACTAATGTAGTAGCATGTTTTGCTGAAAAGCTACACTTCCAACAGATGTAGTAGCAGGATTTTAGTGGTTCAGCTAGTGTAGTAGCAGCTTCAGTAAGTGCAGTAGCAGGTTATCAGTGGCTCAGCTAATGTAGTAGCATGTTTGATGGAAAGCTACAATTCCAACAGATGTAGTAGCAAAGTTTTAGTGGTTCAGCTAGTGTAGTAGCAGTTTCAGTAAGTGTAGTTGCAAGTTTTCAGTGGCTCAGCTAATGTAGTAGCATGTTTTGCTAATACATGGTCGTCCAATCTTCATGCTACTACATTGTGTGTTCGTCCAATTTTTCGGCTACTACACTGTCTGGTCGTCCAATCTTCCTGCTATTACACTGTCTGGTCATCAAATATTCCTGCTACTACACTGGTCGTCAAATCTTCGTGCTACTGCCTAGTCGTCTAATGCATAATGAGGTATACAACACTAATCACACTCAATTTGCAGAAACTCGTCGCCCAAATTTTAGATCAGAAAGAAAGAAATATTATGAAAATCAAAGTAGCACAACTCCCTTCACCTCAACTTTCCACAGATTAATACAAACCAACTCGTTGTCATCAGATCTGGACGCTAAAACCAATTTTAACGGCTCTGATACCTAACTCCTCCTGTTTCGATTCAGACGAAAACCAAGCCAGCATAACCTGGACATTCAACAATGAAGCCGAGCTAGTAGCATCCCCTCCCAAGGACAAAACCAAATGCTAAAACTAATCAAGTGGAGTGATCAAAACTTTATGATTTCAAGGGTGTAGACAACGGCGTCGATTGAGCGGCGGAGTCGATCTAGCAGCTGCAGAGTTGATCGGCGAGGTCAATCTAGAAGGCGGCGGAGTCGATCTAACAGCGGCATCGATCTAGCAGGTGGCGGAGTTGATCTAGCAAGCGAAGTCGATCGAGCGGCGGAGTCAATCGAACGGCGGAGTCGATCTAGCAGTGGCGGAGTCGATCAGCGAGGTCAATCTAGTAGGCGGCGGAGACGATCGGCTAGGTCGATCTAGCAATTACGGCGGAGTCGATCGGCATCATGTGGTGGAGAGAGAGAGAGAGAGAGAGAGAGAGAGAGAGAGAGAGAGAGAGAGAGAGAGAGAGAGAGAGAGAGAGAGAGAGAGAGAGAGAGAGAGAGCTATTAAGATATTTTTAGTTAGAGTATTTTTGGTTGAGGCGGTGACAGTTTTATAGTTACTTTAGAAAAAATTGGTTTTTTGGGTATTTTGTGTAAAAAATACTGACAGGGCGTGAGACTGCATTGTGGGTTTGAGTTTATGTCCTTATTTGTTTAAATCTGTTGAAAGTTGGTTTTTCTGTGTTTTATAACTGTCTATGGTAGTAGTTTGTCATTTTCTCAAAATTAATACAAAACCTGCAGCAAATCTTCGTTGTCCTCGCATATTGATGAACAACACAGGATGGCAGTTGACCCAGTTTTCATTCCTATAATGACTATCACAATGAGTTTTGCTGCAACAAGTTTTTCACACTAGACTTCAAACTGAAAAACCGATACTGATTCTGCTGGAGGCAAAAGAATGCCCGACTCTTATACACCAACCTCAAAAGCTAACAAAGATAGCTTCTTTACCAAGACAAAGGAAAAATTGTACTACCCTCCTCTTGCAAGATGCCGATTGCAAATTTGAAAAAAACTAAGCACAAGCATATACAGAACTAGTGGCGTAACTAAAAATCATAACTAACTTGCAATAACATAAAAAAAAATTATAAATTACAATACTCAAAAATTACTAGTCCCCAAAAAGTCTCTCAAAGCAAGTACACTTAAACCTCTATTAAACTAATACCCTTGAGACAAAAAAGTATTATTTAGTCGAGGTTATTAAATTATCCATGTTAATTTTGTATTAATCCATTATGCCGGGATAGACAAAAAATATTATTTAATCGAAGCTCATATTATTAAACCATCAAGGTTCTACTGTATAATTGTTCACGACGATTGTTCATCATATTTTGAAATCTTTCATTATTGCTCCTAATCAATGTTGATTGTTTTCTCCTTTTACAATTTGTAGTCTCTCACGTCCTTTTAATCTTTTAATTTTCATAATATATATTTAGTCTTATATAGTTTGTTTTTGTCTCACTGTAATATATATTAATTAGAGCTGTCTCAAATCTTCAAAACCTAAACTCAAACTCCACCAAGCCAAAACAAATAAACCTAAGTCATAACATGCAAACTTTGCTCAAAACCTTGCCATACTACCTCTCAACAAGCTCACAGCAGCAAGGACTAGATAACCATAGGAAACTAAGGCCACAACATAGCCGGACGAGCCACCACAAGCGACGGCGAGTGAGCCCCACGCACCAACCCAAAACTTCTGAATTAAGAGAAACTCACAACATGAAACTTGTAGATTGAAGTATAGTAAACAACTTTAATACCTGAGGTTTTGAGTGGTTCGGCCGGGATCGGCCGGAAAACGCCCCGAAACACCAAAATGAAATCAAAAACAAAATCTGTAAAACCGGCACCCAAACTTGGTTTTCAGGACACCAAAGACGTATAAACATCACTAGAGGAATGAGAGGAGCAAGACTCACCTAACTTTTCACCCGAAATGCCACCGAAATTGCTGGTTTTTAGGCCATACCGCAGCAGCTCTGCCGCTCCGTGGCGGCTTCCAGGCGGCGCAACGGTGAGTGGGACTGCTCCAGAAATGGAGAGGAGGTCCGTGCGGACTGAACGGGACAGTGGCTTCCGGTTTGGTAGCCGGATGAGGGAGAAATCAGCAGGAGAAAAACGAAGTGCGGGAGGAGGTTGGGAGAGGGAGGAGAGATAAAGTGAAACTGATTTTTAGATTTCCAAAAATAACTCCCTCACATTTTTCTACTTATAGTTTTTCCAAACCCGGAAACTAACTTCCTCTAATCATAATGTTCTCATACTACCTCCGTTTTGAGCGTGCCACATGTCTACGAACTCGTATCAACGAGCTCTACAACTTTCATGAACGAAGTTTTCAAAGATAACTTACAAAAAATAAAGTCAACTTTTTGGCTTCTTAAAAGTCAAAGTACCTTAAAAATTACTCCCGAAACTTCAACTTTGCACAAACTAAAAAATTTCCATAAATAATTATTCATTAAATATGGGAATAATACAAGAAAAATAAAATGAAAATCTAAGGTATTACACCATTCAATTAAATTTGGATACCCTAGATCTGACATGTCTCTTAGTAGGAGAGTAGCATGAAACTAAGAAGTATGGGTGTATTCAATACTCCTAAGTAAACCAGGAATCGGTCTATGGTCAATTCAGTAACAAACAAATAAATTGTAATTTAAAGTTGTACCTCGTGAAAAAAAAAAGACTTCTTCTGTGTAATTAACCATTTTTTTCGTTTAGAAAGAAAAGAAATTTATGTCCAAACAAGCAAGTATGTCATGGTTGCAGGAGTCTATCCATCGCATATAGGCTTAAGGGATATCGTGACATAGGGACCTAAAAGATCGAACGGAACGATACAAGTAAATCCCTTATGAAAGGGACTCCTTTAATTAAGGGGATTCATCATTCGAAGGGAAGTAGACTACTCAAGAATTTAACATTTCATTTCTTTTATGTCGAAATTGAATAAAGAATTCAGAAAATCGAATAAAAAAAGAAGAATGAATCAATGAACTGGTGCTTGATCTTCTTCGGCAACTGGAGCAAGGAGTAGGCCCGTTGTGGGGTTTTTATAGAATTATAGAATTTTTTCAAATTTAAAAGTAGGAACCCCTCTCTTTAACTTTATTTGGTGTAATTACTGGAGCCAGATGAGAGGAAACTTTCATGTCCGATTTTGAAAGCGGGAGATCCTATATGATCCTATCCAAAATTTTCTTTTGCTAGTCCCATCACTAAAAAACCCACTTTCTTAAGATTACGAGGTTCATTAGAATACGAAATCCAATCATGGAAATACAATATCCCACTTTTTTTTTTTACTACCCCAGGCTTCGATAAATTTAGAAATCGAGAAATTTCTACTAGAGCGGGTGCTATCCGAGAACAATTAGCCGATCTAGATTTGAGAATTATTATAGATTATTCGTTGTTAGAATGGAAAGAGTTGGGGGAAGAAGGGTCCACGGGGAATGAATGGGAAGATCGAAAGATTGGAAGACGAAAGGATTTTTTGGTTAGACGCATGGAGTTGGCTAAGCATTTTATTCGAACAATTATAGAACCAGAATGGATGGTTTTATGTCTATTACCAGTTCTTTCGCCCGATTTGAGACCAATCATTCAGATAGACAGGGGTAAACTAATGAGCTCGGATATTAATGAACTCTATAGAAGAGTTATTTATCGGAACAATACTCTTATCGATCTCTTAACAACAAGTAGATCTACATCAGGAGAATTAGTCATGTGTCAAGAGAAATTGGTACAAGAAGCTGCGGATACGCTTCTTGATAATGGAATCCGTGGACAACCATTCAGGGACGGTCATAATAAGGTTTACAAGTCATTTTTAGATGTAATTGAAGGAAAAGAGAGAAGATTCTGTGAGACTCTGCTTGGAGAACGGGTAGATTATTCAGGGCGTTCTGTCATTGTTGTAGGCCCTTCACTTTCATTACATTGATGTGGATTGCCTAGCGAAATAGGGGAATTAGGTAGCATTTTTCCTCGAATATAAGGGTCAGGACCCATCTCGAATTTCACCTGAAACCCGAAATAAATCATGCGGGGATCACCTCTAAGGAAAAGTTACCAAGAAGTCAGCATAACCTCCCTTGAAAATGGACAACCCTTCCTAATAATACTTGCAAACACTTTATACTGGAGCCTTCATGCTCTCCAAATCACAACATCTCACAAATTATTTACTAACTTTAATAAGAAAATCTCACAACCGACAACCACAGTTCAGAGCAACTCTATTTGAGAGGAAATGGACTAGAAGTATAAAAATTAGCGGAAACTATACTATTGACTATGCCTCTTCTTCATGTACGCCCGACCTCAACTATACTAACCTGCAAACTAGACATTTTTAAAACGAAGGGCCCAGGGGAAAACATTTAAAAACGTTAGAGTGAGTGGACAGACATGAATTTAATGGAAATATTTATGCTTTCCCTATTTGAATTCCAAAGAAATCGAATGCATGCCTCAAGCGATAAATCTTTTATTGCATAAATATCAAGCCTCTTCAGCTGAAATATATATATCAAAATTTATATGTATTTACACTCGCTCATACTCCCTATATAAATTAATAATAATCTATATAGGGCTACTACGCTTGCGTCCAACGCTCACATCACGCCTTAATGCGGTGATACACTACCCCATTAAGGTGGACAGACGAGTGTATAAATATGTGCCAATAACCCCTATATAAATTAAAGACTCATATAGGGCTACTACGTTTGCGTCTAACGCTCATGTCACACCATAATGTTGTTATATACTACGCCATTAAGGTGGACAGACACATATTGCTAGCTAGCATTTATATACATATTCTCCTCATAAATATATTATAATTTACCGAAAATCTCATTTTCGGTAACTCACCACAAAGAATAAAATAGTCAAGCAAAATGACGTCAAATGCTCCAAAAAAATAAATTACTCAACAATAAACAATTTCATGCACATTATTTAAACCAAGAGTCCACTCACAACTTTAGGCATAAGCCCGACGAAATCCAATTCGCCACTCAAGTGAGGTCTCCTTGAATCCTAGCACAATTATTATGCTTAGTGTCACGCCCCGGTTCTTAAGCTATTTTACGGTTATTTACTTTGGTATTATTTTGGTCTTTTACCGTTTTAAGTAACAGTTTACTATTTAAGACTTCAAACATTGACTTTTTCTTCCATTTGAAATTTGGGAAAAGTTTCTTCATGAAAGTCGTAGAGGATGTTGTTACGAGTTCGTAGAAATGCTATGCGTTAAAATCGGAGTTAGCATGAAAAAGTTATCAATTAAAAGGTAAGTTTTATTGGTGTATTATTTTGGGGTGTTAAATTTTGGAATAGGTTAAAAGTGGGATTGGAACCGGTTGGGCCAAGCCCAAATTCCCCTTTCTCTCTTCTCCCTCCTGATTCTCTCTCCCTCTCCGTCCTCCCGGAAAAGCTTCCTGAGCCCGTTTGCCGCCGTCCGGCAGCCCCAGACTACTCACCGGTCCCAATCGATCGGCCTCCGATCCAGCTTCCATTCTAGACCGGTGGGAGCCGCCCTAGTGCCGCCATGAGGGAGAGAAGCCGCCCAAAAGCCCTGACTGCCGTGGAGGTCAAGCCGCCGGAATTTCCTCCTCCGGCCGCCATAGCCGGAGCTACTAGGCTAAAAAAGAAGCCCTCCTCCCATGCTCCAATCCCTCCGAAGATTTCTTCCCGATTCGGCTTCGGTAAGGAGAAATCGGTGTTTGAATTTTCTAGGGCTTTTATTTATGTTTCCGTTCGATTGACATAGTTAGGCTTGGAATTGGTGTTTGTGCTAGTTAGGAATGTTGTAGAGGAGGTTGAGGGGAAGATGTTGTCAAATTTTGGTGGGCATTGGAGGTCACCAGAGTTGGCCGCCGGCCACCGCTGAAAAAGTGTTTTTAATGGGAAATTTTAAGAGGAGGTTAATGGTATGAATTTTAGAATTTTTGGAGGAGTTTTGGATAGGTTTGGGAATTTTTTAAGTTTTGTATTTTTGGCGGATTAATAAGTTAAAATCCGGCCATTGGATTATTTATTGTTAGGAAGGTGGGAGGTGATTTTGAGGATGTCTGAAATTGTGGTGAAGTATGGTTTTTATTAGCTAATTTAAGATCAAGGACGTTAGACATGGACGAGCGTGCGAAGCTCACTTTTATTTCTGCCTATTTTTATAAGCGTCGGTATTTAGTTGAGGATTTAAATTATATTTTTTGGAACAGGACATGAGGAGGCTCGAGCGGAGGAGGCCTCTGACCGACATCAGGCTTAGGTCTAATTTGTAAGTGGACTTTTATTTTAAATATATGCATGCAATTGTTTTGGTTGAGCAAATTATTTTGTCTGAGCATTTGACGTCAATTTATTTTACGATTTTATGTATTTTGGAGAATTACCGTAAATTATAAATATTTCTTTGAGGAGAGTATGTATAAATGCTAGCTAGCCATATGTGTCTGTCCACCTTAATGCAATAATATATAGCTACATTCTGGTGTGACGTAAGCGTTGGACATAAGCGTAGTAGCTCTATATGAGTGTTTAATTCATATAGGGGGTATGGGCACATATTATTACACATGTCTGTCCACCTTAATGACATAGTGTAGCACCGCATTAGGGCGTGACGTGAGCGTTGGACGCAAGCGTAGTGGCCCAATATAGATTATTTTAAATCCATTAATTTATATTGGGAGTATGGGCATGTGTAGATACATACGTATATATATATATATATATATATATATATATATATATATTTGAGCTGAAGAGGCTCGATATGTATGAGATAAATGATTTCTCATTTGAAGCATGCATTCGTTTTCTTCGGAATTTGTTTGGGGAAAGCATAAGTGTTGATACTTATTTTTATTTATTTATTTTTATCCACTCACTCTGACATTTTCGGATGTTTTTCCCCTGAGCCCTTGGTTTTAATAATGCCCAGTCTACAGAGTTCTGATTGGATCTAGTAGGAGGCGACGAGGCATAGTTACCCATATCTCAGCCACTTTTCACCAGTAGGTTACCTGCTTAACCTACTTGGGTATTTTCTGCTTTCGTTGTTCATTTTTAGTAGCTCCGAATACTTTTTGGATTGTTGTAAATATTTTTGATGGTGTACTAAGACCGGTATATTCTTTATTTGGATATTTATGGTTGAATGAGAGAATGGTTTATTTGTTAATAGAGTAGTTCGGTCTTTTTCCGGGTTAGGTTTGTCCATCTTTAAGGGAGGTTTGCCGAGTTCTTTGGTAAATTTTCTTTAGAGGTGGTCCCCGCAAGACTTACTTCGGATTTCAGGATGAAATTCGGAGTGGGTCTTGATAGTTGGTATCAAAGCTTTAGGTTTCATTTACTGCATCAGTACTATCATATTTGCCTAAGAAGCATGTAGTTCCTATAGAGTGGTTACGACCGCGACAGATTCACTAGCATTTTATGCTTTGGATGCTATGTGTTATTGGGTACGTGTGATAGTTCTGTTAGTCTTGTGTACAAACTACTTAATATGTCTTTTCCTCAGGTGCTATGCCTCCTAGACGCCGACCCCGTGTAGCTACCTCAACCAACACCAATGAGGGTGATGAAGTAAAAGGATTAGCTTATTCTATAGGGGACATGCTGAGAGGTGTTTTAGACAGGGATCAGCACCCTCGGTTTGTGAAGAAGAAAGATGTTTCCGATGCAGGAGGAGTTGAGTTGAAGGGTGCCAAGGGACCCCTTGATGCATACACTTGGGTGGATAAGATTGAAAGGGCTTTTGAGAGCACTGAACTGCCAGAAGAAAAGAAGGTGAAGACGGAAGTGTCTTTTCTAGGTGATTCAGCTCATCATTGGTGGACTCTCGCTATCAGGAGTAATGATGGTGCTCAAAATATGACTTGGGATCAGATTAAGACACTATTCTTGGGTCAATATTTCAATCAGGCTCATCGTAGTAGGATTCAGTCAGATTTTCTGAATATGAAGAAGAGGGACGATGAGGGGATCATTGAGTATGAGCAGAGGTTCACTACCTTGAGCTACTATGTGCCATATTTGGTTCCTGATGAGAGGACCAGGATTGACATGTTCATTGGGGCACTTGGTAGAGTGTATGCAGATAGGATGACATGTGTTATTTACCCGACCATTCTAGATGCGGTTACTGCAGCCATGGCCATCAAGACCAGGGGAACATATAGTGCTCGGCCCCGAGATTTCAGTGGCCGCTTTCTCATCCGCTTCTGGATCTTCGTTGGGTAGTGGCAATAGTGGAGGATCGAGCCCTAGTTCTCAGTTCAGAGCTAGGGGGCGTAATAGGAGACCTTTGAGGAGCCAGTTGGATAGGCAGCAGATCAGTCAGTATAGTGCTGGTGGTAGTTCCCAGGGGGGATCATCTGGTGGTCAGACTTTTTCCTCTGGTCAGCAGCAATCATCTGGGTGCTTTGAGTGTGGTGGTTATGATCATTTCAGGAGAGACTGTCCTTTGTTGGCACAGAGGACCGCCCCTACTTAGCCATTCGGTCAGTCTTCAGCTAGAGGCTCCTGTGGTGGTTCTCACGGTGGTTCAGTAGCCAGGGGTGGTTCTCAGCAGGGTAGTGGTCAGCGTGGATGTCCCATGACTCACGCTAGACTTCATGCTATGACCCAGCAGGAGTGTCGTACTTCTCCAGATGTCATCATTGGTACGTTATTAATTTTTGGTCAGCCAACATTTACTTTAATTGATCCCGGAGCCACACATTCATTTATGTCTAGTAGATTCGCTCTCCATGCCAATGTGCCATCATCGTCTCTTCCAGGTGAGTGGCATGTATCTCTACCCTCTAGATTGGGTGTTTCGTGGATGTAAATTGCTAGTAGAGAGATTTAATTTCAAGGCCGATTTAATTCCTTTAAATATAGTGGAGTTTGATGTGATCTTGGGGATGGACTTTTTGGAGACTTAGAGAGCTATGGTGGATTGTTTCCGAAAAGAAGTGGTACTTCAAAGTCCAGATGGATTTGAGGTTGCTTTTCAAGGGGAAAGAGATGTGATTCGATTTGCCTGATATCAGCTGTGGCCGCCAGGAAATTGTTAAATAAAGGTTGTCATGTATTCCCTTGGGCTCTTCGTTTTAAAAATGCCCAGTCTGCAGAGTTCAGATTAGATCTAGTAGGTGGCGACGAGGCATAGTTACCCATCTCTCAGCCACTTTTCACCAGTAGGTTACCTGCTTAACCTACTAGGGTATTTTCTGTTTCCGTTGTTCGTTTTTAGTAGATCTGAATACTTTTGAGATTGTTGTAAATATTTTTGGTGGTGTGCTAAGACTGGTATATTCTTTTTTTTGGATATTTATGGTTGAATGGGAGAATGGTTTATTTTTTAATAGAGTAGTTCGGTCTTTTTTCGAGTTAGGGTTGTTCATCTTTAAGGGAGATTTGCCGAGTTCTTTGGTAAATTTTTCTTGGAGGTGGTCCCCGTAAGGCTTACTTCAGATTTCAGGATGAAATTCGGGGTGAATTTTGACACTTATGACCAAACTTCAATTTTAGAAAATAATAATACTTAAATATATAACTCAAAAACTCTTTCGCCTAATCCACTACCCTTTCCAGGGTTAAGGTTATCAGATTTACACCAAACACCAATCACAACCTCAATTTATTTATTTCAACATTCTAAAACAATAATAAGGGATATCCAACGGTCGGATTCTACCACATTAACCACCAAATTCACTAATCTTTCAAAAATCCAAAACCTATTCAAAACTCCTCAAAAAATTCTAAACTTCATACCATTAACCTCCCCTTAATATTACACATTTAAAACCATAAAAACCCCCAAACAGCGGCAGCGGCCGTAGACCGACTCCATTCGACCCCTAATGGCTACAAATTTTAACAGCATCTTCCTGTCAACATTCCAAACAACTTTAATAACTAGCACTAAGTCCAATTTCATGCCTAAATAGGGTAATCGAAGCCAAACATATCAAGAAAACCCTAGAAAATTCAAACACCCGATTCTCCATTCCTAGCTCGAGTTTGGATGTATCCTTTTAGAAGTTTGCTGCTGGAAAGGAGAGCTTCAAGATGAGACCGGCCGCTTCCATTTTGATGGCTGGAAAAAGGAGTTCCGGTGAAAACACCTCAGTGGCACAGCTGCACCTTCCCAGCGATCGTGCTCCCTCACGGCGGTGCGACACCGGCTGCCACCTACCTAGACTTGTAAAGGATGCTCCAAACTTCAAATCGATACCAAGCACGCCTCCTATCTCGGCCGGAAAGTCTTCGGTTCAGGAGAGCTGCGGGGAGAGGAGAGAGGAAGAAAATCGGGAGGAAGAGAGAGAAGTGAGGGGAGAGAAATGGTTTGGGCCTCCCCAAACCGGTCCAACTTAAACATCAACCAAAAATAAAACCCAACTTCAAAATTTAACACCCCCAAATAACACCCCAATAAAACTTATCTTTTAATTGATAACTTTTACATGCTAACTCCGATTGTAACACATAGCATGTCTATGAACTCGTAACAATATCCTCTATGACTTTCTTGAAGAAAGTTTTCCCAAATTCCAAACGGAAGCAAAAGTCAACTTTTGAAGTCTTAAATAGTAAACGGTTACTTAAAACGGTAAAAGACTAAAATAACACCAAAGTAAATAACTGTAAAATAACTTAAGAACCGGGACGTGACAATTGGAGTGGCTAAGAGTAAAATTCGGGAAAAAGAGCTGGTTGTATGGGAAATACTTCAAGAAGTTATGCAAGGGCATCCCGTATTGTTGAATAGGGCGCCTACTCTGCATAGATTAGGCATACAAGTGTTCCAGCCCATTTCAGTAGAAGAACATGCTATTTGTTTACATCCATTAGTTTATAAGGGATTTAACGTAGACTTTGATGGGGATCAAATGGTTGTTCATGTACCTTTATCTCTGGAGTCTCAGGCGGAGGCCCGTTTACTTATGTTTTCTTATATGAATCTGTTGTCTCTAGCTATTGGGGATCGTATTTCCGTACTAACCCAGGATATGCTTATCGGGCTCTATGTATTAACGAGTGGGAATCACCGAGTTATTTGTGCAAATAGGTATAATCCATGTAATCACACAAATTCTTAAAATGAAAGGATTGCCGATAATAATTATAAATATAAGAACGAACCCTTTTTTTGTAATTCCTATGATGCAATTGGAGCTTATCAGCAGAAAAGAATCCATTTAGATAGTCCCTTGTGGCTCCGAGGGCAGCTAGATCAACGTGTTATTACTTCAATAGAAACTCCCATCGAAGCTCACTATGAATCTTTGGGTACCTCTCATGAGATTTTTGGGCACTATGTAATAGTAAGAAGTATAAAAAAAGTTCTTTGTATATATGTTCGAACCACAGTTGGTCATATTTCTCTTTATCGAGAAATCGAAGAAGCTATCCAAGGGTTTTGCCGAGCCTACTCGTATGGTACCTAATCATATCGTATCTAAGCTAAGTAATTCTATGACACCTGTATGATTTTTGATTTCTTCAGTTAAGCTAGGACCACAATTCCAGAATTTCTATGCGAATCCAGATCGAGAAAAGGAAGTTTTCCACTCACTGACTCAAACCCATTGTTGAACTCCACTCAGCGGAATAGGGAGGTACTTATGGCAAAACGGGCTAGTCTGGTTTTCACAATAAAGTGATCGATGGAACCGCTATTAAACGACTTATTAGTAGATTAATAGATCACTTTGGAATGGCATATACATCACACATCTTGGATCAAGTAAAGACTCTGGGATTCCGACAAGCCACTGCTACATCCATTTCATTAGGAATTGATGATCTTTTAAAATACCTTCTATATATAAGGCTTTCTTGGCTAAGGACATCTTTAGTTTTCCTTATGGTATAGATTTCTACTTTACCTTCACTTTTGGATCGAATTTTTACATCTCCACCGTTTAGTCTTTCGTTACTAATGTATAGATCATCTCTGTAAAATTTCAGTCAATTTGGTTATCATTAAGGCACTCAAACTCGATTAAACCAATAGATGAACTGTATTTTTTTGAACTTGAACCGTCCATTTTTATAACCAAAAAACGCAGTTATGAATGCCTTAATGGAATGAAAATTTACAGAGATAATATATACGTTAGCACATAAAAAATAGACGATGGAGATGTGAAAATTTAATTAGAAAGGGAGTCTAAAATCGAAAGCCGTATCAAAAGAATAAATAAGGATGTTCTTAGCAGAGAAACCTTGTTTATACACACACACACACACACACAATTCCCTTCCATAGAGGATCTAAAAATGACCTCCTTACTTTAAGAATTTGAGGATTTCTACTATTTTACATTAATAGATGACTTCATTCAATGATCTCAACCGTTGATACTCTAGATTCATATGCAAGAAACATGTCTACAAAAGTTCAATTAATTCCATAATCATTTGGTCATTCAAATTGACGTAAACAATTGTAGGCCGTTAGATAAAATTAAAACGGATATTGTGCTAATCAAATGGTTAAATGTTTTTCATTTTGGCTAATTTTTGATAGGATTCATATTTGGGTAAGTAACTAAGCAATGAGTGGTTTTGATTGTCAAAATACATGCTAGAAAAAAAAATATCCTCACTTTAAGAGTTTAAGGAGGTCCTCTCTAGATCCGGACTATATATATATATATATATATATATTGGTTTTCTCTGCTACACACATCCTTATTTATTTTTACGGTGTGGATTCGTACTTTAAACTCACTTTTCAATCGAATTTTCACATCTCCATAGTCTAGTTTTTAGATACTAATGTATAGATCATGTATACTAATGTACACAGGCTTTCTCTGCTACATACATCCTTATTTATTCTTACGGTGTAGATTTCCACTTTAGACTCACTTTTTAATTGAATTTTCACATCTCTACCTTCTAGTCTTTAGATACTAATGTATAGATCATCTCTGTAAAATTTCAACCAATTTGGTTATTATTAAGGCACTCAAACTCGATTAAACCAATGGACGAACATAATTCTGTCGAATTTGAACCGTTCATGTTTATAACAGAAAAACGCAGTTTTGAGTGCCTTAATATATATATATATATATATATATATATATATATATATATATTGAATAAGTAAACTATTATGTAAGCTATTATGTATTATTCTTCCGTGTTTTTGGTATCAGAGCCAAAACGGCCTGATATTGTTAATCATTAAAGATCTCCATCCCCAGGTGGCGGACTACTGCCTAGGAGTGGTTCTGGAGATCATCTCAAGTTATTTATGTTAAACTTCTCAATCCTCAGGTGGCGGACTACCGCCTAGGAGTGGATCTTGAGTTGATCTATTTTCTTTACTTATTTTTTGAAGTGTTACGATTATTGTCCCTTAATTTGAAGGATTTTGGTTTTATTATCTTTTCCTTATCTTCTTTTAAGCCTGTTATTCTCTCAAACCAAACATTAAGTCCAGGTCCAAACATTAAGTCCCAGTAGAGGGATGATCGGATGCGGCATGAGCGGCGTAGAGTGAGTAATAGTCTTTAGGATCTTATGCTAAGGTTCTTAAAACCTCCTATCCTTTTAAGTTTTGGTCTAGTTTTCTCTTCTCTTCCCAAAATGAGTCAACTATTTAGATCTAACTCAGTCACTTCTAGTTCGTCTAGGTCCACCCAAAATAGAATCCCAGATATAGTCAACGAAGAACAAATAGAGTTTTAGTCAAACGATAACATAAACATGAATGATTGGAATATTCCCAGAGTTCCTAGTAATGAAATTTATAAGAAAAAATGGGGTCTTTCTTCATTCAAAAGTGAACACCATATTAAATCCGTAAAACAAGTTTATGCCCTCAGTAAACAACATGAAACTTGCCAACTTTTTAGTCCTGAAGCAATTAAGAAACATCAAAAAGATGGTCATAATTTCCACCATATTGGATTAGTCTAAATCGGTGTTAAACCTTTAACTAGAAAATGTCTTAATGCCTCCATTCTCTTATATTTAAGAGATGCAAGGTTTACTGACTTTAATGACAGTACCCTTGGATTAATTGAGTCAAGTCTGTTTAATGGTCCAGTTCATTTCAATTATTTCCCAGATTTTACCATTATCCTTAGTGACTCTCATATCCTAAAAGCTTTAACCCTAAATGTTAAAACTTCAGGTTATCATGTTCTTGAAGGAACCCAACCTTTAGCCTTAATATATATATTCCATTATAAAGTCACTGGCACAAATATGAATTTCCAAGCTATTAGCAAAAGTCTCAAAAATCATACTCTCTTAATTCAAAGCAGTCAAAAAAACACCAATATTAGTGTTCCACACACAATCAGATGGTCAAACGTCCATCTTCTTTCGGAATGGTCTCTCACTAGTGAGAATCACCCATTTAATGCGCAACATAATCTTGCTGATTTAGACTGTATTCAACAATTTAATGATGGCACAGTAAGAATTAATTTTCAAAACTCCAAGACAAATCAAAACTCAAGAATTCAAGAAATAGGAAATTCCTTCAGACATTCTTTTGCAACTGCTAGACATTCATTTGTAGGTTCTACTACAGCGAAAACAATGTCTAGACGAGATTATGATTTAGATAAAGAAATTAAAAATATTAGGATTAAAGAATTAGAAGAGGAGTTGCAAAAGCTCAAAATTAAAAACATCAGAACTAATTCCCAAGTTAGTTACCCAAATTATACAGAAAATGAAACTCAGAATATTTCAGTCACAGATGAAGATCAAACTTCTCTCACTGCTTCTGATTTTTTAGTTACTCCCCCACTAAATCCTCAATTAAGTACACTTGCCCAACCTTTCGTAATCAATTATTCTAAATTAGATAAACATCTTGATTCAAAAGAAAATATCCTTAGGAGAAACTTCGATAGGATGAAGTTCCCTTTTATGACTCAACGAAAAAAATTATTTAGTGATTGGCAAGCATTTATGCTTGAAACAAAATCTGAAATATTTTTTCCTGACTTTATAGATCAACTAAACAATCCAAAAATTGTTCAAACATTAACAAAAGCAAGATGGAAAACCTCCACTAGCTTGGTCATTTCTATTCATCCTCTTGTCGAAACAATAGTAATTGACCATCTTAACAGTCCAATCATAGCCTCACCTTTTAAAATTGCTGTAGATGATCTAGAAACAAAGAAAATTAACCTAGAATTTAAAAAACTAATTGAACAAAATAATTACACAAACCAGAGCCTAGTAACCATGTCAAGACCCGCCCAGAATTTCACCTTGAAACCCGAGGTGAGTCCTGCGGGGACCACCTCCAAGAAAAACTGCGGGGACCACCTCCAAGAAAAACATACCAAAGGACTCGGTAAACATCCCTTTAAAATGGACAACCCTAACCCGGAAAGAACACTTTTAACCAATAATATAAATTCTTCAACTTAATCCAAATAAAATAATATACAGTTATTTTTCCGAACGTATTCAGAGCTACTACAAGAAATATAGTGGAAGCTACTAGAAATCCTAGTGGGTTAAACAGATGACCTACTGGTGAACAGTAGTGGAGAAATGAGTGATTATGCCTCGTCCCCTCCTTCTAGACCTCACCCGAACTCTGCAGACTGGGCATTTAAAAATGAAGGAAAAGCCCAGGGGAAAATATTTCATCACGTTAGAGTGAGTGGACAAAATAATCTCAACAACAATAATATTTCCCCAAGAAATTTAACAATGTAAATAACTAGTTCTGGCTAGTCCCCAAATCTTAAACAAAAACAGCATATCAGGCTCAAATTATAAATAAATAAATATATATATATATATATCAGTATGTATTAACCACTCGTCTGCTCCTGTATGCTATCTATGAATAACCTTTAAAATAGATAGTTACACCAGGCTAATACGATCGCGTCTAATGCTCACGTTGCCCCATACTGGCATTTTTCCTCAGAATGGGGGTAATGACCGAGTGGGTATAAATACATACTTACTCCTTGTACGATTTCTATCAATGAATGTAAAAACATAGAATAATCTCAACAAGTAAAAAATCGTACAAGGCTACTACGCTCGCGTCTAACGCTCATGTCACCCCATACTAGCATTCGTCCTCAGGACGGGGGCTGCCACGTATAGCTAGCTAGCATTCTCTCTCATACTGTCATACATACTATTCTCGGAATTGTGCCTCGAGTATAATCGCAGAAATTCTAAATTTTTGGGAAAAATATCCAACAAAGGAAATTACTCAACAATAAAACAATTCAAACACATTATATAAAACAAAAGTCCACTCACAACTTAGGCCTAAGCCTGACGTCGGTCGGAGGTCTCCTCTGCTCGAGCCTCCTCGCGTCCTGTTCCAAACATAAATAATTCGTTAAAATAAAACACCGACGCTTAAATAAAATAGGCATAATTAACTATAAGCTTCTAGCGCTCAACCATGCCTATCGTCCTAAATCTTAACTTCACTGCCAACCACAAATCTCCATAAAATACCAACTTCCTCAAAACCACCTTCCACCAAATAAAATCCAATGGCCGGATTATAAATTAATAATCCGCAAAAAATACCAAACTTCAACAAATCTCAAACCTATCCAAAACTCCTCCAAAAATTCTAAAACTTATTCCAATAAACTCCTCACATTTTTCTCCACTAAAAACATTTTCTCGGCGGCGGCGCCGGTGACCAACTCCGGCGACCTCCGATGGTCACCAAAATTTGACAGCATCTTCCTCTCAACCTCCTCTACAACATTCCTAACTACCACAAACTCCAATTCTAAGCCTAAGCACATCAATCGAACGCACAAACACAAAAAGCCCTAAAAAATTCAAATTCCGATTTCTCCTTACCTAGCTCGAGACGGAGCGAGCCCTTTGGAGGGATTGAAGGACGGGAGGAGGGCTTCTTTTTGACCCAAGGCTCGCCGGCTATGGCGCCCGAAGGAAGGAGTTCCGGTGAAAAACTCTTCCCGGCAACCGAAGCCGGAGGAAGGCGTTCCACGTGCGGGCACCGGTCCAGGAAGAGAGAGGGAGATGCGAGGGTCCGAACGGGACCGGTCCGGCGGGCTGGGGCGGCCGGAAAGAAATCGGGCAGCGGAGGGAGAGTCGGGAGCGGAAAGGAGAGAGAGAGAAGAAAAGAAAAGAAAAACTGGGCTTGGGCCCGATCCGAGTCCAAGTCCCCTTTTAAACCCAAAATCCAATAATTCAACACCCCAAAATAATACCTCAATAAAATTACATTTTACTAGCAAAAATTACCAATTTTTACCGTCGTCAAAATTTCTTCCTTAGAATAATCTCACCAAAAAATCGTCCTCTACTTCTCTCTGGGGATCAATTATATTTTACACTTAATGACGATCACGGTAAAATTATTATTACCACTATTCTAGTAATAAAGGTAAAAATTATGGGTCGGGGCGTGACAAACCATAGGAGTCCAGTTAGATAAAATAGAAACAAAGGTTGATAACATATCCTCTAAAGTCAACATTCTACCTCAATCCAAGCCACAAACTCCTTTAGTTCATTTCAGTGAATTAAATAAACTCACTCTCAACCCTACTTCTTCCATTCAAAAGATTGAACGAATGTTAGAAAAATTAAAAACTGAAACATCTGGATCTAGTAGAATTACAGTAATTCACACCCAACAAACCACTTCATCTGATAGCGATTCTATTAACACTAGCCAAATTACAGATTTAAACCAGATATTTCAAAATGTAAACACAGAATCATTAAAACTAGATAGAATAGTTCATCCCAAAAACGACCTTTTAAAACTTGGACAGAACGTCCTCTTCCTTTAGATATACAACCTAGTAATCATCTTAACAATTAATTCTCAGTTTCTTCCGATAAAACTTATGAATGGAACATTGATAATTTATCAGAATACGAAATCATAAATAAATTACATCACATGTCTATGGCTGCCAATAGCTATGTCACTCATCATAATTTCAGCCAGCCCGAAATCATTGACATATTTTCCACAGGATTTCATGGATGCTTCATTTCTGGTGGGAAAAACATCTCACTTCTGATTCTAGATCATCCATTAAACATGTCATTAAACAAGATGAAGATGAGACTCCCATCTTTGACGATCGCACAAGAATGGGGATTTCTGATGTTGTGAACACATTATTTTACACAATCATCCAACACTTCGTAGGTATCCCTAGTCATATTACTTCCAAAAATCATGATCAACTCAGTAACCTTAGGTGTCCTACCTTAAGTGACTTCAAATGGTACAAAGATGTATTCATTTCTCGAGTTATGGATAGAGACGATAGTAACCAACCATTTTGGAAAGAAAAATTCATAAATGGTCTCCTAAAATTATTTGCTCATAAAATCAGGCAAGTCCTTAGTAATGAAACAAGTCACATTGATTATGATTCTTTGACTTATGAAAATATAATTATAGTTATCCAGAAACAAGGATTAAAAATATGTATAGATATGAAACTAAATGTTCAAATGAAATCAAATAAGAAAACTAAATATGAACTAGGAAATTTTGGTGAACAATATGACTTACCTCCCTTGCATCCTTCAAGGAGGAAAAAGGCAAGCAATATTAAAAAAAAAATCTAAACCTTATAAAACCAACTTTGAACCAAACAACTTTTATTCAAAAAATAAATTTTGAAAAAATTGGTCCAAAAAACCAAATCGTCAACTAAAGAATAAATCTTTCGATAAAAGTAAACTAAATGTTTTATATGTAATAAGACCGATCACTTTGCAAATAACTATCCAGTTAAAAATACTATTAATCAATTAAAGATCAGTCAAGAAGAAAAAGAAAAACTTATAAAAACTTTAGAATTACGAAATACTGATTCAGAAAAAGAAAAACTTATACAAACCGATGAACATTTTTCCCCATATATTACTTTTGGGTGTAAGGATGCATGTAATTGTAAAACAATCAATATTCTTTCCAAGCAGGAAGAGCAAGAAGAATTATTAATTGATTTAATAGGTAAAATAGATAATCCTGAACTTAAAGCTGAGTACCTTAAAAAATTAAAAAAATTAATTACCCAAGAAAATATAATTAATCCTCCCTCACAAAAAATTAGCTTCACTGCAACTTTTGATAAATTTTCTACTAGTAAAAAAGAAATAACAATCCAAGATTTGCAACATGAAGTAAAATCAATCGAGTGTCAAATTCATGCCCTACGACAAACATATTTAGAACTTACGAATGATAATAAAGAAATTAAACAAGAATTAAATTTACTTAAAATAAATAATCAATTTCTTAAATTATAGGATCCCCTTGAAAATCATTTTCCAAATCAGCTCCCAATAAATAATAAAGCTGAAACTTCTGAAAACAATACTATTAGTATCATATGCCAAATCCAACTTAAAAAATGGTACACCACTGTCCAACTCAAAATAAAAAATTTCCAGTTAACAATACTAGCCCTTATTGACTCCGGTGCAGATCTTAATTGCATCTAAGAAAACTTAATACCTTCACAATATTTTTAAAAAAACAAAAGAGTCTTTACGATCAGCCAATGGAACAAAAATGGATATTAAATACAAAATCCATAAAGCCTATATATGCCAGAACAATGTCTGTTTCAAAAGTCTGTTTGTCTTGGTCAAAAATTTAACTGATAAAGTAATTTTAGGACTTCCTTTCATTACTTTGATTTATCCCTTCAAAACCGAATTTTAGGACTTAATGAACCAGTTAAATTTACTTTTATTTCTAACCCGGAAATCCATACTCTAGAAGCATTCCAAGAAAATAATATTTCAAAAACCGTTAGTTGCATTCAAGCAAAAAATAAACAAATGGCCTTTCATCAAGAAGAAATTAATTTTAAAAGAATTGAAAACCAACTCCAAAATTCTTCTCTTCAGCAAAAAATCAAAACTTTTAAAGAAAAAATTATCAAAGAAATATGTTCTGAAATCCCTACTGCCTTTTGGCATAGGAAAAAAATATATTGTTTCTCTTCCTTACATCCATGAATTTAATGAAAAAAAATATCCGTACTAAAGCTCATCCAATCCAAATGAGTCATGAAATTATTGATTTCTGTAAAAACGAAATTAATGATTTACTTAACAAAGACATTATTTGCTATAGTAAATCCCCTTGGTCTTTCTTTGCTTTCTATGATCAGAAAAATGCTAAACTCGAAAGATGAACTCCTCGATTAGTCATTAACTATAAACATCTTAACTCAGTCTTAGAATGGATCACAATATCCTATTCCCACTAAAAGAGATCTCATTAATAGATTAAACAAATCTGTTATCTTTAGTAAATTTGATATGAAGTCAGGATTTTGGCAAATCCAAATCAGTGAAGCCGACAAATACAAAACTGCATTTGTCACACCTTTTGGTCATTATGAATGGAATGTTATGTCCTTCAGCCTAAAGAATGCTCCTTGTGAATTCCAAAATATAATGAACGATATTTTCAACCCTTATAGTCATTTTTCCATCGTCTACATTGATGATGTTCTGATCTTTTCACAATCAATTGACCAGCATTGGAAACATTTACACCAATTCTTTTTCATAATAAAGAATAATGGTTTAGTTGTTTCTGTTTCAAAAATAAAATTATTTCAAACCAATATTCGTTTTCTTGGGTTCAACATTCACCAACTCCAAATTAGACCCATCGATAGAGCAATACAATTTACTGATAAATTTCCAGATGTCATTTTAGATAAAAATCAATTACAAAGATTCTAGGGTCTTTAAATTATGTGGCTGATTTTTACAAAAATCTTAGGAAACACTGCAAATCTCTATTTGATAGGCTAAAAAAAAAAACCCTTCCCCTGGACATCAATTCATACATCCTTAGTCAAAGAAATTAATAGTCATGTTAAAACTCTACCATGCTTAGGTATCCCTCTTTTTGGTTCCTATAAAATCGTAGAAACCGACGCCTCTGAAATTGGTTATGGAGGTATTCTCAAACGACAAATTTCTCTCAATTATCCCGAACAAATTGTTTGATACCATTTTAGAATTTGGAACCCAGCTCAATTAAATTATAGTACTATTAAGAAATAAATTTTATCAATTGTACTATGTATCAGTAAATTTCAAGATGATTTATTAAATCAAAATTTTTAGTCAGAGTTAATTGTAAAAGTGTCAAAGATGTTTTCGAAAAAGATGTTCAAAACATTCCTAGCAAACAAATCTTTTCCCGTTGGCAAACAATCTTAAGTATTTTTGATTTTGAAATTGCATTCATTAAAGGAAGTGACAACCATGTCACAGATTTCCTAACTCGTGAATTTCTACAGGACACCAAAACATGAAGCCCAGCTCATCCAAAGGGAGAAATCCCGAAAAATCAGTATATAAGTCATCTCCCCCGGTTAAGAAAGAATCACCTGAGTCAAACCCCAGCATAGTTCCCTATGCAAGTCATTCCCCCATTCCAATAGTCAATCAGTATACTACTCTTGGTAGCACCCTCAGTTTGATTAAACACAATTACCAGTCAGCTTTAGTAAACCAATATGACCCCTAAAAAACAGATTCCTCATCAAACCCTCTAGTCAATTATAAAAAATCATCCCCTTACTTTGACAGGGCCGAACAGTTCCTATTTTATATTGAACCCTCTATGAGTCATCTCAAAATTCTCATCTCTTTAGTTAAAAATTATTTTGGCCCAAATACTCATTACCTTCCCAGTAAATCTTTAGCATTCTATAAAGACATTCTATTCAAATCTCACTCATTATTTATTAAACCAATCCATGACACAAAAGACCCATCCAAAATATTATACCATTCTCTTTACATAATTCGTATCATTTCATTATCCTAATGGGGTGATTCTCCCTCTACTCCTCACAAATTAGAATCCATTACATTTACTTATCATGGGTACATTGAAGCATGGAGTAAAATCTTTCTCTACCAAACAGAAGCTTTTTCCCATTCATGGTTTCTCAATTTTGATCGAAAATTCAATCGCCAATTCCCCATGTGGTTCGGTGATTGGTGGAATAATCATGGGTGCCCTTATGACCTTCTGCCCTCAAATCTCTAGAATGTAGTCACTAAATTTGCTTCAGTCATGACCTTTTCAGAATACAAGAAAAGGTTTCCGCCCACTCTCCAATTCATGGCCAAATACAAAATCCCTTGGATCTTCAAATGGAAATATAAAATTGAATCTGAAAATCATATGGTCTTACAACAACTCTTAGTCAAATGATGGGATAAAGTCAATTCTGAAAAAGTTTTATGTCAAAACCCACCCCGAATTTGACCCTGAAACCCGAGGTGAGTCCTACGGGGACCACCTCCAAGGAAATTTTACCGAAGAACTCGGCAAACCTCCCTTGAAAATGGACAACACTAACCCGGAAAAATTAAAGAACAGTCTCTTAACCAATAATATAAATTCTTTAACTCAATCCAAATAACCGAAAAATAATACACAATATTTTTCCGAAAGTATTCAGAGCTACAACAAGAAAGACAACGGAAGCTGCTACAAATCCTAGTGGGTTAAACCAAGGACTAAAATTTCGCCGATCGTGGAAATTTCGACGGTCCAAAAAACGGATATTTTGATAGAAATTTCAAGGAAATATCGATTGCAGAAAAAAAAAAGAGAAAATTAACGGAAATTAGTAGAAAAACATGGAAATTTTAAATGAAACTTTGAGAGATGTTTGTTATCTCAATTATCTATTATAATTGACAAAAAAATCTTGAATAAACATTAATCATAGTGAGTTTTAGTTATTTAAGATGAATAACTACGTGCTGAAGTGCTGAACCAATGATAATTCTTAAATTTTTACTGTAAAGTTTATACATCTAATTTTTTTTTATGACTGAATACCCAAAGGGAGGCTAGGCCATCACGCCTTATATACATATGATACAACATGGAATTACATGAGTGGTTTAGAGCGACATAGAAGACCTATGAGGTACATAATTTTCACTATCTTCATCATTTCTTTGTGTAGAGTCTTCAGTATATTGTGAAGAGTAGTCATTAAATGATACCTCACCTTTGTAGTTTTGCATATATTGACTTACATGTCAACCATAAGGGTCAAGAGGGATTGACTGTGGATTTCCGTATTGGAAGTTGTAAGGATTGGGCAGCGCTTGACCTTGACCATAACCATAATCATTGGAAGATTGTACATCAACTCAATTGATTCCATTTAGGTAGAGTTAGGTCACATGTATCAGTGTATTAGTGACTATTGATGCTCAAATGACATCTCTTTTGGGTGCTTTCTTAATCTCTCTCTCTCTCTCTCTCTTGCCTCTCCATGGTCACACACAGTTGCTCTAACACGGAACAAAGGTCATCAAAATGTCTAACACACCTAACTAGACAAGAACTGTTGCACTGTGGTTAACAAACACTCGAATCATTGTTACTATAAGGATCAATAGTAAACTATCCGAACCTATTTTAACCATGACCCGTCTTGGACGGGGACAAAAGAAACGACATGTCGACTCCACGTAGCGAGAGGTAAATTTACAATCTTATCCTTCCTGAATCGTACAATATATAAACTCATTCGTGAGTGGTGGTTGAGAAGAGCTGCACCCACCTTCACACAAAAAAACATATACAAGAAACAAGAGACAAAAAGACCGAAAAACCAGAGCCCGTAATAAAACTAGGAGGGCCTTTCAGGTAAATCTCCACCTCGCTTTGTGCTAGTTGCAGAAGAAAAGGGAATCTCATATTATTATTGAGAGAGTGAGTTTGGTTTTGGGGGTGATCAATCAATCAATCTAGGGTTTCTGTTGGTTTTTGGCTTTGAAGGCGATGGCGTCCAAGCAGATCTTGAAGGAGCTCAAGGATCTCCAGAAAGATCCTCCTACCTCTTGCAGCGCTGGTATTTCCAATCTCTCTTCCTTTTCGTTTTAGTTTTCAGATTGCTGTTGAGATTTTTGGATTTGGGTTGTTTGTTTTGGTGGATATTGATTTCAAAGTTTGAATCTTTGCGTGGTTTGGGTCTGATTTGAGCTTGGGTTGATCTTGGGTTTGAAATTTCCAAAATATCGCGAAATATCGCGATATTTCGGCATTTTTCGACGAGAATGAAGGGGGAAGTGAAAGATATATCGCGTTCATTAAAAAACGAAAATATCGGCGATATTTCGCCGATATTATCGATTTTTTAGACCTTGGGTTAAACAGATAACCTACTGGCGAACAGTAGTGGAAAGATGAGTGACTATGCATCGTTGTCTCCTTCTAGACCCCACCTGAACTCTACAGACTGGGCATTTAAAAACAAAGGAAAAGCCCATGAGAAAATATTTAATTACGTCAGAGTGAGTGGACAAAATAATCTCGACAAACAATAATATTTCCCCAAGAAAATTATAAAGGAAAGCGCTATACAAGCGACAACTCAAAAACTGGCAAGGACACGACTAGTTCCGGCTAGTCTCCAAATCTTAAACAAATACATCCTCTCAGGCTAAAATTATATATATATCAGTATGTATTTACACTCGTCTACTCCTTGTATGCTATCTATGAATAAATGTGAATAAGCTTGAAAGTAGATAGTCATACCACGCTACTACGCTCGCGTCTAACGCTCACGTCACCCCAGAATGTCATTTTTCCTCATTATGGGGGGAATGACCGAGTGGGTATATATATACGTGCTGACTCCTTGTACGAATTCTATGAATGAATGTGAAAAATAGAATAAACTTGAAAAGTAGAAAGTAGTACAAGGCGACTACGCTCGCGTCTAACGCTCACGTCACCCCATAATGGAATTTTTCCTCATTATGGGGGAAAATCACGTATAGCTAGCTAGCGTTCACTCATATACATACTATTCTCAAAAACGTCAATAAATGAGTATAAACACTAAAATTCTCAATTCCGGTTCAAATTCCAACAAAGCAAATTATTCAACAATAAAGCAATTCAAGCACATTATTTAAAACAGAGGTTCACTCACAAGTTAGGCCTAGACCTGATGTCGGTCGGAGGTCTCCTCTGCTCGAGCCTCCTTACGTCCTGTTCCAAACATAAATAAATCCTTCAATAAAACACTAACGCTTAAAAAAATATGCATAATTAAATATGAGCTTCTCACGCTCAACCATGCCTACCGTCCTAAATCCTTTCTTTACTGCCAACCACAATTCTCCATAATTACCGACATCCTAAAAAATCACATTTCACCGTCCTAATCATAAAATAATCCAATGGCCAGATTTTAACTTATTAATCCGCCAAAAATACCAAACTTTAACAATTCCAAAACCTATCCAAAACTATAAAAATTCTAAAACTCATTCCATTAAACTCCTTATAAAATTCTCCACCAAAAACATTTTCTCGGCAGCGGCCGGCGGCCAACTCCGGCGACCTCCGATGCTCACCAAAATTTGGCAACATCTTCCTCTCAACCTCCTCTACAACATTCCTAACTACCACAAACTCCAATTATAAGCCTAACCATGTCAATCGAACGAAAACAACAATAAAAGCCCTAGAATTTCAAATACCGATTTCTCCTTACCTAACTCAAGATGGAGGGAGCTCTTTGGAGGGACTAAAGCATGGGAGGAGGGCTACGGCAGCCGGAGGAAGGAGTTCCAGCGAGAAAACCTTTCCGGTAGTCAGACCTTTCGGGGTTGATTCTGTAACATCCCTGACCCAAATTTTACCTATTAACTAGGTATTTCACGAGTTACTGGAGAATTTAACAGTGCTCGGTAACTTAGTATGTTAACACTCGAGTTTATTTGCGAGTTTTTCTGGAAATGTTAAATTCTTCTATTAAGGTTCCGAGGGTGTAATGCGCGATGGTACGAGTTCTCCATTTTCATCAGATTATTTTTGGGGAGCTTCAAACTATTTTCTACGATTTATAAAAAAATCTGGGTCGTTGATCTTTATTCATCGATCACCTGTTGTCCATTTCTGTTGTTAAATAGAGGAAGACTGGTCAGACCCAGTCAAAATTCCCAAGTCGGGTTTGACCGAGCCCAACCGAATCTCTCTCCTCTCCCAGACTCTCTCTGTGTCCGTCGTCGTCCCTCACCGGAGCGCGCCGTCCGGCCACCCCTTGGCAACGAGACTGCCACCAAGTGGTCCTCTCCTCCTTCCCGACCTAGGTCAACTCTCAAATCCGGGAGGCAGCCATTCTCGGCGGAGATCGGAAGAGGAGGACAACCGCTGTTCTTCCCAAATTCCGGTGAGTTCTGACAACGAATCGACAGACCAAGGTCACATTCTTATTCTCCTTCCTCTCCTCTTCTTTTCTGGGTTTGTTTCATCCCGAATCGAGTTCTAAACTGCAAAGCCCTTTTCTGCCTTTTTCTGGGTTTCTGGTTCCAAGCTCCGGCGACCTACGTTTAATGGATTTTCAGTGAGCTCTTCAATGTTTCGATGGGTTCTGTGAGGTTTGTGTGAAGCCAGGATGGACCTTCGAGCAGTTGCTTGTTTGTCCGGGCTGAGGCAGAGGTCGGGTGAGTTAGGACTGAGAGGAACCGAAGTGTGGGGTGTTGTTTTGGTGGAGTTGGCGACCGAGACAACAAATATAAATGGTTGGAGGTTTCAACAGGTTGGGATCCAGCAGGAGAGCAGCTAGACTAGAGTTATGGGTTTGACTGAAGGTAAACTTGATCTCCTCTAGTATTTTGGATCTACTGTGTTGTTGTTGTTGTTGGTTGGTGTTTGAATCATTTATTTTCTGCATGATTGTCGATAACTTGGAGATTGGAAGATACAGGGAGATTATGGTGAAATTCCGGCAAGTGGCCGGAATCCGGCAAAATATTCCGGCAAGTCGTTGGAATCCGGCGAAGGCAGGTAGTCTGACAAGAGCAGTTGAGGTAGTTATCGAAGTTTTCCTTTTTGTTTTGCGTTGTTTCATAAATAGGAAAGTTTGTCGGGTTATAATCGGAAATCTTTCTAAGTGAGGAAAGTTCCTATTTTGGGGAAACTTTCCCTTTTTGAAAACTTCCTATTTATGGAAACCCTTTTTGGGTGCCCTTAGTAATTTTTAGGGTGAAGTTGTGTAGAGAGGAAATGAAGGAAATTCTTGGTTTTGTTTGATCGTAGGGGATCATAAATTAATTTTGGAAGTATTTTGGTTAATGTGTTAAGGCATGGAAATTGATGGTGACTTTGTTTCCAGGTTAAGGTTCATTCCGAATAAGTTATAGTTGCGAAGTTTAGTCGGAATTGATTATTATTATATGTTGGTCAATCCTGGTCAACTTAGTAAACCTAGTCAAACTAGGAAGAAGTCGAATCGTTAATGATTATTGGAGTCCGGTCTGACCAATTTATTCTTCTGTTTATCGTCAGACGTGGGATTGGCTAGAGAGTGTGATTAGTGGAGGCAGCGCTCGAGGAGTATGCCGAGCATTGCAAAGCTTAGGCCTAATACTGTGAGTGGACTTTTATTTGAAATAATATGCATGCTATGGTTCATGATTGAACATTTCCTTTTGTTGGAGTTTTGACGTCAATTAATTTTGATGCTTTTATTTCTCTTGGAGAGATACCGAAAATGGGATTTTCGGTGGATATAAATATGTATTTATGAGAGAGTATGTATAGAAAATGCTAGCTTGCCATATGTGTCTGTCCACCTTAATGGCGTAGCATATAGCCACATTATGGTGTGACGTGAGCGTTGGACGCGAGCGTAGTAGCTCTATATGAGTGTTTAATTCATATAGGGGGTATGGGTACATATTTATACACCCGTCTGTCCACCTTAATGGCGTAGTGTAGCACCGCATTAAGACGTGACGTGAGCGTTGGACGCGAGCGTAGTAGCCCTATATAGACCCATGAATTTATATAGGGAGTATGGACGTGTGTAAATACATACATATATTATAGAGCCTGGGAGGCTCGACATTTATGAGATAAAAGTTTTATCGCTTGCAGCATGCATTCGATTTTCCTTGGAAATTGATTTGGGGAAACATAAATATTTTATTCGTTAATTTATTTTTGTCCACTCACTCTAACGTTTTGTTTTCAAATGTTTTCCCCTGGGTTATTCGTTTTAAAAATGCCCAGTTTGCAGGATTGCATAATTGAGGTCGGACGTATATGGAGAAGAGGCATAGTCAATAGTGTAGTTTCCGCTCATTTTTATATTTCTAGTTCATTTCCTTTCAAATAGAGTTGCTCTGAACTGTGGCTGTTGGCTATGATATTTTCTTGTTTAAGTTAGTAATTAAATTGGGAGATGTTGTGATTTGGGGAGCACGAAGGCTCCAGGAGTTTATGGATGGATTTAAATTTTCAGAAGTGTTTGCAGGTTTTTATTAGGAAGGGTTGTCCATTTTCAAGGGAGGTTATGTCGAATTTTTCGGTAAACTTTCCTTGAAGGTGGTCCCCGCACGACTTACTCCGGGTTTCAGGGTGAAATTCGGGGTGGGTCGTGTCAGTTTGTATCAGAGCATTAGGTTATTCTATTTCCTTTCTCTTTTAGTACTACCTCATATTCTTGGTCACACTTAGTGTCTATAGAGTGATGGTCCGACCGCGGCGGATCTATTAGCATTATATGTTTTAGACACTATGTGTTGATTAAGTGAGTGATGTAGTTGTTCTTATTTTATTTATGGACAGTATTGTGCCATAAATGTTTTCATCAAGACTATGCCTCCGTACGCCGACCTCTTTACTGATCATCCTGCTTTGATTAAGGAAAGAGGTGTTTGGATTATGCCTTTTCCAAATGTTATCAAATTGATATCATAAATTGTTAGAGTTCAATTGGGAGTTGGGAACTCCAGTTAAGAACTCATATGTGTGGCAGCATTCTGTTCATTTTGTCCAAATTATTTCTTGGGTTATGATTAAGATGCTAGGGTGAGCATCTCGTGCGAATTTTTAGAAGGTGAAAAGTTTAATTCAAGCCTTGGAGTTCACTATTTATAGTGGGCAAGTGTGAAGTTGTAGTAGTCCGATGGAAAAATCCTGGTATCGAATTACGTGGTTTCTGGGATAAAAGAGTTGGATGGAAAGTTTGAAATAAGTGGTGTATTCTTTTGAGGTAAATGTTGATTGAAGTGATGAGGGAGGTACCCATAGTAATTCCAAGGGGTACCTTTACAAGTTGTTGAGGACCATAATCCTGAGCGAGTTAATCACATGGGATCTGTGACTAGTGTTGGGTTGCAGGAAGTTATTGCATAAAAAGTTAAATGTCAAATTAGATAAGTCATGATTGAAGGCCAATTTACCGACTATGTTTATCCGCAGTAGAGAGCAGTTGGGAACATTTTGGAATAATGCTGGTTATGTTAGCACGTATTCTGGTTCCTACAACTTTAATTATGGATAAGTTTTTATATTTTGAGCAATTTATTAAGATAGTGGTGGTAATATCTTTTGGAAATGACGGATAATAATAGTCGATGAATAGTAAGATTTATGATGATTTTGGTCTCTATTGTGGGTTAGTTGAAGTTTGTTAAAGCACTAAGTAGAATGACTTGGATTGTTGGTTTTACAAAAGTCATTCGTCAGTGCGTTGTGACAACTTCTTGTTGTGCCACAGTCGGGGAATTTTTAAAATTTTATTGATGGCACTAAATGTTGAGTTTCAAGCAAGTTTGGAATCGTGGAATGAGATGTCAGTTATATTATTTTAATCGTGGAGCTAGTATGGATTCTTTCGGAATTCCAGGTGTTGAAGTTTGGTTTCCAGATTTGTTGAGTGTTTGGAAGATGAATTTAAATGGAATTGAAAAGTAATGGTGGAGTGAGAGCGGGATGGTTGTGGTCACTCCAGCTTTTCGACAACACTTAGTGAATTTATTACGTGTTGTCATGTGTAATCTATAGCAGTTGTGTGGAGTTGGTGTAAGTGGTAGCAGTGGAATAAAACCCACTGGATCATGGAGCAAAAAGGGGCTGGGTGTCCATAGTAAGTTTAAGCAATGTCGTTCTTAATAATTGAAATAAATCTTGAATTTGTGATCGAAGTTGGTTCATTGTCATCATTTCGTTAGCGATTGGTGACTAGCTACGACACATCAATGAGAGGATCTGTTCACTCACCTTATATATAATTCGGTGAGATGGAACAGAGTTTTTGGTTGCGGTGTGTGTGTGGGAATATTTAAATCATTCCTACTTTAGTTTTTGGGTAGCATCCTAAGAGCTTGAAATTAGGGAATGTGATTTCAACGCTTCGATTTGAAGGGTAGAGATTCTGGTTATTTTGTCGAAGTTTCGAGGTAAATGATAAATTGGTAGTTGTGTCGTAGTCATGGATCCGGAATAAATCCAGTGGTGATCCCAAGTGAGTTGGAGTTCATTGAAGCAATGAGTCTTGATACTGTAAATCCTATGTGGTAGTTTAAGAGTTGCATGGTGATTTTGATGGTTTGTGTCATTGTAGGTATATTTCATGTTGTAGCCTTATGGAAGAGGGTTTTCCCCTTGTGACTCAAGAAGCATCTAGAGTCAAGGTTTATTAAGAGTTTTAATATTGAGAGTAGTAGTTTTTGATAGGTTGTTCAGCGTCTCTTCTCAGGATCGTATTGTGGTGGAACCACTCATTGATCCAAGTATGTTTTGGGAGGTCTTGTAGAAAAATTTGTCTTTGCTTTTGTTAGTCGCTTGTTATTGCAAGCTCGGTTTTCGAAGAATCTTTTTGGTGGGAAGTCATGGCCTTGGGAGGTGTAGGAGACTGGAGCATGTTTTTTTTTTCAGATCGTCTTCTGCTATCAGATTAATCGTTAAAAAGTGTGTTTGTCGGGTCCTAAGGTTTTGGCTTTTAGAATCATTCTTGTGGAACGGCTAGAGTGAGCCATGTGCTTTTAATTATTACTCTTGGGGTCGCGATTGCACCCGAATAAGTAGCATGGCTGGAGATGTAAATTTTGTCAATGCTTAAGGAATGTGTTCTATTTATGTGGATTTCAACATCAAGTTTAGCTTCATGAATTGACTGTGCCAATTTTTTCGTGGGCGTTTTTAGTCAGTTTTGCTTATGGCGAGCAAGGAGGAATATCTAGATTCCACATGATAGTCATGCTTCAGATTATCTTATGGGTTGTGGTAAGGAGATTAGCAGAGATAGCAGAATCAAGAAAGAGTTGGAATTCCCATAAGTTGCTAGTTTGTGGTGCACAAAATGGTAATGTTATAGTTTTGGCGGAGAGACCTCAGTGATGTGGTATTGATCTCTTCATAATGTCATTTCGAGAATTGAGGTTATTATTTATTGGTGCACTGGTTACTTAGGCAAAGCGAGGTTATCTTGTGGACTTGCGTGAGCTTTGACTCCGCAAAGTGCCTCGGTATTAGGCATGATTGTGGCAGTTCTACAGTGTGTGCATCCTTAAATTTGTTCGATTAGCGGGTCTTAATTTTGACCCCTATGAGCATGTGGGAATGCGTGAACTTTAGTTTCCTAGCAAGTGGGCTTCATTGTCGAGTTGTGAGCAGCGTGCTATCGAGGTTGTTGCGTGACGTTAGGAGATTTGAGCCCGATGGTGATAGCAAATTATGCATTTTATTTGGGTTAGCTATTTCCATTGCTCAGGAAAGAGTGTGCATACCTACGGGTACTCGTACTCAGGAATAGGTATCACTGAACTCACTTACGTGTTAACGTTAGTGGTAGTTCAACGAAGGACTTAGACTCTTCGAGAAGATTTAAAATAATTCAGGATTCAGATGAAAAGGTTAAAGGAGTCAGAGTTGGACTCAAAGCAGCTCTTATTAGCTAGTAGGGTTTTAAAGATTTTTTAGGAAGGACCATGAGTTTCAAGTGAGTATTTTGAGTGTTTTCGAAATTGTCTCATTGGAAAGGGGTGGTACGTTTTAGTAACGTGCAAAGCTTGGTCCGAGATTTATTGGTCCTTATGGGTTTTTAGATCAAGGTGGCTCTCTTGCGTTTCAGTTAGTTTGGCCTCCAGAGTTATCCAGGATACATATTGTGTTTCATGTATCCATGCTTCGCAAGTTTATTGCTGATTCCTCTCATGGGTTGCAAGAGCAGCCGATTATTTTGTAGAAAGATTTGACCTTTGATGAGGATCCGGTTCAGTTTTTAGACCAGAGGGAGCTACTGGTTAGAAGCAAATCTTTTCCTCTTGTTAAATTCTATGGAGGTGTCACCAAGTAGAAGAAGCTACTTGGGAATCAGAGGAGCAAATGAGGTAGCAGTATCCCTATCTCTTCGAATGTCAGGTACGTAAATTTCGAGGACGAAATTTTTATAAGGAGGGGAGATTGCAACATCCCGGACCCAAATTTTACCTATTAACTAGGTATTTCAAGAGTTACTGGAGAATTTAACAGTGCTCGGTAACTTAGTAAGTTAACACTCGAGTTTATTTGCGAGTTTTTCTGGAAATGTTAAATTCTTCTATTAAGGTTCTGAGGGTGTAATGCGCGATGGTACGAGTTCTCCATTTTCATCGGATTATTTTTGGGGAGCTTCAAACTATTTTCTACGATTTATAAAAAAATCTGGGTCGTTGATCTTTATTCATCGATCACCTGTTGTCCATTTCTGTTGTTAAATAGAGGAAGACTGGTCAGACCCAGTCAAAATGCCCAAGTCGGGTTTGACCGAGCCCAACCGAATCTCTCTCCTCTCCCCGACTCTCTCTGTGTCCGTCGTCGTCCCTCACTGGAGCGCGCCGTCCGGCCACCCCTTGGCGACGAGACTGCCACCAAGTGGTCCTCTCCTCCTTCCCGACCTAGGTCAACTCTCAAATCCGGGAGGCAGCCATTCTCGGGGGAGATCAGAAGAGGAGGACAACGGTTGTTCTTCCCAAATTCCGGTGAGTTCCGGCAACGAATCGACAGACCAAGTTCAGATTCTTATTCTCCTTCCTCTCCTCTTCTTTTCTGGGTTTGTTTCATCCCAAATCGAGTTCTAAACTGCAAAGCCCTTTTCTGTCTTTTTCTGGGTTTCTGGTTCCAAGCTCCGGCGACCTACGTTCAATGGATTTTCAGTGAGCTCTTCAATGTTTCGATGGGTTCTGTGAGCTTTGTGTGAAGCCAGGATGGACCTTGGAGCAGTTGCTTGTTTGTCTGGGCTGAGGCAGAGGTCGGGTGAGTTAGGACTGAGAGGAACCGAAGTGTGGGGTGTTGTTTTGGTGGAGGTGGCGACCGAGACAGCAAATATAAATGGTTGGAGGTTTCTACATGTTGGGATCCAGCAGGAGAGCAGCTAGACTAGAGTTATGGGTTTGACTGAAGATAAACTTGATCTCCTCTAGTATTTTGGATCTACTGTGTTGTTGTTGTTGTTGGTTGGTGTTTGAATCATTTATTTTCTGCATGATTGTCGATAACTTGGAGATTGGAAGATGCAAGGAGATTATGGTGAAATTCCGGCAAGTGGCCGGAATCCGGCAGAATATTCCGGCAAGTCGTCGGAATCCGGCGAAGGTAGGTAGTCTAACAAGAGCAGTTGAGGTAGTTATCGAAGTTTTCCTTTTTGTTTTGCGTTGTTTCATAAATAGGAAAGTTTGTCGGTTTATAATCGGAAATCTTTCTAAGTGAGGAAAGTTCCTATTTTGGGGAAACTTTCCTTTTTTGAAAACTTCCTATTTATGGAAACCCTTTTTGGGTGCCCTTAGTAATTTTTAGGGTGAAGTTGTGTAGAGAGGAAATGAAGGAAATTCTTGGTTTTGTTTGATCGTAGGGGATCATAAATTAATTTTGGAAGTATTTTGGTTAATGTGTTAAGGCATGGAAATTGATGGTGACTTTGTTTCCAGGTTAAGGTTCATTCCGAATAAGTTATAGTTGCGAAGTTTAGTCGGAATTGATTATTATTATATGTTGGTCAATCCTGGTCAACTCAGTAAACCTAGTCAAACTAGGAAGAAGTCGAATCGTTAATGATTATTGGAGTCCGGTCTGACCAATTTATTCTTCTGTTTATCGTCAGACGTGGGATTGGCTAGAGAGTGTGATTAGTGGAGGCAGCGCTCGAGGAGTATGCCGAGCATTGCAAGGCTTAGGCCTAATACTGTGAGTGGACTTTTATTTGAAATAATATGCATGCTATGGTTCATGATTGAACATTTCCTTTTGTTGGAGTTTTGACGTCAATTAATTTTGATGCTTTTATTTCTCTTGGAGAGATACCGAAAATGGGATTTTCGGTGGATATAAATATGTATTTATGAGAGAGTATGTATAGAAAATGCTAGCTTGCCCTATGTGTCTGTTCACCTTAATGGCGTACCATATAGCCGCATTATGGTGTGACGTGAGCGTTGGACGCGAGCGTAGTAGCTCTATATGAGTGTTTAATTCATATAGGGGGTATGGGCACATATTTATACACCCGTCTGTCCACCTTAATGGCGTAGTGTAGCACCGCATTAAGGCGTGACGTGAGCGTTGGACGCGAGCGTAGTAGCCCTATATAGACCCATGAATTTATATAGGGAGTATGGACGTGTGTAAATACATACATATATTATAGAGCCTGGGAGGCTCGACATTTATGAGATAAAAGTTTTATCGCTTGCAGCATGCATTCGATTTTCCTTGGAAATTGATTTGGGGAAACATAACTATTTTATTCGTTAATTTATTTTTGTCCACTCACTCTAACGTTTTGTTTTCAAATGTTTTCCCCTGGGTTATTCGTTTTAAAAATGCCCAGTTTGCAGGATTGCATAATTGAGGTCGGACGTATATGGAGAAGAGGCATAGTCAATAGTGTAGCTTCCGCTCATTTTTATATTTCTAGTTCATTTCCTTTCAAATAGAGTTGCTCTGAACTGTGGCTGTTGGCTATGATATTTTCTTGTTTAAGTTAGTAATTAAATTGGGAGATGTTGTGATTTGGGGAGCACGAAGGCTTCAGGAGTTTATGGATGGATTTAAATTTTCAGAAGTGTTTGCAGGTTTTTATTAGGAAGGTTTGTCCATTTTCAAGGGAGGTTATGTCGAATTTTTCGGTAAACTTTCCTTGAAGGTAGTCCCCGCACGACTTACTCCGGGTTTCATGGTGAAATTTGGGGTGGGTCGTGTCAGATTCCTCCTTCACTGCGGCACTAGGAAGGCTACCACCGATCTAGAACAGAAGCTTGATCGGAGACCGATCGTTTGGGACCAGTGCGGCGGTCTGGGGCAGCCGAAAGGCGGCAGTCGGGCTCGGGAAAGTTTTCCGTTCAGGAGGGGCTCGGGGAGAGAGAATCAGGAGGAAGAGAGAGAAAGAAAAGAGAAAGAAACGGGTTGGGCTCGGCCCAGCCGGTCCAACACCATTTTTAACCCATTCAAAAATTCAACACCCTAAAATAATACCCGAATAAAATTATCTTTTACTAGCCAAAATTTACCATTTTTTACCTTCGTCATATTTTTCTCCTACGAATAATTCTTTCAAAATATTAGTCCCTCAACACACCTCTAGGGACCGTAGAACTAAAAGTCAATGACGAAGACGGTAAAATTCTTATTAACACAATGCTAGTAAATAAGGTAAAATTTAAGAGTCGGGGCATGACAATTCTCTCTTCCTTATAAAAATTTCGTTCTCGAAATTTACAAACATGCTACTTAAAGAGATAAGGATATGGTTGTCTCATTTGCTCCTCCGGTTCCCAAGTAGCTTCCTCTACTTGATGACTTCTCCAAACCACTTTGACAAGAGGAATTGTCTTATTTCTAAGCACTTGCTCCTTTCGGTCAAGAATCTGAACCGGCTCCTCTTCATAGGACAAATCCTTCTGCAAACTAATCGGTTGCTCAACAAGCACATGAGAAGGATCGGAAATATATTTGCGAAGTATGGATACATGAAACACATTATGTATCCTGGACAACTCTGGAGGCAACACTAACCGATAGGCAAGAGAGCCAACTCGCTCTATTATCTCATAAGGGCCGATATACCTCGGACTAAGCTTCCCACGCTTACCAAAACGTACTACCCCTTTCCAAGGAGATAGTTTCAAGAACACATAATCACCCACTTGAAACTGAAGGTCCTTCCTGCGAACATCTGCATAACTCTTTTGCTTACTTTGAGCGGCCTTAAGTCTATTTCTGACCACCTTGATCTTCTCATTTGTATCCTGGATAATCTCAGGACCACAAAGTTCCCTTTCTCCGACTTCATTCCGACACTGTTTCCCATACAGTGCCTCAAAAGGTGTCATACTAATACTCGAATGGAAGCTATTGTTATAAGCAAACTCTATCAAAGGTAGGTTCTTATCCCAGCTCCCTCTGAACTGCAAAGCACATGATCTCAACATATATTCCAAAGTCTGGATAGTCCTCTCTGATTGCCCATCAGTCTGAGGATGAAAAGCAGTACTAAAGTGTAGTCGGGTACCTAATGTTGCCTGAAGATTCCCCAAAATTTAGAAGCAAATCTAGGATCCCGATCTGACACTATGGATTCAGGTACGCCATGAAGTCTTACGATCTCATTCAGATACAGCTCAGCCAATTTATCTAGTGTATACTTCTTTCCCACCGGCAAGAAATGAGCAGATTTAGTGAGTCTATCCACAATCACCCAAATACCGTCATGCCCTTCACGGGTATGAGGTAAACTGAAAACAAAATCTATGGTGATGTGGTCCCACTTCCACACTGGAATCGGCAATGGCTCAAGCAACCCTGAAGGTTTCTTCCTTTCTGTTTTCACCTGCTGACAAATCAGACACCTACTCACAAAAGCTGTAATTTCCCTCTTCATGTTTAGCCACCAATAATAATCCTTCAAAGTCCTATACATCTTTGTACTACCTAGATGAGCGCATATGCAGAACTATGAGCTTCATCCATAATCTCAATCTTTAACTTTTCATTCCTCTTTGGAACACAAAGCCTATTTTTGAACAGCAAAGTTGAATCTCTTCTTACCAAAACAATCCACGGCTGTTCCATTCGCTGCTCTTTCCATCAACTGAATTATGGAAGGATCATTAAATTGCGCCTCACGCACTTTATCCACCAAAACTGGCCTCACATGGAAACTAGCTACTAAGGCACCCACTTCATCCACCGCTAAATCAACTCATGTAGCTCGCAACTCACAAAGAAGTGGAACTCTAACCATCCTCAAGTGAGACAAAGATATGGTGGGATTTTGCCTAAGAGCATCAGCTACCACATTAGCTTTTCCAGAATGATACTCAATAATGCAATCATAATCACTGATCAACTCTATCCACCTTCTTTGACTCATATTTAACTCCCTTTAAGTGAACACGTACCAAAGACTCTTGTGATCGGTAAAAATCTAACACTTGGCTCCATAAAGATAGTGTCTCCACAACTTGAGAGTAAAAACTACTACTGCAAGCTCTAAATCATGAGTGGGATAATTCACCTCACGTGGCTTCAATTGCATAGAAGCATAGGCAATCACTTGATCATGCTGCATCAACACTCCTCCTAGACTCGTCTAGAAGCATCACAATAAACCACATACTCCCCGCTATCGTCTGGAAGTGCCAAGACAGAAGCACTAGTCAAGCGATCCTTTAATTCTTGAAAATTTTCCTCACACTGATCTGACCATTAGAACTTAACTCCCTTTCTGGTCAATCTAGTTAGTGGAGCTGCAATCTTTGAAAAGTCTTGCACAAATCGTCGATAATAACCTGCTAACCCCAAAAAACTACAAATCTCCATCACAGTTGTGGGTCTTTTCCAATTTGACACTGCTTCCACCTTCTAGGGATCCACACTAACACCTTCCGTTGAAACTACATGACCCAAGAATCCCACTTTGTCCAGCCAAAATTCACACTTGTTGAACTTGGCAAACAACTGATGTCAAGACCCGCCCCGAATTTCACCCCGAAACCCGAGATGAGTCTTGCAGGGACCACCTCCAAGGAAAATTTACCGAATACTCGGCAAACCTCCCTCGAAAATGGACAACCCTAACTTAAGAATTTAAGAACCACTTTTTATTCCAAAAATAAATCTTCAGCTACAATCCATAAGTATCCAGAATACAAACATAAGAATTCTAATAGTATTCAGAGCTACTAAAAATCAAATAAAATATAACGAAAGCTAGCAAACTCCTAGTAGATTAAACAGGTAACCTACTGGCGAAATGTAGCTGACAGATGGATCACTATGCCTCGACGTCTCCTGCTAGCCCTCACGCGAACTCTGTAGACTGGGCATTTTAAAAACGAAGAGCCCAGGGGAAAATATTTAACACGTCAGAGTGAGTGGACTTTTGTTTTATATAATGTGTTTGAATTATTTTATTGTTGAGTATTTTCCTTTGTTGGATATTTCCTAAAATTGTTGATTTTAGCGATTATACTCGAGGCACAATTCCGAGAATAGTATGTATGAGAGAGAATGCTAGCTAGCTATACGTGGCAGCCCCCGTCCTGAGGACGAATGCCAGTATAGGGTGACGTGAGCGTTAGACGGGAGCGTAGTAGCCTTGTACGATTTTCTACTTGTTGAGATTATTCTATGTTTTTACATTCATTCATAGAAATCGTACAAAGAGTTACCATGTATTTATACCCACTCGGTCATTATCCCCCATTCTGAGGAAAAATACCAGTATGGGGCAACGTGAGCGTTAGACGCAATCGTATTAGCCTGGTGTGACTATCTATTTTAAAGCTTATTCATAGATAGCATACATGGAGCAGACGAGTTGTTAATACATACTGATATATATTTTATAATTTGAGCCTGAGAGGCTATTTGGTTTATGATTTTGGGACTAGCCAGAACTAGTCGTTTGCATTGTTAAATTTCTTGGGGAAATGTTATTGATGTTGAGAAAGGGAGTTGAATATGAGGCAAAGAAGGTGGATGGAGTTGATCAGTGATTATGATTGCACTATAGAGTATCATCCAGGAAAAGCTAATGTGGTAGCTGATGCTCTTAGTCGCAATCCCTCCGTGTCTTTGTTTCACTTGAGGATGGTTCGAGTTCCACTTCTTTGTGAGCTGCGGGCTACAGGGGTGGATTTAGCAGTGGATGAAGTGGGTACTTTGGTAGCCAGTTTCCATGCGAGGCCAATTTTGGTTGATAAAGTGCGGGAGGCACAGTATAATGATCCTTCCATAGTTCGGTTGATAGAAAGAGCAGAGATTGGAGCCGCCGTAAATTTTTCGGTAAGAAGAGATGGGTCGTTGTTGTTCAAAAGCATGTTTTGTGTTCCAAAGAGGAATGAAGAGCTAAAGATTGAGATTTTGGAGGAAGCTCATAGTTCTGCGTATGCTGCTCATCCAGGTAGTACAAAGATGTATCGGACTTTGAAGGATTATTATTGGTGGCCTAACATGAAGAGGGAAATTGCAGCTTTTGTGAGTAGGTGTTTGATTTGTCAACAAGTGAAAGCTGAAAGGCAGAAACCTTTAGGTTTGCTTGAGCCATTGCTTGTTCCAGTGTGGAAGTGGGACCACATCACCATGGATTTTGTCTTAAGTTTACCTCGTACCCGTGAAGGGCATGATGGTATTTGGGTGATAGTGGATAGACTCACTAAATCTGCTCATTTCTTGCCCGGTGGGAAAGAAGTTTTCGCTGGATAAATCGGCTGAGCTGTATGCAAATGAGAAGATCAAGGTGGTCAGGGATAGACTCAAGGCTGCTCAGAGTAGGCAAAAGAGTTATGCCGATGTCCGCAGGAAGGACCTTGAGTTTCAGGTAGGTGATTGGGTGTTCCTGAAACTATCTCCTTGGAAAGGGGTAGTACATTTTGGCAAGCGTGGGAAGCTTAGTCCGAGGTATATTGGGCCTTATTAGATAATAGAGCGAGTTGGCTCTCTTGCCTATCGGTTAGCTTTGCCTTCGGAGTTGTCCAGGATACATAATGTGGTTCATGTATCCATGCTTCGCAAGTATATTGCCGATCATTTTCATGTGCTGAAAGAGCAACCGATTAGTCTGCAGAATGATTTGTATTATGAAGAGGAGCCGGTTCAGATTCTAGATCGGAAGGAGCAAGTGCTTAGGAGCAAGTCAATTTCGCTCGTCAAAGTGCTTTGGAGAAGCCACCAAGTAGAGGAAGCTACTTGGGAGTCAGAGGAGCAAATGAGGCAGCAGTATCCTTATCTCTTTGAGTAGCGAGTTTGTAAATTTCGAGGACGAAATTTTTATAAGGAGGGGAGAATTATCACGCCCCGACTCTTAATTTTTACCTTAATTACTAGCATGGAGGTAATAAGAGTTTTTACTATTTTCGTCACTAAGTGTGTAATTTAATTAGTCTCCAGAGTGGTGTTGAGGGACTAATATTTTGGAATAATTATTCGTAGGAGAAAAAATTTGACGACGGTAAAAATGGTTAATTTTAGCTAGTAAAAGGTTATTTTTATTGGGGTATTATTTTGGGGGTGTTGAATTTGTTAGTAGGTAATTTTTTTTGGTTGGATTTAAGTTTTGGACCAGGTGGGGAGCAGCCCCAACCCAAATTCCTTATCTTCTTCTTTTTTCCTTTGTTTTTCTTCTTCCTTCCTCCCGAGCCCCCGAGCTCTCTCTCTCTCTCTCTCTCTCTCGCTGGAAACTGCAGCCACCAGCTGCCGTCGTCCAGCCAACCACCAGTCGCTGCTCCAGCCTAGATCGGACCCCCGTCACCTCCTCTCACTCTCCCGGCCTAGTGTCCGAGCCGGTAGTGCCGTCGGAGAAGAGAAAAGCCACCGGAAACGCCGACTGCCCCCTTCGCCGGAGCTCTGTCCTCCGGCCACCATAGGCCGAGATTGTTGGCTCAACTCATAGCTCTCGTTAAGGTGAGTATTCCCTCAAAAGGAATCGGTCTACTTCAATCTCTTTAGGGTAGTTTGTATAATTGGAAGTTTTGGGGATTTTTGTGTGTTTGTGTTTGATTGAGGTGTTTAGGCTTAGAATTGGAGTTTGTGCTAGTTAGAAATGTTGTAGACACTACCAGAAGAAAGGCTTTAGCCGACGAAAAAAGAAAAACCAGGCCGACGAAGCATTTTTTCGTCGGCTAAAGTGGTCTTTAGCCGACGAAATTTTCTTTCGTCGGCTAAGATAAATTTTCGTCGGCTATGAAGTCCACTTTAGCCGACGAAATTTTATTTCGTCCGCTATTTTAAATTTTCGTCAGCTATGGTAAATTTTAGCCGACGAAATAATTTTTCGTCGGCTAAAGAATTTATTTCGTCGGCTAAAGTTCACAAACTATGGACGACGAAATATTTAAAAGTTTAGCCGACGAAATTCATAGTCGTCGGCTAAAGTGCTTTATATTTGCAGATCTGGGCAGCAGCAGCTCATTTCGAAAAAATCGGGAAAAAAAACGGGAGAAGAAAAAAGGGAAGAAAAAGTTTGGGTGTTGTCGAAATCTGTCCATAATCAGTTTGTGGAGCCATATATAGGTACGTATATGTATATATATGTTGATTAATTGAGTTTTATTTGAGTTGATCGATTTTAATTAGTGTGATTAATTGAGTTTATTGATTGTGATTGAGTTGATTAATTTTGAGTACGTTGGATGTATATATATATATGTGTTGATCGATTTGGTTGATGATTTGAATTGATAATATATATGAATTAATTTTTTGTTAATAAATAGTAGATATATATATATGTTAATATTAATTTATAATTAATATTATTGTGTTGATATGGTATGAAGTTGTTGATGATATATATGAGTTCATGATGATAATTTTGTAATTAATTAATAATTACTAAATGAATTGAGATTTTATATATGGCATGAAATTTTATTAATAATTAGCTAGCAGCGTTATAAATATATATATATTTTGTTATATTTTCAGGATATGGATGAGAGTTGGATTTCGCTTCCAAAATGGGACAAAAGATACGGTGCAGGAGTTATGAGTTTTATAGAGTATGCGCTGGATAATGCTAACGGGAATACAATTTTCTATTGCCCGTGCACGAAATGTCAGTGTCACAGCAATATGTATCGATTTCCCATTGACAAAGTATGACAGCACCTGAGAAGTAACTGGTTTTGGTAGAAGTACACATGTTGGTTATATCACGGTGAAACATCATCAGGGGGTCCACATGATCATGGCCAATTTTCCGAGACGGGCAGTGCTAGTACATCCAACGATCCAACAACGATATTCATCAACGACATGTTTCCTTATGAGAGCGGTGTATGCGCTCAAGGACAGTATATGCCTGACCCGGTGCAGCCCTTCCCTAGAGCTGTGAACACTGCTGGTATTGAAAAGTACAACAAACTGCTTGCTTTCCAACAGACCCCTGTGTACCCCGGTTGTCAGAAGACCGTTCTTGAAAGTGTGATGGACGTAATGAAGATTAAAGTTGAGGCAAAATCGACCGTGAAGGCTGTTGATGAGTATCTACAGTACACTGCTTCGATGCTGCCCAACGGTCATCGTCTTCCTACCACTCATCGGAAGGTCCGATGTATCCTGAAAGATCTTGGGCTTTCCTACATCAAGATCCATGCATGCAGATATGACTGCGTTCTCTTTTCGGGTAAAGATCTAGAAGGGAATGACCTTGGTGGCCTTGACGCATGTCCGGTATGTCACACTGACAGATATAAGCTGACTCCTGCAGGCAACAGGAAACCTGTAAAGGTACTTCGGTATTTCCCTTTGACGGATAGGTTGGAGCGGTTGTACATGTCTTCACACATGGGCGAAGCGATGAGATGGCACGCTGATAAGGAATTGCATGATGAAGATACCCTTATACACCCTGCTGACGGGGAGGCTTGGAAGCATATAGACAGGGAGTTTCCTTATTTTGCGTCAGAGGTCCGAAATGTGAGGGTCGGGCTCTCATCGGACGGGTTCAACCCTTTTGGCAACATGAGTCTGCAATACAGTATATGGCCGGTGATTTTGGTACCGTACAACCTTCCCCCATGGATGTGCATGAAGAAGGAATACAATATGTTGAGTTTGTTGATTCCGGGGCCCGGTTATCCGGGGAAGTGTCTCGATGTGTACTTGAGACCTTTGATTGAAAAGCTTAAATTTTTGTGGGACGTTTGTCATCCCGCCTATGACAAGTACACGCACGAGATGTTCCAGATGCATGTCATGGTTGTTGGTACCATCAGTGATTTTCCTGCCCGTGGGATGTTGTCGGGCAACGTTGTTAGGGGAGCAGCAGTCATTGCAACAAGATATGCAGATTGGGTCACCGTGCTTTCCTTCCATATGATCAAGAATGGCGGGTCGATGAGAAGGCATTTGATGGGACCGTAGAACACGGTGTGCCTCCCAGAGGATGGACAGGGGAAGAAATTTTAGCGGTGCTTAATGAGTACGATTTTGGGCAGCTCAGCAATCATCCCAACATTGTGGCGGCAATACCTGAAAGAACCGACATGTACAAATTCTGGACACATAAGAGCATATTCTGGGAACTCCCATACTGGAGTAAGTTGTTGATCAGGCACTACCTGGATGTGATGCACAAATGTGGAATAAGAAGACATTTGTGGTTGAAAGAAGGGAAGAAAAAAATGCCTCAAGCTCCTTACACCGTGAAGCCTGACCAGAAGAACCTAATTTTCAGGTGGATGAGTTGTGTGAAGTATCCTTCAGGCTATGCAGGAAATATAGCCCGGTGTGTGAACTTCCGGGACAATAAGATGTACGGGTTGAAGAGTCATGACTGTCATATCCTGCTACAACGTCTCTTCCCTGTTTTCATTTTACCGTTCCTTCCCCGTCAGGTGGTGGAGCCGTTAGTAGCGTTGGGAAGATTTTTCCAGAAGTTATGCACACAGGAAGTGTCTCGATGTGACCTCCGGGAAATGCAAGATGACATCATTTATATCATGTGTAAATTTGAGAGGATATTTCCTCCAAATTTTTTTGACATCATGCCTCACCTGATGATCCATCTTCCCGAGCAATTGTTGCTTACCGGTCCAGTACACTACACTTGGATGTATCCCATGGAAAGGTACGTTTTTTACACCTGAATTCCTCAATATATATACATGTTCAATAATCATAACATTTTGCAACTTGATTTACAGGCAACTTGGAGACTACAAAGATTATGTGGCTAATAAATCCGCTCCTGAAGGATGTATAGCTGAAGCATATATTGTGCACGAGTGCGTCACCTACATGAAGTTGTATTTAGGAGCGTCACCTACATGTACCGAAGTTCAATCTTTCCATAGTCTCTAGTGATGTTGAAGTGTATGGAATTTTGCCAGACTCCTACAAGTTGCAACCACATGAGCTAGTCATTGCCCACTGGTAGGTATTGATTAACTGTCCAGAAGTTGAATACTGGAAAGACATCCATCTACATTGTCCAGACATTCAAGGTGATCTCGAGTACCACAACAGGGAGTTCGCAGATTATTTTGGCGGTTGGGTACGTAATTTAATTTTTCTCTACGAGTTTATGTTTATTGCATAATTATCCATATTTACAGTTGAGATGGTTGGTTGCAGATGAACCATATTCAATTTGATGGTCACCCAAATTGGTCACACGAACTAAGACTTCTAGCCATGAAGCCGATAGTCTCAAGAGTTTTTCCGATGTGCAAGGTGAATGGCGTGCAATTTATATGCGAACAAAGAGACTACAGAAAGAGAACACATAATTCTGGGGTCATGGCACATGGTGGGCGGAATGGAGTTGACTATTACGGTGTTCTTGATTCAGTGGTGGAACTCGTTTACGGTGAAGGCATGACAGTGCACCTCTTCAAGTGTAGATGGTTTGATACTAGGCCGCAGAGCATGAAGACCGATCAGTACGGAATATTATCGGTGAACACTGCTACAAGTTCTTACGAGGATGACCCCTTCGTTTTTGCCACATCGGTAAAACAAGTGTTTTATCTTGATGACCTTGCTAAGGGTGACGCGTGGAAAGTAGTCAACCTTGTGCACCCTCGAAACATTTATCGGGCGGCTACACTTGGAGAGGCCGAAGACGAGGAAGAGGATGTTGCGTATCAAGAGCCCAACGCAATAGGTATTCCTAACTCCTCTACCATTCGCCTTAATAATTTTAAAGCGGGTCGTTCGGTGCGAATTCGTGATGAAGAGCCAAGGCTTGTTGATGTTGATCCAAATCAAGAAACAGACGAAGACTCTGGCGAAGAGGAAATACATATATTACCATAAATTACTTCTGACACCGAAGAAGACTCATCGGATGATTCTGATTACGAGCCTTAGTTTTAATGTATGATTCCGATTAATTTGTATAATTTTTCAAAGACTTTTTCCTTTATAGTTTTCACATGTTGAATTCATATTTCAGTTATTTTATATGAATTTCGGTGATACATGATGAACAGGGTTTTTTTAATGTATGGTTTATGAATATCGTCTGTTTTTTTTCCCTGTTTTTTTACTTTAGCCGACGAAATACACTATAATTCGTCTGCTAAGATGATTTTTGCCGACGAAAAAAGACTTAATTCGTCGGCCATAGATGTTTTTAATTTTGTTTTATTACACACTTTAGCCGACGAAATACACTGTCATTCGTCGGCTAAGAGAGTTTAGCCGACGAAAAAAGTCTTAATTTCGTCGGCCATAGATGTTTTTTATTTTGTTTTATTACATACTTTAGCCGACGAAATACACTGTCATTCGTCGGCTAAGAGAGTTTAACCGACGAAAAAAGTCTTAATTTCGTCGGCCATAGATGTTTTTTATTTTGTTTTATTACAAACTTTAGCCGACGAAATACACTGTCATTCGTCGGCTAATATTGTTTTTGCCGACGAATAACCTAGTATTTCGTCGGCTATAGTTATTTTTTTAATTTTTTAATTACATACTATAGCCGACGAATACTTTAGGGTATTCGTCGGCTAAACCCTAAAATATTTCTATTACCTACTGTAACCCTATGTTCGGTGGTTATTTTGCGTAAAATTTTTATACGACTTGTTGTGTGTCATCGGTTTAAAACTATTTTCAGTTGGAGGTCCGGCAAAAATACATAATTTAGACGGTCGAACGACCTTTTCCGTGCGTTTAGGGGTTTGACTTATGAGATTGACCGTCCGGATCGAGCCCTTATTCTTTTCGGATCAAGTTGAATTTTTTCCCATACATGTATTTTATCATGATGGTCAGATCTGACGGCCGGATTTGTGTTTCTCAAGTTTGATCATCACGATCACAACATGCGTACTAATGTGATATAACTTGTTTACCAAGTGTTATGTAAATGTTCCGTTTCAAAAACAAACTATACGTAGAACCTTCAAACGTAAAAAAGTCGTGAAATAATACATGACTAGAATGGTGAAATACATCTACGGTTGAAATATCACGGTATTCTGGTCATGTCTCGATGCCAATAGTTGCGGTCAATGCAATTTTCAATTCTTTCTCCCTATGGGTAGCCCTATGTTGGGTGGTTATTTTGCGTAAAATTTTTATACGACTTGTTGCGTGTCATCAGTTTAAAACTATTTTCAGTTGGAGGTCCGGAAAAAATACATAATTTAGACGGTCGAACGACCTTTTCCGTGCGTTTAGGGGTTTGACTTACGAGATTGACCGTCCGGATCGAGCCCTTATTCTTTTCGGATCAAGTTGAATTTTTTCCCATACATGTATTTTATCATGATGGTCAGATCTGACGGCCGGATTTGTGTTTCTCAAGTTTGATCATCACAATCACAACATGCGTACTAATGTTGTACAACTTGTTTACCAAGTGTTATGTAAATGTTCCGTTTCAAAAACAAACTATACGTAGAACCTTCAAACGTAAAAAAGTCGTGAAATAAGACATGACTAGAATGGTGAAATACATCTACGGTTGAAAAATCACGGTATTTCGGTCATGTCTCGGTGCCGATAGTTGCGGTCAATGCAATTTTCAATTCTTTCTCCCTATGGGTAGCCCTATGTTCGGTGGTTATTTTGCGTAAAATTTTTATACGACTTGTTGCGTGTCATCGGTTTAAAACTATTTTCAGTTGGAGGTCCGGCAAAAATACATAATTTAGACGGTCGAACGACCTTTTCCGTGCGTTTAGGGTTTTGACTTACGAGATTGACCGTCCGGATCGAGCCCTTATTCTTTTCGGATCAAGTTGAATTTTTTCCCATACATGTATTTTATCATGATGGTCAGATCTGACGGCCGGATTTGTGTTTCTCATGTTTGATCATCACGAAATTCAACATGCCAAATGTATAAAGGTTTAGCCGACGAGTTTCAAAGGTTTAGCCGACGAATTTCAAAAGGTTTAGCCGACGAATTTCAAAGGTTTAGCCGACGAATTTCAAAGGTTTAGCCGACGAGTTTCAAAGGTTTAGCCGACGAATTTATGTATAGCCGACGAAATTTTAATCTTTAGCCGACGAACAAATTATTTCGTCGGCTAAAGTCTTCGGGTTTTAATTGCGAAACCCTAGCCTCCTCCCTCATTTTCGCAGTTTTTTCCTCCTCCCTCCTCCCTCCTCCCTCCCGGTCGCCTCCCTCCTCCCTCTCTCGTCGCCCCGTCCTCCCTCCTCCCTGCCTTCCGGTCTCCTCCCTCCCTCCTCCCTGCCCTCCGCCCTCCTCCCTGCCTCCCGCCCTCCTCCCTGCCCTCCGCCCTCCTCCCTGCCTCCCGCCCTCCTCCCGCCCACCGCCCTCCTCCCTGCCTTCCGCCCTCCTCCCGCCCTATTCTCAGGTTCGGTGCTTAATTTTGTTGTTGTTACTTAATTTTGTTGTTGTTGATATATTGGTGCTTAATTTTGTTGTTGTTGATAAATTGATGCTCATTGTTATCGTTTGGTTTAATTTGTCTTAATTAAATTTATGTTAGTTTAATTTCTGTTAATTTAATTTGTGTTAATTTAATTATGTGTTAATTTAATTATGTTAGTTTATGTGTTTATTTTTGAATATATGTGTTAATTTATTTTTGATTTCGAACTTAGTTTTATGATATGTTAGTTAATTTAGGATGATGTTGATATATATAATATTGTTTTATAAGTAAAATATATATATATATATATATCTATATATATATTGGTATGTGTATCTATTTATTGAATATGTATAATTTTAAACATGTATAATTTTTTATAAAATAAAGACAAAATAATCTAAAGCCTTAGATTAATATTTTAAATAGGATGAGCGGCTTTTTTCGATCGAAGAAGAGTTCGAAGGGCCAAAGGTCCGAATCGTCTGAGGGAACCTCTAGCAACCCTCAAACGACGTTTCAGGGCCAGATGACAGCCAGACGTGCGACCCTTCTAGATACGGCGCCGGAGGTGCCCCTTTCATCGAGGCAGGCGGCCGTCACTCGTTCCCCGAGGCCCTTGTGGCCTCAGACGGAGGTGTCTGCACCTCGTATGCCCGAGATACACCGGGTGCCCACTCCGGGTCCTACTTCTTCGGATAGTGGGTCATCTGGGGTACAGATGCCGCCGCCTCATCTGTTCCTTCCGCGGATGATACCGGCGTTACCTGTAGTCGATGGCTCAGGGACACCGATTTATCCACTGCCCCCGCCAGTGGCTCCATCAGCGGCGTACCAGTTCATGCCTTTTGATACGCCTCTTATTTATGCGAGGGTATCATCATCGGCGACAGAGCCGGAATCCGTCGCGAGCTCCTCAGGTAATCAGTGATGCATGATTACTTTTAAAGGGTCATATATATTTTAATAATCAATTTGGCCGAATCATGTCATAGGCACAAAGAAGAAGAGAGGCCCCGTCACAGGAAAAGCTCTCGAGAAGATGGTGAGTAGCGTGGGGAGGATCCCCATCGATATTGACGGGGATGGCCACGTAGTATCGGGCGGGAAGTCGAGGACATACTCCGGCCGCGTGGGTGCTCTCATTAGGGATAGAGTCCCTATGTTGTGGTCCGACTGGGGCGAGGTCCCGCAGGAGGTTAAGGATATGGTCCACAACGCAATGTCGGTGAGTTTACAAAATAATATTATGTATTAAATTGTTGATTTCTCGAAAAGCTAAACTAATAATAAACGGTTAAATGCATGTGTGGTTTGAGGTTCCCGAGCACCTGAGGGACAGCTGGGCCGACGTTGTGCATGGGGGAAGGTACGTTGGGAAGTTAATGAAAAACAAAATTGTATGTGATATTAATAATATTTCTAATATTTTTGTTGTATCTATAGGTACAAGGAGTGGAAGAACGAGCTGCGGACCCATTGGACTACGCACGGGAACACACGTTCTGGTACCCCTGCTGAGTTCCAGTACAGGGAGTACGAGTGGCATTGGCTTCTGACATCAGAATTCAACAACCCTCGGAAAAAGGTATTTAAATAAATTAGTTAATTAATTTAAAAATAAGTACGTGCGTTTTAAAATATTCTACTAATAGTTTACTTTTTTCTTTGAAGGCGGTTTCCCGGGTGAACGCTCAGAACCGGCAACACAACACAAGGAACCATCATGCCGGTTCTAGACCGTTCGGTGTCTTCATGGACGAGGCGGCCAAGGAACATCCAGAAGTCAACCCGTACGTCTATACGTACGAGAAGGCATATCCTGACTCCGAGGAGGATATTGTAAGTCACCTTACGTTTTTAAATTTTTAAATTTATGTAAAAATCTTCATTAATAATTTTTTTCCTATCCATATAGGCGAGGGTGAGGGAGGCTACTGACGAGGTCATGAGTACCGTAGTGAGGGAGACATTCCCGGACACGCAGGAGGAAGAGATGTCCGAAGCCATGTCCAGATCGACACTTCGGATCTGACGATTGGGGCGAGGATCATGGGCACAACCTTCCCACCGAGAGGAAACAACTTCTACTGCCGAGGTCTAGGAAAGAGAGGCGAGGGGGTCCTAAAGACCACTCCAGGATTTCAACGAAAGGCAGCCTCGACCAGCAGCAGGACCACCACGACCACGATCAACAGGACGACTCAGTTAGAGTCGGAAGTTCAGAGACTACGAGATTTCTGTGCTGCTCAGGCTGCCTATAATGCCTCGTAGGCAGCCTTTAATGCCGCGCAGACAGCCTATGCTGCCGAGGTACAGGCCTTCAATCAGGCCCAGCAGCAGCAGCTGTTCCAGTACATGCGTGACTTTACAGCTGCCCAGATTCAGGGACTTCCGCCTCCGCCCATGCCTCCGTCCATGACGCTACCCCAGCCGCCGCAACCTCCGCAGCAGCCCCTAGAAGAGGACTTTAATTTAGACGATATAGACTTTACGTAGATGATATATACTTTTATGTAATTGATACTTTTATGTAGTTCATATATTCTTTTATGTGTTTGTTGTTGGTTATATGAAATTGTTAAATATGTTTTTTGCTGCTTGCTTGGAATGGTAATTCAGAAATTTTGGGGTTTTTTTTTTTACTGGAATGCACTTATAGCCGACGAAAAAAGCCTTAATTCGTCGGCTAAAGTTTAAAAAAAAAAAAAAAAAAGTTTAGCCGACGAAATAAGCTTTAATTCGTCGGATAAATGCCTATAAAGCCGACAAAAAATACTATATTTCGTCTGCTATAGATGTTTTATATTTTTTTATTACAAACTTTAGCCGACGAATATTTTAAATTATTCTTCGGCTAAAGTTTGGAAGATAACCGACGACACAAAATGTCGTCGGCTAAGGTATGACTATAGCAGACGAAATAATGTCGTCGGCTATAGTATGACTATAGCCGACGAAATAATGTCGTCGGCTTAAGGTTGGACTATAGCAGACGATATTATTTCGTCGGCTATAGTCATACTATAGCCGACGAAATTTTTCGTCTCGTCGGCTAAAGTCATTACAGACGACCCTTTCCCTACGACACTATAGCCGACGAACCTTCGTCGGCTAAGACCGTAGCCGACGAATTTTTTTAACAGGCTGACGAAAATTTTTCGTCGGCTAAAGTACTTGTCCTGGTAGTGAGAGGAGGTTGAGAGGAAGATGCTGCCAAATTTTGGTGACCATCGGAGGTCACCGGAGTTGGTCGCCGGCCACTGCCGAGAAAATGTTTTTGGTGGAGAAAAATGTGAGGAAATTAATGGAATAAGTTTTAGAATTTTTGGAGGAGTTTTGGATAGGTTTGAGAATTGTTGAAGTTTGATATTTTTGGCGGATTATTAATTTATAATCCGGCCATTGGATTTTATTTTGTGGAAGATGATTTTGAGGATGTCGGTAAAATTTGTAGAGTTTTGAGGTTGGCAGTGGAATTAAGATTTTGGAGGGTTAGGCTTGGTTGAGTGCGAATCATATTTAATTATGCATATTTTGTCGGTGTTTTATTTTAAGGAATTATTTTATGTTTGGAACAGGACGCGAGGAGGCTCGAGCAGAGGAGACCTCCGACCGACGTCAGGCTTAGGCCTAAGTTGTGAGTGGACCTTTGATTTAAATATTATGTTCGAAATGTTTTATCATTTGAATGATTTTCTGTTGTTGGATATTTTCCGAAATTGAGAATTTCGGTGATTATACTCGAGGTACAATTCCGAGAATAGTATGTATATGTTTAAATGCTAGCTAGCTATACATGATTTCCCCCATACGCGAGGCACAATTCCGGTACGGGTGACATGAGCGTTAGACACGAGTCTCGTAGCCCTGTGCGACTTTCTAATCTTGTATTTATTTATTCAAAGATGTCGTACAAGGAGTAAGCACGTATATATTACCACTCGGCCGCTTTCCCCCATATGCGAGGTACAATTCCGGTGTGGGGTGATGTGAGCGTTAGACGCAAGCATAGTAGCTTCGTATGATATATACTTTATTCAAGTTGTTCATAGATATCATGCCAAGGGTCAGGCGAGTGTGCATACATATTATATATATAATATCCAGGCCTGAGAGGCAATGTCTTCAAGTTTGGGAGTCTAGCCAGGCTGGACCCCAGTTCAGAGTCTTTCCAGTGGAGCTTTTGTTTTTGCCGCTGATGACAGCATTTCTTTTGGGGAAATATTATTGTTGTTGAGATTATTTTGTCCACTCACTCTGACGTGATGAAATATTTTCCCCTGGGCTTCTCACTCGTCACCTCCTACTAGGTACAGTCACTCATTTCTCCACTACTGTTCACCAGTAGGTCATCTGTTTAACCCACTAGGATTTCTAGTAGCTTCCGCTGTATTTCTTGTAGTAGCTCTGAATACTTTCGGAAAAATAACTGTATATTTTTTTATTTGGATTAGGTTGAAGAATTTATATTATTGGTTAAAAGTGTTCTTTAATTTTTCCGGGTTAGGGTTGTCCATTTTCAAGGGAAGTTTGCTGAGTCATTTGGTAAGTTTTCCTTGGAGGTGGTCCCCGCAGGACTCACCTCGGGTTTCAGGGTGAAATTTTGGGCGGGTCTTGACAACTGAGCATTTCTCAAAGTCCACAATATCAATCTTAGATGTTTGGCATGCTCCTTCTCACTTTTAGAGTACACCAAAATATCATCTATGAACATGATCACGAAGCGGTCAAGATATGGACTAAACACCATATTCATGAGATCCATGAACGCCGCAGGTGCATTAGTAAGTCCAAAAGGCATCATCACAAACTCATAATGACCATAGCATGATCGAAAGGCAGTCTTGGCTACGTCAATCTCTCGGATCCGCAACTGATGATAACCAGATCTCAAATCAATCTTTGAGAAAACAGAAGAACCTCTCAACTGATCAAACAAATCATCAATGCGAGGCAACGAATACTTATTCTTCACTGTGACTTGATTAAGCTTCCTATAATCAATGCATAGTCTCATGGTGCCATCTTTCTTCTTAACAAACAACACCGGGGCACCCCATGGAGATATGCTAGGCCAAATAAATTGTCTACCAACTCCTGCAGTTGAGTCTTCAACTCTTTCAATTCCGCTGGAGCCATTCTGTAAGGTGCCTATGAGATAGGCATAGTTCCAGGAAGTAACTCGACAGAAAAATCTATCTCCCTTACAGGAGGCAAACCAGGCAAGTCCTCGGGAAACATATCAGGGAACTCTCTTACTACAGGAATATCCTCTACTTCCAACACCTATACTTGTATCCACAACATGAGCTAATAATGCCTGACAGCCTTTATTTAACAATTTCCTGGCGGCCACACCTGATATCAGGCAACTCGAAATCACATCTCTTTCCCCCTGAAACACAACCTCAAATCCATCTAGACTCCGAAGCACCACTTCTTTTCAGAAACAATCTACCATAGCTCTATAAGTCTCCAAGAAATCCATCCCCAAGATCACATCAAACTCCACAATATTTAGAGGAATTAAATCGGCCTTGAAATTAAATCCCACTACTAGCACTTCACAACCACTAAACACCCATTCTATTTTCATCACCTCACCAGAGGGAAGAGACACATGCCACTCGCCAGGAAGAGACGATGATGGCACATTGGCATGGAGGGCGAATCTACTAGACATAAATAATGCGTAGCTCCAGGGTCAATTAATTAAAAGCTAGCTGACCAAAAATTAACAACGTACCAATGATGACATCTGGAGAAATACGACCCTCCTGCTGGGTCATAGCTTGAAGTCTAGCGCAAGTCATAGGACGTCCACGCTGACCACCACTCTGCTGAGAACCACTCCTGGCTACTGAACCACCGTGAGAACCACCACTGGGACCTCTAGCTGAAGGCTGACCGACTGGCTGAGTAGGGGCGGTCTTCTGTGCCAACAAAGGACAGTCTCTCCTGAAGTGATCAAGATCACCACACTCAAAACATCCAGATGACTGCTGTTGACCAAAGGAAAACATATGACCACCAGATGATCCCCCTTGGGAACTACCACCAGCACTATACTGACCTGTCTGCTGCCTACCCAACTGGCTCATGAAGAGTCTCCAGAAACATCCTCTAATTCTACTTCGAGGTCCAGAACCTGATCCTGCACTACTGCCACTACCTACTGAAGATCCATAAGCAGATGAGGAAGCGGCCTTTTTTGATGGACCCTGGCTGGGACCACCAAAATCTCGGGGCCGTGCACTATAAGTTCTCTTGGGCCGTGCACTATAAGTTCTCCATGGTTGCAGTAACCGCATCAAGAAAAGTCAGGTAGATGCCACCGATCATCTTATCTGTATACACTCCGCCAAGTGCTCCAACGAACATGTCAATCATGGTCCTCTCATCAGGAATCAAATAGGGCACATGGTAGCTCAAGGTAGTGAACCTCTGCTCAAACTCGATGACACCCTCATCATCCCTCTTCTTCATGTTCAGAAAATCCTACTGGATTCTAATTCTATGAGCATGACTGAAATACTGACCCAAGAAGAGCGTCTTAAGCTGCTCCCAAGTCATGTCCTATGCACCACCATTATTTCTGCTAGCGAGAGTCCACCAATGATGCGTTGAGTCATCCAGAAAAGTTACTGCCATCTTCACTTTCTTTTCTTCCGGCAGATCAGTGCTCTCAAAAGTCTTTTCCATCTTATCTACCTAAGTGTACGCATCAAGGGGTCCCTTGGCACCCTTGAACTCAATTGCCCTAGCATCGAAGACATCCTTCTTCTTCATAGACCGAGGTTGTTGAGCCCTATCTAACACACCTCTCAGTATATTCCCAATGGAATCAACTAATCATCTAACCTCATCACCATCATTGGCGTTGGTCAAGGTAGCTACACGGGGTCGGCGTCTAGGAGGCATAGTACCTGAGGAATGAGATATATATATATATATATATATATATATATATATATATATGCTAAGGACATCCTTATTTATTTAATGGTGCAGATTTCCTTAATAGACTCACTTCGCGATCATATTTTCTCATCATAGCCATTCAATCTTTAGGTATACATGACTTGATCATCACTTCAAAATTTCAGCTAATTTGTTGATAGTTCATTCAAAACTTTGATTTACTATTATAAACAGGAACGATCCATGTTGAACAGATTCGTTTGCTCATTATAATCATATAGTTTCGATACCTTAACGATCACCAAATTAGCTGAAAATTTGTAGAGATGATTATGTCATATATATATATATATAGGCTTTCTTAGCTAAGGAGGTCCTTATTTATTCTTACGGTGTAGATTTCCACTTTTTAATCGAATTTTCATATCTTCACCGTTTAGTCTTTAGATACTAAATGTATAGATTATCTTTACAAAATTTCAGCCAAAAGTAAGGACCTCCTTAAACTCTTTTTATTAAGGAAAGATTACTCTGCCAACACCAACATCCACTTTCAGAATGCAATGAGAGTGGTGAGTTGTAACTGATTTATTAGGGTAAGAAGTTTATTGGGGGACAGTAAACTTCTCCTAGGTTTTGTTTGTTGCTTGTTCTCTTAGTTTATTTGAGTTGTAATTTACTTGTGTGTTGGAACCAACAGGAGAAGCACATTATGGTGTTCGTCAAACGCGTACATGATTCTCAGCCAAGAGTTGGACCTTGAGGAATGGAGGGAAAACTATGGCGAGCAAGACAACCTAGGAATAGAGGTTGACGGTTACTCGATGATGAATGCTGAAGAGAAAAGAACAAGAAGATGGATGCTGGACCAAAACATTTATCAAGCAAGATACCAGCTGATTGATGTCTTATCCTGCCCGCAACAAAAGTGTTCATCATAAGTACCTTTAAACTACATTTAAACCGTTTTATTGGGGTCAGAAATTACTTGTCTGTTTTGTTGGGGTAAAAAATTTAGTAACACTGTTTCTTAATACATTACAGGTTAGACTGTGGACCATTTTTACTCCACTTTATAGAGAGCCTATGTCATGGGAAAAATCCGACAAAAGATGGTGGTAATGAAATGAGGAAGAAGATGCTACTAAAGTTCATGGACATCAATATAGAAAAAGATTAATGCCACTTTAGATGTAGGATCTTGAAAAATGTGAAAATATGTAGTATTTTGGTAGTGTTGCAAGAACATATGAATTATCTTCAACTTCAGTGCCAGAACTTGTTCTTTTATTTTGGTCTATTCCTTTGATCTTTCTCTCAGTTTCAGTTATCTTTGGTTGTCAGTTTCAATTTTTTTTTGTTACAGGGTGGTTATTGGGGGTCAGTAAACTTTAGTTGCTCTGTTCAAGAAAATTACTGACCCTAAATAATTTTTCATCCTTGAGAGTTTACAACCCCATTATGTTATTAGAGGATGCTTGTTGGTCTATTCCTTTAATCTTTCTGTCAATTCCAGTTATCTTTGGTTGTCAGTTTCAGTTTTTTTGTTACAGGGTGGTTACTAGGGGTCAGTAAACTTTGGTTGCTCTGTTTAGGGAAATTACTGACCCCCAATAATTTTTCATACTTAGAGAGTTTACTATCTCATTATGTTATTAGAGGATGCTTGTTGGTCTATTCCTTTAATCTTTCTGTAAGTTTCAGTTATCTTTGGTTGTGAGTTTCAGTTTTTATTTTGTTACATGGTGGTTACTGGGGGTCATTAAACTTTGGTTGCTCTGTCCAAAAAAATTACTGACCCCCAATAATTTTCCATACTTGAGAGTATACTACCCCATTATGTTATTAGAGCATGCTTGTTGGTCTATTCCTTTCATTTTTCTGCCAGTTTCAGTTATCTTTAGTTGTCAGTTTCAGTTTTTTTTTGTTACAGGGTGGTTACTGGGGGTCAGAAAACTTTGGTTACTCTGTTCAGGAAAATTACTGACCCCCAATAATTTTCCATACTTGAGAGTTTACTACTCATTATGTCATTAGAGGATGCTTGAAAGGTATCTAAGTAGTAACAATCATCCAAAAACTTTGGTTGCTCTGGTAAGGAAAATTACTGACCCCCAATAATTTTCCACACTTCAACATATATGAGCATATAAAAGCTGGAAGCATTCCAAAGTAAAGAAAAGACCTGAAAAAGAGTAAAACAAACATCCAAGTATCAAACTCGAAAAAAATCAAGGGATGCGTTGTATTAAGTAATACAGAAAATTAAAGAGAATCAAACCGAGAAGCAACTGAAGAGCAAACTAAAGCCCGATCTCTATCCATCGACTAAGAGATTTTAATCTAGATCTATTAATGTATGTTGTTCATATCGCTTAATCTTCACCTTATACCTCTAGTTAGGGCCCTAATCTCGTTTGAGAGCACATGACATTGTGATTTCGTTTGTTGTTGGGGCGTTTCGAATTCGCATATTTGAGAAAATTTCGGCAACATCTTCCCCAAGTGCACGAATATCTATACCTAGATGCACTCGAGGAACAATAAAGGAAGATCCTGTCAAAATATATATACCCACAACCGAAAACGAAACGCACCAACAACAAACGGAATCTCAATGTCATAGGCACCCAGACTATCCAAATATGGAACAATTCGAAAACCATTATGTTAGACACAGTTGTAACATAATGGTTCTCGAATGGGATTTCTAAGGGTAACAATATATATATTGATCAATGTACGTATAAGAATATTATTAATGTATCTTAATTACATGATTCATCATTTAATTTTTTTTCATTTGAATACATAAATGATTTTTGCATGAAAACGAAAATTTGATAAATATATATATTATTTACATAATTATTAATCATACAGATAGAAGCTAAAGATATATATATATATATATATGAATATATATATATATATATATATATACAAACATAATATTATACACACATATATATTATATTGTACGTACAAACATATTATACACACAAAAGCTAGATATATATATATATACACACACCGTAAAAATTACAACATGCATGTATATATACACTATCAAAGTTACATATATTATGAATTAAAATTTGTTTAGTCCTCGTGGTTTGAAGTCGATATTTGTTTAGTCCTTGTGGTTTTATTTTAATCTGAATAGTCCTTAAAGTCACAATTTTTCATTCAAATAATCCTTAGGGTTTTATTTTAATCTGAATAGTCCTTAGAGTCATGATTTTTCATCCAAATAGTCCTTCCGATTCATTTTCTCAGTTAAAGGCCATAAAGACTATTTGGATGAAAAATCATGACTTTAAGGACTATTCAGATTAAAATAAAACTATAAGGACTATTTAGATGAAAATTGTGACTTTAAGGACTATTCAGATTAAAATAAAACTAAAGAACTAAACAGATGTCGACTTCAAACCACAAAGACTATACAATATTTTACCCTTATATTATCGTCACAAGTATAAACAACATTCCATCAAAATTGGACCGGTAATTAAAGTTGTCGGAAAATATGCCTAAATGAAGAAAGTAGATGAATTAAAGTAGTTACATACGTACCTAGGAGAGAAGCAACTCTTGAAGATCGATCAAATTCATGAAGAAAAGCTTCCAAAACAACATTTAATTGTTCTCTCTTCTGGGCAGAGGTGTATAAATGATGTGTTTACTTAGCAGACGAAATAATATGTCGCCTAAGACGAAAGACGTTGGCAAAAATATATTCATTATGCGTTGTGTCAGGCAATAATGCATTTCTTAGTTAACGGAAAAAAACGTCGGCTAAGAAAGACATATTCGTCACCCAAGAATTACTTAGCCGACGCCACATGATTCGTCGCACATGATTCACAAGACCAGCCTTACCGTCGGAAATGGGTCGTCGCCTAGGACGATCCTAGTCGACAAAGAGTGTCGACAGTCAGTTTCCGTCGCCTAAGATTTACTAAGTCGACAAAAATATGCCGACGAAAGATATTCGTCGCCTAAGCGTTACTAGGCCGACGAAAATGGCCAACGAAAAATATTCGTCGCCTAAAATTTACTAAGCCGACAAAAATATGCCGACGAAAGATATTCGTCGCCTAAGCGTTACTATGCCGACGAAAAATGGCCAACGGAAAATATTCGTCGCCTAAGATTTACTATGTCGACAGAACTTAAACGACGAATGTTGTTTCGTCTGCTAGAAATATCTCAGTCGACGGATATCCTCAACCGTTTCTTTCCGTCGCCTAAGTAGATCTTAGGCGACGATTGTGGTGTCATATACGACGGTTAAGTTTCCGTCGATGAAGACGAACTTAGCCGATGAAATTATTTTTTTCCGTCGGCTAAGACGATATTTCCTGTAGTGCTAGCAAGCACATAATGAAACCAATTTGAACAACATACTTCCTCAGTTTATCTCTAAAATCTTCAATACTCTCAAATTTATGCCCCAATAGAAAATTTCATCGATGTCACATTTTCAACATTTTTTCCTTCATAAGGCCACCCTCAGTTTTTTATCTATATAAGTCAACTTTATGGGTCAGATTTGTCATCTTACTTCTACACCATACCCAAAATACCCTCCCCTCTCTCTACCAAAATCAGTTTATCTTTCCCCGTTGAAATCTCTCTCTCCCTCTCTCTCTGCGACAAGAAAACTGACCAAAACCTGAGCCTGATCGAAACCCTAAACCGAGCCGTACCCGATCCCTTGCCGAACCCTAAGCCTTAGGGCCTCTGTTGCCTTATAGAAAATTTATGCCCCAATAGAAAATTTCATCGAAGTCACATTTTCAACATTTTTTTCCTTCATAAGGCCACCCTCAGTTTTTTATCTATATAAGTCAACTTTATGGGTCAGATTTGTCATCTTACTTTTACACCATACCCAAAATACCGTCCCCTCTCTCTACCAAAATCAGTTTCTCTTTCCCCGTTGAAATCTCTCTCTCTCTCTCTCTCTCTCTGCGACAAGAAAACTGACCAAAACCTGAGCCTGATCGAAACCCTAAACCGACCCGTACCCGATCCCTTGTCGAACCCTAAGCCTTAGGGCCTCTGTTGCTGTCACGCCCCTATTTTTTGAAAGATAATTTCAAAAATTTTCGCATGATATATCCTAAAATATTAACATCCCAAAACCTGTTTCAACAAAAAAATCAAGGAAAATTAACTCAATGCGTAATGTAAATTTACACACAATCCCAAATTGAGTTAAATATTACATTTCCATGTTTACATAACTTGAGAACAAGACAGGAAACGCTCAGATGAGTTTAATAATTCCTATTCCCGTGAATATAAAAGAATATACAAAGACACACCCAAAACCCAACAAAAAACCCTGCCACTACGCCTCCATCTCAACCCTGCTGATCCTCACTTGCATGCCTAACCCTTACACCAAGAAATGGTGCACCGGGTTGTAAACAACAAACCCGGTGAGCTAAAAAGCTCGTATGAGTAAACTCAAAAACATCACAACATTTATCACATCCAATATTCATAAGAGAGATTGGATCAGTAATTTCAAACCACGCATCAAACACATTACCCAAGAGATGTACCCATGAGTCCCAGATATTTAATAAAATACCTCTCATGACCTACAACAACACTATGTGTACCCATGGGTCCCAGATACCATACAGTATCTCCCATGACCTACACTGACAGACGGACTAGAGCTCTATTCTTAACAGTAACCAATCACCCGGACAAAGGCTTGGAATCCGGTTTGACTGTCTAATATCAATACAAAAATGATAAATAGCATCTTAACCGCAACCAATCACCCAAAAAGGGCTTGGAACCTGGTTTGGCTATTTATCCAACAATCATAAAAAATTTCACAACATTATCCACAACAACACAAGATCACAATTATTATTCTCAACAACATAATATATATCACATCATTATTCTTAACATCACAATATAAAGAAAACTTGTTTTTATCTTACCTATGAGCCGTTGGCGATCAAGTACATATAATTTTAAAACAATTAAAAGCACAATATTAAAACCAACATCATCATCATTATCATTATATAACCATAATATCCTTAGGTTCAAAAGTGAACCTTGGTGAGATTTACTCACCTAAGTACCCAGCTGCAAATTCCACAACCAAATTTAGCAAGCGAAACACAACTTCACAACCACCTAAAAACACACAATTAAAACCTTAGTAACTAAAAATACTATAGGCTAACACAAAACCCTCAACTATCCCTTAAATCAAGAGATGACAACTTCCAAAGTTGTCGAACTTTGAGATCCTCAACTATCCCTTAAATCGACAGGCTCACAGCAGTAAGGACTACCTAACCCAGAAAACTAGGGCTGCAACTCAACCGGACGCGCCGCCACGCGCCGCCACAGGCGGCGGCGAGTGGGCCTCATGCGCCACCCCATACTTCCGAATTTGAGAAAACTCCCAACAGCAAAGTTGAAGCTTGAAGCAAGGGGAGTAACTTTCATACCTGAGACTTCGACCAAAAATGACCGGAACTGGCCGGAAACCGCCCGAACAGTGACCAGAATTTTCAAAGGCCAAATCTGCAAAACCGGCCTTAAAACCTTAAAAACTTGCTTCAATCCGTGCCTAAACACTACCAGGGAAAAGAGAGGATCAAAACTCACCTAAGAAGGTACCCCGTCGTCACCGTACACGTTAGCTCCGACCGTGGCACAGCTGCTCACTTTCCGGCAACACAGCCCTGATTCCGGCGCCCCACACCGAGCAGCAGTTGCCCTGCCTTGAAGAGCACCCTTGTGGGTGTCGAACGGGACCGGTGGCTGTCCAAACGGCGGCCGGACGGAGGAGCTAGCTCCGGCAAAAAACTGGTTCTCGGGGAAGCTCGGGAGAGGAAAAGAGTGAAGGGAAATGAAGAGAGAAAAAAGAAAAGTCGGGTGAGGTGCGTGAGGAGAGAGAGAGTTGCTTTTAAATGTTAGGGTTTCCTAAAATAACCCATACAAAATTTCCCACGTAAACACTTTCCACACCCGGAACCTAACTTCCTTTGACCACAACTTTCTCTCACAACTTCCTATTTAAGCGTGCCGCGTGTCTACGAACTTGTATCGACAAGCTCTACAACTTTCACGAAGGAAGTTTTCGAAGATAACTTACGGAAAATAAAGTCAACTTTTGGCCTATAAAAAAATCAAGGCAACTTAAATAAACTCCCGAAACTTCAACTTCGCAAAAACCCAAGAATTTTCATGAATAATCCTTCATTAAATAAGGGAATACTACAAGGAAAACAATTATGAAATCTAGGGTATTACAATCTACCCCCCTTAAAGGAATTTCGCCCCGAAATTCAAAGATACTAATCCAAAAACAACTTGGGGTACTCAGCCCTCATATCTGACTCTAACTCCCAAGATGCATCACCCTCATCATGGTGACTCCAACACACCTTAACCAATTCGACCTCCTTCCTTCGAAGCCTCTTGGTTGATCTATCCAAGATTCGAACCGGTTCAACAACAAAGGTTGCATCCGCATTCACCTTGATAGAACTATAATCAATTACATGAGATGCATCCGGAACATACTTCCTCAATAAGGACACATGAAACACATTGTGCACCCCGGACATGGTAGGAGGTAAGGCAAGCCGATAAGCCAAATCTCCTACTTTCTCCAAAATCTCAAAAGGCCCCACATACCTAGGAGTCAACTTCCCCTTCTTGCCAAATCTCACCACCCCTTTCGTAGGTGAGACCTTCAAGAACACAAGATCCCCAACATCAAACTCTACTTGCCTCCTCTTCAAGTCGGCATAGCTCTTTTGCCTGCTTTGCGCCGTTCGGATCCTATCTCAGATAATAGAGACCTTCTCAGTCATCTCTTGAACAATATCAGGACCCAACAGCTCACTGTCACCTACCTCCGCCCAACAAATAGGTGATCTACACGGCCTCCCATAGAGTGCCTCATATGGTGCCATGCCGATACTAGAGTGATAGCTATTATTGTAGGCAAACTCAATCAATTGGAGGTGATCCTCCCAACTTCCCTTGAAGTCCATGACACAAGCCCTCAGCATATCTTCTAACACCTGATTCACCCGCTCAGTCTGCCCATCAGTCTGAGGGTGAAATGATGTACTCATGTCTAAGGTAGTACCCATGGCTTTCTGAAAGCCACCCCAAAACTTTGAAGTGAATCGGGGGTCTCTATCTGAAACAATCGAAGTAGGCACTCCATGAAGTCTCACTATCTCCTTCACATACAACTTGCATAAGGCATCTACCGTGTACGACATCGACACGGGAAGGAAATGCGCTGACTTCGTCAAACGGTCCACAATCACCCATATAGCATCATGTCCAATCTTGGACTTAGGCAGTCCAGTCACAAAGTCCATGGAAATCTGCTCCCATTTCCAAGTAGGAATAGATAATGGCTGCAACAAGCCTCCGGGCCTCTGATGCTCCGCCTTCACCTGCTGACAAGTGAGGCACTTGGACACATACTCTGCTACATCTTTCTTCATCCCTTTCCACCAAAACTGTCTACGCATGACTTTATACATCTTGGTGCTCCCTGGGTGCACTGTATAACGAGATCGATGTACCTCTCATAGGATTTCTCCCTTGAGATCACAACTATCGGGAACACATAATCTCCATCTATACCTCAATCCACCATCTAATCCAACCGACCACTCAGAAGGACAATCATCTAACAAGTCCACCACTAACTCCGCCACCTTAGCACGTGAGAACTCGTCATGTGCCTGGCCCTGGATAATCCTGGAAATCAAGGTGGGCTGCACAGATGCGCTTCCAAGGAAAATCCCCTGTTCCTTGCCCGATGGAAGAATGCCAAACTCAGAAGCAGTCTCCAACATGAGCCACTCCTGCACCATCATAGAAGCGACTATACCCCTAGGCTTCCTGCTCAATGCATCCGCCACTACATTGACTTTCCCAGGGTGATACTCCAAAGTGAAGTCATAGTCCTTAAGGAGCTCCATCCACCTCCTTTGCCTCATGTTCAAATCTTTCTGAGAGAATAAATACTTCAAACTCTAATGATCAGAAAAGAGTTCGAACTTCTCTCCATACAAGTAATGCCTCCAAATCTTCAAGGCAAAAACTACCGCGGCTAACTCTAGGTCATGAGTGGGGTAATTCTTCTCATGAATCTTCAACTGTCTAGAGCCATAAGCCACAACACTGCCAAGCTGCATTAACACACAACCCAAACCCCGATGAGATGCATCGCTATAAACAACATAGCCAACACCACTAATAGGAATGACCAACATTGGGGCGGTAGTCAACCTAGTCTTCAACTCCTCAAAAGCTTTTTCACACTCTTCGGTCCACAAAAACTTGGCATCCTTCTTTGTCAACTTGGTCAAAGAAGAGACAATGCTAGAAAATCCCTCAATAAATCTCCGGTAGTATCCTGCCAACCCAAGAAAACTACGGATCTCTGTAGGAGTAGTGGGACGACTCCAATTCAACACCGCCTCCACCTTAGAGGGATCCACCGAAATCCCCTCCTTTGATACCACATGACCAAGGAACTTGACCTCTTCCTTTCAAAACTCACACTTCCCAAACTTTGCATACAACTTGGCCTCCCTAAGAACCTGTAGTACGATCCGTAGATGCCTATCATGATCCTCCAAAGTCTTGGAGTAAATCAAAATATCATCCACAAATACTACTACAAACACATCCAAATAAGGACTGAACATGCGGTTCATAAAATCCATAAAAGCAGCAGGGGCATTGGTTAGACCAAAAGGCATAACAACGAACTCGTAATGCCCATATCTAGACCTGAATGCGGTCTTCGGAATATCCTCCTCCTTCACCCTCAACTGGTGATAACCGGACCTCAGGTCAATCTTAGAGAATACCGTAGCACCTCTAAGCTGATCAAACAAATCATCAATCCTAGGTAAGGGATACCTATTCTTGATGGTCACCTTATTCAACTCCCGATAGTCCACACACAATCAGAGTGTATCATCCTTCTTCCTCACAAATAAAACTGGTGCACCCCAAGGCGAGGTGCTAGGTCTAATGAATCCCTGCTCAAGAAGACCCTCAATCTGAACCTTCAACTCCTGAAGTTCAATTCTCCCCATTTGATAAGGAGTCTTTGATACGGATGAAGTACCTGGTACCACATCGATAGCAAACTCCACTACCCTCTTAGGAGGTAATCCCGGAATCTCCTGGAACACATCATTAAACTCAGAGACCACTACAATATCCGCAATACCCACGGTATTATCGGTAGCCTCAATGTGTGCCAACACTCCTTCCCACATGGCAGTGTCTGACCTATGACAACGATAGCGAAAACTCGGCTGTCCAGGAATGTGGAAAGACACCACCATATCAAAACAGTCAATCATAGCATGGTTTGACCTTAGCCAATCCACTCCCAAAATAACATCATAAGAGCGGTCTGGAATTACAATGAGAGAAGCAAGGAACTCTCTACCACTAATCACTATAGGGCATGCTTCACACAAAGTGCCAAGCTCAATCGAAACACCGAGAGGCGAAGAAACACAGAAGGATCTAGTAAGCGGTGTCGGAGTCAAGCCTAATGCCCTCACCACCGAGCTCGATATGAAGGAATGGGTTGCCCACGTATCAAACAGCACTGAAGCAAGCAGATCAAAAACAAGAATGCTACCTTCCACTCCTGCACCACGCCGACCGATGGCATAAACTCTAGCTGGCGCTGGAAGTAATGGTCTCTGCTAAACACCCTGCCCTCCAGCCCGAGGTCGGGTGCAATCCCTAGCAAAATGTCATGCCTGCCCACAAGCGAAGCATCCCTGCCTCCTGGGCTTCATGCATGCCGAAGAGAAGTGGCCCGGCTCACCACAGTTGAAACACTTCAGTGGTGCTGCCTGCCTAACAGGTGGAGCCCTAAAAGGGGCAGCAGCTGCTCTAGCTGGAGCCAGCTGGTGAGTCCGCCGCCTCTTCCCAAAACCACCTCTGTGGTCCTCTGCACTGCTACTCCCAGCCAGGGCCTTGCCCTTCCCCTGAACATCTCTATGCCTCTCTACCTCATGCATCGCCTCCTCCTGCTCAACTGCAAGGGCACTCTCAACCGCCTCTGCTAGAGTAGCAATCTGGTGTGAAGTCACCAGCTTCCAGAGCTCATGCCACAAACCCCGAATGAACTTCTGTGCCAAATCCACTGCATCCATATCTCTAGCAAAACGATACAGCTGAGAAAAACGGGCCTCATAATCCCTGACACTCATCGGGCCCTGCACTAGAGCTATGAACTCAAGCTCCAACTGCTCCCTCACTGTAACAGGAAAATACTTCTCCCGAAAGAGCTGAACAAACCCCTCCCAAGTCAAGGCAGTCACATCTCTGGATCTCTCTACCCCGCTCCACCATACCCGTGCCTCATCCTTGAGAAGGAACGCAGCAATACGCATCTTCTCAATCTCTGTACACGTGATCATGGTGAAGTATGTCTCAATGCCCTCTATCCAATGATCAGCTACGAGGTAGTCTGTACCTCCCAGAAAGGAAGGCACTCCTAACCTGATGATACCCTGAGCCAGCCTAGCCAATCGTAGACCATCATCTACTGCAACAGGCACCGGCACCTCCAACACTACCTCGTCCTCAAAAAAGTCATCCACAGGTGGAGCCCTACCTCCACCTCTGGCCCCACCTGCCCCTCTGGCTCTACCGGCACCTCTAGCCCTACCTCGGCCTCTAGCTCTCCCTCGCGGAGGATCCATCACCTAAGAATCAAGCAAACCTTGTATAACTCATGCATAAAACGTAAACCAATGTATAAGTCAAATGCGACATTTATTAACCAAGGCACTAACTCAAGATGGAACACCAAGATTTAAAATTCCACCAACAGAGTACTCTCTACTCTGACATCCTATTAACCTAGAGGCGACACCTAACCCTTCACATACCCAATGAAAAATCAATACCGAAGAGCTTATGATGGTGATCCGCTGCAGTCGGGCCATCACTCCGAAGTATTGATTATCACCAAATATGTAACCCTCGCTCTGATACCAACTGTCACGCCCCTATTTTTTTAAAGATAATTTCAAAAAAATTCGCATGATATATCCTAAAATATTAACATCCCAAAACCTGTTTCAACAAAAAAATCAAGGAAAATTAACTCAATGCGTAATGTAAATTTACACACAATCCCAAATTGAGTTAAATATTACATTTCCTTGTTTACATAACTTGAGAACAAGACAGGAAACGCTCACACGAGTTTAATAATTCCTATTCCCGTGAATATAAAAGAATATACAAAGACACACCCAAAACCCAACAAAAAACCCTGCCACTACGCCTCCATCTCAACCATGCTGATCCTCACCTGCAGGTCTAACCCCTACACCAAGAAATGGCGCACAGGGTTGTAAACAACAAACCCGGTGAGCTAAAAAGCTCGTATGAGTAAACTCAAAAACATCACAACATTTATCACATCCAATATTCATAAGAGAGATTGGATCAGTAATTTCAAACCACGCATCAAACACATTACCCAAGAGATGTACCCATGAGTCCCAGATATTTAATAAAATACCTCTCATGACCTACAACAACACTGTGTGTACCCATGAGTCCCAGATACCATACAATATCTCCCATGACCTACACTGACAGACGGACTAGAGCTCTATTCCTAACCGTAACCAATCACCCGGCCAAAGGCTTGGAACCCGATTTGACTGTCTAATATTAATACAAAAATGATAAATAGCATCTTAACCGCAACCAATCACCCAAAAAGGGCTTGGAACCCGGTTTGGCTATTTATCCAACAATCATAAAAAATTTCACAACATTATCCACAACAACACAAGATCACAATTATTATTCTCAACAACATAATATATATCACATCATTATTCTTAACATCACAATATAAAGAAAACTTGTTTTTATCTTACCTATGAGCCGTTGGCGATCAAGCTTATATAATTTTAAAACAATTAAAAGCATAATATTAAAACCAACATCATCATAATTATCATTATATAACCATAATATCCTTAGGTTCAAAAGTGAACCTTGGTGAGATTTACTCACCTAAGTATCCAGCTGCAAATTCCACAACCAAATTTAGCAAGCGAAACACAACATCACAACCACCTAAAAACACACAATTAAAACCTTAGTAACTAAAAATACTATAGGCTAACACAAAACCCTCAACTATCTCTTAAATCAAGAGATGACAACTTTCCAAAGTTGTCGAACTTAGAGACCCACAAAGGCTGCCTCTAATCCTCCATTCCTAACTCAAACCTCCACCAAACCTAAAATCACATTTAACGTTCTAACATGCCAACATTTCTTAAAAACTAACCATACTACCACTCAGTAGTAAGGACTACCTAACACAGAAAACTAGGGCTGCAACTCAACCGGACGCGCCGCCATAGGCGGCGGCGAGTGGGCCTCACGCGCCACCCCATACTTCCGAATTTGAGAAAACTCCCAACAGCAAAGTTGAGGCTTGAAGCAAGGGGAGTAACTTTCATACCTGAGACTTCGACCAAAAATGGCCGGAACTGGCCGGAAACCGCCCGAACAGTGACCAGAATTTTTAAAGGCCAAATCTGCAAAACCGGCCTTAAAACCTTAAAAACTTACTTCAATCCGTGCCTAAACACTACCAGGGAAAAGAGAGGATCAAAACTCACCTAAGAAGGTACCCCGTCGCCGCCGTACACTGCAGATCCGACCGTGGCACAGCTGCTCACTTTCCGGCAACACAGCCCCGATTTCGGCGCGCCACACCGAGCAGCAGCTACCCTGCCTTGAAGAGCACCATTGTGGGAGTCGAACGGGACCCGTGGCGGTTCAAACGGCGGCCGGACGGAGGAGCTAGCTCCGGCAAAAAACTGGTTCTCGGGGAAGCTCGGGAGAGGAAAAGGGAGAAGGGAAAAGAAGAGAGAAAAAAGAAAAGTCAGGTGAGGTGCGTGAGGAGAGAGAGAGAGCTGCTTTTAAATGTTAGGGTTTCCTAAAATAACCCACACAAAATTTCCCACTTAAACACTTTCCACACCCGGAACCTAACTTCCTTTGACCACAACTTTCTCTCACAACTTCCGATTTAAGCGTGCCGCGTGTCTACGAACTCGTATCGACAAGCTCTACAACTTTCACGAAGGAAGTTTTCGAAGATAACTTACGAAAAATAAAGTCAACTTTTGGCTTATAAAAAAATCAAGGCAACTTAAATAAACTCCCGAAACTTCAACTTCGCAAAAACCCAAGAATTTTCATGAATAATCCTTCATTAAATAAGGGAATACTACAAGGAAAACAATTATGAAATCTAGGGTATTACAGTTGCCTTATATAACCTCTACGTCATCTCCCTTCATCCTCGGTACATCATCGATGCTGATAGCAACGCCGCCGCCTCCGTGTCCTCAATCTCATCAAAGTCCAAACCCGACCCGAACGTCGTCTTCCTAATTTTGATTCGACCTTGACCTTGATGTCTTCTGATTCGAACTCGACCTCGACTCCGCCGGCTTGACGACGACGACGATGCCTTCTGATTTGATCCGCTTGCTCTTCCCCCTCCTCCTCTAACAATAAGGTTCAGCTTGCTCTTCTCCCTCAAGTCCTTGGCCCCCAAGATGGACCCATCGTACTCTCTCTCTCTTAGATCTTCTGCTATTTTGTGAATTTGAAGGGACTCGTTGTACGGATTTAGCTATTGAATAACTTTTCTATCTTTCATAGATCAGTAGTTTTCCATGATAGTACATACGACATAAGTATATTTTTAACAGTTATAGTACGTATTTTTTCGTCTTTGTGATAGTATATGTTTCACATGTGATAGTATTTTTCAACACTGTGAAATTATGGATATCTCCATATTTGTTAGACATGTGCATGTTACATGTTTACTTTGACGTTTCATAAATTAAGAAGCGATCGATAGATGATTCTGATTGTTAATTAATCCTACATTGTAAGATAAATTTTTTAAAAATAGGGTAGCGAGCGCACGGTTTCATAAATGAGGACGTCCTCATTGTGAAAATTGCACCGATATAAATGTTTATACTTCTTTTCCTAGGAATATTTTTTACTCTAAATAAATTGTTGTGTATGTAATACCCTAGATTTTCATATCATTTTTTCCTTGTATTATGCCTTTAGTTAATGAAGGATTATTCATGAAAATTCTTGGGTTTATGCGAAGTTGAAGTTTCGGGAGTTTATTTAAGTTGCCTTGATTTTTAATAGACCAAAAGTTGACTTTATTTTTCGTAAGTTATCTTCAAAAACTTCCTTCGTGAAAGTTGTTGAGCTTGTCGATACGAGTTCGTAGACACGCGGCACGCTTAAATCGGAAGTTGTGAGAGAAAGTTGTGGTCAAAGGAAGTTAGGTTCCGGGTGTGGAAAGTGTTTGAGTGGGAAATTGTGTGTGGGTTATTTTTTTTGGAAACCCTAGCATTTAAGCAGCTCTCTCTCTCTCCTCACACACCCCACCCGTCCTCACTGTTTCTTTTTCTTTCTCTCTTCTTTTTCCCTTCACTCTTTTCTCTCTCCCGAACTCACCGCACGCCAGACTTCCGCCGGAGCTAGCTCTGCCGTCCGACCGCCATTTGGACCGCCGCCGGTCTCGTTCGACTCCCACAAGTGCCCTCTACAAGGCTGGGCAGCTGCTGCTCGGAGTAGGACGCCGGAAACGACGTTTTGGCCGGCAAAAAGGGGCTGTGGTGCCACCGGTCGGAACCGCCGTGTACGGCGGCGACGGGGTACTTTCTTTGATTTGGCTTCGAAATTTCTGGTCACTGTGCGGGCGGTTTTCCGGCCAGTTCCGGCCATTTTTGGTCGAAGTCTCAGGTGGTTGTGAAGTTGTGTTCGCTTGCTAATTTTGGTTGTGGAAATTGCAGCTGGATATCTAGGTGAGTAAATCTCACCAAGGTTCACTTTTGAACCTAAGGATATTGTGGTTATATAATGATAATGATGATGATGTTGGTTTTAATATTATGCTTTTAAATTGTTTTAAAATTTCATGAGCTTGATCGCCAACGGCTCATAGGTAAGATAAAAACAAGTTTTCTTTATATTATGATGTTGTGATTAATGATGCGATATATTTTATGTTGTTGAGAATAATAATTGTGATCTTGTGTTGTTGTGGATAATGTTGTGAAAATTTTTATGATTGTTGGATAAATAGCCAAACCGGGTTCCAAGCCCCTTTTTGGGTGATTGGTTGCGGTTAAAGATGCTATTTATCATTTTTTGTGGTGATGTTAGACAGTCAAACCGGGATCCCAAGCCTTTGGCCGGGTGATTGGGTACGGTAGGAATAGAGCTCTAGTCTGTCTGTCAGTGTAGGTCATGGGAGATACTGTATAGTATCTGGGACCCATGGGTACACATAGTGTTGTTGTAGGTCATGAGAGGTATTTTATTAAATATCTGGGACTCATGGGTACATCTTTTGGAAATGTGTTTGATGTGTGGTTTTGAAATTACTGATCCAATCTCTCTTATGAATATTGGATGTGATAAATGTTGTGATATTTTTGAGTTTACTCATACGAGCTTTTTAGCTTACCGGGTTTGTTGTTTACAACCCGGTGCACCATATTTTTGGTGTAGGGGTTAGACCTGCAGGTGAGGATCAGCAGGGTTGATATGGAGGCGTAGTGGCAGAGTTTTTTTGTTGGGTTTGAGGTGTGTTTGTATATTCTTTTATATTCATGGGGATATGAATTGTTAAACTCATATGAGCGTTTCCTCTCTTGTTCTAAAGTTATGTAAAACAAGGAAATGTAATATCTAACTCAAATTGGGGTTGTGTGTAAATTTATTTTACGCATTGAGTTTATTTTCCTTGTTTGTTTCGTTGAAACAGGTTTTGGGATGTTAATATTTTAGGATATATCATGCCAATTTTTTTTGAAATTATCTTTCGAAAAATAGGGTCGTGACAGTGTACGTGTGTATAACTGTAATGCATATATATAATGTATAATCAAGATTAGAGAAATAAGAGATATCCCTATAGATTAAGACAGGATTGGCTCTATTGTTTTAGATTTAGTCCATTGATGGCAATAGCACATCACGTAGAAGTTAGGTGTGGGACGAGGCGCTAGATACCAGATGGTGCCGGTTACAGACGGCCATAAACAAACAACCTCCCCAGCCGGCAATCTCATAAATTGGCAGCTCACACTACCCAGATAGCATGCATAAATTAATTAAATTAGTTTCTTAATTTATTAATTAATATTTTCCTCCTCTACGTACGTGATTCCTTTATAAGCCTCCTAAGCTGGAGGACTCAGTCATTGATCTCCTCCATCTCTGAAATTCTCTAAAACAATTCTCCATCTTGATCGCTCTCAGAAATGGCCAAGTTATCACATCAGAACCAGAAAGCCAATGGAAATAATAATGCAACTACTGCTGCTGCTGCTGCTGTGAATAATGCAAAAGCAGTTAATAAAACTGCAGTCACGAAGGTGAAACGAACGAGGAGAAGCGTGCCGAGAGACTCCCCGCCTCAACGCAGCTCCATTTATCGAGGCGTCACAAGGTTCATACACACCTATATATATTGCATACAGATTGGTTCTTCTTAACTAGTTCTCTAGCTTCATGCTAAGTTTCTGGGTTCGTTTTCCTTCAACCTCCTAATTCGATCATTCCTAGCTAAACTACGTTTTCTCTGCGGTTACTTGTTCAGGCACCGATGGACTGGCCGTTATGAGGCTCATCTGTGGGACAAAAATTGCTGGAATGAATCACAAAACAAGAAAGGCCGTCAAGGTTAGCAATATCATCTACATGATTACTATTATTTTGAGTAATGTGAGGTGAACCACCATTTAGTGAACCCCTTAAAACCCACCTTACGTGGCGTGGTAGCTGATGTGACATACCCACGTCATCAAAATTTAATTTCTTATTTTTTATATTTCTATTTTTCTTAATTACGATAATTCTTTTTTTCTTATTGTATCTTGATCTTTTAAACCCTATTTTTTTTATCTTGTGATCTGATCTGCAAATATCTTCAAGTTTGGTTAAAATAAATGTACGTCTTCATCTAGATCAAAAATCAAAAGATTTAATTATTGTGTTTCGAGCTAGTAAAATTAGTTGATCACTAGAAAAGCCCTTTCTGCGTCCAAATCCTCTTAAGTCTTAACCTAGCTAACCTAGATTCTCATATTAACTCATTAATTTTACACTTCACACAATCACACTTCTCTCCCTCACTTCCTCTAAACCCTATTTTTTATCTTGTGATCAAAATGACTTCTTCGATCTGGTAAGAAACCAACCCAACTCCACCTTCCTCGTATCAGAAAATAAAAATAAAAAATCCACCTTCCATTCTCCCATTCAAGCTATATTAGAAACAAGAGTTCTAGAGATGATTCAAGATCCAGGAAGATCACAAGAACCAAGAAGATCACAAGAACCATGCTAAACCAAATTCAAATCCACATCCCATGAACCCTAATTTCAAACTTATTCTTCGTATTTCATACATGAAAAAGAAAAAAAAAACTAATTAACCAAAGAAGAGGCGTGTGAGGAAACCGAAATCATTTATAGAAGAGTTGATCAATTGTAAACGGTGTGAGGAGGTTTGACAGAAGAGAATAGAAGATGTTGCAGAATTTTTTTTAGAATGCTAGACCTCGCGTATGCCAACCGAAGAAAGTTGAAGACATTTACAGAATCATAAGATAAAAAATAGAGTTTAAAAGATAAAATTAAGAAACTAAAATGAAAAAGGAATTAGCGTATAAAAAAATACATAAAAAGAATAAGAAATTAAGCTTTGATGACGTGTGTATGACACATCAGCTGTCACGTAAGATGGGCTCTAGGTGGTTCCCCAAATGGTGGTTTATCTAGCATTACTCACATGCAGTAGTAGTGTAGTACTTCTTGTAAATTTCTCATGAATTCAATTCCTAAATCCTAATAATCTTTATTTCCTTCTTGGCTTCGTGCTGCTGCTGTTTTATGCTTGGAATGTTACACAACTGCAGTATACCTTGGTGAGTTTTCATTTCTACTATATTAATCTAAAGAAAGAGCGATCAAAATATATCTTTCTTGACTGAAGCTTTTGGTACGTACTTAATCATTTTATCAGGAGCATATGATGATGAAGAAGCTGCAGCGCATGCTTATGACTTAGCAGCGCTAAAGTACTGGGGTCAAGATACAATTCTCAACTTTCCGGTAATTTGTTTATCAGTTTATGGAATCTTTTTCCCTTTTTTTTTTCAATAGAATTTGTATTTATGCATATATAATTTTGGAAACGATCGATCTTGCAAATATTAGCGAGGAAATTCTGAACTTGTTATATATATTTGATATTTCTGATTGTAGCTAGCGACATATCAAAAAGAAATGAATAATATGGAAGGCCAATCAAGAGAGGAATATATTGGATCCTTGAGAAGGTAAATCTCTTCATTTATCTAAGAGTATAACTCAAAATTGGCTGCTTTATTTCTAACGGTGGTAATCAATTTGCAGGAAGAGCAGTGGTTTTTCTCGTGGAGTTTCTAAATATAGAGGTGTTGCTAGGTATGTTTCTTCTCGCCAAAGACGTAATGTTAGTTCTTTTTTTGTCTGAAGAAAGAATTCTATTATGCTGCGGAAAATACATTCAAAGTGACAAAATGCAGCCTCCATGTTACAAAATTCCAAATATTTTCCTTATTTGTATGTATATTGCTTCTTAACCCAATATGAGAGTTAGTTCATCTGCGTAATATGATCCATAAAGACAAATAATGAGGCTCATAATAGAAATTTATAAAAATACGATGAAAATTTGAGTTGTAATCTTGTTTTATTTCATTATTGAGCAGACATCATCATAATGGAAGATGGGAAGCTCGAATTGGCCGGGTCTTTGGAAACAAGTATCTTTATCTCGGGACATATGGTATGTTTCCACACAAACAAAAACATTAATTGAAAATTGATAAAGAACAAACATATAATTCTGAATGAAAATAACAAATCAAGCATGTAAATATTTTTCTTCTAATTTTGGATTTACCTACCTAAGGATGATCGATGAAAGTTTGTAACTGACGAAAACTAAGAATAATACTGGAGTACTATATATATATATATATATATATATATATATATATATATATATATATATATATACTTTTTTTTCTGAACCCTAGCTTTTTCCATATTTTGTAAAGAACTCGTGCATAATTAAAGAGACTTATTGATTCATGATTAAATGTAACCTTAATAATCTATTTAATTATTTGCAGCTACCCAAGAAGAGGCCGCTACAGCATATGACATGGCAGCTATAGAGTATCGTGGTCTCAATGCAGTAACCAACTTCGATCTCAGCCGTTACATCAAATGGCTAAAACCAAATGGTCCTAACAATGACATTATTGGCCAGGCAATAACTAACCCTACAACTGAAGCTAAATTGGTCGGAGATGTAACCCAAAACCCTAATGAGCAAGACCAAACTGGACTAGGTTTCTTCCACAACCTTGCATACAGTCCTCCCGAAGAAACCATGATGGCTCAGCTGCCTCGGTCGACCACTGCTACATCAGCCCTAGGGCTCCTACTTCAATCATCAAAGTTCAAGGAGATGATAGAGATGACCACGGCCACTGACAGTTCATCGATGATCATGACATCGTCGTCGACGCCGGAACTGCCCCAATGCAAGTTTCCCGACGACATACAAACTTACTTTGATTGCCAGGATTCTACTAACTATGGAGATGGAGACGATGCTATGTTCGATGAGCTCAACTCATTCATACCGTCCATGTTTCAATGCGATTTCACCGTCTAGATTGATCGAAGAGCTAGCTATTATTATTTTGGGATTCTATTGAAGTAACTAGCTATAGGGTTCTAATTTTGTTTTGTGAATACGCATGGAAAGGTCCATCCATGTTCGAGATCATGCATGGCGCGCTAAATCGAGCAATGATGGACAAGAGAGCAAATTCTTTTGGAGAGTGAAATTTTACTATTGATCATCATCATATGTGGGAGCGTAAGCTAATTATTATTTGGTTAATCTAATTTCATTTCTTCTAAAATGCAAAGGAGAATAAATATTATTTATCATTTTTTTTATCAATAATAACTATTCATCCCTTCCTCCGGGTATGTAATCAATTTCATTGTTATCAATAAATTATTCATCTTTTTTTGGTTCAAATTTCCTTTAGAAGTGTTTCTTTTTCTTTGAGAAATTATGTTTTTTTTCTTTTATCCAAGAACGTTAATTTTTATTGAACACAACTTTAGAGTAAGTACACAACATGAACATGATACACCCACGGGGGATATCATGCAAAACTATACCTAGTAAACCTATCTAGTAGACATTAAGCAACCTCTATGTTGAAGACAACGGAATGAAGCGTTATGATCAATCTTCCGTTGTAACAAACTGGATAAGTAACCAACCACCGAGACACAAGAAGGAAGGAACAAGTTCATAACCTATCATTATTGACTACTTCTGAGACCACCCTACGTAGAGGGGGCAACCCCAAACCTTAGTGAAAAGTCAAAGCCTAACAACTAAAAAAATGCCATAGACCCGCAAGCAAGTAAGAAAAATAGACAAACCCAATAAAACCCATGCCAATGGGAAGATGGAGCCCCAAGCCCAACAAATCTGACCCAACCCAAGTTCAGCCTCCCCTCATCTCTGCCAAGAGCCGCCGCACACGTCGCCGCTGTCACGATTTCGCCGCCACGACTCAACAAGAAGATGCCACAATGGTACCATCGCCCATAAACAACGTTGTAAACCTGTGCAAAATCAGAACCAACCAAAGTTGCACATTATACCGTCCCTGCTTCCATGCGACTGCCACATAGTCACCGCTGTTGTCGCTGGGAAATAATTGAATTCCAAGCCCAACCACACTGGACGCAATCTCTTGCAAACGACACCATAGAGATCTTGTCATGTCCCACCCTGAATTTCACCATTAAACCCGAAGTAAATCCTGCAGGGACCACCTCCAAGGAAAATTTACTGAAAATTCGGCATAACCTTCCTAGAAAATGGCCAACCCTTCCTAATAATACATGCACACACTTAAAAAAAAAAATCCATGTATAACCCTCTACTCTTAGAGCATTCATGCTCCCCAAATCACGACATCTCTCAATTTATTTACTAACTTTAATAAGAAAATCTCATAACCAACAACCACAGTTCAAAGCAACTCTATTTGAGACGAAAAAGGCTAAAAATATAAAAATGAGCGGAAACTATACTATTGACTATGTCACACCCCGGTTCTTAAGTTATTTGACGATTATTTACTTTGGTGTTATTTTGGTCTTTTACCGTTTTAAGTAACCATTTACTATATTAAGACTTTGAAAGTTGACTTATTCTTCCGTTTGGAATTTGAGAAAAGTTTCTTCATGAAAGTCGTAGGGAATGTTATTACTAGTTTGTAGACATGTTATACGTTTAAATCGGAGTTAGCATGAAAATGTTATTAATTAAAAGGGTAAATTTTGAGTTGGTAAATAGGGGGTAAAATTTTAATGGGTATTTTTTTGGTTGGGTTTAAGTGTTAGACCGGGTGTGGAGCAGCCCAAACCTTTCTCTTCTTTTTTCTCTTCTCTTCTCTCCCGAGTTTCCCTCGAGCTCACTTCTCGCCGAAAACCTCCCGCCACCAGCTGCCGCCGTCCAGCTAGCAACCGGCCGCCGCTCTATCCCCCCAGTTCGGACCCCACCACCTCTTCTCTCTTCTTGGCCTAGTGTCCGAGCAGGTAACGTCGTCAAAGAGGAGAAAACCCTCTGGAAACGCCGGACAACCCTTCGCCGGAGTTCTCTCCTCCGGCCACCATAGGTCAGGATTTTTGGCTCATCTTGTAGCCCTCATCAAGGTGAGTAATCCTTCAAAAGGAATTGGCTCAATTCGATCTTGTTAGGGTGAAATGTATAATTGAAGTTCTAGGGCTCAATTTAAGGTTTTGGTTCGATTAACCTAGTTAGGCTTAGAAATGGATTTTGTGCTAGTTAAAGAAGTTGTTGTGTGGGTTGAGATGAATGTTTTGCTAAAATTTGAGAAGCATTGGAGGTCGTTGGAGTATGGCTGCCGGCGGAGCAGGCAGCGGTGCCGCCCCTTAAAGGCAGTTTTTCATGTTTCTGGATTTGTTATCTTGAGAGGAGTAAAAATGAAGTATAGTTTGGAAGTTTTGGAGGAGCTTTAATAAGGTTTGGAATTTTTCTATGGTTAAGGATTTTGACAGTTATTCGAGTGGAAACCCGGCAGTTGGTTTAGCAGGTTTTAAATTCTAAAAAGATTAATTTTTGGCTATCGGAAAGTGCGGAGTATTGTGAGCCTTATTAGATTAAAAGTTGAGAACTTGGGCAAGGAAAGAGAATTTATAGGCCTACTTTTATTTCGGAAATTTTATTGAAGTAGTATCCTAGTTTGGAGGCTTAATAATTATTTATTGTTCAGGACGTGATGAGGATCATTTGAAAGAAGCATCCGGTCGTCAGCAAGCATAGCCGAGCGCAGTGAGTAGGCCTTTGATTTGAGTGCCATGCATGCACTAAAGTTATTTAATTTCAAAAGCATATTTGAGATTTAGTATTTTTTTGGATTAATGAGTTCCATTTATTTATTTGAGAACTCTCTTGCTTATTTTATTTGACATGTGGGACATGTCAATTGATCTTTTATTTTAATATTTTACTTCATCATAAAAGGGTTGATTAATATTGATTATTGCTAGCTAGCATTATTTAGCGGTCCTCATCATATGTGAGTAGAGCACTTAGCGTGAGACGCTATTATAGTCTTACCAGCGGTCCTCATCATATGAGAGTAGAGCGCTTAACATGAGACGTTATTATCGCCTGGGAGGCAACCGATCGGTATATATAAATATATATATATATATATATATTTATTTATTGTTAGCTAGCCCTTACTTAGTGGTCCTCATCATATTAGAGTAGAGCGCTTAGCGTGGGACGCTATTATAGCCTTATTTACGGTCCTCATCATATGTGAGTAGAGCGCTTAGCGTGGGATGTTATTATAGCATGAGAGGCTCATCGTTATGGTGAAACTTCTTCCCTATTTTTATTGATTTATTGAGAACCAATGGGATTAGTTCATTATTTTTGTCTATAATTATTTTCAAGAAGATTTCCAAAAATGGCATGCATAAACATTTTTTTCTCAATGGAAAATATGGGAAAAACATAAATTTTGATTTCAAGGCTCTATCACTTAGTCAGTATTTTTATTATTTATTTTTGTCCACTCACTCTAACGTTTTAAATACTTCTCCCCTAGGCCTTTCGTTTTAAATGCCTAGTTTGTAGAATTCTGTTCGGCGAGGGTAGGAGGCGAGTCATATTTTTCACCACTTCCCGTTTTCTCTCGTAGGTTACCGGATTAACTTACTTGTGTATTTTTCTCGTTTCCTTCAAATTAGTAGCTCTGATAATCATGGGATGTTGTATCAATTTATGTTTATGTGTGTTAAGAGCTTATGAATCAATTTAGGAGGGATTTGAAAGATTTATAGATATTGTTGCATGAGAAATTAACTTATGAAATTGTTGGAATTATATTGATTTTGAGGTGGTAGATGTTTATTTGGGGGGAGCGGGTGGCTCTCAGAGTTGTGGATTTACTTGTTTTAGAAGTGTTTGGGTTTTGGTGATTTTTCTTTCAGGTAAGATTACTCATTTTCAAGGGAGGTTATACCAAAATTTTGGAAGAATTTCCCTTGAGGTGGGTCCCGCCGGGTTTATCCCGGATTTCAAGGGGAAATCCGGGGTAGATCCTAACAGACTATGCCTCTTCTCCATATACGCCCGACCTTAACTATACTAACCTGCAAACTAAGCATTTTTAAAATGAATGGCCTACATTTAAAACGTTAGAGTGAGTGGATAAAAATGAATTTAATGAAAATATTTCTGCTTTCCCAATTTAAATTTCCATAGAAAATATGTTGCATGCCCTCAAGCGATAAATCTTTTATCCCATAAATATCGAGCCTCTTCAGCTCAAAAAATATATATCAAAATATGTATGTATTTACACTCGCCCGTACTCCCTATATAAATTAATAAATTTAAAATAATCTAGGAGTAAATACTTGTGACACCCTGTAGTTTACACCTAAAATCAGTTTTGTCCCTCACTTTTTTTTTAAACTGGTATACCCCTATACTTTGAATTCTCGACTGATTTGTCCTTTTCCCAGCTGATTATGACTGTGACATGCTCATTAACAGTCTAAATAACCCTTCATTCTTATCTCTTCTAGCATAGTAATAGGGGGCTTAGACCTTGCTCTCAAAACCCAACCATTTAAGCTCTCACAAGCATTGTTAATGAGCATGTCACAGTCATAACCAGCTGAGAAAATGGTAAATCAGTCGATAATTCAAAGTATAGGGGTATACCAGTTTAAAAAAAAAGTGAGGGACAAAACTGATTTTAGGTGTAAACTACAGGGTGTCACAAGCATTTACTCCAATAATCTACATAGGGCTACTACGCTCGCGTTCAACGTTCATGTCACGCCTTAATGCAGTGATACACTACGCTATTAAGGTGGACAGACGGGTGTATAAATATGTGCCCATACCCCCTATATGAATTAAACACTCATATAGGGCTACTACGCTTGCATCCAATGCTCATATCACACCATAATGCGGTTATATATTATGTCATTAAGGTGGACAGACACATATGGCTAGCTAGCATTTATATACACTACTAGAAAAAAGTTCTTAGGTGACAAAATTTTCTCATCACCTTAGAGCTTCTGTTGTCATGTAAACACTTAGCTGACGAAAATTTTGTCACCTAAGGGTCGTCATCTAAGGCCAATGGTTAGAGCATTTAGGTGATGAAAATATTAATTTCGTCATCTTAGTCACTACTAAGATGACTACCAACTTTTTGTCACTAGGTTAATTAGCTGACGAAACTGTTTTCGTCGCCAAATTACTTAGCTGACGAAAAAAATTTCGTCACCACGTTACTTAGCTAACGAAAAATATTTTGTCACCATGTTACTTAGCTGACGGCAATTCGTTCCTCACCATGTTACTTAGCTGACGAAAATTCGGTCGTCACCCAGTTACTTAGTTGACGAAATTTATTCAGTTTGCTGACAATTCTTTCACGTACAAAAAGTCACCCAGTTACTTAGATGACAATAGTTTCGTCTCCAACTTCTTACAACCCAAATCCAATCAACCCCAATATCTAACAACCAATATCAAGCAACCCAATTTCAATCGAGATCGTCTCTGTAGTCATTTGCAAAAACACAAATTAACAAGGCCAAAACGGGAAGGGCGCAGAGTCCGCTGGGGAGAAGGCACGCGGAGTCCGCTGGCAAGAAGGCGTGCGGAGTCCACTGGCTAAAGGTGCGCGGAGTCCGCTGGCGAGAAGGCGCGCGGAGTCCGCTGGCGAGAAGGCGCGCGGAGTCCGCTGGCGAGATGGGCACGGAGTCCGCTGGCGAGAAGGCGCGCAGAGTCCGCTGGCGAGATGGCATGCGGAGTCCTCTGGCGAGATGGCGCGTGGAGTCTTCTGGCGAGATGGGGTGCGGAGTCCGCTGGCGAGATGGCGCGCTGAGTCCTCTGGCGAGATGGCGCACGGAGTCCGCTGGCGATATGGGCGCGTAGTCCTCTGGCGAGATGGGCGTTGAGTCCTCTGGCGAGATGGCGTGCGGAGTTCGCTGGCGAGATGGGCGTGGAGTCCGATGGAGGAGGAAAATTAGTCCTTCCATGAAAACGACTGAATTTGAGAAGCAGGAGGCGACGGTGGCAAAGAAGAAGGAGAGGCAGAGGGAAAACGGCTCCCAACGATGAGGGAGGAGGCAACGGTGGCGAAGAAAAAGGCAGTGGGAAAACGGCTGCGATCGATGAGGAAGGAGGTGACGGTGGCGAAGAAGAATGCAGAGGGAAAATGGTTGTAGAGGGAAAGCTAGAAGGTCTCTCGGTGCATGGAAACTGGGGCAGAAGAGAGGAGGGAGAGAGAAGAGAGTCTGGAAAAGAGAGAAGAGAGAGTTCAAAGAAAAAGATAGAGAAATTAAAAGTGACGCAGAGTATATATAAGGGAACTTTAAAAAATTTGGTTCAAATTTTTCTGAAATTTTTGGCGGAAGTGATTACAAATTTTGCCAAATAATTGGCGGAATTTTTTACCCCCCAAATATTAAGTAGTTAGGTGACGAAAACATGAATTTTTGTCATCTCAGTGAACCAAAAATACTTATTTTTAAGAAAAGGTTTTGATAGAATGTGATCATGTTAAATAGGGAGGAAGCAATATTTTCAAAAATCTTGTGAAATAGGATGTCATCGGTATGGTGAAATACAAGTATGGTTGAAAAATCACATATTACATACCCACATTTTTACATGAGTGGTTAAATCATGTAAATCATTTAAAATGTGTACGTACCCACATTTTTACATGAGTGGTTAAATCTCATCAATGTGAGAGTTTTGTGTGTGAAATAATCAATTAAACTAGGTCATATAGGGGTAGGAAAGAGCGTTTTCATGTAATAAGTGGCGTTAATAATGTTGACCGTGTGGATCGAGACCTAAATGTTTTCAAAAACTTGTGGATTTTTTTTCATAGCCGTATTTAAGTACACTGATCATATCAGACGGTTGAATTTTTATTTTTTAAAATTTAGCCAACAGAACCACAACGTGTCTACTAATGTGGTATAACTTGTTTAGTAGGTTATATGTAAATGTAGATATTTGTGAACCAACTATAGGGAGGAAGCAATATTTTCAAAAATCTTGTGAAATAGGATGTCATCGGTGTGGTGAAATACGACTATTCTTGAAAAATCACATATTTCCGGTAATTTTTGATCTTCGATACAAAACCCTATATACGCTTATGTTTCCCTATGTGGAGCCCTATCGTCGAGAGGTGAACGTACCCAAATTTTTGCATGAGTGGTTACATCTCATCAATGTGAGAGTTTTGTGTGTGAAAGAATGAATCAAACTAGGTCATTTAGGGGTAGGAAAGAGTGTTTTCGTGTAATAAATGACGTTAATTTAATGTTGACCGCGTGGATTGAGACCATATCGTTTTTAAAAACTGGTGGATTTTTTTCATAGCCGTATTTAAGTACACTGATCATATAGTACGGTGGGTTTTCTAAAATTTTACTTCTACCCCGTAGTTGGTTCAAAAAGACACATAATTTTTTGTTTCGTCACCTAAATAAAGGTGTTAGACGACGAATTTATTTTCGTCACAAAAGTAAGTTCTTAGGCGACGAATGCATTTTCGTCACCAAAATGCTCAAACTTTGGTGACGAAAACATATTTCGTCACCTAACCTATCACTTACATGACGAAATTTATATTCGTCACCTAAGTGCTCAAAATTTTAGTGATGAAAATATATTTCGTCACCTAACCTATTACTTACATGACGAAATGTATTTTCATCACCTAAGTTAGCTCTAAGATGACGAAAAGTGACGAAATAATGTTTCATCACCTTACCTTACTTAGACGACGAAAATTGTCACTAAGGTGACGAAACCGGTTTCGTCACTAAAGTGTTCTCTTAGGTGACGAATTAAAAATATTTCGTCACCTTATAACCTTTTTCTAGTAGTGATACATACTCTCCTCATAAATATATTATAATTTATTAAAAATCCTATTTTCGGTAACTCACCACAATGAATAAAATCGTTAAATAAAAATGATGTCGAACGCTCCAACAAAATAAATTACTCAACAATAAACAACTGTATGCACATTATTTAAAACAAGAGCCCACTCAAAACTTTAGGCATAAGCCTGACGAAATCCAATTTGCCACTCAAGTGAGGTCTTCTCGAATCCTGACACAATAATCATGCTTAGGACCAAACTCCAATTTCAGAAAATAATAATACTTAAATATCTAACCCAAAACTCTTCGGCCTAATCCACTACCATTTCCAAGGTTAAGCTTATCGGATTCACGCCAAACTCCAATCACAGCCTCAATTCATTTATTTCAACATTCTAAAACAATAGTAAGGGAAATTCAATGTAATACCCTAGATTTCATAATTGTTTTCCTTGTATTATTCCCTTATTTAATGAAGGATTATTCATGAAACTTCTTGGGTTTATGCGAAATTGAAGTTTCGGGAGTTTATTTAAGTTGCCTTGATTTTTAATAGGCCAAAAGTTGACTTTATTTTCCGTAAGTTATCTTCGAAAACTTCCTCCATGAAAGTTGTAGAGCTTGTCGATACGAGTTTGTAGACATGCGGCACGTCTAAAACGGATGTCGTATGAAGAAGTTATGTTCAGAGGAAGTTTGTTTTCGGGTTTGAAAAGAGTATAAGTAGAAAATTTGTGTGTGGGATTATTTAGAACCCTAAAAATCAGTTTCCCTCCTCTCTCTCTCCTCCCACCCGAGCTCCCCGAGCCTTCACTTTCTTCAGCCGAGTTCTTCCTCCTCCGGCCACCAAACCGGACGCCACCGGTCCCATTCGACTCCCACAGCAGCCCTCTCCATTTCTGGAGCAGTCCCGCTGGCTGTCCCGCCGCCTGGAAGCCGCCACGAAGCGGCGGAGCTGCTGCTGTCCCGCCGGAAAACCAGCGATTTCGACGCCGTTTTCGGCCAAGTTTAGGTGAGTCTTGATCCTCTCTTCCTCCTAGTATTGTCTAGGCATAGTTGAAGCAAGTTTTTGAGGTTTTGAGGCTGGTTTTGCAGGTTTTGTAGAGTGATTTTCTGGTCACTGTTCGGGGAAGTTTTCGGCCTGTTCCGGCCAAAATTGGTCGAAGTCAAAGGTATGAAAGTTGTTCCCCTTGCTTCAAGCTTCAACTTTGCTGTTGGGAGTTTTCTCAATTTTGGAAGTTTGGGTGGCGCATGAGGCCCACTCGCCGCCGCCTGTGGCGGCGCGTCCGGTTGAGTTGCAGCCCTAGTTTCCTGTGGTTAGGTAGTCCTTACTGCTGTGAGCCTGTTGAGTGGTAGTGTGGCTAGTTTTTAAGAAATGTTGGCATGCTAGAACGTTAAGTGTGATTTTAGGTTTGGTGGAGGTTTGAGTTAGGAATGGAGGATTAGAGGCAGCCTTTGTGGGTCTCTAAGTTCGACGACTTTGGAAAGTTGTCATCTCTTGAGTTAAGGGTTAGTTAAGGGTATTGTGTTAGTCTATAGTATTTTTAGTTACTAAGGTTTTAATTGTGTGTGTTTTTTTAGGTGGTTGTGAAGTTGTGTTTCGCTTGCTAAATTTGGTTGTGGAATTTACAGCTGGATACTTAATTGAGTAAATCTCACCAAGGTTCACTTTTGAACCTAATGATATAATGATAATGATTATGATGGTGGTTTTATTATTATTCTTTTAATTGTTTTTAAAAATATATGAGCTTGATCGCCAACGGCTCATAGGTAAGATAAAAACAAGTATTCTTTATATTTTGACGTTGAGAATAATAATGTGAGATATATCATGTTGTTGACGATAATAATTGTGATAATGTGTTGTGAGATTAATGTTGGGAAATTTATTATGATTGTTGGATAAATAGCCAAACCGGGTTCCAAGCCCTTTTTGGGTGATTGGTTGCGGTTAAGATGCTATTTATCATTTTTGTGTTTCATATTAGACAGTCAAACTGGGTTCCAAGCATTTGGTCGGGTGATTGGTTGCGGTTAGGAATAGAGCTCTAGTCCGTCTGTCAGTGTAGGTCATGGGAGATACTTTAAGGTATCTGGGACCCATGGGTACACATATTGTTGTTGTAGGTCATGAGGGGTATTTACTAAATATCTGGGACTCATGAGTACATGTCTTGTTAATGTGTGGTTTTTAGTCATTTATCAAAATTTATTTGGATGTGTTAAATTGTTGGATGTGATAAATGTGGAGTTTACTTTGAGTTTACTCATACGGGCTTTTTAGCTTACCGGGTTTGTTATTCTACAATCCCGGTACACCAATTCTTGGTGTAGGGGTTAGACCTGCAGGTGAGGATCAGCAGGGTTGAGGCGGAGGTGTAGTGGCAGGGTTTTCCCTATTTTTGTCAGACTCTGTATAGTTTTAAATTTGAGTAGATTGTATTAAAATGATGAGATTGTTCTCATGTTCTTGTTTTGCATGTTATGTAAACAAGGAAGTGTAATCTTATTTCAGTAATAGATTTTGTAGAAATTTCTATTCTGTAATCGAGTTTTGATGTTGTTGGTTGTTGTGGTTGTTGTTGTTGTCGTTATGTTGTTGTTGACAACATGTTGTGATGTTAAAATTTTAAGTTAGATCATGCCAAAAATTTTGAAAATTCCATTCGAAAATTGGGGTGTGACAGTTTGGTATCAGAGCCTTGTTGCATATTTGGTGATAATCAATATCTTTTAGTGATGGCCCGACTGCAGCGGATCTCCATCACTCTTTGGTACTGATATGTCATTGGGTATGCAGGAGGCAAGAAATGGGGTCATGAGTGTTAGGTTCTCAGAGCATTTGTTGCTCTGTATGTAAGGAGTGCGAGAGTTGGTTAGTGTTTCTTGAGGTTTAGTCTTTTGAGGAATAAGAATCATTAGATTGGCTCCTTTTCAGCTGCCCGTGGTAAGCTAGAGGATTTGTGATTGGTGAGCAAAGTTTAGGAGTGAAAGGTATTTTGTTCCCTTTTCTTCTTCATGAGAGTGAGTTATGATTTTTGGCGTGTCTTTTCTGTGATGGTGTGGTGGTGTGGTGTTTTGATTTAGTTATGCAGTTAACGTCGTGTGTTGCCGTTAAGGTCTTGTGTTTGACTTATGTGTGAGCATTGTTATGCATCGTAAGTTTATTTTGAGAGTGAGAATATATTTGGGTGATATATATATATATATATATATATATCTAATTGGTAAAAGGATGTATATATATATGTGTATATCTAATTGGTAAAAAGATATGTATATATATATATATTATCATTATTATATTTTTGGTTACGTTATGCATATTTAACGTTTTAAGATATTGTGCAATTTTATTGGATTATATTGAATTGAGGAGAATGGGACCGAGAGGAAATAAAATGTACCTCTCAGTAAATTGGAGGTTTGGGGAGGATAATTGTATAGTTGAAGTGATGTTTGCTTGTTTGGCCGGAAGGGAATAAAATGTACATTTCGGCAATATTGTGGATTTTTGTTGAATGTGCGTGTGATGTTGCCCGAGTGGCATGTGGTGTGCAAATGTGGTGTGAGTTTGTGTTTTACTTTGGCGGTGGTCATTTGGCAAATGACGTGTGAGTTTGTGTTTTGCATGGCGGTGCCCATTTGGGAAATGTTTGCGAGTGTGGGTGTGTGACAGTGTTGACAAGCCTGTTAGCATGGTTCTTGATCCAACACTTTTAGAGCATTCTAAAATTATAATTGTTTTGTTATATATATGGACTTGAATCTCAACGGTCCATGGGTAAGTAAAAAAAAAAGATTTTAATTAAATGTTTTAGAAGGTTGTTGGATAGGAGGGCCGTGTTAATTTGGGGTTGTTTTGTGTTATTTGTTTTGTGGTGGGAAATGTGTAGTGAGGGTGTTAACATAGTCCAGGGCCATTAGCCAACTAAATCGTGTTAAAATATGTTTTGTTTTCTTGTATGTTCTTTCTGGTGTGTTTCGTATTTAATTTTTGTGATTCTAATTTGATTATCGTAGTGTTGCTAGTAATCACCTGAACTAAGCTATGCGCATGGATTACTATTCTTTCAATTGTTTATCTTATGTGTGTTGGTTGAGGTTTGACCCTAGTGGGATGAGTGTTTTTGGTTTGGTTGAGCTCTTAGTGTCATAGTGAGTTGACAATGATGCAATGCAGATATTGTTTTGTTTTGAGTTCACATTCTTCTGTAGTTGTGTGTTGTCTTATGGCTTGTGACTTAACTTAGGAGTGTTAAAAAGGAATTATTTGGCTTGTTTGTATGAGAGATTTAAATTCATTTAAATTATTTTGATTTATTACTTGTGTTGAGGTGGTGAATGTTTATTTTTTGGGGGGAGCGGGTGGCTCCAGGAGATGTGGGTTAATTTGTTTTCGAAGTGTTGGGTTTTGGTGAATTTTCTTTCAGGTAGGGTTGCCCATTTTTAAGGGAGATTATGCCAAAATTTTGGTAGAATTTCCCTTGAGGTGGGTCCCGCAAGGTTTATGCCGGATTTCAAGGGGAAATTCGGGGTGGGTCCTGACAATTTGTAGAGTAATGGTAGTGTAATTTGTAGAGACGTGTTATCGTGTTTTATTTTATGAGTGGTTAGTTGAGGGATTTTCTAGTATTGCCTCTTCTTTGACCAAGTTGACAAAGAAGAATGTCAAGTTTGTGTGGGTCGATAGTGTGAGAAGGCATTTGAGGAGTTGAAGACTAGGTTGACTTCATCCCCAGTGTTGGTCATTCCTAGTAGTGGTGTTGACTTTGTAGTCTATAGCGATGTCTCTTATCGGGGTTTGAGTTGTGTGTTGATGCAGCTTGGTGGTGTTGTGGCTTATGGCTCTAGACAGTTTAAAGTTCATGAGAAGATTTATCTTACTCATGACCTAGAGCTAGCTGCGGTAGTTTTTGCCTTGAGATTTTGAGACATTACTTGTATGGAGAGAAGTTCGAACTCTTTTCTGATCATAAGAGTTTGAAGTATTTATTCTCTCAGAAAGATTTGAGCATGAGGCAAAGGAGGTAGATGGAGCTCCTTAAGGACTATGACTTCACCTTAGAGTATCATCCTGGGAAAGCCAATGTGGTGGTGGATGCATTGAGCAGGAAGCCTAGGGGTATAGCTGCCTCTATCATGGTGCAGGAGTGGCTCATGTTGGAGACTACATTTGAGTTTGGCATTCTGCCATCTGGCAGGAAACAAGGGATTTTCCTTGGAAGCGTCTCTGTGCAACCCACATTGATTTCCAGGATCATCCAAGGCCAGGCACATGACAAGTTCTCACGTGCTAAGGTGGCGGAGTTAGTGGTGGACTTGTTAGATGATTGTCCTTCTGAGTGGTCGGTTGGATTAGATGGTGGTTTGAGGTATAGATGGAGATTATGTGTTCCCGATAGTTGTGATCTCAAGGGAGAGATCCTATGGGAGGCACATCGATCTCGTTATACGGTGCACCCAGGGAGCACCAAGATGTATAAAGACATGCGTAGGCAGTTTTGGTGGAATGAGATGAAGAAAGATGTAGCAGAGTATGTGTCCAAGTGCCTCACCTGTCAGCAGGTGAAGGCGGAGCATCAGAGGCCCATAGGCTTGTTGCAGCCATTATCTATTCCTACTTGGAAATGAGAGCAGATTTCCATGGACTTTGTGACTGGACTGCCTAAGTCCAAGATTTGACATGATGCTATATGGGTGATTGTGGACCGTTTGACGAAGTCAGCGCATTTCCTTCCCGTGTCGATGTCGTACACGGTAGATGCCTTATGCAAGTTGTATGTGAAGGAGATAGTGAGACTTCATGGAGTGCCTACTTCGATTGTTTCAAATCGAGACCCCCGATTCACTTCAAAGTTTTGGGGTGGCTTTCACAAAGCCATGGGTACTACCTTAGACATGAGTACATCATTTCACCCTCAGACTGATGGGCAGACTGAGCGGGTGAATCAGGTGTTAGAAGATATGCTGAGGGCTTATGTCAGGGACTTCAAGGGAAGTTGGGAGGATCACCTCCAATTGATTGAGTTTGCCTACAATAATAGCTATCACTCTAGTATCGGCATGGCACCATATGAGTCACTCTATGGGAGGCCGTGTAGATCACCTATTTGTTGGGCGGAGGTAGGTGATAGTGAGCTGTTGGGTCCTGATATTGTTCAAGAGACGACTGAGAAGGTCTCTATTATCCGAGATAGGATCCGAAAGGCGCAAAGCAGGCAAAAGAGCTATGCCGACTTGAAGAGGAGGCAAGTAGAGTTTGATGTTGGGGATCTTGTGTTCTTGAAGGTCTCACCTACGAAAGGGGTGGTGAGATTTGGCAAGAAGGGGAAGTTGGCTCCTAGGTATGTGGAGCCTTTTGAGATTTTGGAGAAAGTAGGAGACTTGGCTTATCGGCTTGCCTTACCTCCTACCATGTACGGGGTACACAATGTGTTTCATGTGTCCTTATTGAGGAAGTATGTTCCGATGCATCTCATGTAATTGATTATAGTTCTATCAAGGTGAATGCGGATGCAACCTTTGTTGTTGAACCGGTTCGAATCTTGGATAGATCAACCAAGAGGCTTCGAAGGAAGCAGGTCCAATTGGTTAAGGTGTGTTGGAGTCACCATGATGAGGGTGATGCATCTTGGGACTTAGAGTCGGATATGAGGGCTGAGTACCCCAAGTTGTTTTTGGATTAGTATCTTTGAATTTCGGGGCGAAATTCCTTTAAGGGGGGTAGATTGTAATACCCTAGATTTCATAATTGTTTTCCTTGTATTATTCCCTTATTTAATGAAGGATTATTCATGAAAATTCTTGGGTTTATGCGAAGTTGAAGTTTCAGGAGTTTATTTAAGTTGCCTTGATTTTTAATAGGCCAAAAGTTGACTTTATTTTCCGTAACTTATCTTCGAAAACTTCCTCCATGAAAGTTGTAGAGCTTGTCGATACGAGTTTGTAGACATGCGGCACGTCTAAAATGGATGTCGTATGAAGAAGTTATGTTCAGAGGAAGTTTGTTTTCGGGTTTGAAAAGAGTTTAAGTAGAAAATTTGTGTGTGGGATTATTTAGAACCCTAAAAATCAGTTTCCCTTCTCTCTCTCTCCTCCCACCCGAGCTCCCCGAGCCTTCACTTTCTTCAGCCGAGTTCTTCCTCCTCCGGCCACCAAACCGGACGCCACCAGTCTCATTCGACTCCCACAGCAGCCCTCTCCATTTCTGGAGCAGTCCCGCTGGCTGTCCCGCCGCCTGGAAGCCGCCACGAAGCGGCGGAGCTGCTGCTGTCCCGCCGGAAAACCAGCGATTTCGACCCCGTTTCCGGCCAAGTTTAGGTGAGTCTTGATCCTCTCTTCCTCCTAGTAGTGTCTACGCATAGTTGAAGCAAGTTTTTGAGGTTTTGAGGCTGGTTTTGCAGGTTTTGTAGAGTGATTTTCTGGTCACTGTTCGGGGAAGTTTCCGGCCAGTTCCGGCCAAAATTGGTCGAAGTCACAGGTATGAAAGTTGTTCCCCTTGCTTCAAGCTTCAACTTTGCTGTTGGGAGTTTTCTCAATTTCGGAAGTTTGGGTGGCGCGTGAGGCCCACTCGCCGCCGCCTGTGGCGGCGCGTCCGGTTGAGTTGCAACCCTAGTTTCCTGTGGTTAGGTAGTCCTTACTGCTATGAGCCTGTTGAGTGGTAGTGTGGCTAGTTTTTAAGAAATGTTGGCATGCTAGAACGTTAAGTGTGATTTTAGGTTTGGTGGAGGTTTGAGTTAGGAATGGAGGATTAGAGGCAGCCTTTGTGGGCCTCTAAGTTCGACGACTTTGGAAAGTTGTCATCTCTTGAATTAAGGGTTAGTTAAGGGTATTGTGTTAGCCTATAGTATTTTTAGTTACTAAGGTTTTAATTGTGTGTTTTTTTTAGGTGGTTGTGAAGTTGTGTTTCGCTTGCTAAATTTGGTTGTGGAATTTGCAGCTGGATACTTAGGTGAGTAAATCTCACCATGGTTCACTTTTGAACCTAATGATATAATGATAATGATGATGATGGAGGTTTTATTATTATTCTTTAAATTATTTTTAAAAATATATGAGCTTGATCGCCAACGGCTCATAGGTAAGATAAAAACAAGTCTTCTTTATATTTTGACGTTGAGAATAATAATGTGAGATATATCATGTTGTTGACGATAATAATTGTGATAATGTGTTGTGAGGTTAATGTTGGGAAATTTATTATGATTGTTGGATAAATTGCCAAACCGGGTTCCAAGCCCTTTTTGGGTGATTGGTTGCGGTTAAGATGCTATTTATCATTTTTGTGTTTCATATTAGACAGTCAAACCGGGTTCCAAGCCTTTGGTCGGGTGATTGGTTGCGGTTAGGAATAGAGCTCTAGTCCGTCTGTCAGTGTAGGTTATGGGAGATACTTGAAGGTATCTGGGACCCATGGGTACACATATTGTTGTTGTAGGTCATGAGAGGTATTTACTAAATATCTGGGACTCATGAGTACATGTCTTGTTAATGTGTGGTTTTTAGTCATTTATCAAAATTTATTTGGATGTGTTAAATTGTTGGATGTGATAAATGTGGAGTTTACTTTGAGTTTACTCATACGGGCTTTTTAGCTTACCGGGTTTGTTATTCTACAATCCCGGTACACCAATTCTTGGTGTAGGGGTTAGACCTGCAGGTGAGGATCAGCAGGGTTGAGGCGGAGGTGTAGTGGCAGGGTTTTCCCTATTTTTGTCAGACTCTGTATAGTTTTAAATTTGAGTAGATTGTATTAAAATGATGAGATTGTTCTCATGTTCTTGTTTTGCATGTTATGTAAACAAGGAAGTGTAATCTTATTTCAGTAATAGATTTTGTAGAAATTTCTATTCTGTAATCGAGTTTTGATGTTGTTGGTTGTTGTGGTTGTTGTTGTTGTCGTTATGTTGTTGTTGACAACAGGTTGTGATGTTAAAATTTGAAGTTAGATCATGCCAAAATTTTTGAAAATTCCATTCGAAAATTGGGGTGTGACATTCAACGGCCGGATTCTACTCTAATTAACCGCCAAAATACCAAACTTTGAAAAATCTCAAACATATCCAAAACTCTTCCAAACATTCCAAACTTCACATCATTAACTTCCCCTTAATATTCCACATCTAAAACCATAAAAATCCCTTAACAGTGGCGGCTGACTCCGGCGATCTCGAATACCTACCAAATTTTAACAGCATATTCCTCTCAATCTCCTCTACAACTTTTCTAACTAGCACAAACACTAATTCCAAGCCTAAATAGCGTAATCGACTGAAAACATCAAAAGAGCCCTAGAATTTCAACTCCACATTTCTCCTTACCTAACTCAAGAGGGAGGGAGTCCTTTGGAGGGATTGCTGCATGGGAGGAGGGCTTTCCAACGAGCTAAGCCGCTCCGGCTATGGTGGCCGAAGGAGGGAGCTCTGGTGAGAAAACCACCGGTCCAGAAAGATGGCTGGGTCAACGGCCATCCATTTGGGATCGGTGCGGCTGTTTGAGGCGACCGGACTGGGGCGAACGGCCGGAAAGAAGTTCCAGGCAGAGTGAGAGGGAGAGAGAATTGGGAGGGAGGAGAGAGAAGAGAGAGAGAATAAGGTTTGGGAAGGTTTGGGCTTTCCCAAACCGGCCCAACTCCTTATACTCATCAAATAAAAACCCAACTCCAAATAGTAAACACTTCAAAAATAATACCCTAATAAAACTTATCATTTGTATTAGCTAAAAATTACTATTTTTACTGTCCTCAGATATTTCTTTTATGAATAATTTCTTCGAAATAATCGTCCATTAACTCCTCTCTAGGGATCTTTGAAACTAAAAACTTATTTAGTAAGACGGTAAAATTCTTATTAATAACAAGCTAGTAAATAAGATATAAATTAAGAGTCGGGGTATGACAGATCTTGCTTTCAAAAAAGCTTCAAACCAGATTGAATCAGGTCAAACTCTACTGTCTCAAATTTTTGGTCAAAGTTGTTCAAAAATCATTTTCACTAGTCGCTTTTTACATTTTTTGTGTGAAAGAAAATGAACCTCCGTCATTGCAAAGACATACACCATAATGGCATCGTACAAGATCTCCCAATGAAAAGTTATAGCACCATTACATTAGAAAAAAATATATATCCACTCACGAGCTTAGCAGAGTATAAAATTCCAGAACTATAAATATGTCGTCTCAGTGCTCAGTTAGGGTGCTTTTATACTTTTTGCCGATGGTAATATGGTGTTTGGTGGGGCTAATATGTCAAAGTACGATGATTAAATTAGTTTTCCAATAATATGAAGTTGCTTTTGGCAGGTTAGTTGTGCTAAAAGTAACATTGCATTTAGTAAGATGGTGGAGGTCACTTTACAGTAGAAGATTGCATCTTTTTTGGGTGTTATACTCTTTCCTAAGCATGAAGAATAGTTGAGATTAATTTCAGTTAGTTCTGGTCTGGGGTTAACTTTATTTCAGTTGTTGTTTTCTCAATTTTTAAAAAATGCCTTTTAATTTTTCAATTTTTATTAATCGTGCTCATTTGTTAAGATTTCATCTGATTTAGAAGTAATTAAAGAGTCGAACCCGAAATAATTAAAATTTTATTCACAAACATAAATGTGAGTGAAATTATGAAAGAAAAAGAGAGTAGTAGCAAGCAGCCAAGCACGAACTGTTGAAATCAGAATTTTTTATGGTAGATCTTATATTTGTGTAAGCCAAGGTAGCATCGCTAACAAAAAAAAAAGGTAACATCGCTACGGTTGTTTATCGCAATGGTGAGATAGAAAGATTTATTTTTATTTTTATAATAGATAGAAAGATCGAGAGAGAACCGATGGTTGATCTTAACACCAAACTGGGAGAAACCAACGGTGTTATTTGAGTATTTAATAGTTTGATAATGACGTGGCCAAATTCTAACTTATAGATACGTAACGAATGACTGAAACTCGAAGCCAAGAAAACACAAGAAAAGACTTGGGTCTAATTTGAGATTGCTATGACTTTTTAAAAAAAATTGTTTCTGCTGTAATGTGAATATAATTATTTGTGAATCAAAACAGTTTTGTCACACCCCAATTTTTTAAGGATAAATTTTCAAAAATTTAGGTATGATATAACTTAAAATATTAATATCCCAAACATGTTTCAACAAATTATCTCAAGCAAACAAAACTCATTAACAGAAATGTAAATGTCACACAATCCAACACTGAGTTAAATATTACATTTTTTTGTTTACATAAACTTACAAAACAAGAACATGAAAACAATCTCATGAGTTTTATATTGTCTACCAAATTATAAAACTATACAAAGTACAACAAAACCAAAAGAACCCTGCCACTAAGCCTCCGCCTCAACCCTGCTGATCCTCACTTGCTCAAAAATAATACAACATTTCTCACAACCAAATATACCACAAGATAGATTTGATCAATAATTAAAACCACACATCCAACACATTACTAAAGAAATGTACCCATGAGTCCCAGATATTTAATAAATACCTCTCATGACCTACAACAACAATTTGTGTATCCATGGGTCTCAGATACCATAAAGTATTTTCCATGATTTACACCGACAGACGGACTAGAGCTCTATTCCTAACTGTAACTAATCACCCGGCCAAAGGCATGGAACCCAGTTTGACTGTCCAATATCACATCACACAATAATAATAGCATCATAACCGTAACCAATCACCCGATGAAACGCTTGGAACCCGATTTGACTATTAAAACAACAAATCACAATAGAGTAGAATCATCATAACCGTAACCAATCACCTGATTAAAAGCTTGGAACCCGGTTTGACTATCTAAACCACAAATCACAATATAATAAAATTATCATTAAACCACACAATGAGCACATCATAAAATATATATCCTTCCACATAGATATATTTATAAGAACAAACCTAGATATCCACACAAGAATCATTTATCATTAACCAACAACATTGAGATCACATGAACCTTAAAAATAATCATATAATAAAAACAAAACTTGTTTTATCTTACCTATGAGCCGTTGGCTATCAAACTCATATATTTTAAACAACAAAAACATAATAATTATCATCATCATAATCATTATCATCATCATCATCATCCTCATCATCAAAATCAATCATCATAATTCTCATCATCAAAATCAATCATCATAATAATTATCATCATCAACATTAACCATAAATAATTGGTCCCAAAGTGGACATTTGTGAGATGTTACTCACCTAAATAATCCCGCTGCGTCTTCAACACAACACAACGAAAGCAAGTCAATCACAATTTCACAATCACCTAACATCACATAATTAATAACCTTAGTAACCGAAGTACTATAGGATATTCAAAACACCCTTAACTAACCCTTAGCTCAAGGGAGGACAACTTTCCAAAGTCGTCAAATTCAACGACCCAAAACTGTTGCTTCTTACTCTCAAAACAGAACTCAAAACCTTGCATAAGTTTTAAGATTAAACCTAGAACCTAACATGCAATCCTTGCTCAAAACCTAGCCATACTACCCCTCAACAAGCTCACAGCAGCAAAGACTAGCTAACCACAGGGAACTAAAACCGTAACTCAGCCGGACGCGCCGCCACAGGCGGCGACGAGTGAGCCCCACGCGCCACCCTAAACTTCCAAATTAGGAGAAACTCACAACATGAAACTTGTAGATTGAAGCATGGTGAACAACTTTAATACCTGAGGTTTTAACCGGTTCGGTCGGAATTAGCCGAAAAACACACTGAATCTCTAAAACGAAATCAAAAACCAAACCTGCAAATCCGGTGCCCAAACTTGGTTTTTAGGTCACCAAAAACTTATAGACATCACTAGAGGAAGGAGAGGAGCAAGACTCACCTAAAACGCCGTTGAAATCGCTGGTTTTCTGGTGATACCGCAGCAGCTCCATCACTTCATGGCAACTTCTAGGAGGTGCGACGGCGAGCGGGACTGCTCCAGAAATGGAGAGGACAACTGTGGGAGTCGAACGAGACCAGTGGAGTCCGGTTTGGTGGCCGGATGAGGGAGAACTCGACCGGAGAAGGGAGGAGAGCGGAAGGAGGTTGGGAGAGGAAGAGAGAGAAAGAGAGGAACTGATTTTTAGCTTTTCAAAAATAACTCCCTGACATTTTTCTACTTATACACTTTCCAAAACCGGAAACTGACTTCCTCTGACCATAACTTTATCATACGAAATCCGTTTCAGACGTGTCGCATGTCTACAAACTCCTATCGACAAACTCTACAACTTTCAAGAAGGAAGTTTTTAAAGATAATTTACAGAAAATAAAGTCAACTTTTGGCCTCTTAAAAGTCAAAATATCTTAAAAATTACTCCCGAAACTTTAACTTCGCACAAATTAAAAAAATTTCATAAATAATCTTTCATTAAATATGGGAATAATACAAGAAAAATAATATGAAAATCTAAGGTATTACAAGTTTTTTGTTTGGTAAATGTTACTTTTGAAACTGCTATCAAAACATAAAATCTTTCTATGTTTTTATTGACAGCAACTTCTAAAAACAATATCAAGGGTGTTTCTAAAATCTGCTTCCACGGACTTGTAATTTAAAAAAAAAACAGATATTCTTTAGTTTACCAAATAAAATAAAATCTAAAAATTCAGATAAAAATTAATTTTTTAAATGTGAAGTTGTACCAAACTGCATCAGCCAAAGAGAGGATCCTTACCCGGCTTATAGTGGATCCCTTCCCATTTGGCTAAAACTTTCCCGCCCAAAAGTCCCGCTCTCTTTCTTTCTCTCTCTTAACTTTTCCACTTCATTTCTCAATCGGTAGATGCAGGTTTGCTCTTGTTCAAACTTCAATTTTGAATCTTCTCTACAGACAATGCCGGACCTCGCGAACCTCTCCACCTCGGATTCTCTCGCCGTCGCTCACTGCCCTAACCTCAAATCTCTCTCGGTCACAGACCCGCAGGAACAGAGCTGCTCGGTCAAAACCCTAGGCGTTGACGGCGACTGGGACCAGAGGAGGATGGGGTTCGCTACTCTGCCCAACGGCAACGGGGCCGGAAGTTCCAATTGCAAGAGTTTGGAGGAGCATGTGAGGGATTGGGTCTGCCGCAGATTGGAATTTGGGATTTCCAAGTCCCGCAGCTCATTGCCTTTCCTTTACGGTGCAAAGAAATTGGTACATCTTTCTTGTCTGGTTTTGTTTCTCTTTCGGGCTTTTCGATGAGAAAATAGGGGAAGAGGAGTAAGAGATTGATTATATCTAGCTAGTTCAGTGCTGAACCGGTAGTTTCTTTGTACATTATATGACCTTGCTTGGGGGTTGATAGACAACTGTAGAACTAAAAGTACTTCAGTCTTGTTGGATGGTGTCGAACGGAATATCGATGAGCAACTTGGGGTTACCTTGAATTTTGAATTGGACAATCATTAACTTTGATATATGATTTATGTATTTCTGTTTGAATGCCGTATAGAAAATTACTTGGCAAGAGAACAGATTTTGACATACAAATGGTATGGCAACTGATTTATGAGATATGTGAAACATTATTTGAGGTCAGTTCTGGAAAAGGTTGCTTCTTAGGAAGACTCGAGGTGTTTTAAGATGAGTGCCAGGAAGATGTTTGAGTTCGCTTATCTTACTACGTTTTTTTTCTAAACTTTATTATAGTGGGAGGAGAATGGGTTGTAAGTTGGAATTCTGAGTTGAGCATTATGGTTGTGACATGGTGTTCCTTTCTGGAAAGTTAATTAGTTGATAAGTTTTCCTGTTGCCGGATATATGGAATGTTGAGTTGATATTTGTCTTAGTTTTAGTAATCTTAAATGATCACTCACAAAGCGTACTTTTCCTTTTCAGGCCGAGTGCCGGATTTGCCATCATTTTGTCTACCCTGGGGAGGAGATCTTATGCTCTGTTCGTGGCTGTCAAGGACCCTATCACCGGGGATGTGTGAAGGAAAGGCTTCGGATCTCTAACATGAAAATGTTCACTTGTCCGCAACATGTAAGATCTTATAACCAATAGAGTGACCGTAAAATTAGTTTCTATCATTTATTATTATCTTGTGCCAACAAATCTCTATAAGTGTTGTATGCAATGCTGTTTAGAAACTTTAATGTTACTTTAAGCTGCATGTTGTAATAGAAAATTTGACATCACTTTTGTCATATCTCTTCTATAGTTTATAACATTGTACATTCTGCCTTACTTATATAGAACACAATTGTTTGAATTATTATCTGTTGTTTTGTCAAGTTACTTGTACTTACAGAAATGCTTACCTCAGTTGCATTTTCAATAAGCAGGTATGCTTCATTTGCAAACAGAGGTTACACTGGCGCTGTGTACATTGTATTATAGCATCCCATGATAAATGCGCAGCGTGGCCAGATAAAGTGATTCATTTAGTAGACCAGCCAAGGAGAGCTGTTTGTTGGAGGCATCCAACAGATTGGCGGGAGGACAGAAAGGTCAATTTGTTCTTTCCTACATTAGTTGCTATATGTAATTTTTTTATTTGAATGTGCAAAACATTATTATTTATTTGACTTACTACATTTCCTTGAAGAACACATTAAATCCTGTTAAAAAACTCGAGCTTCTCAGAAATGGGCTGCAGGAAGAAAAGCCACAGTAGACTTTCTGTGGTTCAGGGTCTTCTCATTTGGCCTTCAGATGATAGGTGTTCTATTAGCGGTTGCAATTTTAAAAAACTAGTATAAAATCCAATCTGGGACATCATATTTTTCTTGAAAAACGTATTTCTCGGATTATGGTTTTATGGATTTCATTTCCCTTCACTCTTCTGACGTGAGTCATTATAAGTTCTTATGTATCTTTGGTAAGTAAATCCTTTTGAGCTGGCTTATTGTTTGAGCTTTAACTAGCATAAGATGCTTTATACTTTTGTTGAAGTTTTATTTCGTCGTTTGTATTTTTTCATTGATTAGGCTGGTTGACAGGAATGGTGTATTTGTTGAATGAGCAGCATGCAGTTTCAGCAAGCAATACAGAGGTTAGACTAACGGAGATCATCTCACTTTTGAAGTATTTAACACTATACAGTCAGATCAGATTGTATCATTTTTTGTGACATCATGATGTTGTTACTCTTGTCAGGCATTACTACTTCAGTTCAGTATGCAACCTGACAAGCTTTCAGTATTTTGATTACAATTGTTTCAATTAGTACTATAGAAAGTCATGCCTGGATCACTTTGGAAATCAATTTTCTCTTTGTGCCTATCTGGAATGTTCAATTTTTTGAAACCTATTTTCCCATAGGTAACGAGTCCCTTGAACCTAATTATATGTAAGATTTTATGTGTCGCTCAATTCTTGCTTCCAGATGGCGATTAAAGAGATTTTCTTTGTAGTAATAGCCATGCCTATGGGTATCGATAAGACCTTAACAAAGGTTTTTTTGTTTTTTTTTTTGTTTTTTTGTTTCCTTCCCCGTATGAAGGATGCCTATTATTTGAACCTTACCATAACCCTCATTTACAAATGATACCTCTTAATTATCAGTGTTTTATTAAAAACTCAGAAAATTGACTTAGGCTGTCCAATTTCTGAAATCTTTAAATATAAAGAAATTAACTATGTACCTGTAATATTGATTTTTTCTTCAACATTCAGGAGGTATTCATTCGGTTGCCTCTGCCTTACACTGAAGAGGAGTTCAGGATTGACCTAACGTGGAAACACATGGAGAACAATCTAGAGCCTCCTCCATATACGCATATCAGGCGTAGTATCCTTAATATTTGTTCCATTTGATCATTTACTTGTGGTCGGTAAAGTTTTCACTTATGCAGATGTATGCAATGATTTGAGTAAAAATGGGGAGTAAGATTGAATTTTATTCTGCTTCGGTTTTGTCTTTTCTTGTTTCTCAAAATTAAGCTCTATTATTGTAGTTTATGTTGAACATGGCACCTACCTTGACTGAACTCAGATATTTACCTAGTCAAGAAGAAGCGATATGATGATGATGATGATGATGTTGGATGCTGCGGCTGTACATCTGTATGCTCTGTGGATTGTGTTTGCAGGTACTTTTAATTTTTTTTTTTTTTATCATGAAGTTTTACTTTTGATATGTTATAGCTGTTGAGGTGTTGTATGATTTATTTACATTGGTTCATGTTGTTCACTCTTATGCATCAATAGCTAATCATGTTGTTTAACTGTAGTAGTACCTTATATATCATTCACTCTTTACAGTTAATACTCGGTGTAAAATTGATTACTGTGTGAATTTAAATTAAAAATTCATGGATACTGAAGCCTCATAGTAACGTGGGTAATCTAACAGGCTTCAATGCATAAGCTGTTCAAAGGTTTGCTGTTGTTCTGAAAATTGCACAAATCGTCCATTCCTGGAAGAGAAGAAGATCAGAATCGTCAAGGTGAGAAATGTAGTTTAGAACGGCATCACGTTCTTGTCACCTTCAATGTTTATTCAAGTAAAGTTTATTACAGAAATGTTGCCCTGGTCCCTTGGTGACCAAGGAATTCAAGTCTATTAATCTTTTATACTCCATCTCAGACCGCACACTGTGGTTGGGGAGCAGAGGCTGCTGAATGCATTAAGAAAGGTGATTTCATAATCGAGTATATTGGGGAAGGTAGTTTCATTTAGCTTTGATTACAACAGCCAAACACTAAATTTATGTTTTCCTTGCTGTTTCATTACGTATTCTACAATCATTGATGCTGTTTACTTTTTCCTTGTTTTTTAATTTTTTTTTTTTATAGTTATTGATGATGCTTTGTGCGAACAAAGGCTTTGGGACATGAAATACAAAGAAGTGAAGAATTTTTATATGTGTGAAATTCGAAAAGACTTCACAATTGATGCTACTTTTAAAGGAAACCCTTCACGATTTCTAAATCACGGCTGTGATCCGAACTGTGTCCTTGAAAAGTGGTTAGTGTGGTTTAACATTACTACTTCTATATCGCTTTGCAATATGAGATAGTACTCACTTTCTGATTCCGTTAGGATGATTTGCTCTTTCAATGTTGCTTTTTATCTTATAATTATTGAAGCGTTATTTTATTTTTTTATTTTCAATGTTGTTGATTAAGAGTAGAATATTGGGAATCTGGATAGAATGTGATGATTATTATTTTTTTATCCACTAGTTATCAACTTGCTGTTGGATGAATTGTGTGAAACTCCTAGTTTTAGGAGCATACCTAGTTTCTAGTTTCAGTTTTGGTTTCTTTTTCTGGGCTTTGGGCTCCTATTTAACCAAAAATATTACAAGAAAATTAATGCAGTGATACGATCCACTGGTAGTGCTACTAAATTCTCTATCTGCTTTGACCTGTCAATCCAGAATTAGGTCCCAAGTCCTAATCAACAATGCAAATTGTTATTTTTTTTTGCAGGGAAGTTGAGGGGGAAACACGCGTCGGTGTGTTTGCTGCAAGATCAATAGAAGTTGGAGAGGCATTAACATACGATTATAGGTACTTTTTGACCTAGTGATATTGAACTAGAGTGTAGGTAAATCTGTTTGTTAATCCATGCTTTGTTATAGTCTTTTTACCAGAATAGTGCATTATTCTGATATCAGAAGCATAATGCCACTCATGTAGCTACTGACAAAGTGACAATCATATTTACTAGATTCCCAATGTTAAAGTCCTCATGGAAGAACCGTGCCATAAACTGTTTTGCTTGGTTTATTGTTGCATTTTCCCCATTGCTTCTCTCTTCCGTAAAGCTGCATAGGTTTCCAGTCATCTCAATCCCCATGTTTCCTCTTCATTTCTACAATCTAGTTGGTTCCCCTACCCCCACATTCTGTCTCCCTATTTTTCAACTGTGCTGTGTTTTTGTGTGATTTGTTCAAGTCCTATAACATTTGAATATTGAGCTAAAATACCCTACTTTGATCATAACATCCCCATCTATTTATGGTACCTAATTTCGTGAGTACATTTTGTAGATTTGTGCAATTTGGACCCGAGGTGAAGTGTTATTGCGGTGCATCAAATTGTCAAGGGTACCTTGGCTCCAAGAAAAAGATTTGTAAGATGGATCTTTTCTGGGGGAAGAAACGCAAGAGAACACCCACTGCTTGCATGGCTATCCATAGGGAATCTCTGTCAACAATTTCTTAAATGTCCACTGCTGTAGACTGCCCGTATCAAGAAATGTGGGCACTTGAAAAGAAAATGGAACTCAAAAGAAGAAGAAAAAAGAGAAAAGAGGCAGAAACTACATAATCACATCTTGACCTTTTGTTTTGACACACTTCAGTTTCTAGTCATTAAAGAGGAACATCTACATGTATAAACCTATGCAGAACTTCATTTTGGTGGCCATATAACACTGAAAGCAAGTGTAATTGAATTGCCATTTAACATAGAAAGAGATTGTAATTGTTTTGTCCATTTTTCACATATGTAGTCACGTTTACCAAAGTAAGAAAGCTAGGAAAAATAGAGAAATCTAAAACAAAAGGATAGAGGGAAGAAAAAAAGAACAGTAATAAAATTAGGGTCCGGATCAAGGAACATTTCATTTTACACATCATTTTACACCGATTTTTCACCATTGGATTTAAGTTTTTTCAATAGTCTTGATTAGTTTCACGTATGATGTGGCAAATGATGTGAAAAAAGTTTTGTTTTCTAAAAATAAAATGTAAGAAAATTAGAAAAAGAATGTCATCTTCTTCGTCTTCTTCACGTAGAAAAGAAAACTTCTCTCTCTCTAACTATATATTCTTCAAATTGATTGCAACGTTGTAAATATTATATATTTATGGCTGTCCACGCAATTACTTATTAGTTATATCGTTATGATATAAACCATACTTATATATAAAAAAGCCTAATGAGAATAAATGAGTGACTTCCTCCTCCTACATCTTATCTCTATCTATTATCTCTCATTCATTTCTTAGTTTATGACACGTTATTAGCACGCATTTGCTCTTCAATTTTTCTTCTTCTATGAACTCCATGATGATATACAAGCCTATGGTGCAACATGATTGCTTATGACCAAGGCTAATGATCTATGAGTTTTTCTTTTCTTATCAACATCAAATTTATTTGTGTTCATTTTATATATGTATATAGATACGATGATATGAGCACAAAATACTATGTTTTTAATGCGTTTCCTATCCTATTTGGCCATGTTATTTCTTTAATAATACCATTTATGACATGTTTTGTGATTGTAGAGGGATAAAGAGTTTAATTGAGAAAAGAAGGCCCAAGTCTAAGGATGGAAGAGAAAAATGCAGAAAACCCAAAAGAATGCCTAAGTAGTCCAAGGAAAGAAGGCCCAAGTCCAAAAAGGAAGGAGAAAAGTCAAACATTTCAGCTAGTCCCACATCATTTTTGAAGAGAAGTTCCACCATGGTTTCCTCTATATAAAGACAGCCTTGGGTACTTCTAAGAGCATCAATCATTCACATTAAAAACCAAATGGATAAGAGAGTAGCTGCAGCCTCTCCCTCTCCTTATTCAAGCTTCTTCTTCCTTTGCTAAGCCTTGAAGGACTTCTCCATCAAGGCAGCAACAACATTGGATTATGAGAAGCATTGAAGCCAAGCTTCCTTGGAGACTTGGTAAAGTGTAAACATTACCTTTACTTTGTTTTGATTATCTGTATAAATTTATAGGTATGTTTGATGTGCTAAACTTAGGAATTGGAAGCATGTTTTGCTTGTTCTTGTATTCAATAGATTCAGAATTTTATAAAACATATTGATGTTTTGTTAATGATTTTCTGGTGATCCGATCTTGTGAGTTTCATGATTGAAAGTTTGCGTTTTTGTTTAAATTAAAGAGTTAGAATGCATGCTAGCTATTGCCATGATTTATGCTAAGCTTCTTTAAGTAAGTATGTTTCTCTAAGTGGTGGAAACTATGTAATAATAGTTGAAAACGTAAACTAAAGCAAATGCATGTTACGACTTCTCAGATGTGCATTGTTGTTCAATCTCAATTCTATAATTCTTAATGATTCATGTTTATTGTGGTTTCATGATTGAAAGTTTGCGTTTTTGTTTAAATTAAAGAGTTAGAATGCATACTAGCTATTGCCATGATTTATGCTAAGCTTCTTTAAGTAAGTATGTTTCTCTAAGTGGTGGAAACTATGTAATAATAGTTGAAAACGTAAACTAAAGCAAATGCATGTTACGACTTCTCAGATGTGCGTTGTTGTTCAATCTCAATTCTATAATTCTTAATGATTCATGTTTATTGTGGACAAGTACTCTTTGGTATTGAATGCAGCAATTTACATAAAATAATCTAAGTTCTAGACTTTTATGTGCTTCGGTGACAAAGTAAGTAGAATTAAAGGAATGCATGTCCTCTTCAGGCTTGTGTTTTGGGATTGTTTCTCTTGTTAAGAACTTGCATGATAATTGGATTGCTGGAATGAGACATGATCTTGATGTGTGGTAGAATTCGAGTTTATCTCTATCTGCAATGTTGAATGAATTGATCACTTGTACATATCTTATTTTCTGTTTTTAGGAACATAGAACAAACCATTAAAACCCCCCTGTTTACCTTGTACCATATGTATATTTGTAAGTGAATGCTTGTAAATACTTATAGTTGTTGACTATTTAGTGTAATCGTGACTCCAAGAGTACCCTTTAAGTCCCCGGATTGATCGAACCCTATTTGCCAATACTACAATCTGATAAGAAAAAGGTTCTTAATTGTCGCACGCCCGTTAACGGGCACATCAATTTTGGCTCTGTTCCCGGGGACTTGATAATTCTCTAACGGTTTTTCGGTTACTTTTATTTGTAAATATTTATACTACTTTAACAAATCTGACTAATTGTTTGTTGTTTTATTTATTTTCAGGTACTTATCTTGTTTTGTAAACCATTGGAGGTTACTTTAGTTAATAGGATCCTAAACCCTTCATTAGTACCTTATCAAAGGTCTTTTGGAGTTGAGGGCAGACCTTATTAACTCTTGTACGACTGTCAAACATACAAGTGTTTCTTATCTAAGTAAGGGACATTTTGGATGGTGTCTAGGTCTAAGTAAGCCCCTGGGACCAAAATTGGACTTCAAAGTAGGGGTTTTGACCTCCGTAGCCCATTACAAACGAAGTCCTACCAGTTTGCTTCACTTCGCCTTGGCCATCCAAGTCTTCTGAAACCATGAAAACATTTGTATCAAGACGATCATACCTATTCACCATTGGTTTACCATTTAAGATTTAAGCTTGAAAATTAATACAACTTATAACTGTTTAACATATTGTTATAACTGTTTAAAATGTAAGGTGTTTACTTAGTTAGCCTTTTGTGTTTGAGCTCATTTTAAAACTTTAGTTATTTTGGTTTAGTTTAATTTTTATTTTGTTTCTATAAGGTTATGAATGTTTGATCAGGGAATTCGTATTCCTGGATTAACCAACGAGTTTTTAAATAACTTGGAGAGGCGATTAGAGCGGATTAAGCAAGGAGGAGAACCTTCCCAGATTCTTGATCTTCAAAGTGGCGCAGAGTCAGAAGAAGAGGAAGAAGTACAAACAAGGTCTATAGTCTCATTACAACCTTCAGATCCTCAGGAAGACATTCCACAAATGGAATATCAGACTATTAGGCAGTTATCTAATTCGGTAGCTCCAAGAACCGGAGGTAATGCACCTTCATGTATCACTTATCCTGAACCGACACTCACTAAGGAAGGAGAATTCGAGTTGAAAAGTGGGTTTCTACATCAAATCCCAAAATTCCATAGGCTTAGCAACAAAGACCCCAACAAGCATTTGAAGGCTTTTCAATTTGTGTGTGTGAGCATGTGCCCTAGAAATGCAGATATTAACATTATGAAGTTGAAGACATTTCCGTTCTCACTGGAGGACTAGGCCAAGTCATGGCTTATTGATCTACCTGCTGGACACATTGACTCATGGGAAAAGATGATGAGTGTATCATGACCAAGTACTTTCCAGCGTCAAAGATCACGGTGATGAGAAAGCAAATCACCGGGATTCAGCAAGGACCTGAAGAAACATTTTGTGCCTATTATGAGCGGTTCAAGGCCCTGGTTGCAGCTTGCCCCTCCCACGGGTTTAAGGAAAACAACCTTCTGCAATACTTCTATGAAGGACTTTCATCCTTAGAGCGCCAGCAGCTGGACGCCGCATCTGGGGGGTCCTTCCTTGACAAAACACCTAAAGAAGCATGGGCATTGTTAGATAATCGTGCCTTAAATGATCAGCAATATGCGGGTGCATTGGCATCTTCTCGGAAGGTGAATGAAGTAAAATCAAGCACCACTCTTGAAAGCAAGATTGATGCATTATTAGCCCATCTTGTGCTGGGGAAAAATCAAGAGGTGAAAGCTTGTGGTGTGTGCTCAAATCAAGGGCATCCAACTGATCAGTGCCCTCAATTGTTTGAAAATGGTGGATGGGGAGACTCTCAATGCTATTGGACAGCAAAGATACAATCCTTTTTCCAACACCTACAATCCTGGACTAAGGGATCATCCAAATTTCAGATGGAGCAATACAGAGAATGTCCAGAACCCACCCCAATATTTTGGAGGCTCATTTCCACGTCCACAAGGCTTCTTTCAGAAGCCCCAGGTTCCTCAAAACTTTGCTTCTAATTCTAATACTGCTACTCCTTCATATGATAAGATGCTTGAAGCCCTTTTTTCAAGGGCAACAAAATTTAACAAATTCTACTCAAGCTCTTGTGCAGGGTCCAACGAATAATACGAAGGATATAACTGAGCTCAAGAACCAGGTGGGGAAAATAGTGGATTTCATGGGAAAATTTTCTGAAAGTGGAAAGCTTCCACCAAGCACTGTTCCAAATCCAAACTCAAATTTTGAGTTCGCAAAAATAGTGGCAACAAGGAGTGGACATGTATTCAATGAGGACCCAAAGAAAGTCTGAAAGAAGACCCAAGGAGAGGAGGATGAAGTTGAAATGACAAAGAATGATTTGGAGGCAGATCCTGCCACTTCCAAAGTTGAGTCAAAACTACCCTAACCAACTGAACCGCAAAAAGGTAATGATTCTAACTTTCAAAGTTCAGTTATTACTAATCCTCCCTATGTGCGTGTGCCATTTCCAAGCAGGTTTCAAAAGTTGAAGAAAGAAGAATATGATCAAGCCATCTTGGAAGTTTTTAAGAAAGTTCAAGTGAACATGCCCTTGATTGATTGCATTACTCAAGTTCCCAAATATGCAAAATTTTTGAAGGAATTGTGCACCACAAGGAGACAGACACATGAGAAAGAAGTTTTGAAAATGAGTGAGACTGTTTCTGCAGTTCTCCAAAGGAAACTACCACCCAAGCCAAAGGATCCAGGGAGTTTCTCTATCCCTTGTGTAATTGGTGATACTGCTTTTGATAGTGTCATGCTTGATCTAGGTGCATCCATTAATATTATGCCATATAGCTTATATGCATCTATGGACTTAGGTAAACTAAAGAAAGACAATGTCATAATTCAATTGGCAGATAGGTCTAACAAGTATCCTAAGGGATATGTAGAGGACGTTCTTATGCAAGTTAATCACTTGATTTTCCTTGCAAATTTCTACATCATTGATATGGAAGACTCACCCTCCAGTTCAACTCCTATACTTTTAGGGCGTCCTTTCATGAGAACTGCAAGAACAAAGATTGATGTGCATGCTGGCACCTTGACAATGGAGTTTGATGGAGAAGTTATTGGCTTCAACATCTTTGAAGCCGTGAGGTATCCCTTATCTGAGCTTAAACCATGCTATTTTATTGATATCGTTGACTCTCTTGCGCATAATTTCCTAAATTCAATGATCGATGATAAATTAGAATACACCATTTCTCAAGGAGTAGGATACAATGCTGATGATACCCAGGTGTCGACGGTAGAATTAGAGGAAATATGGGATGACGCTGTGCTTGAAACCGTCACCGCTCTTGAAAGCCTACCAATTAGGTCTGATCCTCTATTGTCTCTTCCCATTTCCACTAACAAGTTGTTACCATATGTGGAACAGGCACCCAAGTTGGAATTGAAAGCACTACCTGATCATTTAAAGTATGTATACATGGGAGAAAATGAGACTTTACCAGCAATTGTGTCCTCCAAACTAGACAAAGAACAAGAAAAGAGATTGGTGGAAGTATTGAAGAAATGCAAGATTGCTATCAGATGGACTTTAGCAGACATCAAGGGAATAAGCCCAACCACATGTGTCCATCGAATTCTGCTGGAAGATGGAGCAAAACCCACTAGAGAGGCCCAAAGACGTCTACACCAACCAATGATGAAGGTGGTTCAAGATGAAGTCATCAAGTTGCTGGATTGTGGAGTGATCTACCCTATATCTGATAGTAAGTGGGTCTCTCCAGTTCAAAATGTACCAAAGAAATCCGGAGTGACTGTTGTAAAGAATGCTGAGAATGAGCTAGTGCCCCAACGAGTTGTGACTGGACATCGAGTCTGCATTGACTATAGGAAGCTCAACGCCACCATAAGAAATGACCATTTTCCCCTACCATTCATTGATCAAATGCTTGAGAGGTTAGCTGGTCATGAGTTTTATTGCTTCTTGGATGGATATAGTGGCTACAAGCAGATTTGCATAGCCCAAGAAGATCAAGAAAAGACTACATTCATATGTCCCTTTGGCACTTTTGCCTACAGGCGTATGCCTTTCGGTTTGTGCAATGCACCAGGTACATTTCAAAGATTCATGATGTCTATTTTCTCTGATTATATCGAAAATATAATTGAGGTCTTTATGGATGACTTTAGTGTCTTTGGTAAAGACTTTGATTCATGTTTGGGAAATTTAGAACTCATTTTAAAAAGGTGTGTTGAAACTAATCTGGTTCTGAATTGGGAAAAATGTCATTTCATGGTGACACAAGGAATTGTTTTGGGACATATCATATCTGCTAGGGGAATTGAAGTTGATAAGGCCAAGATTGATCTTATTCGTTACTTACCATACCCCACTACCGTGAGGGAGATACGTTCGTTTCTTGGACATGCAGATTTTTATCGCAGGTTTATCAAGGACTTTTCCAAGATAGCCAGACCCCTAACTCGCCTCCTTCAAAAGGAGGTAGCCTTTGACTTTGACGATGAATGCAAGGAGGCATTTGAGAAGTTGAAGGATTTGTTGACAACAACACCGGTGATGCTACGCCCAAACTCGGACGAGCCGTTTGAGTTGATGTGTGATGCGTCTGATTATGCTGTTGGAGCTGTGCTAGGGCAGCAGAAAGATAAGAAGCCCTATGCCATTTACTATGCCTCAAGAACGCTTAATGATGCACAATTAAACTACTCTACCACTGAAAATGGCATAGGGCTTCTTATCTTTCCGCTGCCCTAGCACAACTCCAACAGCATAATCGGACGCATCATACATCGAGCTTCTTGCTGTTGTATTTGCTTTAGATAAATTCCGTTCTTATTTGCTTCAATCTAAAGTAATTGTTTATACTGATCATGCAACATTGAGGTATTTGTTTACAAAGAAAGAGGCAAAACCAAGGCTTATTCGATGGATGTTATTACTCCAAGAATTCGATATTGAGATTAAAGACAATAAGGGGAGTGACAATGTGGTTGCTGACCACTTGAGCAGATTAGTACGCGAAGAGGACGCCTTGCCCTTGTGTGAGACGTTTCCAGATGAACAACTCTTCGGAATTGAGGTAAGTGAACCATGGTATGCTGATATTGTGAACTATCTTGTAACTAAGACTTTTCTGAAAACTTTACCTCGTTCTCAAAAAGAAAAGCTTAAGAAATTGTCTAGGCATTACATCTGGGATGACCCTTATTTGTGGAAACATTGTCAAGATCAAATAATTAGGAGGTGTGTCCTTGAAAATGAACATCAATATATTCTTGCCTTTTGCCATTCTGAAGTATGTGGAGGTCATTTTGGATCTCGAAAAACTGCCCTTAAAGTGTTGGATGCAGGTTTCTTTTGGCCTACAATTTTTAGGGATGCCTATATGTATTGCAAGACTTGTGATAGGTGTCAGAGATTAGGAAACCTAGGACCCAAAGATCAAATGCCTTTACACCATATTATAACTGTGGAAATTTTTGATGTGTGGGGTATTGATTTTATGGGACCTTTTCCTTCATCAAATGGTTATTTGTATATTCTTGTGGCAGTTGATTATGTGTCCAAATGGGTGGAAGCAATAGCCACCAAAGCTAATGATTCCAAAGTTGTTGAAGATTTCCTTCGCTCTCACATTTTTTGCAGGTTTGGAATGCCGAGAGTTATCATAAGTGATGTAGGATCACATTTCTGTAACAAATCAATTGAGGCTCTGCTAAAGAAGTACAATGTGACACATAAGGTTTCCACACCTTACCATCCTCAGACTAGTGGACAAGCAGAGATCTCTAACCGTGAGATTAAGAGAATTTTGGAGAAGACAGTGGGGCCAACACGAAAGGATTGGAGCCAAAAGCTAAACGATGCATTGTGGGCTTACCGCACAGCTTACAAGACCCCCATTGGGACATCCCCTTTTCGGCTGGTCTATGGGAAGGCATGTCACCTTCCAGTGGAGCTTGAACATAGAGCATGGTGGGCGGTAATGACTTTCAACATGAACCTTGATGATGCTGGCCTACACAGGAAGCTCTAATTGAATGAACTTGAAGAAATCAGAAACGATGCCTACGACAATGCATGGATCTACAAAGAGAGGACTAAAGCTTACCATGATAAAATGATTCGTGGCAAATCTTTTGTTGTTGGCCAGAAAGTGTTGTTGTTTCATTCTAGACTAAAACCTTTTCCTGGTAAGTTACGTTCTAGATGGATCGGTCCTTTCATGGTTATGTTTTTCCACATGGTGCTGTGCAGATTAAGAGTGAAAAGACTGAAGAAAAATTCAAGGTGAATGGACATCGGTTGAAGCCATACTATGAGGCGTTCAAGGAATACAATGTGGAGGAAGTACCCCTCCAAGAGGCACCATTCACACAGAACTGATGTGTGGTACAATCGTCTAGCTCATGGACGATAAACGAGGCGCTAATTGGGAGGCAACCCAACTCAGATGTGGTAGAATCGTCAGAGCAGATTTGTTTTTCATTCTTTCTTCTCTTTTACTTTTCTGTTTTTATTTGTTTTGTTTTTGTTTGTTGGGTCGTGAGTTCCTACTTCTTGCTTTGATTCTACACATTATTTTGTGAACATTGAGGACAATGTAGAGTTTGAGTATGGGGGAGGGATTTACATGTTTGTTGAATTTTTATTTGAAAAATTTGAAAAATCCAAAAACAGTTTGTGTTGCTTTTGAGTCTTTTGTTTTTTTATTGAATCTTAGGAGCCCTTAACTGTCGATGATGAGTGCAATTCTTTGAATTAAGGATAAAGAATGATCACTAGATTGAGATGATTTCCAACTGATATTCTGTGGTTTATTGAAATGAATGGAAACCATATGAAATGTAGTGGATGTGGTTTTGAAACTTTGGTACAGAAATGAGCATGTAAAGTCAAAGTTTGATTCATATGAACCCTAATGTGAGCTTTTGAGCCATTATATGTGTCATTCTTTCTGAGTGCTTATTGAAATATTCTGATTCATTTTCTTGACTATAATTGTTCGAAAACCTCATTATTCTTTCAATTTGATTGATTGCTCACCATAGCTTTTAATGAGCTCTAGATGACTAGAACTCACTCTTGTGGACTTTCAAAACTTTTATCATAAAACACTCTGATTTTGGAAAGGATAAATGGAACTTTTTTAGGATGAACACCATTGCTAAACAATGTCGTGTCTCTATTTGTGTGCGCTGCACATCCCTTTAGTTGAACCATCTTTGAGCCTACATTGAGCCTTTTCATTCATCACCCATGCAATTTTCACCTTGAGCTTAGTACAGTGATATTTCTACCCTTGTCCTTTAGGCCTGGTAGAGCATTTTGTGAAGAATTTTATGGATGTTATGATCAGAAACAAGTGTGGGGGAAATGACTTGTCCTTGTGTAAAAGAAAAGAAAATGCCGTAAACATTAAAAGAAAGAAAAAATAAAATTTCGGCAGGAAAAGAAGAAGAAATCTGGATTGTCTTTATGTTGTGAAATGGGAGTTTTTGTTGTAAATGAAAGGCCCAAAAACGAAATTATTTGGCCTTTGTTATGTTTCATGATGTTGTAAGGTGGTTAGAATGACGAAGACCCAACAAGATGGTATATGACCCTTGATTTGGCGACATAAGGCATGTTTGTCCTTGTGTAAAAGAAAAGAAAATGCCGTAAACATTAAAAGAAAGAAAAACTAAAATTTCGGCAGGAAAAGAAGAAGAAATATGGACTGTCTTTATGTTGTGAAATGGGAGTTTTTGTTGTAAATGAAAGGCCCAAAAACGAAATTTGGCCTTTGTTATGTTTCATGATGTTGTAAGGTGGTTAGAATGACGAAGACCCAACAAGATGGTATATGGCCCTTGATTTGGCGACATAATGCATGTTTGATGCTCTACTAGGTCCTTAGGAATTTTACAACACTTGTTCTTAAATTCATACCCCTAGCCCAACCCCATTAACACCTTTTAAAGTTTCTTTTGATCTAAAAGATGTGTAAAATTTGATATGTGGAGTTTGTCCCAAAAGTTGAGCCTATGGTATGGTTCATTTGTGTGAGTAAGTGATTCCTTCATGAGGTTTTATTTCTGTTTAACATGTGTTTTCTGTTTATATAAATGCAAGTTTTCTGAATGCCTGAAAATACTTTCTCTTGCATACATTTTCACTGTTTTAAGCTAGAAAATTTGAGTGACAAATTAGTGCATACCTTGTTGAATTGAATCAGATTTGCCAGAAATATGCTGAGCTTAACCATCACCACTGTTCTTCCATGTCCTACATGTAAATATGTGATCTATGCATGTAAATTAGCTTATGAAACTTTATGGAATAATTCTTGATTGAGTGCCAATTTTGATAACATGAGATTAGAGATTCTAAGACAATAGTTAAGGGCATTAGAATTTGTTTGTCACCTGTTGTAATTGTATGTGATGTTTGTATTGTTATAATCATTATCAAGTCTTGTTGTTATGGTTTTGCTATGGGTCTAGCAAATGCTAAGTGTGGGAGAATTTGATATAAGCACAAAATACTATGTTTTTAATGTGTTTCCTACCCTATTTGGCCATGTTATTTCCTTAATAATACCATTTATGACATGTTTTGTGATTGTAGAGGGATAAAGAGTTTAATTGAGAAAAGAAGGCTCAAGTCCAAGGATGGAAGAGAAAAATGCAGAAAGCCCAAAAGAAGACCAAGTAGTCCAAGGAAAGAAGGCCCAAGTCCAAAAAGGAAGGAGAAAAGTCAAACATTTCAGCTAGTCCCACATCATTTTTGAAGAGAAGTTCCACCATGGTTTCCTATATATAATGACAGCCTTGGGTATTTCTAAGAGCATCAATCATTCACATTTAAAACCAAATGGATAAGAGAGCAGCTGCAGCCTCTCCCTCTCCTTATTCAAGCTTCTTCTTCCTTTGCTAAGCCTTGAAGGACTTCTCCATCAAGGCAGCAACATTGGATTATGAGAAGCATTGAAGCCAAGCTTCCTTGGAGACTTGATAAAATGTAAACATTACCTTTACTTTGTTTTGATTATCTGTATAAATTTATAGGTATGTTTCATGTGCTAAACTTAGGAATTGAAAGCATGTTTTGCTTGTTCTTGTATTCAATAGATTCAGAATTTTATAAAACATATTGATGTTTTGTTAATAATTTTCTGGTGATCCGATCTTGTGAGTTTCATGATTGAAAGTTTGCGTTTTTTTTTTTAAATTAAAGAGTTAGAATGCATGCTAGCTATTGTCATGATTCATGCTAAGCTTCTTTAAGTAAATATGTTTCTCTAAGTGGTGGAAACTATGTAATAATAGTTGAAAACGTAAACTAAAGCAAATGCATGTTACGGCTTCTCAGATGTTCGTTGTTGTTCAATCTCAATTCTATAATTCTTAATGATTCATGTTTATTATGGACAAGTACTCTTCGGTATTGAATGCAGCAATTTACATAAAATAATCTAAGTTCTAGACTTTTATGTGCTTAGGTGACAAAGTAAGTAGAATTAAAGGAATGCATGTCCTCTTCAGGTTTGTGTTTTGAGATTGTTTCTCTTGTTAAGAACTTGCATGATAATTGGATTGCTGGAATGAGGCATGATCTTGATGTGTGGTAGAATTCGAGTTTATCTCTATCTGCAATGTTGAATGAATTGATCACTTGTACATATCTTATTTTCTGTTTTTAGGAACATAGAACAAACCATCAAAACTCCCTCTGTTTACCTTGTACCATATGTATATTTGTAAGTGAAAGCTTGTAAATACATATAGTTGCTGAATATTTAGTGTAATCGTGACTGCAAGAGTGTCCTTTATGTCCTCGGATTGATCAAACCCTATTTGCCAATACTACAATCTGATAAGAAAAAGGTTCTTAATTGTTGCACGGCCGTTAACGGGCACGTCATACGACTTTGAGAACCATTGTTCTAATAGGTAAGACTTGAGTCCGCTAACTGAGTAGTCTTAGACCTATGGCTCTACAGATATGATCACACGAATGTTTTTTCTCGTGTTTGTCATACGGAATCCATGTTCATATTCATGAACACTTCAAAATCTTTATTTCGAATATGATATTCTATCATCTTTTATATAGAACATACAAGTTCTAATATGGATTCTTATGTGGCTACAGATTTGCCTATGGTAACATTTTTTATGGATTTGACGCATGCCCTAGCATTTACTGGCAATTTACCGGGCCTTACTCAAAGGCAATAAATATAACATCAAATATATTAATCAATCTCTATGTGATTCATCGAGCCATTGGACATCAATCCATTCAGAAGACACAATTTTTTTTTGTGAACAATGGAAAACTTGTTAATAACATGATCAACGACGGTGTTCTTAACACCCATTAATTTTGAGCCTATGTTTTAGCTCTAATTAAACGTAATTACGTTTCATTCATTATATGCTTAATTGTGTTATTAATTAGCATTTGTTTTAATCACATTTAATTGCTTAAATGGGATCATCAATCACATGAAATTGCTTTAACTAGATCGTTATCATTGAGATTGTTATTGAAATTTATTTCATTTGTATCAATCACGAGTAATTATATTAACATTATATGGTAGTAATAACATTTACTTCAATCGCATGTAATTGATTTTATATTTATTGTCATTTTTATATTTATGTGTGTTGAAGGAGAACATATAACGAGAATAACAGTCTGCTTATTTATTGACAGAAATACCTATTTATAGGTATTACATATAGTCTCCTGAAGGATCTAGAACATCTATCAATACTGTAATCTATTCTAATAAGAAAACGATTAGGCCAAGACACATAATAGAAGGACAGGAAAGTAATTTCCTTAAACACTCACTTTTGTGTTGCGTGCCTAATACGACATAGTGCATGAGATGTTGCCTCGTTAAAAACCTTGCCAAGTAAAACAAAAACCTTGTGGGCAAAACAAAAGATTTGGACGAAGGGAATAAGAGCACAACGCACCAACTACAATTGAAGATAACATGTGATGTAGACTCCTCCTGATGTCTACATAAAGACTCCCCTGATTGGTAACTTAATCTTGGGGTTCAGATAAACGACGCATGCCAATGCTCTTCACATGTTTCTCAAAGGTAGATTTAGGTAGAGACTTGGTAAACAAATTTGCTACATTATCCTTAGAACTCACCTGGTTCACATGGGTATTCAAAAACTGTTGCTGCTGCTGATTGTAAAAGAATTTCGGCGAGATATGTTTAGTGTTATCACCTTTAATGTAACCAGCTTCATCTGTTCAATGCAAGCCACATTATCCTCATAGATGCAAGTTGGTTCAGCCATAGTAGATGGTAATCCACTAGACTCTCGAATATGAGACACTACAGACCGAAGCCAAACACATTATTTAACTGCTTCATGTAGTGCAATAATCTCAGCATGATTCGAGGAAGTAGCAATAAGGGTTTGCTTGGTTGATCTCCAAGATATCGCTGTATTCCCAATTGTGAACACATATCCAGTTTGGGAACGTCCTTTATGTGGGTCAGAGAGATACCCAGCATCAGCAAATCCAACTAACACATTATTCGGTGTTTCAAGATAGGGGGCTAGTCTACCATGCGCATGAACCGTGACTATGGCAGCGTCAGACACAGTCTCTTGGTGGGAGGCTGAGGGCTGTGATCCACCGATCCCGGACATGATCTTTTGCTCTCTTGTTTCACTGTAGGGAAAGAACAGGCCTAAGTCAATGGAATCTTTCAAATACCTGAAGATGTGCTTAACACCATTCTAATGACGATGCGTTGGCGTAGAGCTAAATCTAGCTAACAAGTTCACAGAGAATGCAATGTCTGGTCAAGTGCACTGAGTCAAATATAACAGAGCTCCAATCGCACTAAGATATGGAGTTTTAGCTCCCAGGATTTCTTCATCGTCATCTTTCGGACAGAACATATCCTTTTTAATATCTAAACTTTGGGTAATCATGGGAGTGCCAAGAGGATGTGCTTTGTCTATATTGAATCGCCTGAGCATCTTTTGGACATAAGCTGATTGGTGTATTAAGATTCCAGTCCCTCGATGCTCTAGTTCAATGCCTAGGCAAAATCAAGTCTTCCCAAGATCTTTCATCTCAAACTCGGATTTCAAGTAGCTAACCATCTCATTGATTTCATTGAGATTTCCGATGATATTCATATCATCAACATAGACTGCTACAATTGCAAATCCGGAACTTGTTCTTTTTATGAACACACATGGGCACAAATCATCATTCTTGTATCCCTTCCCAATCAAGTAATCACTTAGACGAGCATACCACATTCGTCCGGATTGTTTCAATCCATATAGTGAACGCCTTAATCTGATGGCATAAGCACTCTGTGGTTTAGAGTCACTTGAATTGGGCAACGAAAGGCTGTCAGAAACTTTCATATATATCTCTGTATTAAGATCCCCATAGAGATATGTGGTAACCACATCCATAAGTCGCATATTCAGTTTTTCAGACACTACTAAACTGACCAAGTAGTAGAAAGTAATGACGTCCATAACAGGAGAATACGTCTCCTCATAATCAATACCAGGGCGTTGCGAGAATCCTAATGCCACAAGTCTAGCTTTATATCGAATGACTTCATTCTTCTCATTACGCTTCCGAACAAAGACCCATTTATGTCCAACAGGCTTAACATTTGGTGGGCATGGCACAACTGGACCAAAAACTTGCCTTTTCGATAGGGAGTCTAGTTCAGCCTGGATTGCATCTTTCCATTTTGGCCAATCTGCTCTATGTTGAAATTCTATAATAGAGCGAGGTTCTATTTCATCATCAATAATCTCCTGAGTGACAGAATAAGCAAAAACATCATCAATAAACATGGAAGACCTATCCATAAGAACACGCGCGCTTGTGTAATTTAACGAGATATCGGTAAAGGAGTCAGGCATGGAATCTTTCTGAGGATCAAGAATTCTTTGCACTTCAATCTCGCTCTGAGATGTGCGGGGATCATAATGAGACATAGTGGGGACAGACCACGATAATTCCTGTCGTCCAACCGGAACATTACCGTTCCTTTCTTCCCCTAATGACGAGAAGTATGTCTCATCAAAGTGACAATCTGCAAATCTTGCAGTAAAGAGATCTCCTGTCAAAGATTCTAAATAGCGGACAATCGTTGGTGCTTCAAAGCCAACATATATACTCAATTGTCTTTGAGGACCCATTTTAGTATGCAGTGGAGGCGTAATATGCACATAAACCGCGCAACCAAATATGCGTAAATGTGAAATGTCAGGCTCATATCCAATTACCAACTGGTACGCACTAAATGGTTGGTTGGCGGTGGGTCTGAAACGAATAAGTACAGTTGCATGTAAAATTGCATAACCCCATGCAGAGACGGGTAGATTGGTGCTCATTACCAAAGCCCAAGCCACAAGCTGTAATCACTTGATTGTTGCTTTTGCAAGACTGTTTTGTGAATGAACATGGGGAACGAGATGTTCGACATCAATCCCAATAGACATGCAATAATCATCAAAAGATTTTGATGTAAACTCTCCTGCATTATCCAATCGAATAGACTTGATTGGATGGTCAGGGTGGTGAGCCCTAAGTTTTATAATTTGAGCCAGGAGTTAAGCAAATGCAACATTCCTTGGGGATAGCAAAATGACGTGTGACCAACGCGTTGATGCATCAACCAGAACCATAAAGTATCAAAATGGTCCGCATTCTGGTTTGATAGATCCACAAATATCACCTTGGATCCTCTGTAAGAATGGAATGGTTTGTTTTGTGTCTACATCAAAAGAGGGTCGTGCTTGTAGCTTTGCTAATAAACAAGCTTTGCAAAACGAGTGGAGAGCGTTAGAGATTGCCATAGAGGTATCAGGAGTGGAACTATGCGGTACAGAAGCCTGTGAAGGCTCTGACAACATTTGGGACGACATTAAGGCCGAGCCCTGACCATGAGCAATACTCACAGCATTGCCACCATTTTCAGTGGCTATGTGTTCCCATATGCCTCTGTGCTCTGAAAAACGGATGACCGTTTGAATTTTTAAGAATACGGATCATCGTATCACGTCCAGGATGTCCCAGACGATCATGCCAAAGCTTATATGAGTCAGATTCGCAGAAGTTGCGAGCAACTGCGTTGGATTCAATAATTCGAACTGTAGTAAGATATAAACCACTACTTTGACTTGGAAGTTTCTCTAAGATGCGCTTATGACCACATTCATTAGAGGTAATACACAAAATGACACATCCCGGTTCATAAGTTATTTTACGGTTATTTACCGTCGGTATTACTTCGGATTTTTACCGGGATGAGTAACTATTTACCCTTAAGGACCATAGGGTTGACTTTTTGTATGAAAATTATTATGAGAAAACTTTCTTCATGAAAGTTGTAGAGGATGTGGCTACGAGTTCGTAGACATGCCATGCGTTAAAATTGGAGTAAACATGGTAAAGTTATGAATTTAATGGTAAAATTTTTGTGTAGGTAAAAGGTGAATTTTTGAAGTGGGTTTATTTTTTTAGTTGGGCTTGAGAGATGGGCCGGGGGTAGCAGCCCAAGTCTCTCCCTTTTTCTTCTATGTTTTTCCTCTTCTCTTCTTTCTCTTCTGTTCTTCCTCCCGTCGGAAAGCCTTGCCGCCGTCCAGCCAGCCACCAGCCGCCGCTCCAGCCCGGGACGGACCCCCGCCACTCCTCTCTCTTCCTGGGCCGGTGACCGACCGTGTAACGCCGCCGGAGAGGAGAAAAGCCGCCAGACACGCTGGATAGCTTTTCGCCGGAGCTCCGTCCTCCGGCCACCATAGGCCGTGATTTTTGGCTCATTTTGTAGCCCTCATCAAGGTGAGTAATCCCTCCAAAGGAATCGGTCTATTTCGATCTCGTTAGGGTGATTTGTATAATTGAAAGTTTTAGGGATTTATGGATGTTTTAGTTCGATTGCCCTAGGTAACCTCAGAATTGGGCTAAGTGCTAGTTATGAAAGTTGTTGGGTATGATGAGAGGATTATTCTATCAAAATTTGAGAAGCATTGGAGGTCGCCGGAAAACGGCTGCCGGCCGCCTCTGCCGGCGGAGCCGCCGCCGCCAGGAAAATATTTTTTGTAGAGATTTTGATGAGGAGTAGTATGGAATGAGTTTTATAATTTTTGGAGGAGTTTTGATAAGGTTTAAGAGTTTTCGATGGTTAATGAATTTGGCGGTATTTAATTTGGAGTGCCGATTTTTGGGTTAGCCGGTTGTAAAATGTGTTTAAGGTTAATTTTTGGTTATTGGTGATTATGTTGAATCGTTAGTTATAATGGATTAAGGATGGAGAAAATGGGCAAAGAAGATGATGTATTTTAGACCCTTAATTTTATGGAATTATTTATTAAAGTTTTATTGTTGAATGAGAATTAAGGTTAATTATTGTTCAGGACGTGAGAATGATCATTGGAGGAAGCCTCGGGTCGTCGGCAAGCATAGCCGAGCACTGTGAGTGGACATTTTGGTTTTTATTTAATATGCATGCAAGATTTTCTAAATTAATATTTTATTTTCCGAGCATATATTATAACTTCGGCATATGAAATGATCTTGGAAATTATTTGAGATTGATGCATGGATTAAATGTTGGTCATAATTTATGGATTTGAGCTCGGACAGATAATTTGAGATTTGAGTTTAGATTTTCTTTATGATTTCCGGATTTGAGATTATATCCAGATTTGCATATTGTCTGGTTTTCGAAAGGTGAAAATTATTTAAATTAATTATTTTATTGAGCATTTTAACGTGTGGGACACGTCATCGAATTTAATTATTTTCTTTACTCTTTGAATTCTTTGAGTACGGTTGGGAATTGTACTTATGCTTAAGTTATGAGTTTCAGGGAAACTCATATGAATTTATGTTTCTTTAGTTATGCCATACTTGTTGGATCGTTATTATTCATGCTAGCATGTTGTTCCTCCTTTCGAGGCGATGTAGCTTCCACGTTTTAAGTGGGGTTACTCAAGCCCTTTCCGCCTTCGGGTGATGTGATGTAGTCGACGACATCACGCAAGCCCTGCATTTTCTCTGTTATCATGACATGGAAGTGTAGGGAGTATGGGAGTACTTTGCCTGGGAGGCAACCGAGTCTGGGAGGCTCACTTCTATGGTTAAATCAGTTTACTATTTATTGTTGTTTTGACTAGCGGGGCTAGTCCATTATTTTGGTATTTTTCTTCAATGAAGGTTAGTATTTATCTTTGTCAATATTTTGACTAGCGGGGCTAGTCCGTTTCTTTGGGATTTTCCTTATGAAGGTTTTATAAACACTTGCATGCAACGAATTTCCTGATTATTAGAAAATGGGAAAGTAATTAAGTTTGGTTAGTTGTGCTGCGATCAGTTATTTGTTTATTTTTCGTCCACTCACTTTAACGTTTTTATATTTCTTTTCCCTGGGCCCTTTGTTTTCAAATGCCCTGTTCACAGGCTAAGTTAAATTGAGGTCGAGCGTACATGGGTTCAAGGCTTAGTCTAGTAGTCAGAGGCTGCTTCCACTTCATCTTTATTCATGGTCATCCGTTCCTTCTTAGATGCACTCTGATAACCCGCTAGTAATTTGATGTTGTCCTTGTTGTTTGGTCTAGAAATGTCAAGTTGGATTTTCAAGTAAGGGTTGTCCATTTCCAATGAAGGTTTAAGGTAAATTTTTCTTGGAGGTGGACCTCGCAGGATTTACCACGGGTTTCTGGGTGAAATTTGGGGTGGGTCCTGTCAGTTGGTATCAGAGCATTACGTTATCCGATTTCCTGTCACTATGTCACACCCCAAATTTTGGATAAATAAAAATTCTAAATTCAAGGCATGATAATTAAAAGAAAAACAAACTTTACAACACTTTAGTTTTACAACTTGTGAAAGAATAATTTAAAACAGGTAAACCTCCTTCAATACTCACAAAAATCTAGAAGTTAACCAAAAGGAACAAAGCTTATCTGTCGCAACCTCAACTCTGCCAAACCTGACCTGCAAAAACAATCTCTATACCATGGATTGGTGCACCGGATTGTAAACAACAAACCCCGTAAGCTTTAAAAGCTCATATGAGTAAATCTACAACAACAGACTCAACCCATAAGATAAAAACAAGAATTCATGCCAAAAAAAAATAAATTCAATAGAACACTTACAAGCAAGAGAAATCAAGAAGAAATTAATAAAACACAACAATTCAAAATCACTCAGAATCATAAATGAAATCCTGCAAAAAGGGGTAGTTCAGGATTCCAAAAATCACACAATTAAAATTTAAGAAATCTCCTGCAGATAAGCATAGTTCAGGAGATGCTCAAAGCAAAGAATTTAAATAACATCACATAAGAATAGCACCCAATCATTTCTCTACTCTTACTTTTGGGTTCGTCAACGCATAGTCATCCCCCATAAGTAACTAGACAAAACACGTACTCATGGGTTCGTCAACATATAGTCATCCCCCATGAAGTACCGACAGACTAGAGCTCTATACTGACCGTAACCAATCACCCGGCCAAGGCTTGGTTCCCGGTCCACCACGAAGGCTCCTAATCTAATACACTCAATCACCACTAAGGCACACATCCACAACTAATGCACAAAATCACCACTAAGGCATACATCCACAACTAATGCACACAATCACCACTAAGGCACACATCCACAACTAATGCATAAAATCACCACTAAGGCATACATCCACAACTAATGCACACAATCACCACTAAGGCATACACTCCAATACTCTCCCAACATAACACTTATCAATTCACAAAATAATAATACAATCATAACCGTAACCTATCACCCGATTAAAGGCTAGGAACCCGGTTTGACTATTTAAACAACAATTCTACATCACGCTATCACATTATCATAACGTGTCTTCCACACATAAACACGTGGATATAAATATTAAACCAAGAATAATTCTACTAACTCTAATTATTACTCATGATCGAAAGTCCTTTTGAAAGGTTATACTATTAACAGAAAACTTGTTTTCACTTACCATGAGCCGTTGACGATCAAGCTCATTTATATTTAAAAACAAAATCATTTCCTTTCAAGGACAACTTCACAATTAGCAACAATTATCTTCATCATCAAAATCACCATCACATTCATCATCATAAAATCACATAATAATTATCATCATATCATCAACGTTTCCATCAACATCATCATAAATCTCATCATCATAATCGTCATCATAACAATTATCATCATCGAAATCAACATCACAATCATCATCAAATCATGATCAAAATCAACATCACAATCATCATCAAAATAATTAGGCCACAAAGTGGACCTTAGTGAGATTTTACTCACCTTAACTCCCGCTGCCTCTTCATAAGCACAAACGCAAGCGTCTAGCTCAAAGACAAACTCCACAAGTCACCCTAATTAAAACAAATATTAACATTAGTAACCAAACAAACTAAGAGTAACATTTGCCCTCTCTTAACCCAAAACTAAAATCCGAAGGTTTGCCCAAAGGAGGGCAACTCTCCTTCAAGACCTCCCAAGGTCCTCGATCACCCAAAACTAAACCTCTTACAACTGCCAAAACGGCTCCTACTTTTGAAAACACAAAATCAACACACCTCATCGAAAACAACTCCAACATTAAACATCACAAGATCTCAACCTAGTCTTATAATATATCAACGTGCTCACAACAACAAGAACTAGCTAACCCTTGCAACTAAGCCTACACATCCTGCCAGTTGCACCGCCGCGCGCCACCATAGGCGGCGGCAAGTGGGCCCCACGCGCCACCATAAAATTTCCGAATTAGAGCAAACTCCCAACACAAAACTTGTAGAATACTACAAGGGGGACACTTTTCATACCTGAAGGTTCAACCAATTCGGCCGGAAACGGCCGAAAAACACCCCAAAACTCCAACACGGTCCCAAGCTTCAAACTGCAATTTTGGCACTCAAAACCTCAATATCTTGCTTCAAACTATGCCTAGCCACAACCAGAAGGAAGAGATGATCAAAACTCACCTAAGGGTGTTCCTCATCGCCGCCGCGAACGGCGGCTCCGATCAACGGCACGGCGGCAGTGGCTTTCGGGCTAGGCTGCGCCTTATACGCCGGTCACCGGCGTCAAAGACCAACACGGTTGGGTAGGTGAGGACGAGACCAATCGAATGGAACCGGTCACGGCCAAAATGATGGCCGGACGACCGACCTCTGCTCTGGCGATATGCAGCAGCTCCTCCACCTTGTGACGACGTCAGGCGGAGCGACGGCGAGCGGCAATGGTCCAGGAATGGAGAGGGCACCCGTGCGGACTGAACGGGACCGACGACGTCCAGTTTGGTGGCCGGACGACCGAGTTCCATGCTGGCGAAGGTTCGGCTGTGAGTGTAGCTCGGGGAGAGAGGAGAGAGAAAATGGAGGCTTTTCTGAATTCTAGGGTTCCCTCTTTCTATTTATACACTTTCCATACCCGGAAACTAACTTCCTCTGACCATAACTTTTGCATACCAAGTCTGTTTTACGCGTGCCATGTGTCTACGAACTCGTATCGTCGTGCTCTACAACTTCCGTGAAGGAAGTTTCCTGAGAAACCCAACCGATTAAAAAGTCAACTCTTAACCCTTCAAAACCATAAAACCGTTTTCGGGTAAAAACGCGTCCGAACACTTCCGCTCTTTCTTCGAACCTCCAAAACACACTAACTTCTAACTCAAAAACTCCCAAATAATATTAGAAACTAATATCAAATTTTCGGGGTATTACACACTATCTCATATACTTGGTAATACTTAGTGTCTACAGAGTGATGGTCCGACCGCGGTGGATCCATTAGCATTTTATGCATGGATGCTAACTGTTTATTAAGTATGTGAGGTAGTTGTTCTTATCTTATTTATGGACAGTATGATGTCATAAATGTTTGCATCTTCAAGACTATGCCTCTGTACGCCGACCTCTTAAGTGATCATCCTGCTTGGTGTGATTAAAAGGTTTATAGGTTACCACTTTTCCATGGGTCATTGGTTTAATACCATAAATTGTTAGAGTTCAGTTGCGAGTTAGGAACTCAAAAGTTGATAGCATTCCTTTCTTTGTCCAACAATCGGTTGGTTTATGTTTAAGGTGCTAGGTTGGGTAGCTTGTTTGATTATGCAGTAGGTGAAATGTTTGATTCATGCCTTGGAGCTTTCCATCTTCAATGGACAAGATTGGAGTCCTAGTAGACTGATGGGAGATCTTGGAATCAATTATGTGATTTTTGGGAGAGAAAAGTTTAAAGGGAAAGTTCGAAGTAGTTGCGTATTTTATTAATGTTAAAGTTTGTTGAAGTAATATGGTGGGGTACCTAAAGGAATTCGTAGAGGTACCTTTATGAATTGTTGAAGACCCTAATCTTGAGTGAATTAGTCACGTGGTAATTGTGACTAGTATTAGGTTGCAGGAAGTGACTATATAAAAAGCTAAATATCAATTTGGGGAAGTCTTTACTGGATGCCAATTTTATTGGCTACTTTAACTACAGAAGAAATCAGTTGGGAATATTTTGGCATAGATCTAGTTATGGTAGTGCGTTTTGGTTCCTAAAACTTTAACTATGGATATGTTTTTATCCTTAGTACTTCTTATTAAGATGGTAGTGGTTATATATTTCGAAAATGATGGATAATAGTAGTCGATGAATAGTATGATTTCTGATGATTTTTGGTCTCTATTATGGGTATGTTGAAGTTGGTTAAAGCACTAAGTATAATGACTTGGATTCATTTAGGGTTGTTGGTGTCACGAAAGTCATTAGTCAGTGTGTTGTGACAACTCCTCGTTGTGCCACACTCAGGGAATTTTAGAAGTTGAATGGTGGCACTACATGTTTTGAGTTCCAAGCAAGTTTGAAATAGAGGAGTGAGAGCAAGATGGTTGTGGTCACTCCGGCCTTATGACAACACATGGTGAACTTAATATGTGTTGTTAAGGGTATTCAAAAATAGTTGCGTAGAGTTGGTGGTTGAGGCAGGGATGGAATAAAGCCCACCGAATCATGGAGTAAGAGTATGGGTGTCGATAGTAGTTTCAAGCAGTGACGTTCTGAGTGGTTGATATAAGTATTGAATTTGTTATTGAAGTTGGTTTATTAGCATCACATCGTCGGCAATCGGTGGCTAGCTATGACACATCAATGGGAGGATCTGTTCACTCCCCTTTTATCTATTACGGTGAAGTGGATCAGAGTTTTAGTTGTGGTGTAGTGGAAGTATATAAATTATTTATGTTGTAGTTTTGAGTAATAACCTCAAAGCTTGAAATTATGGAGTGTGAATTCAAGCTCTATGATTTGAAGGTTAGAAATTTTAGTTAGTTTGTTGAAGTTTCGAGGTAAATAATGAATTGGTTATTGTGTCATAGACTTGAATTAGGGATAAATCCAGTGGTGATCCTAAGTGAGCTGGAGTTCAATTAGGTGATGAATCAGGGAGCCGTAAGTTTTGCGTGATAGCTTGAGAGTCGTGTGGAAATGTTGAATAAATGGTTTGTGTCATTGTAGGTATCTTTTATGTGTAGCTTTATGGAAGAAGGTTTTCCCTTGTTGACTAAAGAAGCATTTCGAGTTAAGGTTTATTAAGAAATTTAATATGGTGAATAGTAGATATATGGATAGGTTGAACGACGTCTCTTCTCGGGATCGTATTGTGGTGGGACCACTTATTGATCCAAGTTTGATTTGAGAGGTCTTTGAATTTATTTGATAATTGATGCATGGGTTAATCCTTGCATTGATTTATGAAAATTATTTGAGTTTCGATATTCTTGCTCTTACAGTTTTTGCGGCTGATAAACCACATATTGTAGTAGTGGCTCTGGAGTGGTAACTAATTTTGACATCTGATAGTTAACTTAGAGTTTTGGGAGCTCAGCTTAATAGTGGTGTTGAACTGTAGGTTATGTTAAATGATGTTTACGGATGTCGCTGCTTGTGGCTAGTAATAAAGTCAACTTAGATATGATTTTGTTGTCGATGATACGCTGGTCAGAACTTTTGGGCTTAGCCGTTGTAGCAACCAGCGTTTGCAAGAATTTTGACCATAACGGTTTTGTGGACCGTGTTCGGTCCTCAGACTAATTGATAGGGAAGTGGAAAGAGATGTATGCTGGAACTGTTCAGAGGTTTTGGAATTTAAAAATCTTTCTCGCAATATGATTTTAGCTATTGGTTTTGTGGTCACGTTTGAACCCGAATAAGAAGTGTGGCTTGGGGAGCAGAATTGTCAATGCTTGAGGGAGGTAATTTGCTTGCATGGATCTCGATGTTTAGTCAAGCAACATGAATTGTCGCTGTAAATAATGAATAACTCATCTCTTCTTATTCAGGGAATAGGTCTTGCCATCTAAAGGCTCGTCTGCATACAGGTAAGAACAAATTGGTTAGTACGAGAGGATACTCGTATCTTCTAAGCCAAGTCATCATATTTTCTTCATTTTAGAGGTGTCAGTTTCTGGTATGTGGTCGATTTCGAATGTGTTATTTTCTTGTGCTTGTAAGTTGTTGATGGTGGCTATTGTTGAATTTATTATTGAGGGATGTGATTCGAACGGTTATTATTGGTTAGTAATGATTAATTCGCGAGGCGAATTTTGGGATTTAATGTTATGATTGGCTGGTGGTATCTTTAAGGAAGAAGATTCTTGATAATTCAGGAAATATTTTGAAACAAGGCTTGTTATCCACTGGAATAAATGGCAAAAAATTTTTTTAGATCATGTTAAATAACATTCTTCTGATGAGTATTCATACGGGATTGTATTGTGGTGGGACCACTTTTGATCTGTGTAGGACCTGGGATGTCATCGTGTATGGATACGATTTGAGATACAAGAGGTATTCGGAATAAGAGTTTGGTATCATAGATCGCATTCGCGTAATCTCGCAACAAGGGAGGTATTTGTCGATCGTCGTAACGATTAAGACAAATCATATAGGTGGTGAAAGTTCTTTTTGATGTGAATAATCGAGTTTTGTTTTGAATAATTGGTGACGGAAGTAAGATGGTATTGTGAATCACCAAATTAAATGACTTGATTAACTTGGCGAAGGACAAAGTCATCCCGTATAAATTGAGGTTATGTATCATAATAATTATTTCGGGCAAGCCATTCAATCAATGGAAGATAATTCAAAGAGCTGAGTGTATTGCGTGAGTGGTGTCATGTGGAACGTTGGCAGAGTATGCCGGTTGATCCTTAACTCGAGGTTTGTTAAAGTATATGCATTCGTCTCAGGTTTGGTAGATATGTTATGATGTGCCAAGTAAGTGGAGAAGAATTCAACTAATTGCTTCTTCAAGGGAACAAGGTGTAATTTTGGGATAGAAGAAAATTTGAAGAGCTTTGACGATAGATGATTTTAGCTTAGCGTTTATTGGAATCTGAGGTGAAGAGCAATAACCTTCGCCTATTTTGTATGATTTGAAATTTCGAGGGCGAAATTTTTATAAGGAGGGGAGAATTGACACATCTCGGCTCTTAAGTTATTTTACGGTTATTTACCGTCGGTATTACTTCGGATTTTTACCGGGATGAGTAACTATTTACCCTTAAGGACCATAGGGTTGACTTTTTGTAGGAAAATTATTATGAGAAAATTTCTTCATGAAAGTTATAGAGGATGTGGTTACGTGTTCGTAGACATGCCACGCGTTAAAATTGGAATAAACATGGTAAAGTTATGAATTTAATGGTAAAGTTTTTGTGTAGGTAAAAGGAGAATTTTTGAAGTGGGTTTATTTTTTTAGTTGGGCTTGAGAGATGGGCCGGGGGTAGCAGCCCAAGTCTCTCCCTTTTTCTTCTCTCTTTTTCCTCTTCTCTTCTTTCTCTTCTGTTCTTCCTCCCGAGCTTTCCTCCCACCGAAAAGCCTTGCCGCCGTCCATCTAGCCACCGGTCGCCGCTCCAGCCTGGGACGGACCCCCGCCACCTCCTCTCTCTTCCTAGGCCGGTGATCGGCCGTGTAACGCCCCCGGAGAGGAGAAAAGCTGCCAGACACGCCAGATAGCTTTTCGCCGGAGCTCCGTCCTCCGGCCACCATAGGCCGTGATTTTTACCTCATTTTGTAGCCCTCATCAAGGTGAGTAATCCCTCCAAAGGAATCGGTTTATTTCGATCTCGTTAGGGTGATTTGTATAATTGAAAGTTTTAGGGATTTATAGATGTTTTAGTTCGATTGCCCTAGGTAGCCTCAGAATTGGGCTAAGTGCTAGATATGAAAGTTGTTGGGTATGATGAGAGGATTATTATATCAAAATTTGAGAAGCATTGGAGGTTGCCGGAAAAAGGCTGCCGGCCGCCGTTGCCGGCGGAGCCGCCGCCGCCGGGAAAATATTTTTTGTAGAGATTTTGATGAGGAGTAGTATGGAATGAGTTTTATAATTTTTGGAGGAGTTTTGATAAGGTTTAAGAGTTTTCGATGGTTAATGAATTTGGCGGTATTTAATTTGGAGTGCCGATTTTTGGGTTAGCCGGTGTAAAATGTGTTTAAGGTTAATTTTTGGTTATTGGTGATTATGTTGAATCGTTAGTTATAATGGATTAAGTGTCACGCCCCGAACCTTAATTTTTACCTTTATTACTGACATAGTGGTAATAAGAGTTTTTACCGTGTTCGTCACTAAGTGTGTAATTTAATTAGTCCTCAGAGAGTGTTGAGAGATTAATATTTTGAGGGAATTATTCTAAGGAAGAAATTTTGACGACGGTAAAAATGGTAATTTTTGCTAGTAAAAGGTAATTTTATTGGGGTATTATTTTGGGGTGTTGAACTTTGGATTTTTGGGTTTATATAGATGTTGGACCGGGTGGGCTGATGGCCCAAGTCCATTTCTCTCCCTCCCGATTTTCTCTCTCTCTTCTCACCCGATTTTCTCCTCTCTACACCCAGAAAAATTCCGGCCGACCGTCCGCCGCCGTCCGGCCACCAACCGCCGCCGCACCGGTCCCGTTCGGTCGGCCTCCAACCCAGCAACCTCCCTGGACCGGTGAGAGGAGCCCTAGCTCCGCCGTGAGGGAGCGGTGCCGCCCGAGAGGTCCGACTGCCCATATCTTCATTTCGCCGGAACTTCCTCCTCCGGCCACCAATCCGGGCAAGCTTGGTACGGTTTTGTAGCCCTCCTCCCGTGCAGCAAGCCCTCCAAACAGCTCACTCCCTCTTGAGCTAGGTAAGGAGAAATGTGTAGTTGAAATTTCTAGGGCTTTTAAGTTGTTTTCGTTCGATTAGCCTAGTTAGGCTTAGAATTGGGTGTTGTGTTGTTCATGAAAGTTGTAGAGCATGATGAGAGGATGTTTCTGTCAAAATTTCATAGGTTTTGGAGCTGGCCGGAGTTGGCCTCCGGCCGCCGCTGCCGGCGGTTGGGAAATTTTAATGTGATTAAATTTGGAATATTAAGGAGAATTTATTGAAGTGAGTTATGAAATTTTTGGATGAGTTTTGGATAGGTTTATGAATTTCCGAAGTTACTATTTTTGGCGGGTAATTAATGTAGAATCCGGCCGTATGATTTAAGTCGTATTTTGGGAAAGTTGTTTTTACGACTTTTGAGGATGATAATTAAGTTCGGATCGTTCCGATTTAAGAATATCGAATTTAGGCAATGATGAGCGTAATTATGGCTCTCGGGTAATTTTGCCTATTTTCATTAAATATTGGATTATTGGTTGGGAAATTAATATTATATTTGGAACAGGACGCGAGGAGGCTCGAGCTGAGGAGACCTCCGACCGACGTCAGGCTTAGGCCTAAGTTGTGAGTGGACGTTTATTTTCAAAATAATATGCATGCTATGGTTCATGATTGAACATTTTCCTTTTGTTGGAATTTTGACGTCAATTAATTTGACGCTTTTATTTCTCTTGGAGAGATACCGAAAATGGGATTTTCGGTGGATATAAATATGTATTTATGAGAGAGTATGTATAGAAAATGCTAGCTAGCCATATGTGTCTGTCCACCTTAATGGCGTAGCATATAGCCGCATTAAGGCGTGACGTGAGCGTTGGACGTAAGCGTAGTAGCCCTATTTGAGTGTTTAATTCATATAGGGAGTATGGACACATATTTATACACCGTCTGTCCACCTTGATGGCGTAGTGTAGCACCGCATTAAGGCGTGACGTGAGTGTTGGACGCGAGCGTAGTAGCCCTATATAGACCCATGAATCTATATAGGGAGTATGGACGTGTGTAGATACATACATATTTTATAGAGCCTGAGAGGCTCGATATTATGAGATGAAAGTTTTATCGCTTGCAGCATGCATTCGATTTTTCTTTAAAAATTGATTTGGGGAAATATTTATTTGTGGTCAGTTCAGTTTTGTCCACTCACTCTGACGTTATTAAATATTTTCCCCTGGGCTCTTCGTTTTTAAAATGCCCAGTCTGCAGAGTTCGCGTGAGGTCCAGCAGGAGACGTCAAGGCATAGTGACCCAGCTATCAGCTACATTTTGCCAGTAGGTTACCTGTTTAATCTACTAGGAGTTTGTTAGCTTCCGTTGTATTTTATTTTATTTTTAGTAGCTCTGAATACTATTGGAATTCTTGTTTGTATTCTGGCTACTTTTGGAGTGTAGCTGAAGATTTATTTGTTTTGGATTAAAAGGTGATTCGTAAGTTTTTAAGTTAGGGTTGTCCATTTTCGAGGGAGGTTTGCTGAGTCTTCGGTAAATTTTTCCTTGGAGGTGGTCCCCGCATGACTTACTCCAGGTTTCAGGGTGAAATTCGGGGTGGGTCGTGTCATTAAGGATGGAGAAAATGGGCAAAGAAGAGGATGGATTTTAGACCCTTAATTTTATGGAATTATTTATTGAAGTTTTATTGTTGAATGAGAATTAAGGTTAATTATTGTTCAGGACGTGAGAAGGATCATTGGAGGAAGCCTCGGGTCGTCGGCAAGCATAGCCGAGAACTGTGAGTGGACATTTTGGTTTTTATTTAATATGTATGCAAGATTTTCTAATTTAGTATTTTATTTTCCGAGCATATATTATAACTTCGGCATATGAAATGATCTTGGAAATTATTTGAGATTGATGCATGGATTAAATGTTGGTCATAATATATGGATTTGAGCTCGGACTGATAATTTGAGATTTGAGTTTGGATTTTCTTTATGATTTCCGGATTTGAGATTATATCCAGATTTGCATATTGCCTGGTTTTCGAAAGGTGAAAATTATTTAAATTAATTATTTCATTGAGCATTTTAACGTGTGGGACACGTCATCGAATTTAATTATTTTCTTTACTCTTTGAATTCTTTGAGTACGGTTGGGAATCGTACTTATGCTTAAGTTATGAGTTTCGGGGAAACTCACATGGATTTATGTTTCTTTAGTTATGCCATACTTGTTGGATCGTTATTATTCATGCTAGCATGTTGTTCCTCCTTTCGAGGTGATGTAGCTTCCACGTTTTAAGTGGGGTTACTCAAGCCCTTTCCGCCTTCGGGTGATGTGATGTAGTCGACGACATCACGCAAGCCCTGCATTTTCTCTGTTATCATGACATGGAAGTGTAGGGAGTATGGGAGTACTTTGCCTGGGAGGCAACCGAGTTTGGGAGGCTCACTTCTATGGTTAAATCGGTTTACTATTTATTGTTGTTTTGACTAGCGGGGCTAGTCCATTATTTTGGTATTTTTCTTCAATGAAGGTTAGTATTTATCTTTGTCAATATTTTGACTAGCAAGGCTAGTCCGTTTCTTTGGGATTTTCCTTATGAAGGTTTTATCAACACTTGCATGCAACGGATTTCTTGATTATTAGAAAATGGGAAAGTAATTAAGTTTGGTTAGTTATGTTGCGATCAGTTATTTGTTTATTTTTCGTCCACTCACTCTAACGTTTTTATATTACTTTTCCCTGGGCCCTTTGTTTTCAAATGCCCTGTTTGCAGGCTAAGTTAAATTGAGGTCGAGCGTACATTAGTTCAAGGCTGAGTCTAGTAGTCAGAGGCTGCTTCCGCTTCATCTTTATTCGTGGTCATCCGTTCCTTCTTAGATGCGCTCTGATAACCCGCTAGTAATTTTATGTTGTCCTTGTTGTTTGGTCTAGAAATGTCAAGTTAGATTTTCAAGTAAGGGTTGTCCATTTCCAAGGAAGGTTTAACCGAATTTTAGGTAAATTTTCCTTGGAGATGGACCCCGCAGGATTTACCACGAGTTTTAGGGTGAAATTTGGGGTGGGTCCTGTCACAAAAACTCTTTATCATTCTCACTATAAGTGTCACGACCCTATTTTTCGAAAGATAATTTCAAAAAAAATTGGCATGATATATCCTAAAATATTAACATCCCAAAACCTGTTTCAACGAAACAAACAAGGAAAATAAACTCAATGCGTAAAGTAAATTTACACACAACCCCAAATTGAGTTAGATATTACATTTCCTTGTTTTACATAACTTTAGAACAAGAGAGGAAACGCTCATATGAGTTTAACAATTCATATCCCCATGAATATAAAAGAATATACAAACACACCCCAAACCCAACAAAAAACCCTGCCACTACGCCTCCATATCTACCCTGCTGATCCTCACCTGCAGGTCTAACCCCTACACCAAAAATATGGTGCACCGGGTTGTAAACAACAAACCCGGTAAGCTAAAAAGCTCGTATGAGTAAACTCAAAAATATCACAACATTTATCACATCCAATATTCATAAGAGAGATTGGATCAGTAATTTCAAAACCACACATCAAACACATTTCCAAAAGATGTACCCATGAGTCCCAGATATTTAATAAAATATTTCTCATGACCTACAACAACACTATGTGTACCCATGGGTCCCAGATACTATACAGTATCTCCCATGACCTACACTGACAGACGGACTAGAGCTCTATTCCTACCGTACCCAATCACCCGGCCAAAGGCTTGGGATCCCGGTTTGACTGTCTAACATCACCACAAAAAATGATAAATAGCATCTTTAACCGCAACCAATCACCCAAAAAGGGGCTTGGAACCCGGTTTGGCTATTTATCCAACAATCATAAAAATTTTCACAACATTATCCACAACAACACAAGATCACAATTATTATTCTCAACAACATAAAATATATCGCATCATTAATCACAACATCATAATATAAAGAAAACTTGTTTTTATCTTACCTATGAGCCGTTGGCGATCAAGCTCATGAAATTTTAAAACAATTTAAAAGCATAATATTAAAACCAACATCATCATCATTATCATTATATAACCACAATATCCTTAGGTTCAAAAGTGAACCTTGGTGAGATTTACTCACCTAGATATCCAGCTGCAATTTCCACAACCAAAATTAGCAAGCGAACACAACTTCACAACCACCTAAAAACACACAATTAAAATCTTAGTAACTAAAAATACTAAAGGCTAACACAAAACCCTCAACTAATCCCTTAAATCACGAGATGACAACTTTCCAGAGTTGTCGAACTTAGAGACCCACAAAGGCTGCCTCTAATCCTCCATTTCTAACTCAAACCTCCACCAAACCTAAAATCACATTTAACGTTCTAACATGCCAACACTTCTTAAAAACTAACCAAACTACCACTCAACAGGCTCACAGCAGTAAGGACTACCTAACACAGAAAACTAGGGCTGCAACTCAACCGGACGCGCCGCCACGCGCCGCCACAGGCGGCGGCGAGTGGGCCTCACGCGCCACCCCAGACTTCCGAATTTGGGAAAACTCCCAACAGCAAAGTTGAAGCTTGAAGCAAGGGAAGCAACTTTCATACCTGAGACTTCAACCAAAAATGGCCGGAACTGGCCGGAAAACCGCCCGCACAGTGACCAGAAATTTCGAAGCCAAATCTGCAAAAACCGGCCTTAAACCTTAAAAACTTGCTTCAATCCAAGCCTAAACACTACCAGGGGAAGGAGAGGATCAAAACTCACCAAAGAAAGTACCCCGTCGCCGCCGTACACGGCGGTTCCGACCGGTGGTACCACAGCCCCTTTTTGCCGGCCAAAACGTCGTTTCCGGCGTCCTACTCCGAGCAGCAGCTGCCCAGCCTTGTAGAGGGCACTTGTGGGAGTCGAACGAGACCGGCGGCGGTCCAAATGGCGGTCGGACGGCAGAGCTAGCTCCGGCGGAAGTTTGGCGTGCGGTGAGTTCGGGAGAGAGAAAAGAGTGAAGGGAAAAAGAAGAGAGAAAGAAAAAGAAACAGTGAGGACGGGTGGGGTGTGTGAGGAGAGAGAGAGAGCTTCTTAAATGCTAGGGTTTCCAAAAAAATAACCCACACACAATTTCCCACTCAAACACTTTCCACACCCGGAACCTAACTTCCTTTGACCACAACTTTCTCTCACAACTTCCGATTTAAGCGTGCCGCGTGTCTACGAACTCGTATCGACAAGCTCAACAACTTTCACGAAGGAAGTTTTTGAAGATAACTTACGGAAAATAAAGTCAACTTTTGGTCTATTAAAAATCAAGGCAACTTAAATAAACTCCCGAAACTTCAACTTCGCATAAACCCAAGAATTTTCATGAATAATCCTTCATTAACTAAAGGCATAATACAAGGAAAAATGATATGAAAATCTAGGGTATTACAATCTACCTCCCTTAAAGGAATTTTGCCCCGAAATTCAAAGATACTAATCCAAAAACAACTTGGGGTACTCAGCCCTCATAACAGACTCTAACTCCCAAGATGCATCACCCTCCTCATGGTGACTCCAACACACCTTAACCAAATCGACCTCCTTCTTTCGAAGCCTCTTGGTTGATCTATCCAAGATTCGAACCGGTTCAACAACAAAGGTTGCATCCGCTTTCACCTTGATAGAACTAAAATCAATTACATGAGATGCATCCGGAACATACTTCCTCAATAAGGACACATGAAACACATTGTGCACCCCGGACATGGTAGGAGGTAAGGCAAGCCGATAAGCCAAATCTCCTACTTTCTCCAAAATCTCAAAAGGCCCCACATACCTAGGAGCCAACTTCCCCTTTTTGCCAAATCTCACCACCCCTTTAGTAGGTGAGACTTTCAAGAACACATGATCACCAACATCAAACTCTACTTGCCTCCTCCTCAAGTCGGCATAGCTCTTTTGCCTGCTTTGCGCCGTTCGGATCCTATCTCGGATAATAGAGACCTTCTCAGTCGTCTCTTGAACAATATCAGGACCCAACAGCTCACTATCGCCCACCTCCGCCCAACAAATAGGTGATCTACACGGCCTCCCATAGAGTGCCTCATAAGGTGCCATGCCGATACTAGAGTGATAGCTATTATTGTAGGCAAACTCAATCAATTGGAGGTGATCCTCCCAACTTCCCTTGAAGTCCATGACACAAGCCCTCAGCATATCTTCTAACACCTGATTTACCCGCTCAGTCTGCCCATCAGTCTGAGGGTGAAATGCTGTACTCATGTCCAAGGCAGTACCCATGGCTTTCTGAAAGCCACCCCAAAACTTTGAAGTGAATCGGGGGTCTCGATCTGAAACAATCGAAGTAGGCACTCCATGAAGTCTCACTATCTCCTTCACATACAACTTGCATAAAGCATCAACTGTGTACGACATCGACACGGGAAGGAAATGCGCTGACTTCGTCAAACGGTCCACAATCACCCATATAGCATCATGTCCAAGCTTGGACTTAGGCAGTCCAGTCACAAAGTCCATAGAAATCTGCTCCCACTTCCAAGTAGGAATAGATAATGGCTGCAACATACCTCCTGGCCTCTGATGCTCCGCCTTCACCTGCTGACAAGTGAGGCACTTGGACACATACTCTGCTACATCTTTCTTCATCCCACTCCACCAAAACTGCCTACGCAAATCTTTATACATCTTGGTGCTCCCTGGGTGCACCGTATAACGAGATCGATGTGCCTCCCAAAGGATCTCCCCTTTGAGGTCATTACTATCGGGAACACACAATCTCAATCTATACCTCAATCCACCATCTGATCCAATCGACCACACGGTAGAACAATCATCCAACAAGTCCACCACTAACTCCGCCACCTTAGCACGTGAGAACTCATCATGTGCCTGGCCCTGAATAATCCTGGAAATCAAGGTGGGCTGCACAGATGCGCTTCCAAGGAAAATCCCCTGCTCCTTGCCCGATGGTAGAATGCCAAACTCAGAAGCAGTCTCCAACATGAGCCACTCCTACACCATCATAGAGGCGACTATACCCCTAGGCTTCCTGCTCAAAGCATCCGCCACTACATTGGCTTTCCCAGGGTGATACTCCAAAGTGAAGTCATAGTCCTTAAGGAGCTCCATCCACCTCCTTTGCCTCATGTTCAAATCTTTCTGAGAGAATAAATACTTCAAACTCTTATGATCAGAAAAGAGTTCGAACTTCTCCCCATACAAGTAATGCCTCCAAATCTTCAAGGCAAAAACTACCACGGCTAACTCTAGGTCATGAGTGGGGTAATTCTTCTCATGAATTTTCAACTGTCTAGAGCCATAAGCCACAACACCGCCAAGCTGCATCAACACACAACCCAAACCCCGATGAGATGCATCGCTATAAACAACATAGCCAACACCACTAATAGGAATGACCAACACTGGAGCGGTAGTCAACCTAGTCTTCAGCTCCTCAAAAGCTTTTTCACACTCTTCGGTCCACACAAACTTGGCATCCTTCTTTGTCAACTTGGTCAAAGAAGAGGCAATGCTAGAAAATCCCTCAATAAATCTCCGGTAGTATCCTGCCAACCCAAGAAAACTACGGATCTCTGTAGGAGTAGTGGGACGACTCCAATTCAACACCGCCTCCACCTTAGAGGGATCCACCGAAATCCCCTCCTTTGATACCACATGACCAAGGAACCTGACCTCTTCCTTCCAAAACTCACACTTCCCAAACTTTGCATACAACTTGGCCTCCCTAAGAACCTGTAGTACAATCCGTAGATGCCTATCATGATCCTCCAAAGTCTTGGAGTAAATCAAAATATCATCCACAAATACTACTACAAACACATCCAAATAAGGACTGAACATGCGGTTCATCAAATCCATAAAAGCAGCAGGGGCATTGGTTAGACCAAAAGGCATAACAACGAACTCATAATGCCCATATCTAGACCTGAATGCTGTCTTCGGAATGTCCTCCTCCTTCACCCTCAACTGGTGATAACCGGACCTCAGGTCAATCTTAGAGAATACCATAGCACCTCTAAGCTGATCAAACAAATCATCAATCCTAGGTAAGGGATACCTATTCTTGATGGTCACCTTATTCAACTCCCGATAGTCCACACACAATCGGAGTGTATCATCCTTCTTCCTCACAAATAAAACTGGTGCACCCCATGGCGAGGTGCTAGGTCTAATGAATCCCTGCTCAAGAAGACCCTCAATCTGAACCTTCAACTCCTGAAGTTCAATTCTCCCCATTTGATAAGGAGTATTTGATACCGGTGAAGTACCTGGTACCACATCGATCGCAAACTCCACTACCCTCTTAGGAGGTAATCCCGGAATCTCCTGGAACACATCACTAAACTCAGAGACCACTGCAATATCTGAAATACCCACGGTACTACCGGTAGCCTCAATGTGTGCCAACACTCCTTCCCACATGGCAGTGTCTGACCTATGACAACGATAGCGAAAACTCGGCTGTCCAGGGATGTGGAAAGACACCACCATATCAAAACAGTCAATCATAGCATGGTTTGACCTTAGCCAATCCACTCCCAAAATAACATCATAGGAGCGGTCTGGAATCACAATGAGAGAAGCAAGGAACTCTCTACCACTAATCACTATAGGGCATGCTTCACACAAAGTGCCAAGCTCAATAGAAACACCGAGGGGCGAAGAAACACACAAGGATCTAGTAAGCGGTGTCGGAGTCAAGCCTAATGCCCTCACCACCGAGCTAGATATGAAGGAATGGGTTGCCCCCGTATCAAACAGCACTGAAGCAAGTAGATCAAAAACAAGAATGCTACCTTCCACTCCTGCACCACGCTGACCGATGGCATAAACTCTAGCTGGCGCTGGAAGTAATGGTCTCTGCTGAACACCCTGCCCTCCAGCCCGAGGTCGGGTGCAATCCCTAGCAAAATGGCCTGCCTGCCCACAAGCGAAGCATCCCTGCCTCCTGGGCTTCGTGCATGCCGAAGAGAAATGGCCCAGCTCACCACAGTTGAAACACTTCAGTGGTGCTGCCTGCCTAATAGGTGGAGCCCTAAAAGGGGCAGCAGCTGCTCTAGCTGGAGCCAGCTGGTGAGTCCGCCGCCTCTTCCCAAAACCACCTCTGTGGTCATCTGCACTGCTACTCCCAGCCAGGGCCTTGCCCTTCCCCTGAACATCTCTATGCCTCTCTACCTCATGCATCGCCTCCTCCTGCTCAACTGCAAGGGCACTCTCAACCGCCTCTGCTAGAGTAGCAAACCGATGGGAAGTCACCAGTTTTCGGAGCTCATGCCTCAAACCCCGAATGAACTTCCGTGCCAACTCCACTGCATCCATCTCTCTAGCAAAACGATACAGCTGAGAAAAACGGGCCTCATAATCCCTGACACTCATCGGGCCCTGCACTAGAGCTATGAACTCAAGCTCCAACTGCTCCCTCACTGTAACAGGAAAATACTTCTCCCGAAAGAGCTGAACAAACCCCTCCCAAGTCAAGGCAGTCACATCTCTGGATCTCTCTACCCCGCTCCACCATACCCGTGCCTCATCCTTGAGAAGAAATGCAGCAATACGCATCTTCTCAATCTCCGTACACGTGATCATGGTGAAGTATGTCTCAATGCCCTCTATCCAATGATCAGCTACGAGGTAGTCTGTACCTCCCAGAAAGGAAGGTGCTCCTAACCTGATGATACCCTGAGCCAGCCTGGCCAATCGTAGACCATCATCTACTGCAACAGGCACCGGCACCTCCAACACTACCTCGTCCTCAAAGAAATCATCCACAGGTGGAGCCCTACCTCCGCCTCTGGCCCCACCTGCCCTTCTGGCTCTACCGGCCCCTCTGGCCCTACCGGCCCCTCTGGCCCTACCTCGGCCTCTAGCTCTCCCTCGCGGAGAATCCATCACCTAAGAATCAAACAAACCTTGGTTAACTCATGCATAAAACTTAAACCAAAGTATAAGTCAAATGCGACATTTATTAACCAAGGCACTAACTCAAGATGGAACACCAAGATTTAAAAAAAATAAAATCCACTAACAGAGTACTCTCTACTCTGACATCCTATTAACCTAGAGGCGACACCTAACCCTTCACATACCCAATGACAAATCAATACCGAAGATTTTATGATGGTGATCCGCTGCAGTCGGGCCATCACTCCGAAGTATTGATTATCACCAAATATGTAACCTTCGCTCTGATACCAACTGTCACGACCCTATTTTTCGAAAGATAATTTCAAAAAAAATTGGCATGATATATCCTAAAATATTAACATCTCAAAACCTGTTTCAACGAAACAAACAAGGAAAATAAACTCAATGCGTAAAGTAAATTTACACACAACCCCAAATTGAGTTAGATATTACATTTCCTTGTTTTACATAACTTTAGAACAAGAGAGGAAACGCTCATATGAGTTTAACAATTCATATCCCCATGAATATAAAAGAATATACAAACACACCCCAAACCCAACAAAAAACCCTGCCACTACGCCTCCATATCAACCCTGCTGATCCTCACCTGCAGGTCTAACCCCTACACCAAAAATATGGTGCACCGGGTTGTAAACAACAAACCCGGTAAGCTAAAAAGCTCGTATGAGTAAACTCAAAAATATCACAACATTTATCACATCCAATATTCATAAGAGAGATTGGATCAGTAATTTCAAAACCACACATCAAACACATTTCCAAAAGATGTACCCATGAGTCCCAGATATTTAATAAAATACCTCTCATGACCTACAACAACACTATGTGTACCCATGGGTCCCAGATACTATACAGTATCTCCCATGACCTACACTGACAGACGGACTAGAGCTCTATTCCTACCGTACCCAATCACCCGGCCAAAGGCTTGGGATCCCGGTTTGACTGTCTAACATCACCACAAAAAATGATAAATAGCATCTTTAACCGCAACCAATCACCCAAAAAGGGGCTTGGAACCCGGTTTGGCTATTTATCCAACAATCATAAAAAATTTCACAACATTATCCACAACAACACAAGATCACAATTATTATTCTCAACAACATAAAATATATCGCATCATTAATCACAACATCATAATATAAAGAAAACTTTTTTTATCTTACCTATGAGCCGTTGGCGATCAAGCTCATGAAATTTTAAAACAATTTAAAAGCATAATATTAAAACCAACATCATCATCATTATCATTATATAATCACAATATCCTTAGGTTCAAAAGTGAACCTTGGTGAGATTTACTCACCTAGATATCCAGCTGCAATTTCCACAACCAAAATTAGCAAGCGAACACAACTTCACAACCACCTAAAAACACACAATTAAAACCTTAGTAACTAAAAATACTAAAGCTAACACAAAACCCTCAACTAATCCCTTAAATCACGAGATGACAACTTTCCAGAGTTGTCGAACTTAGAGACCCACAAAGGCTGCCTCTAATCCTCCATTTCTAACTCAAACCTCCACCAAACCTAAAATCACATTTAACGTTCTAACATGCCAACACTTCTTAAAAACTAACCAAACTACCACTCAACAGGCTCACAGCAGTAAGGACTACCTAACACAGAAAACTAGGGCTGCAACTCAACCGGACGCGCCGCCACGCGTCGCCACAGGCGGCGGCGAGTGGGCCTCACGCGCCACCCCAGACTTCCGAATTTGGGAAAACTCCCAACAGCAAAGTTGAAGCTTGAAGCAAGGGAAGCAACTTTCATACCTGAGACTTCAACCAAAAATGGCCGGAACTGGCCGGAAAACCGCCCGCACAGTGACCAGAAATTTCGAAGCCAAATCTGCAAAAACCGGCCTTAAACCTTAAAAACTTGCTTCAATCCAAGCCTAAACACTACCAGGGGAAGGAGAGGATCAAAACTCATCAAAGAAAGTACCCCGTCGCCGCCGTACACGGCGGTTCCGACCGGTGGTACCACAGCCCCTTTTTGCCGGCCAAAACGTCGTTTCCGGCGTCCTACTCCGAGCAGCAGCTGCCCAGCCTTGTAGAGGGCACTTGTGGGAGTCGAACGAGACCGACGGCGGTCCAAATGGCGGTCGGACGGCAGAGCTAGCTCCGACGGAAGTTTGGCGTGCGGTGAGTTCGGGAGAGAGAAAAGAGTGAAGGGAAAAAGAAGAGAGAAAGAAAAAGAAACAGTGAGGACGGGTGGGGTGTGTGAGGAGAGAGAGAGAGCTGCTTAAATGCTAGGGTTTCCAAAAAAATAACCCACACACAATTTCCCACTCAAACACTTTCCACACCCGGAACCTAACTTCCTTTGACCACAACTTTCTCTCACAACTTCCGATTTAAGCGTGCCGCGTGTCTACGAACTCGTATCGACAAGCTCAACAACTTTAACGAAGGAAGTTTTTGAAGATAACTTACGGAAAATAAAGTCAACTTTTGGTCTATTAAAAATCAAGGCAACTTAAATAAACTCCCGAAACTTCAACTTCGCATAAACCCAAGAATTTTCATGAATAATCCTTCATTAACTAAAGGCATAATACAAGGAAAAATGATATGAAAATCTAGGGTATTCCAAATGGAAACCGTTGGCGCGAATGTCCTTAAAACTTAGCAAGGTTCGATTGGCGTTTGGCACGTATAAGGCATCGGTGACATGAATCTTTTTGCCATTTGGCAACAAGAATTGTGCAATACCACACCCTTGTATAACCGGCGATGAACCAATCATGGTTGTCACTGAGGATTTGTAAGGCACAAAATCCATAAACAATTGCCTATTCCGCAGAATAGTGTGGGTAGTCCCACTGTCCTTGCTTGCACGACTTTGTTTGTTCATATGCATAGATGAACCGCATTTGAAGCAAGAAAATCGACCGTGTTTGACAGAGTTAGGTGGAGGATTTCCACCTCTACTAGAGCCAGGGCCGGACTGGCCTCCTCCTTGGTTGTTGGCGGTGGCACCGCCGTCCCTCTTCCATGTGAGGCTACGGTTTGGACCGCGTGGCTGGTTCCCTTTGCTGCCCCCACATGGGGCAGATTACCTACGTGTATAAGGTGCGGCCCGATCATTTTTCTTTTGCCTTGGAGCTCTCCCACCACAAGCCAGATAAGTTTCAAGGATTTTCTTGGTCCCAACCGGCCTTGCATTGTTGTTGAGAATAATCTCATGATGCCTCTCTTTTTTCTGAAGTATATTCATGAGGTCACTGAAAGTCTTAACTCTTTCGTGTTCATACTCAAGGCGGTATTGATGAGCAAGTAAGCTCATGGAGGAGGGAAATTTGTTCAAGGTCTTCTCGATCATGTCTTGCTCGGATTTATAGACTCCACAAAAACTAAGCTCTGCCTGGAGGTCCAACATAGCTTGGTTGTAGTCCTCAACTTTGGCAAAATGCAGCAAAGAATGGTTTTACATCGCGCAGTCAATTCTGGGAGTTGTACGTCATGTACATTGTTGAAGCGTTGCTTTAGAACGTCCCATAAATCATTGAGATCCTCTTTTTTCAAATACTGCTTCTTCAGAATTAGGTGGATATGACGCCTCAAAAACATGAGGGCTTGAGCTTTGGTCTCCAAACTAGGAGGAGGAGTATTGGGAACATCCGAGGGGAAAATTGTGGTGGTGTATCATGTACCGATGAACGTGTGAGTCACGGCCAACACCCACCTATGATACTTTTTCCTTTAGCATCAAGGATTTCGAACTCTGGCCTAGATGCCTCAATCATCTACAAAAGACAAGGGAGATTAGTTAGTATCGAGAATTCAAATACTAAAATCAAGTATATGGAATTAGAACATGAGCCAAGATGTATTGGTCACAATATCGATGCAAAAAACTGTGACTGTTAGACTGTCACAATCGATTTCTTCCCTTTGTTTTATTTTTTTATTTTTTATTTTTTATTTTTTTTGAGTTGTACCGTGACAAAGCCGTCACTAAACTTGATATGAGGGGCCCCTATCCCTCAATATTGTCCCACGTTATAAAGAAAGGTGGGATGGAGAAGAAGGCTAGGAAGCCCGACTAAGAAATTAAAAGCTTGAAAGCAGCAACTTTTAGAAAAATTTACCTCGTTTTGATTGCCGGAGAATTCGCTTTCAAAGACGAGCGTGAAAGTACGTGGAACCTTTGGGATTTTTTGTTGACAAGATGTAGCAGAAGACCGCCTAACACGGCGTGTATGGAGGCGCGCAATTGTGGTGTTGCGATGTTAGGGTTTTAAGAACTTTTTCCTTCTTCTTCTTATGCGTTACCGTCGGTCTGTTGAGAGGTTCACCTACTTCTGGACTGGTTCTTGCAGTGAAATTTGGATACAAGAACCCTGACAACGACGTGCTTCTGGTGACAAAATTTGAAGGCGATCGGACTCCGAGAAGGGCGTGAACCGGCAGCGTTAGTGAGACAGAAGGTTTGGGTATCCCGGTGACCGGTTCGGTACTGTTACGGCCTGTTCTTGGGGTGAGGCCGGTGGTTTTGGAATACTAGGAACAAGGGCTATATGTTGGCTTTCGGGTTCGGCCAAGTACTGAAAGTTTCGTCAGCCGATATTGGATTTTTAGTTTTCTAGGGTTAGGTTTTTGTTTTGGCTATGGACTCAAGGTTAGAACAACTGGCTGATGACGTGTTAAAGGAGAACATATAACGAGAATAACGGTCGGCTTATTTATTGATAGAAAGGCCTAATTATAGGCATTACATAGAGTCTCCCAAAGGATTTAGAACATCTATCAATACTGTAATCTATTCTAATAAGGAAACGATTAGGCCAAGATACATAACAGAAGGACAAGAAAGTAATTTCCTTAAACAATGTGGTCGTTTACCCCTATTATTACCATAATTTTATCCTCATTATATGATCGTTAGCTCCAAAGCTTCTCCAACTACATGAGGACATAAAATTCCTCCACCGATTGTTATACAATCAGGATTGATCGAAACTCTTGTTCTTGATCTTTGATGATATATGGACTTAAAGTCCCACTCATTTTTATGAGTACAAGTGAACATATGTTCATTCCACTTTTAGGACATAATGCTCCCTATTGTGAAGACTCGCTATTTGAGTATAATTTGAAATTTGATGAGGCTATGTTCCTCCATTGTAATATTAATATGGAATATATGCTTATACCCATATGGACCACTGATCAAACTCGATATTCAAGTACACCATTTGGCTTTGAAAAATTGGAATCCTCTAAAACCTTTTCATATTAAGGGCTTGGATTCAAATTATGGATATTCATGATACTAAATATTGCAAAATATTTTGCATAAAGTGTCACACCCCGACTCTTAATTTATATCTTATTTACTAGCTTGGTATTAATAAGAGTTTTACGTCTTCGTGTCACACCCCAGTCCTTAAGTTATTTTACGGTTATTTATTCCGGTATTATTTTGGTCTTTTACCGTATTAATTAACCGTTTACTGTTTAGGACTTTAAAGTTGACTTTTTATTATGTTGGGAATTTGGGAAAACTTTCTTCATGAAAGTTGTAGAGGACGTCGTTACGAGTTTGTAGACGTGCTATACGTTAAATTCGGAGTAAGCATGGTAAAATTATGAAATTAATGGTAAAGTTTTCGTGTCGGTAAAAATGGGTAATTTTGTAGTGGGTATATATTTTTTTTGTGTTGGGTCTTAAGTGGACCGGGCAGAGGGGGGAGAGCCCGAGCCCAGTCAGTTTTATTTTCTTCTTTTCTTTCTTTTCTATCTTCCTTCCCCCGAGCCCGAGCTCCCTCCCGTCAGAAAACTGCTCCGCCGTCGCCCGCCGCCGTCCCGCCAGTGACGGGTCGATAGGAAGGACCCCCATCGCCTCCTCTCTCTCCCTGGCCAACCATCCGAGCCGGTAGTGCCGCCGGAGAGGAGAAAAGCCGCGGAAGCCGCCGATAGTCATTTCGCCGGAGCTCCGTCCTCCGGCCACCATAGGCCGTGATTTTTGGCTCAACTTGTAGCCCTCGTCAAGGTGAGTATTTCCTCAAAAGGAATCGGTCTATTTCGATCTCGTTGTGGTGTTTTATATAATTAGAAGTTTTAGGGATTTTAAGGATGTTTTAGTTCGATTGACCTAGTTAGCCTCAGAATTGGACTAAGTGCAAGTTATGAAAGTTGTTAGGTTTGATGATTGGATTGTTCTGTTAAAATTTGGGAGGCATTTGATGTCGCCGGAAAAAGGCTGCCGGCCGCCGCCGGGAAAATATTTTTTGTAGAGATTTTGATGAGGAGTAGTATAGAATGAGTTTTATAATTTTTGGAGGAGTTTTCATAAGCTTTAAGATTTTTCGATGGTTAAGGAATTTGGCGGTATTTAATTTGGAGTGCCGATTTTTGGGTTAGCCGGATTTAAAATTTGTTTAATGTTAAATTTTGGCCATCGGGGATGGTGGTGAATTTTAGAGTCTTTAAGTAGTATGAAAATTAATATTAATTTTTGTCTAGGCCGTGAGGAGGATCATTCAACAGAGGCTTCGGGTCGTCGACAGGCTTAGCCGAGCACTGTGAGTGGACCTTTGATTTAATCCCATGCATGCACTAAAGTTAATTAATTTCGATGGTATTTCAGAAATACAGTATTTTCTTGGGATTTGTGAATTCCCACCATTATTTGGGGAACTCCCTTGCTCATTTCATTTGACATGTGAGACATGTCAATTGGTCTTTTTATTTGGAATTCTATTGCACCCTAAAAGGGTTGATTGATATTATTTATTGTTAGCTTGGCGTGGGACGCCATTATATTTATTTAGCGGCCCACATCATATGTGAGTAGAGCGTTTAGAGTGGGAAGTTATTATAATCCCACCGGCGGTCCTTATCATATGAGGGTTGAGCGCTTGGCGTGGGACGCCATTATATTTATTTAGCGGTCCTCATCATATGGGAGTAGAGCGTTTAGAGTGAGAAGTTATTATAATCCCACCGGCGGTCCTTATCATATGAGAGTTGAGCGCTTGGCGTGGGACACCATTATATTTATTTAGCGGTCCTTATCGTATGAGAGTTGAGTGCTTGGCGTGGGACGTTATTATAGCCTGAGAGGCTTATAGTTTTGATTTATTGAGAACCAATGGGATTGGCCGTTATTTTGGTTTATATGTATTTTCAGGAAGAGTTCCAAGAGTGGCGTGCATAAATATTTTCTAATGGAAATTATGGCAGAGCATAGATTTGATTTAATTGCTCCATATTTATTTTTGTCATTTATTTTGTCCACTCACTCTAACGTTTTTAAATGCTTCTCCCCTAGGCCTTTTGTTTTTAAAATGCCCAGTCTGCAGAGTTCGGTTCGGCGAGGATAGGAGGCGTGTCATAGATTCCCACCTCATCCAGTTTTCCCATATAGGTTACTAGTTAACCTACTGTGTTGTTTATCTCATTTTCCTTAGTAAATGCTCTGATATTTATGGGAATGTTTAAGTGTATTATGAGAGGTAGAAAATGATTCATTTGTTTAAATTTATTTGAGAGAGTTTATTTGTGGATGTGGTTTGGGAGTTTTAGCGAGTTGGGTTTGGTGACATTTCTTTCCGGTAGGGTTACCCATTTTCAAGGGAGGTTCTACGAAGAACTATGGTAGAATTTTCCTTGAGGTGGGTCCCGCAGGGTTTATTCTGGATTTCGAGGGGAAATCCGGGGTAGGTCCTGACAATTGGTATCAGAGCATTAGGTTATCCGATTCCAGTCTTTCTATGTTACTACCATATATGCATAGTAACACTTAGTGTCATGAGGGTGATGGTCCGACTGCGGCAAATCCATTAGCTTATTAATGTATGCTAAGTGTTTCTTGAGTATGTGTGGTAGTGGTTTGTTTCTTATCTGTTGTGCTAAATATTTTATTCTCAGGTTGTATGCCTCCTCGCTAAGCACCTAGGCAGAATCCTCCAAGTGAGGAAGATGAGAATGTACCGAGTGATTGGACTAATGCCATGGAGCAGTTCTTTCGGCGTTTTAGCACCAGTATGGTTCCTGAGATTAATTATGATAGAGCCTACAAGAATGGTGCTAGAGCGTTTAGCCATGCTGTTGAGCCTTTGGATGCTCAGAATTGGGTAGAGGCCATCGAGAAAATGTTTATTCAGGTGAGATACCCTGAGGATAGGAAAGTGAGCTTGGCTACCCAGTTTTTGGAGAAGGAAGCGTGGCATTGGTGGCTTGATTTGAGTAGAGGTATGGGAGAGGCTGCTAATCATATGTCCTGGGATCAGTTTACAGCTCTTTTTAGAGAGCGCTATATTAGTCATGCTCATGTCAACCGTATGAGGGAGGAGTTCTTGAGTAGAGCGTTTAGAGTGGGAAGTTATTATAATCCCACCGGCGGTCCTTATCATATGAGGGTTGAGCGCTTGGCATGGGACGCCATTATATTTATTTAGCGGTCCTCATCATATGTGAGTAGAGCGTTTAGAGTGGGAAGTTATTATAATCCCACCGGCGGTCCTTATCATATGAGAGTTGAGCGTTTGGCGTGGGACGCCATTATATTTATTTAGCGGTCCTTATCATATGAGAGTTGAGCGCTTGGCGTGGGACGTCATTATATTTATTAAGCAGTCCTCATCATATGTGAGTTGAGCGCTTGGCGTGGGACGCCATTATAGCCTAGGCGGCAACCGATCGGTATATGTATATATTAGTGGCAGCTAGCCATTATTTAGCGGTCCTCATCATATGAGAGTTGAGCGCTTGGCGTGGGACGCCATTATATCTATTAAGCGGTCCTCATCATATGTGAGTAGAGCGTTTAGCGTGAGACGCTATTATAGCCTGAGAGGCTTATAGTTTTGGTGAAATATTTTTTCCCTATTTATTTTGATTTATTGAGAACCAATGGGATTGGTCGTTATTTTGGTTTATAAGTATTTTCGGGAAGAGTTCCAAGAGTGGCGTGCAAAAATATTTTCTAATGGAAATTATGGGAGAGCATAGATTTGATTTAATTGCTCCATATTTATTTTTGTCATTTATTTTGTCCACTCACTCTAACGTTTTTAAATGCTTCTCCCCTGGGCCCTTCGTTTTTAAAATGCCCAGTCTGCAGAGTTCGGTTCGGCGAGGATAGGAGGCGTGTCATAGATTCACACCTCATCCAGTTTTCCCATATAGGTTACTAGTTAACCTACTGTGTTGTTTATCTCATTTTCCTTAGTAGATGCTCTGATATTTATGGGAATGTTTAAGTGTATTATGAGAGGTTGAAAATGATTCATTTGTTTAAGTTTATTTGAGACAGTTTATTTGTGGATGTGGTTTGGGAGTTTTAGCGAGTTAGGTATGGTGACCTTTCTTTCCGGTAGGGTTACCCATTTTCAAGGAGGTTCTACGAAGAACTTTGGTAGAATTTTCCTTAAGGTGGGTCCCGCAGGGTTTATTCCGGATTTCGAGGGGAAATCCGGGGTAGGTCCTGACAATTCGTAAATGAATTTATAGTTTCAAAGGTCCCTAGATGAGTATTGAGTGACGACGGTAAAAATGGTGAATTTTACCCAGTAAAATGGTAAGTTTTATTAGAGTATTATTTTTGGGGTGTTTTGGAGTTGGGTATTAAGGTTGTGGATCGGGAGAAACCGATTTGGAAAAGCCCAAACCCGTTCTCTTTTCTCTCTCTTCTTCCCTGAGCTTCTCTCTCCTTGCCGGATTTCTCCGCCTCCGTCCGACGCAGTCTAGCCGACCTGGGCCGCCGCACCTGTCCCGATTGAACCACCATCTCCTCCTCTCTCTTCCTGGGCAAGCGTTCGAGCCTGTGACACCGCCGGAGAGGAGAAAACCCACCGGAGACGTCGACTGCCCCTTTGCCGTAGTTCTCTCCTCTAGCCACCATAGGTCGGGATTTTTGGCTCATCTTGTAGCTCTCATCAAGGTAAGTAATCCCTCAAAAGGATTTGGTCCAATTCGATATTGTTAATGAGAAATGTATAATTGATGTACTAGAGCTCTTTTGATGTTTTTAGTCGATTACCCTATTTAGGCTTGGAATTGGTGTTTGTGCTAGTTAGGAAAGTTGTAGAGGAGATTGGGAGGAAGATGCTGTTAAAATTTGGTAGCTATTGGAGGTCGCCAAAGTTAGCCGCCGGCCTCCGCTGGTAGGGGGATTTTTATGGTTTTAGATGTGGAATATTAACGGAAGGTTAATGATGTGAATTTTGAAATTTTTGGAGGAATTTTGGATAGGTTTGAGATTTTTCAAAGTTTGGTATTTTGGCCGTTAATTTGGATAGAATCTGGCTATTAGATTATTGTTGTTTTGCCCGTAGAAGGTGGATTTAAGGTTGCCGGTATTTGTGGTGAAGTTTGGACGGTATCAATTTTAAGATTGGCAAAGGTGGGCAAGGATTAGAGTAGAAAAAACCACATTTAATTTTGCCTATTTTTATATAAGCGTTGGTATATAGTTGAGGATTTAATAATGTTTTTGGATCAGGACGTGAGGAGGGTCGAGAAGAAGAGGCCTCAGACCGACTTCAGGCTTAGGCCTAATTTGTGAATGAACTCTTTGGTTAAATAATGTGCATGCAATTGTTTTGTTTTGTTGCAGCATTGGACGTTATTTTTATTTGACGATTTAATTCAATGTGGTGAGTTACTGAAAATGAGATTTTCGGTAAATTATAATATATTTATGAGGAGAGTATGTATATAAATGCTAGCTAGCCAGATGTGTCTGTCCACCTTAATGACATAGTATATAACTGCATTATGGTGTGACATGAGCGTTGGACGCAAGCGTAGTATGATAGGAGAATAAAATGTGACATTCTTAATCTGTTATTACCTCCATTTGTACTTTGATTATCTCTTATTGTCGTAGAATAGAGTCATAATGTAGAGTCGAAAGTGTTTGGTAGAGTTGTGTGTAAAACGTGTTAAACATAGAGGAACGATATATAAATTTGTCAAAAGCCGATTTGTAGAGCCTTAGAGATGTTCTTATGATTTTGTAAAGCTTTTACATTGTCACAAATTGAGTTAACTCTTTGATATTTAGGTGACATGTAGTAGAGTTCATGGGAGAAAGACTCAAAGAATTGGAGTTATGCCGGAATCATTGCCGGAAGGTCAGACTGCCAGAACAGAGTAACCTACTACCTGTCGAGAGAAGTATTCCTGATGGACCTCAGTTGATCCATGAAGCCTAGTTCATGAAAGGAGAGGTCCAAACCAAGTCCAATATGGAGAAGAAGATCTAAATTCCGCAGAATATCAAGGAATGTCCAAGTCTTGAAATTCCTGATTAATTTTGGGAAAATTCTTGTGCACATCTCACAAATTCAATGGGCTCTTCAGGGCAGCTTACAATGAATCAGAAAACGTTCTAGATATGGATAGAGAGCTACATGAGTCTAGTTTCCAAATCAATTGAAATCACCTCAATATCTATTTTCTAGAGGGAGTTATGATGAAATCATCAGACAGAGGTCATTGAGCCGAATTGAGGAAAAAACTAGGGAAACCTAAACCAACTCGGTTTTCACTTGTGTGGCCGGCCTCTCTAGGGTCTTTCTTCTATATAAAGCATGACTTCAAGGGCAGAAAGGGATCATCTCTACCCTTGCATTTACATAGCTGAAACTCTACCAAACCCTATACAGAAAATTACTTAGCCGATTCATCCACCACAAACCATAAGAATCACTCAATCCTTCCACCGATTTTCCCCACACTTGCCGAATCTTCAAAGGTTGTAAAAGTGTGATTTTCTCATGGCTTCTTGTATTATTTTCTGTTTAGTTTCTAACTCTATTGTAATATACTTTTCGATTTTGGTTTTATTTATCAAACATGGTTTTCGGATTTCTTTATGATCTTTGATTGTTCTATGTTTTGATTTGTAACTTCTTGAATATATGATGATTTTGTGATTTAGGTTTTGGGGTAGTAGCATTTTCTTATGTGTTTTTTATTTCTAATTGATTAATTGTCATGAATTCATGCATCTAAATCAATCCTTGAGACTGCCTCGGCCATCGTGGTCCATAAGGTGCGGTTTCATCTACCATAATAATTTTGGATCGATTCATACCAAAGTTGTCTTGGTCTTTTTATTAACTTAGGGTGGATATAATTCTGATAATTTGCATGCTAATAGGATGAGTAATGCCATGCTGTAGATCATGTTTCTGATTGATGCATGTGCTAAAGTGTTTTCTTGTTTAATCTCTACACAACGTGTTTTTAAATGAGTTAGCATTCATGTTTAGGATCAAGTGCAAAGATGGTTTTAAATACCTGAGGAGTCTTAACAATTAGATAACCGCAAAGGCTCTAATTAGAATCGGAATTGGTTAGAGTTGAGGACAATTTGAACGTTCCTGCTCGGCCTTGCATGAAGTTGTTATGTGTTCTAGATGGTTTTTCGTGTTACGTGTTGCATGAGTATGATGATCACTTATATATAATAATCTTAGGTTTAATTTTCAGTAGGTTATTCGTTAAAATTAATCAATCTTAAACCCCTAATATTTCGATGTATATATGTGAATACTTGTTTATAAGTTGTTTGGTTTCTCTTCTTTCGATCGCCCTTTGGTTCCCCGGCTAGAACGATCCGTACTTGTCCATATTACTACGATTGCAGGGTAATTAAATTGAAGTTGTTTGACCTCGGTTACGCGACACGTCATAGTAGCCTTATATGAGTGTTTAATTCTTATAAGGGGTATGGACACATATTTATACACTTGTCTGTCCACGTTAATGGCGTAGTGTATCACTGCATTAAAGCGTGACGTGAGTGTTGAACGCGAGCGTAGTAACCCTATATAGATTATTATTAATTTATATAGGGAGTATGGGTGAGTGTAAATTGTCATGCCCTAATTTTCGAAGGATAAATTTTCAAAAATTTGGGCATGATAACTCACAATAATACAATTCCCAAGACCTGATCAACAACTTAAATAAGACCAATCTAAATTTAAAAAATGTAATATCAACACAACTCAACATCGAGTTAATATTACAATTCATTATTTACATGAATTTGACAGTCAATAAATGAAAACACTCGAATGAATTTAATGTTGCCTACCAGTATAAAATATCAAGTATACAGCAAACTAAAAGCCCTGCCACTATGCCTCCGCCTCAACCTGCTGATTAACACCTGCTGGTCTAACCCCTACCCCATGAATTGGTGCACCGGGTTGTAAATTAAAAACCCGGTAAACTAAAAAGCCCGTATGAATAAATCTCAAAATTAACACAAAACCTCCAACATCCAATTATATCACGAGAGCAAAATATAACAATAATTAAATCCACCAATCCAACATTTTTTTCAATTAACATGTACCCATGAGTCTCAGGTATTAAAAAAATACCCCTCATGACCTACAAAAACAAAATGTGTACCCATGGGTCCCAGATACCATATGGTATCTCTCATGACCTACACTGACAGACGGACTAAAGGTTTATTCCGAACCACAACCAATCACCTGGCCAAAGGCTTGGAACCCAGTTTGACTGTCCAATAACAAATCACAAAAATAAAAATAACATCATAACCGTAACCAGTTACCTCATTAAAGACTTGAAACCCGGTTTGACTATTTAATATCAAAACACAAAAATGATAAATAGCATCTTAATCACAACCAATCACCCGATTAAAGGCTTGGAACCCGGTTTGGCTATTTATCCAACAATCACAATATCACAACATCATCATCAACAACACAGGATCACATTATAAATTATATTCTTCCACATAGATATATTTACATGAACAATTATAGATATTCCTCTAGAATAATCTATCAATAAACAAAAACATTATGATCAAATGAACCTTAAAAATAATCATAAAATATGAAAACTTGTTTTAACTTACCTATGAGCTGTTTGCGATCAAGCTCATATATTTTAAAACAATAAAAACATAATTTTTAAATTATAATCATCATCAAATTCATTATCAAAAATTGATCATCATAATAATTATCATCATCATCATCCTCATCATTTAATCATAATTAAAGTTGGTTTGAAAGTGAACCTTGGTGAGATTTACTCACCTCAATATCCCGCTGCATTTCCACAAAACACAAGAGCAAGCCAACTCAACAGTTTCACAAAACACTTAAAATTACACAATTAAAACTTTAGTACAAAACACAACAAAGATTAAAGTACCCATAACCTAAATGTTGCCCAAAGAAGGCAATCCTTCCTCCAAGACCTCCCAAGGTCATCAGACACTCAACAACCAACCATTACTACCTCCAAGAATCAACTTTCGAAGTTTCCAACCTAATGAACACCATGAACAACTTAGCACCTATGATGCAAAAACCTAACTAATACTTAGCTTTCACACACAACAACACCTTAGCAACTACAAGGACTAGCTAACATAGCAACCAAGGCTCTCTCACTGTCCGGACACTCTCCCACGCGCCGCCACAGGCGGCTGCGAGTGAGCCTCACGCGCGTCCACCAAACTTCAGAATTTGGGGAAACTCAAAACATGAAACTTGTAGATTGAAGCATGGTGAACAACTTTAATACTTGAGGTTTTAACTAATTCTGGCCGGAACCGGCCGGAAACTACCTCGAAACAACAACCTGAAAATCAAAATCCAAACCAAAAAAACCGGCCCCAAAACTTGATTTCTAGATCACGAAAGGGTAGAAACATCTCTAGAAGAGAGGCGAGAGCAAGACTCACCTAAACTTGGCCAGAAACAGCATCAAAATCGCTGGCTTTCTGGCAGAACAGTAGCTACTCTGCTGCTTTGTGGCGGCTTCCAGGTGGCGCGACAGCGAGCAAGACTGCCCCAGCAGTGGAGAGGGGACTGGTGATGACCCAACTAGAGCGGCGGCATCCAATTTGGTGGCCGGATGAGAGAGAGCTCGGCCGGCGAAGAGAGAGTTCGGGGAAGCTCAGGAGAGAGAGGAGAGAGAAAGAGAAAAAAACTGATTTTAGGTTTCCAAATAACTCCCCCAACATTTTTCTACTTAAATACTTTCCAAACCCGGAAACTAACTTCCGCAAATCATAACTTTCTCATACAACATCCGTTTCATGTGTGCCGCATGTCTACATGTAATACCCCGAAAATTTGATATTAGTTTCTAATATTGTTTGGGAATTTTCGAGTTAGAAGTTAGTGTGTTTTGAGATTCGAAGGAAGAGCGGAAGAGTTCGATTGCATAATTACCGAAGCGGTATTATGGATTTGGAAGAGTCAAGAGTTGACTTTTTATTCTGTTGGGTTTCTCAAGAAACTTCCTTCATGAAAGTTGTAGAGATCGTCAATACGAGTTCGTAGACATGCGGCACGCATGAAACGGACGTCGTATGAAGAAGTTATGGGCAGCGGAAGTTGTGGCTTTTCAGGAAATTTTGGGTTAAATAAGAAAGTTTTAGTTTTCGGGTCCTCATAATTTTCAGAACCCATTTTCTTCCCCTTTCTTCTCCCTCCCCGACCCCGAGAGAACCCAAGTCCTTCAGCCGACCTGACCCGGACCCGGTGACCCGACCCGGCTTTTCCGGCCACCTCCGGCCGACCCAGACGACGGCACCGGTCGGGTTCTCTTCCTCTCCTCCGTCCGAGCTTCCCTGTGGTGGTGAGTTGCGCCGTTTCAACCTCAAATCGGCGACCCGAAGCTCGGAAGCTCGGGTTAGAGACCCGGTCAGATTTCTTCCTCCGGCGGCGGCGACAAGGCGGGAGACCGGTCGGGACAGAAGGCCCTTGGCATCCTGGTTCGACTTCGGGTGGCCTTGGAGCGCGACTCACGGCAGAGAGTGGCGGTGGTGGATCCCAAGATTTTCCGACGAGTTTCGGTGATTTCCGGCCGATTCCGGCCTAACTGGCTGGACCTTCAGGTATGAAAAGTGTCCCCCATGTAGTACTCTACAAGTTTTGTGTTTGGAGTTTGCCCTAATTCGGAAATTTTATGGTGGCGCGTGGGGCCCACTCACCGCCGCCTGTGGTGGCGCGTGGCGGCGCGTCTGGCAGGATGTGTAGGTTCAGTTGCAAGGGTTAGCTAGTTCTTGTTGTTGTGAGCATGTTGATATATTATAAGACTAGGTTGAGATCGTGTGATGCTTAATGTTGGAGTTGTTTTCGATGAGGTGTGTTGATTTTGTGTTTCAAAAGTAAGAGCCGTTTTGGCAGTTGTAAGAGGTTTAGTTTTGGGTGATCGAGGACCTTGGGAGGTCTTGAAGGAGAGTTGCCCTCCTTTGGGCAAAATCTCGGATTTTTAGTTTTGGGTTAAGAGGGCAAATGTTACTCTTAGTTTGTTTGGTTACTAAGGTTAATATTTGTTTTAATTAGGGTGACTTGTGGAGTTTGCCTTTAAGCTAGACGCTTGCGTTTGTGCTTGTGAAGACGGAGCGGGAGTTAAGGTGAGTAAAATCTCACTAAGGTCCACTTTGTGGCCTAATTATTTTGATGATGATAATTGTTATGATGATGATTATAATGATGAGATTTATGATGATGTTGATGGAAATGTTGATGATATGATGATAATTATTATGTGATTTTATGATGATGAATATGATGGTGGTCTTGATGATGATGATTTTGATGATGATTTTGTTGGAGTTAATGATAATTGTTGCCGATTGTGAAGTTGTCCTTGAAAGATAATGATTTGTTTTTAAATATAAATGAGTTTGATCGTCAACGACTCATGGTAAGTGAAAACAAGTTTTCTGTTAATAAAATAATCTTTCAAAAGGACTTCCGATCATGAGTAATAATTTAGAGTTGGTAGAATTATTCTTGGTATAAATATTTATATCCACGTGTTTATGTGTGGAAGACACGTTATGATAATGTGATAGCGTGATGTAGAATTGTTGTTTAAATAGTCAAACCGGGTTCCTAGCCTTTAATCGGGTGGTAGGTTACGGTAATAATTGTATTATTATTTTTTGAATTGATAAGTGTTATGTTGTGAGAGTATTGGAATGTATGCCTTAGTGGTGAATGTTGCATTAGTTGTGAATTTGTGTGCCTTAGTGGTGAGTGAGTGCATTCGTTGTGAAATTGTTGTCTCAGCGACGAATGTTTGCATTAGTTGTGGTTGTGTGCCTGTGTGGTGGTTTTGAGTATTAGAATAGGAGCCTTTGTGGTGGACCGGGAACCAAGCCTTGGCCGGGTGATTGGTTACGGTCAGTTTTAGAGCTCTAGTCTGTCGGTACTTCATGGGGGATGACTAAGTGTTGACGAACCCATGAGTACGTGTTTGTCTAGTTACTTATGGGGGATGACTTTGCGTTGGCGAACCCATAAGTATGAGTAGAGAAATGTTTGTGTGATATTTTTATATGATGTCATTTAATTTCCTTGTTTCGAGTATCTCCTGAACTATGCTTGTCCGCAGGAGATTCTCTAATTTTAATTGTGTGATTTTAATGGAATTTGAGTGATTGTGAAATTGTTGTGTTTTTCTTAATTTCTCCTTTCGTTTTCTCTTGTTTGTAAGTGTTTTTCTGAATTTGTTTTTAAAGCATGAACTCTTGGAGTTTACCTTATGTGTTGTTGGGTTGAGTATGTTGTTAGAGATTTACTCATACGAGCTTTTAAAGCTTACCGGGTTTGTTGTTTACAACCCGGTGCACCATTCCATGGTGTAGAGGTTGTTTTTGCAGGTCAGGTTTAGCAGAGTTGAGGCTGCGGCAGATAGACATAGTTCATTTGTTTACTTTCTAGTTTGTAGTGAGTTTGAGGGAGGTTTTATTTGGTTCAAATTATTCTTTCAAAAGTTGTAAAACTAAAGAGTTGTAAAGTTTGTTTTTCTTTTAGTTATCATGCCTTGAATTTGGAATTTTTATTTATCCAAAATTCGGGGTGTGACACTACAAACTCGTATCACCAAACTCTACAACTTTTGTGAAGAAAGATTTTGCAAATAACTTATGAAAAATAAAGTCAACTTTTTGGTCTTTTAAAAGACAAAGCACCTAGAAAGAACACTCCCGAAACTTTAACTTCGCTCAACTAAAAAGGATTTCCATAAATAATTCTTCATTAAATATGGGAATAATACAAGGAAAATGATATTAAAATCTGGGGTATTACATAAATACATACATATTTTGATATATAGTTTTGAGCTAAAGAGGGTCGATGTTTATGAGTTAAGAAATTTATCGTTTGAGGCATGAATTCGTTTTCTTTGGAATAAAAATTAGGAAAACATAAATGTTGAAAATTATTTTCTTTATTTATTTTTGTCCACTCACTCTAACTTTTGTGAATGTTTTTCCCCTGAGCCATTCGTTTTAAAAATGCCCAGTTTGCATAGTTCGGGTTAGTACTGGTAGGACACGACGAGGCATAGTTACCCACTTCTCAACCACATTTCACCAGTAATTTACCTGTTTAACCTACTAGGGTATTTTCCGGCTTCCTCTTGTGTTTAATAGCTCTGAATACTCTTGGGGTTTATTGTATAATTTTTCTGGTGGTGTGCTAAGACCTATGTTTTAATTTAGAATATAAGAAGATTGTAATTGTTATATTCTCACTTTTGGATAATTGTGGGTTTAATTGGAGAATGCTTAATAATATTTAGGAGAGTAACTCTTTAGTTTTCCGGGTTGGGGTTGTCCATTTTCAAGGGAGGTTTGCCGAGATTTTCGGTAAATTTTCTTTGGAGGTGGACCCCGTAAAACTTACTTCGGGTTTCAGGGTAAAATTCGGGGTGGGTCTTGAAATAAAGTCCTACTATGAACATGATACTTTGGGATTGCAGATGTTTTTTGCAATTTACGCCAAAAGTGGTAACAATGATCTCAAAAGATGCATATCTTGATCAATGGCTCCAAGAGCTCGTATCATGTTACCAATATTGACTGCATTTGTAGATGTCGGTGAAGATAATTCCACCTTATTTGGTTGTATTAATCAACCATAATATATTGTTGTATACATGAATCATGTGTTCCATTTAGCCAAATTTTAGCATGACAAATATTTGTCAAGCTTTATTTATAATATTTAGAATCTACAATGTTGTACAATACAACAATAATTATTAACATTGTTCTCAAGGAAATATTATCGTATATTTGCGAGTTGTCACTTGATGATAAATTCATAATTCCACAATTATGAGGGGGAGAATAATCTATTCTCAAACTGGTGTTGAGATATATATCACCATACATGCCTCATGTTTACTTTTGAGGAAATCTCAATCAATAAATTGAGAAAGTAACAAGTTCACAATATTACATACTTTGACCTAAAACTTTGGTTGGGGCTCGCCACCCTCCAATTGGTAAACAATTATTTGTTTTAAACGCATATCTACTTATGGTCAAAATAAATAGTCTTCCGCCGTTAGGGGGGAGAATAGACTAATTTAACGACATGAATGTATATTGTGGACTACATCCACTAAGTCCAATGTGATTAGTTCCCTATAAGGCATGAGTACTCAATATCTCTAAAACTTATTATAGCTTATGCATGCATATATGAATGTGTGATATGAAAAATTGATGATATCTTATCTGTAGTAGCTACTAATATCATCAAGCGTTGTATATTCTTTCACGTTTTGCTATGTCGACAAACTATACTATTGACCAAATTAGAATGAGGTAATTCAAATGAAATTGTTCATTGAAAACGTGAAGAAATATTTGGACTTTACAATCCCTAAATTCCATAGGGGTGACATGTCACATCCCGATTCTTAAAGTAAATTTTGGTTACTTACTTTTGAGTTACTTTAACCTTTTACTGTTTTGAGTAACCATTTACTATTAAAGGCTCCAAAGTTGACATTTTTCTTCGTTAAAAATTTGGGAAAACTTTCTGCATGAAAGTGGTAGAGGATGTTAAACCAAGTTCGTGGACAGATGACACGTTGAAAATGGAGTTTGTATGAAGAAGTTGCGGTCTAAAAACCAAAGTTACTATTTCGGGAATGCGGGTATTAAAAAGGGGTTAAGGGTGGAAAGTCAAAAGCGAAAATCAGAAATTTCACTTCCACCTCTCTCTTCTCCCCTGCGCACTGCCCGACCCCGACGACTTCTTCACCTCCGACTGTCGCCGTCTAGCGGACTTAAGCTGCAATCTTGGTGTTGACATGAAGCTCTCCTCCTCCCCAATCGATCTGGGTTGGTTACTGGTCGTGCCTCACCGCTGTGTAGAAGAAATTTTGTCAAGAAGCCGTGTCTCTCCTTTCGCTCTCTTTTTCGGCCACCATAGCCGGAGCTGTTGGTCTCGTTTGGAAGGTCTCTTCATTTGCAGCAAAACCTCAAAAGGTTTCAATCCATCTTGACCTAGGTAAGGAGATTCGGGCATTTGAAAATATTCTAGGGGTCAATTTTATGTTTTGGTTCGATTACCCTATCTAGGCTTGGAATTGGTGTTTGTGCCAGTTGGAGAAGTTGTGCGTGTTGAGAGGAAGGTTGTGCTAAAAATTGGTGAGCATTGGAGGTCGCCGGCGTCAGGACCTACCCCGGATTTCCCCTTGAAATCCGGAATAAACCCTGCAGGACTCACCTCAAAGAAAATTCTACTAAAATTTTGGCGTAACCTCCTTTGAAAATGGGTAACCCTACCTGAAAAGAAAAAAAAAACCAACTCCCAATACACTCTATACCAAAATATTCAACATCTCCTGGGGCCACCCGCTCCCCAAAATAAACATCCGCCACCTCACAAACATAATATCTCAAACAATTCCATAATTTAATTTTTCATACAATCCCACCAAATTATTCTTTCAAATCACTCCTAAATTTAGTCATACACTCTTAACACACTTTACCATAAATTAAATACAACATCTCATGGTTATCAAAGCTACTAATTTGAAGGAAACGAGAAAATACACAAGTAGGTTAAACATGTATCCTACGAATGAAAACTAGAAGTGGTGGAAAATATGACTCACCTCCTACACTCGCCGAACTAAACTCTACAAACTGGGCATTTAAAAATGAAAGGCCTAGGAGAGAAGCATTTAAAACGTTAGCGTGAGTGGACAAAAATAAATAACAATTACATTGACTTAAATATGGAGCGATAGAAATCAAAGTTATGCTCTCCCAAGTTTTTCATTAAGAAAAATACTTATGCATGTCACTCTTGGAAATTCTCCAAAAATATTTAAGGATAAAAATGATGAACAAATCCCATTGGTTCCCAATAAATAATAAAAATGGGGAAGAGATTTCACCATAACGATGAGCCTCCTAGGCTATAATAGCGTCCTACGCTAAGCGTTCTACTCAGCTATAGTGAGGACCGCTAATAATGGCTAGCTAACAATAAATATAAATACCGATCAGTTGCCTCTTAAGCTATAATAGCGTCCGACGCTAAGCGCTCTACTCACCTATGGTGAGGACCGCTAATAATGGTTAGCTAGCAATAAAGAATATATATCAACCCTTTTATGATGAAGTAAAAATATTAAAATAAGATATCAACACTTCCCCAAAAATTATAATAAATCCATAGAGCTTAGTACTGTTCCCAACTGTATTTAGAAATATTACGTAATAATATAAATCACTTGACATGTCCCATATGTCAACTAAAATTAGCTAGAGAGTTCCGGAAAAATAAATAGAACTCATTAATCTAAGAAAATATTAAATCTCCAAATGCCTTTGAAATTAAATAAACTTTAGCGCATGCATGACATTAAAATCAAAGGTCCACTCACAGTGCTTGGCTATGCTTGCCGATGATCTGAGGCCTCCTCCACACGATCCTCCTCACGTCTTGAACAATAAATAATATTAAGTCTCCATACTAAATTAAAGCTTTAATAAATATTCCAAAATAAAAGGGTGCCTAAGAATTCTCTTTATAAACTATTAAGGCTCTAATTCCACCACAATCACCGATAACCATAATTATCCTTTTAGAGTTTAAATCCTGCTCAACCAACTATCGAATTTCCATTCTAATAACTGCTACAATCCTTAACCATTGAAAAATCACAAACCTTATCAAAACTCCTCAAAAAATTCCAAACGTTACTTCATTAAATTCCTCTCATGAAAAAAAAGAACTCAAAAACATGAAAATCTACCCATAAGGGGCAGCGTCGCCGACTACGGCGGCCGACAGCCGAACTCCGGTGACCTCCAATGCTCCCCAAATTTTAACACAATAATCCTCTCAACATGCACAACAACTTCCCTAACTAGCACAAACATCAATTCCAAGTCTAGATAGGGTAATCGAACCAAAACCTTAAATTGAGCCTTAGAACTTCAATTAAACATCTCTCTTTACCAAGATCGAAATGAGTCGATTCCTTTTGAGGGATTACTAACCTTGATGAGAGTTACAAGATGAGCTAAGAATCACGAGCTATGGTGGCTGGAGGAGCAAGTTCCAACGACTGGACCTCCATAGCAGTCCTAGCTTCCGAGCGGATTTTCTCCCTCATGATGGCACTAGAACAGCTCTCACCGGTCCAGGAAGTGAGCTGGGTTGATGGCCGACCGATTGAGACTGTTGCAGCGATCTATGGTGGTCGGACGGCGGAGAACGAGGGTGGTGAATCCGGCGGGGCAGGGAAGGTTCGGGGGAGAAGAAAGAGAAGAGACAGAGAGAGAGAGAGAGTGTGGTTTGGGCTTCCCCCAATTCATTTCCGGTCCAAACTTAAACACCACCAAAAATAAAGCCTTATAAAAATTTACCCTTTTTACCAACTAGTAAATTACTCCTTTATCTAATAATTTTGTCATGCAAACTCCGATTTTAACGCATAGCATGCCTACGAATTCGTATTAACATCCTCTACGACCTCCTTAAAGAAATTTTCCCAAAATAATTTTCCTACAAAAAGTCAACCCTTGGGTCTTTAAGTAATAAACGGTTACTCAAAGCGGTAAAAGACCAAAGTGTTTTGGGCATGATCCTCAGCGCGCAGGCGAGAGGTAAATAGCGAATAAAGAGAAAGGGGGGAGTGTTTCAGGCATGCCACCTCGCGGACTAGGTAAAAGCTTGTATGCGAGCTTGACTTCTTGATCAGGCGGAAGGGGTTTCCAGGTGTCACCTCAGAGGAGGAATTTACTAGCACAAGGCGATCGATACTCACGACGGGATGTGAGCAGAGCAAAAATATGGAGATCAGATAATCGGGGGAGAGTCCAGGAGGGCTCTGAAACTAAGGTGGCGATGCACTTAGGGTTAGGGTTTTGAGGTAACTCGAGGGTTAACTGGTTTGCAGTTTGTATATTGTTGAGAGATTTGATTGTTTCTGTAGAAGGAGCTTCGAGTCCCCTTATATGACTTACGGCAGAAGAAAGGTATTCATAGTCCAAATCGGATTCTGAAACCCTAATGTCACAAAGACACTATTTTGCCCGCACGGACAAACCGGCTTGTGACACATGTCCATTTCACATACTCCATTATGTATAGGGCTTTGCTTCCGTGCTGCCAATTGTAGACTGCTATGTGAACTGAAATTAAGAATCTTTACCTCGCGGGGTGTCACAGACTCAACACCACCTCGCGGGCCTTTCTAGCACGCTGGCCAAAAGATTGGAGAGATGCCTTCAACGATTAATATCATGCACGCGGACTCCGCCTATGGTTCTATATCATGCACGCGGAGTCCACCTATGGCTTCTTCGCAAAGCTTCCCGCGCGCGCCAGTTCACCAGTTTGCCTTGATGCAATCCGCTTGCCTACGCGAAGTATCAATCTCGCCTTGCTTATGCAGAGTGTCTTGCCTCGCCTACGCGGAGCACCTCGCTTCACGTACGCAGAGTCAGCTAATAATTCCGTGCGAAGTCATTTCGCGCGCGAGATGCGTAGTCCACACGAAATCGTTTTATGCACGAACTGTGTAGTCCACAGAAAGTCTTGTTTGCACGTGAACTGCGTAGTCCGCTTGAAGTCGTTTGCACGCGAACTGCATAATCCACGCGAAGTCATTCTGCGCGCGAACTAAGTAGTCCGCGCGGAGTCACATTATTTGGACAAAAATGTCTTTTGGCTCAAACACAAAGTAATACCAAAAGTAAATAACTGTAAAATAACTTAAGAACCGGGGCATGACAGCCGAAGTTAGGCTGCCGGCCGCCTCTTTTAGGTAGTATTTCATGGTATTAAATTTGTTATGTTGAGAGGAGTTTAATAATGTTAAGTTTGTGAGTATTGGAGGAGTTTTTGATAAGGTTTGGAATTAATCAAGGATTGGTTAATTTGTTAGTTGTTAGATGAGAAATCGGTTATTGGAGGAGCTTTGATTTTAGCGTATATCCATCAAAATTTATTGTCAAGGCTTTTATATAGGTCCGTCCCGAACTATTTTTAGAATTTGAGGAAGTGTGCTAAGGAGAGCAATTTAGGTTCTCATTCATACTTGTTAATTTTATGATTTAAATTGAGATTAGAATTTAATAGTATCCTTTAATCAGGACGTGAGAAGGTTCGAGCTGAAGAGACCTCAGATCGACATCAAGCTTAGGCCTAAATTTGTGAGTGGACTTTTGTTTTAAATCAAAAGCATGCAATATCTTGATGATCAATTTATTTATTCTGCTAGAATATATTACTTTTCTGATATTTGACAATTTTACTTATTTTGGAGAGTTACCGAAAATAAGATTTTCGGTGGATATGTATATATGGATATTTATGAGGATAGTATGTATATAAATGCTAGCTAGTCATACGTGTTTTTCCGCCATAATGAGGTAAAATTATATTATGGCACGACGTGAGCGTTAGACGCAAACGTCGTAGCCTTGTATGAATTTCTGTTTTTCATATTTTTTTCATATAATTCATACAAGGAATATGATGAGTGTAAATACATACATACATATATATATATATATATATATATATATATATATTTCTATTTTAGCCTGAGAGGCTCTATTTTATAAAAGTTTTGGAGACTAGCCAGAGTTAGTCATGTAATTGCCAGTTTTTGAATTAAGAGTTTTTGAGCTTGTCATTTGCAGCATATCTTTTCTATGGAAATTTAATCGGGAAAACATTAAGATAATTGTTGCTCATTTCTCTTAAATTTACTTTTGTCCACTCACTCTAACATTTTCAAATGTTTTCCCCTAGGCCCTTTGTTTTTTTAAATGCCCTGTTTGCAGGTTAGCATATTTGAGGTTGGGCGTATATGGAGTCGAGGCATAGTTCATCGTATAGCTTCCGCTTATATATATATATATATATATTTTTTTCCTCTTCACTGTTAGAATTGCTCTGAACCTATGAATTGTTAGTTATGATATTTTTGTTACATTAGTAAATATAAATTGGGGGATGTTGTGATTTGTGGGGAGCACGAAGGCTCCCAGAGTTTATAAAGTTGAAGGTGGAACTTTTAGAAGTGTTTACAAGTGTTTTATTTAGGAAGGGTTGTTCATTTTCAAGGAAGGTTATGCCGAATTTTTGGTAAATTTTCCTTGGACGTGAACCCCGCAAGAATTACTTCGGGTTTCAAGGTGAAATTCGGGGTTGGTCCTGACATGACATTTTAGTGTATTTGAATCACTATGACACAATTTCTCTCTTAGAGACATGGGGCTATCATTATTCTCCAAACAACAATTTTTTTATAGAAGTACAGTGTTACATATGGCTGGTATGGACGAGAGACTTATGACAAATTGTCTTGTTTCATTATGAAGATGGTAAAGGCACATTAACGCATGTCCCCAAATTTGATGTGTCATTATAAGAAAATTGCTTAACCAAATCCTTAAAGGATTGATATTGCCAAATGCAACTCTATGAATGATATTAGTGCATTAAGCTCACTCATGGAATCACATAGTCTAAAACTCGTATACTCATTCTACTGTAATCAAAATGTCTTATTGCCTCAATGAGTATTATGCATGGCAAGACTAAGATATCGAATTCGATTATGATTATAATCATGATATTGCAATATTTTCTAACTTTCATGAAGTTATCTAGAGCTCTTATTGAGCCTATATGAGATTATCAATTGATATTATTTATGACTAAAATGTGCCATACTTAAATTTTGGTGCTTAAAAATAGTGCAAAAAAGTAAATGTGTCAATTAGTATTCCTTAATATCTTTATGCTTTAGCTAATGTTTTATCAAAGATTTGAACAAATGAATCTGGTCTCTTACCATCTGACTTAAAATTTATTCTATAAAATTATAGTTTTGCTGGTATTACCCTTACTTTTGTAGGATTGAATATTCATGATGAGTCCCTTTCATGCAAAACTCACACAGTCTCACTTTTGTTATCGGCATGCCATCTCTACTATATACAGGGATTAAAATTTTGATGATTATGGAAATACCGACCTTCTGAAAAATGGATATTTCGGGAAATATCGATCTTGATAAAACTTCAAAATAATAAAACTAAAAGCAAGAGATAATTTCTCAATCAAAATATATGTCTAAGGTTGTAAAAACATACATGTCGTGCATTTGCTGTGGTGGCTGAGGCTTATGCATATCATTCACACAACCAAGGTTTGAATCCTAGAGACGTATGCTCTGGGTTTTTGCAAAAATTAAAGTTTGGGCCCAATTTTGGCTGTTGGACCACGGAAGTGACGGAGCAATATCAGGATTTTCGGCTTTTCGCCACAATATCGGGAATTTTGGGAAATTTCGCGAAATCTCGAGAATTTGGAACGCTAAATTGGTGGTTTGTCTCGATAATTTCAGGTGGCTTTCAAAATGAAATTCTCGCCGAAATATCGGCGAAAAAATTGAATTTTAACACCTTGACTATATAAGATACATGTATTCCATCACATAGACGATATTGGAGCTTTCATCAATCAATCAAAGGGAGATTCTCATGAGGAGGAACATTCAAGATTATGCTACTTAGGACATATGCACATTGCACTCTTTTTCTCCTTCGACCAGGGTTGTCTTTTTCCACATGGTTTTTATTATCTGGCAATGTTTTCAACGAGGCAATAACAAGTGCGTCTAACACCATTTTATTCATTGGTGGACATCGAAGGGGGAGTGTTGTAAATATTATATATTTGTGGTTGTCCACGCAATTACTCGTTAGTTATATCCTTATGATGTAAACCATACTCCTATATAAAGGAGCCTAATGAGAATAAATGAGTGACTTTTTCCTCCTCTTACATCTTGTTCTTCTCTATTATATCTCCCTCATTTCTTAGTTTATAACATGCAAAACCAGTAATTATTGTAATTGTAAACATACATAAAATCTAACAGAACCCTATAAGATTGTTCATAATTTAAGACTAAGAAGAAAAAGAACCACAAAATCAATCCTCCTCATATATATATGGGTCCGGTTCAAGGGCCACTAAATTTTACATAATTTTTAACACTCTTTTTAAGTCTTTGGATTTTAATGTATTCAATGGTCCGGATTAAGCGTGAGAATGACATGGTATAAATAAATAAAAGTGATAATTTTAGAACCAAAATAAATAGATTTTCCTATTATGAAATAAAAGGTTAAAAACATATAACAGACGATAAAAAAGAAACGAAACATGTTTCTACCTGTTTCGTCCCGAGCCGGAAAGTGGTCGCGGGGCAGAACGAAGTAGAATTCTTGAGGTCTTTCACTCGGTACCTGCACAAATGACAATGTCACGGGGTCGGGACTGGGGTGGCCCAGTCTTCGATTCTCCGATGCTTAAGTTAGCTTTGAGCACTTGTACGGGTAGAAGAATGAAAGAGGGAGACAATATATGTGAGTATATATGTGTGTGTGTGTGTGTGTACGTTTTATGATAGGTTGAGCTTGTTTTATAAGGCAAGTATGGGTACCTTTGCCTTAGTCTCCAATGTGGGACTCTTTGCCCTCCTTTGGAGTGTCTCCCCTTTTGGGGGTTTTTGCCGCTAGAGTGACTTTGGCAAGCGGTTTGTTACCGGCCCTTCATTCTTTGGATGTCTGTGAAGGGCCCACCAGGGTTATCTCGACCAGGTAATTGTACCGTATTCTCGGTTTAGCCAAGTATTTTGGCTATGTACTAACAAAACACAAGAACAAAAACACAAACACGATCAGAACACCAGATTCATTTCCATCACCTTCCCCAATTTCCAGATATGAAAATTCATATTCCAGATGCGTGATATGTGAACCGCCCAACAGAGGTTTTTTTATTGTGGATATTGAATTATTGAGAATTTCATTATCACCATAAAAGAAATAAAACAAGGGACACAATTCCCAGGTTTCAACCCCATAAGAGTTGAGGGGAAGTCATAAGAAGCATAGGTAAAATGATATTTCATTTGCACATAGACAATTGGTCTCTTCTGTTAAACCGCACACAACATAATTGCATATAACTTTTGTCTATCATATTCAGTGAATGTCATGTGCATTTGAATAGAATAGAACAAATATATGAGAATCAATTGAATAAGAGAGAGATTTAATCACAATTGAAGGAGATATGATAATCATACTCAACAGGGGTTTAAGAAAATACAAGATCGGGAGGTTGAATAAAAGTTTAAAACCCTGAGGAAGGAATTAAATTGAGTTACTTCATGAAGATGACCACCATGGTTCTTTTCTTTTCTGTTGGCGTTCTAGCTATTGTTATGAGTCTTGGATCGTGTTCTTCAATTCTTATTCTTCTAATTCTTCTAATTCCTAATATTATTTACTTTTATATATTACTCTTTATAAAAAAAATCTTAACTTATTTTATTTATTTATTTAGTTAAGACTAAATCAAATGCCATGTCATTCTCACATTTAATCTGAACCATTGATTGCATTAAAATACAAAGACTTAAAAAGAGTGTAAAAAGTTGTAAAATTGTGTAGCCATTGAACCGGACCCTATATATATATAGTTCCCTTCTAGAGTGGGACACCGCTTTGAAATTAAAGTGTGATGCTCCTAATTTCGCTCACTTTTAGGTCATATTTTCACATCTCAACCGTTCAGTGTCTAAAACATAATGTGTAGATCATTCATGCAAAGTTTCATCCAATTCAGAGATCATTTAGGTACCGAATTAGATTAAATGAATCAACTGAACAAAATCTCTCCAAACGGAACCGTTCGTGTAAATCACAATTATGGAAGCTCAAATGATCTCCAAATTAGACGAACCTTTGCAAGAATGATCTATACACTATGTACTAGATACATGATGGTGGATATATGAAAATATGACCTAAAAGTGAGCGAAATAAGAAGCACAACATTAATTTTAAACCGGTGTCTCATTCTGAAAGGGAACTCTCTGTGTGTGTGTCTATATATATATATATATATATATATATATATATATATATATATATATATATATATCGTACAAGACTTGGGTGTCTTGGGGTATCCCTACCTCACAAGGTGGCAACGTGTTATTGGTCCACATAGGACCACGACTTAAAACTTAACGGATTTTTGTAACTAACGTAACAGATTTTTGTAACTATCTCTAACCCAAAAAAAAAAGAACTCTAAACGGAAATATCTCTCTCTCTCTCTCTCTCTCTTCTTCTTCTTCTTCTTCTTCTTCAACCTCACTCTATGAAATTATGTACGTTACAAATTCATAAACCCAAAAATCACACAATGAATTAGTCCAAAAACAAACAACACCCAGAAATCGAATTCCTTTGACACATTCAAAATCCAGGGTTGAGAGTGGTTCATCTTTATCCCAAAATTCCCAATACCTCATAAACTTCAAATCATTATATCATCAAGGATAGCCACCCCACTATTATATCAATGAAAGACGAAAGATTCCATCGATGGTAGGTCGACAACTCCCAAACTTCGATTACAAAGCTCAAATTCCACATCAAATCATAGTCCCACTAGGTGATACTCTCAAGAACAACTCCCAAGAATGTCTACTTTTATATGAGCAAGTATCTCATATGAAAACAGTAGACTTAGCATACAAAATGAGTAAAATTTATGTAGAAAAGTCTAATTCTAAATAAGCAAGTGTCTCATTAAACTAGTAGACTTTAATTATGAAATGAATAAACTTTTATTACAAAATAAGCAGACTATGCTTTGTAAAAACGTACCCCTCTCATGCAAGAGTGAGTTTGTGAGAATTCTTGACACTATCGAGAATGTCTATGTAAATCATGAATAAATGATCGACGTTCATCTACAGCTGCTAAACAAAAGTGGTAAGTGTTTCTTCATAAACATGTAGACCTTTACTCGAAAATAAGCAGACTATGCTTCGTAAAGACGTACCCCTCACATGCAAGAATAAGTTTGTGGGAATTCTCGACACTATCGAGAAGGTCTACATAAATCATGAATAAATGATCGAGTTTCATGCACAACCACTAAACAAAAGAGGTACGTTGATCTTCGTAAACACGTAAAACTCTTCTCTAACAAAACACGTAAACCTTTACTCGGAAATAAGCAGACTATGCTTCGTAAAAACATACCCCTCTCATGAAAGAATGAGTTTGTGGGAATTCTCGACACTATCGAGAAGGTCTACATAAATCATGAACAAATGATCGAGTTTCATGTACAGCCGCTAAACAAAAGAGGTATGTTGGTCTTCGTAAACACGTAGATCTCTTCTTTAACAAAACACGTAGACCTTTACTTTAAAATATGCAGACTACACGTAGACCTTTACTTTAAAATAAACAGACTATGCTTCGTCAAAACGTAGGAATGCCAAAGTCTACATTTACCTGAGAAATACTCTCACAAATAACGTAGACTTTTGTAAATAAATAAGTAGATTTAGGTCATTAAAAAAGTACACCTCTCACATAAGAGGAGGAGTTGGTTCCCAACAACATACACTATCGAAAAGGTCTACGTTTGTCATGAAAATAGAATGGCAAATGAGTACTCTTAAATTCATTGAAAGGTACACCAGTCTCAGTAAAAAAGTAGACTTAGTGAGTGTGTGAAGGATGTTTCGAACTCCAGAAGTTCTCAAATTTGTGGTTTAATTCTCCACAGTCGAAGTATGGGTCGACATGAGTTCACCGACGTTTTCAGAATAGTTTTCAGGGCATCGTGACATTTTGTACAATTCATAACAAATTCATTTTTTGAAAATTAGAAAATAACTTTCAATCTGGGTCGGTTATCTCTTTTTCTTTCAATTTGAGTCGTCTGTTAACCCGACTTAAAACAAAGATCAGTCATACTCGGTCAAAGCTTTCAGTGAGCATTAACCCGATCCCTGACCAGCCTTTTTTATCGCTGACCTTTTTCGATGTCGTTCGGCCATCTCCCGTCGTCAATCACCTCCAGGCCCCCACCAAAATGATCCTAGCCTCCTCTTCATCCTCTACATAACCAAGCCCGTGGATCGTAAATGCAAGCTGATTCAATGACAAATTGACGACGACTGTGTTTTTCGGTTTTCGGCCGACCCCGATGACGACTTGGCCTGAAATTGGCATATTCAAATTCCTCCCTTCATTCTTTACATCACATATCCCTCGAATCTTGTACTAATCTCGATAACCCCCTTTCAGCTAGTTTCTAATTTTCCGGCGAGTTACTATGGTGGATGCCGACGAGGCTTCCCGGCGTCCTCTCCTTTTTTCGATCATCTGTGTTGACTTCATAGGTGCTAGGTGATGGTTAGGGTCAGCTTCGTAGCTATTGAGCAAGGTTTAGGAAAATTTCAACATGCTAAGAGACTTTTCATGAGACACTTGCTTATTTAGAAGTAGACTTTTCTACGTAAAGTCTACTCATTTTGTATGATAAATATACTATTTTCACGAGACACTTGCTTATATAAAAGTAGACATTCTGGGGAGTTGTTCTTAAGAGTGTCACCTAGTAGGACCACGATTCTAGTGAAATTTGAACTTTGTAATCGAAGTTTGTGAGTTGTCGACTTACCATCGATGGAATCTTTCGTCTTTCATTGATTATAATGGTGGGGTGGCTATCCTTGATGATACAATGATATTGAAGTTTATGAGGTATTGGGAATTTTGAGATGGAGATGAACCACTCTTAACCATGGATTTTAGATGTCTCAAATGAATTTGATTTATGTTTGTTTTTGGGCTAATTCATTATGTGATTTTTGGTTTTATGAATTTATAAAGTACATAATTTCATAGAGTGAGAGGTTGAAGAAGAAGAAGAACAACATAGAGAGAACGAGGAGAGGGAGAGAAAGAGAGTTATTATTATTATTATTTTAAATATTAACTGAGAGTTTACTTTAAAAAAGTAACTTAACAGAGTTAGAGTTAACAAAGTTAGTGAGTTAGTTGACGGAGTTAGTGAGTCAGCTAACGGAGTTAGTACCACCTAGGCATGGTATGGATACCTCAAGGCATGCAAGGAGATCCCATATATATACCGTTCATGCAAATCGCTGTTTTGAGCACATTAATGATCACCAATTTAGATGAAATTTTACATAAGTGATCTACATATTAAGACCTAAAAGCTGAAAGGTTAAGATTGAAAGATGTAATTAAAAAAGTTGGTTTAATGCCAATCTCTCATATATGTCAAAGAAAAGAATCCTTTGTGGAAGGCCCTGTGTGTGTCTAAACCCAAAGGGATCCTTTCTTCTTTTTTTTTCATATATGAGGAATTAGGCATTAGACTGACTTTTTTAATTACATTTTTCAATCTTAACCATTTAGCTTTTAGGTCCCAATATGTAGATCACTTACGTAAAATTTCATCTAAATTGGTGATCATTGAGGTGCTCAAAACAGCGATTTGCATGAACGGTTCAGGTTTAGCAAATTTGATACGTTCATTGATTTAAGCTAGTTCGAAACCTTAACGATCACCAATTTTAATAAAATTTTGCATAATTAATCTGCTCATATAGACTTATACAATGAATGGTGCATATTTGATTTTGTAATCGAAAAGTTGGTCTAATGCTCAATTCCTCATATATGTTAAAAAAAGGGATCCCTTAGTGGAAGAGCCCTGTGTGTGTGTATTAAGACCGAAGTTTCGCTATGAAATTAAAGTGTGAAATTTCCTTATTTGACTCATTTTTTCGTCATATTTCCACATCCTCATCGTTTATATTATTGATACTAATGTATAGATCATTCATACAAAATTTCATCAAGATTGATGATCGTTTGGGTACTAAATTAGATCAAATCAATGAATGGACCATAAATTTATCTAACAAAAACTGTTTGTGTAAATAATGATTACGAAAAGCCAAACAATCTTCAAATTAAATGAAACTTTGCATAAGTTGTCAAGACCTACCCCGAATTTCACCCTGAAACCCGAGTTAAATCTTGCGGGGTCCACCTCCAAGGAAAATTTAACGAAAAACTCGGCAAATCTCCCTTGAAAATGAACAACCCTAACCCCGAAAATTTAAGAACTACCCTTTATAACAAGTTAACCATTCTCCATTTCAACCCATAAATATTCAAATACTATAACATATGTCATAGCATACCACCGAGAATATTATACAATAATCTCAAGAGTATTCAGAGCTACTAAAACCAACGAAAACAGGAAAATACCCTAGTAGGTTAAGAAGGTAACCTACTGTGAAAAGTGGCTGATAGATGGGTAACTATGCCTCGTCTCCTCCTATTAGTACCGACCCGCACTCTGCAGACTGGGCATTTTAAAAACAAAGGGCCCAACGGAAAACGTTTGAAACCGTTAGAGTGAGTGGACAAAAAAAAATTTAAAAGAAATAATTCTTTATGCTTTCCCAATTTAATTTCCATAGAAATTATGTTGCATGCGACATCTCAAAAGCTCTTAACTCAAAAACTGGCAAGTACATCCAAAACTTAATAATATACAGCCTCTCAGGCTAAAATATATGTATGTATGTATTTACACTCGTCATACTCCTTGTATGATTTCTTAAGAAAAAATATAAGAAAAATAAAAATTCATACAAGGCTACTATGCTTGCGTCTAACGCTCACGTCACGCCATAATGAAATTTTACCTCATTATGCGAAAAAACGGATTTATATATACGTGCATATTCCCTATATGAATCATTATTATATTCATATAGAGCTACGACGATTGCGTCTAACGCTTATGTCACACCATAATGATATTTTACCTCATTATGGCGGAAAAGCACGTATAACTAGCTAACATTTATTTATATATATACTATCCATATAATCATTCATATAAGAATATATAATCACCTAAATTCTCAATTTCGGTTATTCTACAACAAAAGAAATATTCATCAGTAAATCTTTTGCATGCATAATATTTAAAACAAAGGTCCACTCACAAATTAGACCTAAACCTGATGTCGGTCCGAGACCTCTTCTGCTCGAGCCTCCTCACGTCCTGTTCTAAATATATAATTAATTTCCCAACTTAAAAATCCAATATTTATTCAAAATAGGCATAATTAACTGTGAGCCTTAACCACGCTCATCCTTGCCAACTTCATCATTCTTAACTCAATATTATCCAAACTTCACCGGAAAAATAACGACAGCTTTAACGCAACCTTCCACAGTCTAAACCACATTAAACCAATGGTCGAATTCTACCCTATTAATCCGTCAAAATTACCAAAATTTAAAATTTTCCAAACTTATCCAAACCTCTTCCAAAAATTCCAAAATTCACATCAATAAAGTCCCCTTAACCACACACATTTAAAACCATAAAAACCCCCAAACAGCGGCGGCCGGAGGACAACTCCGGAGACCTCCAATGCCTACGAAATTTTTACAACATCTTCCTCTCAACTCCCTCTACAACTTTCCTCACTAACACAAATACCAATTCCAAACCTAACTATGTCAATCGAACAAAAACATTACAAAAAACCCTAGAACTTTCACTCACCGGTCCTCCTCACCTGAAGCAAACTGGACCGAGTCCTCCTAGGGCAAGGCAACTAGGTTGAAGGTCTTCAAAACCATGTAAGGCTTGCCCGAATTGGTGGCCGGAGGAGGAAGTTTCGGTGGCAGGAAGCTTTAGACAGTCGGACCTTTTGGGCCCGATATCTCTCTCACGACGGCGCTAGGGAGCCTCTCACCGGTCTAGGATGGGAGCTGGGTTAAAGGCCGACCCTTTGGAACCGGTCCGAAGGCGAACAGTGGCCAGACGACGACGGACGGGCGGCTGGAAGTTCTGGCAGAGAGAGAATCGAGAGGAAGAGAGAGGAGAAAGAGAAAAATAGTTTAGGCTTTCCAAACCGAAACTATGTAAGGCTTGCCCGGATTGGTGGTCGGAGGAGGAAGTTTCGGTGACAGGAAGCTTTGGACAGTCAGACCTTTCGGGCCTGATATCTCTCTCACGGCGGTGCTAGGGAGCCTCTCACCAGTCTAGGATGGGAGCTGGGTCAGAGGCCGACCGTTTAGAACCGGTGCGGCGGTGAACGGTGACCAGACGACGACGGACAGGTGGTTGGAAGTTCTGGCAGAGGGAGAGGGCGGGAGAGAGAATCGGGAGGAAGAGAGAGGAGAAAGAGAAAAATAGTTTGGGCTTTCCAAACCCAACCGGTCCAACACCACTCTTAAACCCAACTCCAAAAATAACACCACAAAATAATACCCTAATAAAACTTACATTTTTACCGGATAAAATTTACCATTTTGACCATCGTCACATTTTTCAACTACGAATAATTCTTTCGAAATAATCGTCTCTCAAAACCCCTCTAGGGACCAATTAAACTATAAACTCATTGACGAAAACGGTAAAACTCTTATTAACACCATGCTAGTAAATAAGGTAAAAATTTAAGAGTTGGAGCGTGACATAAGTGATCTATGTATTAGGTTCTACAAACTGAAGAGTGGAGATGTGAAAATATGACTAAAAATGAGTTAAATAAGGAAATTCACACTTTAATTTTCGTTTTGGATAGGAACTGATACACACATACACATAATCTTTATGAGGTCTAAATATCCTTATTTATTCAAAAGGTACGGATTTTGCCAATAAAACCACTTTTCGATCATATTTTTCGACCATAGCCAACTAGTATCTAGATATATATGACATAATCATCTCTACAAATTTTCAGCTAAATTGTTGATTGTTAGGTTGTCGAAATTAATGATTACAATAAACGAACCAAATCTGTTCAACTAGAACCGTTCGTGTAATTCACAGTTTTGAGAGGTTGTGATCTTACGTAAAAGAAAGATAATGGATATGAAAACCGTTAAAGCCAAAGAACAAGATCAAGAGAGATGCAAAATACGATTACTAACCCTAATTTGATGGAATAAAAGAAGGGGTCTGGGGGATGATGGATTTAATGGTTCAACTTAAGCAAAAATAAGAATCGATGCTGAAAGGAGAGAGCAAAGCCTCTCATATATCTTCCCAGAAGAAGACATCCACCACAAGATGAAGAGGACATCCATCACAAGATAAAGACGTCCGATCATCTTTATCCTCTATATTATTTCTTAATAAATTTTTTATTTTATTATCTATAGTTCTTGATGAGAAACTACATACAATGGTTTCCACATCATTTGCCACATCATACATGAAATTAATCAAGACCATAAAAAGACTTGAATCTAACGGTTTAAAAATAGTGTAAAAAAATGTGTAAAATAAAATGTCCCATAATCCAGACCCATAAAATTAATAAGATAATGGGCAGGTAACCTTAACCGAACGTTGTGTGGAGATGTGACTTAACCAACCCAATGTCACACCCCAAACTACACCTCCTCAGTTTAGGCACGTCACAGTGTTGCGAGTCTTAAAAGGAGAAACGCAAGGCAGTTAATGTAAGGAAACATTAAAGAAAAAGACAGCAGAAACGTAAAAATATTTTGAGGTGTAAAATCTTTATTTTTCTCAAAGTATTTTAATTCACCAAAAACCTAATATAAGGGATGGTTATGAAATGACGTACTCAAAAGTAATACAAACTTCAATGAAAACGTCATAAGGCAAAACTCATAATAGAATTAGGTTCTTTCAGTCACCTAAAACTTAACCAAAGAAATAGCTAATAATTAACGAGCTTCAAGTAATAGAATTACAAATGAGAAAACAACAAGGCCAACATAACAGAATTTTGGAACAAGGAACTCGAGTATAAAAATAGAAGGTAAGCATCGAAACAAGATACCAATCATAAACATGCACACTCAACTCCTCGTCATTATCCTGTCCCAGTGCATAGTATGTGCATCCACAAAGTGTTGTAAGGGTGAACTTTCATCCTCGCTGCTCAAGGAAACTACCCGTGACTAGGTTTTAAAACATAAAGTGGAGCTCCAGTATGAAAATATGCTTAAAATCAATTTTATAAAGAATGACAAACTTTTGAAAATAATTTCAAGATCATATAAATGTAGCGACATAAAACTGTACCTGATGACCGGTCATATATTTCGACCCACTATCCAACTTACCTCACTATATATGTTTACAACAGGTAAGTGTTGCGGAAGTGTCCACAAACGCCCTATCGCCTAGAAGCAGTGCCACTCCACAAGGGATGTAAGATACTCTTCCGTCCATAGAAGCCCCTCTGAAGGTTTGGGGGATCGAACCCAAGGTAGTCGCTATGCTCCTCTCACTCTCAAGCCATCAATACTCACAACACCGGTTACCATATTTTTTATCAGATAACCGGATCATGCAATCTCAAATATGCATAAACATTTTATAAAATAAAAACCACTAATCAAGGGAGTTCTAGGTCCCCTACCTAGAGTCTGAGGTTTTCCTTACGAACTTTGAGAATCACAAGCATTCTGCTCCTCGAGTCACTGGAGTTCCTAACGTCCAACATAATCACATCATTAATTAAATGAACTTAATATTGACCGATCATAACTGTTACTCCCAACATAATTTTCATTTCTTATTGGGTGTGCCCTAATTACTCTGGGCACCCATAAACTGTTAGACACCAATACCACAATACCAATAATGAATCCAATACTCAATTCACCGCCTTAACCAAAATCATATCTACAGTAACCAACTCATAAAACATTCCATCTTTTGGATGCTTACTACTTCACACATGTTTAATCAAACATGTCCATACGGCCATTTCAAGGCCTCACATACAACTTTAGAATCATACCACAAATAGGTCTAGCATCTCATATAAGCAAACAAGAACCATATCAAGGCTCTCACGTATATAGCAGCTACATTAATTCCAAAACCACACCACTCGGTTCCACTTCATTTCCAAGCAATAGTCATAAGCAAGTTTCCCTTTAGCATAATTGCCCTTAACGTACAGCCAACAAGATTCAATTAACTTGTTAAATCTCAAGTCACAGTAGCTCGACGAAAGAACAACCAATTTCATTTACAATATAACAATCAAACATCAAACTACTACTATGGACACCCATAGTATATCTAGACCATTTCATAATCAAACTAGAGCCACACTCATAGTTTAACTATTACATTTACCCATGTTGCAGATACCAACAATTTCATTCTTTCCTTATTATCCAACTTCACATTATGCCTAGACTTCAAGACCACAATTTTTAAAATCCAACATCAATTCCTCTTAAGGCATCAATCTCATCTCAAAGACTATTCCAGCCACACAAATTATATAACAGAAAGCAACAAAGCTCTAATTTCCAGAAACAAATTACAAGAGCCACATCCAATATAATAATATATATCCAAACCGAACCCAACTCACCTTGTGAACAAATTGTGTGAGACCAACTCCAAAACCACTCTTTACACCCAAAGAGTAGCTCAGCATCAATCAAGTCTCCCACTACTGCTCATATGCTTGCTTTCACCTCCGACATGCATCAGCTACACTAGGCCCTTCATATCGTCTCTTCACTATCCGAACACCAAATAAACTCCCTAAATCAAATTTAACAATCTCAACCACAATCTTTGAAGATCAAGGGCAGCCTCACTTACCCGTAATCAGTCTCTTTCTACGTTCACCTACTCTTCGTTCCCCAGGTTTGTCGAGCTCGAATACTCAATCACCTCTCACCTAGGAAGCCATCCAGATGTGTCGGAGTTAATGTCGGAGTCGCAACCCTCCTTGGAGCTGAAACCCCTAAAATCCATAAACACAACTCCTCAAGAACCAATCGTTTCTAGCATGCAATAAGACCAATAGACAGAGCTCGTAGAGTATATAAAAACCCTACCTTGATTTCCCAAGAAGGTCGCCGGAAAACTCAGAATCCATCGGGTAGTTCAAAGCTTGTCAACGTCGTTCCTCCTCCTACGGCTGTGAATCGAAGAAACCAAGGGAAGTAACGGGTCGGGATCCTCCAGGTGGTCCGATTGGTGGTCGTCAGTCGCCGGATGGCAACCGAATACCGAGCGAAGTCGGTGCTCGATGTTCGGCGTCGAGCCGGTGTCGGGGAAGAGAAGTTTAGGCTGTCTAACTAGTTGACCAAGTCAGCCTCCATTTATACTCACCACCGACTTTAATCTCCACGGTTACGATCAAATGGTTTACTCAACGGCCCAGATTACACTGTTGAAATATTCTTAATTTCCAAATAGTTTTCTAAATTCCCAAAATTTTGAACTCATCTTGTCAAATAGTTTCTTATCTAACTCTTAAATCATGGACTTAACATAATACAAATTTCTCAAAATCTCCTCGAGCACATTTTAATACTATCAATGTCGATGAACTATTTACCGAACGACCTCTAATTAAGCTGGTCAAATATTCTGGGTGTACACCCGACTTAGCACATCATATGATTTTAAAGGTCCTAGAGGGGGGTGAATAGGCCTTTTTTGAATTTTCGTTAACTTCTGTTCTAGAGGATAGTAATGGCTTGTGTTATCTCAGATTCACATGATACGAATTTGCAAAAAGTAAATTGCAGTAAATAAACAATCAACAAAAATATATTTTTTACTCGTAGAAACTCCGAAACAGGGAGAAAACTGCGTGCCCCTTTCTCTTGAGGGATAAACCTTTCCACTATGTTGAAGTGACTTCTTACAAAAATAATAGTTCTAGGGATACAACATCTCTATGCTATCTTACCTAGTCTCAAACTAGTCTAGACATATTTTCTCTCTTGTTTCTAAGCATTAACAACTTGGAACACATTTTTAGAAGTTCGTGAATTCAACTACACAATAGCTAATTCAACCTTGAACACTATTATGGTTAGCGCCCTAGGATCTTTACTGTTCTTTACTGGTACTTTACGACTTAAGCAAAGTAGATAGATGAACTTGAAGTTAGAGACACATCACACATCAATTTTATAGTTGTCACATCCCGGTTCTGAAGTTATTTTACGGTTATTTACTTATGGTATTACTTTAGCTTTTACCGTTTACTATTTAAGACTCTAAAAATTGACTTTTTCTTCCGTTTGGAATTTGGGAAAACATTCTTCATGAAAGTTGTAGAGGACGTTAAACAGAGTTCGTGGAAACATGATACGCTTAAAACGGAGTTCGTATGAAGAAGTTATGGTCTAAAAACGAAAGTTACTGTTTTGGAAAAAAGGGGTAAATTTTAGTGGGCTTTATTTTTTGGGTGTTTTAAGTGGTGGACCGGGTAGGAAATTGGAGAGCCCAAAACCCACACACACTCTCTCTCTCTTCCTTCCCTCTCCTTTCTCCCGAAGCTTCCTTGACCCGCCGGCTTCACCACCATCGCCCGCCGCAGTCCGGCCACCACGGACCGCCGGACCGGTCCCGATCAGACCCCCGTCATCTCCTCTCTATTCCTAGGCCAGTGACCAGCCGTGTAACGTCGCCATTCGTGAGGAAGTTCGCCGGAGACACCGATTGCACTTTTGCCGGGGTTCTCTCCTCCAGCCACCATAGGTCAGGATTTTTAGCTCATCTTATAGCCCTCATCAAGGTGAGTAATCTCTCAAATAGAATTGGCTAAATTCGATCTTGTTAGGATGAAATGTATAATTCAAGTTCTAGGGCTCAATTTAAGGTTTTAGTTCGATTAACCTAGTTAGGCTTGAAATTGGACTTTGTGGTAGTTATGAAAGTTGTTTGGAATGTTGAGAGAAAAATTGTGTCAAAATTTGGTAGCTATTAGAGGTTGCCTGAATTCAGCTGCCGGCTGCCGCCCCTTAGGGTCAGATTTTCATGTTTTTTAGATGGTTTTAATGAGAGGGGTTTAATGAAGTAAAGTTTAGAATTTTTGGAGGAGTTTTGATAAGGTTTGGGATTTTTCAATAGTTAAGAATTGTGGCAGTTATTATAATGAAATTTCGGCAGTTGGTTTAGCAGGTTTTAAATTCTAAAAAGGTTAATTCATGGCTATCGGTAAGTACGGAGTAATGGGAGCCTTATTAGATTAAAAGTGGAGAAGTTGGGTAACAGAGATGAAATTATATGCTTTCTTTTTATTTTGGAAATATTTATTTAAGCTTTAATCTAGTCTGGAGACTTAATATTATTTATTGTTCAGGATGTGAGGATGTTCGTGTTGGGAGACCCCAGATCGACGGCAGGCATAGCCGTATACAATGAGTGGACGTTTGATTTGAATGTCATGCATGCAATAGAGTTATTTAATTTTCAAAGGCATATTGGAGATTTAATATTTTTCATTGAGTAATGAGTTCCATTTATTTTTTGGGAACTCTCTTGAGCATTTTATTTGGCATGTGGGACATGTCAAGTGATTTATTTTATTACGCAATATTTCCAGGTACAGTTGGGAACTGTACTGAGTTCAATGAATTTAAATAATATTTGTTTTATTTTGATGACTTTGATAAATGATTACCGAAAATGGGATTTTCGGTAGTTCTCCATCATAAATTAATTGTTTATTTGAGGCATAATCATTTTGACTTAGAGAATATTTTAGCTCGTATTTTCGAGTGGAGATATAATTATTTATGATTTATATTTGATATCGAAGTCTCGCTTATATTTATAAGTTTGAGAATATTTTGACGTATGAGACACGTCATTGAGTTTTAATACAATTATTATGATGATTTTCATTTACGGTTGGGAACCATACCATTCGTATGATCTTGGGGAAGATTAATGGATTTAAGCATTTTCGTATGTTTTTTTTTAGTCACCATAATATAGGGTCACTTATATTGATTATTGCTAGCTAGTCATTATTTAGCGGTCCTCATCATATGTGAGTAGAGCGCTTAGCGTGTGACGTTATTATAGTCTTACCAGCGGTTCTCATCATATGAGAGTAGAGCGATTAGCGTGAGACTCTATTATCGCCTAAGAGGCAACCGATCGGTATATATAAATATATATTTATTGTTAGTTAGCTATTATTTAGCGGTTGATTATGTGCATATAAATGCACGTAATTACTACTTAAACATTAGGATTTAGCTAATCTTTAAGTTAACTATAATGTAACTAATCGATTTTTATTTATTTGTAGGAAATAAGCAGAGTTGTGGATTTTGGAAGAAAATGATGCAGCGTTGGAGCAACATATAGTTTCCGAGAAATTAAAGAGAGCTGGGATAGTGGTTAAGCTAAGTAATCATAGCATGGTTAATTGATCATGGCATGATTAATTAAGGGGGAGAAATCATCTTCATCCATGACTAGCACGTGAGTACCAGACTTCACCCCATTTTGTCACCTTCTCCAGTTAGCTCGCGCCATGTGGCAACTTGTTCTACTCTTTCTATAGTGTTGACCGAGAGACCAAAAGGAGATCCTATCCCATTCTTGGCAGAGGAGCCACAGAGAGGACTGATCCGCTCTTCTTTCTTCTTCACAAAGGTAGCAGCACACAGAGGAGAAGAGAGAGAGAGCCGCACGAAGCAAAGTGAAGGGCTCCTGCCCTTTCCCATCGCCAACACCATTCATAACCATTTCATCCCTTCATCTCTTCTCTCTCTTCTCATCTCTTCGTGTTAGGTAGTTTTATTTTGGGAATTCAAGAAGAGCTCACCTACAAGCATCAAGACTTCATCACTACAAGGGAGATTCAAGATTGGTAAAGAGAGGGAGCTTAATTTCAAGTGGGTTCATAGTTGCTTATAGCAATTTGTGAATCTAACTTGTGTTTCCTCTCTACTCTATCCTTTCTCTAATTTTTCATGTATTGGATGATGTATTTGTTTATGGGTTGTGAGTGATTCAATTTTGGGAGTTAGGGTATTGAAGTCCTAAACTCATTTTGTATAATGTTGGTACTTTGATTGATATAAATGCAATTTTCATTGTGTATGCTTTGAATCCGAATGTGTTGGTCCTTAGAAGCATGTTTCTAGGCTTTGTCACCCTTTGAGATAATGTTGTGGACAATTTGATGGATAGATTGATAAATTGACAACTTATTAGTCTTGTGCATCTAGGATTTGAAGTGTGGTAACCATTAGCTAGCTTAATTGTAGCTAAGCTTGCTTGGTTCCTATTATCATGCACTCTAGGCCTCTAATTTAGATATTGCGGCCTTAACCGGCGTAATGCCTAAGTGAGAGAATTGATTGTGGCCTTAACCGGCATAATCGATACACCGAAAGGATAATTGATCTAGTAGCCTTAACCGGTATTAGATACGGGACATGACACAATATGGTATGCATTTGTGAAATTTGTATCGATGTTTGCATATGAGTTAGTGTGGATCACCCGACACTCCCATGTTCTCAGCATTCTCTAGTTCATTAGTTAGTAGTTTATTTCTCATTTTGTTTGTTGTCAATTTAGTTAAATCTTCATTCCATCTCCCTTTTATTTTCGACTCATTGTAGATAACCATCACTAGGCTTCTAGTTTTGATTAGGCTTTGGTGAGAACTAGAGCCGAGCATTATTAAGGCTTGATGCCTAGATTAGCATTTTCTTTATTTTCTTTTCTTTCTTTGTTTGCATTAGTGACTAATTGCCGATTAGCCTAGGATTGTGGGTTAGCCACTAATCCCCGTGGTACAATAAGTTGGGCATTTATACTTCCCTATCTTGACAACGATACGTTCGCTTGCGTGAATTGTACAGAAGTCAGCGGTCCTCATCATATGTGAGTAGAGCGCTTATCGTAGGACACTATTATAGTCTTACCAGCGGTCCTCATCATACAAGAGTAGAGCGTATAGCGTGAGACACTATTATAGCCTGAGAGGCACTGACCCGAGCCTGGGACGCTCATTTTAAATGGCGATAACTAGTCCCCTTGTTTTATTTTATTTTTCTCAGATATATAATTGATTAACCTGCGGGGCTGGTTTATTCCTCATTTTGAGATTTATGTTCTATTTAACCAGCGAGGCTGGTTTATCCATTATTAAGTGATTTTAGATTTAAAGTTTTAAGGACACACTACCAAAAAATGGTTCTTGGGCGACGAAAAAAAAAAAACCGGGCGACGATTTTTTTTTTCGTCGCCTAAAAGGGCACTTAGGCGACGATTTTTTTTTTCGTCGCCTAAGGAAAAAAAATCGTCGCCTAAGTTTACTCTTAGGTGACGAAAAAAAAATCGTCGCCTAAAAATAAATTTCGTCGGCCAAAATATAAACTAGGGCGACGAAATAATATTTCGTCGCCTAAGATATAAATATCGTCGCCTAAGTTTTTTATCCTTAGGCGACGAAACTCAAATATTTCGTCGCCCAAGATGTTTTAATTCTTAGGCGACGAAACTCAAATATTTCGTCGCCCAAGATTCTTCTATATATTGGAAGTCCAGGATAGAAGAATGAAAACTTTGAAAATTTGAAACATAAATTTCTCTAGTTCTTCAAATCGTTCGGTGTTGTGGAAACCTGTCCATACATAGTTTGTGGAGCTACTCCCAGGTACATACATATGCATATATATGCACATATATATATATGCATATGTATATATTGATTTTCAGTTTTATTTGAGTTGAATTAATGATATATATATATATGCATAGAGTTTGTTCCAAGCTGAGTAAGGGGCCGTTCTGTCATAGATATGGTTCACAGGTTTGTTTAACTGGATCTCAAGATCACAAACTGACCACTCTTCTCGGTGAAGGGGTCGATAGGGGTTCGCCTCCGTGATCACAAACGAGTCCTGCCTGGTTCCTGTAGGGGGTTCGCCCTCCGTGACATTGACACTTGCCTTCTGAAACCACGGAATCCGCTCGAACTAGATATATATAATTAGTAATTAGTATGTTGTATTACATTAATAAATATATATATAAAAAAGATATGTTCATTAAATATTGATTTATATATGTGCTATTTTCAGGATATGGATAAGAGTTGGATTTCTCTTCCAAGATATCACAGAAAATATGCTGAAGGAGTTTGGGATTTTATGCAATATGCGCAGGCCAATGCTGACGGGAGTGGCATGTTCTATTGCCCGTGCAAGATGTGTAAGTGTCGCAGTGATATGCATCGATTTCCGTTTGATACAGTATGGGACCACCTGAAGAGTAACGGATTCTGGGAACGTTACACATGTTGGATATATCACGGTGAAACCTCATCACGCCCGCATGATCATGGACAGTTTTATCAGACGGGCAGTACATCCAACGATCCAACAACGGCCTTCATCAACGACATGTTTCCTCATGACAGCGGTGTATGCCCTGAACGACAGGACATTCCGCAGGCGCCGATGCAGGCCGTCCCTAGAGGTGTCAACAATGCCGATATAGCCAAGTACAACAGACTTATTGCTTTCCAACAGACCCCTCTGTGCCCAGGTCATGAGAAGACCGTTCTTCAGTGTGTGATGGAGGTGATGCATATCAAGGTTGACACAAAATCGACCGTGACTGCTGTTGATAGGTATCTACAGTACGCTGCTTCGCTCCTGCCCGACGGTCATCGTCATCCCACCACGCATCATAAGGTCCGTCGTATCTTGAGAGATCTCGGGCTTTCCTACATCAAGATCCATGCATGCAGATATGACTGCGTTCTATTCTGGGGTAAAGATGCAGACGGTAATGACCTTGAAGGCCTTCATCGTTGTCCGGTATGTGGGACCGACAGGTATAAGCGGACTCCCGCAGGTAACAGGAAACCTGTTAAGGTACTTCGCTATTTCCCGTTGAGGGATAGGCTGGAGCGGTTGTACATGTCTTCAAAGACGGCCGAAGCTATGAGATGGCACGCTGTGAGGGAGGTGCATGACGAAGACCTCATGGTACACCCTGCTGACGGGGAGGCGTGGAAGCATATAGACAGAGAGTTTCCTCATTTTGCTTCAGAGGTGAGGAATGTGAGGCTCGGGCTGTCATCCGACGGGTTCAACCCTTTTGGGACCATGAGTCTTTCGTACAGTATATGGCCGGTCATTTTGGTGCCTTACAACCTTCCTCCATGGATGTGCATGAAGAAGGAATACAACATGTTGACCTTGTTGATTCCGGGGCCCGGTTATCCAGGTATCTACTTTCCCTTCATATTGTATATATTGTTGTTGGTTCAATTTTTGAGTAAGATTTATTGTTTTTGTTCTATATTGTTGGTCATATATAGCCGTTTTCTGAATTTGTTGTGGTTGTTGTTGTTGTTGTTATCCAGGGAAGTGTCTCGATGTGTATATGAGACCGCTGATTGAAGAGTGTAAATTGCTTTAGGAGGTTGGTCATCCCACTTATGACTCCCACAAAAATGAGATGTTCCAGATGCATGCCATGATTGTTGGTACCATCAGTGATTTTCCTGCACGTGGGATGTTGTCTGGCAACGTTGTTAGGGGATACAAGGCTTGTCCTGAGTGTCTTAGCTCCCAGGGGTGCAGCAATCATTGCAACAAGATAGTCCGGATGGGTCACCGTGCTTACCTACCACATGATCACCCCTGGCGGATAGATACCGGGGCATTTGATGGGACCGAAGAGAGAGGTGTGGAGCCGCATAGATGGTCGGGGGAAGAGATTTTAGCAGTGCTGGATGAGTATGATTTTGGGCAGCTCAGCAATCATCCCGATATTGTTGCCAGAATACCTGAAAGACCAGACAGGTACAAATTCTGGACACATAAGAGCATATTTTGGGAACTCTTGTACTGGAGTACGCTGTTGATCAGGCACTACCTAGATGTGATGCACATAGAGAAGAATGTCTGCGACAGTGTGGTAGGTACAGTGCTCAACTTGGAGGGGAAGACGAAAGACGGTCCTAAGGCACGCGTTGATCTTAAGAAAATGGGAATCAGAAAACATCTTTGGTTGAAAGAGGGGAAGAAAAAGATGCCTTGGGCTCCTTACACCGTGAAGCCTGATCAGAAGACCCAGATCTTAAGGTGGATGAGTTGTGTGACGTATCCCTCAGGCGTTGCAGGAAATATAGCCCGGTGTGTGAACTTGCGGGAGAATAAGATATACGGCTTGAAGAGTCATGACTGTCATATTCTGCTACAACGTCTCTTCCCTGTTTTCATTCGATCGTTCCTTCACCGTCAGGTAAATTTGTGGTTAAAATTACGGTTAACCTGCCGTTGTTGGATTTTATATTAAATTTGTGATGTGTGGTTGGCCAGGTTGTGGAGCCGTTAGTAGCGCTGTCAAGATTCTTCATGAAGTTATGCACAAGGGAAGTGAGAAAATCCGATCTCCGGGAAATGCAGGCAGACATCATATACATCATGTGTAAATTCGAGAGGATCTTTCCGCCAAATTTTTTCGATATCATGCCTCACCTGATGATCCATCTTCCCCAGCAATTGTTGCTTACCGGTCCAGTACACTTCACTTGGATGTATCCCATGGAAAGGTATGTTTTATTCACTTACATCTCCAGAATACATATATGTACGTACATGTTCAATAACCATAACGTATAGTTTGCAATCTTATATTTACAGGCAACTTGGTGAGTACAAAGATTATGTCACTAATAAATCCGCGCCTGAAGGGTGTATAGCTGAAGCATATATTGCACATGAATGCGTCACCTACATGAAGTTGTATTTAGGAGCGTCGTTGGGAGCTCCGCAAGCCATGGAGGAACATGCGCCGCGGTTCAATCTCTCTATAGTTTCCAGTGATGTCGAAGTTGGTGGAGCACGACTGTCCGCCGAGTATGCATTGTCGGATGAAGAGATAGCCATAGTGCACTGGTGGGTACTAATCAATTGTGAAGAAGTTAAATATTGGAAAGAGTTGCACCTATCTTTTCCGGAAGTTGATGGTGATCTCGAGTACCACAACATGACGTTCGCAAATTATTTTCGCACCTGGGTACGTAATTTAATCTTCCCTGTTATATATATATATATATATATATATATATCTAATTATTTTCTATTGCATAGATTTTCGGATATTTACAGTTCAATATCCGTTACAGATGGACATGATTAAATCTGATGATAATCCAAACTGGTCGCACGAACTATTACTTCTTGCGATGCAACCGCAACGGGCTAGAGTTTATCCCACTTGCACAGTGAATGGCGTCAAATTTGTATCTGAAGAGAGAGACAACAGACGAAGAACACAGAATTCTGGGGTGATGGCGAAAGGTCATGGCCTTGACTATTACGGTGTTCTCCATTCAGTGGTCGAACTGGTCTATGCGGAAGGCATGAAAGTGCATCTGTTCAAGTGTAGATGGTTTGATACAGGCGCACAGAGCATGAAGATGGATCAATACGGCAATTTATCGGTCAACACTGCTACAAGCGCCTACGAAGATGACCCGTTTGTTTTTGCGACAACGGTAAAACAAGTGTTTTATCTTGATGACCTTGCCAAGGGTGACGCGTGGAAAATAGCGAACATTGTGCATCCTCGAAACATTTACCGGGCGGCTACACTTGGAGTGACCATTCCAGGGCCAGAGGCTGATGCGTATCAGGAGCCGAACACAGTTGGTATTCATGATGTAGCTACTGTTCGCGATAATAATGTTAAACATGGTCGAGTGCTCAGAATTCGTGACGAAGATTCAACCTTTATTGATGTTGATCCAAATGAAGAAACAAACGACGACTCTGACGACGAATTAAGGCATAGATTACCAGATATTAATTCCGATACCGAAGAAGACTCATCGGATGACTCAGATTACGAGCCTTAATTAGCTTATCTATAATTGATCCTTAGCTTTGTAATTAATGTTGTCCAAATTCATTTAAAAATATGCGGTCAAATTGTTGTCCAAACCCCTTAAAAGAATATGTTTGTACTAAAAGAATATGTTTGTACTAAAATAAATAAAGCACATGTAAATTTCATTGTAAATGATTTTTAATTTTACTCTTGGGCGACGAATTTAATAAAAATCGTCGCCCAAGTACAATCTTGGCCGACGAATTGGCCCGTTTTCGTCGGCCAAGATAATCCGAATAATTAAAATAAAATAAAACACATTTAAATTTCTTTTAATTTTTTATTTTGGGCGACGAATTGAATAAAAATCGTCGCCCAATTGTTATCTTGGCCGACGAAGACAGGCCAATTCGTCGGCCAAGATAATCCGAATAATTAAAATAAAATAAATAACATTTACTTATTTTTTATTTTTAATCTTGGGCGACGAATTTAATAAAAATCGTCGCCCAAGTATTATCTTTGCCGACGAATAACCCTGTTTTCGTCGGCCAATATAATCCGAATAATTAAAAAAAAAAAACACATTTAAATTTCTTTTGAATAATTAAAATAAATATCCCGGGTATTTATTTTTTACCAAACTTTTAGGGTCCCGTAAAAGTCTTGTCGATCGGAAACTATGATCTTAAGACGGTCCGGCAAGATTACGTGATTTGGAGGGTCGAATCGCCGTTTCCGTTTGTTTAGGGGTTTGACCGCGCCGATTGACCGGACGGATCGAGCCCTTATTTTTGTCAGATGGAGCTGAATTTTTTCCCACCCACGTAATTCGTTATGCTGGTCATATCTGACGGTGGGTTTTCAGTTCCTCTTCTCCGATCACCAAACTCACGTTATATGTACTAATGTTGTATAACTTTTTTATATAACTGTTGAGTTTAAGTGTCGTTTTGAAGACAACGTATACGTAGATGCCTCAAACGCAAAAAAGTCATGAAATAAGATATGACCGGAACGGTGAAATATGTCAACCCGTGAAAAATGAAGATATTCCGGTAAAATTTCTATGCCGGTTGTTCCGGTCAACGAATTTCTCTTATTTCTACCTAGTGGTAGCCCTATCCCGGGTATTTATTTTTTACCAAATTTTTATAGCCCCGTAAGCTTCTTGTTGATCGGAAACTATTCTCAGTTGAAGGTCCGGCCAGATTACGTGATTTGGAGGGTCGAATAGCCGTTTCCGTCCGTTTAGGGGTTTGACCGCGCACATTGACCGGACGGATCGAGCCCTTATCTTTGTCAGATGGAGCTGAATTTTTGCCCACCTACGTAATTAGTTATTTTGGTCATATCTGACGGTAGGTTTTCAGTTCCTCTTCTCCGATCACCAAACTCACATTATATGTACTAATGTTGTATAACTTTTTTATATAAGTGTTGAGTTTAAGTGTCGTTTTGAAGACAACGTATACGTAGATGCCTCAAACGCAAAAAAGTCGTGAAATAAGATATGACCGGAACGGTGAAATACGTCAAGCCGTGAAAAATGAAGATATTCCGGTAAAATTTCATGAAAATAATGTTCCGGTGAACGAAATTCTCTTATTTCTACCTAGTGGTAGCCCTATCCCGGGTATTTATTTTTTACCAAATTTTTAGGGTCCTGTAAAAGTCTCGTCGATCGGAAACTATTCTCAGTTGAAGGTCCGGCCAGATTACGTGATTTGGAGGGTCGAATAGCCGTCTCCATTTGTTTAGGGGTTTGACCGCGCCGATTGACCGGACGGATCGAGCCCTTATCTTTGTCAGATGGAGCTGAATTTTTTTCCACCCATGTAATTCGTTATTCTCGTCATATCTGACGGTGGGTTTTCAGTTCCTCTTCTCCGATCACCAAAATCACGATATTCTGAATTTTATGATAGAAACCTTGGCCGACGATTTTCTTCATCTTGGGCGACGATATTTATAGTGAAGAACATCGTCGCCCAAATGACTATCTTGGGCGACGATATTTATGGTCAAGAAAATCGTCGCCCAAGTAGACTCTTGGCCGACGATTTTCTTCATCTTGGGCGACGACATTTATAGTGAAGAACATCGTCGCCTAAGTAGACTATCTTTGCCGACGATTTTCAAAAAACTGGGCGACGATTTTTGAATTCGTCGGCCAAGAGTCTCTTGGCCGACGATTTTTAAAAAAGGCGGGTGACGATTTTTACAAAATCGTCGCCCAAGAACGCCACTATAAAAGGCAAAAATTCGGAACCCTAACCATTTCTTCAGCCGCCAACGAATTTCTCTCTCCAAAAATCCTCTCTCTGCCTCTGCCCTCTCTCTCTCCCTCTCTCCGACCCCGACCCAGACCCAGACCCCAATTCGGAACCCCGACCCCGACCCCGACTCCGACCCACAATTTAAGGTATAACCCTAAAACCCTAAATTGGTTTTAATTGTTGTTGTTGTGATAATTAATGTAAATTGTTGTTGTTGTGATAATTGTAAATTGTAAATTGTTGTTGTTGTGATTGTGATAATTGTAAATTGTGATGTAAATTATGGTAAATTGTGATGTAAATAATAATTGTAAAATATTAGGGTTTACGGTTTAGGGTTTAGGGTTTAGGGTTTAGGATTTGTGGAAATAATTTGTAAATATATTGTAAATGATTAAATAATTTTTGATTAAATAATTAAATAATATAAATTATAATTGTAAATATATTGTGGGCATTTTGTACAAAATAATGGATACTTTTTGAGTAAGTATGTAAATATTGTTGAGTTTAATTTTTGTAATGTAATAATTGCGAATTAATGTAAATAATTTGTTATGTGAATAAAAAAAATAATAAATCCTTTAATAACTATTAATTTCGAAGAGTGCTATTATTGTTAATAAAATTTTTAAAAATTTATGTTTATTTTTTGTGAACTTAATTATAAGACGGTAAAATATTTTTAATAAATTTATGGTTATTTTAAACAAGATGGCCATGAGGAGAACTTCTGGACAACATTCGGGTGCGAGGAGCCAAGACGGCTCGGACGGTACCTCAAACAACCCGTCAGAATCACCGTCGATCGGGTTTCCGTGGCAGTTGACGGCCCGACATGCGGCGCTTACGGGTGGCGTGAGCGGCTCGGGTTCTGTTGGGCAGTCGGGTCCCGCAGCGACGACTGCTCGTCATCCACCCATACTTCGCCGGTCGCGATCCCGCAGCGACGCCCCCACACAGTCATCCCCGACCGATGGTGATGGCGGGTCATCCGGGGTCCCTATGGTGCCATCCGGCCTCTTCCTTCCTCCGACAATACCGGCGATACCTCGCGTCGATGAGGAGGGTCGACCGATTCGGGAGCAGCTCCCGCATGTGGCACCGCAAGAGGCCTATATCTACCGGGAGTTTCCCACGCCTCTTCATCCCATCAGGGTCTCCGAGCAGGCGGACGAAGACGAATCCGTCGGCTCAGCCTCATCCTCAGGTAAATTATTATTACTTTTTTGTCGATTTTAATTTTTTTAATGTAAAAATATATTATTAATATTAAATTTGATTCACAATGTCACAGCCGCCGGAACGAGAAGGCGGAACAGGAGAAGCACCGTCAGCAACAAGGGACTCAATAGGGCGGTCGAGTCCGCTGGACGGATCGCCATCCCGTTTTCCAACGGGAAACCGGTGGACGCCGTGTTGGGAAACCGGTACACGCGCGCCGCGGGAGGCACCATCCGCTCCAGACTCCCAATGTTGTGGGGAGTCTGGAGCCAGGTTCCTGATGGAGTGAAGGAGATGCTCCATCAGTCGATGTCGGTGAGTTTACTCGATCAATTACTATTTTTTTTAACTAATAAATTATTTAATTATCAAAAAAAAATACTAACAAGTGGTAATGCAGCAATGGTTTGTGGTTCCCGAGGAGGGACGTGACTGGGCGAAAAAGGCTCATAGGGAGAGGTACCTTTATTGAATAATTTATTAAATTTTATTTTTTTAATAATATATTTAATATTTTTTTTGTATATGTAGGTTCAAGGAGTGGAAACACGACCTCCGGGAACACTGGAAGAAGTACGGGAGCGACCGTTCGGGTACCCCGAAGGAGTTCGAGTATCGGGAGTACGAGTGGCGGTGGATTCTTGTCACGCAGTTCAACGACCCTCACAAACAGGTAATTTGTAAACAAATTTGAATATTTAATTAGTGAATTAATTATAATTGTATGTTTTTAAATATTTACTAACGATTATTTTTTTTTGAAGCACCTCGCCCGGGTGAACGCTGAGAACCAGCAACAAAACACAACCAACCATCGTGCCGGTTCGAGGCCGTTTTCGGCCATCATGGACGACGTGCGGCGAGAGCGGCCAGAGGAGAACCCCTATGTGGGGACCTTTCAGAGGGCATATCCTCATTCTGAGGAGGATCTTGTAAGTTTAATTATATTTTCTAATTTTTAATTTTAATTACATTTTATTAAATGTATATTAATATATTTTTATAATATATCCAATTAGGCGAGGGTGAGGGAGGCGGAGCAAGAGGTCATGAGAAGCATGGTGAACGACACATTTTCGGGCACGGCAGAGGATGACATGTCAGAGGCCATGTCCAGGATCGACACTTCAGATCCTACCGTTGGGGCGCGAATTATGGCCACTGCCTTCACGAAGCGTTCCAACACCTACTACTGCCGGGGTATGGGAGACGCTGGAAAGGGGATCCTGAAGACGACTCCAGGATTTCAGCGCAAAGGAGCCGCCGGAGCCTCAAGCAGCAACAGCCAGACCACTCGGCTACAGGATCAGTTCGCAAGTCTACAGTCTGAGCTGGAAGCCCAAAGAGCGAGGGAGTCTGAGCTGGAAGCCCAAAGAGCGAGGGAGATGGCGGCGATGGCGGAATCATATGCGGCTTCCATGGCTGCGCATATGGAGCGGGTGAATGAAGTCACCAATGCCAACCAGGCGGCTATGGGACAGTGGATGGCTGCCTACATCGCTGCACATGCGGCCGGACAGCCGTTTCCGCCTATGCCTACGCCTATACCAGTACCTCAGTGGCCCCACCCTCAGTGGCCCCAGCCTCAGCAGCAGCCTCCTCAGCCTGACCAGCCGCCGCCTCAGCCTCAGGACCCTCCGAACGGGAATGATGAGTTAGATTTCGGGTTTCTCGATCTATAGGCAGATAGACTGATAAATTATTTATAAATTTATAAATTTGGTTTATTTTTAATTAAATTTTAGTATTACAAAAATTTAAAGAAATGCCGAAAAAAATAATTACAGCAAAAATTTAAAAAACATGATTTATATATTTAAAAAAATTATTTAATTATTTTTAAAAAAATTTTAAATATATCTTAGGCGACGAAATTTCTAAATCGTCGGTCAAGGACTTAACATCTTAAGCGACGAAAAAAAAATATCGTCGCCTAAGATGTTGTGATCTTAGGCGACGAAATATTTATTTTCGTCGCCCAAGATTATAAGATATTAAGCGACGAAAAATGTTTTCGTCGGCCAAGGTGTTAAATCTTGGGCGACGACTAATTTTTGGGCGACGAGAAGTATATTTTAGGCGACGAAATTATTATCGTCGCCTAAGAATGAATCTTGGGCGACGATGGAATAAATTTTCGTCGCCCAAGTTCTTGACCGACGCGGTTCTGGCGACGAAGTTTTGGCCGACGACATGTCGTCGCCTAAGTTCTTAGGCGACAAAATTTTTTAACAGGGCGACGATTTTTTTTCGTCGCCCAAGACCCATTTTCTGGTAGTGACATTTAAAGTTGCATGCAATTAAGTTTTAAAGTTGAAGCGTGGGAAAGTATATAAATTATGTTTTTGTTAAGTTATTTATTTTATTTTTGTCCACTCACTCTAATGTTTCAAATTACTTTCCCCTGGGCTCTTTGGTTTTAAATGCCCAGTATGCAGGATAAGTTTAAATGAGGTAGAGCGTACATGGGGTCGAGACATAGTCTAGGCTGCTTCCGCTTAATCTGTATTCATTGTTTTTCTTTCATTATTAGATATGCTCTAATAACCAGTTAGTGAATTAATTTTGAGTAATTGATTTATTGGGAAATGTGATGAACTTGGGGAGCAGGAAGACTCCAGGTGTTGAGGATGGATGTTTGGTTATAGAAGTGTTAAGTTGGATTTTTCAGGTAAGGGTTGTCTATTTTTAAGGAAGGTTATGTTGAATTTTCAGTAAATTTTCCTTGAAGGTGGACCCTGCAGAATTTACCTCCGGTTTCAGGGTGAAATCTGGGTGGGTTTGACAATAGTGGTTCAGCCAAAAACCCTGGCCTGTGTCCACTTTGTGATCACTAGCACTATGGAGAATAACAACCTGATTACAAGTACTTATTGAAATCCCTATGCTAATCCCCAACTCTCTGCTAGATCTCTCTATCACCCCTTTGCTCTTGGTTTTTTGTGTTCTTTATCTTAACCTTAGAAAACCCCCTGCAGCTCCTATTTCTAGTGAATAAGGGCTGCTGATACAATAAGGTTTTAAGACTCCTAAACCTAGTAGACAAAATCCTAACAGATCTTGAAAGATTACTTTCCTAGAACTTATAGAAAAAACTTCTTTCTTTTCTGGACTTGGATTTGCTTTATGAATCCTAACTTCCAAATCATATCAACGAGCCCAAACACAACAATCTCCACATTGGTATGTTGATACCAAATGATTGTTGCACCCTTCAGCATATCTTGTGACAAGACCCGCCCCAAAAAAAACATAGAAAAACAGGCAAGTCTTGCGGGGTTCACTCTAAAAGAGATTATACCGAAATTTCAGCATAACCTCCCCTAAAAATGGACAACCCAACCTGAAATTCAAAAAAAAATAAGACACTTCAACTATAAAAATCAACCACAACACCTAGAGTGTCACACCCTGATTCTTAAGTTATTTTATGGTTATTTACTTTGGTATTATTTTGGTCTTTTACAGTTTTAAGTAACCGTTTACCATTTTAAGACTCCGAAAGTTGACTTTTTCTTTCGTTTGGAATTTGGGAAAACTTTATTCATGAAAGTTGTAGAGGACGTTAATACGAGTTCATAGACATGCTATACGTTAAAATCGGAGTTAGCATGAGAAAGTTATCAACTAAAAGGGTAAATTTTGAGTTGGTAAAAAAGGGGTAAAAATTTAGTCGGTTATTTGTTGAGTATAAGTGATGGACTGGGTGTGGAGCAGCCCAATTCTTTCTCTTCTTCTTTCTCTTCTCTTCTCTCCTGAGTTTCCCTTGAGCTCTCTTCTCGCCGGAAACCTCCTGCCACCAGCTGCCGTCGTCTAACCAGCAACCGGCCGTTGCTCCAGCCCAGTTCGGACCCCCATCATCTCCTCACTCTTCTTGGCCTAGTGTCCGAGTCGGTAATACCGCTAGAGAGGAGAAAACCTGCCGGAAACACCGGACAGCCCTTCGTCGGAGTTCTCTGCTCTAGCCACCATAGGTCAGGATTTTTGGCTCATCTTGTAGCCCTCATCAAGGTGAGTAATCCCTCAAAAGCAATTGGCTAAATTCAATCTTGCTAGGGTGAAATGTATAATTGAAGTTCTTGCGCTCAATTTAAGGTTTTGGTTCAATTAACCTAGTTAGGCTTAGAAATGGATTTTGTGCTAGTTAAGGAAGTTTTTGTTCGGGTTAAGAGGAGTCTTGTGCTAAAATTTGAGAAGCATTGGAGGTTGCCGGAGTACGGCTGCCGGCGGAGCAGGTTGCGGCGCCGCCCCTTAGGGGCTGTTTTTCATGTTTCTGGGTTTGTCATCTTGAGAGGAGTTTAATGAAGTATAGTTTGGAATTTTTGGAGGAGTTTTGATAAGGTTTGAGATTTTTCAATGGTTAAGAAGTTTGGTGGTTATTCGAGTGGAAACCTGGCAGTTCGTTTAGCGGGTTTTAAATTCTAAAAAGGTTAATTTTTGACTATCGGAAAGTGCGAAGTATTGTGAGCCTTATTAGATTAAAAGTGGAGAATTTGGGCAAGGAAAGAGAATTTATAGGCCTACTTTTATTTCAAAATTTTTATTGAAGTATTATCCTGGTTTGGAGGCTTAATAATTAATTATTGTTCAGGACGTGAGGATGATCATTTGGAGGAAGCCTAGGGTCGTCAGCAGACATAGCCGAGCACTGTGAGTGGACCTCTGATTTGAATGTCATGCATGCACTAAAGTTATTTAATTTCAAAGGCATATTTGAGATTTAGTATTTTCTTAGAATTAATGAGTCCCATTTATTTATTTGGGAACTCTCTTGCTCATTTTATTTGACATGTGGGACATGTCAATTGATCTTTTATTTTTAATATTTTACTTCACCCTAAAAGGGTTGATTGATATTGATTATTGCTAGCTAGCATTATTTAGCGGTCCTCATCATATGTGAGTAGACCGCTTAGCGTGGGACGCTATTATAGTCTTACCAGCGGTCCTCATCATATGAGAGTAGAGCACTTAGCGTGGGATGCTATTATCGCCTGGGAGGCAACCGATCAGTTTATATATATATATATATATATATATATTTATTGTTAGCTAGCCATTACTTAGCGGTCCTCATCATATGTGAGTAGAGCGTTTAGCGTGGGACGCTATTATAGCCTTATTAGCGGTCCTCATCATATGTGAGTAGAGCGCTTAACGTGGGACCCTATTATAGCCTGGGAGGCTCATCGTTATGGTGAAACCTCTTCCCCATTTTTATTGATTTATTGAGAACCAATGAGATTTGTTCATTATTTTTGTCTATAATTATTTTCAGGAAGATTTCTAAGAGTGGCTTGCATAAACATTTTTCTCAATGGAAAATGTGGGAAAAGCATAAATTTTGATTTCAAGGCTCTATTATTAAGTCAGTATTTTTATTATTTATTTTTGTTCACTTACTCTAACGTTTTAAATGCTTCTCCCCTGGGTCTTTCGTTTTAAATGTCCAGTCTGCAGAGTTCTGTTCGGTGAGGGTAGGAGGCGAGTCATATTTTTCACCACTTCCATTTTTCTCTCGTAGGTTACCGGATTAACCTACTTGTGTATTTTTCTCGTTTCCTTCAAATTAGTAGCTCTGATAACTTTGGAATGTTGTATCAATTTATGTTTATGTGTGTTAAGAGCTTATGACTCAATTTAGGAGGTATTTGAAAGATTTATGGGATATTGTTGCATGAGAAATTAAATTATGAAGTTGGTGGAATTATATGAATTTTTGAGGTGGTGGATGTTTAATTGGGGGAGCGGGTGACTCCAAGAGTTGTGGATTTACTTGTTTTAGAAGTGTTTGGGTTTTGGTGATTTTTCTTTCAGGTATGGTTACTCATTTTCAAGGGAGGTTATGCCAAAATTTTGGTAGAATTTCCCTTGAGGTGGGTCATGCAGGGTTTATCCCGGATTTCAAGGGGAAATCCGGGGTAGGTTGACATGGAACCCTTCGCTCCCCACAACATAAACCAAGTCATAACAACAATTAAACAAACCAAACCGAATGTTCAACTGAATTACATAAACATGAACAACAACCAAAGTTTAACTCTCTACTTGAGTTATAGCCCAAAAAAGCAACTCCAACCTAATTTACATATACCTAGGGTCATCAGAGCACTAAAGGAAGAAAATAAAATATTAACACATAGGTTAATAGGTAACCTACGTTCAACCAGATGCAGCGGAGGATACTATGCCTCAACTCCTAAGGAAGCCGAACAGGAACTCTGCAGTCTAGGCATTTGAAAACAAAGGGCTCAGAGAAAAATATTTAAAACGTTAACGTGAGTGGACAGAAAATAAACTAATTAATGAGTGACCAAGAAGAAAATAGTACGAAATTAACTTTTATATGTTTTTCCATTTGTACGGAATTTAAGAAATTTCATGCATGCAAATATTATAAGCTCATCAAAAATTCACACTAGCCCCGCAAGTCATAAAGCAACAAGAAAAATAAATGGATTCCTCATACACCAAACTTCCGAAATAATGGACTAGCCTCAGTAGTCAAATTAACAACTCAAATAAAAGAACCTATATGGCCATATAAGTGAGTCTCCCAAACTCAGTTGCCCCCCAGGCAAAGTACTCCCATACTTGATAGGTGCATAATTATACATTATTTGTATCAAAATTCTCTATACTTTCTTTGCTTGTTTGGTGTGTTTTCTAGTTATTTACTTTTTTTATTTGTTTACTAGGTGTTTCGAAGCAAATAAGAAGAAAAGAAGGAAAAGAGAGAGTGAAAGAGAAAATTTGGAAATCTGCCTACATAAGTCAGCCAAATTTGACAGAACACTGACTGCTTTTCGGGAAGAACCAGAAGATGAGTCTTATATCAATGGAAATCTACGGATGTTAGCTTTCCATAGCATTTTACGGTTCATGAATAGAATTTTCCTAGATGAAGTTATAGCCAATTTACCACCAGAAGGTCAATCTGCGCGCGAATCTGACTCTTGACGAGAATTTGTGTTTTGAAGCCCAAATCACACCGGAAAGCCCATGGACGAGTTTGTACTTCATTATCCAACTTATTATCTCTATGTGAAGCTGTTTATGAAGAATTAAATGAGTTAGCACACTTCCATTGGTCCTACAGATGTACATCAATCAGAATATCTAAGGAAACCAAAATCAAGAAGGATTGGTTGAAAGAAACAATATAAAAGTCTGTGTTATCATCTTTGGCGGCTTCTTCCCTTCCTCTCCTGTTCTTCAGCTCTTCCCCAATTCCTTTTGTGTTTTCTTTTTATTATGTTTATTTAAACTTCCTTGGTTAGGGGCTGCTTGAAGCCCTAGACATGAACAACAAGATGATTTGAGTTTTGGTTTTAGTTTCTTTTAATCCAAGATGAGATTTGGTTTACTATTTTTATGTTGATGAATTCTTTTCATGTTTAGTTTCAGTGCATGCTTAGTATACATGTTAGGGTTCTATAGCTTTGATTGGTTGATGCCAGTGTCAATATCAGACTCCTCAAACTATCTAGAGAAGTAATTGTTAGTTTTCGCTAGCAAGTAAACTAAATCCTAGGTTTAGCAAGGCGCTAAGTTTATTGCGATGCCTTGTGATATCTCAAACTGTTTTAGAACTTAATGATCTCTACATGTTTAATCTAATAAGAGTACCTTTAGGTTGCATTTTTTTAGAATAGTTTAGGTGTAGAGCACTTCCTACTTAGCGTACGAAGTAAGAAAGGGTAATAGGTTGTGTTTCAAGCATACTGAACCAACTTGAGCATCTTCATATAGATTAATTAAACTATGACTGAACAAATTGTCTTGTGTGTGATTGTCGGGGTGGATTGCATCTTCCCTAGCTAGTTTTATTTCATTGTTTTCCAAAACCAAAACCAAAAATCAGTTTTCATCACTTTTTGTCCTCCATTTCCTAGTATTTATTTGACATAGCAAATGAACTCTTACTCATCTGAAATTTTGTATGTGAGTCCTTCTCTCTACCTAGTTCGAGCCTGTAAATTGTCATATTTTTATTTCTTGTTTAGGTTAGTCAACTAATTAGGTTTTCGACTGCTAATCGCTAGGATCAGTAGTCACTTTTGTGACATCTTTTGAGTAGTTAGATTCATTTAGTCCTCTGCGGCAATGACTCTTATTTGCCCATATTATAAACGACGATCTAGTAGTGAATAAAGAAAATAAATTGGTTTAGAAATAACCGATCAAGTAGCCTTGCTAGTCAAATTAACAACTCAAATAAAAGAACCTATATGGCCATATAAGTGAGTCTCCCAGACTCACTTGCCCCCTGTACCTTCACGTCGAGTTGTCGGATAGAGTACAGGGCTTTTGTGATACCGTTAGCAACATCACATCACTAGTAGGGTGGAAAGGGTTTGCGTGACCCCACTTAGAACGTGGAAGTCACATCACCTCGAAATGTGAAACAACTTGCTAGCATTGACATCATATATAATCCAAAAATATGGCATAAGAAAGGAAAATATAAATATATATGAGTTTACTCGAAACTCATAACTAAGTACGATTCCCAACCGTACTTGAAAAATTTCAAGAGAAAAGAAATAAATAAAATTTGATAACGTGTCCCACACGTTAAAATGCTTAATAAAATAACTAACTCAAATACCAAATTTCTTACCCAAGCTCAAATCCATAATTTCATTAAAGAAAGCATAACCAATATGTTAAACTCAAATAAATTCCATAACCAATTCCAAAGCTGTAATTATAATTTAAGCTTGGAAAATATAATGGACAATTAATAAAATCATGCATTGCATATTATTTAAAAACAAAAATGCCCACTCACAATATAGACCACTAAATCTGACGTCGGTCAGAGCTCTCCTTACGCGGTGTCTCCTCTCATCTTGTACAAAGCGAGATTTAAGGTTCGAGACAAAAAATTCAAGAACATCAAATTTAACAAAATAAAGCAATGTCATCCTCACTCATTCTACACTCTCCAAATACTAAGAAGAACTCCAACTCTTTTTATCAATCTCCTCCGATTTTCCTCCACGATCTAACATAGAAATATAAATATAGAAATTCCTATGGTTCAGACTCACATTTCCTCTTCCACCAAAATCAACTTAAAAACTTCCTCAATCTGAATCAACATTTACCAAAACTTTCAATACTTCTTTACAACTCATTTCTCATCCATAGAGCAACCCAAACTATCCCAAATTTCACGCACCTATCACCAAAAATCACCATACACTATAAAAATATTATCCTCCTCTAGAAATCCACCAAAATTCCTCAAAACCACCACCAAGATCGGCAGCAGCCACCGGCAGTGGCGGTCAACCGCCAGCAGTGGCGGTCAACCACTACCACCATATCAACTTCAACCAAAATTAACAAGGCATATGTCAATCTCTTCCTCTCAACAAGCACAACAACAATCATAACTAGTATTAAACCCAAAATGTTATGAACCTTCCCAGTTATATGTTGGTCTTGTAGTTAAACGCGTCGTTTTGGTTAAGTGTGGCGCGCGGGTGCTTTGCACGAGCTAGGAGAGCTGTTTGGCATTTAGTCCTAGTCTTAGATGTTTGACACGTGGTTAGATCACATATGTCAACATGAGATATAAATACAAACACTGTAACCCTAATTCGGGTAGCATGAATGAAAACTTATTTTTCTTATGTCGTTTTTGCTTTCCTTTCCTAGCTTAGACCATAGTTGTTAATTTAAGGGTCCAGATCCCTATTATCTGGTATCAAAGCCTTGCACTCTTGAGGCCATGGCTAAAAAAACAAAGGAGCTCAAGGTGCTCGTCACCCAGCTTCGGGTTCACAAGAAGAGAACTCGTCTTCATTTGAAGCTGAGTTCCACCAACACAAAGAACGCACCGAGACCCAAATTGGAGAAATGCAAAACTCACTCAATATGTATCAAGAGAGGATGAACACCTTCCACACTGAGATTATGGCAGAGTTGCGGGCAATGAGGGAGCCATCTATTGTTCAAGTGCTTCCGGTGTGCTCCACCCCTCTTAAGTTTGGGTCCTTGCCTCCAGTGAGTGGATCTACAGCTGTAGATGGTTCGCAGGATTCTGCAAGATCCATGCAAGCTATGGTGAGCTCAGTTTTGGGTGCATCAGAAGGTAAAGGGTCTGCAAATTTAGCTCTAAATAGTGTTAGTTCTGCTGAGGGTGAGCAACTGCTGCAGCTTAATACTAGCCATCCTATTGTGCCTAATGCGTCTGGACTGGTTATGAATACTCTTGTGGTAACTAAGATCTCATATCCTAAACCAGTGCTAGATAAGGGCAAGAAGATTAGTTTTGAAAAGGGGCAATCCAGTGGAAGTAAGTCATATGAAGCTGGAACTCATAGAGCACATACAAATCAGTCCTCACATTATACTCATTTTGGAACTAACCTTGTTTCTCAAGCTCAGTCCAGACCTAATATTACCTATCCATACCACACTCAACAAGAGTTTATACCCTTTAACAATGCCATGTTCAGTTCCACACCAAGCCAATTCACTCCAAATTTTACTCAAACCCATTTTGCCCCAAATTTTGTCCCAACCAATTTTGTTCCCAATTTTGCTCACCAGGGTTTTAATCACTGTTCCACACCTAACCTATTTTCTCAGCAACCCATATACACACAAGCCTCTACAGTAAATCCAATGCCTAATTATCCAAATCAGTTGGGTGCAGCTAGCAACTATGGTTTACAACCCCAATGACACCTCAGTTCACTCATTCTAGTGTGTTTGACCCTAATATGCCAACCATTAGGCAGATGAAGTTGGAGTTTAGTACCTTTGGGGGAGGAGATCCAGTGGAGTGGTTAACCAAGGTAGAGCAGATTTTTGACTTCTATCAGATCCCAAAAGACAGAAAGTTAGCTTTGGCAACTATGCACCTAACATAGAAAGCTGCAGATAGGTGGTTCGTGTTTAAACATGAGTTTTCCAACTCTTGGGATGGTTTGTGTGAATTGCTTATGAGGGAGTTTGGAGGACAAAACAAGGGTGATTACCAGGCTGCAATATGAGTATACTGTGATGGAGTTTGGAGGACAAAACAAGGGATGGTTTTCCAGCTTAGACCTTAGTTGTTAATTCAAGGGTCCAGATCCCTATTATAGAAACCAAAGAGTTGGCCGGAAAATACCTCCAAAGCTCAAGAACACACTAATCCCGATTTTCTCTATACACCCCGAATTGATCTATCACCTTTGGATGGTTGAATGGCCTGTAGAAGAGCTACAAAACCCCCTAAAGATACCTTGAATCGGTGGCCGGAGAAGGGAGTTCGGGCAAGGGCAACCACGCAACAGTAGCGACGTCACCGCGCCTCAACGTCGGCGAGTTAGGGCCGATTACCACCCTAGGCTGGACAAGCGGCGTCCCAGCTGTCTAACAAGACTGGTGCGGCGACTAGGCAAGGTTGGAAGGCGGCGATCGGTCAAGGAAAAGTCAGACGGGTCGGGGTTGGGGAGAGAGAAGGTGAGGCACGGCTGTGTGTCTTTTTTTTTCCTACCTTAACCGAAAATAGCAAGTTTCCCACTTATACCCCAACCCAACTATGGATACTGTTATTATTTTAGCTACCCTTCATTTACGGACTCTTATTCGGGTAACTAAAAATCTATCAACTCGACTAAACCACCTCTATCAAAAATAAAACAAATTTCCGAATTGTTTAACTACAAGTAAATCAAAGACCACAGTATAAAAATAATTACTATGTTCGGGGTGTATCATCTTGAATCTTCTTGAAGTAACCCTGAACAAACCTCAAAGAACCTTCACCCTGGCAAGACTCCTCTTGCCTTAACGCACCTAAAGTGAGGAGGTGCTCCACCTCAATCTCAACAAGCTGTGAGATCAAGCAAGTTCAAGTAACACTTGAACTCCTCCATGGCAATGGTCCTGGTCAAACAATCTGATACATTCTCCCTTGAATGTGCTTCTTCCTCAGTTGTTATCTTTCCTGAGCTAACCCAACCTTCGCTGCAATGACCACAAACATCAACATGTTCCCTCTATGCTTGAAACACTTGATTCCTTGTCAAATTGATGACACCATTCTTCACCACAACTTCTTGTTGAATCCCAAACTCACTAATTAACCCATTAAGCCATAACGTCTCTGCGGAAACTTCTGTTACTGCCATGCAATCTGTAATACCCTAAAACTTAGTACTAATTATATAGCACACTAAGGCTCCTTAACCTTAGATAGTAATCCAAATATCTTCTAAAGTATTCATTTTAGAAGCAATAACTCCAAGTATCATACTTACAAGATAGATATTTTTATTAAGTATTAGAATTTGAGTAAACTACTTAAATACCTTAACCCGTATTTCTTACATATAATCAATACTCGTGATCAAATTTAAGACTCGAGTTAGTATTGTTTTTATCATGCATACTATTCTAATATTAAATATTACTAACACATTTACATGATCTTAAGAAAGAGAAACATCATATTCCTTTACTTATTAGCTTGAGTAGATATATATCTATATATACATATATAAATATTTGTGTATCTATAGATTCATGTCAATACATAAATAAGGTATACCTTATATATATATTCATGTACTAGCTGATTTTTCTTTTACCCCTCTTACTATTTGGTTTTCTTTGTGAATAATCACCCTAACTAGCTAGACTATCACTCAAATTTAATGTTTGGTCTTTTAAGTCAAATAAAATTGGTGGAAATTAATTTACAATGCATGCTTCATGGCCTATTTATACTTGGGAGCTGCATCATCTTTTCTTCACACTCCATGATCACAAACTTCCTTTGTCAGGACCCGCCCCGAATTTCACCCTGAAACCCGAGGTGAGTCCTGCAGGGACCACCTCCAAGGAAAACTTACCGAAGGACTCCACAAACCTCCCTTGAAAATGGACAACCCTAACCCGAAAAAAATTATAGAACATTTTTAACCAATAAAATGAATTCTTCAACTTAATCCAAATAAAATAATACACAGATATTTTTTCGAAAGTATTCAGAGCTACTACAAGCAATACAGCGGAAGCTACTAGAAATCCTAGTGATTTAACAGAAGACTTACTGGTGAATAGTAGTGGAGAAATGAGTGACTATGCCTCGTCGCCTCCTTCTAGACCCCACCCAAACTCTACAGACTGAGCATTTAAAAACGAAGGAAAAGCCCAGGGCAAAATATTTCATCACTTCAGAGTGAGTGGACAAAAATAATCTCAACAACAATAATATTTCCCCAAGAATTATCAATGAAAATGACTAGTTCTGGCTAGTCCCCAAATCTTAAACAAAGACAGCCTCTCAGGCTCAAATTATAAATATATATCAGTATGTATTAACCACTCGTATGCTCCATGTATGCTCTCTACAAATAAGCTTTAAATTAGATAGTCACACCAGGTTAATACGATTGCGTCTAACGCTCACGTCGCTCCATACTGGCATTTTTCCTCAGAATGGAGGATACGTGCTTACTCCTTGTACGATTTCTATGAAAGAATGTAAAAGCATAGAATAATCTCAACAAGTAGAAAATCGTACAAGGCTACTACGCTCGCGTCTAATGCTCACGTCACCCCAACTGGCATTCGTCCTCAGAATGGGGGCTATCACGTATATAGTTAGCTAGCATTCTCTCTCATGCATACTATTCTCGGAATTTTGCCTCAAGTATAATCGCAGAAAATCTATTCTAACTTTTGGGAAATATAATATCCAACAAAGGAAATTACTCAACAATAAAACAATTCAAACACATTATATAAAACAAAAGTCCACTCACAACTTAGGCCTAAGCCTGACGTCGGTCGGAGGTCTCCTCTGCTCGAGCCTCCTTGCGTCCTGTTCCAAACATAATTAATTCCTTAAAATAAAACACCTACAAAACATGCATAATTAAATATGCTTCGCGCTCAACCAAGCCTAACACTCCAAAATCTTAAATCCACTGCCAACCTCAAAACTCCACAAATTTTACCGACTTCCTCAAAATCACCTTCCACCAAATAAAATCCAATGACCGGATTATAAATTAATAATCCGCCAAAAATACCAAACTTCAACAAATCTCAAACCTATCCAAAACTCCTCCAAAAATTCTAAAACTTATTCCATTAAACTCCTCACATTTTTCTCCACAAAAAATTTTTTCTCGGGGCGGCTGGCGACCAACTCCGGCGACCTTCGATGGTCACCAAATTTTGGCATCATTTTCCTCTCAACCTCCTCTACAACATTCCTAACTCCAATTCTAAGTCTAAGCACATCAATCGAACGGAAATACACAATAAAGCCCTAGAAATTCAAATTCCGATTTCTCCTTACCTAGCTCATGATGGAGTGAGCCCTTTGGAGGGGTTGAAGCACGGAAGGAGGGCTTCCTTTTGGGCTATGGCTCGCTGCCTATGGCGGCCCAGGAGGGAGTTCCGGCGAGAAATCAGTTTCGGCAGCCGGGGCTTTCGGGCGTCATTTCTCCCTCACGGCAGTGCTAGGGAGGCTGCCACCGGTCTAGAAATGCAGCTGGGAGGGAGGCCGATCGAACGGGACCGGTCCGGTGGTGAACGGAGGCCGGACTGCGGCGGACGGTGGCCGGAAAGAAATCGGGCAGCGGAGGGAGAGTCAGGAGCGGGAGGGAGAGAGAGAGAGAAGAAAAGAAAAGAAAAACTGGGCTTGGGCAAGATCCGGTCCAAGTCCCCCTTAATAAACCCAAAATTCTAAATTTCAACACCCCAAAATAATACCGCAATAAAATTACCTTTTACTAGCAAAAATTACCATTTTTTACCGTCGTAAAAAATTCTTCCTTAGAATAATTCCGTCAAAATATTAGTCCCTCAACACCCTCTGGGGGCTAATTAAATTACACTTAGTGACGAACACGGTAAAAATTCTTATTACCGTTATGCTAGTAATAAAGGTAAAAATTAAGGTTCGGGGCGTGACAATTCTCCCCTCCTTATAAAAATTTCATCCTCGAAATTTACAAACTCGCTACTCAAAGAGATAAGGATACTGCTGCCTCATCTGCTCCTCTGGCTCCCAAGTAGCTTCCTCTACTTGGTGGCTTCTCCAAAGCACTTTGACGAGCTGAACTGACTTGCTCCTAAGCACTTGCTCTTTCTGATCTAGAATCTGAACCGGCTCCTCTTCATAGGACAAATCCTTCTGCAGACTAATCGGCTGCTCTTCCAGCACATGAGAAGGATCGGCAATATACTTGCGAAGCATGGATACATGAAACACATTATGTATCCTGGACAACTCCGAAGGCAAAGCTAACCGATAAGCAAGAGAGCCAACTCGCCCTATTATCTCATAAGGCCCAATAAACCTCAGACTAAGCTTCCCACGCTTGCCAAAACGTACTACCCCTTTCCAAGGAGATAGTTTCAGGAACACCCAATCACCTACTTGAAACTCAAGGTCCTTCCTGCGGACATCGGCATAACTCTTTTGCCTACTCTAAGCAGCCTTGAGTCTATCCCTTACCACCTTGATCTTCTCATTTGTGTCATGGATAATCTCTGGACCACAAAACTCTCTTTCTCCGACTTCATTCCAACATAATGGCGTACGACATAAAGTGCCTCAAAGGGAGCCATACCGATACTCGAATGGAATCTGTTATTATAGGCAAACTCCATCAAGGAAAGGTTCTTATCCCAACTCCCCCTAAACTACAAGGCACAAGCTCTCAGCATATCCTCTAAAATTTGGATAGTCCTCTCTGATTGCCCATCAGTCTGAGGATCAAAAGCAGTGCTGAAGTGTAGTCGGGTATCTAAAGCTGCCTGAAGAGCTCTCCAAAATTTAGAAGCAAATCTAGGATCCCGATCCAACATGGATTCAGGCACGCCATGAAGTCTGACAATCTCACTCACATACAGCTCAGCCAATTTATCCAGTGTATACTTCTTCCCCACCGGCAAGAAATGAGCAGATTTAGTGAGTCTATCCACTATCACCCAAATACCGTCATGCCCTTCACGGGTACGAGGTAAACTGAAGACAAAATCCATGTTGACGTGGTCCCACTTCCACACTGGAATAGGCAACGGCTCAAGCAAACCCGAAGGTTTCTGCCTTTCAGCTTTCACCTGCTGAAAAATCAGACACCTACTCACAAAAGCACCAATTTCCCTCTTCATGTTAGGCCACCAATAATAATCATTCAAGGTCCGATACATCTTTGTACTACCTGGGTGAGCAACATAAGCAGAACTATGAGCTTCCTCCAAAATCTCAATCTTTAACTCTTCATTCATCTTTGGAACACAAAGCCTGCTTTCGAACAACAACGACTCATCTCTTCTTACTGAAAAATTTACGGCGGCTCCATTCGCTGCTCTTTCTATCAACCGAACTATGATAGGATCATTATACTGTGCCTCCCTCACTTTATCAACCAACACTGGCCTCACATAGAAACTGGCTACCAAAGCACCCACTTCATCCACCGCTAAATCCACCCATGTAGCCCGCAACTCACAAAGAAGTGAAACTCGAACCATCCTCAAGTGAAACAAAGACACAGAGGGATTGCGATTAAGAGCATCAGCTACCACATTAGCTTTTCCAGGATGATACTCTATCGTGCAATCATAATCACTGATCAACTCCATCCATCTTCTTTGCCTCAAATTCAACTCCCTTTGTGTGAACACATACCGAAGACTCTTGTGATCTGTAAAAATCTAACACTTAGCTCCATAAAGATAGTGTCTCCACAACTTGAGAGTAAAAACCACAGCTGCAAGCTCTAAATCATGAGTGGGATAATTCACCTCATGCGACTTCAATTGCCTAGAAGTGTAGGCAATCACTCGATCATGCTGCATCAAAACTCCACCTAGACCTCGTCTAGAAGCATCACAAAACACCTCATACTCCCCACTATCGTCTGAAAGTGCCAAAACAGGAGCACCAGTCAAACGATCCTTTAACTCTTGAAAACTATGCTCACACTGATCTGACCATTCGAACTTGACTCCCTTTCTGGTCAATCTAGTTAGTGGAGCTGCAATCTTCAAAAAGTCTTGCACAAATCGCCGATAATAACCTGCTAACCCCAAGAAACTATGAATCTCCATCACAGTTGTGGGTCTTTTCCAATTGGACACTGCTTCTACCTTCTGGGGATCCACACTAACACCTTCAGCTGAAACTATATGACCCAGAAAACCCACCTTATCCAGCCAAAACCCACACTTGCTGAACTTGGAAAACAACTGCGCATTCCTCAAAGTCCGCAAAATCAATCTTAGATGTTTGACATGCTCCTTCTCACTTTTTGAGTACACCAAAATATCATCTATGAACACGATCACGAAGCGGTCAAGATATGGACTAAACACCCTATTCATGAGATCCATGAACGTCGCGGGTGCATTAGTAAGTCCAAAAGGCATTACCACAAACTCATAATGACCATAGCGTGATCGAAAGGCAGTCTTGACTACGTCACTATCCTGAATCCGCAACTGATGATAACCAGATCTCAAATCAATTTTTGAGAACACCGAGGCACCTCTCAACTGATCGAACAAATCATCAATGCGAGGCAACGGGTACTTATTCTTCACTGTGACTTGATTCAGCTTCCTATAATCAATGCATAGTCTCATGGTGTCGTCTTTCTTCTTAACAAACAACACCGGAGCACCCCATAGAGACATGCTTGGCCGAATAAAACCCTTATCTACTAACTCCTGCAATTGAGTCTTCAACTCTTTCAATTCCGCTGGAGCCATTCTGTAAGGTGCCTGAGAGATAGGCATAGATCTAGGAAGCAACTCAATGGAAAAGTATATCTCCCTTACAGGAGGCAAACCGGGCAAATCCTCGGGAAACACGTCCGGAAATTCTCTTACTACAGGAATGTCTCCCACTTCCAACACTCCTATACTTGCATCCACAACATGAGCTAAGAATGCCTGACAGCCTTTGTGTAACAATCTCTTGGCAGCCACAGCTGAAATTAGGCAACTCGAAATCACATCTCTTTCCCACTGAAACAAAACCTCCAATCCATCCAGGCTCCGAAACACGACTTCTTTTCAGAAGCAATCCACCATAGCTCTATAAGACTCTAAGAAGTCCATCCCCAAGATCACATCAAACTCCACTATATCTAAAGGGATTAAATCTGCTTTAAACTGAGCTTCTTCCACCAAAACTTCACAACCACTAAACACCCAAGCTATTCTCATCACCTCACCAGAGGGAAGAGATACGTGCCACTCGCTTGGAAGAGACGATGATGACACATTGGCATGGAGAGCGAATCTATTAGACATGAATGAATGCGTAGCTCCAGGATCAATTAAAACAAATGCTGGCTGACCAAAAATTAACAACGTACCAATGATGACATCTGGGAAAGTACGACCCTCCTACTGGGTCATAGCATAGAGTCTAGCGCAAGTCGCGGGACATCCACGCTGACCACTCCCCTGTTGAGAACCACTCCTAGCTGCTGAACCTCCACGAGAACCACCACTAGAGTTTCTAGCTGAAAACTGACCTTCTTGCTGAGAAGGAGCGGTCCTCTGTGCCAACAAAGGGCAGTCTCTCCTCAAATGATCTAGACCACCACACTCAAAGCATCTAGAAGACTGCTGCTGACCAAAAGAAAAAGCCTGACCACCAGAAGATCCCCCTTGGGAACTACCACAGCACTAAACTGACCGGCCTGCTGCCTGCCCAACTGGCTCCTGGAGGGTCTCCTGAAACGTCCTCCAAATCTACCCCGAGAACTAGAACCTGATCCTCCACTACTACCACTGCTCGCTGAAGATCCAGAAGCTGATGAGGAAGCGGCCTTCTTTGATGGACCCTAGATGGGACCACTGAAATCTCTGGGCCGAGCACTAAAAGTTATCCTGGTCTCAATGGCCATGGCTGCAGTAACCGCATCAAGTAAAGTCTGGTAAATGCCACCGACCATCTTGTCTGCATAAACCCCGCCAAGAGCTCTAACAAACATGTCAATCCTGGTCCTCTCATCAGGAATCAAATAGGGTACAAGGTAGCTCAGGGAAGTGAACCTCTGCTCAAACTCGATGACACTCTCATTATCCCCCTTCTTCATGTTCAGGAAGTCTGACTGAATCCTGATACGCTGACCGTGACCGAAATACTGACCCAAAAAGAGCGTCTTAAACTCTTCCCAAGTCATGTCTTGAGCACCACCACGATTTCTGCTAGCAAGGGTCCACCAGTGATGCGCTGAGTCATCCAGAAAAGTCACTACCATCTTCACTTTCTTTTCTTCCAGTAGGTCAGTGCTCTCAAAAGCCATTTCCATCTTATCTACCCAAGTGTGCGCATCAAGGGGTCCCTTAGCGCCCTTGAACTCAATTGCACCAGCATCGAAGACATCCTTCTTCTTCACAGACCGAGGCTGCTGAACTCTATCTAGCACACCTCTCAGCATGCTCCCAATCGAATCAACCAATCCTCTAACCTCATCACCCTCACTGGCGTTGGTCGAGTAAGCTACACGGGGTTTGAGTCTAGGAGGCATAGTACCTGAGGAAGAAGAAATTAAGTAGTCTGTCCATAAGACTAACAGAACTATCACACATACCCAATAACACATAGTATCAAAAGCAGAAACTGCCGATGAATCCGCCACGGTCGGATCATCACTCTATAGACACTATGGCTACTTAGGCAAATACGATAGTGAATAGGAAACAGAAGATGAAACCTAGAGCTCTGATACCAACTGTCAGGACCCACCCTAAATTTCACCCTGAAACCCGAGGTGAGTCATGCGGGGACCACCTCCAAGGAAAACTTACCGAAGGACTCGGCAAACCTCCCTTGAAAATAGACAACCCTAACTCGGAAAAAATTATAGAACACTTTTAACCAATAAAATGAATTCTTCAACTTAATCCAAATAAAATAATACACAGATATTTTTCCGAAAGTATTCAGAGCTACTACAAGCAATACAACGGAAGCTACTAGAAATCCTAGTGATTTAACAGAAGACCTACTGGTGAACAGTAGTGAAGAAATGAGTGACTATGCCTCGTCGCCTCCTTCTAGACCCCACCCGAACTCTGTAGACAGGGCATTTAAAAACGAAGGAAAAGCCCAGGGGAAAATATTTCATCACGTTAGAGTGAGTGGACAAAAATAATCTCAACAACAATAATATTTCCACGAGAATTATTAATGAAAATGACTAGTTCTGGCTAGTCCCCAAATCTTAAACAAAGACAGCCTCTCAGGCTCAAATTATAAATATATATCAATATGTATTAACCACTCGTATGCTCCATGTATGCTATCTATGAATAATCTTTAAATTAGATAGTCACACCAGGCTAATATGATTGCGTCTAACGCTCACGTCGCTCCATACTGGCATTTTTCCTCAGAATGGAGGATACAAGACCGAGTGGTTTAAATACGTGCTTACTCCTTGTACGATTTCTATGAAAGAATGTAAAAACATAGAATAATCTCAACAAGTAGAAAATCATACAAGGCTACTACGCTCGTGTCTAATGCTCACGTCACCCCAACTGACATTCGTCCTCAGAATGGGGGCTATCACGTATATAGCTAGCTAACATTCGCTCTCATGCATACTATCACTACCAGAAAATAGTTCTTGGCCGACGAAAAAAAATCGTCGCCCTATTTAAAAATTTCGTCGCCTAAGTACTTAGGCGACGACATGTCGTCGGCCAAGAAGTCGTCGCCAGAAGTCCGTCGGTGAAGAACTTGGGCGACGAAATTTAATTCCGTCGTCGCCTAAGAGTAATTCTTAGGCGACGATAATAATTTCGTCGCCTAAAATATACATCTCGTCGCCCAAAAATATTCGTCGCCCAAGATTTAACACCTTGGCCGACGAAATTTTTTTTCGTCGCTTAAGATCTTCTGACCTTGGGCGACGAAAATAAATATTTCGTCGCCTAAGATCACTACATCTTAGGCGACGATATTATTTTTTCGTCGGCCAAGGTGTTAAATCTTGGGCGACGATTTATAGATTTCGTCGCCTAAGATATATTTAAATTTTTTTAAAAAAAATAATTAAATAATTATTTTAAATATATAAATAATGTTTTTTTAATTTTTGTCATTATTTTTTTTTCGGCATTTCTCTAAAGTTTTCTAATACTAAAATTTAATTAAAACTAACACAAATTTATAAATTTATAAATAATTTATTACAAAAATTCTGCCTATGGATCGAGAAACCCAAAATCTAACTCATCATTCCCGTTCGGAGGGTCCTGAGGCGGCGGCTGGTCAGGCTGAGGAGGCTGCTGCTGAGGCTGGGGCCACTGAGGATGCCACTGAGGTAATGGTATAGGCGTAGGCATGGGCGGAAACGGCTGTCCGGCCGCAAGTGCAGACATGCAGGCAGTCATCCACTGTCCCATAGCCGCCTGGTTGGCATTGGTGACTTCATTCACCCGCTCCATATGCGCAGCATTGGAAGCCGCATATGATTCCGCCATCGCCGCCATCTCCCTCGCTCTTTGGGCTTCCAGCTCAGACTCTCTCGCTCTTTGGGCTTCCAGCTCAGACTGTAGGCTTGCGAACTGATCCTGTAGCCGAGTGGTCTGGCTGTTGCTGCTTGAGGCTCCGGCGGCTCCCTTGCGCTGAAATCCTGGCGTCGTCTTCAGGATCCCCTTTCCAGCGTCTCCCATACCCCGGCAGTAGTAGGTGTTGGAACGCTGCGCGAAGGCAGTGGCCATAATCCGCGCCCCAACGGTAGGATCTGAAGTGTCGATCCTGGACATGGCCTCTGACATGTCATCCTCTGTCGTGCCCGGCCATGTGTCGTTCACCATGCCTCTGATGACCTCTTGCTCCGCCTCTCTCACCCTCGCCTAAATGGATATATTATAAAAATATATTAATATACATTTAATAAAATGTAATTAAAATTAAAAATTAGTAAATATAAGGAACTTACAAGATCCTCCTCAGAATGAGGATATGCCCTCTGAAAGGTCCCCACATAGGGGTTCTCCTCTGGCCGCTCTCGCCGCACGTCGTCCATGATGGCCGAAAACGGCCTCGAACCGGCACGATGGTTGGTTGTGTTCTGTTGCCGGTTCTCAGCGTTCACCCGGGCGAGGTGCTTTTTTAAAAAAAAATTATCGTTAGTAAATATTTAAAAACATACAATTATAATTAATTCACTAATTAAATATTCAAATTTGTTTACGAATTACCTGTTTGTGAGGGTCGTTGAACTGCGTGACAAGAAGTCACCGCCACTCGTACTCCCGATACTCGAACTCCTTCGGGGTACCCGAACGGTCGCTCCCGTACTTCTTCCAGTGTTCCCGGAGGTCGTGCTTCCACTCCTTGAACCTACATATTCAAAAAAAATATTAATAATTTTATTAAAAAAATAAAATTTAATAAATTATTAAATAGCTAGAGGTACCTCTCCCTATGGGTCTTGTCCGCCCAGTCACGTCCCTCCTCGGGAACCACAAACCATTGCTGCATTACCACTTGTTAGTATTTTTTTCGATAATGAAATAATTTATTAGTTAAAAAAATAGTTAAAAAAAAGGTAATTTATTGAGTAAACTCACCGACATCGACTGATGGAGCATCTCCTTCACTCCATCAGGAACCTGGCTCCAGACTCCCCACAACATAGGGAGTCTGGAGCGGATGGTGTCTCCCACAAAATTAATTTACGAATATTTACATCCTTACTCAAAAATAATCCATTATTTCTTACAAACCCTAAACCCTAAATAAACCCTAAACCGTAAACCCTAAACCCTAAATAAACCCTAAATTATTTAATCATTTACAATCCTAAACCGTATACCCTAAACCGTAAACCGTAAACCCTAAACCGTACATCACAATTTACAATTATCACAACAACAACAATTTACAATTATCACAACAACAACAACAACAATTTACAATTTACAATTATCACAAGAACAACAACAACAACAATTTACAATTATTACAACAACAAAAACAATTAAAACCAATTTAGGGTTTTAGGGTTATACCTTAAATTGTGGGTCGACGTCGGGGTCGGGGTTCCGAATTGGGGTCGGGGTCGGGGTCGGAGAGAGGGAGAGAGAGAGGGCAGAGAGAGGATTTTCGGAGAGAGAGAGAGGATTTTCGGAGAGAGAGAGAGAATATGCTTGGCGGCTGAAGAAATGGTTAGGGTTTCCGAATTTTTGCCTTTTATAGTGGCGTTCTTGGGCGACGATTTTTACAAAATCGTCGCCCGCCTTTTTTAAAAATCGTCGGCCAAGAGTATCTTGGCCGACGATTTTGAAATCGTCGCCCTGTTTTTTTAAAAATCGTCGGCCAAGATAGTATATTTGGGCGACGACATTCTTCAATATAAATCTCGTCGCCCAAGATGAAGAAAATCGTCGGCCAAGAGTCTACTTGGCCGACGATGTTCTTCACTATAAATCTCGTCGGCCAAGATAGTATACTTGGGCGACGACATTCTTCATTATAAATTTCGTCGCCCAAGATGAAGAAAATCGTCGGCCAAGAGTTCTATCATAAAATTCAGACTATTTGACCATCCAAATCACGTAATCTGGCCGGACCTTCAACTGAGAATAGTTTCCAATCGACGAGACTTTTATGGGACCCTAAAAATTTGGTAAAAAATAAATACCCGGGATAGGGCTACCACTAGGTAGAAATAAGAGAATTTCGTTGACCGGAACAACCGGCACCGAAATTTTACCGGAATATCTTAATTTTTCACGAGTTGACGTATTTCACCATTCCAGTCATATCTTATTTCACGACTTTTTTGCGTCTGAGGCCTCTACGTATACGTTGTCTTCAAAACGACACTTAAACTAAACACTTATATAAAAAAGTTATATAACATTAGTACATATAACGTGAGTTTATTGATCGGAGAAGAGGAACTGAAAACCGACCGTCAGATTTGACCAGCATAACGAATTACGTAGGTGGAAAAAAATTCAGCTCCATCTGACAAAGATAAGGGCTCGATCCGTCTGGTCAATCGGCGCGGTCAAACCCCTAAACGGACGGAAACGGCTATTCGACCCTCCAAATCACGTAATCTGGCCGGACCTTCAACTGAGAATAGTTTCCAATCGACGAGACTCTTACGGAGCTATAAAAATTTGGTAAAAAATAAATACCCGGGATATTTATTTTAATTATTCAAATGAAATTTAAATGTGTTTTATTTTATTTTAATTATTCGGATTAATCTTGGCCGACGAAATTAGGCTAATTCGTCGGCCAAGATAATACTTGGGCGACGATATTTGTTAAAATCGTCGCCCAAGAGTAAAAATCACATTATTTTACAATGAAATTTAAATGTGTTTTATTTTATTTTAATTATTCGGATTAATCTTGGCCGACGAAATTAGGCTAATTCGTCGGCCAAGATAATACTTGGGCGACGATATTTGTTAAAATCGTCGCCCAAGAGTAAAAATCACATTATTTTACAATGAAATTTAAATGTGTTTTATTTTATTTTAATTATTCGGATTACTCTTGGCCGACGAAATTAGGCTAATTCGTCGGCCAAGATAATACTTGGGCGACGATATTTGTTAAAATCGTCGCCCAAGAGTAAAAATCACATTATTTTACAATGAAATTTAAATGTGCTTTATTTTATTTTAATTATTCGGATGAATCTTGGCCGACGAAATTAGGCTAATTCGTCGGCCAAGATAATACTTGGGCGACGATATTTGTTAAAATCGTCGCCCAAGAGTAAAAATAAAAATTTCTTTACAATGAAATTTAAACGTGCTTTATTTATTTTAGTACAAACATATTCTTTTAGTATACAAACAATTCCCTGGATAACAACAACAACCACAACAAATTCAGATAACGACTATATATGACCAACAATATAGAACAAAAACAATAAATGGAGAGGTGTTGAACCAACAGCAATATATACAATATGAAGGGAAAGTAGATACCTGGATAACCGGGCCCCGGAATCAACAAGGTCAACATGTTGTATTCCTTCTTCATGCACATCCATGGAGGAAGGTTGTAAGGCACCAAAATGACCGGCCATATACTGTACGAAAGACTCATGGTCCCAAAAGGGTTGAACCCGTCGGATGACAGCCCGAGCCTCACATTCCTCACCTCTGAAGCAAAATGAGGAAACTCCCTGTCTATATGCTTCCACGCCTCCCCGTCAGCAGGGTGTACCATGAGGTCTTCGTCATGCACCTCCCTCACAGCGTGCCATCTCATAGCTTCGGCCGTCTTTGAAGACATATACAACCGCTCCAGCCTATCCCTCAACGGGAAATAGCGAAGTACCTTAACAGGTTTCCTGTTGCCTGCGGGAGTCCGCTTATACCTGTCGGTCCCACATACCGGACAACGATGAAGGCCTTCAAGGTCATTACCGTCTGCATCTTTACCCCAGAATAGAACGCAGTCATATCTGCATGCATGGATCTTGATGTAGGAAAGCCCGAGATCTCTCAAGATACGACGGACCTTATGATGCGTGGTGGGATGACGATGACCGTCGGGCAGGAGCGAAGCAGCTACTGTAGATACCTATCAACAGCCGTCACGGTCGATTTTGTGTCAACCTTGATATGCATCACCTCCATCACACACTGAAGAACGGTCTTCTCATGACCTGGGCACAGAGGGCTCTGTTGGAAAGCAATAAGTCTGTTGTACTTGGCTATACCGGCAGTGTTGACACCTCTAGGGACGGCCTGCATCGGCGCCTGAGGAATGTGCTGTCGTTCAGGGCATACACCGCTGTCATGAGGAAACATGTCGTTGATGAAGGTCGTTGTTGGATCGTTGGATGTACTGCCCGTCTCATCAAACTGTCCATGATCATGCGGGCGTGATGAGGTTTCACCGTGATATATCCAACATGTGTAACGTTCCCAGAATCCGTTACTCTTCAGGTGGTCCCATACTGTCCCCAACGGAAATCGATGCATATCACTGCGACACTTACACATCTTGCACGGGCAATAGAACATGCCACTCCCGTCAGCATTGCCCTGCGCATATTGCATAAAATCCCAAACTCCTTCAGCATATTTTCTGTGATATCTTGGAAGAGAAATCCAACTCTTATCCATATCCTGAAAATAACACATATATATATATCAATATTTAATGAACATATCTTTTATATATATATATATATATTAATGTAATACAACATACTAATTATTAATTATATATATCTAGTTCGAGCGGATTCCGTGGTTTCAGAAGGCAAGTGTCAATGTCACGGAGGGCGAACCCCCTACAGGAACCAGGCAGGACTCGTTTGTGATCACGGAGGCGAACCCCTATCGACCCCTTCACCGAGAAGAGTGGTCAGTTTGTGATCTTGAGATCCAGTTAAACAAACCTGTGAACCATATCTATGACAGAACGGCCCCTTACTCAGCTTGGAACAAACTCTATGCATATATATATATATATATATCATTAATTCAACTCAAATAAAACTAAAAATCAATATATATATATATATATATATATATATATATATATATGCACATATATATATGTGCATATATATGCATATATGTACGTACCTGAGAGTAGCTCCACAAACTATGTATGGACAAATTTCCACAACACTGAACGATTTGAAGAACTAGAGAAATTTATGTTTAAAATTTTCAAAGTTCTCATTCTTCTATCCCGCCTCACAATATATAGAAGAATCTTGGGCGACGAAATATTTGAGTTTCGTCGCCTAAGAATGAAAAATCTTGGGCGACGAAATATCTCAGTTTCGTCGCCTAAGGATAAAAAACTTAGGCGACGAAATAAATATCTTAGGCGACGAAATATTGTTTCGTCGCCCTAGTTTCTCTCTTAGCCGACGAAATGTATTCTTAGGCGACGATTTTATTTTCGTCGTCTAAAGTTGGACTTTAGGCGACGATTTTTTTCCCTTGGGCGACGAAAAAAAAAATCGTCGCCTAAGTTCCCTCTTAGGCGACGAAAAAAAAAATCGTCGCCCGGTTTTTTTTGTTTCGTCGCCCAAGACCTATTTTCTGGTAGTGTATTCTCGGAATTTTGCCTCGAGTATAGTCGCAGAAAATCTATTCTAACTTTTGGGAAATATAATATCCAACAAAGGAAATTACTCAACAATAAAACAATTCAAACACATTATATAAAACAAAAGTCCACTCACAACTTAGGCCTAAGCCTGACGTCGGTCGAAGGTCTCCTCTGCTCGAGCCTCCTCGCGTCCTGTTCCAAACATAATTAATTCCTTAAAATAAAACACCGACAAAACATGCATAATTAAATATGCTTCACGCTCAACCAAGCCTAACACTCTAAAATCTTAAATCCACTGCCAACCTCAAAACTCCACAAATTTTACCGACTTCCTCAAAATTACCTTCCACCAAATAAAATCCAATGGCTGGATTATAAATTAATAATCCGCCAAAAATACCAAACTTCAACAAATCTCAAACCTATCCAAAACTCCTCCAAAAATTCTAAAACTTATTCCATTAAACTCCTCAATTTTTCTCCACCAAAAACATTTTCTCGGCGGTGGCCGGCGACCAACTCCGGTGACCTCTGATGGTCAACAAATTTTGGCAGCATCTTCCTCTCAACCTCCTCTACAACATTCCTAACTACCACAAACTCCAATTCTAAGCCTAAGCATATCAATCGAACGGAAATACACAATAAAGCCCTAGAAATTCAAATTCTGATTTCTCCTTACCTAGCTCACGACAGAGCGAGCCCTTTGGAGGGGTTGAAGCACGGAAGGAGGGCTTCCTTTTGGGCTATGGCTGGCCGGCTATGGCGGCCGAAAGAGGGAGTTCCAGTGAGAAATCGGTTTCGGCAGCCGGGGCTTTCGGGCGTCGTTTCTCCCTCACGGCGGCGCTAGGGAGGCTGCCACCAGTCTAGAAATGCAGCTGGGATGGAGACTGATCGAACAGGACCGATCCTGCGGTGAACAGAGGCCGGACGGTCGCGGTCGGTGGCCGGAAAAAATCAGGCGGCGGAGGGAGAGTCGCAAGTGGGAGGGAGAGAGAGAGAAGAAAAGAAAAGAAAAACTGGGCTTGGGCCCGATCCGGTCCAAGTCCCCCTTAATAAACCCAAAATTCCAAATTTCAACACCCCAAAATAATACCCCAATAAAATTACTTTTTACTAGCAAAAATTACCATTTTTTACCGTCGTAAAAAATTCTTTCTTAGAATAATTCCGTCAAAATATTAGTCCCTCAACACCCTCTGCGGGCTAATTAAATTACACACTTAGTGACGAACACGGTAAAAACTCTTATTATCGCTATGCTAGTAATAAAGGTAAAAATTAAGGTTCGGGTCGTGACATCCTTCGTTGAATAGAAAAGCTCCCACACCAAAATCTTATCCTTCACTCTTTTTCTCTTGAAAAATTCTCTCTTTGTCAAATAAGTCCAACCTTGAGTCAATACCAAAACTTTCACTTCACTTCTGAAAATTCAAGAGTAAGTACATGGTTACATTCCTATATTCTTTTGTCTTTAAGATTATCAAAATGCATAACTAATTATAATATAGAAAAGAGTATGTTTTCTAGAAACTTATATTTTCATATATAATTAATTATCACTTTGTAAAATTTGATCACAGAATTAGATTCCTCATGAAAAATTCTTCAGTTTAGGCTTTTGAATCACTTAAAAAGGTTTGGAAATGAACACGTTATGACTAATCAAACTTCCAAACTAATAAACTCACTGAAAATCCATTACAACTACCACAACTTCAAAAATTCATATCTCGCTCATTTCTTAACCTTTTTCTATAAACTTTATATAAAATTGAAGGTAGGACCTCGATTTTAAATCTGGAAAGTTTCAGAAGCAGTGGTAAAATATAAAGCACGTAAAGACTTAGACATCAAAGGTAATAAAAAGGATATCAGCTTTCTGCACTGCTACTGTTTTTCACCATTAGACTCTATGACTTCGAATTGGATTGTATGACTTATCTCATTGGATTCCTTACAAAAAAATCTTTTAACATGGACTCCTCACTTTCCTAATTTGGAGACAAATTGAATGAGATATGAAAATGATAAGTTGACAGTTCTTTGGACAAGAATTTCCCTCACTATGGGAAATATGACTACTAATTCTTTGACTACTAACTAATATTTTCTGTTTATTTAATTTAAAGTACATTTACTCTATTGCACATTTACTTTCAAGTTTATTAAATTGCTTAACTTGTGCATACCTTAAATTATTGACAATTTTTTAAGTATATTGATGTATGCTTATATACTTTGTTGGTCTTGAAGTAATTGTCTTACTTACTAAAATTTGCTATATTTGATTGACGTAATTATATTTGGAGATGTGAAGCCGGGTGATTAGTACTACCCCGTGCTTAAGTGAATTACTGGTAAAAGTGTTTTGTGATTTGTGGAGTTAGCCTGGGCCTTAGTCCCTACATATAGTGCACTATTATACTCATAGGAAGAAAGTGTCGACCTTGAGTATACATATTCTGGTATTGTCCTTGGTATGTTGTGGCTTATTTGTGCTTTGGTATAGTGGACCTAGCACATGATCTTTGTGATTTATTACCAGTTTCCTAAATATTCACATGGATGAATTTATTCACACTTGTATATGTGTGTGTGTGTATATGCGCATAAATAAGAATCGGTATGAACAAATAAAAATGATTCTTGGTACATTTTTACTTAGTTGTGTTCATTTCTGGTTTCTTATAAGAAACATTATTATAAGAATGTAAGCTGTACTTACTGGGTCTGTGTTACTCATGATACTACACATTCTTGTTTTCAGGTAACGAATAGATGCTTGGGGAATGGGATGAACCTACTAAATAAAAGAATGCTTTCTATTGCTATTTTGAGAATAAATGTAATGTCTTATATACTTTTGCTAAAACTCTCGTATTGTAAAATATTTGGTATTGTAAAATATGAATGTTTTCACTTTCTAATAAAAGTATTATTCAGACATATATATTTCTTCTTCTAATAAATTATTCGAGAAAATTTTACTTGTTTGAACTCATGTAACAAATTCGGGCACCATATTTCCTTATAATATTGGTCTCGGTTTGGGGGCGTGACACAATCTACTTCAGTGGTAGACAATATCTCAGCTGATTCCATATCTGCTTTTCCTAAACCTTTGCTGCAAGTAAATACATTACTTGTTGTAGATCTTCCTTTGTCTATGTCTCCTACCAAATCTGAGCCCTCTTGACCAGCAATGCATGCTTGTTCTTGTTGTCTCTCAAATAGAAATCCATGCTCCTTAGTGTCTCTCAAGTAATGCAGAATCCACGCCGTTGCTTGCCAGTGTCGTCTATCCGGATTTGTTATATACTTTGACACAATGCTCAATGCTTAAGTTGAACTTGGTCTTGTGCAGATTCTAGCCATCAGACATCCCACTTCTCTCGCATATGACACTTTCATCATCTCATCTAACTCAATTATAGATGACCCCTGCACACTTAATTGAAAGCATGCAACTGATGGAGTAGACATGGGTTCAGACAACAGCCATATTTTCCCCGCTTCTCTGTCCCTCCTTACCTTCACTTCTAGGATCTGTTGTGCAGCTTCTAGACCCTTCATGTCGAATTCCCTCCTTAGTTGTGTCTCTAACTTTGGAATTCTCGACACATTCTAACATGTAGTTAACACGTCACCTGATATTAAAACCATACTATTCTTGAACACATGATGACAAACACATCTCTCCGCTGGTGAGATCTGGTCACAGTTGACCTTTTCTAGAAACTACAAAAATGTTATCAGACAACCTTTTAGGGTTCCCTACTTGTCTGATGAAGTGAACTATTATATACAATGCAAAGTTACAAAGTTTTGTTGTCTGATAACTCAAAATTCTAAACAACTTTCATAATTAGCACAAAGTCCAATTTCAAGCCTAACTAGGATAATCAAAGCCAAACATTAAAAATCCCAATTTAAAACCCTATAATTTCAAATGCCCGATTCTCCTTACCTAGCTCGAGTTATGTCAAATCCTCTTAAGGATTTGCTGTACAAGAGGAGAGCTTCCAAATGATACTAGTAACTCTAGCTATGGTGGCAAGAAAAGGGAGTTCTGGCGACGACTCTGCCACGCACAACCGCCTCTTCTCGCCATGATTTCTCTTTCACGGTGGCGCGACACGGGCTGCCACCTACCTAGACATGTAAAGGATGTTCCAAGCTTCAATTTGATACGTGGCTCGCCCTCTAACTGGGCCGGACGGTGGTGGACGGAGGCAATGAAGTTCCGACAGCAATTCTGGAAATTCTAGGCAATTTTTAGAATTATCCCGAAATGGGGGGTCTGATTTAATATTTATAGAACTTGAGTTTTTTACAAAATTACCAATCTACCCCTGACTTTAAACCCTTGTAACTTTTTCGTACAAATTCCGATTAAAATGTGTCACATATCCACGAACTCGGTTTAATGTCCTCTATGATTTTCATGAAGAAAGTTTTCTCAAATTTTGAACGAAAAAAAAAAGTCAAATTTTAGAGCTACTAAAAGCTTGAATACGGAGATAAAAGTAAAAACGTGATACTCATTTACCGTCTAAGTGACGGTAAATGGTCAAAAATAGGTCTGGGGCATTACAAGAGTTGTCACAAGCCAACTCAATGAGATAAAGATACCTTTCTTAAAACATGTTTGATTCAAATCAAGGAGCAATAAGGTTATAGAACCTCTTACTCAGTCCACTAATGGATCATGACTCAACCAACAACGACTGGTCATTGAATCAAACATAATCCAGCTTTACATTGGTCTATGTATCATAAGAACCAAGCTGGAGCCTTGGGCAGCAAACCGTTTAGTCACGGGTTGGCACAACAAAAGATCTCAACACTAGATTGGTTTGAGCTTCAAGGCACTTACCAAAAATTCAATTGTCAATTATCAATTTGAAAACAGCAAAGACCTATTAAAATACGATATTAGGATCTTTGAATTTAAAGACAACAAAGGACTCTTGCTATCCTCTGTGAAAAAACAGATGATATGTATATGCATGTTTTACCTAAGACCTTGAGAGAGTTAGTGACTTCATAAACTTGTTATTGGCTGATTTTCCTTATTCTCCTAAAAATTTATCAATTGTAATATAGAGAAAGAAGGGTATCCCGCAGAGGATTAAATTAAACTAAAAGCTTCAAGAAATGTCACAAAACGTGACTGCAGCTCCTATTGAACAGCAGTCGAAAAATAAACGAAAAACCTAAACTAGAATTCTCAGAAAAACAAGAAAATTTACAGAGGTGTACTAGACACATAGAGAGTCTAGTATACAAAATTTGACATGATTTGAAGCTGATTTGGTAGGAAAATAAAATACGGGAAGATGACAGACAGAAGATAAGAAAATTGAAAACTGATTTCAAAGTAGTTGAGAATCAAGATAATGAGACTAGCTAGGGAGGAAGTATCCACCCCTGACAATCACACACAACATACTTTGTCCAATTTGTGACCAACTAACTTAATTGAAGATGCTCAGATTGACTTGGTACGCTTGGACACAATCTATTACTCTTTCTTACTGTGTACGTTAGGCAGGAAGTGCTCTACACCTAAACTATTCTCAAACATTGTAACCTAAAGGTACATTCATTAGGTCAAACACGCAGAGATTAATAAGCATGAAAATAGTTTGAGCAATCACTAGGCATCGCAATAAACTTAGCGCCTTGCTAAACCTAGGGTTTCGTTTACTCGCTAGTGAAAACTACCGATTACTTCTCTAGAAAATTTGAGGGATCCGATATTGACCCAGACATCAAATAATCAAAGTGTTAGAACCCTTGCATGTATACTAAGTAGGCCTCCAAAGCACACACACAAAGAATTCATTGATGAACAATCGGTAAACAAAACCTCAATCTTATTAATTGGAAAAACAAACTGAAAATCAAAGCATGTTATGAATCATGTCTAGGGGCTTCAACAGCCCCCTAGCTACTATGAGTTTAGTTACACATAATGAAAATTGAAAACACAAAATAGTTCATGAAAGAGGAAGACAACAATAACCGAGCTTGGAGAATCCCTGAGAAGAAAGCGATCTCTAATTCTTGCGTTCTTTTTCTTCCCTCCTTCTTCTCCTCTTCCTCTCATGTATCTGATAATATTAGGGTTAGATAACCCTCAATTTGCTTCCATGGGCTAGCTGATTTGGATTGGGCCTTGAAATTGAAGTTTTGATCCAAACCAGAAATTCGGGCAGATTGACCTTCGGCCACTAAAATGATCATAACTTCTTCTCCACAATAGGTATTGATGATCCGTAAAAAGTTTTAGAAAGTAGACTCTTGTAGCTTGTAGCTTTCTATTGATGTATAACTCATCTTCTGAATCATTGTAAGTTGTTCACAATCCTCTGTCGAAGTTAGATGATAATTTCTAGCAGATCTTCATAATTCTTTCCTTGCATGACATGGATTCATTTTCCTTTAAGATTTCTCCCCTCTTGCTTCATATTCCCTTCTTTACTCCAAAACACCTAATACACATAAAAATAACTAAATCAAATGAAAAATATGATAAACTAACAAAGTAAAGAGGAGAATTAACCATTATATCGTCGCATATTTATGCTCTTATCGTTGGCCAAAGAGCAGTAGCTTCAAGTGTTTTGTATGGTAAAGGACTGCCAACTATCCTTGTACCTTCAGATTTTTTAAGAACATATAATTACTTTTTGGTATTAGACTAATGACAAGATCAAGGGTTCAATACGGTTGCACTGCTCAAACCCTCCTAGAGTCGACCATGCATGGCATTCCATAACAAAGTGCTAGACGCATTATAGGAGTGAAGAGGAATGTGTAGAACTATCAAGGATAGCTAGTGGTTTTGCGACAACAAGATGTGTACAACAAAGTATGTACTAAAAAGCTACCAAGGTTTGTGAATCTAAAAAGAAAAACACAAAGTAATGATGTCTTGTGTGGGGAGCCCTTCTAATGAGGACTTCTATAGTGAGGACTAGTTGAGGACTTTTCGGTTTTATATCTACATCTTGACCATTCAGTTTATAGGTATTTATGAGTAGATCAGTTTTTGCAAATTTTCAGCCATATTGAAAATCGTTAAGGCATTCATAAGTATGATTTACCAATGACGAACTTGAACGGTTCATATTTGAAAATTTTGGTTCGTCCATTAATTTGATCTAGTTCGTTACCTTAACGATCACCAATTTGGTTGAAAATTTATAGAAGTGATCTACTCATATATAGTTAAAAATTGAACGAATAAGAATATGAGATAGCAAAATGTGATTGAAAAATAAATTTTTAAAACCATAAACCGAGAAAACCTCATTATAGATGTCCTCATTAAAAGGGCAATCCCGTCTTTTATGTACCTTGAAAACGACGTAGCTGCTTGGTTTCAAATGCGAAGCTTCCCAAATTGTTCTTAAGGGCATCTCCAACAAGAGTTGCTATACCCATACCCATACTCAAAACTCATAAAAACTCATCTCCAACATTCAAAACCTATACCCAATTATGAGCTCCTACCAGACCCACGACCCAAAATAGGTCGACTGTGAAGGAGGAAACCCATTTGCATCTTACACGGGACCCACAAGTCAGCAGCTGCACGTGAAGCAGTAGGCGTCCGTCCTGTTGCAGACGCGTGCTAGACAACATGAAAATGGGCGGAAGACGACGACGTGCGAACCACGCGTTGAAGGGAGCTAGACTGGTGTAGGTCATACCACGTGAGCTCGGCTGTGGTCCTCCAACGGTCAAAAAATGTGCGGCCCAGATTTGATTTCATTCAAAATTAAAGGTCCAGATAAATTCAATTGGAAAAAGAAAAAATAAGGCCGAAAATCTTGTTTTCAAATGAAAAAAAAAACTTGAAAAATAAGAAAAAAAATTTAGGAAAATATAGAAAATTATTTTGCCCGTTGGAACAGTAATTTGCACCAATGTCTATAAATATCATCCACCTTCTTCATAATTTTTCACTCCAAAACTTCTCTCCTCCTTCTACACTATTTAATTTTTTATAACTGTTCTTCATTTAGCTAGTTTTCAAATTTTTTTTTTTCAATGATGTCCAACCCCAAACCTAGAGGAGAAGCTTGGAAAAACCCTGAAGATTTGTCGTTGTGCTTGGCGGGGGTTGCCGTTGGTGAAGACGGTGACAAAGCTACTGGTCAAGAGAAGAAAAAAATTATGGGATCGTATATGGGAAGTGTATGAAGCTTGCAAGCCACCCGGTTCTGTTATTAGATCGGGAGGAGGGTGTGAAGCTCGTTGGAGAAAGATTAGACCGGGTTGCACAATGTGGCGTGAAGCTCTTACCAAAGTGGAGGCCGCTCACGCAAGTGGTGAAAATGCCACCGACTTGGTAATATTTATTTGTTTATGACCGGTAGTATTTTTTTTGTTTATAACCCAATATAAGGAATTTGCTAATATTAGTTTATGTTTATGACATTTAATATCTACTTGTTTATAATCACTAGTACGTGTTTTTATATATATATATATATATATATATATATGACCACTTATATATTATTTCTTGTATGAATATATAGGAAGTGCAAGCTAGGTCGCTATATCTTACATTATCTTTGAGGGAGGAGTTTAAATTTGCACATTGTTGGCCAATATTGAAGGATATAGAAAAGTTTAGCAAACCTCCGTCCTTGGATGATGAAATCTCTGGTGGTCCGTCACCTATTGACTTGAACGAAGAAGATACACCCATTGAGGGAACCCCAAGCCCTTCAAATATGCATGCGTGCCCGTCAGACCAAAAAGCTCAAAGGGCTGGTAAGAAAAGATGCAAACAAGATGACACATCTCAACTCTTAGCTCAAATGAAAAGAATTGCGGACCAAGGAAATCGTGATCTCAAACACAGACTACAACTTAGGGAGGAGACTAGACTTGCACAAGAACGTGCGGATGATGCAGCCACAATGGCAGTGGATCCATCAAAATTTCCTGCCGCCCCAATTAGGGCTTATTGGGAAAGGAAGCAAGCTATGGTTATTGAGAGGAAGGAACAAGCTTACAATGCCGGGTTACACCAATCACTTGCTTCATCTGAAGGTGAAGATGACCCAATGTATTAATTATACTTTGTTGCCTCTATTTTAATTTATTTTGGTACTTTAATTTATGAAATGAAGTACTTTGACTTTCAGTTATAATTAATGAGTAATTTATTGCTTTTGTTAATCTCAATTTTATTTATCAAATTGCAAACATTACAATAATATTAAACACACAAACAACAAATAAATAAAGAAGCAAACATACAAACATAACACACCATGGCACAACACCAATTATTGAAAGCATAAGCATACAAACACTTCGCATGTGGTTCTACTCTGCCTGCTGCTTCACATTCTATAGGTGATTAACCAAATTATCCTGGAGGCTTCTATGCACAATTGGACATCTAACCTGTTGGTATCCGCGCATGAATTCTCCAAGTGCAGGAGGATCACGCTCAACCAAATGATCTACTTCATAGTGGTCATATATTTCTGCTCTCCTTTGTCTTGTTAGGACCTCATCGGGATCAACTTCATGATTATCTTCAGTTTCATCACGCTCATCTTCAACAATCATATTATGCAAAATAATGCAAGTCATCATGATGTATTGGATATCTTCCATGTCCCATCCATGAGCTAGTCCTCTAACAATTGCAAAACGAGCTTGGAGTATACCAAATGCTCTCTCCACATCTTGTCGGAATGACTCTTGTATCTTTGTAAAATGAGCTTGTTATGGCGTGATCGGGATTCTAATTGCTTTCACAAAAGTCCCCCATTTCAGGTAGATCCCATCAACTAGGTAGTAGCATTGACCATATTGGCGATCTCTAACATGGTATTTGACTCGAGGTGACTCACCTGTACAAACTTCATCGAATAGCGAAGACTGTCCAAGGAAATTGATATCATTGAGGGAGCCTGGAAGTCTAAAATAGGCATGTCATATCCAAGTATTGTATGATGCAACTGCCTCCAAGATGATTGTCGACTTTCCTTTGTAACTAGTGAAATTCCCTTGCCATGAGGTTGGGCAGTTTTTCCACTGCTAGTGCATACAGTCGAGACTTCCAACCATTCTAAGGAACCCTCTTTTGTCAGCAACTTTGAGAAACCGCCGTAAATCTGCCTTTGATGGTCGACGAAGGTAATGTTTGTGGTATACTTTCTAGATTGCTCTAGTAAAGTGACTTAGAATTTTCAAAGCTGTAGATTCTGCTATGTCGAGGAACTCATCACACAGGTCGGCGGGAAGCCCATAAGCAAGCATCCTCATGGCATAAGTCAACTTTTGTTCAGTTGACAAGCTAAGCCGACCAGAGGCGTCAGGCTTTTGGACGAAGAAAGAGTCATGGTTAGCAACATCGTGCATCATCTGGGGAAACACATGAGGCCACATTCGATACCTTCTACGAAACACATCGCCTTAGAACCGACATGACGAAGTGAAGTAAAGAGCTTTCATTCGTTGATCCATAGCTTCATGCTCTCTAGGGGCGTATTGCCGGCCTTCTTGGGAACCACCCCATTAAGATTCTTCCTCTTGGATCCTCTGAATGTGTGAGGAAGCTTCCTACATCACCAGGGCTCTTTGACGATTCCTTGTGATGGAATCTTCCTCCTCCTTCATTAGTAGTTTCCTCAACCTATTCATTGCAGCAATCAACAAAAATTATGTGACAAAAATGAAACATAGAACTTGAGTTCTGATATGAGAGAGAAATGTTTGTGAATTAGTGAGGTATGATGGAGTGAAGAGCCTTATTGTCACACCCTAATTTTCGAAGGATAAATTTCAAAAATTTGGGCATGATAAATCTCAAAATACTATAATCCCAAAACTTGTTTCAACAAACTATCTCAAGCAACTAAAACTCACTTGCAGAAATGTAAATGTCACACAACCAAACGTTGAGTTAAATATTACATTTCTTTGTTTACATAAACTTGAAAATCAAGAAAATGAAAAACAATCTCAAGAGTTTAATATTGTCAACCCAAATATACAAAAAAGACAGTGTACAGCAAAACCCAACCAAGACCCTTCCACTAGGCCTCCGTCTCAATCCTTCTAATCCTCATCTGCAGGTCCAACCCCTACACCAAGAATTAGTGTACCGGTTTGTAAAATAAGAAACCCGGTAAGCTAAAAAACTCGTATGAGTAATCTTAAAAATAACACAACACTTCTCACATCCAAATATACCACAAGAGCAATTAGATCAATAATTAAAATCCACACATCCTACACATTTACTTAAGACATGTACTCATAAGTCTCATATACTAATAAATACCTCTCATGACCTACAACAATAAATTGTGTACCCATAGGTCCCAAATACCATAAAGTATCTCCCATGACCTCAACCGACAGACGGACTAGAGCTCTATTTCTAACCGTAATCAATCACCCGGCCAATGGCTTGGAACCCAGTTTGACAGTCCAATAAAAATCACAAAATAAAAGTACATCATAACCATAACCAACCACCCGGTTAAAGGCTTAGAACCCGGTTTGACTATCTACACAACATTTCACCAAAAGAGTAGAATCATCATAACCGCAACCAATCACCCAATTACAGGCTTGGAACCCGGTTTGACTATCTAAACCACAAATCACAATATAATAAAATCATCATCAATCAACACAAGGAGTACATCAAAAATTATATCCTTCCACATAGATATATTTATACAAGCAAACATAGATATCCCCACAAGGATAATCTATCAATAGCCAAAAACATTATGATCACATGAACCTTAAAATAGTCATATAATAGGAAACTTGTTTTAACTTACCTATGAGTCGTTGGCGATCAAGCTCATATATTTAAAAAAAACAAAAAAAACATAATTTTTAAATCATCATCATCATCATTTTCTAATCATAATCATTATCAACATCACAATCATCATCATAATCATCATCACAATCATCATCATAATCATTATCATCATCATAATCATCATCATAATCATCATCACAATGACATAATAATTTGGTCCAAATGTGAACCAGGGTGAGATTTACTCACCTATATATTCCCGCTGCATATTCACCAAAAATGACGAGGCCAAAAGTTGACCTGTGCAATTAAAACCCTATCGTGTAGTATTAGTAAGTAGGGTATCGTTCTAGCCGGGGACACTAGGGAATGATTATATCTGCATTAAAATAAGTTAGTAATATTCACAAATGTAAAATAAGCATACAAGTACAATTCTGTCACAACTATACAAGTATAACACACATATATAATTATAAACATATATACATATTTACGATTTTAAATGGGGATGTATAAGGTGGTTCGAAACATAAAGAAAAGAAGTAAAATATTTACATACATCGGTCAATCAATACTCAAGCACAAAATATAGCAAACACCGATTAGAAAACACATAAGTTTTATGAAAGATCAAGTTATTATGTTTATGTTATCATAGATGCAAATTAATTCCAAATTTTTACGACTTCTCATGTAACTTGGAACTTACGATGCGCATCATCCTAAGTTTATGTGTCATCTTGTTTAATGCTTACGATGCGCATCACATTAACACAAAATACACTTACCGTTCACGAGTCGTTGGAGACATGATCCTAGGTATGTCGTCACTCATCCTATTAGCATGTAAATCACTTACCCTACCACCCTATGCAGCAACTAAAATCGAGAGCCCGACGCGGTGAACTCAACCCTAGATTACTACGGCATATTAAACTCCCCCCTTAGAAACATCCGTGCACAAGACTATCTTTAGGTTTGATTATGTGATCAGGTAAGCAATTAATCAATTTGACATCTACTAAACACACAAACATAAACAACTTAAACTAAATCATAATCCTAACATGCAATCTAAATCGTTACATAACAAAAAAATTCATATGCAAATCACAAAGAAAAGTTCATAAACATGCTTATTATGCAAAACCGAAAACCAATACATATATATATCAATAAGAACTGTCTTTACACAGAAAATACATACACAAACCATGAAAGTATTTATCCTTAACCAACCTATGCAGTTCGGCAAGGATGAAGGATGAAATTGGTGGAAGAGTGCGGTCGGCAGTGGATGGAAACGGGGGCGGCAGCAGCTTGTGTTTTCTGTGTTTGAGAGGTTTTTGGGTAGAGTTTGGCTATACTATGTTTTGAGCAATTGAAATACACGAAATTAAGAGCTATACATGTCTATTTATACAGAAAAATCGAAGAGAAACCCTAGAGAATTCGGGAGCTTCAAGGAGACACAACCCTGGTTGGACTTGAAATCCTTCTTGGACTTGGTTTCTTCTTTCTTCTTTGACAAGGATTTCGACTTGGACCTTGGATTTCGGATTTCTTGGACTCCTCTACATGTTATTAGATCCATGTAGGCCTTATACACACGTTCTTGGGCTCATAGGCAGCCGAAATCATGGACAAACTCGGCAAGGACAGACTTTCCCGGTTTGACCGGAAAAGCTCCATACTTGGTTGTTTCGGTTGCCATGATGCATTCTTCGAATCTTCTTCTTCAATGCAGCTTCCCATGACTTCATTAAGCTTCTCTTAAGTCCTTTGACATGCTTGGGAAGAATTTTGGTGAAGAAACATCCTCCCAAACTCGTGTGACAACTTAGGCAGAAACTGCCCAGTTTTGCAGCTTGACCTCCGTCATTTGTTTTGATCATAACTCCTTCATCTGAACTCCAAATTCTGTGATTCAAGAAGATCTGAAAACTAGACTTCCGCAGCTTTTCATCCATGTATGGTACGTTCCCTGGTTCCTCCTGGATTGTCCTAGGGAAATCTTTGACGTTGAGTTATGGTTTCTGGAAATTTCTGCTCGGATCAAAACTTGTGTTTCGGAGTTTCTTCTTTTCCATGGCCTCTCTTGTTGTCCTCCGTGAATCCAATCTTCATGATTCTTGTTCTCATATGCTCATTTACATGTCATCTACACATTAAACCAAATTCCTCAAAAATGACAAAGTAAAGGTACGATGAATCATGATAAAATTACTAAGTGTTATCCAAAATCGGTTTTACAATACTTAAGCTCAAATTTCTGTATAAATACATGTTTTAGCCATTTCTCTACAGAGAAACCCTTTTGACTTAAAATAAGTAAACAACATTACTTAAGGAATAAACAAGGTACAAATGAGGGTAAAAACACATTAAAAACATAGCGTAAAACGCACTTATCAAAAAACACAAGGAACAAGCTCACTAACAATTCCACAAGCTACCTAATTAGCACAAATTATAACCTTATTAACCACTCAAAAAGAAAAAAAGTACCCTTAACCAACCCTTAGCCTAAAGGTTGCCCAAAGGAGGGCAATCCTTCCTCTGAGACCTCAAGGCCGTCGGACACTCAACAATCTATCCAAGATGTGTCAGGACTTACGTCGGATTTCCCCATGAAATCTGGAATAAACCCTGCAGGACCCACCTAAAGGGAAATTGTGATGACCTACCTAGGCAGGCAAGCTAGTAGGTGCATCCGTCCCACATCGCCCGGGGGAGACAAGTTGCTATGCTTATATGTATAGAGCTAGCACTTTACATTGACACGCGTTTTGGGGTGAAACCTAAAGAGCAAAACCGTGAGGGTCGTTGGGCCCAAAACAGACAATATCTTAATGGACTAGGCTGGACTGTTACATTTGGTATCAGAGCCTGTCCCCAGCCGGAAGTGTGCCGAGCGGACATCGGGCCCTAAAGGGGGGTGGATTGTGATGACCTAACTAGGAAAGAAAGCTAGTTGGTGCATCCGTCCCACATCGCCCGGGGGAGACAAGTTGCTATGCTTATATGTGCAGAGCTAGCACCTTACATTGACACGCGTTTTAGGGTGAAACCTAAAGAGCAAAACCGTGATGGTCGTTAGGCCCAAAACATACAATATCTCAATGGACTGGGCTAGGCTGTTACTGACACGACCCACCCCGAATTTCACCCTGAAACCCGGAGTAACTCGTGCGGGGACCACCTCCAAGAAAGATATTACCGAAAAATCGGCATAACCTCCCTTGAAAATGGACAACCCTTCCTAACGAAAACCTGCAAACACTTCCAAATTTTTTTTAATCCAACCTTAACTTTGGGAGCCTACGTGCTCCCCAAAATTTACTACTCCCAACAACACAACATTAACCAACATCAAATAACATTATCCAAAAGATAACATAAATCCTCCAATAAATATTCTAAAACGACAACAAGTCTTCACCCACAACCGAAATAATATACATTAAACCCAAGTATTCAGAGCTACTAAACACAAGCGGAAAATGAAACCACAAGTAGGTTAAACAGATAACCTACTGAAGAAAAGTGGTGGAAAAGTGGATGACTATGCCTCGTCTCCTACTAGGTCCAACCCGAACTCTGCAGACTGGGCAATTTAAAACGAAGGGCCCAGGGGAAAACATTTAATAACGTTAGAGTGAGTGGACAAAAATAAATTAAAATATTTATGTTTCCCCAAAACAATTTTCAAGGAAAATCGAATGCATGCCGCAAGCGATAAAACTTTTATCTCATAAATATCGAGCCTCTCAGACTCTATAGTATATGTATGTATTTACACACGTCCATACTCCCTACATAGATTCATGGGTCTATATAGGGCTACTACGCTCGCGTCCAACGCTCACGTCACGCCTTAATGCGGTGCTACACTACGCCATCAAGGTGGACAGACGGGTGTATAAATATGTGTCCATACTCCCTATATGAATTAAACACTCAAATAGGGCTACTACGCTTACGTCCAACGCTCACGTCACGCCTTAATGCGGCTATATGCTACGCCATTAAGGTGGACAGACACATATGGCTAGCTAGCATTTTCTATACATACTCTCTCATAAATACATATTTATATCCACCGAAAATCCCATTTTCGGTATCTCTCCAAGAGAAATAAAAGCGTCAAATTAATTGACGTCAAAATTCCAACAAAAGGAAATGTTCAATCATGAACCATAGCATGCATATTATTTTGAAAATAAACGTCCACTCACAAATTAGGCCTAAGCCTGATGTCGATCTGGGGCCTCGTCTGCTCGAGCCTCCTCACGTCCTGTTCCAAAACACAAATAATTCCTTAAAATAAACTCCCAAGGCATAATTAGAAATAGGCATAATTTAACTGTGAGCTTCACACGCTCAACCGTACCTATCGCCCTAAATCTTACATTCACCGCCAACCACAAATCTCCAAAAATACTGACATCCTCAAAACCACCTTCCAACCCTTAATCACGAAATAATCCAAAGGCCGGATTATAACTTATTAATCCGCTTAAAATACCAAACTTCGGAAATTCACAAACCTATCCAAATCTCATCCAAAAATTCCATAAATCACATCATAATACTCCTCTTAATATTCCACACTTAAAACCCTAAAAATCTCCTAACCGCCGGCGGCTCCGCCGGCAGCGGCGGCCGGAGGCCAATTCCGGTGACCTCCAAAACCTATGAAATTTGGACAGAATAATCTCCTCATCAAGCTCTACAACTTTCATGACCAACACACCACCCAATTCCAAGCCTAACTAGTCTAATCGAACGAAAACAACTTAAAAGCCCTAGAAATTTCAACTCCACATTTCTCCTTACCTAGCTCAAGAGGGAGTGAGCTGATTGGAGGAGTTGCTGCACAGGAGGAGGGCTACAAAACCGTACCAAGCTTGCCCGGATTGGTGGCCGGAGGAGAGAGTTCCGGCGAAAAGCTTCCCGACGTCTCCGGCGGGATTTCTCCTCTTCCGGCGGGCTAGAGGCTCGAGGGCTAGGCCGGGAAGGGAGAGGAGGAGATGAGGGTCCGAACTGGGGTGGAGCGGCGGTCGATGGATGGCCGGACGACGGCAGACGGCGGCTGGACAATCCGGCAGGGGAGAGAACACGGGGGAGAGAAGAAAGAGAAAAGGGAGGAGAAGAGAAAGAGAGGAAATGGGTTGGGCCTCCTCCCCAAAACCGGTCCATCCTTTTAAACAACCTAAATCCAAAAAATAAAACACCCCGAAAAATAATACCCGAATAAAAATTACATTTTACTAGCTAAAATTTACTATTTTTACCGTCGTCGTATTTTCCTCATACGAATAATCCTCCGCACATAATCGTCCCCGAAACCCCTTTAGGGACCAATTAAGCTATTAACTCAATGATCGAGACGGTAAAATTCTTATTATAATCACGCTAGTAAATAAGGTAAAAATATACGGGTCGGGATGTGACAATTCTCCCCTCCTTAAAAAAAAATTCGTCCTCGAAATTAACATACCTGTCATCCGAAGAGATAGGGATATTGCTGCATCATTTGCTCCTCTGATTCTCAAGTAGCTTCTTCTACTTGATGACTTCTCCAAAGCACCTTGACAAGCGGGATTGTCCTTGTTCCTAAGCACTTGCTCCTTTCGGTCGAGAATCTGAACTGGCTCCTCTTCATAGGACAAATCTCTCGTCAAACTAATCGGCTGCTCTTGCTGCACATGAGAAGGATCGGCAATATACTTGCAAAGCATGGATACATGAAACACATTATGTATCCTAGCTAACTCTGGAGGCAAGGCTAATCGATAAGCAAGTGAGCCAACTCGCTCAATAATCTCATAAGGGCCAATATACCTCGGGCTAAGCTTCCCACGCTTCCCGAAGCGCACAACCCCTTTCCAAGGAGATAATTTCAGGAACACCCAATCACCCACTTGAAATTCTAGATCTCTCCTACGGACATCCGCATAACTCTTCTGCCTACTCTGAGCAGTCTTGAGTCTATCTCTAACCACTTTAATCTTCTCATTCGTAACATGGATTAACTCTGGGCCACAAAGCTCCTTTTCCCCTACTTCCTTCCAACACAAAGGCGTGCGACACTGCCTCCCATAAAGAGCCTCAAAGGGAGCCATACCGATGCTAGAATGATAGCTATTATTATAGGCAAATTCCATCAAAGATAGGTTTTTATCCCAATTACCTCTAAACTGCATGGCACAAGCCCTCAACATATCCTCCAAAGTCTGAATAGTCCTCCCGGACTGCCCATCAGTCTGAGGATGAAAAGCAGTGCTGAAAAGTAATTGGGTACCTAAAGCTGCCTGAAGAGCTCCCCAGAATTTAGAAGCAAAACCAGGATCCCGATCTGACACTATTGATTCAGGAACACCATGAAGCCTCACAATTTTGTTCACATAAAGCTCCGCCAATTTATCCTATTTATACTTCTTTCCCACTGGTAAGAAATGTGCAGACTTGGTGAGTCTATCCACAATCACCCAAATACCGTCATGCCCTTCACGGGTACGAGTTAAACTAAAAACAAAATCCATGGTGATGTGGTCCCACTTTCACACTGGAATAGGCAATGGCTCAAGCAACCCAGAAGGCTTCTGCCTTTCAGCCTTGACTTGCTGACAAATCAGACATCTACTCACATAAGCTGCAATTTCCCTCTTCATGTTTGGCCACCAATAATAATCCTTCAAAATCCGATACATTTTTGTGCTACCCGGATGAGCAGCATATGCAGAGCTATGAGCTTCCTCCATAATCTCACTCTTCAACTCTTCATTTCTTTTTGGAACACATAGCCGGTTCTTAAACATTAGAGTCCCATCTCTTCTAACTGAAAAATGGTCGGCTGCGGCTCCATTCGATGCTCTTTCCATCAGTCGAACTATGGAAGGATCATTATACTGTGCTTCCCGCACTCTATCAACCAATACTGGCCTCACCTGAAAACCAGCTATCAAAGCACCAACCTCATCTACTGATAAATCCACTCTTGTAGCTCGCAACTCACAAAGAAGCGGAACACGAACCATCTTTATAAGAGATAAAGATATGGAGGGATTTCGACTAAGAGCATCAGCTACCACGTTAGCTTTTCCAGGATGATACTCAATAGTGTAATCATAATCATTGATTAACTCCATCCACCTTATCTGTCTCATATTAAGCTCTCTTTGAGTGAACACATACCGAAGACTCTTGTGATCGGTAAATATCTGACACTTGGCTCCATAAAGATAGTGTCTCCACAACTTGAGAGCAAAAACTACCGCTGCAAACTCCAGATCATGAGTAGGATAATTCCCCTCATGCGGCTTCAATTGCCTAGAAGCGTAGGCAATAACTCGATCATGCTGCATCAAAACTCCACCTAGACCACGTCTAGAAGCATCACAATAGACCACATATTCTCCACTATCATCCGGAAGTGCCAAAACAGGAGCACTTGTCAAGCAATTCTTCAATTCTTGAAAATTTTGCTCGCACTGATCTGACCATTCAAACTTAACCCCCTTCCTGGTCAACTTTGTGAGAGGAGCAGCAATCTTTGAAAAATCTTTCACAAAGCGCCGATAATAACCTGCTAAACCCAAGAAACTACGAATCTCAGTCACAGTGGTGGGTCTTCTCCAATTCGACACTGCTTCCACCTTTTGGGGATCCACACTAATTCCTTCTGCAGAAATCACATGACCCAAGAACCCCACTTTATCTAGCCAAAACTCACACTTGCTAAACTTAGCAAATAACTGCGACTTCTCCAAAGTCCGCAATATTATTCTTAGATGCTTGGCATGCTCCTTCTCATTTCTTGAGTAAACCAAGATATCATCTATGAATACGATCACGAAACGATCAAGATATGGACTAAACACCCTATTCATGAGATCCATGAACGCCGCGGGTGCATTAGTAAGTCCAAATGGCATCACCACAAACTCATAATGACCATATCGTGATCGAAAAGCAGTCTTGGCTATGTCTCCCTCTCGGATCCGCAACTGATGATAACCCGATCTCAAATCAATCTTAGAGAAAACAGATGCACCCCTCAACTGATCAAACAAATCATCGATCCGAGGCAATGGATATTTATTCTTCACTGTGACCTGATTCAACTTTCTATAATCAATGCATAGTCTCATGGTGCCGTCTTTCTTCTTAACAAACAACACCGAAGCACCCCATGGAGACATGCTAGGCCGAATAAAACCCTTATCTACCAACTCCTGCAATTGAGTCTTCAACTCTTTCAATTCCGCTGGAGCCATTCTATAAGGCGCTTGAGAGATAGGCATAGTTCCGGGAAGTAATTCTATAGAGAAGTCTATCTCCTTTGCAGGAGGCAAACCAGGCAACTCCTCAGGAAAAACATCCGGAAACTCCCTTACTACTGGAATATCTTCTAATCCCACAACTCCCTTACTTATATCCACCACATGAGCTAAAAATGCCTGACAGCCTTTACTCAACAATTTCCTTGCAGCAACAGCGGAAATTATGCAACTAAAAATAATATCTCTTTCCCCTTGGAAAGCAACCTCAAAACCATCTGGACTTCGAAGCACCACTACTTTTTGAAAACAATCTACCATAGTTCTGTATGCTTCCAAAAAGTCCATTCCCAAGATCACATCAAACTCCACCATATCTAAAGGAATTAAATCAGCCTCGAAATTAACTCCTTCCACTAAAACTTCACATCCACTAAATACCCAATTTATTCTCATTACCTCACCAGAGGGAAGAGACACATGCCACTCGCCTGGAAGAGACGATGATGGCACATTGGCATGGAGGGCGAATCGACTAGACATGAATGAATGAGTAGCTCCGGGATCAATTAAAGTAAAAGCAGGCTGACCAAAAATTAATAACGTACCAATGATGACATCTGGAGAAGTACGACCCTCCTGCTGGGTCGTAGCATGCAGTCTAGCGCGAGTCATGGGACGTCCACGCTGACCACTTCCCCGCTGAGAGCCACCTTTGATCGAAGCACTGCCCTGGGCACTACTACTAGAGCCTCTAGCTGAAGACTGACCAACAGGCTTAGTAGGAGTGGGAGTGGTCCTCTGAGCCAATAATGGGCAATCTCACCTGATGTGGTCCTGACCACCACACTCAAAGCACCCAGAAAACTGATGCTGCTGCCCATAAGAAAAAGTCTGGCTACCGGATGACCCACCATGGAAACTGCCACCCGAACCATACTGCCCAGACTGCTGCCTACCCAACTGGCTCCTAGCAGGTCTCCTGTGACGTCCTTTATGCAAATTTAGGTCTAGGTGAATTGAAAAAGGATAACATTATCATTAGATTGGCTGACTGCTCCAACAAGATCCCTTTGGGATATGTTGAGGATGTTTTAGTGCAGGTTGCAAGTTTAACATTTCCTGCAGATTTCTATGTCATTGACATGGAACCGGCGGATGCAGATGACAAAGAAATTCCCATTTTATTGGGAAGGCCATTCATGAGAACCGCAAGGACCAAAATTGATGTCTATTCAGGGGAACTAACTTTTGAAACAGATGGAGACATCATTAGTTACAATATTTTTGATGCAATGAGGTATCCACTTCCTGAACTTTTTCGAGATTCCTTTTCTATTGATGTTGTGGATGCTCTTGCAGATGAATATGTGGAGACAATAGCTCAAGACACCTTGGCAATCACCTTGGAAAGAGGAATCGGATTTGATGCCATGGGGAACAAAATCACATTGTCTCAAGATGCCGTGCCTTTATCCTTGCTTGAAACCGTGCAGTCACTTGAGGTGGCAGCCGAGGTATGCTACTCTTCCCCTAGTCCAATTCTCTTTCCATCTAACAAGTTTCTTCCTTCCATTGTCCAAGCCCCAAAATTAGATCTCAAGGTTCTTCCGAAACATTTGAAGTATGTGTACTTGGGAGAGAATGAAACATTAACGGTTATCATATCATCATCACTAGAGAAGGAGCAACAGGAGAGATTGATCGAAGTTTTGAAGAGACATAAGACGGCCATAGGTTGGACCTTAGCTGACATCAAGGGAATTAGCCCTACAATGTGTGTTCACCGAATTTTGCTTGAAGATGGAGCAAAACCGACCAAGGAGGGTCAACGACGTCTTCATCCACCTATGATGCAAGTTGTGAAGGATGAGGTGACAAAGTTGCTCGATTGTGGAGTCATCTACCCAATTTCGGATTCAAGGTGGATTTCACCGGTTCAAGTTGTGCCAAAGAAGAGCGGAATCACGGTGGTGAAAAATGATGAAAACGAGCTTGTGCCGCAAAGGACCGTAACCGGCCACCGAGTGTGTATCGACTATAGGAGGCTCAATGCAACAACAAGGAAGGATCACATGCCATTGCCATTCATTGATCAAATGCTTGAGAGGTTAGCCGGTCATTCCTTCTATTGTTTTCTTGACGGTTATAGTGGTTACAATCAAATAAGTGTTGCGGAAGAGGATCAAGAGAAGACAACGTTCACATGTCCCTTTGGCACTTTTGCCTACCGCCGCATGCCTTTTGGCTTGTGCAATGCTCCAGGTACGTTTCAAAGATGCATGTACCACATATTTTCTGAGTTCATAGGTCCTAAGATTGAAGTCTTTATGGATGATTTTTCTGTTTATGGTGAAGATTTCGATGCATGTTTAGAAAATGTAGAATTTGTGCTTAAGAGATGTGAGGAAACTAATTTTGTGCTTAATTGGGAAAAATGTCATTTCATGGTTAATCAGGGTATAGTGCTCGATCATATTGTTAGTTCTAGGGGTATTGAAGTTGATAAATCTAAGATAGATCTTGTGCGTCACTTACCCATCCCCACAAGTGTGAGGGATGTTCGAAGCTTTCTTGGATATGCAGGTTTTTATCGTCGATTTATCAAAGATTTCTCTAAGATAGCTCGACCCTTGAGTTCTTTGTTGCAAAAGGATGTGCCCTTCCACTTTGATGCCGAGTGCAAGGAAGCTTTTGAGCGGTTGAAGACCATGTTGACATCGGCACTGATCATGGCGCCACCGGATTGGTCCTTGCCCTTCGAGTTGATGTGTGACGCCTCAGACTATGCCGTGGGGGCTGTGCTCGGACAGAGAAGAGACAAGCAGCCGTATGCCATCTATTATGCCTCTCGGACGCTCAATGATGCGCAACAAAACTACACCACCACCGAGAAAGAACTTCTTGCCGTAATCTTTGCTTTGGATAAGTTTCGTTCTTACTTACTTCAATCTAAAGTTATTGTTTATACTGACCATGCGGCTTTGAAGTATTTGTTGACAAAGAAGGATGCCAAACCGAGATTGATAAGGTGGATATTGCTTCTCCAAGAGTTCGATTTGGAAATCAAAGACAAGAAGGGGTCGGACAATGTTGTTGCCGACCACCTTAGCCGGTTGGTGCGTGACTCGGATCCCGTGGCCATCCAAGAATGTTTTCCGGACGAGCAACTCTTCAAGGTAAGCAAGGTAAGTGAGGTAAGTGAGCCTTGGTATGCCGATATTGTGAATTACCTTGTTACAAAGCAATTTCTGAATTCTATGTCCTACCATGCTAGAAATAGACTTAAGGCATTAGCTAGACATTATGTGTGGGATGAACCTTATTTATGGAAGCATTGTGTTGATCAAGTTATTAGGAGGTGTGTCCCGGAGAATGAGCATAGGTCTATTCTTAGTTTTTGCCATGATCAAATTTGTGGAGGTCACTTTGGTTCTCGTAGGACTGCTTTGAAAGTTTTAGAATGTGGCTTCTTTTGGCCTACTATTTTTCGAGATGCCTATATGTATTGTGCTTCATGTGATAGATGTCAAAGGACAGGGAATTTAGGACCTAGGGATGAGATGCCTATGCAACCTATTATACATGTCGAAATATTGGATTGTTGGGGTATTGATTTCATGGGGCCTTTTCCGAATTCTCAAGGAAATTTATACATTCTTGTATGTGTGGATTATGTTTCTAAATGGGTGGAAGCAAAAGCCACCCGGACTAATGATTCTCGAGTTGTTGCAGATTTCCTACGCTCTAATATTTTCTCCAGGTTTGGAATGCCGAATTTGTAATAAGTGATGGAGGTTCCCACTTTTGCAATCGGACAATTGAAGCTCTAATGAAGAAGTATGGAATCAAGCATAAGGTTGCTACACCTTATCATCCCCAGACAAGTGGACAAGTGGAGCTTAGTAACCGAGAGATCAAGCGGATATTGGAGAATAGTGTAAAGCCGTCACGCAAGGATTGGAGCCAACGACTTGATGATGCACTATGGGCATATCGAACAGCATTCAAAAATCCCTTGGGGATGTCACCGTTTCGTATGGTGTACGGCAAAGCTTTTCACTTGCCTGTGGAGTTAGAACATCGAGCTTGGTGGGCGGTTCAGACTTTTAATATGGATATTGATGAGGCCGGATTACACAGGAAGTTGCAGTTGTGTGAACTTGAAGAAATCAGGAATGAGGCATATGAGTCTGCCGTGATCTATAAAGAGAAAACCAAAGCGTTCCACGACAGGATGATTCGAAAGAAAGATTTCGTTATTGGCCAAAAAGTTCTCTTATTTAATTCTAGACTTAGGTTGTTTCCAGGCAAGCTACGTTCTAGGTGGATAGGACCTTTTGTTATCACTAATATCTTTCCTTCTGGTGCAGTCATGATTAGGAGCTTGGTCAAAGGAGCTGAATGTCAGGTTAATGGTCATCGATTAAAGCCTTACTTGGAGACCATGGTGAACCACACGGTGGAGGAAGTTTCTCTCCTAGATGCTACGGCATGAGCAAGAGAAGATGATAGTCTAGGCTAAAGGACTATAAACACTTAAGCGCTGCATGGGAGGCAACCCATAGAAGGAGCCATCAACGAGAGTTTGCATATTTCTTTATCCCTCCTCTTTTATTTTCGGCTTGCTTTTAGTTTTCTTACATTGAGGACAATGTTGATTTTAAGTGTGGGGTGGGATGTCATTACTCGTTGATTTGCTATGCTTTGATATGATTTGAGTTGTTTTTAATTTTTTTAGGATTAATTTTGAATTTTTGGTTGTGTTTTCCGATTTTAGATGAACTTTTAAACATTTCTAGGTTTTTATTTCCTTAGATTCGGATTACAACTTTGTTTCTTTATTTTGTGTTTTTTTTTGTTGAGTCTTAGGTGCCTTCTAACGTGTCTAGGATGAACATATGATCTTTGATTGATTAGTTATTGAGATGAGCATAATTTCGAATATTTGAGCTTATATGTTATTTGATGGTTAATAGATATGTTGAAATTGTACGAACTTGTAGTAGATGAGGACCATTGAAACTTAGGTACAGAATGAGCATGTTCCTTACTTGTTTGATTTCATGTTACCATTGTGAGATTTTCGAGCCATATATATGTGCCTATTCTTTGGAGAGTTTACTCTGTCTATTCTTTGATATATATGACCTCATTATACACTACTTGATCGATTTATATGCCATAGATTTAATGAACTAGAGATTGCTAGAACTTACTTGTGAAACTTTCAAAAATTTTATCATAACTTGCTTTGATTTTGAAAAGGATTGTGGATCTTTCTTAGGACTATCACCACTTTATCTAAATAGCCATATATCCCTATTTTTGAGCCCTGTTTGGGACCCCTTAGTCTGAACCCCCTAGAGCCTACGTTATGCCTTTCTTGTTCACCTAAATTATCCCTTGCCTAGTATAGAATTCCTCTACCTTGTCTCGAGCTTGGCAGAGCTATCTTTTTGTGGTGATTTGAGGTGATGATTCAATACAAGTGTGGGGTTGTTCTAAAGAGTTTGTTGCCGAGATACACATGAGAAAAGAAAAAAAAAATTTCTCTCGAACTAAAAAAAAGAAAAAGAAGAAGCATGAACCGAGAGAAAAAGAAGAGAAAAAGAAAGAAGAAAAAAAAAAAAAAAAGAGTTTCAAATTGTTGAAAAGTCTCGGCCTAGATGAAGTTTTTGTGAATTTGAAGTTGTGATTTGTTTGTTGAAGGCTCAATATGTTATACTTTTAGCCTTTATTCATTTTCACAATGTTTAAAGTGAAGGATGGGTCCAACATGATGTTATTTGGCCCTTGATGGTATTTGGTGACATAAGGTGGATGTTCTTGCTCTGCTAAGTCTTGAGGATGACCTTTGTGATTCCTATACTTTGAAAATTTTTCCATGCCGAGCCTAGCCAACCTATTTTCTAAAGATCCGCATGATTCTTAAGATAAGTAAACTTTGATCTGTGGAGTCTGTTTCATGAGTAAGCATATGGTTGTGGTTCATTTGTGCATATGATTGGTATCTTTCATGAGGTTTTCGAAATCACTATTTTTTGTTATAACTCTTGTGTGGGAAAAGCTTTTAAGTATATGCCATGTTCTTGAGAAAAAAAAATATTCGGAGTGCATATCCTTTGTGAGTTGAATTTGAACTTGTTTGGAACATGTCGAGCTTAATTTCACCTTTGTTTCTGCCATGTCTTACTTGTTACATCGAAATCTCATGTTTATTAACCATTGAATTCATCATTCAATTTCGATTCTTGTGCTATTCTTGATGCTATGATGTTGAAGATCTTTGAGACAATTTTCGTTGAAGGCATTAGATTGAGTAATTGTAGTATTTTCGATATTTGTTTTGTTGTTTTTGTTTTAGTGGTTTGCTAAGGGACTAGCAAAGGTTAAGTATGGGGTTGTTGATAGGAGCACAAAGTGTGACGTTCTTAATATGTTTATACCATTTATTTACCCTTTGTTAACTCCTATTTAGTTGTTTTAGCTTTATATTTGTGTTTAGTGTTGAATAATTGCTTAATATAGAAATATGTAGTTTTTAGTATTAAAATACATAGTAATTTCGGAATTGAAGAATTTGGTGTTGAAATTGTGCTAAGTGTTGGAAACCCTTGTTTACTCAGGATTCCTGTTTGGATCAAGATTCAATCTTTCCTTGAAGCCTAGTCCATGAAGGAGAGGTCCAAACCAAGTCCAATATGGAGAAGAAGATCAAAATTCGAGAATATCCAAGCCTTGCAAATCCGGATGAAATCGGGAGAATTCCTGTGCACGGCTGTCAAGTTCAACGGACTCTCCAGGACAGCTCACAATGAATCAGAAAACGTGCCAGATATGGATAGAAAACTACGGCAGTCTAGTTTCCAAATAAATTGGAATCACCTCAATATCTATTTTCTAGAAGGAGTTATGATGCAATCATCAGACGGAGGTCATTCTGCATAAATTGAGAAGAACTAGGAATCCTAAACCAACTTGGTTTAGGCTTTGTGGCCGACTTCTCTAGGGTTTTTCCTCTATATAAAGCACGACTCCAAGGACAGAAGAACATCATCAACCCGTGCAAATAACACCAAAGCCTTTGCCGAAACTCCATCAACCTCCAAACACTACAATCTGATCCCACCTTCAGCACTCGTCCAAAGCACGTAGCCTAGGACTCCGCGCACTCAAAGAGTAGAACACGTAGGGACATTCTGAGAGTGTATTCATCTTCTACTTTCGGATTAGTATGTGTTTGTTCTTGTTTAATGTTGTTTTAGGTTTTTGCTTAAGTATGTTTCGATTCTTGTCTATGAGATAGAACCACTTTTGAACCATGTTTTGAATTTAAAGTTTTCAATTTTTAATCAATGATTTTAGGTTTTATGCCGTGAGTTTTATGTCATTATACTTTAAGATTTTCGGTGCATTCTTATATTATCATGTGTAGTTGATACAAGTAGTTGATATTGCATGTGTTAATCATCCAAAGTTCGACTTTGATACACGTAGTTGATAAGTTGCATTGTCTTTGTTTTTCACCGATTTTCTGCCTATGTTTGATTTAGTACTAGTACTTAAACACATTGATTCTTTATGTGATACGTAATTGCATGATTAGTTTATGTGTGTGACCTATAAGTAGAGCACGTAGCCGAGCTTGTTGTGTCGCGATGTTGAATGAAACCCGTAGTCTAATTCTAAGTTGGTCCATGTCATAGGAACTACGTAGGAACTTATGTGCATATCAAATTTAGGTTGTATATTTGCTCACGGTGTAGACTTAAATGAGATTAGGAATTGTCTTCTTTATTCTTACATGGTTGTTTGGTTGAGTTTGCATGATTGTTGGTTGATCACATGTATATATGTATAGAAGTAATTTAGGATTTATTTTCATTGTCTATTCCAAAATCATTAAAACTTTTAAACCTATATGCTTATTTTGGCACTTATATTAGATTAGATGGATCTACCCTGTAGTTGGATCCCCGGTTTAGAACGATCCCTGCTTGCTATATACTATAACTGATTTGTTGACAGGGTTAATTGATGCGTGTGCAAATATGTCTTATCAATCATGCTGCATCAAAACTCCACCTAGACCACGTCTAGAAGCATCACAATAGACCACATATTCTCCACTATCCGGAAGTGCCAAAACAGGAGCACTTGTCAAGCAATTCTTCAATTCTTGAAAACTTTGCTCGCACTGATCTGACCATTCAAACTTAACCCCCTTCCTGGTCAACTTTGTGAGAGGAGCAGCAATCTTTGAAAAATCTTTCACAAAGCGCCGATAATAACCTGCTAAACCCAAGAAACTACGAATCTCAGTCACAGTGGTGGGTCTTCTCCAATTCGACACTGCTTCCACCTTTTGGGGATCCACACTAATTCCTTCTGCAGAAATCACATGACCCAAGAACCCCACTTTATCTAGCCAAAACTCACACTTGCTAAACTTAGCAAATAACTGCGACTTCTCCAAAGTCCGCAATATTATTCTTAGATGCTTGGCATGCTCCTTCTCATTTCTTGAGTAAACCAAGATATCATCTATGAATACGATCACGAAACGATCAAGATATGGACTAAACACCCTATTCATGAGATCCATGAACGCCGCGGGTGCATTAGTAAGTCCAAATGGCATCACCACAAACTCATAATGACCATATCGTGATCGAAAAGCAGTCTTGGCTATGTCTCCCTCTCGGATCCGCAACTGATGATAACCCGATCTCAAATCAATCTTAGAGAAAACAGATGCACCCCTCAACTGATCAAACAAATCATCGATCCGAGGCAATGGATATTTATTCTTCACTGTGACCTGATTCAACTTTCTATAATCAATGCATAGTCTCATGGTGCCGTCTTTCTTCTTAACAAACAACACCGAAGCACCCCATGGAGACATGCTAGGCCGAATAAAACCCTTATCTACCAACTCCTGCAATTGAGTCTTCAACTCTTTCAATTCCACTGGAGCCATTCTATAAGGCGCTTGAGAGATAGGCATAGTTCCGGGAAGTAATTCTATAGAGAAATCTATCTCCCTTGCAGGAGGCAAACCAGGCAACTCCTTAGGAAAAACATCCGGAAACTCCCTTACTACTAGAATATCTTCTAATCCCACAACTCCCTTACTTGTATCCACCACATGAGCTAAAAATGCCTGACAGCCTTTACTCAACAATTTCCTTTACTCAAGCTCTACAACTTTCATGACCAACACACCACCCAATTCCAAGCCTAACTAGTCTAATCGAACGAAAACAACTTAAAAGCCCTAGAAATTTCAACTCCACATTTCTCCTTACCTAGCTCAAGAGGGAGTGAGCTGATTGGAGGAGTTGCTGCACGGGAGGAGGGCTACAAAACCGTACCAAGCTTGCCCGGATTGGTGGCCGGAGGAGAGAGTTCCGGCGAAAAGCTTCCCGACGTCTCCGGCGGGATTTCTCTTCCGGCGGGCTAGAGGCTCGAGGGCTAGACCGGGAAGGGAGAGGAGGAGATGAGGGTCCGAACTGGGGTGGAGCGGCGGTCGATGGCTGGCCGGATGACGGCAGATGGCGGCTAGACGATCCGGCAGGGGAGAGAACACGGGGGAGAGAAGAAAGAGAAAAGGGAGGAGAAGAGAAAGAGAGGAAATGGGTTGGGCCTCCTCCCCAAAACCGGTCCATCCTTTTAAACAACCTAAATCCAAAAAATAAAACACCCCGAAAAATAATACCCGAATAAAAATTACATTTTACTAGCTAAAATTTACTATTTTTACCGTCGTCGTATTTTCCTCATACGAATAATCCTCCGCACATAATCATCCCCAAAACCCCTCTAGGGACCAATTAAACTATTAACTCAATGATCGAGACGGTAAAATTCTTATTATAATCACGCTAGTAAATAAGGTAAAAATATACGGGTCGGGATGTGACAGTTACATTTGGTGTCAGAGCCTGTCCCCAGCTGGAAGTGTGCCGAGGCGGATGTCAGGCCCTAAAGGGGGGTGGATTGTGATGACCTAACTAGGCAAGCAAGCTAGTAGGTGCATCCGTCCCACATCGCCCTTGGGAGACAAATTGCTATGCTTATATCTGCAAAGCTAGCACCTTACATTGAGACGCGTTTTGGGGTGAAACCTCAAATGTAGTAGCCTGGCCCAGTCCTTTTAGATATTGTCCACTTTGGGCCAGAGATTCACTCAAAGCAGCTCGAAGTATACCGAAGAGTTATGCAGATGTCCACAGGAAAGACCTTGAGTTTCAAGTGGGTGATTGGGTGTTCTTGAAACTATCTCCTTGGAAAGGGGTAGTACATTTTGGTAAGCGTGGGAAGCTTGGACTGAGGTATATTGGGTCTTATGAGATAATAGAGTGAGTTGGTTCACTTGCTTATAGGTTACTTTTGCCTCCTAAATTATCCAGGATACATAATGTGTTTCATGTATCCATGTTTCGCAAGTATATTGCCGATCCCTCTCATGTGCTGCAAGAGTAGCCGATTCAGATTCTTGACCAAAAGGAGCAAGTGCTTTGACGCAAATCATTTCTCCTTGTTAAAATTCTGTGGAGGATTCATTAAGTAGAGGAAGCTACTTGGAAATCGGAGGAGCAAATGAGGTATTAGTATCCCTACCTCTTTGATTGACAGGTTTGTAAATTTTGAGGACGAAATTTTTATAAGGAGGGGAGAATTGTCACGCCCCGGTTCTTAAGTTATTTTACGGTTATTTACTTTGTTATTATTTTGGTCTTTTACTGTTTTAAGAAACCGTTTACTATTTAAGACTCCAAAAGTTGACTTTTGCTTCTGTTTGGAATTTGGAAAAACTTTCTTCATGAAAGTCGTAGAGGATATTGTTACGAGTTTGTAGACATGTTATGCGTTAAAATCGAAGTTAGCATGGAAAATTTATCAATTAAAAAGATAAGTTTTATTGGGGTATTATTTTAGAGTGTTAAATTTTGGAGTTAGGTTTTATTTTTGGTTGATGTTTAAGTTGGACCGGGCCAGTTTTTTTTTTTGTGAAAGCCCTCTCTCTCTCTCTCTCTTCTCTCCCGCTCCCAAGCCCTCTCCTTGCCAATTTTTCTTTCCATCCGTCCAGCCACCGTTCACCACCGCACCGGTCCCAAACAGTTGGCCTCCGACCCAGCTCCCATCCTAGACCGGTGGAAGCCTCCCTAGCGCCGCCATGAAGGAGAAATCAACCCCGAAAGGTCCGACTGTCCAAAACTTTCTGTCGCGGGAACTCGCTCCTCCGGCCACCATAGCCAAAGCCACTTGGCTCGTTGGAAAGCATTCCTCCCGTGCAGCAATCCCTCCAAAGGTTTTACTCCCTCTTGGCCTAGGTAAGGAGTTTCGAGTGTTTGAAATTCTAGGCTTTTCGTAATGTTTTCGTTCGATTGGCATATTTATGCTTGGAATTGGTTTTTGTGCTAGTTAGAAAAGTTGTAGAGGGAGTTGAGAGGAAGATGCTATCAAAATTTGGTAGCCATTGGAGGTTGCCGGAGTTGGGCTCCGGCCGCCGCTATTTGGGGGTTTTAATGGTTTTAGATGTGGAATATTAAGGGGAGGTTAATGATGTGAATTTTTTGGAATTTTGGATAGGTTTGGGATTTTTCAAAGTTTGGTATTTTGGCGGTTAATTAGGGTAGAATCCGACGGTTGAATTTCCCTTACTATTGTTTTTGAATGTTGAAATAAATGAATAGAGGTTGTGATTGGAGTTTGATGTAAATCTGATAAGCTTAACCCTAGAAAGGGTAGTGGATTAGGCGGAAGAGTTTTGGGTTATATATTGAAGTATTATTATTTTCTGAAATTGAAGTTTGGTTCTAAGCATGATTATTGTGCCAGGATTCGAGGAGACCTCACTTGAGTGACGAATTGGATTTCGTCAGGCTTATGCCTAAAGTTGTGAGTGGACTCTTGGTTTAAATAATGTGCATGAAATTGTTTATTGTTGAGTAATTTATTTTGTTGGAGTATTTGATGTCATTTTACATGACTATTTTATTCTTTGTAATGAGTTACAGAAAATGAGATTTTCGGTAAATTATAATATATTTATGAGGAGAGTATGTATATAAATGCTAGCTAGCAATATGTGTTTGTCCACCTTAATGACGTAGTATATAACCGTATTATGGTGTGACGTGAGTGTTGGACGCAAGCATAGTAGCCTTATATAAGTGTTTAATTCATATAGGGGTATGGACACATATTTATTCACCCGTCTGTCCACCTTAATGGCGTAGTGTATCACCACATTAAGGCATAATATGAGCATTGGACGCAAGCGTAGTAGCCCTATATAGATTATTATTAATTTATATAGGGAGTATGGGAGAGTGTTGATAAGTGCGTTTTTACGCCATGATCTTAATAGATTTTCACTCCCATTTACACTTTGTTTGTGCCTTAGTATGTTTGTTTTTACTTATTTTAGAGTCAAGAGGGTTTTTCTGTAGAGTTGTGGCTACTAGTCGTTTTTATACAGAAAATTGCACTTAAATGATGAAAACCGTTTTTGGACTATCACTTGGACGTTTTACCGTGATTCGTTATTGTGTTACCATGTCAGTTTTGATGTATCTTGTTTAAATGTGCAGAAGACATGTACATGAAAGTTACGTATCAAGAATCATGGTGAATGGACTCATGAATGATAATAAGTCTTTGCCCATTTTTGTGCCCGTCGTGGGACTCCTTAGTTAAACCCCTTTGAGCCTACATTATGCCTTTTCTTTCATCACCCTTAAACAAAATTCCTGAGCTTAGTATAGATTATCTTTACCTTGTTGTCAAGACTTGGCAAAGAATTTTCGACGAAGCTGTGCCGTGATGTTAAAGAACAAGTGTGGGGAAGAGTTGAAGTGTGGGGTTGATACACCATTGTTTTATATTGTTATATGCCAAAATATGTCTTGTCCGAAATAAAAAAAAATGTATTGCAAAAGAAGTTGCCGAAACAAAAGAAAAAAAAAAAGAAACAAAAGAAAAAAAAAAGAGAAGAAAAGAAATCGGCAAAAGAAAAGAAGAATTTCGGACAAGTATGAAAGAAAAAGTCTAAGGCATAAGTTTTTATGGTGTTTTCATGAATGTGGAGTTGTAATTATTTGAAGTTCCAAGAACGTTATATTTGACCTTTGTCCTGTTCATGGAGTGGAGACATAAGGAGGATGGAGTTGAAATTTGCCTAAGTCTTGTTTGATAAACACCACTCATATCCAAAAAAATTCCTACCTTATGAAACCAAGCCCCATTACAACCCTTGAGATTATTTCATGATTCTTAAGATGACTAAACTTGATTTGTGGAGAATTTCATATAAGTAAGCATATGGTTTTGGTCTATTATTGCACTTAGTTGTTAAATGAGGTTTTTCCAAGAAAAATGTTTTCTCAAAGAGCCGTTATTTCTTGAAATATGCAAGTTATTCGTTATTGATCATCTCTTCTCTTGCATAAACTTACGAGTGAAAACCATTTTTCGAGTGAAAAAAAAAAAGTGAGAGTGTACCTTGGAAAGGAGGATCAAAATTTCATTCATGTTTTACTTATAAATTTCGAAAATCTTGATTTTTCATGCTATAAGACAAGTTTATGAACTTTTGCAATTGTGCTTTCACTCGAATGTTAAAACTTGAGATTATGCGTACTTAAGAATCTGAGACAAAAATTTCTGAAGGGTATTAGAGTTATTGTTATTTTCGTTTTTGTTTTTGTGTTTACTTTCAGTTAGAGTCGGTTTGCTAAGGGACTAGCTGTAATACCCTAGATTTCATAACTGTTTTCCTTGTATTATTTCCCTTATTAATGAAGGATTATTCATGAAAATTCTTGGGTTTATGCGAAGTTGAAGTTTCAGGAGTTTATTTAAGTTGCCTTGATTTTTATAGGCCAAAAGTTGACTTTATTTTCCGTAAGTTATCTTCGAAAACATCCTTCGTGAAAGTTGTAGAGCTTGCCGTTATGAGTTCGTAGACATGTGGTACGCTTAAATCGGAAGTTGTGAGAGAAAGTTGTGGTCAAAGGAAGTAAGATTCCGGGTGTGGAAAGTGTTTAAGTGGGAAATTGTGTGTGGGTATTTTTGGAAACCCTAACTTTTAAAAGCAGTTTTCTCTCTCTCCTCACGCACCTCACTTTTTTTCTCTCTTCTTTTCTTTCCCTCTTTCCTCTCCCGAGCTTTCCCGAGGACCAACTTTCTGCCGGAGCTAGCTCCTCCTTCCGGCCGTCGTTTGGACCGCCACCGGTCCCGTTCAACTCCCACAAGGGTGCTCTTCAAGGCAGGGCAGCTGCTGCTCGGTGTGGCGCGCCGAAATCAGGGCTGTGTTGCCGAAAAGTGGACGGCTGTGCCACGGTCGGAGCAGCCGTGTACGGCGGCGACGGGGTACTTTCTTAGGTGAGTTTTGATCCTCTCCTTTCCCTGGTAGTGTTTAGGCTTGGATTGAAGCAAGTTTTTAAGGTTTTGCGGCCGGTTTTACAGTTTTGATCTTTGAAATTTCTGGTCACTGTTCGGGTGGTTTCCGGCCAGTTCCGGCCATTTTTGGGCGAAGTCTCAGGTATGAAAGTTATTCCCCTTGCTTCAAGCTTCAACTTTGCTGTTGGGAGTTTTCTCAAATTCAGAAATTTGGGGTGGCGCGTGAGGCCCACTCGCCGCCGCCTGTGGTGGCGCGTGGCGGCACGTCGGGTTGAGTTGCAGCCCTATTTTTCCCTGTGTTAGGTAGTCCTTACTGCTGTGAGCCTGTTGAGTGGTAGTATGGTTAGTTTTTAAGAAATGTTGGCATGTTAGAACGTTAAATGTGATTTTATGTTTGGTGGAGGTTTGAGTTAGGAATGGAGGATTAGAGGCAGCCTTTATGGGTCTCTAAGTTCAACAACTTTGGAAAGTTGTCATCTCTTGATTTAAGGGATAGTTAAGGGTTTTGTGTTAGCCTATAGTATTTTTAGTTACTAAGGTTTTAATTGTGTGTTTTTAGGTGGTTGTGAAGTTGTGTTTCGCTTGCTAAATTTGGTTGTGGAATTTGCAGCTGGATACTTAGGTGAGTAAATCTCACCAAGGTTCACTTTTGAACCTAAGGATATTATGGTTATATAATGATAATGAGGATGATGTTGGTTTTAATATTATGCTTTTAATTGTTTTAAAATTATATGAGCTTGATCGCCAACGGCTCATAGGTAAGATAAAAATAAGTTTTCTTTATATTGTGATGTTGAGAATAATGATGTGATATATATTATGTTATTGAGAATAATAATTGTGATCTTGTGTTGTTGTGGATAATGTTGTGAAATTTTTTATGATTGTTGGATAAATAGCCAAACCGGGTTCCAAGCCCTTTTTGGGTGATTGGTTGCGGTTAAGATGCTATTCATCATTTTTGTATTGATATTAGACAGTCAAACCGGGTTCCAAGCCTTTGGCCGGGTGATTGGTGACGGTTAGGAATAGAGCTCTAGTCCGTCTGTCAGTGTAGGTCATGGGAGATACTGCATAGTATCTGGGACCCATGGGTACACATAGTGGTGTTGTAGGTCGTGAGAGGGATTTTATTAAATATCTGGGACTCATGGGTACATCTCTTGGGTAATGTGTTTGATGTATGGTTTGAAATTTCTGATCCAATCTCTCTTATGAATATTGGATGTGATAAATGTTGTGATGTCTTTGAGTTTACTCATACGAGCTTTTTAGCTTACCGGGTTTGTTGTTTACAACCCGGTGCACCATTTCTTGGTGTAGGGGTTAGACCTGCAGGTGAGGATCAGCAGGGTTGAGATGGAGGCGTAGTGGCAGGGTTTTTTGTTGGGTTTTGGGTGTGTATTTGTATATTCTTTTGTATTCACGGGGATTGGAATTATTAAACTCATGTGAGCATTTCCTCTCTTGTTCTCAAGTTATGTAAACAAGAAAATGTAATATTTAACTCAATTTGGGGTTGTGTGTAAATTTACATTACGCATTGAGTTTATTTTCCTTGTTTTTTTTGTTGAAACAAGTTTTGAGATGTTAATATTTTAGGATATATCATGCCAAATTTTTTTGAAATTATCTTTCAAAAAAAATAGGGGCGTGACAGTTGGTATCAGAGCGAGGGTTATATATTTGGTGATAATCAATACTTCGGAGTGATGGCCCGACTGCAGCGGATCACCATCATAAACTCTTCGGTATTGATTTGTCATTGGGTATGTGAAGGGTTAGGTGTCGCCTCTAGGTTAATAGGATGTCAGAGTAGAGAGTACTTTGTTAGTGGTTTTTTTTTTAATCTTGGTGTTCCATCTTGAGTTAGTGCCTTGGTTAATAAATGTCGCATTTGACTTATACGTTGGTTTAAGTTTTATGCATGAGTTAACCAAGGTTTGTTTGATTCTTAGGTGATGGATCCTCCGCGAGGGAGAGCTAGAGGCCGATTTAGGGCCAGAGGGGCCGGTAGGGCCAGAGGGGCAGGTGGGGCCAAAGGCGGAGGTAGGGCTCCACCTGTGGATGACTTCTTTGAGGAAGAAGTAGTGTTGGAGGTGCCGGTGCCTGTTGCAGTAGATGATGGTCTACGATTAGCCAGGCTGGCTCAGGGTATCATCAGGTTAGGAGCGCCTTCCTTTCTGGGAGGTACAGACTACCTTGTAGCTGATCATTGGATAGAGGGCATTGAGACATACTTCACCATGATCACGTGTACGGAGATTGAGAAGATGCGTATTGCTGCGTTTCTTCTCAAGGATGAGGCACGGGTATGGTGGAGCGGGGTAGAGAGATCCAGAGATGTGACTGCCTTGACTTGGGAGGGGTTTGTTCAGTTCTTTCGGGAGAAGTATTTTCCTGTTACAGTGAGGGAGCAGTTGGAGCTTGAGTTCATAGCTCTAGTGCAGGGCCCGATGAGTGTCAGGTATTATGAGACCCGTTTTTCTCAGCTGTATCGTTTTGCTAGAGAGATGGATGCAGTGGATTTGGCACAGAAGTTCATTCGGGGTTTGAGGCATGAGCTCCGGAAGCTGGTGACTTCCCACCGGTTTGCTACTCTAGCAGAGGCGGTTGAGAGTGCCCTTGCAGTTGAGCAGGAGGAGGCGATGCATGAGGTAGAGAGGCATAGAGATGTTCAGGGGAAGGGCAAGGCCTTGGCTGGGAGTAGCAGTGCAGAGGACCACAGAGGTGGTTTTGGGAAGAGGCGGCGGACTCACCAGCTGGCTCCAGCTAGAGCAGCTACTGCCCCTTTTAGGGCTCCACCTATTAGGCAGGCGGCACCACTGAAGTGTTTCAACTGTGGTGAGCCGGGCCACTTCTCTTCTGCATGCACGAAGCCCAGGAGGCAGGGATGCTTCGCTTGTGGGCAGGCAGGCCATTTTGCTAGGGATTGCACCCGACCTCGGGCTGGAGGGCAGGGTGTTCAGCAGAGACCATTACTTCCAGCGCCAGCTAGAGTTTATGCCATCGGTCAGCGTGGTGCAGGAGTGGAAGGTAGCATTCTTGTTTTTGATCTGCTTGCTTCAGTGCTGTTTGATATGGGGGCAACCCATTCCTTCATATCTAGCTCGGTGGTGAGGGCATTAGGCTTGACTCCGACACCGCTTACTAGATCCTTATGTGTTTCTTCGCCTCTCGGTGTTTCTATTGAGCTTGGCACTTTGTGTGAAGCATGCCTTATAGTGATTAGTGGTAGAGAGTTCCTTGCTTCTCTCATTGTGATTCCAGATCGCTCCTATGATGTTATTTTGGGAGTGGATTGGCTAAGGTCAAATCATGCTATGATTGACTGTTTTGATATGGTGGTGTCATTCCACATTCCTGGACAGCCAAGTTTTCGCTATCGTTGTAATAGGTCGGACACTGCCATGTGGGAAAGAGTGTTGGCACACATTGAGGCTACCGATAGTACCGTGGGTATTGCGGATATTGCAGTGGTCTTTGAGTTTTATGATGTGTTCCAGGAGATTCCGGGATTACCTCCTAAGAGGGTAGTGGAGTTTGCTATCGATGTGGTACCAGGTACTTCACCGGTATCAAAGACTCCTTATCAAATGGGGAGAATTGAACTTCAGGAGTTGAAGGTTCATATTGAGGGTCTTCTTGAGCAGGGATTCATTAGACCTAGCACCTCGCCTTGGGGTGCACCAGTTTTGTTTGTGAGGAAGAAGGATGATACACTCCGATTGTGTGTGGACTATCGGGAGTTGAATAAGGTGACCATCAAGAATAGGTATCCCTTACCTAGGATTGATGATTTGTTTGATCAGCTTAGAGGTGCTACGGTATTCTCTAAGATTGACCTGAGGTCCGGTTATCACCAGTTGAGGGTGAAGGAGGAGGATATTCTGAAGACCGCATTCAGGTCTAGATATGGGCATTATGAGTTCATTGTTATACCTTTTGGTCTAACCAATGCCCCTGCTGCTTTTATGGATTTGATGAACTGCATGTTCAGTCCTTATTTGGATGTGTTTGTAGTAGTATTTGTGGATGATATTTTGATTTACTCCAAGACTTTGGAGGATCATGATAGGCATCTACGGATTGTACTACAGGTTCTTAGGGAGGCCAAGTTGTATGCAAAGTTTGGGAAGTGTGAGTTTTGGAAGGAAGAGGTCAGGTTCCTTGGTCATGTGGTATCAAAGGAGGGGATTTCGGTGCATCCCTCTAAGGTGGAGGCGGTGTTGAATTGGAGTCGTCCCACTACTCCTACGGAGATCCGTAGTTTTCTTGGGTTGGCAGGATACTACCGGAGATTTATTGAGGGATTTTCTTGCATTGCCTCTTCTTTGACCAAGTTGACAAAGAAGGATGCCAAGTTTGTGTGGACCGAAGAGTGTGAAAAAGCTTTTGAGGAGCTGAAGACTAGGTTGACTACCGCCCCAGTGTTGGTCATTCCTATTAGTGGTGTTGGCTATGTTATTTATAGCGATGCATCTCATCGGGGTTTGGGTTGTGTGTTGATGCAGCTTGGCGGTGTTGTGGCTTATGGCTCTAGACAGTTGAAGATTCATGAGAAGAATTACCCCACTCATGACCTAGAGTTAGCCGCGGTAGTTTTTGCCTTGAAGATTTGGAGGCATTACTTGTATGGAGAGAAGTTCAAACTCTTTTCTGATCATAAGAGTTTGAAGTATTTATTCTCTCAGAAAGATTTGAACATGAGGCAAAGAAGGTGGATGGAGCTCCTTAAGGACTATGACTTCACTTTGGAGTATCACCCTGGGAAAGCCAATGTAGTGGTGGATGCATTGAGCAGGAAGCCTAGGGGTATAGTCGCTTCTATGATGGTGCAGGAGTGGCTCATGTTGGAGACTGCTTCTGAGTTTGGCATTCTTCCATCGGGCAAGGAGCAGGGGATCTTCCTTGGAAGCGCATCTGTGTAGCCCACCTTGATTTCCAGGATTATCCAGGGCCAGGCACATGACGAGTTCTCACGTGCTAAGGTGGCGGAGTTAGTGGTGGACTTGTTAGATGATTGTCCTTCTGAGTGGTCAGTTGGATTAGATGGTGGATTGAGGTATAGATGGAGATTATGTGTTCCCGATAGTTGTGATCTCAAGGGAGAAATCCTATGGGAGGCACATCGATCTCGTTATACGGTGCACCCAGGGAGCACCAAGATGTATAAAGGCATGCGTAGGCAGATTTGGTGGAATGGGATGAAGAAAGATGTAGCAGAGTATGTGTCCAAGTGCCTCACTTGTCAGCAAGTGAAGGCGGAGCATCAGAGGCCCGGAGGCTTGTTGCAGCCATTATCTATTCCTACTTGGAAATGGGAGCAGATTTCCATGGACTTTGTGACTGGACTGCCTAAGTCCAAGATTGAACATGATGCTACATGGGTGATTGTGGACCGTTTGACGAAGTCAGCGCATTTCCTTCCTGTGTCGATGTCGTACACTGTAGATGCCTTATGCAAGTTGTATGTGAAGGAGATAGTGAGACTTCATGGAGTGCCTACTTCGATTGTTTTAGATCGAGACCCCCGATTTACTTCAAAGTTTTGGGGTGGCTTTCAGAAAGCCATGGGTACTACCTTAGACATGAGTACAACATTTCACCCTCAGACTGATGAGCAGACCGAGCGGGTGAATCAGGTGTTAGAAGATATGCTGAGGGCTTGTGTCTTGGACTTCAAGGGAGGTTGGGAGGATCACCTCCAATTGATTGAGTTTGCCTACAATAATAGCTATCACTCTAGTATCGGCATGGCACCATATGAGGCACTCTATGGGAGGCCGTGTAGATCACTTATTTGTTGGGCGGAGGTGGGTGATAATGAGCTGTTGGGTCCTGATATTGTTCAAGAGATGACTGAGAAAGTCTCTATTATCAAAGATAGGATCCGAACAGCACAAAGCAGGCAAAAGAGCTATGCCGACTTGAAGAGGAGGCAAGTAGAGTTTGATGTTGGGGATCTTGTGTTCTTGAAGGTCTCACCTATGAAAGGGGTGGTGAGATTTGGCAAGAAGGGGAAGTTGGCTCCTAGGTATGTGGGGCCTTTTGAGATTTTGGAGAAAGTAGGAGATTGGGCTTATCGGCTTGCCTTACCTCCTACCATGTCCGGGGTGCACAATGTGTTTCATGTGTCCTTATTGAGGAAGTATGTTCCAGATGCATCTCATGTAATTGATTATAGTTCTATCAAGGTGAATGCGGATGCAACCTTTGTTGTTGGTCCGGTTCGAATCTTGGATAGATCAACCAAGAGGCTTAGAAGGAAGGTGGTCGATTTGGTTAAGGTGTGTTGGAGTCACCATGATGAGGGTGATGCATCTTGGGAGTTAGAGTTGGATATGAGGGCTGAGTACCCCAAGTTGTTTTTGGATTAGTATCTTTGAATTTCGGGGCGAAATTCCTTTAAGGGGGGTAGATTGTAATACCCTAGATTTCATAAATGTTTTCCTTGTATTATTTCCCTTATTAATGAAGGATTATTCATGAAAATTCTTGGGTTTATGCGAAGTTGAAGTTTCAGGAGTTTATTTAAGTTGCCTTGATTTTTATAGGCCAAAAGTTGACTTTATTTTCCGTAAGTTATCTTCGAAAACTTCCTTCGTGAAAGTTGTAGAGCTTGTCGTTATGAGTTCGTAGACACGCGGCACGCTTAAATCGGAAGTTGTGAGAGAAAGTTGTGGTCAAAGGAAGTTAGATTCCGGGTGTGGAAAGTGTTTAAGTGGGAAATTGTGTGTGGGTATTTTTGGAAACCCTAAATTTTAAAAGCAGTTTTCTCTCTCTCCTCACGCACCTCACTTTTTTTCTCTCTTCTTTTCTTTCCCTCTTTCCTCTCCCGAGCTTTCCCGAGGACCAACTTTTTGCCGGAGCTAGCTCCTCCGTCCGGCCGCCGTTTGGACCGCCATCGGTCCCGTTCGACTCCCACAAGGGTGCTATTCAAGGCAGGGCAGCTGCTGCTTGGTGTGGCGCGTCGGAATCGGGGCTGTGTTGCCGGAAAGTGGGCGGCTGTGCCACGGTCGGAGCAGCCGTGTACGGCGGCGACGGGGTACTTTCTTAGGTGAGTTTTGATCCTCTCCTTTCCCTGGTAGTGTTTAGGCTTGGATTGAAGCAAGTTTTTAAGGTTTTAAGGCCGGTTTTGCAGTTTTGATCTTTGAAATTTCTGGTCACTGTTCGGGCGGTTTCTGGCCAGTTCCGGCCATTTTTGGGTGAAGTCTCATGTATGAAAGTTATTCCCCTTGCTTCAAGCTTCAACTTTGTTGTTGGGAGTTTTCTCAAATTCGGAAATTTGGGGTGGCGCGTGAGGCCCACTCGCCGCCGCCTATGGCGGCGCGTGGCGGCGCGTCGGGTTGAGTTGCAGCCCTATTTTTCCCTGTGTTAGGTAGTCCTTACTGCTGTGAGCCTGTTGAGTGGTAGTATGGTTAGTTTTTAAGAAATGTTGGCATGTTAGAACGGTAAATGTGATTTTAGGTTTGGTGGAGGTTTGAGTTAGGAATGGAGGATTAGAGGCAGCCTTTATGGGTCTCTAAGTTCGACAACTTTGGAAAGTTGTCATCTCTTGATTTAAGGGATAGTTGAAGGTTTTGTGTTAGCCTATAGTATTTTTAGTTACTAAGGTTTTAATTGTGAGTTTTTAGGTGGTTATGAAGTTGTGTTTCGCTTGCTAAATTTGGTTGTGGAATTTGCAGCTGGATACTTAGGTGAGTAAATCTCACCAAGGTTCACTTTTGAACCTAAGGATATTATGGTTATATAATGATAATGATGATGATGTTGGTTTTAATATTATGCTTTTAATTGTTTTAAAATTATATGAGCTTGATCGCCAACGGCTCATAGGTAAGATAAAAATAAGTTGTTGAAAATAATAATGATGTGATATATATTATGTTGTTGAGAATAATAATTGTGATCTTGTGTTGTTGTGGATAATGTTGTGAAATTTTTTATGATTGTTGCATAAATAGTCAAACCGGGTTCCAAGCCATTTTTGGGTGATTGGTTGCGGTTAAGATGCTATTTATCATTTTTGTATTGATATTAGACAGTCAAACTGGGTTCCAAGCCTTTGGCCGGGTGATTGGTTACTGTTAGGAATAGAGCTCTAGTCCGTCTGTCAGTGTAGGTCATGGGAGATACTGTATAGTATCTGGGACCCATGGGTACACATAGTGGTGTTGTAGGTCATGAGAGGTATTTTATTAAATATCTGGGACTCATGGGTACATCTCTTGGGTAATGTGTTTGATGTATGGTTTGAAATTTCTGATCCAATCTCTCTTATGAATATTGGATGTGATAAATGTTGTGATGTCTTTGAGTTTACTCATACGAGCTTTTTAGCTTACCGGGTTTGTTGTTTACAACCCGGTGCACCATTTCTTGGTGTAGGGGTTAGACCTGCAGGTGAGGATCAGCAGGGTTGAGATGGAGGCGTAGTGGCAGGGTTTTTTGTTGGGTTTTGGGTGTGTATTTGTATATTCTTTTGTATTCACGGGGATATGAATTATTAAACTCATGTGAGCATTTCCTCTCGTGTTCTCAAGTTATGTAAACAAGAAAATGTAATATTTAACTCAATTTGGGGTTGTGTGTAAATTTACATTATGCATTGAGTTTATTTTCCTTGTTTTTTTTTGTTGAAACAGGTTTTGGGATGTTAATATTTTAGGATATATCATGCCAAATTTTTTTTGAAATTATCTTTCAAAAAAAATAGGGGCGTGACACTAGCAAAGCTTAAGTGTGGGGTAGTTTGATAAGTGCGTTTTTACGCCATGATCTTAATGTATTTTCACCCCCATTTACACTTTGTTTGTGCCTTAGTATGTTTTTTTTTACTTATTTTAGAGTCAAGAGGGTTTTTCTGTAGAGTTGTGGCTACTAGTCGTTTTTATACAGAAAATTGTACTTAAATGATGAAAACCGTTTTTGGACTATCACTTGGACGTTTTACCGTGATTCGTTATTGTGTTACCTTGTCAGTTTTGATGTATCTTGTTTAAATGTGCAGAAGACAGGTATATGAACGTTACGTATCAAGAATCATGGTGAATGGACTCATGAATGACAACAAGTGAGGCCACGGAAAAGGAAGGAACACTTCTAGACATTGTTTTTGGTCTCGGACAGAATCTGCCAGAAAACGTACATCTAATTCGGAAAATCATATCTCGAGATCTGAGGGGAGTTAGAAGGCGTGCCACATATGGAATTAAAGCTGTGTATGTTTATTTTTCAACTCCACTTGGATCGCAGCAATCAGAGTTGAGGCGAAGATGTTATGATGAAAACAGTGGACAGAGGTCAGGCTGCAAAACTGGGCAGAAACTGCCTTAGTTGTCAAACGAGTTTTTGGAGATGATTCTTCAACAAAAGGGCTTCCCAAATTTGACAAGAGGTGTATCAAGAGCCTAATGGAGTGTTGGGAAGCTGAACAAAAGGAGAAAATTCGAAGAAGCATCAAGGCAGCCTTGTTTTGGTTAAGTCAAGGTTTCCCGGTCAAACCGGGAAAGCTTGACCTTGCCAAACTCATCACTGCTTTTGGCTGCCATCGAAACCCAAGATTTCGTACATGAGGCCTACATGGATGCATAAACATGTAGGAAGGTCCAAGGAATCAGAAGATGGAGTCCAAATTCGGATACACAAGCTGCATTGAAGAAGGAATCATTGAGCAAACAGGAAAGAGAGTTGGAATAGGACTGCCTTTCCTTTGCCGATGCAGCTAGGGTTTCTCTATAGGTTTTCTGTATAAATAGGGCTGTTGTATGCATATTTGTGGAGTCCTTCAATTGTTTTAAGTTCTACCAAGCCTAAACTCTACCTAAAAACCCTCCTTTACACAGCAAACACAAGCACAGCCGAACCATTCCTTGCCGCACAGCCATCTTTGCCGACTGCCTCCACTGCCATCTTCCACCAATTTCCCTTTCAACCTTGCCGAACCTTATAGGTAGGTTAAAGATGAAGACATCCATGGTTTGTGTTTGTAATTACTGTGTAAGAACTTTGAGTTTATTGATAAATATTTTCTGGTTTTTGGTTTTATATGATATGTGTGATTGTATGATCTTCTTTGTGACTTGATTATGATTGTACATGTTGTGTAACGGTTTAGTATGCATGTTAGGATTATTAAAGAAGTAAAGAATCTGTGTTTATGTGTTTAGTAATTGTTAGGTTAATTAATCCTCACCTGATCACGTAATCGAACCCTAGGTTAATTCAAAGTACACGAGTTAGCCATTAGGGGGGAGTTTAATATGCCGTGGTATTCTAGGTCGAGTTGAGCACAAAGACAACTCGGTTCTAGGTGCTGCATAGGGTAGGCAGGGTGAGTGATTTGCATGGGTTCGAGGATGGGTGACGCCATTGCTAACGAGCATGTCTCCAACGACTCGTGGACGGTAAGTGTTGCTTGATTAGATTGAGCGCAAAGACAATTTAGTTAAGTAGTCACATAGTTTTTTATTGAGTGCAAAGACAACCTTAAACACATGAGAAGTCTTAAGGGTTGGAACTAACTTGCAATTGTGAAAACATAGATAAGATAATTTAACCTTTCATAAAAATACTTGCATGCTAATCGGAGTTTATTTGTGAAATGCTTACAACATTGAAGTGACCAAACTTTGTAATTATTTGCCTTTGTTTTATTTTCTTTATTTTCTACCGATTTCAATCCCCCATTTTATTCTTTATGTATATATTGTGTGAATATTTCTAATGACTTTGTTTTGCAGAATAAATTCTTCCCTAGTGTCCCCGGCTAGAACGATACCCTACTTACATGTACTACAACTACAGAGTTTTAAATTGCACTAACGTCATCTTTTGACAGGTCAATTTTTGGCGCCGTTGCCAGGGACGCTAAAAATGATTTATTTATGTATTTATGTATATTATGACTAACTATTTTTCTGTTTTATAGGTACATTGCCGAGCTTGGCATGCTATGCCGAGCTTATTTGCATATATATTGCCGAGCTTGTATACATGTATCTATGTGTTTATATGTAAAACGTTTTTGTAAAAATTCCATAAGTAGGCCGACATGTTATTGAGTTTAGAGTGCTTATATGGTTTGTTGTTTTGGTGTGTCTAAAGTGAAACATGTAGGTGGAGCCACTTGTGTTAATCTTAGCCTAAACCCCTCTTTTGAGCGATGCTTCTTCGAGTCCTTGACTCTTAAAGGCAACTTAGCTTGTTTGAGGTTGAGGGCGGCTTAGTTAGGCACAAGTAGAACGGTCTAGTAATTGATGTTTATTTTAGTATTGAGTGTTACTATTCATAGACAAGGAGCTCAGGTTTGTTTAACTGGATCTCTAGGCCCATTGCGTTGATGATCATTCTCGGTGAGTGAGTCAGGGCGTGGTGTCCACTAACGAGTCCTGCCTGTCTCTCTTGTGAGGGGGTAAACCCACGTGAATGTTAGCACCACTTATTCAAAAAAATTCCTACCTTATGAAACCAAGCTGTCACGCCCCAATTTTTCGAAGGATAAATTTCAAAAGATTGGGCATGATATAACTCAAAATTAAGACTACATGACCTGCTCAACAAATCCCTACCAAACTTAAATACTGGAAATGTAAATGTCAATAAAACTCATCGACTGAGTTAAACATTACATCTCTTTATTTACAACTTCAAAAGTCTAGTAAAAAGAAGATGCTCACACGAGCTTAAAACACTTACATAATATACAAATAAAATGTACATCATCTAAACCCCAGCCACTATGCCTCTGCCTCAACCCTGTTGAACAACATCTGCAAGTCTAACCCCTACACCATGAATTGGTGCACCGGGTTTTAAACAACAAACCCGGTACGCTAAAAAGCTCATATGAGTAATTCTCAAAATAAACTCCACATTTATCACAGTCCAACACTTAAACACATCCAATTAAATTTTGATAAATGAATAAAAACCACACGTTGACAAGACATGTACTCATGAGTCCCAGATATTTAGAAAATACCCCTCATGACCTACAATAACAATATGTGTACCCATGGGTCCCAGATACCTTCAAGTATCTCCCATGACCTACACTAACAGACGGACTAGAGCTCTATTCCAAACCGTATCCAATCACCCGGCCAAAGGCTTGGAATCCCGGTTTGACTGTCTAATATCACATCACAAAATAATAATAGCGTCATAACCTTAACCAATCACCCGATTAAAGGCTTGGAACCCAGTTTGACTATCTACACAACAATTCACAAAAGAGTAGAATCATCATAACCGCAACCAATCACCCGATTAAAGGCTTGGAAACCCGGTTTGACTATCTAACTTGTTTTAACTTACCTATGAGCCGTTGGCGATCAAGCTCATATATTTTTAAAACAAACAATAACCAATTCTTTAATTCAACATCATCAACAACATCATCATCATCACAATCATCCTCATAAAAATCATCATCATCAAAATCACCATCACGTTCATCATCATAATAATCACATAATAATTATCATCATATCATCAACATTTCCATCAACATCATCATTAATCTCATCATCCTAATCGTCATAATAACAATTATCATCATCAAAATCAACATCACAATCATCAACAAAATAAATAGGCCACAAAGTGGACCTTAGTGAGATTTTACTCACCTTAACTCCCGCTGCGTCTTCATAAGCACAAACGCAAGCATATCACACAAAACCACACCACAAGTCACCTATTAACAAAATGTTAACCTTAGTAACTAAGAAAGCAACATTATCCGACTCGAACCGAAACTCAAGTCCTAACCCACAAACTTGTCACTTGAGACAAAACCTCTCCCTATAACTCAAAAAAGGTCGCTTGAACATCCTACATAACTTAGAAAACCACAAACCAGATTTCTAAAATCAGATATACTCAAAATGGAAACCGAACAAAACCTAGCATGCATCATCGGTAACCAAAACCTATAAACCACATAACAACATGATTGTATCAACAAGTACTACCTAACCAACAACACAAACACCACAACCACCTACGGACGCGCCGCCACCGCTGCCCCTAGAGACTGCGCGTGGGCCCCACACGCCACCCCACTGACCTTCGAAAACGGACAAACTTCCAACACCAAAAATATAGCTCAGAGCAAGGAGAGCAACTTCCATACCTGAGGTCGAAACCAAATCGGCCGGGAAGTCACCGGAAACTCGCCGGAAAGATTGGGATCCACCACCACCACTCTCCGCCGTGAGTTGGGCTTCAATACCACCAGGGATCGAACAAGGACGTCCAACACTTCATATCCCGACCGTTTCCAAGCTGCGTCGCCGTCGCCGGAGGTAGGAAACCGATCGGGTTGCAAACCAGGTCGCCCGCCCTCACTGTGGTGCTCGGCTTGCAAGGCTCAGCTCGGGTCATCCTCATCCACCAACACAGGGAAGATTGCGCTGCCAAGGAGGAGCGATTCCGAACGGTGTCGTCGCCTGGGTCGGCCGGAGATGGCTGGAAAATCCAGGTCGGGTCAACCGGGTCCGGGTCAGGTCAGCTGAGAAACTTGGGTTCTCTCGGGGTCAGGGATAGAGAAGAAAGGGGAAGAAAGAAATTCTGGAAAAATAATAGAACCCAAAACGAAAAATTTCTATTTAACCTAAAAATTACTGAAAAGCCACAACTTCTGCTGACCATAACTTTCTCATACGAAGTCCGTTTTACGAATGCCACATGTCTACAAACTCGTATCGTCGTGCTCTACAACTTCCGTGAAGGAAGTTTCTCGAGAAACCTAACAGATTAGAAAGTCAACTCTTGACCTTTCAGAACCATAAAACCGGTTCAGGCAATCTATGCATCTGAACCCTTCCGCTCTTCCTTCAAACTTCAAAACACACTAACTTCTAACTCAAAAAAATTCATAAATAAAATTAGAAACTAATATCAAATTTCCGGGGTATTACACAAGCCCCATTACAACCCTTGAGATTATTTCATGATTCTTAAGATGACTAAACTTGATTTGTGGAGAATTTCATATAAGTAAGCATATGGTTTTGGTCCATTATTGCACTTAGTTGTTAAATGAGGTTTTTCCAAGAAAAATGTTTTCTCAAAGAGCCGTTATTTCTTGAAATATGCAAGTTATTCGTTATTGATCATCTTTTCTCTTGCATAAACTTATGAGTGAAAACCATTTTTCGAGTGAAGAAAAAAAAAGAGAGTGTACCTTGGAAAGGAGGATCAAAATTTCATTCATGTTTTACTTATAAATTTCGAAAATCTTGATTTTTCATGCTATAATACAAGTTTATGAACTTTTGCAATTGTGCTTTCACTCGAATGTTAAAACTTGAGATTATGCGTACTTAAGAATCTGAGACAAAAATTTCTTCAGGGTATTAGAGTTATTGTTATTTTCGTTTTCATTTTTGTTTTTACTTTCAGTTAGAGTCGGTTTGCTAAGGGACTAGCAAAGCTTAAGTGTGGGGTAGTTTGATAAGTGCGTTTTTACGCCATGATCTTCATGGATTTTCACCCCCATTTACACTTTGTTTGTGCCTTAGTATGTTTGTTTTTACTTATTTTAGAGTCAAGAGGGTTTTTCTGTAGAGTTGTGGCTACTAGTCGTTTTTATACAGAAAATTGCACTTAAATGATGAAAACCGTTTTTGGACTATCACTTGGACGTTTTACCGTGATTCGTTATTGTGTTACCTTGTCAGTTTTGATGTATCTTGTTTAAATGTGCAGAAGACAGGTATATGAACGTTACGTATCAAGAATCATGGTGAATGGACTCATGAATGACAACAAGTGAGGCCACGGAAAAGGAAGGAACACTTCTAGACATTGTTTTTGGTCTCGGACAGAATCTGCCAGAAAACGTACATCTAATTCGGAAAATCATATCTCGAGATCTGAGGGGAGTTAGAAGGCGTGCCACATATGGAATTAAAGCTGTGTATGTTTATTTTTCAACTCCACTTGGATCGCAGCAATCAGAGTTGAGGCGAAGATGTTATGATGAAAACAGTGGACAGAGGTCAGGCTGCAAAACTGGGCAGAAACTGCCTTAGTTGTCAAACGAGTTTTGGGAGATGATTCTTCAACAAAAGGGCTTCCCAAATTTGACAAGAGGTGTATCAAGAGCCTAATGGAGTGTTGGGAAGCTGAAAAAAAGGAGAAAATTCGAAGAAGCATCAAGGCAGCCTTGTTTTGGTTAAGTTAAGGTTTCCCGGTCAAACCGGGAAAGCTTGACCTTGCCGAACTCATCACTGCTTTTGGCTGCCATCGAAACCCAAGATTTCGTACATGAGGCCTACATGGATGCATAAACATGTAGGAAGGTCCAAGGAATCAGAAGATGGAGTCCAAATTCGGACACACAAGCTGCATTGAAGAAGGAATCATTGAGCAAACAGGAAAGAGAGTTGGAATAGGACTGCCTTTCCTTTGCCGATGCAGCTAGGGTTTCTCTATAGGTTTTCTGTATAAATAGGGCTGTTGTATGCATATTTGTGGAGTCCTTCAATTGTTTTAAGTTCTACCAAGCCTAAACTCTACCTAAAAACCCTCCTTTACACAGCAAACACAAGCACAGCCGAACCATTCCTTGCCGCACAGCCATCTTTGCCGACTGCCTCCACTGCCATCTTCCACCAATTTCCCTTTCAACCTTGCCGAACCTTATAGGTAGGTTAAGGATGAAGACATCCATGGTTTGTGTTTGTAATTACTGTGTAAGAACTTTGAGTTTATTGATAAATATTTTCTGGTTTTTGGTTTTATATGATATGTGTGATTGTATGATCTTCTTTGTGACTTGATTATGATTGTACATGTTGTGTAACGGTTTAGTATGCATGTTAGGATTATTAAAGAAGTAAAAAATCTGTGTTTATGTGTTTAGTAATTGTTAGGTTAATTAATCCTCACCTGATCACGTAATCGAACCCTAGGTTAATTCAAAGTACACGAGTTACCCATTTGGGGGGAGTTTAATATGCCGTGGTATTCTAGGTCGAGTTGAGCACAAAGACAACTCGGTTCTAGGTGCTGCATAGGGTAGGCAGGGTGAGTGATTTGCATGGGTTCGAGGATGGGTGACGCCATTGCTAACGAGCATGTCTCCAACGACTCGTGGACGGTAAGTGTTGCTTGATTAGATTGAGCGCAAAGACAATTTAGTTAAGTAGTCACATAGTTTTTTGTTGAGCGCAAAGACAACCTTAAACACATGAGAAGTCTTAAGGGTTGGAACTAACTTGCAATTGTGAAAACATAGATAAGATAATTTAACCTTTCTTAAAAATACTTGCATGCTAATCGGAGTTTATTTGTGAAATGCTTACAACGTTGAAGTGACAAAACTTTGTAATTATTTGCCTTTGTTTTATTTTCTTTATTTTCTGCCCTATTTCAATCCCCCATTTTATTCTTTCTGTATATATTGTGTGAATATTTCTAATGACTTTGTTTTGCAGAATAAATTTTTCCCTAGTGTCCCCCGCTAGAACGATACCCTACTTACATGTACTACAACTATAGGGTTTTAAATTGCACTAACGTCATCATTTGACAGGTCAAGTGTAAATACATACATATTTTGATATATATATATATATATATATATATATATATATATTAGCCTGAGAGGCTCCAATTTATTGAATTTTGGAGATTGGCCGAAGCTAGTCATGTAATTGCCTGTTTGTGAGTAGAAAGTTTTGAGCTGTCACATGCAGCATATTTTCTATGGAAATTTAAATGGGGAAATCATAAATATTTCCATTAAATTCATGTTTGTCCACTCACTCTAACATTTTTAAATGTTTTCCCCTGGGCCATTCGTTTTAAAAATGCCCAGTTTGCAGGTTAGTATAGTTGAGGTCGGGCGTACATGACGAAGAGGCATAGTCAATAGTATAGTTTCTGCTCAATTTTATACTTTTAATCCCTTTCCTCTCAAATAGAGTTGCTCTGAACTATGCTCCGGCTGCCGCTGTCGGCGGAGCCGCCACTGTTTGGGGGATTTTTAGGGTTTTAGATGTGAAATATTAAGGGGAGTTTAATGAAGTGTAGTTTGGAATTTTTTGAGTAGTTTTGGATAGGTTTCGGATTTTGTCTAGGATGTGTAATTTATGGCGGTTAATGAGTTAAAAGGCAGTCGTGGGTTAAATATTGTTAGGACTGTGGAGGGTGATTTTGAGGATGTCGGAAATGGTGGTGAAGTATGGTTTTAAGCTAATTTAAGATTAAGGACGTTAGGATTGGACGAGCGTGCGAAGCTCACTTGTATTTCTGCCTATTTTTTTAAGCCTCGGAATTTTAGTTGAGGATTTAAATTATATTTTTGGAACTGAACGTGAGGAGGCTCGAGCGAAGGAGGCCTCTGACCGACATCAGGCTTAGGCCTAATTTGTAAGTGGACTTTTGTTTTAAATAATATGCATGCAATTGTTTTGGTTGAGCAAATTATTTTGTCTGAGCATTTGACGTCATTTTATTTGACGATTTTATGTATTTTGGAGAATTACCGAGAATGGGATTTTCAGTAAATTATAAATATTTCTATGAGGAGAGTATGTATAAATGTTAACTAGCCATATGTGTCTGTCCACCTTAATGACATAAAATATAATTTCATTCTGGTGTGACGTGAGCGTTGGACGTAAGCGTAGTAGCCCTATATGAGTGTTTAATTCATATAGGGGGTATGGACACATATTATTACACGTGTCTGTCGACCTTAATGTAGCATCGCATTAAGGCGTGACGTGAGGGTACGAATCGTGTCAAGTAAAGGAGTTATTTAGCCATTAGTTATCATACCATGAGGATTACGTTGGACCTAACCAAGGTAATAAGCTTAGGAATACTAAAAGACACACAAGAAAAATAAAATAAAGACAAAGAAAATTATAAACAAACACTCAAGGCACCAAGCCTTGGTAATGCTCGGCCTAGCTCGCACTAAGGCTAATCAAGACCACTAACTTGTAACCCCAAGGGTGATTATACACAAATGAGTCGATAGTTGAAAAGAAGTTGAATTGGGGATTAGCTAAATTAATACAAACTACAATGAAAACTAAACAACTAACTAACAAGCTAGAAAGTAAATTTGGTTTTTCAAATCAATGGGGACATGGGAGTGTCGGGTGATCCACACTAACCCTCTTGCAAATATTGACGCCAATCTCATAAATGCATGCATTCTCTAATGTGTCAAGTCTCGTATCTAATACCGGTTAGGGCTACTAGACCCATTATCCTTACGGTGTATCGATTATGCCGGTTAAGGCCACAATCAACTCTCTAATTTAGGCACTACGCCGGTTAAGGCCGTAATATCTAGATTAGAGGCATAGAGTGCAAGATAATAGAGACCCTAGTAAGCTTAGCTACAATTAAGCTAGCTAATGGTTACCATGTTTAAATCCTAGATGCCACAAGACTAACAAGTAGTCAACTTATTAATCTACTCATCACAATTGCCCACAACATAATTTCAAAGGGAGACTAAGCCTAGAAACAAGCTTCTAAGGACCAATAAATTCGGATTCAAAGCATACACAATGGAAATTGCATGTATTAAAATTAAAGCATCAATATCATTACAAGATGAGTTAAGGCTTCACAACCCTAACTCCCAAAATCAAACTACTCACTACCCATTAACAAATACATCATCAAATACATAAGAAATTGAGAGAAGGGTTAGAGAAAAGAGGAACACAAGTTAGATTCACAAATTGCTATAAGCAATCATGAACCCACTTGATATTAAGTCTCCTCTCTATACCAAAATCAAAATCCTTTGAGTTGGTGAAGCTTTGATGATGTTGGTGAGAGCTTCTTCTTAATCTCTTTTGAAGATGAAGTGGTCTTGAGGAGAATGATGGCCTTGAGGTGAATGGTGTTGAGATGAAAATGGAAGTATGAAAACTGGGAGAGACCGGTGAAAATGAGGTGAAGTGGTGCGGCTGCCTTTATGCGGCTCTCTCTTTCTTATCCTCTGTGTGCTCTCTTCTCCTTTCTCTGCTCTGCCCCCCCCCCCCCCCCTTCTTTCTCCTCTGTGTCTAAAAGGAATATATATAGCTCAAGGGTGAGAGGATCAGCTGCTCTCTATAGAGAGAGGAGAGATGGTTTGATGGTGATGTGTCAAGCCATCATTGGCTCAAGTTGTGCACCACATGAGATGAAGAACATGGCTGCACGTTCTTGAGCTTAATTAAGCTATTAAGCTTAATTGTATAATCAACTACTTAAACTTAATTTGTATAATTGAGATATCCACAGTTTCGTTATTTTGCTTAAAACTCTAATTTGCTCAACTTCCACACGTCTTTTCTTCTCAATTCTGCAACTCTGCTTATTTTCTACAAAATAAACAAAATAAGATTAGCTATATCGTAAATAACTCGAATATTAGCTTAATTCATATGTTTGGAATGTAATTAAGTATATTAAAATACACGTAATCACACCCCCACACTTGAACTTTGCTTGCCCTCAAGCAAATTAAATGAAAAATAATCCGAAAACTACTACGTAGTGGTGCCAGCTTTTCCAACCTTCGAGATCCACATTGTGTCAATGACAAGGAATCAGTTGAGCAATGTCTAGGTCTCTCAAATTTAAAAGACAATTAATACGCGACATGTAAAAAATGCTTATGTGCTAGCCATATGTCAAACCAATCTACGACAAGTAAGTACAACATACTAAACTTAGACTAACCGCTAAACTCACAAGAATGCACTAAATATTTCTGCTCAAGTGTTTAGGGCTAAATGTGTTTCACTCAAATACAATTTTGCAAATTAGGTCCCCATAGGCTTGCTCTTCAACCTCATCTCCGCTAGGTAGCTTCAAGAGGTCTTTTATCTGGTTGTAACAAGGCTAAGGGCAAGTGGCTATAAGAAATGAAGGATAAGGGAACACAAAGTCCATGGAAATCAATGAAGCAACTCTCTTGTAGAGATCATAGACTTTTCACTTCTGAATGATAGCTTACTCACTCTAAATACACAATGTACAACCCACTAACTAAACTACGTAATACTTTTTTTTTTTTTTAAATCACTCACCCCCACAGTTATTCTTTTGTAACTTCACACTTTTGAGTTTTTCTTTCTTTATTTGTGAAGTACTCGAACATAATTTTATTTTATTTTCGAGTTGCTTCACCAACTACCATGGAAAGGTAGGATAGTGTATAGGCTAGGTAAGAGTTTGTGATGCTAATGAACAAAAAGGCTAAATATATACAAAAGCTCAAAGTGGCAATCTAGTGGTAAATATTTTTGGGCACATGCTTCTTTGGCCATGATGGTTATTTATCCTAATGCCTCAATCCTTTCAATCCCGTCATGACCTACCAAGTTGCCTTGAAGGGTATGAAGCAAGTTCTAGAGACCGTAATTGTAAAATTGGCACACATGAAGAACAAGTAAATATGAACAATGCATATTTATCAATAAGGCTCAAAATCTCACATATAGGTATGCAAGTCATACAAGTCTAGATATGTTTTCCCTACTTGCAATAAATTAGTTTGACATAAGGCTAGCACTCAAGCACACAATCACATGCCTCAATTAATTGCAAAATAAATCCTAAGACCTATAAACATGCTCTTTCTCATCCATGTCACAACATATTAAGTCCAAAATTGCATCATTAGGGTTGGAAAAATACTAGGCATCACTACTTATTTACACTAAAAATTACAAACACATATATTTTTTTTAATTAAAGGCACCTAGCCTTCACCCCCACAATTAAAATCAACATTGTCGTCAATGTTGTAACGTGAGCTTGAAAGCTAAAATCCATGTTGGATTTAGGCATGAGAGTGAAGTTCGAATGAAGAAACACAAATTAAATATGAAAATGAAAATCTAAAAGCGGAGAAAGGATGCGAAAACCCCTTTTGTAGAACCTCCATTGCTCACGACCTTTGGAGAAGTCCAATAAGAAACACCCTCCTCAAGGTACAAGGCCTTGACTTCATTCGTGAATGCTCAAGGTGTTCTTGAGAAGATCAACTTCTTGTGGCATTTAGGATGTCCTCAAGCAGTGTGTCTCATCAAGGAAGAAAGACGAATGTCCTCGAGCATGACCATGCTTTACCCAAATCACCTCGACACAGCCAACACACTTCAAAATACCTATAGAATCCCCTCCATGAATGAAATGAAGCGTAGAGAAGTCGAACAAACCGAGTGAACAAAAACAATGAGCGCAGTGAACTTTCAGCAATGACCTTTTCTGAAATAAAGTTCTCTGCCGAGCCTCAGTCACCAAAACTGAAATAAGTGAAGAACCAGAGGTGAAAAGATGGTGAGACCAACTGCATCTAAAACTAGACTCATATACCAATAGTCTGGTAAAGTTTCATTGACAAATGATCTCTGAGTCAAAAATTATAGGTCTCCAAACTCACTGAACTGTTCTGCAGTTTCTGCTGTGTTCTGTTTCTGACCTCTGCCACTTGAAACACAATATCTGAAGCTAGGAAGATGCAAACCAAAAACTATTTCACTGGCATACAGAGGACTCATGGGGCTACATCTGTACAAAATTTTAGCTCCAAATTCTTTGATATGTAGAATCCGTGGCTCCTCAAATTCACTATACAATAGCAGTCTCTGTTCTGATCTCCATTCATTGACCACTACATAGCAACAGTTCCAGTGACTCAATAAGGCTGAAATTTTGACACAGAACAGAAGACATATTTTGAAGGCCTCCATAAAGTTTCAGCTCAAAATAGTCTGCATACAGGAATTGATGGCCTCCCAAAGTCAACTGAAATAATTCGGCAGAAACTGCTAACTATCTCCATCATTCTTTCTTCGCACTTCTAATGCCAAGCACCTCCCATTCCTCCCAAGAATGGCTAGAAAGCCTTATTCAAGCAAAATGAACAAGTAGAGAACTACAACTACCAACAAAGTAGGCATCACAAGTAATGCTAGGGTTGCCTCCCTTGCGAGCGCTTTGTTTAGGGACATCATTGCTGGTCCATAGAATTTGGATTACAAGGGAGCATCAAGGTAGAGAACCTCCATATGAAAATCAAAAGTGTTCTCATGATATGGTTTAAGCCGATGACCATTCACCTTGAAAGTACCCCCATCATCTAACTTTCTTACTTCAATAGCACCATGAGGAACACTTCCACTACTTCATAGGGTCCACTCCACCTTGACTTCAATTTACCGGGAAACAGATGAAGTCTAGAGTTGTAAAGGAGAACTTTTTGTTTAGGCTCAAAAGCCTTCTTCACCAATTTACGATCATGTAGCTCCTTTGTCTTCTCCTTAACATTTGTGCACTCTTATAGACTTCTTCCCGGAGCTCTTCTAACTCACAAAGATCAAGCTTCCTCTTCTCACCACTAGCTTCCAAGTCAAAATTTATGAGTTTGATAGCCCACCATGCTTTCTACTCAAGTTCAACCGGAAGGTGGAAATTCTTTCCATAGCATAAGCGGAATGGAGACATGCCAATATGGGTCTTTTATGCGGTCCTATAGGTCCATAAAGCATCATCAAGCATAGTAGCCCAATTCTTCCTTGAAGTGTTGACCGTCTTTTCCAAAATCCTTTTAATCTCCCTATTTGAAACCTCCACTTGCCCAGATGTTTGTGGATGGTAAGGTGTAGAAACCTTATGCGTAACCCCTTATTTCCTCATCAAAGCATCAAAAGTCCGGTTAATAAAATGTGTACCACCATCACTTATAATAACCCTAGGAGTCCCGAATCGAGTGAAAATGTACTCTTTCAAGAACTTTGAGACTACCTTAGAATCATTCTTCCGTGTGGCTTTAGCTTCAACCCATTTCGAAACATAATCAACCGCAACTATGATGTATTCATTTCCATGGGATTTCGGAAACGGACCCATAAAGTCTATGCCCCAACAATCAAAAATCTCGACCTCTGAAATGTTAGTAAGCGGCATTTGGTCCTTGGATGATATGTTCCCGGTCCTCTGGCATCTATCACACTGAATAACAAAAGTATGACAATCCCTAAATAATGTAGGCCAAAAGAAACCGGACTGAAGGATTTTGAAAGCTGTCCTCCTCCCACCAAAATGTCCACCACACAGAGATGAGTGGCACAATGAAATGATCTCCGGGGCCTCCCATTGAGGTATACAACGTCTAATCACTTGGTCCTTACCCATTTTTCACAAATAGGGGTCATCCCAAATATAAGACCGAGCATCACGAAGAAACTTCTTTCTAGCCTGTGCATCATAAGTATCCAGAATGAAAGTACCATTGCTTGCCCAATAGTTCACAAAGTCCGCAAACCAAGGCATCGCAGTGTCAACATGAAACAAGTACTCATCCAGGAAATGCTCCATCAATGGAATATCAGGAGAGTCTCTACCATGCTCAAGTCTAGATAAATGATCTGCAACAAGGTTCTCTTTACCCGGCTTATCCTTGATCTCAACATCAAACTCCTGGAGTAATAACACCCACCGAATTAAACGAGGCTTGGCTTCCTTCTTACTCATTAAGTATCTCAAAGCTGCATGATCCGTATGAACAATCACCTTACTCCCAAGAAGATAACTCCGAAACTTCTCTAATGCAAAAACAATAGCAAGGAGCTCCTTCTCGGTAGTAGTGTAATGGACCTAGCATCATTCAAGGACCGAGAAGCATAGTAAATCACATGAAGTGCATGCTCAATCCTCTGCCCCAAAACAACACCCATTGCAAAGTCGGACGCATCACACATCAACTCGAATGGTCTAGTCCAATCAGGTGAAACCATGATGGGTGCTTGAGTCAACTTCTCCTTAAGAAGCTCAAAAGCCTGTAAACACTCAGAGGTAAACTCAAATGGCATATTCTTGCCTAGAAAGTCACACAAAGGCTTTGCAATCCGAGAGAAATCCGCAATAAAGCGTCTATAGAAGCCTGCATGCCCAAGAAAGCTCCTAACTCCTTTCACATTCTTTGGTGGTGGTAAACTAGAAATCAACTCAATCTTCGCCTTATCCACCTCAATGCCACATGATGATACAACATGACCTAACACAATCCCCTCATCCACCATAAAGTGACACTTTTCCCAATTGAGGAACAAATTGGTCTCCTCACACCTCTCTAGAACAAGGGTCAAGTGTCGAAGACAATCATCAAAGGAATCCCCATGAATCGAAAAATCATCCATAAAGATCTCCATAAAGCGCTCTGTCATGTCATGAAACAATGCCATCATGCACCGCTGAAAAGTAGGGGTGCATTGCAAAGTCCAAATGGCATCCTCCTATATGCAAAAGTACCAAACGGGCATGTGAAGGTAGTCTTCTCTTGGTCTTCCTTAGCAATGACAATCTGATTATACCCCGAATATCCATCTAGGAAACAATAGTGGCTATGACCGGCTAATCTCTCCAACATATGATCAATGAAAGGAAGTGGAAAGTGATCCTTCCTTGTCGCTCTATTAAGCTTTCTATAATCAATACAAACTCTCCATCCACTTTGAACTCGTTGTGGCACATCTTCACCCTTCTCATTTGTCACAACTGTAATTCCGCCCTTCTTAGAGACAACATGAACAGGCGAGACCCACTGCGAATCAGAAATTGGGAAAATGACTCCCACATCTAAAAGCTTAATGATCTCCTTCTTCACTACCTCCATCATAAGATCATTCACTCTCCTCTGAGGCTCACGTGTGGGCTTACACCCATCTTCCAAGTAAATGTGATGCTGACATTTGGATGGACTAATGCCTTTAATGTCGGCAATAGTCCAACCAATGGCTCTCTTATGCTCACGTAACACCCTTAGAAGCTTATCTTCCTCAATCATGCTCAACTTGGATGAGATAATAACCGGTAATGTGTCACCCTCTCCTAGAAATGCATATCTCAAAGTCGAAGACAAAGGCTTTAACTCTAAATCCGGTGGTGTCTCATATGAAGGAGTAGGTGGTGAAGCAGATTGTGGCAATGGTAGAATAGGGGGGACTCGCCTAGGAACATATGGTCTCAGTACTTCCAATTGTGAAATAGCCTCAACATACTCTTTACTCTCAAACTCGGTCCCACCTTGAGCAATACAAGTCTCCAAGTAATCCTGAGATGAATGCTCAATAAAGTGCTTCCCAACAATCTCATCCATATCATCTATAACGTCAACACGGAAGCACTCATCAAGATGATACAATGGGCTCCTCATAGCATCAAAAATCGAAAACCCAATAGTAGTATCAAAGACCGTCATGATGAGCAAACCCTTTTGAACATCAATCTTGACCCCGGCGGTCGCCATAAATGCTCTACCAAAAATGATAGGTAGCTCATCATCATCCTCATAAGAAGGAGTATCCATGTCAAGTACTACAAAATCGGTAGGCACATAAAGCTCCTCTACCTTGACAAGAACATCTTCTACCACTCCACGAGGGTATTTAACACTCCTATCCGCCATCTTCAACTTGATCTTCAAAGGCTTGATTGGCTCCAAGGACAAAGTCTTGTACAAATCATAGGGCATAAGGTTGATGCTAGCCCCCAAATCCAACAATGCCCGATCAAAGCTTCGTGCCCCAATTGTACAAGGAATAGTAAAATATCCGGGATCACTAAGCTTAGGAGGCAACCTTCTTTGAAGTACGGCCGACACTTGTTCACTCAAGTACACATCTTCATTCTCCACAAACTTCCTCTTATTTGTACACATGTCTTTCAAACACTTTGCATAGGCCGGCACTTGTTTAATGGCATCAAGAAGTGGAATGTTGATGTTAACGCTCTTGAATAGCTCAATGAACTCTTTCTTTTGTGTCTCCTTCTGCTTCTTTTGATCTTGAGTCTTCTTGACTTGTGGATATGGAAGTCTAGGCTCCGATGGGGTCAAATCAAGAGGTGGAGAAAAAGTGAGACTCCCCCTCGAACCCCTAAGGGTGGTAACCGCCCCACTAGGGTTCTTAGCCCTCAAGGCCTCGCCTAGTGTAGAATGGATCGGTCCACTCCTATTCCTAGAATCCGAAGGTGCATGAGAATAGTCTTCCTCCTTATTACTTCCCCCTTGATGAAGATCTCGATGCTCAGTAGATGGTGAAGTATCAATAGAAGTAGATGAAGAAGCTTCCACCTTATTCCTCCCCACTTGATGAAGATCCCTAGATGATGACACATGAGTAGTAGGACTAAAATGCACATGCTTAGGCGGTGCCGATGAAGTAGATTTTTGAGACCTTGAAATTTTAGATTGAGATAAAGAAGTCTTCCTTCCTTGTGCACCTCCGGGAAGTACATTTTCTTCCTCCCCGACTTCCTTATCCACCCCTTTATTTCTTCCTGTTGTATACAAAGTCACAACTCCCAATCCATTTCCCGGGGGTACATTTTCTTCCCCCCGGTTCCCATCCTCCTTTGAAACAAAAGTATGATGCATATGCACATTATCATTAACAACATGGCCAAGAGGTACATTTTCTTCCCCCTTAGCCCCATATGAATGCAACATGTCATCATCACTATCAATGTAATCCTCAACTAACATATGATCATCAATATTAGAATATGGAGGTGAAGAGTGTAAATCATGCCTAGGAGTGGGAATATGTGTATTATGAGAGTAAGATATGGGAGAAGTATGAGCATGCATGTTATCATCATACACAGTCAAATGGTCCTTAGAAGATTTAGGCATGCATACCATATTGTCATAAACCTTCCCACTCCGAAGTGTAGTAATAGCCTTTGTGTGCTCATGTTTCGGATTTGGATCTGGTTGTGTAGGCAAGGTACCATGTGGATGTGCTCCACGCTCTTTAGCTAATTGGCCCATTTGAGTCTCAAGCTTCCCAACACTTTGTTGAAGTGTAAGTTACGCCCCGACCCATACTTTTTACCTTTATTACTGGCATAGTGGTAATAAGAATATTACCGTGTTTGTCAATAAGTGAAAAATATAATTGATCCCCAGATAGGTGTAGGAGACGATTATTTTGTGGGATTATTCTAAGGAAGAAATTTTGACGACGGTAAAAAATGGTAATTTTTGCTAGTAAAAGGTAATTTTATTGGGGTATTATTTTGGGGTGTTGAATTTTTAGAATTTGGGTTAAAAATGGTGTTGGACCAGCTGGGCCGAGCCCAACCCATTTCTTCCTCTCTCTTTTTCTCTCTCTTCCTCCCGGTTTCTCTCCCCGAGCCCAGTTTCTGCCCGATTCTTCTCGGCCGCCGTTCGCCATCGTCCGGCCGCCCCAGCCCACCGTACCGGTCCCATTCGGTCGGTCTCCATCCCAGCTGTAGTTCTAGACCGGTGGCAGCCTCCCTAGCGCCGCCGTGAAGGAGGAATCGACGCCAAGAGCCCCGACTGCCGAAATCATTTTTTCGCCGGAACTCCTTCCTCCCGTGCTTCAATCACTCCAAAGGGCTCGTTTCATCTTGAGCTAGGTAAGGAGAAATCAGAATTTGAAATTCTAGGGCTTTATTGTGTGTTTGTGTTCAATTGACGTGGTTAGACTTAAAATTGGAGTTTGTGGTACTTAGGAATATTGTAGATGTTGAGAGGAAGATGCTGCCAAATTTTGGTGACCATCGATAGTCGCCGGAGTTGGTCGTCGGCCGTCGCTGCCGAGAAAATGTTTTTGGTGGAGAAAAATGTGAGGAGTTTAATGAAATAAGTTTTAGAATTTTTGGAGGAGGTTTGGATAGGTTTAAGAATTGTTGAAGTTTGGTATTTTTGGCGGATTATTAATTTATAATCCGGCCATTGGATTTTATTTGGTGGAAGGTGATTTTGAGGATGTCGATAAAAATTTGTGGAGTTATGAGGTTGACAGTGGATTTAAGATTTTGGAGTGTTAGGCTTGGTTGAGCGCGAAGCATATTTAATTATGAGTGTTTTGCTTTAAGCATCGGTGTTTTATTTAAGGTTTTATTTATATGGAACAGGATGTGAGGAGGCTCGAGCGGAAGAGACCTCCGACCGACATCATGCTTAGGCCTAACCTGTGAGTGGACCTTTGTTTTAAATATTGTGTTCGAAATGCTTTATCATTTGAATGATTTTCTGTTGTTGGATATTTCCCAAAATTAAGAATTTAATTTCGGTGATTATACTCTTATATGAGAATAGTATGTATATGATTAAATGCTAGCTAGCTATACGTGATTTTCCCCCATACGCGAGGCACAATTCCGGTATGGGTGACACGAGCGTTAGAAGCGAGTGTCGTAGCCCTGTGCGACTTTCTAATTTTGCATTTATTTATTCAAAGATTTCGTACAAGGAGTAAGCACGTATATTACCACTCGGTCGCTTTCCCCCAAATGCGAGGTACAATTCCGTTGTGGGATGATGTGAGAGTTAGACGCAAGCATAGTAGTTTTGTATGATATCTACTTTATTCAAGTTGTTCATAGATATCGTACCAAGGGTCAGGCGAGTGTGCATACATACTATATATATAATATCCAGGCCTGAGAGGCAATGTCTTCAAGTGTGGGAGTCTAGTCAGGCTGGACCCCAGTTCAGAATCTTTCCAGTGGAGCTTTTGTTTTTGCCGCTGATGAAAGCATTTCTTTTGCGGAAATATTTATTTTTTGTCGGAAGTGTTTCGTCCACTCACTCTGACGTGTTGAATATTTTCTCCTGGGCTCTTCGTTTTTAAAAATGCCCAGTCTGCAGAGTTCGCATGAGGTCTAGCAGGAGACGTCGAGGCATAGTGACTCATCTATCAACTACATTTCACCAGTAGGTTACCTGTTTAATCTACTAGGGGTTTGTTAGCTTTCGCTGTATTTTATTTTATTTTTAGTAGCTCTGAATACTTTTGGAATTCTTCGGTGTAATTTGTATTCTGGCTACTTTTGGATTGTAGCTGAAGTTTTATTTTAGAATAAAAAGGTGGTTCTTAAATTCTTAAGTTAGGGTTGTCCATTTTCGAGAGAGGTTTGCCTAGTCTTCGGTAAATTTTCCTTGGAGATGGTTCCCGCATAACTCATCTCGGGTTTCGGGGTGAATTTCGGGGGCACGTCCCGACAGTTGCAATCAGAGCTCTAGGTTTCATCTTCTGTTTCCTATTCACTATCGTATTTTCCTAAGTAGTTATAGTGTCTATAGAGTGATGATCCGACCGCGGCGGATTCATCGACAGTTTCTGCTTTGGATACTATGTATTATTGGGTATATATATTAGTTTCTGTTAGTCTTGTTGTTTATAGACTACTAAAATCTTCCTCCTTAGGTACTATGCCTCCTAGACGCCGACCCCATGTGGCTTCCTCGATCAACGCCAATGAGGGGGAGGAAGTAAGTGGTTTAGCAGATTCGATTGGGGCTATGTTGAGAGGTGTTCTGGATAGGGTTCAGTCCACTCGATATGTGAAGAAGAGAGATGTTGTTGATGTAGGGGCAGTAGAGTTCAAGGGTGCCAAGGGACCCCTTGATGCTTACTCTTGGGTGGACAAGATGGAGATGGCTTTCGAGAGCACAGAATTGCCAGAAGAAAAGAAAGTAAAGATGGCAGTTTCTTTTCTGGACGATTCAGCTCATCATTGATGGACTCTCGCTAGGAGAAATAATGATGGTGCTTAAGCTATGACTTAGGAGCAGTTTAAGGCGCTCTTCTTGGGTCAGTATTTCAACCACTCTCATCATAGTAGGATCCAGTCAGACTTTCTAAATATGAAAAAGAGAGACGATGAGGGAGTCATTGAATTTGAGCAGAGGTTCACCACTTTGAGCTATCATGTGTCTCATTTGATTCCTGATGAGAGGACCAGGATTGGTATGTTTGTTGATACACTTGGAGGAGTGTTTGTAGACAAGATGGTTGGTGCTGTCTATCCGACCTTCCTTGATGCAGTTGGTGTAGCTATGGCCATCGAGACTGTGGGACTTATAGAGCTCGGCCTCGAGATTTCAGTGGTCCCAGTCAAGGTCCATCTAAGAAAGCTGCTTCATCGTCCGCTTCTGGATCTTCAGTGGGCAGTGGCAGTAGTGGAGGATCGGGTTATGGTCCTCGAGTCATAAATAGAGGGCATGTAAGGAGACCCTCCAGGAGCCAATTGGGTAGGCAGCCGGGCGGTCAGTTTAGTGCTGGTGGTAGTTCCCAAGGGGGATCTTCTGGTGGTCAGACTTTCTCTTTTGGTCAGCAGCAGTCTTCTGGATGCTTTGAGTGTGGTGGTTTGGATCATTTAAGAAGAGATTGTCCTTTGTTGGCACAGAGGACCGCCCCTTCTCAACAAGGCAGTCAGTTTTCAGCTAGAGGCTCTAGTGGAGGTTCTCGTGGTGGTTCACCAGCCAGGGGTGGTTCTCAGCAGGGGAGTGGTCAGCGTGGATGTCCGATGACTCACGCTAGACTACATGCTATGACCCAACAGGAGCGTCATACTTCTCCAGATGTCATCATTGATACGTTGTTAATTTTTTGGTCAGCCAGCTTTTATTTTAATTGATCCCGGAGCCACGCATTCATTTATGTCTAGTAGATTTGCCCTCCATGCCAATGTTCCATCATCGCCTCTTCCAGGCGAGTGGCATGTTTCTCTACCCTCTGGAAGTGATGAGGATAGATTGGGTGTTTAGCGGTTGTGAAGTGCTAGTAGAGGGATTTACTTTAAGGCCGATTTGATGGTGGAGTTTGATGTGATCTTGGGGATGGACTTCTTAGAGTCTTATAGAGCTGTGGTAGATTGTTTCCGAAAGGAAGTAGTGCTTCGAAGTCTGGATGGTGTTGAGGTTGTTTTTTAGGGGGAAAGAGATGTGATTTAGAGTTGCTTGATTTCAGCTGTGGCCACTGGGAAATTGTTAAATAAAGGTTGTCAGGCATTCTTAGCTCATGTTGTGGATGCAAGTATAGGAGTGTTGGAAGTGGGAGATATTCTTGTAGTAAGAGAGTTTCCGGATATGTTTCCCGAGGATTTGTCTGGTTTGCCTCCTGTAAGGGAGATAGACTTTTCTATCGAGTTGCTTCCTGGAACTATGCCTATCTCTCAAGCACCTTACAGAATGGCTCCAGCGGAATTGAAAGAGTTGAAGACTCAATTGCAGGAGTTAGTAGATAAGGGTATTATTCGGCCTAGCATGTGTCCATGGGGTGCTCCGGTGTTGTTTGTTAAGAAGAAGGACGGCACCATGAGACTATGCATTGATTATAGGAAGCTGAATCAAGTCACAGTGAAGAATAAGTACTCCTTGCCTCGCATTGATGATTTGTTCGATCAGTTGAGAGGTGCCTCGGTGTTCTCAAAGATTGATTTGAGATCTGGTTATCATCAGTTGCGGATTCGGGATAGTGACGTAGCCAAGACTGCCTTTCGATCACGCTATGGTCATTATTAGTTTGTGGTGATTCCTTTTGGACTTACTAATACACCCGCGGCGTTCATGGATCCCATGAATAGGGTGTTTAGTCCATATCTTAACTGCTTCGTGATCGTGTTCATCGATGATATTTTGGTGTACTCGAAAAGTGAGAAGGAGCATGTCAAACATCTAAGATTAATATTGCGGACTTTGAATAATGTGCAGTTGTTTGCCAAGTTCAATAAATGTGAGTTTTGGCTGGATAAGGTGGGTTTTCTAGGGCATGTAGTTTCAGCTGAAGGTGTTAGTGTGGATCCCCAGAAGGTGGAAGCGGTGTCCAATTGCAAAAGACCCACAACTGTGACTGAAATTCATAGTTTCTTGGGGTTAGCAGGTTATTATCGGTGTTTTGTGCAAGATTTTTCAAAGTTTGCAGCTCCACTATCGGGATTGACCAAGAAATGAGTGAAGTTTGAGTGGTCAGATCAGTGTGAGCAAAGTTTTCAAGAATTAAAGAACCGTTTGACTAGTGCTCTGGTGTTGGCACTTCCGGATGATAGTGGGGAGTATGTGGTGTTTTGTGATGCTTCTAGACGAGGACTAGGTGGGGTTTTGATGCAGCATGATCGAGTGATTGCCTACGCTTCTAGGAAATTGAAGCCGCATGAGGTGAATTATCCCACCCATGATTTAGAACTTACAGCTGTGGTTTTTACTCTCAAGTTGTGGAGACACTATCTTTATGGAGCCAAGTGTCAGATTTTTACTGATCACAAGAGTCTTCGGTATGTGTTCACACAAAGGGAGTTGAATATGAGGCAAAGAAGGTGGATGGAGTTGATCAGTGATTATGATTGCACTATAGAGTATCATCCTGGAAAAGCTAATATGGTAACTGATGCTCTTAGTCGCAATCCCTCCGTGTCTTTGTTTCACATAAGGATGGTTCTAGTTCCACTTTTTTGTGAGCTGCGAGCTACAGGGGTGGATTTAGCGGTGGATGAAGTGGGTGCTTTGGTAGCTAGTTTCCATATGAGGCCAGTTTTGGTTGATAAAGTGCGGGAGGCACAGTATAATGATCCTTCCATAGTTCGGTTGATAGAAAGAGCAGCGAATGGAGCAGTCGTAAAATTTTTCGGTAAGAAGAGATGGGTCGTTGTTGTTCAAAAGTAGGCTTTGTGTGCCAAAGAGGAATGAAGAGTTAAAGATTGAGTTAATGGAGGAAGCTCATAGTTCTGCTTATGCTGCTCACCCGGGGAGTACAAAGATGTTTCAGACTCTGAAAGATTATTATTGGTGGCCAAACATGAAGAGGAAAATTACAGATATTGTGAGTAGGTGTCTGATTTGTCAGCAGGTGAAAGCTGAAAGGCAGAAACCTTCAGGGTTGCTTGAGCCATTGCCTATTCCAGTGTGGAAGTGAGACCACATCACCATGGATTTTGTCTTCAGTTTACCTCGTACCCGTGAAGGGCATGACTGTATTTGGGTGATAGTGGATAGACTCACTAAATCTGCTCATTTCTTGCCGGTGGGAAAGAAGTATTCGCTGGATAAATTGGCTGAGCTGTATGTGAATGAGATTGTCAGACTTCATGGCGTGCCTGAATCCATAGTGTCAGATCGGGATCCAAGATTTGCTTCTAAATTTTGGAGAGCTCTTCAGGCAGCTTTAAGTACCCGACTACAATTCAGCACTGTTTTTCATCCTCAGACTGATGGGAAATCAGAGAGGACTATCCAAACTTTAGAGGATATGCTGAGAGCTTGTGCTTTGCAGTTTATGGGGAGTTGGGATAAGAACATTTCCTTGATGGAGTTTGCCTATAATAACAGCTTCCATTCGAGTATCGGTATGGCTCCCTTTGAGGCACTTTATGGTAGGCAGTGTCGTATGCCATTATGTTGGAATGAAGTCGAAGAAAGAGAGCTTTGTGGTCCTGAGATTATCCATGACACAAATGAGAAGATCAAGGTGGTCAAGGATAGACTCAAGGCTGCTTCTTCAAAAGTTTTGATTTTCTGTTGAAGAGAAGGATTTTGGAGTTGATTTTCTATTCTTTTAAAATTAATTTCTTCTTGAAGAAAAGATATTTGTTTATTTTTTGCGTTAATGCAACTAATGGTTTTTGAAATATTGTTTTCTTGGAATGCTTTTAAAGTATGGATTTCAGGATTAGAAAGAAAAACAAATTTAACTGGTTCATTAAAAGAATAGGTGATAATACCATCATATTCAATTGTGAAGGGATAGATTAAAGTAATGAAAGAAAGTCCTAAAATTACCTTATCAGTTAAATTTTTGACTAAGACAAAAAGAGTTTTAAAATAGACATTGTTCTGGCATATATGTGCTTTAGGTATTTCGTATTTAATATCTATTTTTGTTCCATTGGCTGATCGTAATGATTCCTTTGTTTTTTCAAAGTATTTTGAAGGTATCAAGCCTTCTTGGATGCAATTAAGATCTATGCCAGAATCAATAAGTGCTAGTATTGTTAATTGGAAATCGTTTATTTTAAGGTGGACTGTAGTGTACCATTTTTTTAATTGGATTTGGCGTATGGTACTTATAGTGTTACATTCAGAAGTTTCAGCTTCGTTAATTACTGAGGATTGATTTAGAAGAAGATTTTCAGGAGGATCCTGTAAATTAAGAAATTGATTATTTATTTTAAGTAGATTTATTTCTTGTTTGATTTCTTTATTGTCATTCGTAAGTTCTAAATGTGTTTGTTGTAGGGCAAGAATTTGACACTTGATGGTTTTTACTTCTTGTTGTAGATCTTCGATAGTTATTTATTTTTTACTTGTAGCAAATCTATCAAAAGTTGAAGTGAGGCTAATTTTTTGTGGTGGATGATTAATTGTATTTTCTTGGGTAATTAATTTTTTTAATTTTTTAAGGTTCTCAGTTTTAAGTTCAAGATTATCTATCTTACTTATTAAATCAATTAATAGTTCTTCTTGCTCTTCCTGTTTAGAGAGAACATTAATTGTTTTGCAATTACAAGCATCTTTACACCCAAAAGTAATATCTGGGGAACAATGTTCCTTGGAGTCAGAAGAAGATTTCATCAAAGTGATATCATCTTTACTCATTTCATCTTCTGAATCAGTATTCTGTAATTCTAAAGTTTGTATGAGTTTTTCTTTTTCTTCTTGACAAATTTTTAATTGATTAATAGTATTTTTAACTGTACAGTTAGTTGTAAAATGACCTGTTTTGTTGCATTTAAAACGTTTAATTTTAGTTTTGTCAAAAGATTTACTCTTTGGATGACGAGTTGGTTTTTTGGACCAATTTTTCCGAAATTTATTTTTGGAATAAAAGTTGTTTGGTTCAAAGTTATTTTTGTAGGGTTTAAATTTTTGTTTTGAATAATGTGGAATGAATCTATTGTTTGCCTTTTTTCTTCTTGAAGGAGGTAATGAGGGTAAGTCATATTATTCACAAAAATTTCCTAATTCATATTTAGCTGTTTTCTTATCGGATTTTAATTTGGCATTTAGTTTCATATCGATACACATTTTTAAACTTTCTTTTGGGATTATCGTAATTATATTTCCATAGGTCAAGAAATCATAATTAATGTGACCTGATTCATTACTAAAGACTTGTCTGATTTTATGAGCAAATAATTTTAGAAGACCATTTATGAATTTTTCTTTCCAAAATGGTTGGTTACTATCGTCTCTAAGCATAACTCGGGAAATAAAAACATCTTTATACCATTTGAAATCACTTAAGGTAGGACATCGAAGGTTACTGAGTTGGTCATGAATTCTGGAGGTAGTGTGACTAGGGGTACCTATAAAGTGTTGGATAATTGTGTAAAATAAAGTGTTAACTGCATCAGAAACCCCTGTTCCTATGCGTTCGTCGAATATGGGAGTCTCATCTTCATCACGTTTAATGACATGTTTAATGGATGACCTAGAATCAGGAGTGAGATGTTTTTCCCACCAAGAATGAAACATTCCTGTAAATCCTGTGGAAAGTATATCAATGATTTCGGGCTGACTGAAATTATGATTTGTGACATAACTATTTGCTGCCATAGACATGTGATGTAATTTATAATCATTGATATACTTTCCACAGGATTTACATGAATGCTTCATTCCTGGTGGGAAAAACATCTCACTCCTGATTCTAGGTCATCCATTAAACATGCCATTAAACGTGATGAAGATGAGACTCCCATCTTCGACGAACGCATAGGAACAGGGATTTCTGATGCAGTTAACACTTTATTTTACACAATTATCTAACACTTTATAGGTACCTCTAGTCACATTACCTCTAAAATTCATGATCAACTTAGTAACCTTCGATGTCCTACCTTAAGTGATTTCAAATGGTATAACGATGTTTTTATTTCCCGAGCTATGCTTAGAGAAGATAGTAACCAACCATTTTGGATAGAAAAATTCATAAATGGTCTCCCAAAATTATTTGCTCATAAAATCAGACAAGTCCTTAGTAATGAATCAGGTCACATTAATTATGATTCCTTGACCTATGGAAATATAATTACGATAATCCAAAAAGAAGGTTTACAAATGTGTATCGATATGAAACTAACTGCCCAATTAAAATCCGATAAGAAAATAGCTAAATATGAATTAGGAAATTTTTGCGAACAATATGGCTTACCCTCATTACCTCCTTCAAGAAGAAAAAAGGCAAACAATAAATTCAAATTACATCACATGTCTATGGCAGCAAATAGTTAGAGTAGGCAAAAGAGTTATGCAGATGTCCGCAGGAAAGACCTTGAGTTTCAAGTAGGTGATTGGGTGCTCCTGAAACTATCTCCTTGGAAAGGGGTAGTACGTTTTGGCAAGCGTGGGAAGCTTAGTCCGAGGTATATTGGGCCTTATGAGATATTAGAGCAAGTTGGCTCTCTTGCCTTTCGGTTAGCTTTGCATCCGGAGTTGTCCAGGATACATAATGTGTTCCATGTATCCATGCATCGCAAGTATATTGCCGATCCTTCTCATGTGCTACAAGAGCAGCCGATTAGTCTGCAGAAGGATTTGTCCTACGAAGAGGAGCCGGTTCAGATTCTAGATCGGAAGGAGCAAGTGCTTAGGAGCAAGTCAATTCTGCTCGTCAAAGTGCTTTGGAGAAGCCACCAAGTAGAGGAAGCTACTTCGGAGTCAGAGGAGCAGATGAGGCAACAACATCCTTATCTCATTGAGTAGCGAGTTTGTAAATTTCACGCCTCGACCCATAATTTTTACTGGCATTACTGGCATAGTCAGAATTGTCACGCCTCGACCCATAATTTTTACCTTTATTACTGGTATAGTGGTAATAAGAATTTTACCGTGTTCGTCAATAAGTGAAAAATATAATTGATCCCCAGATAGGTGTAGGGGACGATTATTTTGTGGGATTATTCTAAGGAAGAAATTTTGACTACGGTAAAAATGATAATTTTTGCTAGTAAAAGGTAATTTTATTGGGGTATTATTTTGGAGTGTTGAATTTTTAGAATTTGGGTTAAAAATGGTGTTGGACCGGCTGGGTCGAGCCCAACCCATTTCTTCCTCTTTTCTTTCTCTCTCTTCCTCCCGGTTTCTCTCCCCGAGCCCAGTTTCTGCCTGATTCTTCCCTGCTGCCATTCACCGCCGTCCGGCCACCCCAGCCCGCCGCACCAGTCCTGTTCGGTCGGTCTCCATCCCAGCTGCAGTACTAGACCAGTGGCAGCCTCCCTAGCGCCGCCGTGAAAGAGGAATCGACACCGAGAGCCCCGACTGCCGAAATCGTTTTTTCACCATAGCCGGCGAACCTTGGCTCAAAAGGAAGCCCTCCTCCCGTGCTTCAATCCCTCCAAAGGGCTCGCTCCGTCTTGAGCTAGGTAAAGAGAAATCAAAATTTGAAATTTTAGGGCTTTATTGTGTGTTTGTGTTCGATTGACGTGGTTAGGCTTAAAATTAGAGTTTGTGGTAGTTAGGAATGTTGTAGAGGAGGTTGAGAGGGATGCTGCCAAATTTTGGTGACCATCGGAGGTCGCCGGAGTTGGTCGCCGGCTGCCGCCGAGAAAATGGTTTTGGTGGAGAAAAATTTGAGGAGTTTAATGGAATAAGTTTTAGAATTTTTGGAGGAGTTTTGGATAGGTTTAAGAATTGTTGAAGTTTGGTATTTTTGGCGGATTATTAATTTATAATCACGCCATTGGATTTTATTTGGTGGAAGGTGATTACTAGGACGTCGATAAAAATTTGTGGAGTTTTGAGGTTGGTAGTGGATTTAATATTTTGGAGTGTTAGGCTTGGTTGAGCGCGAAACATATTTAATTATGCGTGTTTTGCTTTAAGCGTCGGTGTTTTATTTAAGGTTTTATTTATATGGAACAGGACGTGAGGAGGCTCGAGCAGAAGAGACCTCCGACAGACATCAGGCTTAGGCCTAACCTGTGAGTGGACCTTTCTTTTAAATATTGTGTTCTAAATGTTTTATCATTTTAATGATTTTCTGTTGTTGGATATTTCCCAAAATTGAGAATTTCGGTGATTATACTCTTATATGAGAATAGTATGTATATGATTAAATGCTAGCTAGCTATACGTGATTTCCTCCATACGCGAGGTACAATTCCGGTATGGGTGACCTGAGCGTTAGACGCGAGTGTCGTAGCCCTGTGTGACTTTCTAATTTTGCATTTATTTATTCAAAGATTTCGTATAACGAGTAAACACGTATGTATTACCACTCGGCTGTTTTCCCCCATATGCGAGGTACAATTCCGGTGTGGGTGATGTGAGCGTTAGACGCAAGCATAATTGCTTCGTATGATATCTACTTTATTCAAGTTGTTCATAGATATCATACCAAGGGTCAGGCGAGTGTGCATACATACTATATATATAATATCCTGGCCTGAGAGGCAATGTCTTAAAGTTTGGGAGTCTAGCCAGGCTGGACCTCAGTTCAGAATCTTTCCAGTGGAGCTTTGTTTTTTACTGTTGATGAAAGCATTTCTTTTGGGAAAATATTTATTTGTTGTCGGAAGCATTTCGTCCACTCACTCTGACGTGTTGAATATTTTCCCCTAGGCTCTTCGTTTTTAAAAATGCCCAGTTTGTAGAGTTCGCCTGAGGTCTAGCAGGAGACGTCGAGGCATAATGACTCGTCTATCAGCTACATTTCACCAGTAGGTTACCTGTTTAATCTACAAATGGTTTGTTAGCTTTTGCTGTATTTTATTTTATTTTTAGTAGCTCAGAATACTTTTGGAATTCTTTGGTGTAATTTGTATTCTGGCTACTTTTGGATTGTACCTGAAGTTTTATTTTCGAATAAAAAGGTGTTTCTTAAATTCTTAAGTGAGTTTTTTCCATTTTCGAGGGAGGTTTGCCAAGTCTTCGGTAAATTTTCCTTGGAGGTGGTCCCTGCAGAACTCATCTCGGGTTTCGGAGTGAAATTCAGGGCGGGTCCCGATAGCTTTGACCTTTAGCAAGAATATTAAGAGTTTGCTCGTGCTTCGCTTGGCTTTGAGCTAGGATGGCTAGAATGTCATCAACTTGAGGCTTCTTTGGTTCCGGCAGTGCTTGCCTATTTGGAAAGCCGGGAGGAGCATTTTGTGTGGAATTTGCACCTCCAAATGAGTGAGAACTTTGGCCAAACCCTTGAGTGTCATGTGAAACTCCTCCATAAGCATTTGACCTTGAGAATTGTGAGCAAGAGCTAGCTTCCGAAATTGATTTATTGCACCAAAATGTGTGTTTCCATGCCCACGGGGACTAAATGAAGAAGCATGAGGACCTTGACTCCCTCCATATGAATGAGAACCACTTTGGTGTGCATTTGAGGGAGCTCCACTCTCTCCCCATGAGAAATTAGGGTGATTCCTCCAACCCGGATTCTATGCATTGGAATAAGGAGCATTTCTTGGAGGCCTTTGAAAAGAATTGATCGCTCTAGCTTGCTCCTCAACAAATTCCAGAAATTAGGAGGCCAAATGACATTCATGAGTTAAATGTTGAGGGGACTCACATATCAAGCAACCATGAGAAGAGGTAACAACACTTTTGACATGCGACGAAGATGCATTACCCTTTTGTGCTTCCAGAAGCATCTCAAGTTTCTTATCTAACTTCGCTTCATGTTTCTCAAGCTTGGAAGTCATAATTCTATCATCTTTCTCAAAATGGGAGATATCGTACACTCCTCTACCACCAAGCTCCAAAGGATCCCCACGGCCTCTAGCACCATATCCATGTGATTCTCGGCCTCTAGATGTGGGTGGCTCATCTCTACCTCCTCGTCTTCTATGGTGATTATCCCATTTTCCCGATTGTGTTGCTAACTCCTCACAAATGTCCCATGCGGCATTAGGGCCTTTCTTAAGGAAATTACAGCCGGAGGCATTGTCCAACCTTCTTCTGTCATCAATAATCAAACCATTGTAGAAGGACTCACATAGTAGCCACTTAGTAAGTCCATGGTGAGGGCAACCAATCTCAATGTCCTTGAAGCGCTCCCATGCTTCATAGAAAGTCTCACTATCCCCTTGGTAGAACTTTGTCAAACTATCTCGCATATAAGTAGTTCGGTCATGTGGGTAGTATGCATTCAAAAAGATCCCTTGCATATCCGCCCAAGAGGTAATGGATCTCGATTTGAGCTTATGGAACCATGTGCGTGCTTGATCCTTCAAGGATAAAGGTAATAACCGAAGCTTTAAGCCCTCCAAAGTTAATCCACCCAAGTGCATAGTCGAACATATGGCATCAAACTCAATGATGTGATCATAAGGTCTCTCATTAGTCATGCCATGGAAAGTAGGTAGAATAGACAACATGTTCGGCTTGATCTCAAAATTGACATTTGGATTAGGAAGCACAATGCAAGATGGAGAATTCACAATGCTAGGACAAGAATAGTGACTCAATGGGAGCTCTTCTTCATCTCTTGGTACTTGATCCCCCATATCTTCTACTCGAATAGGAGACCTAGAAGGTGCTTGTGAGCAATGTCTTGGTCTCCTAACTCTCTTAGTTGGTCTTCCTCTAGGTAGACTAGGCAACACTCTACCACTTCTCAAATTGATAGGTAGCAAAGTATTGTTCATACACCTACAAAAATCCAATAAGAAATTAAGTACCACAATAGTCAAATATAATCAAGATAACAACCACGAAAGATGAAATAATCTACCAAAACAAAACAAATGAGAAAATTAAAATGAAAACCAAACTACCAAACTAAGAGAGAAGAAACAAAAATAAAAATAAAAGTGTGCTAAAAGTGGCCTAAAATACCAATTACCAAGGGATTAAGATCCGAAGACATTGACTTGAATCATAAACTCACAAGCATACAAATCGTGTCAAGTAAAGGAGTGATTTAGCCATTAGTTATCATACCATGAGGATTACGTTGGACCTAACCAAGGTAATCGGCTTAGGAGTACTAAAAGACACACAAGAAAAATAAAATAAAGACAAAGAAAATTATAAACAAACACTCAAGGCACCAAGCCTTGGTAATGCTCGGCCTAGCTCGCACTAAGCCTAATCAAGACCACTAACTTGTAACCCCAAGGGTGATTATACACAAATGAGTCGATAGTTGAAAAGAGGTTGAATTGGGGATTAGCTGATACACCCCGAATCTAGTAAGAAATTTTATATTGTGATTTCCGATTTTTTTGTAGCTAATCAATTCGGAAATTCATTATGCTATCCTTAATAGAGGTGGTTTAGTCGAGTTCATAGATTTTTAGTTACCCGAATAAGAGTTCGTAGGTAAAAGTACTAGCTAAGCAATAAGGTTTTTTATTTGTGGGCTTGGGTATTTTAAGTGAGGCCCGGTTTGTTAGGGAAAAGAGGAAGAAAAACAGAAATTGAGTCTCTCATCTCTCTCCCCAACCTCCCGAGGCAGTCCGACTCTCCTCAACGGAAAGCCACCGTCCGGCCACGCCTCGTCGCCGCGTCAGTCTCGTGCGGCAGCTGGGACACTGCTCGTCCTTCCTAGGGTGGTGGCCGTCCTCCTCTCTCCGGTAGCAGCTTTCGGGAACGCTCTCAAGCCGCCGGTTTTGTGGAGCCGGAACTGCTTTCTCCGGCCACCGATTCAAGGTATCTTTGGGGGGGGGTTTTGTAGCTCTTTGGTTAGTCTTTCAACCACCCAAAAGAGGTAGAACGATTTGGGTGTAGATAGCAAATCGGGGGTTTTGTGTTCTTGAGTTTATATTGAGTTTTCCGGCCAAATCCTTGAGCTCTAGAGTTTGTGTTAGTCATGGTTGTTGTTATGCTTGATGAGAGGAAGAGTTTGATGTATGCCTTGTTAAAAATGGTTGAAGTTGATTTAGTGGTGGTGGTTGACCGCCACTGCCGGCGGTTGACCGCCACAGCCGGTGACTGCTGCCGGTTTTTGGCGGTGGTTTTGAGTAATTTTGGATGATTTCTAGAAGGGATAAATGTTGTTGTATTGTATGGTGAGTTTTGGTGAAGAGTGCTTGGAAATTGGGATAGTTTTGATGGCTCCATGGGTGAGAGATGAGTGGTAGTGAAGTATTGGAAATTTTGGTGAGCGTTAGCAGGAATTTAGTAAAGTTTAAGTTGATTTTGGTGAAAGGGTAGAGGTGAGCCGCATCCTTGGGAATTTCCATATTTGTGCTTAAGTGTTAGAACGTTGAGGAAAAATTGGGGACGGTTAGTAAAAATGGTTGGAGTTCTCTTTAGTTTTTGGAGAGTGCAGAGTGAGGGTAGATGGCATTGCCCTATTTTGTTACTTTGATATTTTTGTATTATTTTTGGTCTCGGACCTTAAATCTCGTTTTGTACAGGACGAGAGGGGACACCACGTGAGGAGGGATCTGACCGACATCAGACTTAGCCGTCTATACAGTGAGTGGACATTTTATTTTTAAAGGAGTATGCATGCATGATTTGTTTAGAAAATCATCATTAATTTTCTGAGTTGAAATTATTATTTCTCCTAAGAAGGGATCTTGAAAATGATTTGAGTTAATCTATTTTAAGCATGTTAACGTGTGAGACACGTTGAATTTAATTAACTATATTGCTCTTAGAATTTTTCCAAGTACGGTTGAGAATCGTACTTGTATTTATTTATGAGTTTCGGGGAAACTCATATGATATATATTTTCCTTATGCCATATTCTTGGAATATATACGATGTCAGTGCTAGCATGTCGTTCCACCTTTCGAGGTGATGTGGCACCCACGTTACACGTGGGGTCACGCAAGCCCTTTCCACCCTAGTGGTGATGTGATGTTGCCGGCGGCATCACGCAAGCCCTGTGCCCTATCAGTCAACCTGACGTGAAGGTACAGGGAGTATGGGAGTACTATGCCTGGGAGGCAATAGAGTCTGGGAGACTCACTTATATGGCCATATAGGATATTTTACTTAAGTTGTTAATTTGACTAGCGGGACTAGTCCATCATCTTGGAAGTTTTTTATATGAGGATTCCGTAAATCTTTCGTATTGCTTTTTGACTAGTGGGGCTAGAGTGAATTTGTTTAGATTATATTATTTGCATGCATAGAAATTCTTAATTATGTATAAATGGAAAAGCATATAAAAAGTGATTTTATTTTATTTTATTTACGGATGTATACTAATTAGTTTATTTTTCGTCCACTCACGCTAATGTTTTTAAATGCTTTTCCCTGGGCCTTTTGTTTTCAAATGCCCAGATTGCAGAGCTCCTGTTCGTTTTCCCTAGGAGTTGAGGCATAGTTTTCCCGCTGCTCCTCACTGATCGTAGGTTACTTGTTAACCTATGTGTAGTTGTTTTATTTTCCTCCCTTAGTGCTCTGAGAACCATGGGATAATGTAAATTAAGTTGAAGTGTTTTTCTTTAGGACTATGACTCAAGTAGAGAGCTTAAACTTGGTTGATGTTCATGTTAATTAATGTTAAGTATTTGGTTTGGTTGTTAAGTACTGCTATGACGTTGGTTATTGTTATGGGGAGTGAAGGACTCCTGGAGTGGTGGTTGATGATTATAGTTGAAGTGTTCAGTTTCATTACAGGATGTGTTGTCCATTTTTAGGGGAGGTTATGCCGAAATTTCGGTATAATCTCTTTTAAGAGTGGACCCCGTAAGACTTGTCTATTTTACTATGTGTTTTCGGGGCGGGTCTTGTCAGTTGGTATCAGAGCATTAGGTTCTTTTTCCTGTTGGAGTAATGGCGTCTAGTTTAATACTAGATTGTCCATGGGTGTATTACTAATCTATAATTATCTCAGGTATTATGCCTCCTAGACGCCAAACACAGAGAGCTCCTTCTATGGGGGATGACGTGAATGCACAGGAGGGTATGCTGGGAGCGTTTGAGCAGATTGTTAATCAGTTTGTTGCAGCAATGAACCCGCAGCCCCCGCCTGATTTTAGCATTAAGAGAGCCAAGGATAATGGAGCTGAGAAGTTTTCGACAGCCAAGGATCCCATTGAGGCCCAAGAGTGGATTGAGACTATGGAGAGAGTGTTTACTAGGATGAGTGTTCCTGAGGATCGTAAGGTTTTTGTGGCAGTGCAATGGTTGCACGGTCCTGCATGGCATTGTGGGTTGGCATTTCTAGGGATTATGAGGATGCTTCTCTCATGGCTTGGGATGAGTTCAAGGCCCACTTCAATGATTGTTACTGTAGTCGAGCTCATTTCCATAGGATGCAAGATCAGTTTATGAATTTGCAGAAGGGAGATATGTCAGTCTTGGAGTTTGAGCAGCATTTCCTTGCTAGAGCTCATCATGTTCCTGACTTGGTATGGGACGAGCAAGATAAGATATACAGGTTTATTCGGGGACTTGGGGGTGAGTATGAGGAAAAGATGCAAGCAGTGTTGTATCCGAGATTTAGTGATGTAGTTGGGGCAGCTTTAAATATTGAGACCTCTCATATGGGTAGCCGACCCCGAGACTTTGGTGGCCCTAGTCAGGGGCCATCAAGAGAGTAGCATCTACATCCGGTTCTGGATCTTCTACGGGTAGTGGACGTAGTAGTAGCTCTGGTCATCTAGCCCGACCTAGACTCAGAGGTAGCCGGAGATTTGCTGGGGGATCTGCAGGCAGACGACCCTTTATTCAGTTTAGGGGTGGTATGAGTGGTAGTAGAGGCGGCCACAGTAGTCAGTCAGTTCAGTATGGACAGTATCAGCCAGTTGGGTGTTTCGAGTGTGGTGAGCTAGGTCACTTCAAGAGAGATTGTCCCCGTTTGGCTCAGGGGGTCGCGCCTACATTTTATCAGACTGCAAGTCAGACTTCAGTTGGCGCTTCTAGCAGTGGCTCACGTGCTAGTTCAGCAGCTAGAGGAGGTCCCCAGCAGGGTAGAGGTCAGAGAGGACGTCCTACCACTCAGGCTAGAGTGCATGCCATGACATTTCAAGAAGGTCGTACCTCGCCTGAGGTTATCATTGGTACGTTGTTTATTTTTGGCCAACCTGCATTTACTTTGATGGATCCGGGAGCTACCCATTCCTTTATGTCAAGTAGATTTGCACTTCATGCAAATGTGCCTTCATCTCCTCTCCTGGGGGAGTGGTATGTGTCTTTGCCTTCGGGTGATGTGCTTAAAATAGAGTGGGTATTTAGGTCTTGTGAAGTTCTTGTTGAGGGATATAGCTTGGAGGCAAATTTAATTCCGTTAGAGATGGTTGATTTTGATGTAATTCTGGGGATGGATTTCTTAGAGGCACATCAGGCTTTGGTCGATTGTTTCCAGAAAACAGTAGTGTTCCGAAGTTCGGGGAAGCCAGAGATTACTTTTTGTGGAGAGCGAGATGTTTTGCCATCTTGCTTGATTTCAGCAGTAACAGCAGGAAAATTGTTGAGTAGGGGTTGTCAGGCATACTTAGCCCATGTTGTGGATACTCGTATAGGAGTGCTTAAGGTTGAAGACAATCCTGTAGTGAAAGAGTTCCCTGATGTTTTTCCTAAGGAGTTACCTGGTTTACCTCCTACAAGGGAGATAGAGTTTACCATCGAATTACTTCTTGGTACAGCCCCTATTTCTCAGGCACCCTACTGGATGGCCCCTGCGGAATTGAAGGAGTTGAAGGTCCAATTGCAGCAGTTAGTGGACAAGGGTTTCATAAGGCCTAGTATGTCTCCGTGGGGTGCCCCAGTATTGTTCGTAAAGAAGAAGGATGGTAGTATGAGACTGTGTGTTGATTACAGGAAGTTGAATCAAGTTACTGTGAAAAATAAGTATCCTTTGCCTCGCATAGATGATTTGTTTGATCAGTTGAGGGGTGCTAAAGTCTTTTCCAAGATTGACTTGAGGTCCGGGTATCATCAGTTGCGGATTAGAGACTCTGACATAGACAAGACTGCCTTTCGGTCACGCTATGGTCACTATGAGTTTATGGTGATGCCGTTTGGGTTGACAAATGCACCCGCTGCTTTCATGGATTTGATGAACAGGGTGTTTCGCCCATATCTAGACCGTTTTGCCATTATGTTCATTGATGATATTCTGGTCTATTCAAAGAGTGAGAAGTTACACTCTAAGCATTTGAGTCTGGTGCTTCAGACTTTGAGGTGTGCAGAGCTATATGCCAAGTTTAGTAAATGCGAGTTTTGGCTTGATAGTGTTGGATTTTTGGGCCATGTTATTTCAGCTGAGCGTGTTAGTGTGGATCATCAAAATGTGGAAGCGGTGACTAATTGGTGTAGACCTAATAGTGTAACGGAGATTCGTAGTTTCTTGGGTCTAGCAGGCTATTACCTAATAGTGTAAAGGAGAGATGGTTTGATGGTGATGTGTCAAGCCATCATTGGCTCAAGTTGTGCACCACATGAGATGAAGAACATGGCTGCACGTTCTTGAGCTTAATTAACCTATTAAGCTTAATTGTATAATCAACTACTTAGTTTCGCTCTTTTGCTTAGAAATCCAATTTGCTCAACTTCCACGTGTCTTTTCTTCTCAATTCCGCAACTCCACTTCTTTTCTACAAAATAAATAAAATAAGATTAAATATATCCTAAATAGCTCGAAAATGCTTAGTTCATATGTTTGGAATGTAATTAAGTGTATTTTAATCACGTGAGTGTTGGACGCAAGCGTAGTAGCCTAATAAAGATTATTTTAAATCTATTAATTTATATTGGGAGTATGGGCATGTGTAGATACATACATATATTGATATATATATATATATATATATATTTTTTTTTTTTAAGCTGAAGAGGCACGATATGTATGAGATAAAGGATTTCTCATTTGAAACATGCATTTGTTTTCTTCGGAAATATATGTGGGGAAAGCATAAGTGTTGATACTTATTTTTCTTTATTTGTAGCTCTGAATACTTTTGGGATTGTTGTAAATATTTTCGGTGGTGTGCTAAGACTGGTATATTCTTTATTTGGATAATTATGGTTGAATGGGAGAATGGTTTATTTGTTAATAGAGTAGTTCGGTCTTTTTCCAGGTTAGGGTTGTCCATCTTTAAGGGAGGTTTGCCGAGTTCTTTGGTAAATTTTCCTTGAAGGTGGTCCCCGCAAGACTTATTTCGGATTTCAGGGTGAAATTCAGGGTGGGTCTTGACAGTTGGTATCAGAGCTTTAGGTTTCATTTCCTGTCTCCTTGGTACTATCATATTTGTCTAAGAAGCACGTAGTTCCTATAGAGTGGTGATCCGACCGCGGCGAATTCACTAGCATTTTATGCTTTGGATGGTTTGTGTTATTAGGTATGTGTGATATTTCTGTTAGTCCGGTGTACAAACTACTTAATATGTCTTTTCCTCAGGTGCTATGCCTCCTAGACGCCGACCCCGTGTAGCTACCTCTACCAACGCCAATGAGGGTTATGAAGTAAGAGGATTAGCTGATTCTATAGGGGACATGCTGAGAGGTGTTTTAGACAGGGTTCAATACCCTCGGTATGTGAAGAAGAAAGATGTTTCCGATGCAAGGGCAGTTGAGTTCAAGGGTGCCAAGGGACCCCTTGATGCATACACTTGGGTGGATAAGATTGAAAGGGCTTTTGAGAGCACTGAACTGCCAGAAGAAAAGAAGGTGAAGATGGCAGTGTCTTTCCTAGATGATTCAGCTCATCATTGGTGGACTCTCGCTAGCAAGAGTAATGGTGGTGCTCAGAATATGACTTGGGAGCAGTTTAAGACACTATTCTTGAGTCAATATTTCAATCACGTTCATCGTAGTAGGATTCAGTCGGATTTTCTGAACATGAAGAAGAGGGATGATGAGGGGGTCATTGAGTTCGAGCAGAGGTTCACTACCTTGAGGTCCCCAAAAATAATATAATTCTATTAAACTCAGTATAGTTCCCAACTGTACCTAGAAATATTGCGTAATAAAATAAATCACTTGACATGTCCCACATATCAAATAAAATGCACAAGAGAGTTTCTGAAAAATAAATGGAACTCATTACTCCAAGAAAATATTAAATCTAAAATATGCCTTTGAAAATTAAATAAACTCTAGTGCATGTATGACATTCAAATCAAAGGTCCACTCACAGTGCTCGGCTATGTCTGCCGATGACCCAAGGCTTCCTCCAAATGATCCTCCTCACGTCTTGAACAATAAATAATTATTAAGCCTCCAAACAAACTAGGATAATACTTCAATAAAATTTCCGAAATAAAAGTAGGCCTATAAATTCTCTTTTCTTCCTCAAATTCAACAGTTTTAATATATTAAGGCTCAAAATATTCCGCACTTTCTGATAGCCAAAAATTAACCTTTTTAGAATTTAAAACCTGCTAAACCAACTGCCAGGTTTCCACTCGAATAACTGCTAAAATCCTTAACCATAGAAAAATTCCAAACCTTATTAAAACTCCTCCAAAAATTCCAAACTATACTTCAATAACCTCCTCTTATGAAAACGAACCCAAAAATGAAAAACTGTCGCTAAGGGGGGGCACTGCCGCCTGCTCCTCCGGCAGCCGTGATCCGACGAACTCCAATGCTTCTCAAATTTTAGTACAACACTCCTCTTCAACCCGCACAACAACTTCTTTAATTAGCACAAAATTCATTTCTAAGCCTAACTAGGTTAATTGAACCAAAACCTTAAATTGAGCCCTAGAACTTCAATTATACATTTCTCATTAACAAGACCGAATTTGACCAATTCCTTTTGAGGGATTACTCACTTAGATGAGGGTTACAAGATGAGCCAAAAATCCCGAACTATATATGGTGGCCGGAGGAGAGAACTGAGACGAAAGGGCAGTCGGCGTCTCCGACGGGTTTTCTCCTCTCCGACGGCGTCATAGGCTCGAACGCTTGCTCAGGAAGAGAGAGGAGGGGGCGGGGGTCCGAACAAGACCGGTCCAGTGGTCTCTGGTGGTCGGACGGCAGTTGGGTCTGTGGTGGGTTAGGAGAAGTTCACGAGAGGGAGAGAGAAAGAAAGTGAGTGCGGGTGTTGGGATGCTCCACACCCGGTCTAACTTAAAACCCCAACAAATAAACCCACTAAATTTTTACCCCATTTTTACCAACTCAAAATTTACCCTTTTAGTTGATAACTTTTTCATGCTAACTTCGATTTTAACGTATAGCATGTCTATGAACTCTTAATAACGTCCTCTATGACATTCATGAAGAAAGTTTTCCCAAATTCTAAATGGAAGAAAAAGTCAACTTTTGGAGTCTTAAAATAGTAAACGGTTACTTAAAACGGTAAAAGACCAAAATAATACCAAAGTAAATAACCGTAAAATAACTTGAGAACCGGGGTGAGACAAGCTGCCTCGAAGTTCAACTTCCAAAGTTTACAACTTAACAAACCACAATGAATAACATAGCACCTAACATGCACTACCAAATCACACAACAACACACTCATAACTACAACAACTTGTCACGCCCCGAACCTTAATTTTTACCTTTATTACTGACATAGTAGTAATAAGAGTTTTTACCGTGTTCGTCACTAAGTGTGTAATTTAATTAGTCCCCAGAGGGTGTTAAGAGACTAATATTTTGAGGGAATGATTCTAAGAAAGAAATTTTGAGGACGGTAAAAAATGGTAATTTTTGCTAGTAAAAGGTAATTTTATTGGGGTATTATTTCGGGGTGTTGAATTTTGGATTTTTTGGGTTTATAAAGGTGTTGGACCGGGTGGGCTGAAAGCCCAAGTCCATTTTTCTTTCTCCCGATTTTCTCTCCCGCACCCAGTTTTTCTCCCGATTTTCCTCCGTTCGCCGCCGGACCGATCCCGTTCGAACGGTCTCCCTCCCAGCTACATTTCTAGACCGGTGGCAGCCTCCCTAGCGCCGCCGTGAGGGAGAAACGCCGCCCGAAAGCCACGGCTGCCATACCGGTTTTCTCGCCAGAACTCCCTCCTCCGGCCGCCATATCCGGCGAGCCATAGCCCAAAAGGAAGCCCTCCTCCCGTGCTTCAATCCCTCCAAAGGGCTCGCTCCGTCGTAAGCTAGGTAAGGAGAAATCGGAATTTGAAATTTCTAGGGCTTTTTGTGTATTTCCGTTCGATTGATGTGCTTAGGCTTAGAATTGGAGTTTGTGGTAGTTTGGAATGTTGTAGAGGAGGTAGAGAGGAAGATTCTGTCAAAATTTGGTGACCATTGGAGGTCGCCGGAAAATGGCTGCCGGCCGCCGCCTCCGGTTGGCAGTGGATTTAAGATTTTGGAGTGTTAAGCTTGGTTGAGCGCGAAGCATATTTAATTATGCATGTTTTGCATTTAAACGTCGATGTTTCATTTAAGGTTTTATGAATATGGAACAGGACGCGAGGAGGCTCGAGCAGAGGAGACCTCCGACCGACGCCAGGCTTAGGCCTAAGTTGTGAGTGGACCTTTGTTTTGAATATTATATCTGAAATGCTTTATCATTTGATTGATTTTTCTGTTTTTGGATATTTCCCGAAATTGAGAATTTCGGTGGATTATACTCGAGGTAAAATTCCGAGAATAGTATGTATATGATTAAATGCTAGCTAGCTATACGTGATTTCCCCCATACGTGAGGTACAATTCCGGTATGGGTGACATGAGCGTTAGACGCGAGTGTCGTAGCCTTGTGCGACTTCCAATTCTTGCATTTATTTATTCAAAGATGTCATACAAGGAGTCAGCACGTATATATTACCACTCGGCCGCTTTTCCCCATATGCGAGGTACAATTCTGGTGTGGGGTGATGTGAGTGTTAGACGCAAGCATAGTAGCTTCGTATGATATCTACTTTATTCAAGTTGTTCATAGATATCATGCCAAGAGTCAGGCGAGTGTGCATACATACTATATATATAATATCCAGGCCTCAGAGGCAGTTTCTTAAAGTTTGGGGGTTCTAGCCAGGCTGGACCCCAGTTCAGAGTCGTTCCAGTGGAGTTCGTGTTTTTGCCACTGTGGAAAGCATTTCTTTTGGGGAAATATTTATTTGTTGTCAGATCAGTTTTGTCCACTCACTCTGACGTGTTAAATATTTTCCCCTGGGCTCTTCGTTTTTAAATGCCCAGTCTGCAGAGTTCGCGTGAGGTCCAGCAGGAGACGTCGAGGCATAGTGACCCAGCTATCAGCTACATTTCGCCAGTAGGTTACCTGTTTAATCTACTAGGAGTTTGTTAGCTTCCGTTGTATTTTATTTTTATTTTTTTAGTAGCTCTGAATACTATTGGAATTCTTATGTTTGTATTCTAGCTACTTTTGGAGTGTAGCTGAAGATTTATTTGTTTTGGATTAAAAGGTGATTCGTAAGTTTTTAAGTTAGGGTTGTCCATTTTCGAGGGAGGTTTGCCGAGTCTTCGGTAAATTTTCCTTGGAGGTGGTCCCCGCAGGACTCATCTCGGGTTTCGGGGTGAAATTCGGGGCGGGTCTTGACAGTTGGTATCAGAGCTCTAGGTTTCATCTTCTGTTTCTTATTCACTATCATATTTGCCTAAGTAGCCATAGTGTCTATAGAGTGATGATCCAACCGCGGCGGATTCATCGGCAGTTTTCTACTTTTGATACTATGTGTTATTGGGTATGTGTGATAGTTCTGTTAGTCTTATGGACAGACTACTTAATATCTTCTTCCCTTGGGTACTATGCCTCCTAGGCGCTGACCTCGTGTAGCGTCCTCGACCAACGCTAGTGAGGGTGATGAGGTTAGAGGATTGGTTGATTCGATTAGGAGCATGCTGAGAGGTGTGTTAGTTAGACTTCAGCAGCCTCGGTCTGTGAAGAAGAAGGTTGTCTTCGATGTTGGTGCAATTAAGTTCAAGGGCGCCAAGGGACCCCTTGATGCGCACGCTTGGTTAGATGAGATGGAAATGGCTTTTGAGAGCACTGAACTACCGGAAGAAAAGAAAGTGAAGATGGCAGTGACTTTTCTGGATGACTCAGTGCATCACTGGTGGATCCTTGCTAGTAGAAATCGTGGTGGTGCTCAAGACATGACTTGGGAGGAGTTAAGACGCTCTTCTTGGGTCAGTATTTCGGTCACGCTCAGCGTATCAGGATTCAGTTGGATTTCCTGAACATGACGAAGGGGGATGATGAGGGTGTCATCGAGTTTGAGCAGAGGTTCACTTCCCTGAGCTACCATGTGCCCCATTTGATTCCTGATGAGAGGACCAGGATTGTCATGTTTGTTGGAGCTCTTAGCGGGGTTTATGCAGACAAGATGGTCGGTGGCATTTACCCGACTTTTCTTGATGCGTTTACTGCAACCATGGCCTTTGAGACCAGGAGAACTTTTAGTGCACGACCCAGAGATTTCGGTGGTCCCAGCCGGGGTCCATCGAAGAAGGCCGCTTCCTCATCAGCTTCTGGATCTTCAGCGGGCAGTGGTAGTAGTGGAGGATCAGGTTCTGATTCTCGAGATATATTTGGAGGATGTTTCAGGAGACCCTCCAGGAGCCAGTTGGGCAGGCAGCAGGCCGGTCAGTTTAGTGCTGGTGGTAGTTCCCAAGGGGGATCTTCTGGTGGTCAGGCCTATTCTTTTGGTCAGCAGCAGTCTTCTGGATGCTTTGAGTGTGGTGGTCTGGATCATTTCAGGAGAGACTGTCCTTTGTTGGCACAGAGGATCGCCCCTTCTCAGTAAGGCAGTCAGTTTTCAGCTAGTGGTGGTTCAGAAGCCAGGGGTGGTTCTCAGCAGGGGAGTGGTCAGCGTGGACGTCCCACGACTCGCGGTAGACTCCATGCTATGACCCAGCAGGAGGGTCGTACTTCCCCAGATGTCATCATTGGTACGTTGTTAATTTTTGGTCAACCAGCATTTGTTTTAATTGACCCTGGAGCAACGTATTCATTCATGTCTAGTAGATTTGCTCTCCATGCCAATGTGCTATCATCGTCTCTTCCAGGCGAGTGGCACGTATCTCTTCCCTCTGGTGAGGTGATGAGAATAGTTTGGGTGTTTAGTGGTTGTGAAGTTTTGGTGGAAGGAGCTCAGTTTAAGGCAGATTTAATCCCTTTAGATATGGTGGATTGTTTCTGAAAAGAAGTGGTGTTTCGGAGCCCGGATGGATTGGAGGTTGTGTTTCAGGGGGAAACAGATGTGTTTTTGAGTTGCCTGATTTCAGCTGTGGCTGCCAGGAGATTGTTAAGCAAAGGCTGTCAGGCATTCTTAGCTCATGTTGTGGATGCAAGTATAAGAGTGATGGAAGTGGGAGACATTCCTGTAGTAAGAGAATTTCCGGACGTGTTTCCCGAGGATTTTCCTGGTTCGCCTCCTGTAAGGGAGATAGACTTTTCCATTGAGTTGCTTTCTGGATCTATGCCTATATCTCAGGCATCTTACAGAATGGCTCCAGCATAATTGAAAGAGTTGAAGACTCAATTGCAAGAGTTAGTAGATAAGGGTTTTTTCGACCTAGCATGTCTCCATGGGGTGCTCCAGTGTTATTTGTTAAGAAGAAGGACGGCACCATGAGACTATGCATTGATTATAGGAAGCTGAATCAAGTCACTATGAATAATAAGTACCCGTTGCCTCGCATTGATGATTTGTTCGATCAGTTGAGAGGTGCCTCGGTGTTCTCAAAGATTGATTTGAGATCTGGTTATCATCAGTTGCAGATTCGGGATAGTGACGTAGCCAAGACTGCTTTTCGATCACGCTATGGTCATTATGAGTTTGTGGTAATGCCTTGTGGACTTACTAATGCACCTGCGGCGTTCATGGATCTCATGAATAGGGTGTTTAGTCCATATCTTGACCGCTTCGTAATCGTGTTCATAGATGATATTTTGGTGTACTCAAAAAGTGAGAAGGAGCATGCCAAACATCTAAGATTGATTTTGCGGACTTTGAGGAATGCGCAGTTGTTTGCCAAGTTCAGCAAGTGTGAGTTTTAGCTGGATAAGGTGGGTTTTTTCTGGGTCATGTAGTTTCAGCTGAAGGTGTTAGTGTGGATCCCCAAAAGGTGGAAGCAGTGTCGAATTGGAGAAGACCCACAACTGTGACGGAGATTCGTAGTTTCCTGGAATTAGCAGGTTACTATCGGTGATTTGTGCAAGAGTTTTCGAAGATTGCAGCTCTATTAACTAGATTGACCAGAAAGGGAGTCAAGTTCGAATGGTCAGATCAGTGTGGGTAAAGTTTTCAAGAGTTAAACGATCGTTTGGCTAGTGCTCCTGTTTTGGCACTTCCAGACGATAATGGGAAGTATGTGGTGTTTTGTGATGCTTCTAGACGAGGTCTAGGTGGAGTGTTGATGCAGCATGATCGAGTGATTGCCTACGCTTCTAGGCAATTGAAGCCGCATGAGGTGAATTATCTCACTCATGATTTAGAGCTTGCAGCTGTGGTTTTTACTCTCAAGTTGTGGAGACACTATCTTTAAGGAGCCAAGTGTCAGATTTCTACCGATCACAAGAGTCTTCGGTATGTGTTCACACAAAGGGAGTTGAATTTGAGGCAAAGAAGGTGGATGGAGTTGTTCAGTGATTATGATTGCACGATAGAGTATCATCCTGGAAAAGCTAATGTGGTAGCTGATGCTCTTAGTCGCAATCCCTCAGTGTCTTTGTTTCACTTGAAGATGGTTCGTGTTCCACTTCTTTGTGAGTTGCGAGCTACAGGAGTGGATTTATCAGTGGATGAGGTTGGTGCTTTTGTAGCCAGTTTTCATGTGAGGCCAGTTTTGGTTGATAGAGTGCGGGAAGCACAGTATAATGATCCTTCTATAGTTCGGCTGATAGAAATAGCAGCGAATGGAGCTGCAGTAAATTTTTCGGTAAGAAGAGATGGGTCGTAGTTGTTCAAAAGCAGGCTCTGTGTTCCAAAGTGGAATGAAGAATTAAAGATTGAGATTTTGGAGGAAGCTCATAGTTCTGCGTATGCTGCTCATCCAAGTAGTGCCAAGATGTATCGGACTTTGAAGGATTATTATTGATGGCCTAACATGAAGAGGGAAATTGCAGCTTTTGTGAGTAGGTGTCTGTTTTGTCAGCAAGTGAAAGCTGAAATGCAGAAACCTTCCGGCTTGCTTGAGCCGTTGCCTATTCCAGTGTGGAAGTGGGACCACATCACCATGGATTTTGTCTTCAGTTTACCTCGTACCCGTGAAGGGCATGACGGTATTTGGGTGATAGTGGATAGACTCACTAAATCTGCTTATTTCTTGCCGGTGTGAAAGAAGTTTTCGCTGGGTATTTTGGCTGAGCTGTTTGCAAATGAGAAGATTAAGGTGGTCAGGGATAGACTCAAGGCTGCTCAGAGTAGGCAAAAGAGTTACGCCGATGTCCGTAGGAAGGACCTGGAGTTTCAAGTAGGTGATTGGGTGTTCCTGAAACTATCTCCTTGGAAAGGGGTAGTACGTTTTGGCAAGCGTGGGAAGCTTAGTCTGAGGTATATTGGTCCTTATGAGATAATAGAGTGAGTGGGCTCTATGGCCTATCGGTTAGCTTTGCCTTCGGAGTTGTCCAGGATACATAATGTGTTTCATGTATCCATGCTTCGTAAGTATATTGCCGATCCTTCTCATGTGCTGGAAGAACAGCCGATTAGTCTGCAGAAGGATTTGTCCTATGAAGAGGAGCTGGTTCAGATGCTAGATCGGAAGGAGCAAGTGCTTAGGAGCAAGTCAATTCAGCTCGTCAAAGTGCTTTGGAGAAGCCACGAAGTAGAAGAAGCTACTTGGGAGCCAGAAGAGCAGATGAGGCAGCAATATCCTTATCTCTTTGAGTAGTGAGTTTGTAAATTTCGAGGACGAAATTTTTATAAGGAGGGGAGAATTGTCACGCCCCGAACCTTAATTTTTACCTTTATTACTAGCATAGTGGTAATAAGAGTTTTTACCGTGTTCGTCACTAAGTGTGTAATTTAATTAGTCCCCAGAGGGTGTTAAGGGACTAATATTTTGAGGGAATGATTCTAAGGAAGAAATTTTGAGGACGGTAAAAAATGGTAATTTTTGCTAGTAAAAGGTAATTTTATTGGGGTATTATTTCGGGGTGTTGAATTTTGGATTTTTTGGGTTTATAAAGGTGTTGGACCGGGTGGGCTGAAGGCCCAAGTCCATTTTTCTTTCTCCCGATTTTCTCTCCTGCACCCAGTTTTTCTCTCTCTACACCCAGAAAATTTCCGGCAGACCGTCCGCCGCCGTCCGGCCTCCGTTCGCCGCCAGACCGGTCCCATTCGAACGGTTTCCCTCCCAGCTACATTTCTAGACCGGTGGCAGCCTCCCTAGCGCCGCCGTGAGGGAGAAACGCCGCCTGAAAGCCACGGCTGCCGAACCGGTTTTCTCACCGGAACTCCCTCCTCCGGCCGCCATGTCCGGCGAGCCATAGCCCAAAAGGAAGCCCTCCTCCCGTGCTTCAATCCCTCCAAAGGGCTCGCTCCGTCGTGAGCTAGGTAAGGAGAAATCGGAATTTGAAATTTCTAGGGCTTTTTGTGTATTTCCGTTCGATTGATGTGCTTAGGCTTAGAATTGGAGTTTGTGGTAGTTAGGAATGTTGTAGAGGAGGTAGAGAGGAAGATTCTGTCAAAATTGGGTGACCATTGGAGGTCGCCAGAAAATGGCTGCCAGCCGCCGCCTCAGGCGCAGCCGCCGCCGAGAAAATGTTTTTGGTGGAGAAAAATATAAGGAGTTTAATGGAATAAGTTTTAGAATTTTTGGAGGAGTTTTGGATAGGTTTGAGATTTGTTGAAGTTAAGTATTTTTGGCGGATAACTAATTTATAATCCGGCCATTGGATTTTATTTGGTGAAAAGTGTTTTTCGAGGTTGTCGGTAAAATTTGTGGAGTTTTGAGGTTGGCAGTGAATTTAAGATTTTGAAGTGTTAGGCTTGGTTGAGCGCGAAGCATATTTAATTATGCATGTTTTGCATTTAAACGTCGATATTTCATTTAAGGTTTTATGTATATGGAACATGACGCGAGAAAGCTCGAGCAGAGGAGACCTCCGACCGACGTCAGGCTTAGGCCTAAGTTGTGAGTGGACCTTTGTTTTGAATGTTATATCTGAAATGCTTTATCATTTGATTGATTTTTCTGTTTTTGGATATTTCTCGAAATTGAGAATTTCAGTGGATTATACTCGGGGTAAAATTCCGAGAATAGTATGTATATGATTAAATGCTAGCTAGCTATACGTGATTTCCCCCATACGCGAGGTACAATTCCGGTATGGGTGACATGAGCGTTAGACGCGAGTGTTGTAGCTCTGTGCGACTTCCTATTCTTGCATTTATTTATTCAAAGATGTTGTACAAGGAGTCAGCACGTAAATATTACCACTCGGCCGCTTTCCCCCATATGCGAGGTACAATTTCGGTGTGGGGTGATGTGAGTGTTAGACCCGAGCATAGTAGCTTCGTATGATATCTATTTTATTCAAGTTGTTCATAGATATCATGCCAAGAGTCATGCGAGTGTGCATACATACTATATATATAATATGCAGGCCTCAGAGGCAGTTTCTTAAAGTTTGGGGGTTCTAGCCAGGCTGGACCCCAGTTCAGAGTCGTTCCAGTGGAATTCGTGTTTTTGCCACTGTGGAAAGCATTTCTTTTGGGGAAATATTTATTTGTTGTCAGATCAGTTTTGTCCACTCACTCTGACATGTTAAATATTTTCCCCTAGGCTCTTCGTTTTTAAAATGCCCAATCTGCAGAGTTCGCGTGAGGTCCAGCAGGAGACGTCGAGGCATAGTGACCCAGCTATCAGCTAGATTTCACTAGTAGGTTACCTGTTTAATCTACTAGGAGTTTGTTAGCTTCCGTTGTATTTTATTTTATTTTTTTTAGTAGCTCTGAATACTATTGGAATTCTTATGTTTGTATTCTGGCTACTTTTGGAGTGTAGCTGAAGATTTATTTGTTTTGGATTAAAAGGTGATTCGTAAGTTTTTAAGTTAGGGTTGTCCATTTTCGAAGGAGGTTTGCCGAGTCTTCGGTAAATTTTCCTTGGAGGTGGTCCCCGCAGGACTCATCTCGGGTTTCGGGGTGAAATTCGGGGCTGGTCTTGACACAACTAGTTAACACAGCCACCCAAATTCACTCACACTGCCTGGACGCGCTTCCACGTGCCGCCACAAGCGACAGCGAGTGGGCCCCACGCGCCACCACCAACTTCAAAATTTGGGGAAACTCCCAACACCAAACTTGTAGATCACAACGTAAAGGACACTTTTTGTACCAGAGACTAAGCTCGATTCAACCTGGAACCGCCCCAAACAACCACCACAATCTTGGACTTCAAATCTGCAAATCCGGGTTCGAAAACTCAAAACTGAGTTGATTGGTTTGCATAGCCACACATAGATGAAAGAGGGGAGCAAAACTCACCTTGTGTTGTACCTTGTTGCCGCCGCAAGCAGCGGTTCCAATCGGTAAAGCGTCGACAGTGGCGTCGGGTCTAGCTGTGTCACCTATGCTGGTCGACGACCTTGAAGATTAACACTCACTACGCCAATAAGTGCAACAAACGACACTTTTCACACAACGGTGAAGAATAGCAGTGTTGTAGAAATTTCAAAAATGCTTCATACAACGTTCTTAAATTGTTAGCCGTTGTGTGGATAGTCTGAGATCATTCCAGATTTTTTTTTTTTCTTAAACCAGTACAACACTTTGGACAATATTTTATTGTGTAAATGAAAATAAAATGAGGCTCATTTGGCTTCTAACTCCACTCTAGTTTGACATATAACTGGGTTTCATTACACAACAGTGAAACAAATAAATGTTGTGTGAATGTATAAAATTTAAACTATCACACAATACTTTTTATACATCTGTTATAAGATATATCTCTCATGCCAGGCTGCGAACTTCTAGTTTTAAAATTGCTCTAACATATCCTCTGAAAACCTAAATTTGTGTGAAGGATATCCTTGGTGGTTTTGATGTAACAACAAAACACTCAAACCTGTTGTGTGAGAGTATAGGATTTTCAGTAGTCACACAACGACTTTTTAGTTTTGGTTGTATAATGTATTTTCGTGTAAAGATTCCACTCTCTTACATTTGACAATACTACTTTAACTTCTTCATCCCACAACAATCAACTAAGAAATGTTGTGTGAGGGTATAATTTTTAAATAAATCACACAACTATTTTTTATATCATGTTGTGTGTATCGTAACCCCTAACCCCTAAAATACCCTAATTTCTAACACCAAGTTTTCTACTATAATCCCACAACGGTTGTCTTCTATGTTGACGTGTGATGAAAAAGCAAAAACGTTGAATTTATGGTTGACCGAGTCGATCGATACCCAAACGTTACCGAAATTTTGTGAATTTTGTTACACTGCAATACTTCACTGTCATGATTATATCTAACAGTCGAATTTCCATGATCTTAATTTTAGACATCTGAATCACAATCAACCTACTAGTGAGGTATAACATGTTTACTATGTTGTACATAATGTGCTTAACATGTGTAGTACATCTTATATAAACATATGTTTCTCTATAGAGACACAATTGAGGAAATAAAATTTTGAAAATCGAACCGTATAGACATATTTACGGCAATGGAGCATGATTGTGGTAGAAACATCAACAATTTTTGATATTAAATGGGTGTCGATCGACATGGTCAACCCTAATTACCCTTACGTTTCACTATGGGGAGCCAAACCATCGGGATACAATTTTCATCAACTTTTTACATGAGTTCATACACAATAATACTATTAGGCTACAACGAATGTCGGCATACTCAAAAATACGAGTAACGATATTGCAGTTCAACGTGTTTTCGTGTAATTAGGGTGGTCGATTTATGGTTGACCATAGTCTCTCATATTCATACAACTCTTAGTGTTTCTCGGCGTTGTGTGACTAAAAAATAGGGTTTTTTTAGAGTGACTTGTAAAAGTGAAAAGTAGAGGGAAATCTCCCGCTCTTACAATTTAGATCTCAAACAATGAAATATCTAATTTATGTTGTGTGATTTGTAAAATAGACAGAGAACAATTAGGAATGAAATGTGTTTGTGGGAAATCTCCTGCTTTTACAATTTGGCGTGCCATCTTTGTTTTTTCTTATCAGACAATAAAATTTACTATTGATGTTCTCTGATTTGTAAAATGAATTTAACACCTAGTTATAGACACTCGAGTCAAAACCTAAAAGACTTCACATTTGGACCAAAAACTCAACATTGCACTCAAAAACTGCCTCTCACTCAAAAACTCTCCTCTCTTACTCCGTGACCCGATTTCTCAAAACTTCTCCTCTCTCACTCGAGTCTACGCCTCTATCACCTACTTGATTAGGGCTCAAGTCGATTAGGGTTCTTCGATTTAGGGGTGGAGTTCCAATTTTCTTTGAGGTTCTTCTCCTCTCTCACTCGATTTATTTCCAAGTTGTACTATTCTCATCTCTCTCGATTGGGCTCGATTCAATTAGGGTTCTTCAGTTTGGGGGTTTGGGTGGTCGAGGAGGGGACTCAGGGAGGGAGGGGATGTCATTTGGGGTCAAGGTTTCAGATTCGGGGATAAGGTTCGCTACCGCCTCGCCGCTGCCAATTCCCTACGCGCCAAGGCCAGAGTGATCGACAGAGATTCCAGAGTGAGGAGATTCTTCAGTTCCGGCAACAACTGCGTCGTCTCTGCGGTCTTTGCGGAGCTGGATTTGAGCCCCGTTGAGTTGTACTTGTTCAAGTGCCTCGTCGTCGCCAACCACGTGTTCAAATGTCTTTGCTGGTCATTACTTCCGCCACTAATCCGACTATGGAAACTGTCAAAGGAAAAGAAAATTGTCTAAGGTACATAACCCATAGTTCTTTCACATTTTTGACTATTACCTAGTATTGGTCGGTTCTTTAGCATGCTTAGAACAAAAATAGACCAAGGATCACATAGTGCACACCACATGTTTGATAATATGCCTTAAAGATACAACCAAGCTGAACCAGTGGGCTTTTCCAAGATTTTTTAAAAACCTATACTTCTTCTTTCAATCTCAGTTTTTAACAGTTCAAAATAGACTCTTCAATGATAATTTTAAACTTGGTCTCATGAAAAACGGAGTTGATTTGAGAAACTTGTGCTATTTTGAATTTTACAATGTTTCAGAATTTTCTGCAGAAACTTTTAGTCACTTTGGATCTCTGTTTGACTGTCAATTTGAATTCAAACGACTTGAAATTTCTGCATGTTTTAGAGTTGCTTGTCTATTTTGATTCTGGAAATTTTCATATGAAAATAATGAAAGGTCAGTTGTTGGTGAATTTTTCTTCCTTACCTACTTCCTGAAAATTTCTCAGATTTGAAGCTCATTGTTACAAAACAATGGATTTGGGAATTGCTCAAGGCTTTTGGGAATTACAGTTTTCATTTGAAAAAACTTGCAATTACTGAAGCAACGCCTTTGCTGGTCATTACTTCCGCCATTGATCCGACTATGGAAACTGTCAAAGGAAAAGAAAATTGCCTAAGGTACATAACCCATAGTTCTTTCACATTTTTGTTTGTTTAGGATTATAATTATGCTTTTTTTTTCTTTTTTTCTTTCTTTTTGAAGAGGTATATAATCATTATATGAACTTGAGAGGAATGGAGCTTACTCGATTCGCCCTGGAAGAGTTCAACAAGCAAAAGGTATTGAACTGTGCAATGTGAAATTGAAATAGTGAAATTGGTTTTATTTTCTTTTTATGAAATAATCAATTGATATGAATTATGACACATTAGGATAAGAGAATGCTTGTGATTGTAGACGTATGGTAAGAGAATGTTTACCTATAGAGAGATGTCTTTGCGTGTACGTAGCTAATTATAGATTTGTGCTATGATTAGGATTTTTGATGTGCACAGTTTGAAGATAGAAGATTTCTCAAACTATGGCAACTAGGTAATACTTTAGTAATATCATCTTGCATTAAGTATATGAATTCCATGACAAATAGAGAAATATAGTGTCTAATTAACTTGCTCATCCATTTCTTGGTATTAATGTCTAAATGGTGAACTGATTTTTCTCCTCGATCTTTAATAGGTACAAAGTGCTTATCGTGGTATTGGCATTGTAAAGTTGATGGGTCGTACGAGTGGATTCATAGCAATGCATGTATCTTTGGCTACCGGACAGATTGACATATGACTGATACCTGAGGTACTTCAACTACAGGTATAAAGTGCAGAAGCGGATGAGTAGATGCCCTAAGAATATGCTACTGCATTTGGATAATTTGGCCCTTAAAATGATATTATGCAGGTAGTTTCTATGTGCTTAAGAGAAACTTTTATATGATAGATAGATAGATTTTGAGCTGATTAAAATAGACTTTGCATATAGCAGTTTTGCCAATTTTATGATGATATCCCTCACAACACCGTTTTTCCATTTTAATACTTTGGTTTACTTTGCTGAAAGATGTCATATAATCGTAAATGGCACATAGATACAATGAAGTTTGTGCAGTCATGCTTGTAACTTTGAAGGTATTGTTCAATTAATATTTGCTTACTATTTTGAATCTTAGTAAAGTTTGTAACTTTTTTCTTTCCTCATAATTTAGATAGGAGTTAATACCCTGAGAAACGAGTGGGTTGACTTTGCAGTCAAGAAGTATGTGAAGGAGCCGTGATTGAGGTAGCATCCTCTTGTTCAAAGAAAAGCATCTTTTTTGTGCTTCTCAGCTGGTACAATATTCATGCATGATATGTGGCATGTTTTTGGTACAATTGATACTATGTATCAGCTAGCTTTTGATGTCCCTAGTTGATGGGCATGTATTTGAATGATTTTCTTATTTTAAATGGTTGTTAGGATGATGGGCATATGTTTTAGATGTCATGTTAACGTTAACAATGCATCAGATGCTTTATATCATATTTTTGGTTGTTTGAATGTTAACAATGCTTTGGATGGTTTGGAAATATTACTTGTAATACTGTTCATTAGGTAAATTTGGTATTAGGGCATCAATAAAGCACATCATACAACTAAATGATGATAATCTAACGTTGTATGAAATGCATCATCATACAACAAGTTAATGACAATCCAACGTTGTCTGACTAAATGATCCTACAACTATATTCTAACATTGATACGTTGTGTCAATATTGATCACACAATGCCTATTAGCAAAAATTTTGTATACTATTTAACAATCAGACAACCATGAAACCTAAAAACTCGTTGTATGAAGATAACTTCACACAATAGTTTACTGCCAGAAAACTATTGTGTGAGTGGCGACAGATGTTGCCGACTGCAATGCAAAATAATATTGACGTATGCCGATAAAATCTGTTGATATTCACATAACAACTCATGAAAGGAAACCGTTGTGTAACTTAACAATCACACAAGAGTTATTATTGGAAAATCTGTTGTGTGATTCTCGGCAGATATCATCGACAGCTGACGAGAAGCGACTCGGCATGTGTCGATAATATCTGTCGAGAATCACATAACAATATTCTACAAAAAACTATTGTATGATTCCCGACATAATTCATCAACATATGTCGACAGCTGCCGAGAAGCAGCTCGACTTGTGTCGGTAGTTGTCGATGATATATGTTGAGAATCACACAATGGTTTTTATTGTAGCGTTGTGTGTCAGTTAGTCAGACAAGCTCCTTTTAGCCGTTGTGTGACATGTTGATCAGACGGCAATCGGATTAACAACGGATTTGACCTTTATCAGACGACGTTTTTTCCCCGTCGTGTGATGCATTATCTGGCGTAGTGACTATTGTGTAGAGGAGCTTAGTGCAAACCAATAGGAACTGACGACGTCTCCATTGGTGGCCGGAAAAGAAGAAACTCTGGCGAAACCGCAGCAACTCCTCCACCTCGTGGCGGCATCTAGGCAGTGTGACGACGAGGGTCACTGCCCCAAAAATGGAGAGGGCATCCGTACTAACCCAACGGGACCGGCAGTGTCCAATTTGGTGGCCGGATGAGCGAGCTCTTGGCCAGAGAAGAGAAAGAGCTCGGGAGAGTCGGGAAAGAGAAGTGAGAGAGGACAGAGAAAGTGGCTGACTTTTAGGGTTTCCAAATTAACCCACACACATTTTTCTACTTATACACTTTTTAAAACCGGAAACTAACTTCATCTGACTATAACTTTCTCATACGACATCCGTTTTATGCATGTTGCGTGTCTACGAACTCGAATCGCCAAACTCTATAACTTTCATGAAGGAAGTTTTCAAAAATATCTTACGGATAAAAAAAGTCAATTTTTGACCACTTAAAAGTCAAAGCACCTTAATAAAATTGATTCCCGAACTTCAACTTCACCTACACGAATAAGAATTTCCCACAAATAATCCTTCATTAATTTTGGAAATAATATAAGGAAATTGATATGAAAATGGGGTATTACACTCGTATTTATGGACGAACAAAAAATGATTGATCAAGATAAGATATGACACGTGGCAGATAAAGATCTAAAACGTAATCTCACTAGCCTCTCACGCAACGACATGAGGAGCTATAGTACACCTAAAATTCAAGATTCGAAATCTTATCGGATATGTAATTATTGAGAAGATAGACATTGTCCTAACGTGGAAGATAAAAATCTAACCCGCAATCTCACCATCTTATCAACATTTAACACACGCAAAGTCACGTCGTATTTGTCTTTCGGTATAAAAATAGCAAGTTATTAATTTTGTTTTTAAAAAAAATATTTAATTTTAACTATTTAATTTTTAGAATTTGGGTTAAAAATGGTGTTGGACCGGCTGGGCCGAGCCCAACCCATTTCTTCCTCTTTTCTTTCTCTCTCTTCCTCCAGGTTTCTCTCCCCGAGCCCAGTTTCTGCCCGATTCTTCCCGGCCGCCGTTCGCCGCCGTTCGGCCACCCCAGCCCGCCACACCAGTCCCATTCGGTCGGTCTCCATCCTAGCTACAGTTCTAGATCGGTGGCAGCCTCCCTAGCGCCGTCGTGAAAGAGGAATCGACGCCAAGAGCCCCGACTGCCGAAATCATTTTTTTGCCATAGCCGGCGAGCCTTGACTCAAAAGGAAGCCCTCCTCCTGTGCTTCAATCCCTCCAAAGGGCTCGCTCCGTCTTGAGCTAGGTAGAGAGAAATCAAAATTTGAAATTTTAGGGCTTTATTGTGTGTTTGTGTTCGATTGACATGGTTAGGCTTAGAATTGGAGTTTGTGGTAGTTAGGAATGTTGTAGAGAAGATTGAGAGGAAGATGCTGCCAAATTTTGGTGACCATCAGAGGTCACCGGAGTTGGTCGCCGGACGCCGCTGCTGGCGGCGCCGCCGCCGAGAAAATATTTTTGGTGGAGAAAAATGTGAGGAGTTTAATGGAATAAGTTTTAGAATTTTTGGAGGAGTTTTGGATGGGTTTAAGAATTGTTGAAGTTTGGTATTTTTGACGGATTATTAATTTATAATCCGGCCATTGGATTTTATTTGGTGGAATGTGATTTTGAGGATGTCGATCAAAATTTGTGGAGATTTGAGGTTGGTAGTGGATTTAAGATTTTGGAGTGTTAGGCTTGGTTGAGCGCGAAGCATATTTAATTATGCATGTTTTGCTTTAAGCGTCGGTGTTTTATTTAAGGTTTTATTTATATGGAACATGACGTGAGGAGGCTCGAGCGGTAGAGACCTCCGACCGACATCAGGCTTAGGCCTAACCTGTGAGTGGACCTTTGTTTTAAATATTGTGTTCGAAATGCTTTATCATTTGAATGATTTTCTGTTGTTGGATATTTCCCAAAATTGAGAATTTCGGTGATTATACTCTTATATGAGAATAGTATGTATATGATTAAATGCTAGCTAGCTATACGTGATTTCCCCTATACGCGAGGTACAATTCTGGTATAGGTGACATGAGCGTTAGACGCGAGTGTTGTAGCCTTGTGCGACTTTCTAATTTTGCATTTATTTATTCAAAGATTTCATACAAGGAGTAAGCAAGTATATATTACCACTCGGCCGTTTTCCCCCATATGCGAGGTACAATTCTGGTGTGGGGTGATGTGAGCGTTAGACGCAAGCATAGTAGCTTCGTATGATATCTACTTTATTCAAGTTGTTCATATATATCGTATCAAGGTCAGGCGAGTGTGAATACATACTATATATATAATATCCAGGCCTGAGAGGCAATGTCTTAAAGTTTGGGAGTCTAGCCAGGCTGGACCCCAGTTCAGAATCTTTCCAGTGGAGCTTTTGTTTTTGCCTCTGATGAAAGCATTTATTTTGGGGAAATATTTATTTGTTGTCAGAAGCATTTCGTCCACTCACTCTGACGTGTTGAATATTTTCCCCTGGGCTCTTTGTTTTTAAAAATTCCCAGTTTGCAGAGTTCGCCTGAGGTCTAGCAGGAGACGTCGAGGCATAGTGACTCATCTATTAGCTACATTTCGCCAGTAGGGTTTGTTAGCTTTCGCTGTATTTTATTTTATTTGTAGTAGCTCTGAATACTTTTAGAATTCTTCGGTGTAATTTGTATTCTGACTACTTTTGGATTGTAGATGAAGTTTTATTTTGGAATAAAAAGTTGGTTCTTAAATTCTTAAGTGAGTTTTTTCCATTTTCGAGGGAGGTTTGTTGAGTCTTCGGTAAATTTTCCTTGGAGGTGGTCCATGCAGGACTCATTTGGGTTTCAGGATGAAATTCGGGGCGGGTCCCGACAGCTTTGACCTTGAGCAAGAATATTAAGAGTTTGCTCGTGCTTCGCTTGGCTTTGAGCTAGGATGGCTAGAATGTCATCAACTTGAGGCTTCTTTGGTTCCGGCAGTGCTTGCCTATTTGGAAAGCCGGGAGGAGCATTTTGTGTGGAATTTGCATCTCCAAATGAGTGAGAACTTTGGCCAAACCCTTGAGTGTCATGTGAAACTCCTCCATAAGCATTTGACCTTGAGAATTGTGAGCAGGAGCTTCCCAAATTGATTTATTGCACCAAAATGTGTGTTTCCATACCCACGGGGACTAAATGAAGAAGCATGAGGACCTTGATTCCCTCTATATGAATGAGAACCACTTTGGTGTGCATTTGAGGGCCCTCCACTCTCTCCCCATGAGAAATTAGGGTGATTCCTCCAACCCGGATTGTATGCATTGGAATAAGGAGCATTTCTTGGAGGCCTTTGAAAAGAATTGATCGCTCTAGATTGCTCCTCAACAAATTCCAGAAATTGGGAGGCCAAATGACATTCTTGAGTTAAATGTTGAGGGGACTCACATATCAAGCAACCATGAGAAGAGGTAACAACGCTTTTGACATGAGACGAAGATGCATTACCCTTTTGTGCTTCAAGAAGCATCTTAATTTTCTTATCTAACTTCGCTTCAAGTTTCTCAAGCTTGGAAGTCATAATTCTATCATCTTTCTCAAAATGGGAGACATCGTACACTCCTCTACCACCAAGCTCCAAAGGATCCCCACGGCCTCAAGCACCATATCCATGTGATTCTCGGCCTTTAGATGTGGTTGGCTCATCTCTACCTCCTCATCTTCTGTGGTGATTATCCCATGTTTCTACCTGTTACGTCCCGAGCCGAGAAGTGGTCGCAGGGCGGAACGAAGCAGAATTCCTAGAAGGATTTCACTCGGTACCTGCACAAATGACAGCGTCACGGGGTCGGAATTGGGGTGGCCCAGTCTTCGACTCTCTGATGCTTAAGTGAGCTATGAGCACTTGTACAGGTAGAGGAATGAAAGTAGGAGAGAATATATATATTTGAGTATGTGAGAGTATAGATGTGTGTACCTTGAGCTTGTTTTATAGGCTAAGCTTGTGTACCTTGAGCTTGTTTCCAATGTGGGACTCTTTGCCCTCCTTTGGAGTGTCTTCTCTTTTGGGGGTGTTTTGCCGCTAGAGTGACTTTGGCAAGCGGTTTGCTACCGGCCCTTCCTTCTTTGGATGTCTGTGAAGGGCCCACCAGGGCTATCTCGACTGGGTAATTGTACCGTATTCTCGGCTTAGCCAAGTATTTTGGCTATGTACTAACAAGTCCCTAAGTCCCCAGTCCGAGAGAGTTCTTGGGTGGGGAGTTATTCTAGAGATGCCGAGGATAGATTTTACCCGGGAGTAGGAGGCATGGTGCCGAGTCCCCAAGTCCCCACGCGAGAGTCACGAGGTGACGGGGGTGATGTTCCGGAAAGTTGGCAAGAAGAAAAGTTTAATGTTGCTCTAGCGAGTCAGTCCGCGCTTGGTTGGGGACTGTCGCGAGGTGGCCAGTCAGTCCGCGCTTGGTTGGGGATTGTGGCTATGTGGCAAGTCAGTCCGCACTTAATTGGGGACTGTCGCGAAGTGGCCAGTCAGTCCGCGCTTGATTGGGGACTGAGGCTTTGTGGCGAGTCAGTCCGCGCTTGATTGGGGACTGTGGCTATGTGGCTAGTCAGTCCGCGCTTGATTGGGGACTGTCGCGAAGTGGCTAGTCAGTCCGCGCTTGATTGGGGACTGAGGCTATGTGGCGAGTCAGTCCGCGCTTGATTGCGGACTATCGCGAAGTAGCCTGTCAGTCCGCGCTTGATTGGGGACTGTGGCTATGTGGCGAGTCAGTCCGCGCTTGATTAGGGACTGTCACGAGGTGGCCAGTCAGTCGGCGCTTGATTGGGGTCTGTGGCTATGTGGCGAGTCAGTCCGCGCTTGATTGGGGACTGTCGCGAGGTGGCCAGTCAGTGCGCGCTTGATTGGGGACTGTGGCTATGTGGCGAGTCAGTCCGCGCTTGATTGGGGACTGTCGCGAGGTGGCCAGTCAGTCCGCGCTTGATTGGGGACTGTGGCTATATGGCGAGTCAGTCTGCGCTTGGTTGCGGAGAGTCACCATTGAGCGTTGTGGGTCGTTGCCTTGGCGAGGCAGTCCACTCTCCATTTTTTTTTTAGGAGTGGCCAACAGTGACATGGCTTGACCCTGACCGTTCATTTTTGTGGGGTCCAGGGGGATGCCTATAAATAGGGTTGGAGAGAACTAAAGAGGGAATTCGTGTTTTGAAACTTAAACTTTGGAGGCGCGATTTGTGGTTTAGGGTTTCGGCTATTCGACATGTTTCAGACTGGGAAACGTTCAATTTCATCCTCGATCGATTGGGTGCGAGCGATCAGCCGATTATAATCTGCTTCACTGCCACTACGCGAACCCAGTATTTCCAGGTATGAACTCGTCGTTTCCTCTGTCTTTAATTTTGTATGTGGTGGCGGCGTTGTTTTGGGTTATTTGGGGTGTGGGATTGTTCACATTTTTGTGGTGTTGGTAGGAATTCTAGGGTGAAGGATTTGTTGTCGGACTGGTTAGGGTTAAGGTAGCGGGGTATGGCAGATCCGGTGTGGGTGTCCAGTGAAGAGATCGTGGAGGTCTCTAGTTCGCTTAGTGATGATTCGGACACTTTGCACCGGATGGAAGAGGGATTGGCTAACCTTATGGCGGAAGTTGCCCTTGATTTGGGGGAAGGCATTCTTGTGGTGGATGCCGGGTCTCATGTGTCCTCATATGACCCTCTATTGCAGGAGGTAGAGGAGTTGATCATGGCGACATCGCATGAGGAGGATGACTCGTTCTGGGAACCCCCTGGTGAGAGTTTGACGTCGTCGGAGCTTGAAGTGCTTCGCCAAAATTGGAGCATCCCAGAGGAGGTTTTGTTGCGGCCGCTGGGCTGGGGGGTGAAGTTTTGGGATCCCCCGGGTAACTTTACGTTGGTGTACGAGTACCAACTAAAGTGCGAGTTGATGTTCCCTCTGCCCCCATTTGTGCAGTACACGTTAGCGTGTCTGCATGTCACCCCGGGGCAATATGTTGAAGCAAATATTGGGAACGGGCGTGCTATTCCACCTGCTGAAGCAGGAGTTCCAGAACTGTGACGAGTTAAATGCGTGCTGGCACATGGGGTGGTGCGCAAAGAAGGGCTGCGTGACGATGAAGTCATGGGGGAAGTTCAAGGTTTTGGTGGAAGATTTGCCCACCTCAAGAAGTGAAACCTGGAGGCGCAGATGCTTCCTTGTTGGGGGACAGTGGCAGGAGTGGCACGGGCATCCTTTCCGGGTCCCGGGGAGCTTCCAGAGAATAGGTATCGTGCTCTTGCCTTGTGTTGTTTTGTTTTGTTTGCATTCTCACTGCTGACAACTAGCTTTGTGCAGTGCCGCAAGAGTACAACTTGACTGAGTTGATGGAGCGGCGGATTCGCCGAGTGATATGGGCTTTCGAATGTAGGAGCTCATATCGGATATGCCGCCTTGGCATATACAGCCACTTCGGCTACGCCAGGGTTCCGGGTCTGTATTTTAGTAGTTGCACTACTTGTTGTAAGGTTGCGAATCATTGTCTGAGTTAGTTAGTTTGTTGCAGTGACGATGCCACGCGATGAGGGTTCGCGAAAGAATGAGGGTCCTTACGACAAAGTGTCGGATGAGGACGTGTTAGATGGGCTGCTGGCTGAGGCTGATCAAGCCAAGCAGTACGACATCAACTTGGAGACGGGTGAGGGAAGGGAGGTGGAGCTGGATGACTGTGATGACTTTCTGAGGCTGAACCTGGCGGATGATGATTACGACTACGTACCTTCGTTGGTGGCAGAAGCGATGGGCCTAGGTGTCCAGGATGTGGAGTTGGAGGGGGAGGAGGTACCGGTAGAGGGCGATCACGAGGGCAAACCCGACCAGGCGCAGGAGGAGCCTGTTGTGGAGGAGGTTGTGGACTGTGAGGAAGAGGTAGTCGCGGCCCGGACTAGAAAGAGGAAGGAGAGGGTTGACCCGGCTCGCGAGGGCCCATCAAAGAGGTCATGGAGGGACAGCTGGTCTGGGGGATCTGCAAGCCTAGCTGAGGTTACTCAAGCCTTGGAGGGGACGGGGGAGGCTCAGCCATACTTGGCTCAAATGGCTTACGACATGCGTCACCGTGCTCGTGACATGCATGTATTAGAGGATGTGGATCCGCCAGCGAGAATGGCTCTCGCCAAGGAGAAACTGACTCGGGTAAGTGTTTATATGCTTTTTGTGTTTCACTGGTTTTAACTTGGGGTTTATGCATTGCTATGACTGCAGGTGACTTTGCTGATGTACGTCGCGAGTGAACGGGCGGTCTCTCACTGGCAGGATGATTCTGAGGTGAAGAGCCAGCAATTGAGGGAGGCCGAGGAACGTAACCGTGGCCTTGCAGAGCAGCTAACTGAGGCTGAGCGAACCTTGCAGAGCAGCTAGCTCAAGCAGATCAGAATACCGCTGTCTTCCAGGCTCAGGTGGCGGAGCTGAAGGAAGTTGTGAGGAGGAAGGATGAGCAGATAGAGGTTTTGGAAGTGGTGGCTGCTAAGGCAATGTCCTTGGAAGCTGAGGTGGCCAAGTTGACGCAAGCACTTGTGGATTTGGAGGTGTCCTGGAAATCCAAGTGCGAGCGAGCTGCCATGGCGGGGCAAAGGCCCTTCCTTCTAGCGCCAATTGTTTCTACCTATTACGTCCCGAGCCGGGAAGTGGTCGCGGGGCGGAACGAAGCAGAATTCTTGAGAGGTTTTCACTCGGTACCTGCACAAATGACAACGTCATGGGGTCGGGACTGGGGTGGCCCAGTCTTCGACTCTTCGATGCTTAAGTGAGCTATGAGCACTTATACGGGTAGAGGAATGAAAGTATGAGAGAATATATATATTTGAGTATGGTATAGATGTGTATACCTTGAGCTTGTTTTATAGGCTAAGCTTGTGTACCTTGAGCTTGTTTCCAATGTGGGACTTTTTGCCCTCCTTTGGAGTGTCTCCTCTTTTGGGGGTGTTTTGCCACTGGAGTGACTTTGGCAAGCGGTTTGCTACCGGCCCTTCCTTCTTTAGATGTCTGTGAAGGGCCCACCAGGGCTATCTCGACCGGGTAATTGTACCGTATTCTCGGCTTAACCAAGTATTTTGACTATGTACTAACATCCCATTTTCCCGATTGTGTTGCTAACTCCTCACAAATGTCCCATGCGGCATTAGGGACTTTTTTAAGGAAATTACCGCCGGAGGCATTGTCCAACCTTCTTCTATCATCAATAATCAAACCATTGTAGAAGGACTCACATAGTAGCCACTTAGTAAGTCCATGGTGAGGGCAACAAATCTCAATGTCCTTGAAGCGCTCCCATGCTTCATAGAAAGTCTCACTATCCTCTTGGTAGAACTTTGTCAAACTATCTCGCATATAAGTAGTTCGGTCATGTGGGTAGTATGCATTCAAAAAAACCCCTTGCATATCCGCCCAAGAGGTAATGGATCTTGATTTGAGCTTATGGAACCATGTGCGTGCTTGATCCTTCAAGGATAAAGGTAATAACCGAAGCTTTAAGCCCTCCAAAGTTAATCCACCCAAGCGCATAGTCGAACATATGGCATCAAACTCAATGATGTGATCATAAGGTCTCTCATTAGTCATGCCATGGAAAGTAGGTAGAATAGACAACATGTTCGGCTTGATCTCAAAATTGACATTTGGGTTAGGAAGCACAATGCAAGATGGAGAATTCACAATGCTAGGACAAGAATAGTGACTCAATGGGAGCTCTTCTTCATCTCTTGGTACTTGATCCCCCATATCTTCTACTCGAATAGGAGACCTAGAAGGTGCTTGTGAGCAATGTCTTGGTCTCCTAACTCTCTTAGTTGGTCTTCCTCTAGGTAGACTAGGCAACACTCTACCACTTCTCAAATTGATAGGTAGCAAAGTATTGTTCACACACCTACAAAAATCCAATAAGAAATTAAGTACCACAATAGTCAAATATAATCAAGATAACAACCACGAAAGAAGAAATAATCTACCAAAACAAAACAAATGTGAAAATTAAAATGAAAACCAAACTACCAAACTAAGAGAGAAGAAACAAAAATAAAAATAAAAGTGGTCTAAAATACCAATTACCAAGGGATTAAGATCCGAAGACATTGACTTGAATCATAAACTCGCAAGCATACAAATCGTGTCAAGTAAGGGAGTTATTTAGCCATTAGTTATCGTACCATGAGGATTACGTTGGACCTAACCAAGGTAATCGACTTAGGAGTACTAAAAGACACACAAGAAAAATAAAATAAAGACAAAGAAAATTATAAACAAACACTCAAGGCACCAAGCCTTGGTAATGCTCGGCCTAGCTCGCACTAAGGCTAATCAAGACCACTAACTTGTAACCCCAAGGGTGATTATACACAAATGAGTCGATAGTTGAAAAGAAGTTGAATTGAGGATTAGCTAAATTAATACAAACTACAATGAAAACTAAACAACTAACTAACAAGCTAGAAAGTAAATTTGGTTTTTCAAATCAATGGGGACATGGGAGTGTCGGGTGATCCACACTAGCCCTCTTGCAAATATTGACGCCAATCTCATAAATGCATGCATTCTCTAATGTGTCAAGTCTCGTATCTAATACCGGTTAGGGCTACTAGACCCATTATCCTTACGGTGTATCGATTATGCCGGTTAAGGCCACAATCAACTCTCTAATTTAGGCACTACGCCGGTTAAGGCCGTAATATCTAGATTAGAGGCATAGAGTGCAAGATAATAGAGACCCTATTAAGCTTAGCTACAATTAAGCTAGCTAATGGTTACCATGTTTAAATCCTAGATGCCACAAGACTAACAAGTAGTCAACTTATTAATCTACTCATCACAATTGCCCACAACATAATTTCAAAGGGAGACTAAGCCTAGAAACAAGCTTCTAAGGACCAATAAATTCGGATTCAAAGCATACACAATGGAAATTGCATGTATTAAAATTAAAGCATCAATATCATTACAAGATGAGTTAAGGCTTCACAACCCTAACTCCCAAAATCAAACTACTCACTACCCATTAACAAATACATCATCAAATACATAAGAAATTGAGAGAAGGGTTAGAGAAAAGAGGAACACAAGTTAGATTCACAAATTGCTATAAGCAATCATGAACCCACTTGATATTAAGTCTCCTCTCTATACCAAAATAAAAATCCTTTGAGTTGGTGAAGCTTTGATGATGTTGGTGAGAGCTTCTTCTTAATCTCTTTTGAAGATGAAGTGGTCTTGAGGAGAATGATGGCCTTGAGGTGAATGGTGTTGAGATGAAAATGGAAGTATGAAAACTGGGAGAGACCGGTGAAAATGAGGTGAAGTGGTGCGGCTGCCTTTATGCGGCTCTCTCTTTCTTCTCCTCTGTGTGCTCTCTTCTCCTTTCTCTGCTCTGCCCCCCCCCCCCTTCTTTCTCCTCTGTGTCTAAAAGGAATATATATAGCTCAAGGGTGAGAGGATCAGCTGCTCTCTATAGAGAGAGGAGAGATGGTTTGATGGTGATGTGTCAAGCCATCATTGGCTCAAGTTGTGCACCACATGAGATGAAGAACATGGCTGCACGTTCTTGAGCTTAATTAAGCTATTAAGCTTAATTGTATAATCAACTACTTAAACTTAATTTGTATAATTGAGATATCCACAGTTTCGTTATTTTGCTTAAAACTCTAATTTGCTCAACTTCCACGCGTCTTTTCTTCTCAATTCTGCAACTCTGCTTATTTTCTACAAAATAAACAAAATAAGATTAGCTATATCGTAAATAACTCGAATATTAGCTTAATTCATATGTTTGGAATGTAATTAAGTATATTAAAATACACGTAATCACACCCCCACACTTGAACTTTGCTTGCCCTCAAGCAAATTAAATGAAAAATAATCCGAAAACTACTACGTAGTGGTGCCAGCTTTTCCAACCTTCGAGATCCACATTGTGTCAATGACAAGGAATCAGTTGAGCAATGTCTAGGTCTCTCAAATTTAAAAGACAATTAATACGCGACATGTAAAATACACTTAATCACGTGAGTGTTGGACGCAAGCGTAGTAGCCCAATAAAGATTATTTTAAATCTATTAATTTATATTGGGAGTATGGGCATGTGTAGATACATACATATATTGATATATATTTATATATATATATATTTTTAAGCTGAAGAGGCACGATATGTATGAGATAAAGGATTTCTTATTTGAAGCATGCATTTGTTTTCTTCGGAAATATATGTGGGGAAAGCATAAGTGTTGATACTTATTTTTCTTTATTTATTTTTGTCAACTCACTCTAACATTTCCGGATGTTTTTCCCCTAGGCCCTTCATTTTAAAAATGTCCAGTCTGTAGAGTTCGGATTTGATCTAGTAGGAGGCGACAAGGCATAATTACTCATCTCTCAGCCATTTTTCACCAGTAGATTACCTGCTTAACCTACTAGGGTATTTTCTGCTTCCGTTGTTCGTTCTTAGTAGCTCTAAATACTTTTGGGATTGTTGTAAATATTTTCGGTGGTGTGCTAAGACTGGTATATTCTTTATTTGGATAATTATGGTTGAATGGGAGAATGGTTTATTTTTTAATAGAGTAGTTCGGTCTTTTTCCAGGTTAGGGTTGTCCATCTTTAAAGGAGGTTTGCCGAGTTCTTTGGTAAATTTTCCTTTGAAGTGGTCCCCGCAAGACTTATTTCGGATTTCAGGGAGAAATTCGAGGTAGATATTGACAGTTGGTATCAGAGCTTTAGGTTTCATTTCCTGCCTCCTTGGTACTATCATATTTGTCTAAGAAGCACATAGTTCCTATAGAGTGGTGATCCGACCGCGGCAAATTCACTAGCATTTTATGCTTTGGATGGTATGTGTTATTGGGTATGTGTGATATTTCTGTTAGTCTTGTGTACAAACTACTTAATATGTCTTTTTCTCAGTTGTTATGCCTCCTAGACGCCGACCCCGTGTAGCTACCTCTACCAACGCCAATGAGGGTTATGAAGTAAGAGGATTAGCTGATTCTATAGGGGACATGCTGAGAGGTGTTTTAGACAGGGTTCAGCACCCTCGGTCTGTGAAGAAGAAAGATGTTTCCGATGCAGGGGCAGTTGAGTTCAAGGGTGCCAGGGGACCCCTTGATGCATACACATGGGTGGATAAGATTGAAAGGGCTTTTGAGAGCACTGAACTGCTAGAAGAAAAGAAGGTGAAGATGGCAGTGTCTTTCCTAGATGATTCAGCTCATCATTGGTGGACTCTCGCTAGCAAGAGTAATGGTGGTGCTCATAATATAACTTGGGAGCAGTTTAACACACTATTCTTGAGTCAATATTTCAATCACGTTCATCGTAGTAGGATTCAGTCATATTTTCTGAACATGAAGAAGAGGGATGATGAGGGGGTCATTGAGTTCGAGCAGAGGTTCACTACCTTGAGGTCCCCAAAAATAATATAATTCTATTAAACTCAGTATAGTTCCCAACTATACCTAGAAATATTGCGTAATAAAATAAATCACTTGACATGTCCCACATATCAAATAAAATGCTCAAGAGAGTTCCAAAAAAATAAATGGAACATATTACTCCAAGAAAATATTAAATCTCTAATATGCCTTTGAAAATTAAATAAACTCTAGTGCATGCATGTCATTCAAATCAAAGGTCCACTCACAGTGCTCGGCTATGCCTGCCGATGACCCAAGACTTTCTCCAAATGATCCTCCTCACGTCCTGAACAATAAATAATTATTAAGCCTCCAAACAAACTAGGATAATACTTCAATAAAATTTCCAAAATAAAAGTAGGCCTATAAATTCTCTTTTCTTGCTCAAATTCAACAGTTTTAATATATTAAGGCTCACAATACTCCGCACTTTCCGATAGCCAAAAATTAACTTTTTTAGAATTTAAAACCTGCTAAACCAACTCCCAGGTTTCTACTCGAATAACCGCCAAAATCCTTAACCATAGAAAAATTCCAAACCTTATTAAAACTCCTCTAAAAATTCCAAACTATACTTCAATAACCTCCTCTTATGAAAACGAACCCAAAAATGAAAAACTGCCCCTAAGGGGCGGCGCTGCCGCCTGCTCCTCCGGCAGCCATGATCCGACGAACTCCAATGCTTCTCAAATTTTAGACAACACTCCTCTTCAACCCGCACAACAAATTCTTTATTTAGCACAAAATTCATTTCTAAGCCTAACTAGGTTAATTGAACCAAAACCTTAAATTGAGCCCTAGAACTTCAATTATACATTTCTTATTAACAAGACCGAATTTGACCAATTCCTTTTGAGGGATTACTCACTTAGATGAGGGTTACAAGATGAGCCAAAAATCCCGACCTATGGTGGCCGGAGGAGAGAACTGAGACGAAAGGGCAGTCGGCGTCTCCGGCGGGTTTTCTCCTCTCCGGCGGCGTCACAGGCTCGAACGCTTGCTCAGGAAGAGAGAGGAGGTGGCGGGGGTCCGAACAGGACTAGTTCGGCGGTCTCTGGTGGACGGACAGCGGCTGGTTCTCTGGTGGGTCAGGAGAAATTCACGAGAGGGAGAGAGAAAGAAAGTGAGTGCGGGTGTTGGGATGCTCCACATGACACGACCCACCCCGAATTTCATCCTGAAACCCGGAGTAAGTCGTGCGGGGACCACCTCCAAGGAAAGTTTACCGAAAAAAATTCGACATAACCTCCCTTGAAAATGGACAACCCTTCCTAATAAAACCTGCAAACACTTCTGAAAATTTAATTCCAACCATAAACTCCTGGAGCCTTCGTGCTCCCCAAATCACAACATCTCCCAATTTAATTTCTAACTTAAACAAGAAAATCTCAAAGCCAACAGCCACAGTTCAGAGCAACTCTATTTGAAAGGAAATGAACTAGAAATATAAAAATGAGCAGAAGCTACACTATTGACTATGCCTCTTCTCCATATACGTCCGACCTCAACTATGCAATCCTGCAAACTGGGCATTTTTAAAACGAAGAGCCCAGGGGAAAACATTTGAAAATGAAACGTTAGAGTGAGTGGACAAAAATAAATTAACGAATAAAATATTTATGTTTCCCCAAATCCATTTCTAAAGAAAAATCGAATGCATGCTGCAAGCGGTAAAACTTTCATCTCATAATATCGAGTCTCCCGGACTCTATAATATATGTATGTATTTACACACGTCCATACTCCCTATATAGATTCATGGGTCTATATAGGGCTACTACGCTCGCGTCCAACGCTCACGTCACGCCTTAATGCGGTGCTACACTACGCCATCAAGGTGGACAGACGGGTGTATAAATATGTGTCCATACTCCCTATATGAATTAAACACTCAAATAGGGCTACTACGCTTACGTCCAACGCTCATGTCACGCCTTAATGCGGCTATATGCTACGCCATTAAGGTGGACAGACACATATGGCTAGCTAGCATTTTCTATACATACTCTCTCATAAATACATATTTATATCCACCGAAAATCCCATTTTCGGTGTCTCTCCAAGAGAAATAAAAGCGTCAAAATTAATTGACGTCAAAACTCCAACAAAAGGAAATGTTCAATCATGAACCAAAGCATGCATATTATTTAAAAATAAACGTCCACTCACAGTATTAGGCCTAAGCCTTGCAATGCTCGGCATACTCCTCGAGCGCTGCCTCCACTATTCACAATCTCGAGCCAATCCCACGTTTGATAATAAACAGCAGAATAAATCGGTCAAACCAGATTCCGAAATATTCATTGATTCGTCTTCTTCTGAAATTGACTAAGTATCCTAGGTTGACCAAGATTGACCGACATATATTAAATATTATTTTATTTTCTTTTTACCAAATTTCACAACCAGATCTCATTTTGCTCTTGATCTGTAATCTCAACTTGGAAACAAGTTCTCAATGAATTTCCAAGCCTAAAGCGTGACAACCAATCTAATTCACCAATCCTCCAAGTAACAAAATAAACGCAAAATCACTATGGACACCCATAGTATAATTTAGCTCATTTCAAAATCAAACTAGAGTCAATCTCATTCTCTACTTAATGCTTTTAAACAAGCTGCAATTATCAACGATTTCACTCTTTCCCTACTATCCAACCTCACATTAAGCCTAGACTTTCAAGACCAAAATTTTAAACTCCAACATCAATCTCTTAAAGCATCAATAACAATTATCAGACTCAAAACTACCTTAACAACTCTCAGCCGAAAATGCTGCCTCGTCAAAACCCCTTGCCGGATTCCGACGACTAGCCGGAAAATTCTCGCCGGATTCCGGCCACTTGCCGGAATTTCGCCATGACCTCCCCATATCCTTCAATACACCAAGTTCTCGACAACAAGCAACAAAAACCCAATATTAATCACCAATTCTCCATAACACAAAAACACAAAACATTTCAATCACCCAACCGAGCCAAAACACAGAGATTTCTCACCTTGCTACAGCTCTTGCCGGACTGAGTTCATTCTCAGCCAAAACCGCCACTGCAAACCGTGGCTTTCAACAACACACAAGCTCACCGATACCTCCACACCATAGCAGCAGCACCCTAAGCTTATGCTCCGCTCCCAAAACACACCTGCTGCTCCTAAATCCCTCCAATGCGCGACTGAGCTCCAAGCAACCTCTTCTAGACTCCCCGGAGCTCGGAAGTCCCGCCGGAGCTCCAAGAACAACCCACCAGACAAACTCGACGAAAACCTAGAAACACCAAAGAGGGCTTTCCGAATTCGAGCTCGATTTGAAGAGTGAAAGGCATAGAAAGAAAGAAGAAAGAAAGAGGAGGAGAACCTTACCGATCATTGTCGTTGTCGCTGCCGGAGTTCGCCGGAAAGAGAAGAACACAGCCGTACTTTAGCTTGTTCGATCGGACGGGATAGACGATGCCTGGCAAGTTGATGCGTAGCAGTAGAGAGAGGAGAGAGAGACAAGTCGATTGGGGGCGGCAGCTGGACCAGCGACGGCCGGACGACGGCGCTCCGGCGTGGAGCAGAGAGAGAGAGAAGAGAAAGTCGGGAGGGAGGAGAGAGAGAAGAGAGAATAGGATTCGGGCTTCTTTTTTTTTTTTCCAAACCGGATCCTACCCAAACCAAATATAAACCCAACTACAAAAAATATAAAACACCCCGAAAATAATACCCGAATAAAAATTACCTTTTACTAGTTAAAATTTACCATTTTTACCGTCGTCATATTTTCCTCCTACGAATAATCCTCTGAGCATAACTGTCCCCGTAAATCCCTCTAGGGACCAATTAAACTATAACTTCAATGACGGAGGCGGTAAAATTCTTATTATAACCAAGCTAGTAAATAAGGTAAAAATTTACGGGTCGGGATGTGACACCACACCCGGTCTAACTTAAAACCCCAACAAATAAACCCACTAAATTTTTACCCCATTTTTACCAACTCAAAATTTACCCTTTTAGTTGATAACTTTTTCATGCTAACTTCGATTTTAACGTATAGCATGTCTATGAACTCGTAATAACGTCCTCTATGACATTTATGAAGAAAGTTTTCCCAAATTCCAAATGGAAGAAAAAGTCAACTTTTGGAGTCTTAAAATAGTAAACGGTTACTTAAAACGGTAAAAGACCAAAATAATACCAAAGTAAATAACCGTAAAATAACTTGAGAACCGGGGTGTGACAAGCTACCTCGAAGTTCAACTTCCAAATTTTACAACTTAACAAACCACAATGAATAACATAGCACCTAACATGCACTACCAAATCAACACTTAACCTTATCACACAACAACACACTCACAACTACAACAACTAGTTAACACAGCCACCCAAATTCACTCACACTGCCCGGACGGGCTTCCGCGTGCCGCCACAAGCGACAGCGAGTGGGCCCCATGCGCCACCACCAACTTCAAAATTTGGGGAAACTCCCAACACCAAACTTGTAGATCATAACATAAAGGACACTTTTTGTACCGGAGACTAAGCTCGATTCAACCTGGAACCGCCCCAAACAACCACCACAAGCTTGGACTTCAAATCTGCAAATCCGGGTTCGAAAACTCAAAACTGAGTTGATTGGTTCACATAGCCACACACAGACGAAAGAGGGGAGCAAAACTCACCTTGTGTTGTACCTTGTCGCTGCCGCAAGCAGCGGTTCCAATCGGTAAAGCGTCGACAGTGACGTCGGGTCTAGCTGTGTCACCTATGCTGGTCGACGACCTTGAAGATTAACACTATTGTGTAGAGGAGGTTAGTGCAAACCAATAGGAACTGACGACGTCTCCATTTGTGGCCGGAAAAGAAGAAACTCTGGCGAAACCGCAGCAACTCCTCCACCTCTTGGTGGCATCTAGGAGGTACGACGACGAGCGTGACTGCCCCAAAAATGGAGATGGCATCCGTACTAACCCAACGGGACCGGCAGAGTCCAATTTGGTGGCCGGATGAGGGAGCACTCGGCCGGAGAAGAGAAAGAGCTCGGGAGAGTTGGGAAAGAGAAGTGAGAGAAGAGAGAGAAAGTGGCTGACTTTTAGGGTTTCCAAATTAACCCACACACATTTTTCTACTTATACACTTTCTAAAACCGGAAACTAACTTCATCTGACTATAACTTTCTCATACGACATCCGTTTTACGCATGCTGCGTGTTTACGAACTCGAATCGCCAAACTCTATAACTTTCATGAAGGAAGTTTTCAAAAATATCTTACGAATAAAAAAGTCAATTTTTGACCACTTAAAAGTCAAAGCACCTTAATAAAATTGATTCCCGAACTTCAACTTCACACACACGAATAAGAATTTCCCACAATTAATCCTTCATTAATTTTGGAAATAATATAAGGAAATTGATATGAAAATGGGGTATTACACTCGTCTTTATGGACGGATAAAAAATGATTGATCAAGATAAGATATGACACGTGGCGGATAAAGATCTAAAACGTAATCTCACTAGCCTCTCATGCAACGACACGAGGAGCTAAAGTATACCTAAAATTTGAGATCCAAAATCTTATCGGATATGTAATTATTGAGAAGATAGACATTGTCCTCACGTGGCACATAAAAATCTAACCTGCAATCTTACCATCCTATCAACATTTAACACATGCAATGTCATGCAATGTCACGTCGTATTTGTCTTTCGGTATAAAAATAGCAAGTTATTAATTTTTTTTAAAATATTTAATTTTAACTAGGACAACATATTATATTAAATTATCATGTATGATTTATATAATTTATTTGCTGTTATATAAATCATTTAACCCTAAACATTATATATGAAATTTATTTATTTGTTGATGACCAAAACTCATACTCATACCTAAATTATATAAAGTGATTAAAATTTGGGTATGAGTATGTGTTTTGACATAATGATTGGAGATGAAATATGAGTTTGAATTGTATTGGGTTTGGGTGACTCAAAATATAGGTATAGGTATGTGTATAGAAAAGATTGTTGGAAATGCCCTAATACAACATTAGAAGGGCTCCCGTCTTTTGTGTACCTTAAAAACGAGGTAGCTGCTTGGTTTCAAATGCGAAGCTTCCCAAATTGTTCTTAATACAATCGATCACAATTGATGGTCTTTTAGCGCCTGTCCTGTAATGATTTACAAATTCATTTTCCTCAAACTGTAACGCCTCGTACTCAATTTTACCTATTTACTTGGTATTTTATGAGTTACTGAGAAATTTAACCATGCTTGGTAACTTAGTAAGTTAACACTCTAGTTTATTTGCGCGTTCTTCTGGAAATGTCAAATTCTTCTTTTAAGGTCTCAGTGTCGTAGTTCGTGTCGACACGGGTTCTTCTTGTAAGGGTTGTCCATTTTTAAGGAAGGTTTAGCCAAATTTTCGGTAAATTTTCCTTGTAGGTGGATCCCGTAGGATTTACCACGGATTTCAGGGTGAAATCCGAGATGAGTCATGACAAAAACTGTTTCACAAAATGAAAATAAATAGTTAAATTGGGTGTTCTTAGATTTTGAATATACGTTCGGTAGCACAACTACAAAAGTGTTTTACCAAAAGTAAAAAGTTGAAAATGTTCAGCATTGCAATATATCTAATCCTATTTATGCGTTTCTATCCATCGGTAGTTTACTTTATCCCCATCACCTATTAATCTTCTGCAAGTATAATGACTATCTGACACAAATCTCCACCGCATAAACGTGTTTGCTTTTGTCATCGTCTTCAAGACCTCAAACTATGAGCAGAAAGAACTGAAGCATCTTAATCGAAAAAAAAAAAAAAAAAAAGAACTGACGAATCATGAATGGTGGGAAAACTGGAGTCTCCACCGTTTCGCATATTCATTGATCGAGGAAGTGAAACATTAAGACAAATACACAGATCGTGAACTGATTCGAAGCAGAAAGAAACTCATATGGGTATAAGATTTGTGAGAGAAGTCTTTCAAATTGATATCCTACAACTTACGACCCAGCGTCTGGGTAAGTTGAAAGTGGATCTGTTGATCGGCAAAAAAAAAATATATAAATAAAAAGGAAAATAAAAGCATTTAAAAAATATATATGCATAAATATTTTTTTTGTATTACATGCATAATACTTTAGAGTTCAATTGTAACTTTTGCAAATAGCTGGACAACAAAGTCTAATGCGAACTCAATCTTCTAAACCGTGCACTCTATATAAAAAGACACAGAGAAGAAGAAGACAGACGAAGGGAGAGAGGGACGAACAACGCAAGGGACACAGAAGGCGAAGCGAACCAGAGAGAGAAACAGAGAAAGAAGGCGAGACGCAGAAGAAGGAAGCAAGGCAGAAAAAAGCGGCGAGCCAGACAAAAGGTGGAGCCCCCATTCTAACTTTTTTTTTCTTTGCAGCGCCTTTATCTTTCTGTGTCACTCCGCCAGAAACCCGAAAGCAAAGCCATCTCCCTCAAAGCGAGATGACCCCGCGAGGCAGTCACCAAAATTAGGCGAGGCGACCTCTCCCTTTGTTACAACAAACATATGGCCTTGCAGCTCGCATAACAAGCAATGCAAGGGGAAAGAAACATACAAGTAACACGAGTTTAAAGAGCAGGAACTCACCCTTGACCACTCGAAGAATCCTTGACCAGATCAAAAAGAAGGAGACGACATATCTCAATTTATAGAAGAGCAGTTTCCTCAAGTCCAACTCCCAACCAGACAAGGATAGACATCTGGAGTTATGTGGTTCACGCAATCTCATCAACTTCATCAAGGAAAAGATGACAGAGTCATGCGAAGCAGAGTTCGTGTGACTTCGTGCAAAAGCAGGAACCCTAAAGAGTGGCGAGCCAACATTCCTGCAAAAGCAGGAACCCTAAGGGGTGGTGAGCCAACATTCAAGCCAAGACATGAACCCTAAGGGGTGGCGAGCCAACATTCAAGCCAAGGCATGCACCTTAAGGGGTGGCGAGCTAACATTCAAGCCAAAGCATAAACCTTAAGGGGTGGCGAGCAAACATTCACGCCAAAGCATAAACCCTAAAGGGTGGCGAGCCAACATTCGTGCAAAAGCAGAAGCCCTAAGGGGAGGCGAGGTCACGTTCGCGTCAAAGCAGGAACCTTAAGGGGTGGCGAGCCAACATTCAAGCCAAGGCAGGAACCCCAAGGGGTGGCGAGCCAACATTCAAGCCAAGGCAAGAAACCTAAGGGGTAGCGAGCCAACATTCGCTCCAAAGCATAAACCCTAAGAGGTGGCGAGCCAACATTCACGCCAAAGCAGAAACCCTAAGGGGTGGCAAGCCAACATTCGTGCAAAAGCAAAAACCCTAAGGGGAGGCGAGGTCATATTCGCGTTAAAGCAGAAACCCTAAGGGGTGGCGAGCCAACATTTGTGCCTAAGTAGAAGCCCTAAGGGGTGGCGAGCCAACATTCGCACCAAAGCAGAAGCCCTAAGGGGTGGCGAGCCAACATTCGCGCCAAAGCATAAACCCTAAGGGGTGGCGAGCCAACATTCACGCTAAAGCAGAAAACCTAAAGGGTGGCGAGCCAACATTCGTGCAAAAGCAGAAACCCTTAGGGGAGGCGAGGTCACGTTCACGTCAAAGCAGGAACCGTAAGGGGTGGCGAGCCAACATTCAAGCCAAGGCAGGAACCCTAAGAGGTGGCGAGCCAAAATTAAAGCCAAGGCAGGAACCCTAAGGGGTAGCGAGCCAACATTCGCGCCAAAGCATAAACCCTAAGGGGTGACGAGCCAACACTCGTGCAAAAGCAGAAACCCTAAGGGGAGGCGAGGTCACATTCGCGTTAAAGCAGAAACCCTAAGGGGTGGCGAGCCAACATTCGCACAAAGCAGAAGCCCTAAGGGGTGGCGAGCCAACATTCACGCCAAAGCATAAACCCTAAGAGATGGCGAGCCAACATTCGTGCAAAAGCAAAAACCCTAAGGGGTGGCGAGCCAACATTCATTCCCAAGCAGAAGCCCTAAGGGGTGGCGAGCCAACATTCGCGCCAAAGCAGAAGCCTTATAGGGTGGCGAGCCAACATTCGCGCCAAAGCAGAAGCCCTAAGGGGTGGCGAGCCAACATTCGCGCCAAAGCATAAACCCTAAGGGGTGGCGAACCAACATTTGTGCTAAAGGAGAAGCCCTAAGGGGTGGCGAGCCAACATTCGTGCCCAAGCAGAAGCCCTAAGGGGTGGCGAGCCAACATTCACGCCAAAGAAGAAACCCTAAGGGGTGGCGAGGCGACTTAACCCTAAGGGGGGCAACAATGACTTAATCCTAAAGGGTGGCGAGGGGACTTAACCCTAAGGGTGGCGAGGCGACTTAACCCTAAGGGGTGGCGACAGTGACTTAACCTTAAGGGGTGGCGACAGTGACTTAACCCTAAGGGGTGGCGAGGCGACTTAACCCTAAGGGGTGGCAGGCGACTTAACCCTAAGGGGGGGCAACAGTGACTTAACCCTAAGGGGTGGCGAGGCGACTTAACCCTAAGGGGTGCCGACAATGACTTAACCCTAAGGGGTGGCGACAGTGACTTAACCCTAAGGGGTGGCGACAGTGACTTAACCCTAAGGGGTGGCGAGGCGCCTTAACACTAAGGGGTGGCGACAGTGACTTAACCCTAAGGGGTGGCGACAGTGACTTAACCCTAAGGGGTGGCGAGGCGACTTAACCCTAAGGGGTGGCAGGCGACTTAACCCTAAGGGGGGGCAACAGTGACTTAACCCTAAGGGGTGGCGAGGTGACTTCACATCAAAGCAGAAACCCTAAGGGGAGGCGAGGTGATATTCAGAAGTCTTAAGCCCACGCGAGGTGAAATGACGTCAGAGGCGACATCCATTCATGCAGAAGATGAAGCGAGTCGCGGAGTCCGCTCACAGACATACACGTGGAGTCCGCTTACAAGTGAACACGCGGAGTCCGCTCACAAGTGAACACGCAGAGTCCGCTCACAGACACATATGTGGAGTCCGCTCACAAACATATGCGGAGCCCGCTCACAGACATTCACGCAGAGTCCGCTCACAAGCTTACATGCGTAGCCCGTTGTAACGGACTCAAAATACGCCTGTTAAACCAAAAGCCGGTATTAAGTCATAAAGCCTATAAACCTCCTTTTGAACTACGGTCGGTTTGATCCCACAAAGGGGTACGTAGGCAGTCTAGCAACCCACTAGATGTAACCGAAATTCCAAACAGAATCCCTGACACCACCAGTCAAATTCGTCCAGTCCAAATGACTCTGGTCAAATTCCTAATGCACCAGAAAATCAAATCCATAACCAAATCTTAAGAACTACAATGGTTTGATCTCTTTACAAGGGTATGTCGGCAGTCTGGTTTCAAATCTGGATACAACCACACTAAAAACCAAAGCCTTGGTTCTTTCCAAGCCAAATTCCCCACCAGAAACACACATGCTCCGTTTGTTACTTTGTATTTAGAATCAAAGGGTCTTCCCTTGAAAACGAGGGTTGTAATTAAGGAATTTACTTTATTCTGAATGGGTCGAACCAGACATAAATTAAAACCATATCTTAGTTCATAAGATGGGGTAAAGTGATGTTAGGTATATATGTGTTTACAATTTTTGCCCAACATAGTTTTTGGCGACTCCGCTGGGGACCCATTTTCCTTTTCATTTCTTTTATAAAGTCACTAAACTTGTTGTGTGTGTTTCAGGGAAAAACAAAACAATGGCACCACGAGTAACTGTTTTCTTCCACAAGCTCCCAGCAACTGCTGCTCACCCAAATCAAACTGGTCATCACATGACATTCGTGATCAGCCACGTTTCTATCACTTGTGCAAAGGCAAAGCTTGAAGCAAACCAAGACAAGCTAGGCATGAGTACCGGGAAGACTCAGACTTTCAAAACTGCCTCCAAGAATGCTTTGAGAAATCAGAGGAAGTGAGTAGCAAGAGTTCAGAGGAAGAGAAATGCCCAAGCTAACGCAGTGGAAGCCATCTTGGCATAAATTGCTCAATCAAAACCTGATAAGGAGGAAGTACAGACCCTCCTACAAAGCCATTTTATGGTAGGCACCATGCGGGTCAATCTTCCAAATGTGGAGACCGTAATGGTGACCTCCACCAAGGGAGGGGATGAACATGAGCCTCGACTTCCCCTCCAAGGCTCACAAAGCTCCACAACGTCCTCACAGTCAACAACAGCTAGTCAAGAATTTGACCCAAAGAAGCTGGCGAAGGAAATTTCGAAAGCTCTTGACGCACCAACAGGACCAGTAAGGCCAAGGAGGTCCAAGGCAAAAGAGTACCCTGTTTATGGAGATGATTCCTATACAGGACCAATTACTCGCAATATGGCTAGATGGGGGATGCTCGAAGCATCATCAGCGAGTGCTACGCCAGAAGAAGGGTATTCGTCTCTAAAAGATGATCCTTCATTTGTCTCATGGACGGGTAATCCCTTATATGAGACCTCGGCCCCAACTGAAGGTACTTTACATGCATCAGTCGCCAAGTCTTGCGTTAGTTGTGACTCCGATTCAGACAATGTTCAAGTCCTCATGGCAAGCTTGTCAAGCCCAGAAGAGCAGATGAAGCAGCAGATGGAGGAGCTGACAAAGAAATTAGGTCAACTTGAACGCGATGCTCTACAAAGGCAAGTAGAAAGAGAGATGGAAGCCAAGAGGATAGCGGATATCGAAAGCGAGTCGAGAAGGAGAATGGCTGAAAAAGATGCCGAGGTCGCTGAGCTTGTAGCAAAATGTGCTACACTCATGGAAAATAGGCGTCTTGAACCCTTATTCGTTAAGGATAACGGGAATTCACTCTCGCCCGAAGGGATTAAGAACATGATCGCCGAAGGGATCAGAGACTTCTAATTGTCTCTATCTACACTGGTCCTTGGATACCGCAAACCTTATCCAGATCACTATGACGCGATACCTTTCTCCAAGGGATATCAAAGGCCAACCTTCGACAAGTTTGATGGAATAAATAGCTCCCCTCGAGAGCATTTAGCTCACTTCTATTTAGCTTGCAGTGAGACTTCGCAAGTTGATGCCTTCTTGGTCAGACAGTTTGTGCAATCCCTCAAAGGTGCTGCATTTACATGGTACACCCAACTAGAGCCGGGTTCCATTCAAACTTGGGATGATATGCAAAGGGCATTTTTGGCACAATTCGTCAGCTCTAAGAAGAAAGTCTCCATTATTGACTTGGCAGACATAAGACAAAGAGTTGGAGAAAGCTCCACTGAATTCATCCCAAGGTGGAGAAGTCTCAATCTCCAATGTCTTGACAAGTTATCCGAGACCTCCGTTGTTCAAATGTGTGCTAATAACCTCCTCCTAGAGATCACGACGTATGTTGGCACAACAGAGCCTCAAACTTTTGATGCTCTGGTCTCAAAGGCAAGCAATGTGGAAAGGCAAGTTGATCGCCAAAAGTCATCTGCAAAAATTCAAGTTGCAGATAAAAAGAACGATTCCAAGAAGACGGTCGTCAAGAAAGGAGAGACAATGGCGACATTCGTCAGAAATGAAAGGAAAAACGATACTGTCCAAAATAACCAAAGGAAAAATGACAGTGTCAAAAGCAAAAATGACAACAACAGAGTGCAAAGTGATCGACCTCGCAAGCTCACACTTAATGAAAGGAAAAATGTCACTTATTCATTTGATGATGAGGATGTTAAGGCGATTTTTGATGAACTCATTGCATCAGAAAGTATTAAGCTTCCTGAATCAAAATGACCCGCCGAAATGAACAAGACCAACGATCCAAAATACTGTCGGTACCACCGCGTAGTCGGTCATACATTGAAGGATTTCTACGTTCTTGAGGACAAAATCCAAGATATGTTCAACAAAAATGAGATCATGACAACAACCACAAATGTAACAACCACTGGTTCATCTAGACCGGATGGTACTATATCGGTTGCCTCCAAGGTTGATGACGAGGTCACAATTGTCGAGGCACATCCAGACATGTCTCGCCCTGGAAACCCTAATATTCCATCCTTATATGAGCTCATGACAGCACCAAGCTTCGATATATGGGAGGATTCTGACGGGTTGGAAGATTCAGATGAAGAATGGAGCATAGTAGAGAGCAATACAAGGCAACTTCGCCCCTCTACTGTGAAGATCCCTCCGCCTTCCTCAAACAAATACCGGCGGAGGACACTCTTAAAGAATAAGAAGAAAGGGAGAGCCGCAAGGAAAATTCAAGACCAAGACATGGAGGAATACAAGCAGCCGCCAAGAACTCCAATCACCCTTGCGGAATTTTTACCCAAGAAATTCTTTGAAAAAGGCACGGAGCCCGCACACACGCGTAGCCCGCACACAGGCGGAGTCCGCACTCATGAAAGCAAGGAAGAGGGGGACACGCTTCAATGTTGTATGGTAACCATTAATACCATCTCGCCTCCCAACTCAGATACAGAGGTTGAAAGTGTACAAGAAGTCCAGATACGCTCTAGCTTGCTACTTCCACCACCAACTCAAAAGAAGGACAAATCACAGCCCACGAAGTATAGGGTGAAATACGACACAAAGAAGGTCACTGACAAGACAAAAACTGCGTCAAAAGAGCCTCCTCAAAAAAGCAAATGTGATGTGGTGTCACACCTGAAACGTATCCCCTCATCTTCAAGTGTGTATGACGTCCTGTGTATGTCAAGGGAGTTAAGAGAAGCATTGATTGAGGCATTGCTAAGCCCAGAGTTGTATAAAGAAGACGTTGCCAAAGTCAATACAGCTACTACAAGAGTCTGTCCTCATTGCAGGAATTGCATCTCGTTCTTGGAGAAGGATTTGCTGTTAAAAAGAGTACACCATAACAGGCCTCTCTACATCACATGACATGGGTAATATGACGATCAATAGGATATTACTCGACTGTGGCTCGGCTGTGAATTTGTTACCTCTCAAAACGCTACATATCATGGGAATGAACGCTAAGCAGCTCACCCCGTCCATGCTCACCATCCAAGGTTTCAACCAAGCTAGTCAAAAAGCAATGGGCACAATTGTCCTACAAATGGAGATCGGAGAGCTGCACTCAACCGCTTTGTTTCACGTGATTGATGCTCCTACCTCTTACAATGTATTGTTAGGGTGCCCATGGCTCCATAATTATGGTATTGTCCCTTCCACACTACAGCAATGCTATCAGTGGTTGGAAAATGGAGAGGTTAAAACGGTCATGGCAGACACAGATCCTTTCAAAGGTGAAGAAGTAAATTACTCATATGCTAAATTCTACAAGCCATCGGATGGCCCTGGCGTAAAAGAAACTCCCAGACCTGTGCTAGAAGCAAGAAAGCAGGAAGTGCCGAAGCCATCAAGATCCCGGGTCAGAGTAACTCCCCAAGCATTGTCCTCAAAAGAAAAGGCTCCAAGCTCAGAAGTATCGAAGCCGAAGATGGTCTTCAGGTATGTGAAAAAAGACTAGCGAGAACCCAGGAAAAAGGTAATGACGCATATCTAGGACATAATGGACATAATGGAGACCTTTTCGTAAAATTGACCAGTCTATCCTAAAGAGCGGTATTGTGATCTACAACACTCGATAATGGGCATAGTAGGCATAAACGGTTTGTTTCTTTCAAAACCAGAAATCAGAAGCAAGCACCGGCCCCTCTAAAGATCAACCTCGAGAGTAGAAAGGCGGCTCCAAAAGCCATTCCCTTAAAGGTCACGGTTAAGCAGGAAAACGGCATGCTTAAGGTAGAAGTTCCCGAGACAGATCCCTCTGACACATGTGTCTTTACGGATCTTGAGAAAACTATGTTCCGTGATGAAGAAATGACACAAAAAAGTCGGCCTCGTCTGTCTGTTTTTCAATGCCTTACAAAAGAGCCCCAACCTCGAGTTTCTGTGTTTCAACGATTAGGTGAAATTCATCCCAAATCATAAAAGAACAGGAAGTGGAAGCTCAAACGAAAAAGGGTGCTCATGGCTAAACAAGTGGACGAGAGCGAAGAGGGATTTGCATCAACAAACTGCACTTCCACCGAAGATCTAGATAAAGATGAAGAATACGAATTAATTGAGGGTGCCCAACCTGCCCTGCCCCAGATTGAAGATGGAGGACAAGCGAAAGTTGATGAGCTCCAAGAGATAAATTTAGGCACCAATGAAGACCCAAAACCTATATTTGTAAGCGCTCTTTTGACTCCAGAAGAATTTCAAGACTACAAGAATCTTCTAGAAGAATACAAAAACGTGTTTGCATGGGGCTATCAAGACATGCCTGGCTTGGACCCTAGTTTAGTTGTCCATAAGCTCGCCGTTTCAAAAGAAAAACCATGGGTGAAACAAGCTCCCTGACACTTTTGCTCAGAGCTTGCTGTTCAAATCGAATCTGAGGTCGACAAACTCATTGACGTCGGTTTCATCCGAGAAGTTAAATACCCCACATGGCTCGCTAGCATCGTACCCGTTAAGAAAAAGAACGGGCAAATTCGTATCTGTGTTGACTATAGGGACCTCAATGATGCTTGTCTAAAAGATAAGTTCCCGTTTCCAATCACGGAGTTATTGGTGGACCCCACAACAGGATACGGCGCTTTGTCCTTCATGGACGGTTTCTCAGGTTACATTCAAATTAAGATGGCACCCGAAAACGAGGAGCTTACAACCTTTCGTACACCAAAAGGAGTATACTACTACACAGTAATGCCATTTGGCTTGAAAAATGTAGGTGCAACTTATCAGAGAACTATGACTCACGTCTTCAACGATATGCTGCACAACACCGTTCAATGTTATGTCGATGACTTGGTGGTCAAAACAAGAAAAAGGCAACACCATCTAGCTGACCTGAGGAGAGTCTTTGAAAGACTTCGGAAATACCAACTGAAGATGAACACTTTAAAATGTGCCTTTGGGGTCACGTCGAGAAAATTCCTCGGCTATGTTGTTAGATACCGAGGAATCGAGGTTGACCCCACCAAAATCACGGCAATAAGGGAAATGCCAGCACCAAAAAGTCTTCGAGAGTTAAGAGGATTGCAAGGAAGACTCGCCTACTTAAGAAGGTTTATATCAAATCTCTCTGGAAGGTGCCAGCCATTTTCAAGACTGATGAAGAAAGACGTACCTTTCGTCTGGGATCAAGCATGTCAAAATGCAATCGATAGTATCAAGCAATACTTGCTCAACCCACCGGTCCTAATGGCGCCCATGAAAGGGAAACCTTTAATCCTCTACATAGCAGCTCTTAATCACTCCTTGGGGGCATTGCTGGCACAAAATAATGATGAGAGGAAAGAAAACGCTCTCTACTATCTAAGTCGGACATTGGTAGGAGCTGAACACAATTATACGCCAATAGAGAAGATCTGCTTAGCTTTAGTCTTCGCCGTTCAAAAATTATAGCATTATATGCTTGCTCATAGTGTCACCTTGATATCTAGAGCTGATCCTTTAAAGTATTTGATGACAAAGCCCATGCCCTCGGGAAGACTTGCTAAATGGTCTCTGATCCTCTCAGAGTTCGAAATAAAGTATGTATCCCAAAAAGCAATAAAGGGGCAGGCACTTGCAGACTTCTTGGCGGCACACCCAGTGCCAGATGATCATGAATTACCCGAAGACTTGCCAGATGAAGATGTCTTCTCAGCCGAGACTCCCTCATGGTAGTTGTACTTCGATGGGGCAGCTAGAAAACAAAGAGCTGGAGCTGGCATCGTGTTCATCACGCCTTATGGCGGTATAATCCCCTACTCATTCTTTCTAATGGCTTTATGTTCAAATGATGTTGCAGAATATGAAACACTCATGATTGGCCTCGAGATCGCCTTGGAGATGAGGATTGATTCCTTACATGTGTTCGGTGACTCCCAATTAATCGTTAGACAAGTGAATGATGAATATGCGGTCAAGAACGAGAGCCTTGTCCCATACCACCAACGGGTCAAGTACCTTATGGGACAATTTCAAAACATAAATGTTAGCCACATCCCCAGATCAGAGAATGACAAAGCAGATGCATTGGCTAACCTGGCAGCTTCTTTAATCCAACCTAACGAAAGAGACATTCAGATTACGGTTGGGGAGCGACGATTGCTACCTACACTATTTGAGCGAATGGAGGGCGTCAACGAAGTACATGTGGTTTCCGTGTTTGAAGTCGAAGGATCCGATTGGCGAATGGACATGATCAAGTATTGTCAGTCAGGCATACTACCTACGGATCCAAAGAAAAGAGTCTACGTCAGACGGAATGCACCTCGATACACATACCTTGGTGACACTTTGTATAGGATGTCCTTCGATGGGATACTCTTAAGGTGTCTCTCAAAAGAAGAGGGAGCGGAAGCTCTTAAAGAAGGCCATGTTGGAATATGCGGAGCCCACCAAGCTGGTCCAAAATTAACAGCCCAGCTAAAGAGAATAGGCTATTACTGGCCATCGATGGTATAAGACTCAGTAAATTACGCACAGTCATGCAAGGCTTGCCAGCTACATGGGGATTTTATACACCGGCCTCTGTTACCTCTTCATCCCACGTCTCTCTCATACCCCTTCGAAACATGGGGGTTGGATATTGTGGGAATCATAGCTCATAAATCCTCACGCCTGCATCAATACATTTTGGCTGCAACAGACTACTTTTCTAAATGGAGCGAGGCGATTCCTCTCAAAGCGGTAAAAACAGAGGATGTGGCAAAATTCATCAAGACTCATATCATCTATCGCTTCGGAGCTCCCTCCAAAATAATATCCAACAACGCCGCATACTTCAAGTGCAGAGCCATGGTTACAATGTGTGAAAAGTATAAAATTCAACATGCATTTTCATCCAGCTATAACCCGACAACTAATGGCTAGGCAGATGCATTCAATAAGGTACTTTGCAACATCCTAAAGAAGATGGTCTCAACAAACAAGAGAGACTGGCATGATCGCCTCCCCGAGGCATTGTGGGCATATCAGACCACTGTTCGCACAGCAACCGGTTGTACTCCATTCAACCTGGTTTACAGCTCTGAAGCAGTACTGCCATTAGAAGTCCAACTACCTTCTTTAAGGACAGCTACAAGGTTGACAAATCCAGATGAAAACACACAATTCAGGCTTACAGAGCTTGAAGCCCTCGATGAGAAAAGACTTGCAGTGCAACAAAGACTTGAGATTTACCAGGCTCAAATTGCAGGGGCTTTAAACAAGAGAGTTAAGTTCAGGTCTTTCAAAATAGGCGACTTGGTCTTGACAATCCGAAGGCCCATCATCATCACCAGGAAGTCAAAGGGAAAGTTTGAGCCCAAATGGGAGGGTCCGTATGTGGTCACCAAAGTCTTCACCAAGGGCGCATACGAGCTTTCAAATACTGAACGGGATTGCATCTACCCGTGTGTTAACGGGAAGTTCGTGAAAAAGTTCTACGCCTTCTAAAGCTCCCTGGACTGATAAGCCGGGAGGGCCGTCCAAGCAAAAGTCAAAACACAAAACCTCTCGAACTATGACAGCTTGATCCCCTGAAAGGGGGTACGTAGGCAGTCTAGTCCCAAAATGCTAGATGTAGCCACCCCACAAAAAAAAATCCTGAATCAATCAGGCGAACTACATGTAGCTTAATCCCTTTATAAGGTACGTAGGTAATCTAGTTTTAAAACTAGATCCAGCTGCGGAAAAAAAAAGTTTTTAAAAAAAAAACCATCTTGGCCCAAAATCAAATGGGTGAACTACGTTGGGCTTGATTCCTTCACAGGATACGTAGGCAATCTGGTGGCAAACTAGATCCAGCCATATTTCTAAACTAACCATTTTCTCTCTTGTGATTATAAACAGGTAAAAGAGGATAGTTTGACAAATCCATTATCATTGAATAAAGGTATCAAAAGTTGAGCATACACCAAGTACAAATCCGCAAGACAAAAAAAGAAAAGAATACTGGCAGCAAGACACGCGGGCTCAAATATCCCGCCCCGCCAAGATGTATTCCTTGTAGACGGGCACACATGATAAATAAAAGTTGATGTTCAAAACAAATTCTTTTGCATCTTACCAAATTTTCCAAGGGAAGTAACAAAGCAAGACAGGAAGGAAAAAATAACACATGAAGGCAAAATGACTTTGCAAGATAAAATAGCCATGCAAAGGGAAGACAGAGGCAAGACGCGCAGTCCGCATACGGACTCATGCTTACACCTCGTCAAAGGTCCTTAAAGAATTGACTAGCTGTTTGAACTCCTCTTCCTAAGCTTTGTGTGAACTTTTGAGAAGCTCGAACTCTGCAAGTTGGTTTTCCTTAGCTTCCATCCTTGCCTGGTGAAGTTCTTCATCCTGCCTGTTTTGTTGAGCAACAGAATCTTTCAAGAAGGCAATTCTATCTTCAAGATGTTCCTTTGCGAGCTCATATTTTTGACGCAATTGCTATGCTTGATGCTCTGCCTTTATAACATGCCCTTCTCTGGCCCTCAAAACCTCAAATTCTTGGTTAAGGCCCGACAATTCCGAGTCTAACATTGCCTTGGTGCGATGACATTCTTCATGGCTACGTATCAAATCACGGAGGTGTTCAACATCTATTTTGGAACACTCCTCAACAACACGCGAGCTCTTGGAAATCGTATCCGCCAATTCAAAGGTTTTGCTTACATTTTCAACAAACCTTTCAAATCTGTCCTGACCGGATCCATAAAACCTAATCACTAGTCCCAACATCTCAAGTGACTTCTAGACCTCGCCGCGACAATCAATAATGAGTTCCAGTGGTTGAGACAAGCTTATCTTACGCAAAATGTCTTCCACCTCTGAGATAATAAAATCACCCCAGCGCTCATTCCGGCCTGAGCTGAAGATCATACGTAAGATAGATGAAGTTTCATTTGGCTAACAAATACCTTCATCTCCAGGCTCGCATGCATCAGGATCCACTGGCTCTGTACTACCACTTTTAGAGTCAGAATGATCTCTTGGTGATGTGCTAAAACTCTCTGCTTCCAGTCCTGACTCCCTCAACTGAGTTGGTTCCTTCCATGTTAGCAAAAGTAATCTTGGCTTTGTTCCAATCAATGGCGGCCCCACATCATACTGAGTCTTCTCACAGACTGGTTCCAAGCTTTTAGGTTCAGGGATGGTAACCTCAATACCAAGTCCTTCATAAAAGGCTCTGGTACGTTTTGAGGAAACCCCAAAGGACTTTCCTGCGAGGTGGACTGACGCGGATTCTCCTGCGAAGTGGACTGGCGCGGATTCTCCTGCGAGGTGGACTTGCGCGGATTCTCCTGCGAAGTGGACTCGCGTAGATTCTCCTGAACATATAGTTTGCATCCCGCATCCTTACGCTCGTTTTCTACTTGCTTCGACGTGGACCTCGGCTCCTGTAAGTCCTTTAAACTTGGTTCAGGACTTCGCGGCCTTGAAATCGGGACATGTTGACCCCGCGACTTTGAAACAAGGTCATGTACCGCCACTGATTTCAACTTCGAAATAGCGGTCTTGTCACGCGAGGCATGTTTAGTTCGCAGTGATTCAATTTCATCTGCGAGATCATCGTACCGAGCTCGCTTGTTGCCCTGACTTTCCTCATCAAGTTTTGTCCTATGAGTTTTCTTGCTCATGAAAGAAGAAGCACTTCCGGAATAAACAGCTGGATCTCTTTCCTCAAAGTCAGGAAAATATATTTTTCCTGGTCCGCCAGCAGATACATCTTTAAGGGATTCTGGCGGGAAAATACTATTCTGCTTGGCAAGAGTACGTTTCTTCAGGGTCAGGTAAACAAAATACACGGACCGACCAAGATAGGGGGCACATGCTGACATCCACCACCTGCAATAGGTCCAGGTACACATCCTCTCATAAGAAGAACGGGGAATATAAAAACGGGAACCGGTATCCGTTCTTAGGAGTTTAAATTGCGCTTTCGATAAATATTCAAAGCCACAATTGCTCCTCTGCCCAATTTTGAATTGAAGTTTGTTGGCCGGAATCCCTTGATCAAAGCCAAATTGACGAGCAAATCTATTGGGATAGTATGGCTCTAACCAGAGCTCATCACCAATTCGTACAAGAAGTAATGAAGAACGTATATAAATCAGCCAGTCAAAGTGTTCTTCAGACAAGTTCCCATCGTCAATCAAAAAGTAACCATTTGATTCAATAAAGGGACTAGGACGATACTCTACAGAATCTTTAATCCTAAAAACAAGCCGAGCTCTTGTGATACTAAAATATTGAGCTTTAATTCCTGCATATCTCTTCAGCTGGGGATAGTTCTCAGGAAACTCGCTGTCGGCATGACGTCTATATAAACAGTTGAAGTGCTCTCCCAACCAACCAATCACATAATGAACAGGGAAGCAACTTCGCGACTCTCCAGGCCCTCGTGGATCGAGCACGACTTTCCCAAGACTATGATAAATATGGCCCAACACTGCTGGTGCAAGGGACACTCTAATTCCCCGAGCCATTAAACATGCCATGTGAAAGGTTTCAGGTCTAATTATATAATTATACGAAGGAAAAACAAACCTGCTAAGCCAATAAGCTAAGAACGCAGCCAGCTCCCCTTCCTTTGAAATTATCAAAGTTGACCGGAAACCCATGAATTTTTCACTGCAGCGTACAGACTCGCTGCAGCCTTTTATTTTCAGGAATAAATTCTTCATAGGGAATCCCTGAAATCAGCAAACCTCCAAGCATCTTCAAATCCCATAATGATATACTCATTTCTCCATTCCCATGATGTAAAGTGTTCGTCAAAGGACTCCATAATTCTAGGAATGCCTTCCATATGTTGGGACAATAATGATAAGGATACTGAGAGACGCCAACGGCACCATATATTCCAGCTTGATTCAAGACATCTTCAAAATTGACTAGAATGAATTCCGTCCACTCCATGATGCCCATCTCAAATGTAGCACAACCTCGGAACAAAGGCTCGATGACCAATCCTCTTTGGTGCTTAGTAGCTTGTAAAGTACCAGATTGAAGTTCTCTTCAAAAACCAAAAAGACTCAATCATGTTGATTATTCACCTTCTCCAAAGAATGCTCGTTAAATACAGGGGAAAAGTTACGGGTTGTTCTTATCACTTGATCCTCCAGATTCTAACGAAATGTAAGGGAGCCTGAGTTCATCTCAACTTCTATTACCAAGGTAATGGTGTCTCTAGGAGCGTCATCAACACTGATGGAATTCAAAGGCCTTGAGCGCATGTATTCTATGCTCTTTCCTACCACCTTGCCATATTTGTCCAAAGCTGCTTCGCGAGAAATACGGCCATATGCATCCATTACCTGAGATTACTACATCAAAAGAATGATAGAAAGCAATTTCAGGTCAAGTTTTGCGCATGGAAAGCAGGTTCCACACACAAAACTTGAGGAGACACTGTTGATCGGCAAAAAAAAACATAAATAAAAAGGAAAAGAAAAGTATTTAGTAAATATATATGCATAAATACTTTTCTTGTGCCACATGCATAATGCTTCAGAGTTCAATTGTGACTCTTGCAAACAGCTGGACAACAAAGACCAATGCGAACTCAATCTTCCAAACCGTGCACTCTATATAAAAAGGCACAGAGAAGAAGAAGACAGACAAAGGGAGAGAGGGACGAACACAACGTAAGGGACACAAAAGGCGAAGCGAACCAGAGAGAGAAATAGAGAAAGAAGGCGAGACGCAGAAGAAGGAAGCAAGGCAGAAGAAAAGCGGTGAGCTAGACAAAAGGTGGAGCCCCCATTCTAACTATTGTTTTTTTCTTTGCAGCGCCTTTATCTTTCTGTGTCACTCAGCCAGAAACCCGAAAGAAAACCCATGTCCCTCAACGCGAGATGACCCCGCGAGGCAGTCACCAAAATTAGGCGAGGCGGCCTCTCCCCTTGTTACAGCAAACATATGGCCTTACAGCTCGCATAACAAGCCATGCAAGGGGAAAGAGACAAACAAGTAACGCGAGTTTGAAGAGCAGGAACTCACCCTTGACGACTCGAAGAATCCTTGACCAAATCAAAAAGAAGGAGATGACATATCTCAATTTATAGAAGAGCAGTTTCCTCAAGTCCAACTCCCAACCAGACATGGATGGACGTCTAGAGTTATGTGGTTCACGCAATCTCATCAACTTCATCAAGGAAAAGACGACGGAATCAAGGAAAAGATGACAGAGTCATGCGAAGTAGAGTTCGTGTGACTTCGCGCCAAAGCAGAAACCCTAAAGGGTGGCGAGCCAACATTCATGCAAAAGCAGGAACCCTAAGGGTGGGCGAGCCAACATTCAAGCCATGGCATGAACCCTAAGGGGTGGCGAACTAACATTCAAGCCAAGGCAGGCACCCTAAGGGGTGGCGAGCCAAATTTCAAGCCAAAGCATAAACCCTAAGGGGTGGCGAGCCAACATTCGCGCCAAAGCAGAAACCCTAAAGGGTGGCGAGCCAACATTCGTGCAAAAGCAGAAGCCCTAAAGGGTGGCGAGGTCACGTTTTTGTGTCAAAACAAGAACCCTTAGGGGTGGCGAGCCAACATTCAAGCCAAGGCAGGAACCCCAAGGGGTGGCGAGCCAACATTCAAGCCAAGACAGGAACCCTAAGCGGTAGCAAGCCAACATTCGAGCCAAAGCATAAACCCTAAGTGACAGGACCCACCCCGGATTTCACCCTGAAACCCAAGGTGAATCCTGCGGGGTCCACCTTCAAGGAAAATTTACCGAAAATTAGGCATAACCTTCCTTAAAAATGGACAACCCTTACCTGAAAAATTCAACTTAACACTTCTATAACCAAACATCCATCTACGACACCTGGAGCCTTCCTGCTCCCCAAGTTCAACACATCTCCCAATATAACAATTACTTACTTAAACTAATCCCACAACCAAAAGATAACCAACATTAATTCCCTAACTGATTATCAGAGCATATCTAGAGTTAAATGAAAAATAAAGAATAAGCGGAACCAGCCTCTGACTATGCCTCGACTCCATGTACGCTCGACCTCACCTAGACTGAGCCTGCAATCTGGGCATTTAAAACCAAAGGGCCCAGGAGAAAGTAATTTAAAAACGTTAGAGTGAGTGGACGAAAATAAACATAAGATAAGAAACCAAAATTTAAATACTTTCCCACTTTCCAATATGCCATAAATTCGTGGCATGCAAATGTTAACAAAAATCTCTCATTAAGAAGATCCCAAGAAGACGGACTAGCCCCACTAGTCAAATTAATGACAAAGATAAATAATAACCTTCATAGAAGAAGGTACCAAAACAAGGGACTAGCCCCGCTAGTCAAATCAACAACGATGAATAAGAAACATCGATAGCCATACAAGTGAGCCTCCCAGACTCGGTTGCCTCCCAGGCAATAATACTCCCATACTCCCTACACCTTCAGGTTATGATAACCGAGAGGAGTAGGGCTTGCGTGATGTCGTCGACTACATCACATCACCCGAAGGCGGAAAGGGCTTGAGTAACCCCACTTAAAACGTGGAAGCTACATCGCCTCGAAAGGCGGAACAACATGCTAGCATGAATAATAACGATCCAACAAGTATGGCATAAATAAAGAAATATAAATCCATGTGAGTTTCCCCGAAACTCACAACTTAAGCATAAGTACGATTCCCAACCGTACTCAAAGAATTCAAAGAGTAAAGAAAATAATTAAATTCGATGACGTGTCCAACACGTTAAAATGCTCAATGAAATAATTAATTTAAATAATTTTCACCTTTCGAAAAAAAAACAGGCAATATGCAAATCTGGATATAATCTCAAATCCGGAAATTTTAAAGCAAATCTAAACTCAAATCTCAAATTATCAGTCCGAGCTCAAATCCATAAATTATGACCAACATTTAAACCATGCATCAATCTCAAATAATTTCCAAGATCATTTCATATACCGACGTTATAATATATGCTCGGAAAATAAAATACTAAATTATAAAATCTTGCATGCATAATAATTAAAAACTAAAATGTCCACTCACAGATGTAGGCCTAAGCCTGACGAATTCCGAATCACTACTCAAGCGATGTTCCCTCGAATCCTGGCACAAATATAAAATTAATTTCCCAACTAATACTCCAATATTAAAACAAAATAGGCAAAATTAACCGAGAGCCACAACTACGCTCATCATTGCCTAACTTTGATAATCTTACGTCGAAACGATCCGAACTTAAATATCATACTCAGCAGCCGTAAATACAACCTCCCCAAAAATACGACTTAAATCCTACGGCCGGATTCTACATTAATTAACCGCCAAAAATACCACACTTCGGAAATTCATAAACCTATCCAAAACTCATCCAAAAATTTCATAACTCACTTCAATAAATTCCCCTTAATATTCCAAACTTAACAACATTAAAATCTCCCAACCAGCGGCGGCGCCGGCGGCAGCTCCGCCGGAGGCGGAGGCCAGCAGCCATTTTCTGGCGACCTCCAATTCCTATGAAATTTTAACATCATCTTCCTCTCATCATGCTCTACAACTTTCCTAACTAGCACAAACCCAAAATCCAAGCCTAACTAGGTCAAACGAGCAAAAACAACTAAAAATCCCTAAAACTTCCAATTATACAAACTACCCAAACGAGCACGAAATAGACCAATTCCTTTAGAAGGAATACTCACCTTGATGAGGGCTACAAGTTGAGCCAAAAAGCACGGCCTATGGTGGCCGGAGGACGGAGCTCCGGCGAAAAGACTTCCGGCGGTTCCGACGGCTGTTCTCCTCTTCCGGCGGGTTAGAGGCTCGGGGGCTAGGCTGGGGAGAGAGAGGAGGAGATGGGGGTCCGAACTGGGGTAGAGAGGCGGCCGGTGGCTGGCCGGACGGCGGCAGCTGGCGGCTGGGGTTTCAACCGAGAGAGAGAGAGAGCTCGGGGAGCTCGGGGAAAGGAAGAAGAAAAAGAAAGAAAAGAAAGAGAAGGGATTTTGGCTGGGGCTGCTCCCCACCCGGTCCAATAGTTATACCCAACAACAATAAGCCCACTTCAAAATTACCCATTTTTACTACCTCCAAATTTTACCAATAAATTCATAACTTTACCATGCTAACTCCGAATTTAACGCGTAGCATGTCTACGAACTCGTAACGACGTTCTCTAGAACTTTCATGAAGAAAGTTTTCCCAAATTCCAAACGTAATAAAAAGTCAACTCTAGGGTCCTTAAGTGATAAACGGTTACTTAACACGGTAAAAATCCGAAGTAATACCAACGATAAATAACCGTAAAATAACTTAAGAACCGGGATGTGTCACTAAGGGGTGGCGAGCCAACATTCGCGCCAAAGCAGAAACCCTAAGGGGTGGCGAGCCAACATTCGTGCAAAAGCAAAAACCCTAAGGGTAGGCGAGGTCACATTCGCGTTAAAGAAGAAACCCTAAGGGGTGGCGAGCCAACATTCGTGCCCATGCAGAAGCCCTAAGGGGTGGCGAGCCAACATTCATGCCAAAGCAGAAGCCCTAAGGGTTGGCGAGCCAACATTTGCGCCAAAGCATAAACCTTAAGGGTTGGCGAGCCAACATTCGTGCCCAAGCAGAAGCCCTAAGGGTTGGCGAGCCAACATTCGCGCCAAAGCAGAAACTCTAAGGGGTGGCGAGGTGTCTTAACCCTAAGGAGGGGCAACAGTGACTTAACCCTAAGGGGTGGCAACAGTGACTTAACCCTAAGGGGTGACGACAGTGACTTAACCCTAAGGGGTGGCGAGGCGACTTAACCCTAAGGGGGGGGGGGCGAGGCGACTTAACCCTAAGGGGGGCAACAGTGACTTAACCCTAAGGGGTAGTGACAGTGACTTAACCCTAAGGGGTGGCGACAACGACTTAACCCTAAGGGGTGGCGAGGCGACTTAACTCTAAGGAGTGGCAGGCGACTTAATCCTAAGGGGGGCAACAGTGACTTAACCCTAAGGGTGGCGAGGTGACTTCACATCAAAACAGAAACCCTAAGGGGAGGCGAGGTGATATTCAGAAGTCTAAAGCCCACGCGTGGTGAAATGATGTCATAGGCGAGATCCATTCATGTAGAAGATGAAGCGAGTCGTGGAGTCCGCTCAGAGATATACACGCGGACTCCGCTCACAAGTGAACACGCGGAGTCCGCTCACAAGTGAACACGCGGAGTCCGCTCACAGACACATACGTGGAGTCCGCTCACAGACATACGCGGAGCCCGCTCACAGACATACGCGGAGCCCGCTCACAAGCTTACACGCGAAGTCCGCTCACAAGCTTACACGCGGAGCCCGCTCGTAGACATACGCAAGGAGTCCGCGCACAAGCATATACGCGGAGCACGCGCACAAGCATACACGCGGAGCACGCTCACCGACATACGCGCGGAGCCCGCTCGTAGACATACGCAAGGAGTCCGCGCACAAGCATATACGCGGAGCACGCGCACAAGCATACACGCGGAGCACGCTCACCGACATACGCGCGGAGTCCGCATGAAGGAGCAGTCCACCTACAAGCATAGATCACCTACGCCACTCTCAAGGGCTGTGGCCAAAACCATACAAGCCTTTTTGTCACGCTGCTGCCTCATCTATTCCGGGTGCCTAAATCAAATCAACAGACACTCTACCAAATTGAGTGTCCACAAGAAACACAGTTAACAGACTCAAAATACGTCTGTTAAACCAAAAGCCGACATTAAGCCATAACGCCTACAAATCTCTTTTTGAACTATGGTCGGTTTGATCCCACAAAGGGGTACGTAGGCAGTCTAGCAACCCACTAGATGCAACCAAAATTCCAAACAGAATCCCTGACACCACCACTCAAATTCGTCCAGTCCAAATGACTCTGGTCAAATTCCTAAAACACCAGAAAATCAAATCCATAACCAAATCTTAAGAACTACAATGGTTTGATCTCTTTACAAGGGTATGTAGGCAGTCTGGTTTCAAATCTGGATACAACCACACTAAAAACCAAAGCCTTGGTTCTTTCCAAGCCAAATTCCCCACCAGAAACACACATGCTCTGTTTGTCACTTTGTATTTAGAATCAAAGGGTCTTCCCTTGAAAACGAGGGTTGTAATTAAGAAATTTACTTTATTCTGAATGGGTCGAACCAGACATAAATAAAACCACATCTTACTTAATAAGATGAGGTGAAGTGATGTTGGGTATATATGTGTTTACAATTTTTGTCCAACAGGATCAAACAGAAGAATCAATCTTGTGGATCTGTAGATGATATCAATTGATCGCCATAGCTGAAAGTGGTGGCACTTGAGAGCTGCCGAAAATTTCTCCGTGTTTTCCATTTCTTCAGAAACGGTGGAAACGTCGTATTGCTGTTTTCCAAACTTACTCACGAACTCGGAGTTCTACTCCGCGTTTCTTATTTTGAGTTTTTGAAACACGCCTGACGAACGTGTTTCGCCTTTGTTTTTAAATTTGTAAAACAGAAAACCGTTTCATGAAACGGTACCGAACAGCCCCTTATTTTTTTGGTCTGAAACCCAAAACTATGGCCCAACAAAACCCACGACACATAAAAAAGAGAAAACCAAGCCACAATAGTCTCTCAGCTTCTTCTTCATCAAATTGACTGCAGTATGAGTGTCGCCATTGATGGTACTCTCTCTCTCTGTTTTATTTGTTCATTTTTGATTTCTTTGTAGTTATATATGAATCTTTGCTCAGATCGCTCTTTATGTATCCGCAGATGCCACCTCGCCTTCCTTCTTCTCAGACAAATCCGCAAAGATCTTCGTCGCCGGCCACCGCGGCCTGGTGGGCTCCGCCATAGTTCGCAAGCTCCAATCCCTAGGCTTCACCAACCTCCTCCTACGCACCCATGCCGAACTTGATCTCACCCGCCAAACCGACGTCGAGTCCTTCTTCGCCGCCGAAAACCCCCAATTCGTAATCCTCGCCGCCGCAAAAGTCGGTGGCATTCACGCCAACAACACTTATCCGGCCTACTTCATCGCCCTCAACCTCCAAATCCAGACCAACGTCATCGACGCCTCCCACCGCTTCGGCGTCAAGAAGCTCCTGTTCCTCGGCTCCTCTTGCATCTACCCTAAGTTCGCCCCTCAGCCGATCCCGGAAAACGCGCTCTTGACGGGCCCACTCGAGCCCACCAATGAGTGGTACGCCATTGCCAAGATTGCCGGCATCAAGATGTGCCAGGCTTACCGCATTCAGTACAGCTGGGATGCCATTTCCGGCATGCCCACCAACCTCTACGGGCCGCAGGACAACTTCCACCCCGAGAATTCACACGTGCTGCCGGCATTGATGAGGCGATTTCATGAGGCCAAGGTCAATGGTGCCAAAGAGGTGGTGGTTTGGGGGAGTGGAAGCCCCTTGAGGGAGTTTCTGCACGTGGATGATCTTGCCGACGCGGTGGTGTTCTTGATGGGGAGTTACAGTGGGTTGGAGCATGTCAATGTGGGTAGTGGGAAGGAGGTCACTATCAAGGAGTTGGCGGAATTGGTTAAGGAGGTTGTGGGGTTTCAAGGTCAGCTTGTTTGGGACTCGTCCAAGCCGGATGGAACTCCCAGGAAGCTCATGGATAGCTCCAAGCTTGCGGGATTGGGTTGGACCCCTAAGATCTCCCTCAAGGAGGGGCTGGTTGGTACCTACAAGTGGTACTTGGAGAATGTCCAGCAATGATAATCCAGGTGATTGAGTTGAACGTGAGTTGTTTTTCCCTTTATCATGAGCTGTCAATTCGTACTGTGTGATGCTTAGTTCAATCTTCTTGTTGCTTAGTTGGATATCATTGTGTATCGATTATCTGGAATAAGTTGTTTGTGAATGCACATTGAGATGAAGAGTACTAGAACTAATTGAAATATTGTTGTACTACTTAAAACAGCTTAAGACATTTAAAATGATTAAATATATCCATGCTTTTGTTATATACATTGGTGTTGGTTAATGCTTTTGCAGTATTGCTTCTTTTCACAATGTGGTGCAAAGCCGATGAATACATAATATTGCTTGCTTCCTGAAATCTGGCTTTGCTATATTATCCTTTCCCAGGCCCTAATTGGATCTTTTTTGAGGCAAGTTAAATTAAAGTTATCAATAAGATGAGGCTTATGAGCCTTGTTCTGAATTATGTGTTAATAAAATGAAGTTGAATAAATATGATAGTAAAGTAAGAAATAAACTGTGTGTTTCCTTGATCAGTTTAGGGAACACTATGGTTTTAACTACGCGAGCTTTACTGTGTGGTTTAAGCAAATCAAGATGGCCCTCTTTTGTTATCCACCTTGTTTTTGTGTCTTCAATATAATCTACTTTCTTATCATGGTGGCTCTTGTGCATTTCTCATACATTATATCCAACATGCTTTTTTAATACATTTTTTGTTTGATACCCATAAATCCTCCAAATCTGCTTTGTGCTAGGGGTGTTACTTCGAAACCGAAAACCGAAAAAAACCGCACCGAAAACCGAACCGTAACCGAAAAAACCGCACCGAAAATAAAAAAACCGAACCGAACCGGAGCTGTTTGGTTCGGTTTTCGGTTTCGGGTCAGTGAAAACCGAACTGAACCGTTTGAACCGAAGTCAACGGTCAAACAGTAAAAAAAAAAAAAAACCTAGTTTAACACCCCTACGTCTCGGTCGCCGTTTCGTGACTTTCTTCAGTTTCTTGAGTTTCTTCTGTTCTTCGGGTTTAGGGTTTACACTTCTTCCCTCTCAGGCTCTCACGCCTCTCAGGCTCTCACACTCAGTCTCACTCCTCTCACGGCTCTCAGTCTCTCACGCAGTCGCCGGTTTGCCCTGTCGAGTGTCGCCGCTTGCCAGTGAGGAAACACCCCTCTCAGTGAGTGTCGCCGCTTGCCAGTGACTTTCTTCTGTTCTTCCCTCTCAGGCTCTCAGGCTCTCACACTCAGTCTCACTCCTCTCACGGCTCTCAGTCTCTCACGCAGTCGCCGGTCTGCCCTGTCGAGTGTCGCCGGTCTGCCCTGGCCCTTCTCATATCATCTTACTAATCAGTAAGTCCTTCGAAACCTTCCACCACAGTTTAGTTCTTTGGTTTCTGCCTTTGCTCACCCTTTTTTTTTTCTTTCTTTTTCTTCTTTTTTCTTTTACGAGAAAACACTGTATATTATAGAACAAAGAACATGAGTACAAACATCCTAGCCAACATCAAAACCAGAAGGAATTAGTCAAGGAACAAAGTTCTGGGGAAGTATATGAGAACTGTCAAAAGATATTGTGGGAACAATGTCCTAGCTAACACTTCCAGATTGAACATCCTACTTATGTTTAGCTGCTTCTTTTACCTTTATTTTTTTAAGTTCTTGATCGAATGATGAACTTTAATATGGGAAGATGGAGAAAACTCCATCAAATACAACTAGAGGTTTTATGTCCAGTGGAGTCGTTAAGCTTTTTCTATGTAAACTACGTGGGATAAAACCATAGATAGGAGAAGAGTATTACACAACCATATATCACTACAGAAGCAAATTGTTCTCCAGAAGTTTTATTAGCCAAATACGTCGATCATTAGCAGGGATCATGTCATCCTAAACCCCAAAACTAGAAAAACGGATATTATAAAAGTTTGCATGTAGAGTGGAGAGGTCAATATATATATAGGCAGACTTCAACCTAATTGAGCGATGGCCATTGTATATCATATTTCCTTCATCGACCCCTGCATAAAAGAAACTCCTACATATTTGACTATGATTGTTTGACTGTGATCCAAAAGCTAGCTAAAGCAATAATACATATATGTTGTTGAATTGAATCAAAGAAAAGTAGCAGTAGCAATCAGAGAGTAGCATAATGCACACACTGCCTATGAAATCAAAGCTTGGGAAAAGGGTTTCCCCATACCCGAAGAATATTGGTTTAAATTTGTGATATATGTTTGAATCATCAGATTTTCATGATCTGCTGTTTGATTACTCTATTGATTTCATATAGAGCAGTCCCAGAACTTCTGTTCTTTGGATTTGTCAGGTTACTTCGCAATATCCATTTGGTCAAATTAATGGCTTTTGCATAGCTTCTTCAATTCAAATTAATGGCTTTTGCATAGCTTCTTCAATTCATGTTGGATGGTTTATACGGTTGTGACTTGTGTGTGCGTGCTGTTAACATGCGGCCTGCAATTTTTTATCTTTGTTACAGGTGAAACAGAAAGCACTTATCATCTGCAGTGAGGAAGATCGGATTATCAGCTACAAGCAAACACTGGTCAGTTTCGGATTATCGGATTAAGGTAAATTGTGCATATTGATGAGATTTTGAGAAAGATGATTGTTTGACATTGTGTATTGGTGAATTTAGTGGTTTGTGGTCTGCCTGGTAGTGGAATTGATGAATTGGTGAATTTAGTGGTCTGCTACTCTGCTTTGTAGTGGAATTTAGTGAATTTAGAATTTATGTGCTTAAATCTTTGATTCCTTTTCTTTTGCAGACAGCATTCCCTCTCACAATGAAGAGGGTTAGATTGAACTCATCAAAGGCAGTGAAGTGCGGTTCCTCAACGTCCATTGACTCAGTTGGTCATGGTCGTGGTCGTGGTCGTGGTCGTGGCCGTGGCCGTGGTGTTACGAGTTTTACAATGAACAATTCTTCCTCATCTTCTCAGGTATATTACTGAAATTTGGTTACTGAAATAGTTATAATATATATATATATTTTGATGATGATTATTATTATATTTGTATAATATGCAGATGCAAGTTGATAGTGTTGGTGTCGGTGAATCGGCAACACCGACACCGGTTCCTAGTATGGGTGGATCACAAGCAACTGAAGCAAGTACCGGTGAAGAAGAGGAGAATCATGAGATGACTGAGGAAGAATATTTGGCGTACTTGAAGGACAATGAAAGGTCAGATATTTGGGCTCATTTTACTAGAAAAATGGTTAAGAATAGAGTTAAGGGAGTATGCATTTATTGCAGTAAAGAATATTGTGCTGATCCGTATTCAAATGGTACGACATCTCTTCTTAAGCATGTAGACAAGTGCACCAAGTATCCTCCTAACATTGAAATGTTGAAAGCTAAAAAGCAAAAGATTTTGTGTTTTAAGAAAGAGACTAGGGAGTTAGAAACCTCTGCTTTGACAAATGAAGAGCTCACTAGGTTGTGTGTGGAGATGATTATTCTAGATGAGCTACCATTTACTCATGTGGATGGGATAGGGTTTAAGCGTTTTATGCAAAAAGCGTTACCTTTTTGGAAAATCCCTTGTAGGCAAACAATAGCAAAAGATGTGCTTAAGGTGTATATGTGGGAGAAAGAGAAGTTGATGGGTCAAATGAAAGGGAAAAGAGTGTGTCTTACAACGGATACATGGACATCCATTCAAAACATTAATTATATGGTTGTCACCGCACACTTTATTGATGATGATTGGGTGTTGCATAAAAGAGTGCTTAATTTTTGTGCCATTGAGGATCATAAGGGAGAGTCGATAGCTGAAATTTTAGAGGATTGTTTGTTGGAGTGGGGCATAGAGAAAATTCTAACAATCACCGTTGATAATGCTTCGGCAAATGATGTTGCAATAAGAGAGTTAATCAAGAAGTTAGATGCTTGGGGAGATCCTAGAATGATTTTGAATAGGGGGAAGAATGTGCATATGCGGTGTGTAGCTCATATTCTTAACTTGATTGTGAATGATGGTTTGAAACCAATGAATATGTCTATTGATGCTATTCGTAATGCGGTGAGGTATGTTAGATCCTCTCCACAAAGACTTGAACTTTTTAAACAATGTGTTGAGAGAGTGAAGATAGAGTGTAAGGGGCTTGTGGTGTTGGATGTCCCTACTAGATGGAATTCCACATACTTAATGTTGGAATCGGCTTTGAAATTTCAGAAGGCATTTGATAGATTGAGTGATCAAGATACTCGTAATTATTGTGCATATTTCAAATTGGGTGAGAAGAATGCAAAGGAAGGGCCACCCGCTTGTGTTGATTGGAGGAATGCCGAAGTGTATTCGGATTTTCTAAAACCATTTTATGAAGTTACATTAAGAGTGTGTTGTTCTAATGTACCTATTATTCATCACACTTTTGGTGATTTGCTTTATCTATATGGTCTTTTAGAAGAACAAATTAAGAAACCAAGTGTCCCTATGATGGGAGATATTGCACCTCCAATGGGAGAGAAATATAAGAAATATTGGGGTGATTTTGATGAGTTGAATCAATATGTGTTTCTTGCTCTTATTCTTGATCCACGACACAAATTTGAGAAACTTGTTGATTATTTAGAAGTTGTCTTTGGGGATGAGGATGAGTACCATAGGGTGGAAGTTGTCTCAATAAGTGTGAAAGAGCTTTTGTATGACATTTACAATGTGTATGAGGAGGAGGAAAATGATGTTAGAGGGGTTAGTGAGTGTCAAGCATCCAATGATATGATTAAGATTCCTTTAGCCACGGGTGTTACCGAGTTTGAGAGGAAGCTAAAAGAGAAGGAGTTGAAGAGAAAAGCAAAGAAAACCGAGATCATTAACAATGATGTTGATAGATATATTAGTGATCCTATTGAAGGAGACGATGAAGGGTTTGACTTGTTGAATTGGTGGAGAGTGAATGGGGTTTCTAGGTACCCGATATTGGCCCGCATTGCAAAAGACATTCTAGCTATTCCGGTGTCCACTATATCTTCGGAATCTTCTTTTAGCACTAGTGGGAGAGTCATTAATCCACATCGAAGCTCTTTAAGTCCAAAAATGGTGCAAGCTTTGATATGCACACAAAGTTGGCTTAGAGGTGAAACTATTGCTTTGAATCATGTGCCATCAAGTGAAGAGATTGAGCTATGTGAAGAGGCGGAAAAAGGTAATAGTTTTACGTTATTTTTGAATGTTTGATTTGATTAATTCGTTTTACGTTATGTTACATCATTTACATGTATTTGTTTTTTGTATGTAGAAATATTGGAGATGCCATCATTGTCAAGTAAGCAAAATGTGAAGTGTGGTATGTTGCCTCCTAAGATGAAGGTTATGAAGCAAACAACATTGCAAGGATGAGATGATGTTGATACTTGATAAGGATTTGAACATTGTTGATTTTATTTTCAATTTGTGGTCTTTTAAGTTTGAACAAATTTTTAGTTTGTAATGTTTAAACTTTGAACATTGGACTCTATTTTCAATTTGTGGACTTTTAAGTTTGAATTATATGGAAGTATGCATTATCGAATATGGATCCCAATATATTAAGAACTCTATATTAAAATTACCAGAATTTTTTTTTTTCAAAAAAAAAAAAAAAACCGAACCGAACTGAACCGTTCAGTTCGGTTCGGTTTCCGGTTTACATTTTAAAAAAAAAAAACCGAACCGAACCGAACCGATTTTTTTGTTCGGTTTGGTTTCTGGTTTTAGGTGAAAACCGAACCGAATAAAACCGTTAACACCCCTACTTTGTGCTTCCCGCTGGACCTTGCAATATTTAGGAACATGAAACCTCGGTTGACTGTAGGCCTGAAAATTGCCATTAAACCCTATTTAGACCTAATTAAGCTCCTACTTGTTGCACAATTAATTTATTATATGATTAGAGTTCCCTCTGCAATCTTTGTTTCTTGTCTCTCCGTTGACTTCAGTTGGACGAGCCTTTTCATCTGAAGTTGTACAATAGGAAATAGACATAGTGTTCTAAGTTGCGACAGATGACGTCTATATTTACTGCATTGTTGACATAGGAGTATATATATATATTATCTATTTGAATGGAGATTTTCTCGTGTCTTCTAGAGTTTCTGTGGGATCTGTGTTTAGTTTTCGAAAGGTATTAGCTGCGACTGTGAATCATTATTACTCAGACCTTTAGGATTCTTAAAAGTCATTGTGGTCATTTCATGTTTGGGTCTGTTTTTGTGTCTCCTGTAGCTGTATAAGAGCCACTATTTATTATCTCAAATCAGTGATCAAGTTTATTTATTTATTTATTTTTTCTGTCGAAGAATATATCGGTGCGATTCCAAGAACCTGTCTGGTTTGAACCCAAATTACGTGTACTGTCTAATACTGCCTTCAAGCCCAGGACTCTTTTCCACTTTACCCCACACATTGTAATCCTAATCATGAACTTCTACCTCAAACACATTACCAAGTGGCTGTCCTTCATCATGTTTACTGTTGAGATTTTTTTTTTCCTTGCATTTCTCCTCAGTATGTGGGAATTTTGTTGAGCCTCGGTGTGTTTCCTTTCTCTATGCTAGATTTCATAGTTTTAGGCTTACTTATTTTCTAAATAGGTGAGCATAATGTACAAATGAGGTGTTGCTAGCATACCACATTCTCTAACGTGTAATTTGTTGATAAGGGAATGTATCTGTCCGTGTCGTCTCGGCAATTGAAATTGAAATGAAACGAGTGACATCTTTTAATGAGAAATAAATTAAATGGGTTTAGGGGATGTCAAATTTAACACAAATTTTAACACTATTTATTGACCATTAGATTTTAAAACACTCAAGGGTCTAAATCAATTGTAATTATGATGTTAACATATAAATAATTGATGTGGCAAGTGATGTTAACATCAATTATTTATATGTGTAGTTAACATATAAATAAATCATTCAAACACAAAGGTGTACGACACTGCTTTCCATAAAGTGTCTCAAAATGAGTCATACCAATACTAGAATGGTAGTTGTTGTTGTAAGCAAACTTCATCAAAGATAGGTTTTTATCCTAACTTCTCCTGAACTGCAAGGCACAAGATCTCAACATATGCTCCAAAGTCTGAATAGTCCTCTCTGATTGCCTATCGGTCTAAGGATGAAAAACAGTGCTGAAGTGCAATCGGGTGCTTAAAGTTGCTTGAAGAGCTCTCAAGAATTTAGAAGCAAATCTAGGATCCCGATCCGACACTATTGATTCAGGTACACCATGAAGTCTCACGATCTCACTCACATAAAGCTCTGCCAATTTATCCAGTATATACTTCTTTCCCACCGGCAAACACCTATTTACAAAAATTATAATTTATCTCTTCATGTTTGGCCACCAATAATAATCCTTCAATGTCTGATACATCTTTGTACTATCCGAATGAGCAGCATATGCAGAACTATGAGCTTCCTCCATTATCTCTTTCTTTAACTCTTCATTCCTCTTTGGAACACAAAGCATATTTTTCAACAATAAAGTTTCACCTCTTTTTATCGAAAAATCCACGGCGGTTCCATTCAATGCTCTTTCTATCAATTGAGCTATGGAAAGATTATTATATTAAGCCTCCCGCATTTTATCAACCAAAACTAACCTTACATGGAAACTATCTAACAAGGCACCAACATCATCCTTCGCTAAATCCACCCCTGTAGCTCGCAACTCATAAAGAAGTGGAACTCAAACAGTCCTCATGTGAGACAAAGATATGGTGGGATTTCGACTAAGAGCATCCGCTACCACATTAGCTTTTCCAGGATGATACTCAATAGTGCAATCATAATCATTGATTAATTACATCCACCTTCTCTGCCTTATATTTAACTCTCTTTGAGTAAACACATACCGAAGACTCTTGTGATCGGTAAAAATCTGACACTTGGCTCCATAAAGATAGTGTCTCCACAACTTGAGAGTAAATACCACCGCTGCAAGCTCTACATCATGAGTGAGATAATTCACCTCATGCGGCTTCAATTGCCAAGAAGCGTAGGCAATAACTCGATCATGCTGCATCAATATCCTGCCTAGACCTCGTCTAGAAACATCACAATAAACCACATACTCCCCATTATCATCTGGAAGTGCCAATACAGAAGCACTAGTCAAGCGATTCTTTAATTTTTGAAAACTTTGTTTACACTGATCTGACCATTCGAACTTAACTCCCTTCTTGGATAATCTTGTAAGTGAAGCAGCAATCTTTGAAAAATTTTGCACAAAGCATTGATAATAACCTGTTAACCCCAAGAAACTACGAATCTCCATCACAGTGGTGGGTCTTCTCCAATTTGACACTGCCTTCACCTTTTGGGGATCCACACTAACACCTTCTGCCGAAACCACATGACCCAAGAACCCCACTTTATCTAGCAAAAAATCACACTTGCTGAATTTAGCATACAACTGAACATCTCTCAAAGTCTGCAATATCATTCTTAGATGTTTGGCATGCTTCTTCTCACTTCTTGAGTATACCAAAATGTCATCTATGAATACGATTACGAAATGATCAAGATATGGACGAAACACCATATTCATGAGATCCATGAAAGTAGTGGGTGCATTAGTAAGTCCAAAAGGCATCACTGCAAACTCATAATGACCATAGCGTGATCGAAAAGCAGTTTTGGCTATGTCACCCTCCCAGATCCACAACTGATGATAACCAGATCTCAAGTCAATCTTTGAGAAAACATATGCACCCCTCAACTGATCAAATAAATCATTAATGCGAGGCAACATATATTATTCTTCATCCTGACTTGATTTAGCTTCCTATAATCGATGCATAGTCTCCTGGTGCCATCTCTTTTCTTAACAAATAACACCGAAGCACCCCATGGAGACATGCTAGGCCGAATAAAACCTTTGTCCACCAACTCCTGCAGTTGAGTTTTCAACTCTTTCAATTCCGCTGGAGCCATTCTGTAAGGTGCCTGACAGATAGGCATAGTTTCGTGAAGTAACTCAATAGAAAAGTCTATGTCCCTTACAGGAGGCAAACCAGGTAACTCCTCGGGAAAAACATCTGGAAACTTTCTTACTAAAGGGATATCCTCTACTCCCAACACTCCCACACTTGTATCTACAATGTGAGCTAAGTATGCCTGACAGCCTTTATTTAACAATTTCTTAGCAGCAACAGCTGATATCAAGCAACTCAAACTAACATCTCTTTCCCCTTGAAATGCAACCTCAAATCCATCTGGACTTCGAAACACCACTTCTTTTAGAAAACAATCTACCATAGCTCTATAAGCCTCTAAAAAGTCCTTTTCCAAGATCACATCAAACTCCACAATATCTAAAGGGATTAGATCCGCCTTAAACTTAGTCCCTTCTACCAATACTACTAAACACCCAATTTATTCTCATCACCTCACCGGAGGGTAGAGACACATGCCACTCGCCTGGAAGAGAAGATGATGACACATTGGCATGGAGGGCAAATCTACTAGACATAAACGAATGCGTGGCTCCGGGATCAATTAAAGTAAAAGCTGGCTGACCAAAAATTAATAACATACCAATGATGACATCCTGAGAAGTATGACCCTCCTGCTGAGTCATAGCATGAAGTCTAGCACGAGTCATGGGACGTCCACGCTGACCACTACTCTGTTGAGATCCGCCCCTGACTGCTGCACTACCGTGAGTACCACTGCTGGAACCTCTGGCTGAAGACTGACTGACTGGTTGAGTAGGGGTAGGGGCCGTCCTCTAAGCCAATAAGGGACAATCTCTCCTAAAATGATCCTGATCACCACACTCATAGCACCCAGAAGACTATTGCTGACCAAGAGAAAAAGTCTGACCACCAGATGTCCCACTATGGAAACTGCCACAAGCACCAAACTGACCAGTCTGCTGCCTACCCAACTGGCTTTGAAAAGGTCTCATGTTACGCCCCCTAACTCTGAATCGAGAATTAGAACTCGATCCCCCACTACTACCACTACCCGCTGAAGATCCAAAAACGGATAATGAAGCAGCCTTCTTAGATGGACCCTGACTGGGACCACTGAAATCTAGGGGCCGAGCACTATATCTTCCCTTGGTATCCATGGTCATTGTTGCACTAACTGCATCAAGAAAAGTCGGGTAAATAACACTTGTCATCCTATCTGCATACACTCCACCAAGTGCCCCAATGAACATGTCAATCCTAGTCCTCTCATCAGGAACCAAATATGGCACATGGTAGCTCAAGGTAGTGAACCTCTACTCAAACTCTATGACACCCTCATCAACCCTTTTCTTCATGTTCAGAAAATCCGTCTGAATCCTACTACGATGAGCATGAATGAAATATTGACCCAAGAAGAGCGTCTTAAACTTCTCCCAAGTCATGTCCTGAGCACCACCATTATTCCTGCTAGCGAGAGTCCACCAATGATGCGCTGAGCCATCCAGAAAAGTCACTGCTATCTTCACTTTCTTTTCTTCCTGCAGATCAGTGCTCTCAAAAGCCTTTTCCATCTTATCTACCCCAAGTGTATGCATCAAGGGGTCCCTTGGCACCCTTGAATTCAATTACCCCAGCATCGAATACATCCTTCTTCTTCACAGACTGAGGGTGTTGAACCCTGGCACCCTTGAATTCAATTGCCCCAGCATCGAATACATCCTTCTTCTTCACAGACTAAGGGTGTTGAACCCTATCTAAAACATCTCTCATCATATTCCCAATGGAATCAACTAATCCTCTAACTTCATCACCCTCATTCACATTGGTCGAGGTAGCCACACGGGGTCGGCGTCTATGAGGCATAGTACTTGAGGAAGGAGATATTTAGTAGTCTATATACAAGACTAACAGAACTATCACATATACCCAATAACACATAGCATCCAAAATATAAAATGCTAGTGAATCCGCTGCGGTCGAATCACCACTCTATAGGAAGTACGTGCATCTTAGGCAAATATGATAGTACTAAGGAGGCAAGAAATGAAACCTAAAGCTCTGATACCAACTATTAAGACCCACCCCGAATTTCACCTTGAAACCCGAAATAAGTCTTGCGGGGTCCATCTCCAAGGAAAATTTACTGAAGAACTCGGTAAACCTCCCTTGAAAATGGACAACCCTAATCCAAAAAATTCAAGAATTTACTCTCCTAGACGAAACAACCAACTTCCAATTCAACCCGTAAATATCCAAGAATCCCTAGAATTTCAACTTTACATTTCTCCTTACGTAGCTCAAGAGAGGGCGAGTCCTTTGGAGGGGTTGCTGTATGAGAGGAGGGCTTTCAAACGAGCCAAGCCGCTCCGGCTTTGGTGGCCGGAGGAGGGAGCTCCAATGAGAGAACCACCATGGCAGTCGGACCTTTCAGGCGAGCTAACTCCCTCATGGCGGCGCTAGGGCAGCTCCCATCAGTACAGGAAGAAGGCTGGGTCAACGGCCGACCGTTTGGGACCCGTGCGGTGGTTTGAGGCGGCCGGACAACGGCGAACAGCCGGGAAGAAAATCCGGCAGATGGAGAGGGAGAGAGAATCGGGAGGGAGGAGAGAGAAGAGAAAGAAGAGAAATGATTTGGGCTTTTGCCCAAGCGGTCCAACACCATCACTTAAAACCCAACTCCAAAATTTAACACCCTAAAATAATACCCTAATAAAACTTACCTTTTTACTAGCTAAAATTTACCATTTTCACAGTCGTCACAATTTTCTCCTACGAATAATTACTCCGAAATATTCGTCCCTCCCTCAACACTCCTCTAGGGACCTTTGAACTAAAAGTTCATTTACAAAGACAGTAAAACTATTATTAATTTCAAGCCAGTAAATAAGATCAAAATATTTAAGAGTCGGGATGTGACAGTATCTTTATAAAGTCCTTAAGCAGAATATAGAGCCATGGTTGGTACATGTTGTGAACTTACTAGGTTGCAATATTTATTTGTTAATTTGCATATTCTTGTTTCTAGACCAGCTATCTTGCATTGTGATAATCAGGCAGCTCTTCATATAGCTGCAAATCTAGTTTTTTGTGAGAGAACAAGTCATATTGAGATGGATTATCATTTCATTTGAGATAAAATATTAGATGGTTCAATTATAACCCGATTTATTGGTACTTTGTAGCAATTGGCAGATGTGTTCACAAAGGCTTTAGGCAAAGACAAATTCAAATCCTTTTTATGTAAGTTGGGTTCATCTCCAACTTTAGGGGGGTGTTAAGAATATTATGTAGATAAAGTAATATTGGTTAGATTCTTTGTATATTTCTTGTGTAATTAGGAGATTGCATTGTATCCCTAGTATGTAGCTAGGGATTTCTTGGTTGTACGCCAAGTTTGTTCTGTATATAAACCTATTGTATCAATAAGATATTCATTCAGTCTCAATATATTTCTCTATAGAAATGCATAAAGCATTATGCGAGTACAACAAAAATAATCTAGGTAGCACTCAAATACATTTCCAACAGTGAGTGTTAAAAAATTCTATTTGCAAGTGAGTCAAGGGACAATATCAAATACGATTAAGCTGTAATACCCCGGATTTTCATATCATTTTTCTTGTATTATTTCCATATTTAATGAAGGATTATTTATGAAAATTCTTATTTGATTGTGCGAAGTTGAACTTTCGGGAGTTTTCTTTTAAGGTGTTTTGACTTTTAAGAGACCAAAAGTTGACTCTATTTTCTGTAAGTTATTTTCAAAAACTTCCTTCATGAAAGTTGTAGAGTTTGTCAATACGAGTTCGTAGACATGCGACACGCTTGATATGGACTTCGTATGAGAAAATTATTGTCAGAGGAAGTCAGTTTCTGGTTTTAGAAACTGTATAAGTAGAAAAATGTGGGGGAGTTATTTTTGGAAACCTAATTTCAGTCTCTCTCTCTCCCTCCCGACGCTCCCTTACTCTCTCTCTTCTCCGGCCACCAAATCGGACACCACCGGTCCCGTTCGACTACCACAGCCGTCCTCTCTATTTCTATAGCAGTCTCGCTCGCCGTCTAATCGCCTGGAAGCCGCCATGAAGTGGTAGAGCTGCTGCTGTTTCACAGGAAAGCCAGTGTTTTCAACAGCGATTCCTGCTAGTTTTAGGTGAGTCTTGATCCTCTCCTCCTCCTGGTAGTGGTTAGGCATAAAATGAAGCAAGTTTTTGAGGATTTGAGCCCGATTTGCAGGTTTGTTTTTTGATTTCGGGTTGGTGTTTCATGGTGTTTTCCGGCCGATTCCAGCCTATTTCTACAAGAACCCGTAGGCTGTGTAGAAGCACGGTAGAACATAAACATACGCATAAAGACAACATTTATAGTGGTTCACCATGCCATTGGAGGGCATGGCTACGTCCACTTGAATCTACTATCATGAGGCCTCAATGCCTTGGGTGTTACAAGAGTTCTCCGGGATAGAGTGGTTACCATTCCCCAGGGGAGAGATCATCCCTCTATATCTATGTGAAGCCTTCCTTTTATAGCTAAGGAAGGTTCCCTCACATTATACATTGCCGATGTGGGACTAACTAGACATTTATCTTATCATGATGCCTTCTTGTAGAGCTTGGAGGAGCACCTTCCCGATGTGGTACCGATGATCTTTCACCACGACGAGGTAGCCTGGATGTCGGTCTACAAGTTTCATGACTGGTCTATGGGCGGGGAAGGTAGTTTACTGACTACCGACAACAAGTCCCCTCAAGTTCCCGTTCAAGACACATCTTGAGTGGGGACTTAATATACAAAATGCCCATAGACCAGTCATATGTCCCCAACAAGGACCCGGTCCCAATCCCCCCAAGTCTGTACTCAAGACGTTTGGAGAACGGGTCTTGCTTTTCTTGACATCTTCAAGTCCGCCGGATCCTTCCTGACCCCAGTCTGAAAACTGATTCGGCCGCACAGTTTACGCGCAAGCTTGGTAGGAGTTCGCTTAGCACAGGACTGACACTCGAGCGAGCTGAGGAGTGTGCTCCGCGCATAAGGATAACCACACGAGCTAAGAATATTGCATGAACAAAGACTACCCGCGGGCAATGACTACACGCGAGCTGCGGAATCCGCTCAGTGAAAAATGCAAAGAGTGAGCTGTGGGGTCCACCTCGCACAGAATGACTAAAATTGTCCCGCGAGCTGAGAGTTCGCTTCGGGTACAACGACTACCGCACGAGCTGTGGAGTTCGCGAGCAAGCGGAGGAATGCGGTTCGGGCACAAAGACTGATTGTCAGGCGAGCTGTGATGTTCGCTTCGCACACAAGAGGTCGATTGGCGCACCTTGACTATACGCGATATGAGGTTGAGGCATTCGCTCCGTGCGCCACGACTACCGCACGCGATCTGAGGAGTTCGCTCCGCGTACGATACTTTCACGCGAGCTGAGTTCGCTCGGCGCAGAAGTTCTGACACTATCGGGCGAGCTGAGTGGTTCACACATATCAAGATAGTGACATGAGTTGTATGCGAGTTAGTCTTATGACAAGGTGTGACATAGCGAATTATGCATAATTAGGGAGGCTTCTCCTTGAGTTGTATACGACTTCACGTAGGAGAATGCAAAGAAATCAAGAGGAAGAGACCGCACACGAAAGGGGGACTAAGTGAGAGCAACTATTCCGTATGGTACCCCTCATGATTCTAATTGCATAAGCGATTACCTCTAATTGCATGGGAGGCGGCTCGCATGGTTTCCTTTCGCGCTCACACCCTATGTTTTGCTTTTGGTATGTTAGAGTACCTCTCAACCCCCTGCTGAGGATCGTGGCCAAAGCATCTTGTGCCTGGGTGTTATGATCTCGGTGACACTCACCCAAGATGGGTCTTGTATTTTGGTACGTTAGTGTTTTATCAGGTCTTATTTTCGATGGACGAAGGTAGCGAACCTTTTCATATTTTCTGCTCGAGCGAGGGGTATTATCCCCACGTTGGTTATCAGGCCACTATTCTCTGTATGAAGGGAATGATATGAACTACCCAACCCCCACCCTCCAGGAGCTGTGCAAGGGACTTACAGTTTTCATGGCGTTAGTTGTTTTGTGCATGCTTCCCGATGGTACATTGTCGGGGTATGTTCATGCATTTTAGTTCATGTATGCTTCCCGTTGGTTCTTGCTCGGGTATAAGAATCTCATGAAACGGTTGTTGTATGTTTCTTCCCGTTAGTTCTTATCCGGGAATCAAGATTTTCCTAAGTAGTTGTTGCATGGTTCCTCCCGGTGACACTTATCTGAGACTTACAATTTTCCTGCTATCTTTTCCCACACCAAGCTGGAACTTACTACTATCATAAAGACTTGGAACTCCCCATTCAATGTCCGGGAAGCAAGAGTATCCTACATACATTTGCCTCACAAATTTGAATGGACAATAGTGATTATGGACTGCATGTTATATAGTTCGTACTTAGTTACACCAATGCATGGTGAGCCAACTGTACCATGATATAATTGTACGTGAAGCATGTTTTGTACTTTCATAAGAGGTAATTAAATGAAGGACTTATCTGTTGAAAGAGCTGCCGAATGGGTGCACATAGGAGTGCTGACACTTGGGCGACCTAAGTTCGCTCTGCCTCGCGCCATAATGACTGAAATTGTCACGCAAGCTGAGTCCGCCTCGCCTATGAGGGCTGACACTCAGGCGAGCTGAGTTCGCTCCGCGTACAATGACTACACGTGAACTGTGAATTCACGCACCAGGACTACACGCGAGCTGAGGGGTCCGCCTCACGCACAAAGACTAAACATGTCACACGAGCTAAACAGTACGCTCCGCGTGCCTTGAATACCACACGAGCTGTGGAGTTCGCTCCACGTGCATATGGTTGAAACGTATCGAGAAAGCTAAGGAATTCGCTTCGCGCACAATGACTGAAAATAGCTGGAATGGGTGCACACAAGAGGTGCACATTCATGCCCGTACTACTCCCAGACGATGAATCCTTATTGCCAGCACGGTCGGGGGCTGCCTACAAGATTTGTTGACTTTTTCCAGATAAATAGCTCCAGGTGTCCATAGTGTGGTGTCTGCCAAATACAAGACTACTTTTTGAACCTCAATCCCCCTCTAATGGCTTCTCTACTCCGACTTATCTTTCACTTTCAACCGGACTTAATCCCCCTCAGATGGAATTCCCGTATCATCTTGAGTTGGAAGCGGGAATTAAACCGAGACATATATGGACGCTTGATGGAGGGTCCCGGAGATGATCACCCATAGGGAAGTTGACATCGGACGGCCAAGACTTCAAGAAACTTCTCCCAAGTACCTTTTTTTTTTTTTTTTTTACTATCTGAGCTCCCTTGCCTTCGATTTCTCTGCTACTTCTGGTGGAATAAATGCTTTGATTCTGAGAAACACCCGTGTGCTTGAAGCAAATAAGTATGTTTGCTGATGCACGAGAGGTAGCCCCAGATGTCCATAGTAATTTTTCAGTGGGTACCATACTGAACACAGTTTCTTCGGCAGATCGAATGACGCCGGTAGATCGAGTGACCCACTCCAGTCAGGAGTTTGGAGTTGACAAGATATGGATGCTGGATGGTGCTTGCAGGAGATTACCGCTAGTAGGTGAGGCTTCCCGATAGGTGCAAAGGGTAGATTCCCGGTGGGTAAATGGAGTTGTCCATGCATTGGTTCTCATGCCGCATAAGAAGGTGTCCCGTTGATCTGGAATTCGGATATCCTTCTGATATCCTTCTGATATCCTTCTGATATCCTTTTGCCTTTAAGAGCAAACCCAACAACAGGAGGGAGATGAAGCTTTGATCACAGACTACTTGAACATTTGAAACACACATGGGACCGAGTTTCATCGGGAGATTAAATTGCTTCCGGGAAGGACTTCTTCTGGACATAATGAGATGGGTGTCCATAGCAATTCGACAGTAGTTGGGGTGCCGAGATACGTACTGTCCGAGAGCATATGAGTGTCCTGTTGCTCTCATCGATAGGACTATGTGATCATCACCAGATAAGTTCATGCCATTCCTATTCCCAGACCCTAACCATCGGGAGCCGACGATTCCTTCCTGGCAGTTGTTGCCTGCCGGGAGGATGACGGGACCTCATCTACCGTTGTGCTCCCGATAGCGAGCTTCCGATACACTAGTAGATTTCATCTTTATACCGGAAGGCTGTTTTCGGGTTCCAGACCAAGATAGGTGTTGATGTCATAATTTGGTTTGACAACGAAACATGCTCAACATAAATGAGTTTATAAGTGATGGCCCGTAAGCGAGATCGCATAGTAGAGTTCGCATGAGGACTTCGCATGGAATCAAGAAGTGGCTTCATGTAGGAGTCCGCAAGGTGAAATGGCTTCGCACAAGAGAGACCCCGAGCTAGCTGCAACCGACAACTGGTTCAACAGGATCAACTGGCTCCCAGGGTGATCGTTCAAGAAAGGAGACACATTCTCCTGGTGATATCTACCAACAAGGTAACAGAGTTGTTGGGCATGCTGACCAAGATGAGAAACTCAAAGCTAGATTTCATGTTCTAGCTCCCGCTCATCGGTGAAACAAACAGGTGACAGAGTTGTTTCTTGCTTGAACTCCAGTCGTCGGATCTGTGCACTGTCCCAACCTGGCCACCTGTCAAATCAGCAGGTTGTCAAATTCATAGAGGCTTGCTGAGTAACTCATTCAAGAGTAGGAGGCCTATCCGGATGATCCCGGTGGCTTGCGCTCTACGGCATGGTGTACAAATCAACTTCTCGGTGCCTATAGCAACTTTCTAGGGCCCTATCTTTTCCTCTTCTGCCTCACACGATCGAGTTCCCGGGCATGATTTCGTTTAGAGCTGCATTCTCGACTCCCAGGCACCGTAAGCAAAGTGGGTGCCATCGGTAGGATTACAAATAAGGATATCATCCAGAAGCTTTCTGAAGGCGTCTTACGGGTGGCCAGAGTAGGGTGTTGGGTGTACAGAGTGAACTCCCTTGGATTGGTCTCCAGTGAGCTCCGGCGCCGTGATCCCCATTGGTCTCATCGATCCATGATAGATTATCGATTATTGATTACACGTCCCCCGTGGCATCACCAGGCGAGCTGTGGTACCGATGATCTTTCACCACGTCGAGGTAGCTTGGATGTCGGTCTACAAGTTTCATGACTAGTCTATGGGCGGGGAAGGTAGTTTACTGACTACCGATAACACAGCCGAACTAGCTGAAACCTTAGGTATTAAAGTTGTTCACCTTGCTTCAAGCTTCAACTTTCATGTTGTGAGTTTCTCTAAAATTTGAGGTTGGTGGTGGTGCGTGGGGCTCAGTTGCCGCCGCTTGTGGCGGCTCATGGGAGAGCATATGGGCAGTGTAAGGGCTTTGGATGCAGTGTTAGCTAGTCATTGTAGTTGCTAGTATGTTGTTGTGTGTGAAGGCTAAGTGTTGTTTTGATTTTACCATCTAAGGTGCTTTTTTGTTCTTGGTGTTTATTAGGTCTTAAACCTTGAAAGGTTGATCTTGGAGGTAGTATTGTTTGTTGTTGAGTGTCCAATGACCTTGGGAGGTCTCGGAGGAAGGATTGCCCATCTTTGGGTAACCTTTAGGTTAAAGGTACTTTGATCCTTGTTGAGAAGTTTCTAAGGTTTTAATTGTGTAAATTTAGGTGATTTGTGAAATTGTGATTGACTTGCTTTTGTTGCGTTGAGGAAATCACAGCGGGAGTTTTAGGTGAGTAAATCTCACCAAGGTTCACTTTTGAACCAAATTTTATTATGGTCACTTGATGTTGATGTTGAAGTTAATAATATGCTATTATTTGCTTTTAAAATATATGAGCTTGATCGCCTACGGCTCATAGGTAAGATAAAACAAGTTTTCCTTATATGCTTATTTTTGAAGTTCATGTGATCATAATTTTATGGATTAGTGATAGATTATTTATATTTGTTCATGTAAATATATCTATGTGGAAGGATATAATTTATGATGTGATCTTGTGTTGTTGATGATGATGTTGTGATATTGTGATTGTTGAATAAATAGCCAAACCGGGTTCCAAGCTTTTCATCGGGTGATTGGTTACGGTTAGGAATTAAAGCTCTAGTCCGTCTGTCGGTGTAGGTCATGGGAGATACCTTTTGGTATCTGGGACCCATGAGTACACAATTTGTTGTTGTAGGTCATGAGAGATATTTATTAATACTTAGGACTCATATGTACATGTTATCTGAAAAAGTGTTAGAATTGTGGATTTAATTATTGATATAAATTGCTCATGTGAGATATTTAGATGTGAGAAATATTGTGCTATTTTGAGTTTACTCATACAAGCTTTTTAGCTTACCGGGTTTGTTATTATACAACCTGGTACATCAATTCATGGTGTAGGTGTTAGACATGCAGGTGATGATCAGCATGGTTGAGCCGGAGGCATAGTGACATGATTTTCGTTTCTTGTGCACCTTTTTGTTATTTTGGACAGTTTTGTTTTAAGTTCGTGGTAGCAACTTTTTATTACTAGACTTTCGAAGTTGATGTAATTAAGGAGATATAGTGTTTAACTCGGTGGATGAGTTTATTGACATTTACACTTCCAGTATTTGTTTATAGTTTGGAAGTTGTTGAGTAAGTTTTGGGATATTAATATTTTAAGTTTTATCATGCCCAAATTTTTGAAAATTTATCCTCTGAAAATTGGGGTGTGACATAATCGATCTTTGGAGCATTTCTCAACTATTATTGGAAAAGGTGATGCTAAGCAACATGAGAAAACTACATCATAAGTTCTTACCATGATAAGAAAAGTTCGAGATGAGATTCAAGGTGATCTCAATTTCAAAAAGTAACAAGTCACAATTGATGACTCATTCTATATGAATGTCCTCATAAATGAATAATTAATTGTATATACGAAGAAATTATTAATTGATATATTCATTGGGGTTTATGTGAATTGTCGTACTTTGATCCTTGTTATAATCAAAAGACTACATAAAGACGATGTAAAAATACATCAAGAAAAACGAAAATATTTGAAAGTAAATTTGCAATAACGTGTGTCAGGGCTAAAACAATAACGACTAGACTCGGTGTTACGCTCACGAATTGCAATCGTTGAGCGGAATGAGTAGTCGATGATTTGACTACCCATACAAATCCAATGCCCAAAATGATAAAAATCACTTTGGCACTAGGTTGAGGGTAATCTTCCACCCGAAGAATCGAAGCCTGCCAAAGGTGATTCCAGACATGGCCGTGATGGTAGTCGATGCTTAATGAATAAATATCATAGCTGTGGGTCCGTCAACTAATAGGAGCACAAAATGTTACGTTTATAATGTATTTTTGACCTTATTTAGCTATGTAATTCCTTTAACAATATTCATATTAACTAAGTTTGTGTTTTTAGGTCATAAATAATGCCGAGGAGCTCAAAAGAGACAAAAGAGGAGAAATTTTGATGGAAAATAAATCCATGTTATGCAAGGAAAGAAATCAGAAAATCTATCAGAAATTATCAGTAAACTTCGACAGATGATTGTCATCAGCTCACAATGATCCAGGAGATGTGCTCACTACTACAAATATGGTCATTGATGACATTTCAAAGATGGCGTTTTATAGTCAAATGTCATTGAAAGTATCTTTAATGACGTTTTTGAAAGAAAAAAACATCATTGATAACTTGACGTTGTAGATATGTGTTCTTTTTATGACGTTTTGTAAATGCCGTTAAACTTCCAAAGTATCAATGACGTTTTCTAAACTCCTTAATGCTGTCGTAAATTTCATTCATGGCGTTTGAAAACGCCGTAAAATACTTTCAGAACTATGACGTTTGTAAACGTCGTATTGGGTTGTCATGCAATATAGTTGTCTTTTCTTTTTTTCATTTTCCGATCAGGCGGTTTTTTTTTTTTCTTCACTTTGGCGCCCGAAGCCTAAAAGAGGGGTTTTAGACCCAAAAACAATATCATCTTCTCAAACAAAACACAATTTCCTTTGAGACAAAAAAAAATTCCCAAATCACCAAGAGACCAGCTTCGCTCAAAGACCAAGAGACCAAGCTTTGCTCTCTCATCTCAATCTTCGTCTGCCCTTTCCTCACAAACCCATCTCCCAACACCTTAATCACCGACACCATCTCCGCCACCAGGTCCCTCTCCCTCTTCCCCAACCCCCCACCACCGACCATCATGAATTATTATGGAGCCTGATCAATGAATTTCAGGTATTCTAGGATACTACTGAAGTATTTGTTTGAGTTATTGGGAGGAGTTGATGATTGATTGTGGTTTTGGGGTGTTTATTGCTTGGTTAATTAGTTTGCAATTAAATGCATTGTGGGGTGATTGTAAATACTTTTAGCTTTCCTTCTACTGATAGCTACTGAGAAATGGGTTTAGATATCAATTCTGGTTTTTTCTGTGCTTCTGCAACATTTTTCACATGTTCTGTACTTTATATGGGAAGTTTAATGATACTAATGATGACATGTATAGAAACAGAACTAATGAATAAATGTTTTTCAAAAGTTGGAACCATTTACTTTATAAGTTTATATTGTCCATCAATTTTCTGGGTGAGGAAGTTGGGAAGGCATAATGCAAGTAAAAGCTGCGTAAAATTTGGTTTTCCACCTTTTGTTTTTCTAAAGTTTATGTCGAATTAGACTTTCGTTATGCAAACCTCTTGCTTTCTAAGGTTTCTGTGTAAGACTTTGTTTATGCAAATCTTGAGTCAATATTGTTTACAGTTAAATTCATAGTTCAGTGTGATTGTAGCTTTCCACTGTCCAAATGTGATAGGGGTCGTTTCGGTTTTACATGGGTGAACATGACAGTAATCAATGCTTTTCGAATGTGTAGTTGGGTCATTAGTAGGAAACCTGTTTTCTATTTTTTAATTATGTAAAGGAAAATTGGATGGTTTTATTTGTACTTCAACATTTGGGTGGAATATGGACTGATTAGCACATTGCTTATTTTCTTCTCAGGTAAGGGAGACGGTTCGCGATGTGGTATTCTTGCATGATGAGACGATGTTTGCTGAGGCCCAGAAAAAGTATAAAACTGTTTGCCGTAATTATTAATTGGCCTCACTTTGATATATATAAAAGTTAGTTCTTTTTTAGTTGGTAGCCTTTCGAATCCACATGGTTGAATGCTTTGGTCTGTGGCTCAACACTCTTCTGTCATCACCAATTCACCATTATCCTTCGGAAACAAAAAGAAAAAAAAAGAAAAAAAAAAAAGAGTTTAGGATCCTAATTTTTTCGTTTTAAACAGTTATATCATGTTGGTTAACTGTCCGCTTTTTGGTTGTCTACAAGCTTTTTTTTTGTTTCTTTACTTTTCTTTCGTTATGCATGATGATAAGAATATGTGGCCACAACTTACAACTAAGTTGATCTGAGCACTCTTGTTTTGTCTCCTGCTATAGTTTATCTTTTTTTAAAAGTGTCAGGATCTCTATTTTGTATTTTATCATACTTTATGATCATGTATATTTTTAGTATAGCTAACCATTATGGTTTACTACTGGTACCCATATATTTATAATCGGGATGGAACTGAACTTCAACCTGTTTTCCATTTTTTAATCAATGTGTAGTTGGGTCATTAGTAGGAAACCTGTTTTCCGTTTTTTAATCAACATGTTTTCCAACTTTCGGGTGTTTGCTGGCTTGGTTTTTGACTGCAGTTGTTCTGGCTTTAATGAGTTTTTGTTGTTGGTTTTAGATTACAGGTTGATGATTATGACGTGAACGTTTATTATTGAAGAGTTCTCTGATGAGGACATCATAGTCAAACCTTTCAAGGTTTATGAGCGAAACAAATGGAAGAAGAAAGCACTTAATCATTCAAGATAATTATTACACCTGGGGGGGAACAAAGTCTGATGCCTGAAGTCTCTAAGCTGTTTGTGTCTTTTCATATTTCCATTTCAGTTTAGTATTCTTAAGGTCTCTTTAAGTTAGTCTTAAATGCGTCAGTTTCAGGAGAGGATCCTAATGAGTCTTTAATGTTTCAGTTTTAGAAGAGTCTTTAAGAGTCTTTAGTGCAGTCCATTTGAGCTACCAGCTCAAGTATAAATAAGTGTAAGGGCTACCTAGGTATGCTATGCTATGTTATATGAATAAAAAATTTCAGAGTGTTTCTGAGTTTTCCTGTGATGGGATTGGCGTAAAGCCTAGTTTGGGTGAGAGGCCTAAATTTTGGTGAGAAACCAGGGAGTGATTCCCAAATCCAAGTGTTTTGTGTGTGTTTAAAGCCCCAAGCTTTAGAGCTTGTTGATCCTGGTATCTAAGCAGTAGGTTTGCTGCATCAGTTTTGGTATCAGAGCTGGACAAGCTCCAGCCAAGTCCAAGCTTCAGCCAAGAATCCTCATTTAACCATGGATCTTGCAGCCTTGGCTAAAACAATTGAAGGCTTAGCCGCTCAAATTGCTCATCTTGAGACCAGAATACAGGATCAAGCAGTTGCTTCTGAGCAACGTTTAGCTGCAATTGAAGCTTCTATCCTGAACGAAGAAGAGAGTGTTGGTGGAGGATCAAGGATACAGTCTAGGAGGAATGGTCGCAGGCAGGCTGTTCGAAACAACAATGGGCAAGATGGACATGATCCTGAGGAAAAAGAACTGAAGTCTATCAAAGTTGAAGCTCCAAACTTTGATGGCCAGCTGAATGCGAAGGTGTGTCTAGATTGGATATCAGACATGGACCACTATTTTGACTGGTACAAGTTGTCTGAAACTCGAAGGGTGCAGTTTGCAAAGATGAAGTTGGTGGGCAAAGCTAGAGAATGGTGGAGTGGTGTGGAAAGGCGAGCTGCAAGAGCCGGTGATGAACCTATCACTCATTGGGAGGAGATGAAAGAAAGGCTGAAGGAGAAGTACATTCCTTTGGCTTACAAAGAGCGCTTGCTGGACCAGTGGCAATCTCTTCGTCAAGGGAACATGACAGCTGCTGAGTATATTGATAAGTTTGAAGAATTTATGGTGAGATGCAACATAGATGAAGTTCCTTCTGTGACTCTCGCTCGTTTCAGAACCGGCCTTCATCCAGAACTTTAGAGGGAGCTAATTCCTCATGAAGTATATTCATTAGAGCGAGCATACTAGATAGTGCTGGAACTGGAGCGCTACTTAAAGACTCCTACCACTGTGCATAGGCGATTTGACCAGCGAAACCCTGAATTTTGTCCCGCCACATCTGGATCAAAACCATTTCCATTGTCCAGTAGCTCCGGGAAAGCCAATTCATTGGTGAAAGCAGATAGGGGAAAGGGTGTACAACCTGTTATTCGAGGAGGGGGGTCTACTAAGTGCTACAAGTGTCAAGGCCATGGCCAATATACTGGCCAATGCCCAACCAAAGAGCAACCTTGAAGTCTGTTTGCAACCAGCACAGAAGAAGAAGTTGAAGCCCAGGAAGGGTTGGAGGAAGAAGTCTATGTTCCCGAGATTCCAGATGACGATGATTTTGATGGGGAATTTATAGATCAGTCACAACAAAGAACGGCTGTGGTCAGGTGCACTTTGACTCAACCCAAAGCGGTTGAGGATTGGAGGAGAACCAGCATTTTTCACACTTATGTGAAGTGTGGAGACAGAAGTTATAAGGTTATCATTGATAATGAAAGCAACGAGCAGTATAAGAGGGTTGCTGACGTGCACCGAGCCTTTAAGGAGTTTTCTGTGGGGAATTTTGTAATGGCTCGGGTTCGACCTGAGCGTTTCAAAAGGGGCAAGGCGAAAAAGTTGCAAGCTCGCAGCATTGGACCTTTTAGAATATTGCAGAGGGCTGGAACCAATGCCTATGTGTTGGAGCTTCCATCAGAAATGGGAATTAGTTCGACTTTTAATGTGGAGGATTTACTTCCCTATAAAGAACATGTGGTGCCTTTATTGCCATTTTCTTCTGAGTTCTCACCCATCATTCCACCTCAACCCCATTCTAAAGCTCCTAAGAGGGATGTCGTTGAAGACATTGTGGATGAACAAGTAATTTCCACAAGACAAGGTGGCTACCAGAAGTATTTAATCAAGTGGAAGGACAGACCAGACTCTGACAATACTTGGGTAACTAAAGAAGAGCTTCAGCGCATTAATCCAGATATCTTGGAAAGATACTACAGTTTTATCTCGCCGGAGGCGAGCTCTTCTCAGCCGGGGAGAATTGATGAGGACATCATAGTCAAATCATTCAAGGTTTATGAGAGAAACATATGGTAGGAGAAAGCACCTAATCATTCAAGATAATTATTACACCTGGGGGGGGGGGAACAAAGTCTGATGCCTGAAGTCTCTAAGCTGTTTGTGTCTTTTCATATTTCCATTTCAGTTTAGTATTCTTAAGGTCTCTTTAAGTTAGTCTTAAATGCATCAGTTTCAGGAGAGGATCCTAATGAGTCTTTAATGTTTCAATTTTAGAAGTCTTTAAGAGTCTTTAGTGCAGTCCATTTGAGCTACCAGCTCAAGTATAAATAAGTGTAAGGGCTACCTAGGTATGCTATGCTATTTTATAAGAATAAAAAATTTCAGAGTGTTTCTGAGTTTTCCTGTGATGGGATTGGTGTAAAGCCTAGTTTGGGTGAGAGGCCTAAATTTTGGTGAGAAACTAGGGTGTGATTCCCAAATCCAAGTGTTTTGTGTGTGTTTAAAGCCCCAAGCTTTAGAGCTTGTTGATCCTGGTATCTAAGCAGTAGGTTTGCTGCATCAGTTTTGGTATCAGAGCTGGACAAGCTCTAGCCAAGTCCAAGCTTCAGCCAAGAATCCTCATTTAACCATGGATCTTGCAGCCTTGGCTAAAACAATTGAAGGCTTAGCCGCTCAAATTGGTCATCTTGAGACCAGAATACAGGATCAAGCAGTTGCTTCTGAGCAACGTTTAGCTGCAATTAAAGCTTCTATCCTGAACGAAGAAGAGAGTGTTGGTGGAGGATCAAGGATACAGTCTAGGAGGAATGGTCGCAGGCAGGCTGTTCGAAACAACAATGGGCAAGATGGACATGATCCTGAGGAAAAAGAACTGAAGTCTATCAAAGTTGAAGCTCCAAACTTTGATGGCCAGCTGAATGCGAAGGTGTGTCTAGATTGGATATCAGACATGGACCACTATTTTGACTGGTACGAGTTGTCTGAAACTCGAAGGGTGCGGTTTGCAAAGATGAAGTTGGTGGGCAAAGCTAGAGAATGGTGGAGTGGTGTGGAAAGGCAAGCTGCAAGAGCCGGTGATGAACCTATCACTCATTGGGAGGAGATGAAAGAAAGGCTGAAGGAGAAGTACATTCCTTTGGCTTACAAAGAGCGCTTGCTGGACCAGTGGCAATCTCTTCGTCAAGGGAACATGACAGCTGCTGAGTATATTGATAAGTTTGAAGAATTTATGGTGAGATGCAACATAGATGAAGTTCCTTCTGTGACTCCCGCTCGTTTCAGAACCGGCCTTCATCCAGAACTTTAGAGGGAGCTGATTCCTCATGAAGTATATTCATTAGAGCGAGCATACTAGATAGTGCTGGAACTAGAGCTCTACTTAAAGACTCCTACCACTGTGCATAGGCGATTTGACCAGCGAAACCCTGAATTTCGTCCCGCCACATCTGGATCAAAACCATTTCCATTGTCCAGTAGCTCCGGCAAAGCCAATTCATTGGTGAAAGCAGATAGGGAAAAGGGTGTACAACCTGTTATTCGAGGAGGGGGGTCTACTAAGTGCTACAAGTGTCAAGGCCATGGCCACTATGCTGGCCAATGCGCAACCAAAGAGCAACCTCGAAGTCTGTTTGCAACCAGCACAGAAGAAGAAGTTGAAGCCCAGGAAGGGTTGGAGGAAGAAGTCTATGTTCCCGAGATTCCAGATGACGATGATTTTGATGGGGAATTTATAGATCAGTCTCAACAAAGAACGGCTGTGGTCAGGTGCACTTTGACTCAACCCAAAGCGGTTGAGGATTGGAGGAGAACCATCATTTTTCACACTTATGTGAAGTGTGGAGACAGAAGTTATAAGGTTATCATTGATAATGAAAGCAACGAGCAGTATAAGAGGGTTGCTGACGTGCACCGAGCCTTTAAGTAGTTTTCTGTGGGGAATTTTGTAATGGCTCGGGTTCGACCTAAGCGTTTCAAAAGGGGCAAGGCGAAAAAGTTGCAAGCTCGCAGCATTGGACCTTTTAGAACATTGCAGAGGGCTGGAACCAATGCCTATGTGTTGGTGCTTCCACCAGAAATGGTAATTAGTTTGACTTTTAATGTGGAGGATTTACTTCCCTATAAAGAACCTGTGGTGCCTTTATTGCCATTTTCTTCTGAGTTCTCACCCATCATTCCACCTCAGCCCATTCTAAAGCTCCTAAGAGGGATGTGGTTGAAGACATTGTGGATGAACAAGTAATTTCCACAAGACAAGTTGGCTACCAGAAGTATTTAATCAAGTGGAAGGACAGACCAGACTCTGACAATACTTGGGTAACTAAAGAAGAGCTTCAGCACATTAATCCAGATATCTTGGAAAGATACTACAGTTTTATCTCGCCGGAGGCGAGCTCTTCTCAGCCGGGGAGAATTGATGAGGACATCATAGTCAAATCATTCAAGGTTTATGAGAGAAACATATGGAAGGAGAAAGCACCTAATCATTCAAGATAATTATTACACCTGGGGGGGGGGAACAAAGTCTGATGCCTGAAGTCTCTAAGCTGTTTGTGTCTTTTCATATTTTCATTTCAGTTTAGTATTCTTAAGGTCTCTTTAAGTTAGTCATAAATGCGTCAGTTTCAGGAGAGGATCCTAATGAGTCTTTAATGTTTCAGTTTTAGAAGAGTCTTTAAGAGTCTTTAGTGCAGTCCATTTGAGCTACCAGCTCAAGTATAAATAAGTGTAAGGGCTACCTAGGTATGCTATGCTATGTTATATGAATAAAAAATTTCAGAGTGTTTCTGAGTTTTCCTGTGATGGGATTGGCGTAAAGCCTAGTTTGGGTGAGAGGCCTAAATTTTGGTGAGAAACCAGGGAGTGATTCCCAAATCCAAGTGTTTTGTGTGTGTTTAAAGCCCCAAGCTTTAGAGCTTGTTGATCCTGGGATCAAAGCAGTAGGTTTGCTGCATCAGTTTTGGTATCAGAGCTGGACAAGCTCCAGCCAAGTCCAAGCTTCAGCCAAGAATCCTCATTTAACCATGGATCATGCAGCCTTGGCTAAAACAATTGAAGGCTTAGCCGCTCAAATTGCTCATCTTGAGACCAGAATACAGGATCAAGCAGTTGCTTCTGAGCAACGTTTAGCTGCAATTGAAGCTTCTATCCTGAACGAAGAAGAGAGTGTTGGTGGAGGATCAAGGATACAGTCTAGGAGGAATGGTCGCAGGCAGGCTGTTCGAAACAACAATGGCCAAGATGGACATGATCCTGAGGAAAAAGAACTGAAGTCTATCAAAGTTGAAGCTCCAAACTTTGATGGCCAGCTGAATGCGAAGGTGTGTCTAGATTGGATATCAGACATGGACCACTATTTTGACTGGTACGAGTTGTCTGAAACTCGAAGGGTGCGGTTTGCAAAGATGAAGTTGGTGGGCAAAGCTAGAGAATGGTGGAGTGGTGTGGAAAGGCGAGCTGCAAGAGCCGGTGATGAACCTATCACTCATTGGGAGGAGATGAAAGAAAGGCTGAAGGAGAAGTACATTCCTTTGGCTTACAAAGAGCGCTTGCTGGACCAGTGGCAATCTCTTTGTCAAGGGAACATGACAGCTGCTGAGTATATTGATAAGTTTGAAGAATTTATGGTGAGATGCAACATAGATGAAGTTCCTTCTGTGACTCCCGCTCGTTTCAGAACCGGCCTTCATCCAGAACTTTAGAGGGAGCTGATTCCTCATGAAGTATATTCATTAGAGCGAGCATACTAGATAGTGCTGGAACTGGAGCTCTACTTAAAGACTCCTACCACTGTGCATAGGCGATTTGACCAGTGAAACCCTGAATTTCGTCCCGCCACATCTGGATCAAAACCATTTCCATTGTCCAGTAGCTCCGGCAAAGCCAATTCATTGGTGAAAGCAGATAGGGGAAAGGGTGTACAACCTGTTATTCGAGGAGGGGGGTCTACTAAGTGCTACAAGTGTCAAGGCCATGGCCACTATGCTGGCCAATGCCCAACCAAAGAGCAACCTCGAAGTCTGTTTGCAACCACCACAGAAGAAGAAGTTGAAGCCCAGGAAGGGTTGGAGGAAGAAGTCTATGTTCCCAAGATTCCAGATGACGATGATTTTGATGGGGAATTTATAGATCAATCTCTACAAAGAACGGTTGTGGTCAGGTGCACTTTAACTCAACCCAAAGCGGTTGAGGATTGGAGGAGAACCAGCATTTTTCACACTTATGTGAAGTGTGGAGACAGAAGTTATAAGGTTATCATTGATAATGAAAGCAACGAGCAGTATAAGAGGGTTACTGACGTGCACCGAGCCTTTAAGGAGTTTTCTGTGGGGGATTTTGTAATGGCTCGGGTTCGACCTGAGAGTTTCAAAAGGGGCAAGGCGAAAAAGTTGCAAGCTCGCAGCATTGGACCTTTTAGAATATTGCAGAGGGCTGGAACCAATGCCTATGTGTTGGAGCTTCCACAAAAAATGGGAATTAGTTCGACTTTTAAAGTGGAGAATTTACTTCCCCATAAAGAACCTGTGGTGCCTTTATTGCCATTTTCTTCTGAGTTCTCACCCATCATTCCACCTCAGCCCATTCTAAAGCTCCTAAGAGGGATGTGGTTGAAGACATTGTGGATGAACAAGTAATTTCCACAAGACAAGTTGGCTACCAGAAGTATTTAATCAAGCGGAAGGACAGACCAGACTCTGACAATACTTGGGTAACTAAAGAAGAGCTTCAGCACATTAATCCAGATATCTTGGAAAGATACTACAGTTTTATCTCGCCGGAGGCCAGCTCTTCTCAGCCGGGGAGAATTGATGAGGACATCATAATCAAATCTTTCAAGGTTTATGAGAGAAACAGATGGAAGGAGAAAGCACCTAATCATTCAAGATAATTATTACACCTGGGGGGGAAACAAAGTCTGATGCCTGAAGTCTCTAAGCTGTTTGTGTCTTTTCATATTTTCATTTCAGTTTAGTATTCTTAAGGTCTCTTTAAGTTAGTCTTAAATGCGTCAGTTTCAGGAGAGGATCCTAATGAGTCTTTAATGTTTCAGTTTTAGAAGAGTCTTTAAGTGTCTTTAGTGCAGTCCATTTGAGCTACCAGCTCAAGTATAAGTAAGTGTAAGGGCTACCTAGGTATGCTATGCTATGTTATATGAATAAAAAATTTCAGAGTGTTTCTGAGTTTTCCTGTGATGGGATTGGCGTAAAGCCTAGTTTGGGTGAGAGGCCTAAATTTTGGTGAGAAACCAGGGAGTGATTCCCAAATCCAAGTGTTTTGTGTGTGTTTAAAGCCCCAAGCTTTAGAGCTTGTTGATCCTGGGATCAAAGCAGTAGGTTTGCTGCATCAGTTTTGGTATCAGAGCTGGACAAGCTCCAGCCAAGTCCAAGCTTCAGCCAAGAATCCTCATTTAACCATGGATCATGCAGCCTTGGCTAAAACAATTGAAGGCTTAGCCGCTCAAATTGGTCATCTTGAGACCAGAATACAGGATCAAGCAGTTGCTTCTGAGCAACGTTTAGCTGCAATTGAAGCTTCTATCCTGAACGAAGAAGAGAGTGTTGGTGGAGGATCAAGGATACAGTCTAGGAGGAATGGTCGCAGGCAGGCTGTTCGAAACAACAATGGGCAAGATGGACATGATCCTGAGGAAAAACAACTGAAGTCTATCAAAGTTGAAGCTCCAAACTTTGATGGCCAGCTGAATGCGAAGGTGTGTCTAGATTGGATATCGTACATGGACCACTATTTTGACTGGTACGAGTTGTCTGAAACTCGAAGGGTGCGGTTTGCAAAGATGAAGTTGGTGGGCAAAGCTAGAGAATGGTGGAGTGGTGTGGAAAGGAGAGCTGCAAGAGCCGGTGATGAACCTATCACTCATTGGGAGGAGATGAAAGAAAGGCTGAAGGAGAAGTACATTCCTTTGGCTTACAAAGAGCGCTTGCTGGACCAGTGGCAATCTCTTTGTCAAGGGAACATGACAGCTGCTGAGTATATTGATAAGTTTGAAGAATTTATGGTGAGATGCAACATAGATGAAGTTCCTTCTGTGACTCCCGCTCGTTTCAGAACCGGCCTTCATCCAGAACTTTAGAGGGAGCTGATTCCTCATGAAGTATATTCATTAGAGCGAGCATACTAGATAGTGTTGGAACTGGAGCTCTACTTAAAGACTCCTACCACTGTGCATAGGCGATTTGACCAGTGAAACCCTGAATTTCGTCCCGCCACATCTGGATCAAAACCATTTCCATTGTCCAGTAGCTCCGGCAAAGCCAATTCATTGGTGAAAGCAGATAGGGGAAAGGGTGTACAACCTGTTATTCGAGGAGGGGGGTCTACTAAGTGCTACAAGTGTCAAGGCCATGGCCACTATGCTGGCCAATGCCCAACCAAAGAGCAACCTCGAAGTCTGTTTGCAACCACCACAGAAGAAGAAGTTGAAGCCCAGGAAGGGTTGGAGGAAGAAGTCTATGTTCCCGAGATTCCAGATGACGATGATTTTGATGGGGAATTTATAGATCAATCTCTACAAAGAACGGCTGTGGTCAGGTGCACTTTAACTCAACCCAAAGCGGTTGAGGATTGGAGGAGAACCAGCATTTTTCACACTTATGTGAAGTGTGGAGACAGAAGTTATAAGGTTATCATTGATAATGAAAGCAACGAGCAGTATAAGAGGGTTACTGACGTGCACCGAGCCTTTAAGGAGTTTTCTGTGGGGGATTTTGTAATGGCTCGGGTTCGACCTGAGCGTTTCAAAAGGGGCAAGGCGAAAAAGTTGCAAGCTCGCTCCATTGGACCTTTTAGAATATTGCAGAGGGCTGGAACCAATGCCTATGTGTTGGAGCTTCCACCAGAAATGGGAATTAGTTCGACTTTTAATGTGGAGGATTTACTTCCCTATAAAGAATCTGTGGTGCCTTTATTGGCATTTTCTTCTGAGTTCTCACCCATCATTCCACCTCAGCCCCATTCTAAAGCTCCTAAGAGGGATGTGGTTGAAGACATTGTGGATGAACAATACTTGGGTAACTAAAGAAGAGCTTCAGCACATTAATCCAGATATCTTGGAAAGATACTACAGTTTTATCTCGTCGGAGGTGAGCTCTTCTCAGCCGGGGAGAATTGATGAGGACATCATAGTCAAATCTTTCAAGGTTTATGAGAGAAACAGATGGAAGGAGAAAGCACCTAATCATTCAAGATAATTATTACACCTGGGGGGGGGGGAAACAAAGTTTGATGCCTGAAGTCTCTAAGCTGTTTGTGTCTTTTCATATTTCCATTTCAGTTTAGTATTCTTAAGGTCTCTTTAAGTTAGTCTTAAATGCGTCAGTTTCAGGAGAGGATCCTAATGAGTCTTTAATGTTTCAGTTTTAGAAGAGTCTTTACGAGTCTTTGGTGCAGTCCATTTGAGCTACCTGCTCAAGTATAAATAAGTGTAAGGGCTACCTAGGTATGCTATGCTATGTTATATGAATAAAAAATTTCAGAGTGTTTCTGAGTTTTCCTGTGATAGGATTGGCGTAAAGCCTAGTTTGGGTGAGGGGCCTAAATTTTGGTGAGAAACCGGGGAGTGATTCCCAAATCCAAGTGTTTTGTGTGTGTTTAAAGCCCCAAGCTTTAGAGCTTGTTGATCCTGGTATCTAAGCAGTAGGTTTGCTGCATCACTCTCTGTCTTTGAATTTGGCATCTTGGCCTGATATTGTTGCTTGTTTGTTTGAGGAGTAATTCTGGTAAGTTATCATCCCAAAATTTTTGTACTTTCTAAATGCAATCTCTGTTGAATTTTACTTGGATGATTCTTTGTTGTTATGGTTGTGATTTTGTGTTCATTGTGAACGTTTATTATATTTGTGAAAATGCTATCTATATTCAGACTATTGGTTCAGCATAGCTTGTATCTTATGCTCATGTTTTAAATTTCGGTTTTCTAACTATTTGTGAATGGCTGGTTTTGTGTAGTTTTGAAATAGGATTTTGAATTGCTTTGGTGTTCCTAGCTCTTATGTTTATACTTAGATGGATACAGTGAATTTGCTTATTCATGTTAACTAGTTAGATATAAGGTTGGTGGGCGTATATTTCTCAACTTGTTTGATTTGTGTTTGTACGCAGATGTAGACATGCTCTTTGTCTTTAGTTCTAGTTTTTATTGATTACTCTATGTTGATATATCTGTTAATACTCTATGTACACTATGTCTTTATACTCATGTTTTGTTGTGTGAAATAAGAAACTGAACTAACTTTAGAGGGGTCAATATAATATAGGATTAGATGTTAACAGTTTAATAGTTGAATTTTCATATTTTGTTAGGTAAGGAGATCTAAGATTTGATTCTCATTTAGCATGGATAAACGTTGGATAACCTTAGATAAAAATAGTGATGAGTACCGAGAAGGTGTTAAAAAATTTGTCTTAAATTCCAAGCGGCATGCAATGAATCCTGAATTGATTATTTGTCCTTGCGCAATTTGTCGCAACCTTAGCCCACAAACTGACGATGACTTAGAGATCCATTTGATGCGCTACGGCGTTGATCCTGATTACGATATTTGGTGTGCACATGGTGAAGAGGCAGGCCCATCTGTAGAAGCTGTAGATGGTGAAAGTTCAGATCAGGTTTATGTGGACTATGAACTTCCAGAAGTGCATCAAATGTATAAAGACGCACACTTCCATTTTTTTTATGGAGCTGGAAGTTCAAGGACTGTAAGTACAGAGGAAGATTACAGAAAGAAAGTGGAGGCTGAAGTTCCTCTATATCCTGGGTGTAAGAAGAAGCACACAAAACTATTAGCCACCCTCATATTCTACAAATTCAAAGCTGATAATGGCCTTGCTGACTCGTCATTTGATGAACTGCTTGAAGTAATTAGAGAAACGCTTCCAAAAGTTAATACTTTTCCTGAATCTCTGCACAGAATAAAAAAAATTCTTGAAAAGATTTGATTTAGGGTATGAGAAAATTGATGCACGCATCAACGATTGTTGCCTGTTTAGAGGTGAAAAGAAGAAGAACATGCAGAACTGCCTCGAATGTAATGCTTCGAGGTGGAAAGTGAATCCATGGACCAATGAGATAAATACGAGAGTGCCTGCAAAGGTTTTGCGTTATTTTCCTATAATTCCAAGGATTAAGAGGATGTTTCTTTCAGCGAGTAATAGTGAGCTGTTAACTTTGCACTCTACTCATCACAATCAAGATGGCATGATGCGCCATCCAATTGACTCAATTCAATGGCGCACTGTTGATCAAAAGTGGCCAAGCTTTGCTTCTGAGCCACGAAACTTGAGATTTGGACTAGCCACTGATGGTTTTAATCCTTATAAAAATCTATCTTCAACACACAGTATTTGGCCTGTGATTTTAGTCATCTACAATCTGCCACCTAATGTTTGCAAGTCATCAAAAAATTTGATGCTAAGTCTACACATTCCAAGCCCCAAACAACCAGGGAATGATATAGACGTGTATTTGGAGCTATTGATAGATGACTTAAAGGAGCTATGGATGAATGGGGTGGAGATGTATGATGCATACAAGAGGGTGACGTTCTACCTGAAAGCTATCCTTTTGTGGACAATAAATGACTTTCCAGCCTATGGCAATGTCACTGGTTTAACTACAAAAGGAGAGTTTGCATGTCCCGTTTGTGGTCCTGACACATGTTCTCAATGGTTAGTGCTTGCGAACAAGACTGTGTATCTGGGTTACAGAATGTTTCTTGCCCAAAATCACCCTTTTCGCTCCAAGCACAAGTGGTTTGATGGAACAAAGGAAAGAAGGAGAAGACCAAAGATATTTACTGGATTGGCTGTTGTACATGCCTTACGTGGGTTCAAAAATAATTTTGGCAAGAAAAAAAAAAGAATGCAAAGAAGAAATACAAGAAAGGAGATCGGTCTAAATTGTTGAAAAAGAAATCAATATTTTTTGACTTGCCATATTGGGAGGTTAGTAAGTTTTTTGTGTTGTTTGCTGGTTATGCATTTAGATCTGTTTGTATGTTATCTTAGCTATTTTTCATGGCCTAAATGTATATTTGGTGAATTATAGGTACTGCCTTTACGTCACAATTTGGATGTCATGCATATTAAAAAGAATGTGTGTGAATGTGTCTTAACAACCATATTAGATGTCAATGGTAAATCGAAAATTGAGAACGAGTCTCGTAGAGATCTTGAGTTACTAGAACTGATGGAAGATATGCCTATGGAAGAAAAATGTGCGAATAATATGCTAAACAAGTGTTCTATTCTAGAGAATCTGAAAGTTCTAGTTGGTATGTGGTGCTGAAGGCTCCTCCAAGAGGCTTTCACGATTTAGAGCTTTTTGATGAGTCTGTTTTTACGTCTTATGTTTCGCAAGATATTTCAACACTGGACATAGACAACTTGGATAGTGATGAAAGTTAACATTGTTGTGAAATCTTTTGTAATCTGTTGTCTACGTACATATGATGTATGTTGTGTTTTGTACTAATGAAAATGATGTGTTTACTGTATGGTTTGCCTCTGATACTTAGAGCATTAAAGCTGATAGATTATATTTTATGGTTACTAGACTTCATTCTTGAGTAGAACATATAAAAATGGTGTGTTTACTGTATGGTTTTCCTCTGATACTGAGCATTAAAGTTAATAAATCATATTTTGTGCTTACTAGACTTCATTCTTGGGCGGAACATTATCCAGGGGAAGCTAACACTTTCAGTGGATACAATGGTTGAGGTATGATTTTATTTGCAATACTATAATGTTAACTTGTATAACATATGTATTTATCTGCTTTTAAATATCCATTTTCATGTTGTGTAGACTATGACTAGTGGGAGGAAGAGGGGTAAAAGTGTGACAGAGGGAAATTATGTGCAATGTGCATAGTCTACTGATGGAGAGAATCATAATGTGTCTATAAAAAAAAAGAAACCAAGAGGCAGAACCTGTTTGCAAGTGATGGCAAAAGGGGAAAAGGAAAAAAAATTAGTGGAGTAGAAGTCAAAGGGGCAACCTGTTGGAGCTGTCTCCGTCAAATTGTTGTCTACTATGGGAGTAATAGTGAGAGAACAAATGCCAATTGTCATCGACATTTGACATGGAGTTAAGGATCTCGCTAGGGACAGTCTCTGGACACTTCTGATGGTAATTCATACATGTTTTGGTTTTGTTGTTAGTTATGTGATGTTTCTTGTAATGCCTCATTTAATATTTTATTTTTAATTATTTTATGGTTGAAAATTTTTCTGTTCTCATGGAAACTTTGCAGCAAAAGTACATAGTGGATGTGTGCTTCAAGCCATTTATCTTGTAGCAAATGGGGAAATTATGGAGATCTTGAAAATTTGAACTTTCAACTGAGATAAGAAAAATTCTGGAATTGAAATCGACCAAGATAGAGAGGACAAATCTTATTGCCAAACTGAAGTCTCATGATGTGTCATTACCAGAGTGGGATCAATTCGTGCAACAACGAACGTCTGATAAGTGGCTAGTAAGTAATTAGCATAACTTTATTTGATAACTTTAAGTTTAAACTTCATTTGAACTCGACATGATAGACATATTCATGTAGGCAAAAAGTTTGAAAATGAGAGAAATAAGAGCAAAACAAACTCTTACACACACTTTGAGTCGAAAAGGGTATGCCCGAAAGGAAGATGAACATGTAAGTTTGGCTTAGAGTTATAATCTATATATATATATATATATATATATATATATATATATATATTATATTCATCTTCCACTTTGAAGTTACGTTTCCGCAAGTGTAGTTTCCAGTTTTCAGAAATTACTTTCATGACTTTCTTTTTAGAACAAATAACACCTTGACAAGCCTCTGACCAAGCCAGAACTTTCGAATGAAGCACATGTGTCAAAGAAAAAGACAAGCGAGGCTAACGCTGCTAAAATTGTATGAAGTATACACTTTTATGTATCATCTAATATTTTACTTAGTTGCTTCTAATTAATTACATTGTGGCTTGCATATTGTTTTGGTGTAGGCTGAGGTACAAAAGAAAATAGATGAGGCTACTGATGATGGAGAGGCTATTTTGACTCAAGTTCTAGGACCAAAGCGCCCTGGTTGTATTAGAGGTGTTGGAGCAAGGGTTACAAAAACAAAGCTATATGCTCAAGCACAAAGTGACGCAAAAATTGAAAAACTAGAGGCCAAAACTCCAGGTAATGACTACAAAATATCAAAAAATAGAAGCTGCATTAGCTTCCAAACTTGGAATAAGCTTGGAGGATGATGATGAAAGTGGGGAAGTTGCACCTACAATTTCCAAGGTATACATTCATGTTCATGTTTCTTTTCATTTCATATATTTTAGTGTCATATCAGGATGCTTATTGATTACATAGACTAAAGTCCAATGTAATGCAAGTACAAGTCCAGAGGGTACTGCAACCCCAAAGGTATGAGTAATTTTGTTGGTGTAAATATTGTGTTCATATATATAATTCAACCAATACAAGGTAATGACTTCTATGTTTTATATTTCGTAGCCGGGACAGGGAAGCACCCATCAGCCTTCAATTCATGACAAGTGCAAGTTGCTAAACTGGAATGGTAATGGTGAAGTAGTGGCAAGAGGTTCCCTCTCAACAACAGATCCAAAATCAACAGTGCATGGGTACACACTTGGACCTGATTGTTATAGGGTTTCCATTGAAGATGTATTTGTGGAAAGAGCAGAATTTTATCACTCTGAGCTTGAATTTGCAAACCTTGAGGATGCACGTGGCAGCACAATTGCTTGGCCAACCAAGTACATTGTCTTTGATGATTGAATATGAGGTAAATAAATCTTAATTTCACCATTGCCCAAGTTGTACTATCTAGAATAAATCTTTATTTATCATGTCTTATGTGATTATTGTCCTTCATTATGCATGCAGTAGTCTCATATGTATGTTGGAGTTGGAGATTGCTTCATTTTGCTAAAAGTACTTCCTTTTTTACAGTTTGTGTATTGGTGGACAATTTGGTGGGTTTGGAGGCTGGGTTTGTGAACTCATATAGCAAGAGGGTTTTGGCATGAAGATTTGGTGAAGTGTTTATGAGGAGCATGCAATACTCCAGCTCTTTTGTAATCTGTTGAACTCATTTACTTTCTCATATGCAAGGATCTTATAAACTCTAGATTTCTAAGTTGTTAGAATGGTTACTCAATGTGAAGGATTCAAGTTTGTGAATAGATTAATTTATATGATGTTTATGTTTGTTGGTTTAAATTTATAAATGCATCAAGGTTATTGCCCTGGTTAAATGAGATTTTTTTTATTTATTTACAGAACATAAGATCACGATTACAAAACGTCATTGTACATTGTTTTCACCACGTTTGGAAAACGCCATCCATGATTTTACAAACAAAATCTAAAATGAAAGATGGTGTTTAGGAAGTGCCATGTTATATATTTAATGGCATTTTCCAAACGCCATGCAAGTATTTATTTATGGTGTTTTAGAAACACCATGGATGTAGTGATTGATGGCGTTTTTCAAACGCGGTGAAATAAGTTCTAAAGGACGGTGCCACTTTATATGGTGTTACTGGATGACGTTGAAAAACGCCATAGATGACATTCCATGGCGTTTTTCAAACACCGTGGATGTGCATGTGTGTATAATGGCTATATATCAATGGAAAGCTACAAGAGTCTAATTTCCATAACTTTTTATGGATCGTCAATACCTATTTTGAAGAAGAAGTTATGACCGTTTGAGTGACCGAAGGTCAGTCTGTCTGAATTTCTGATTTGGACCAAAACTTCTATTTTGAGGCCTAAACCACATTGGCAAACCCATGGACGAGTTTTGAGGGTTTCATAACCCTAATCACAACAGAAAAGAAGAGGAGGGAGGTGAAGATTAGAGGAGGCCAGCAATCTCACATCATCAGAACTTCCATAGTTGTGGACTCGCACAAGGAAAGTGCCAAGCCATCATCGATCTCTCCATTATCGATGGTTTACCTTTCCTTTGTCATCTTTTATTTTCCTTGTGTGATTTTGCAGCCATGTGTGGTTGAATTCTCTTAGTAAGGGGCAAGGTTTGAAGCCCCAAAAATTTTAAAAAATGTCAAAAAAAAATTTCAGCAAAAATTAAAAAAAAATTATTTAAAAAAATTATTTAAAAAAAATTTAAATATATCTTAGGCGACGAAATTGCTAAATCGTCGGGCAAGGACTTACCATATAAGACGACGAAAAAAAATTATCGTCGCCCAAGTTCTTGGCCGACGCACTTCTGGCGACGACGTCTTGGCCGACGGAAAAAAATTTCGTCGCCCCAGGTTTTAACATCTTAAGCGACGAAACAATTTTTCGTCGGCCAAGGTGTTAAATCTTGGGCGACGAATATTTTTGGGCGACAAGAAGTATATTTTAGGCGACGAAATTCGTATCGTCGCCTAAGAATTACTCTTAGGCGACGACGGTATGAATTGTTGTCGCCCAAGTTCTTGGCCGACGCACTTCTGGCGACGACGTCTTGGCCGATGACCTGTCGTCGCCCAAGTTCTTGGCCGACGAAATTTGTTAACAAGGCGACGATTTTTTTTCGTCGCCCAAGTTGAAATTTCTAGTAGTGTGAACCTTGGTTTGGAATTATTGAGTCTTTCAAATTGTTTATTTGGTTTTGGTTTATCAAGAACTCTTGCTTGTTTATGTTCATGTATGCGCAACATAGAACATTATGAACTTGTGAGTGAGGCTAGAATTATGTTGTTTAATCTCCTAAACGGTTAATACAACTTAATTCAAGGTAGTAAAACCTATAGGACAATAGGTGAAACCAAATAGAGAGACTTGCATGCTAGGTAGGAGAAACTTCCACACTAGTTTTGCATACTTGTTCAATCAAACTTTCACACTAGTTTTGCATACTTGTTCAATCAAACTTTCATTGATCTTAGTGCTTGGAATAATTTGTTGATAGGATAGTGTCTATACCTTGATCGGTTATTCTAAATGCTTAGTAATGGTGTGTCCATCTTGCTTAAGTATTCAAGGGAAGTAATAAGGACTTACGCAGTGCGTTCACGGTTTGTTCTTGACTGATACCGATTTGCTACTTAATGATTGAAGCTTTGGTTGTTAACATGTCTTGAAACATACTTGGTGGTGGATTTCCAAGTCTCTAACATCAGTGTATAGGCCAAAACCAAAGACACTGGCAGTATTTCCAAGAGCAATTCCAGTCCCAAAGCCCACAAGGCCCACCTAGATCCCAAACCCAGACCCTACTCCAGGCCCGAAACCAGATCCCAAACAAAAGAAATTCTAATTGATCCAGCCAAGCCCATTCGAGCCCAATTCCTAGAGGAACTGTTTCTCTAGCTGCCATCACTCCACTATCGATGTCACCATCACCAGAGACGAGCGCCGCCACCACTTGGGTACAGCTCCTCAACCACCCACCACTAGCAGCAATGCCGGTTAAAACTTTGCCACCACGCCATTCGGCATATCTGGATTGTTTTGAATCATATCGTCCACCATCGAGTCGATCGAATCTCTTCCAGAATCTACCATACCAATCCGGTCAAATCCTCTTCAAGACTCCACCATCAAGAATTTGCATCGCCTCCTCGACACTTCCATCATCGAGCCCTGCTCACAAATTTCTAGAACCATAAGACACCATCGTCGGTCTCCACTGCACTCACAAACACGTTGAAACCCAACTAGATCCAAAGTCCGGTCAGCCTCAACGCTTTCAGCACCACCATCCCCATCAATACGAAAGGTGAAGAGACGAAAGCAGATACCCAGACTAACGGAGGTCCGACAAACAAGCTCGTCTTCACTCCCATAGGTTTGCTAAGAGAGAGGAGCTCTAGCCTCCCGCTCAGTCGAAAGTCCCCCACCGCCTCTAAAGATGAGCCGTCGTTGAGGGTTTGCCCTCTCTCGAAAGAGAAGAAAGAACATCGTGAATTATCGTATTTGAAATATCTTATAAATTTAACGAATTATTAATTTAGCATATTGTATCCAACTCAGGACCTGCAAAAATTATTATTTTAACAAGGTTATTAATTAATCGAGTATTAAATTTCCAGAAGAACTACAATACATTTGTGCCGAGATTGTTCTATCACCAAAGAAGTCTTGGGTACTAGTCCAGAGTTAACACAGGTTTGTCAAGATCCTGATCTTGTTTCATTGAACTTAATTGAGTGGTTGAATTTATACTCAAGAGTACTATCTGTGTAACAGCCCGGCCCAGTCTATTGAGTTATTGTCCGCTTTGGGCCCAATGACCCTCACGGTTTTGCTCTTTAGGTTTTACCCCAAAACGCGTCTCAATGTAAGGTGCTAGCTCTGCACATATAAGCATAGCAACTTGTCTCTCCCGGGCGATGTGGGACGGATGTTCCTACTAGATTGCTTGCTTAGTTAGGTCATCACAATCCACCCCCCTTTAGGTCCGAACGTCCGCTTCGGCACACTTTCGGCCAGGGACAGGCTTTGATACCAAGCCCGACCCAGTCCATTGAGATATTATCCGCTTTGGGCCCAACGACCCTCACGGTTTTGCTTTTTAGGTTTTACCCCAAAACGCGTCTCAATGTAAGGTGCTAGCTCTGCACATATAAGCATAGCAACTTGTCTCCTCCGGGCGATATGGGGCGGATGCACCTACTAGCTTGCTTGCCTAGTTAGGTCATCACAATCCACCCCTTTTAGGGCCCGACGTCCGCGTCGGCACACTTCCGGCCACGGACAGGCTCTGATACCAAATGTAACAGCCCGGCTGTCACGCCCCGACTCTTAATTTTTACCTTATTTACTAGCATGATGTTAATAAGAGTTTTACCGTCTTCGACATTAAGTTTATAATTTAATTGGTCCCCAGAAAGGTTGTGGGGGACGATAAATTTGAATGAATTATTCGTAGGAGAAAATGTGACGACGGTAAAAATAAAAAAATTTAGCTAGTAAAAGGTAATTTTTATTGGGGTAGTATTTTGGGGTGTTAAATTTTAGAGTGGGTTTATATTTTGGTGGTGTTGGAACCGGTTGGGCCAAGCCCAAATTCTGTCTCTTTCTTTTCTCTCTCCTCTCTCCCGATTCTCTCTCCTCTCTCTCCCTTTTCATAGCTAGCGATCCTTGGCTCGTTGGAAAGCTCTCCTCCCGTGCTCCAATCCCTCTGAAGGTCTCTTCCCGATTCGGCTTGGGTAAGGAGAAATCAGTGTTTGAATTTCTAGGGCTTTTATTTATGTTTCCGTTCGATTGGTATAGTTAGGCTTAGAATTGGTGTTTGTGCTAGTTAGGAAAGTTGTAGAGGAGATGAAGAGGAAGATGCTGTCAACTTTTGGTGGGCATTGGAGGTCGCCGGAGGAGCCGCCGACGGTGCCGCCACTGTTTGGGGGATTTTTAGGGATTTAGGTGTGTAATATTAAAGGGGGTTTAATGATGTAAATTTTGGAATTTTTGGAGGAGTTTTGGATAGATTTGGAAATTGTTAAAGTTTGGTAATTTTGGTGGATTAATAGGGTAGAATCTGGTCATTGGTTTAATGTTGTTTAGACTGTGGAAGGTTGCGTTAAGGCTGCAGTTATTTTTCCGGTGAAATATAGTTATTATTGAGTTAAGAATGACGAAGTTGGGCAAGGATGAGCGTGGTTAAGGCTCACAGTTAGGTTTGCCTATTTTGGATTAAATATTAGATTTTTAAGTTGGGAAATTAATTATATATTTGGAACAGGACGTGAGGAGGCTCGAGCAGAAAAAGTCTTGGACCGACAACAGGCTTAGGCCTAATTTGTGAGTGGACCTTTGTTTTAAATAATATGCATGCCTTATTTTGTTGATCAGTTTATTTCTTCTGTTGGAATATATTACCTTTCTGATAATTGGCAATTTCAATAATTTTGGTGAGTTACCGAAAAGAAGATTTTCGGTGGATATATATATATATATACACGAATGATTATGAGGATAGTATGTATATAAATAAATGCTAGCTAGCTATACGTGTTTTTCCGCCATGATGAGGTAAAATGTTATTATGGTGTGACGTGAGCGTTAGACGCAATAGTAGTAACCCTATATGAATATAATAATGATTCATATAGGGAGTATGCACGTATATAAATACACCCGTCTTTTCCACGTAATGAGGTAAAATTACATTATGGCGTGACGTGAGCGTTAGACGCAAGCGTAGTAGCCTTGTATGAATTTCTATTTTTCTTATATTTCTTCATAAGAAATCATACAAGGAGTATGACGAGTGTAAATACATACATATATATATATTTTAGGCTGAGAGGCTGTATATTATTAAGTTTTGGAGACTAGCCGGAGCTAGTCATGTACTTGTCAGTTTTTGTGTTGTCGCATGCAGCATAAGTTTTATGGAATTTAAATTGGGGAAGCATAATTATTTCTTCTAAATTCATTTTTGTCCACTCACTCTAACGTTTTCAAATGTTTTCCCCTGTGCTCTTCGTTTTTAAAATGCCCAGTCTGTAGAGTGCAGGTTCATACTAGTAGGAGGAGACGAGGCATAGTCACCCATCTATCAGCCACCTTTCACCAGTAGGTTACCTGCTTAACCTACTAGGGTAGTTTCCTGCTTCCGTTGGTTAGCTCTGGATACTTTTGAGATTATTGTATAACATTCTCGGTGGTGTGCTAAGATATTTGTTATGGTATTTGAATATTTATGGGTTGAATTGGTGAGTGGTTAACTTGTTATAACAGGTTGTTCATTTTCAAGGGAGGTTTGCCGAGTTCTTCGGTAAATTTTCCTTGGAGGTGGACCCCGCAAGACTTACCTTGGTAAATATCTCCTTCCTCAGGTACTATGCCTCCTAGACGCTGACCCCGTGTAGCTACCTCGTCCAACGCGAATGAGGGTGATGAAGTTAGAGGGTTAGTTGATTCCATTGGGAATATACTGAGAGGTGTGTTAGATAAGGTTCAGCACCCTCGGTCTGTGAAGAAGAAGGATGTCTTCGATGCTGGGGCAGTCGAGTTCAAGGGTGCCAATCGACCTCTTGATGCATACACTTGGGTAGATAAGATAGAAAAAGCTTTTGAGAGCACTGATCTGCCAGAAGAAGAGAAAGTGAAGATGGCAGTGACTTTTTTGGTTGACTCAGCGCATCATTGGTAGACTCTCGCTAGCAGAAATAATGATGGTGCTCAGAATATGACGTCCGCGTCGGCACACTTCAGGCCGGGGACAGGCTCTGATACCAAATGTAACAATGGGAGTACAAGTTTTGTTATCAGAGATGCATTGGGAATTTTCATAGCTGGAGGTGGAATGAGTGACTCATGTTTTCTATCTGCTGAACATGTTGAGGCTGTTGCATGCAAACAAGCTATTCAGTTTGCAGTTGATAATATTTTTTGACCTGCCATTATTGAAACAGATGCACAGGTAGTGTACCTGCAATTGTTGAACAACTCTTCTGTGAATTTATCAATTTTGGGAAGACTGTATGAAGATATGGGACAGTTGCTGCAGACTCATGTTTCTGTAAAGGTTAAACACATTCGACGCAGTGCCAACAATGTGGCACATATCATGGCAGCAAACTCTAAAGGCCTTACTTCTCCTGTTTTTATTCTTCAGTACCTTCCTTCCTTCAGTCTGCACTTACAGTTGAAATAATCTAAGTGTAGTCACTTTATTCAATAAAGTCTGACTTTTTGATCAAAAAAAAAAATTTCCAGAAGAACTTGTAGACAAAATCCAATTCAGCATGTAATCAATAGATCGATAAAAAAAAATTCTCAATTGTTCAATACACCCAAATGAAGATATATCACGCCAGCAATAGAAAATCTTTTCCTTTTGTTCTCATTTTAACCACTTCCCCGAAACAGTAATCAAATCAATATCTTATTAAATTCCATATTTTCAGCATTGATGTTGCTTTAATTCAATTAGCCGATCTCTTCCCTTTTTTTTAAATTGGTCGATCAGTACTTTATGTTTTAACGTCCATGTTGAACAGTTGAGCTAAATATGTGCTTACTAATCATCGAATAATGTTCTTCGAAGATCCAAACGATACATAGACCACCCAACTCACCCAAGCAAAAGAACAAACCACGTACATGATTTAAGATAAAACCAGCCGGAAAAAATTTAAGGAATATCAGTGGAGCTACTCTCACACAACAAAGCGAATGGGTTATTGCGCAGTATGAGAAAATAAGTTTATGCACGTTGGGGCTTGGAGTTGGTCAAGTGGTGCCCAAATATTGGAATATAAATGTGCATTATATGCTGGTATAATATGTTTTGATACTTCATATTTGAAAGTTTCCCATGTTGTGTAGTCCAAGAGATTGTTATTGGAGCATTATTAGGTTATATAAGGTAGACAAGTTGTCCACACTAGAGGTACAAGTTTAACCAGACATGAATAATTTTATTTTGGATTCAGAGATTCGTTAGTATAGTGGGAGAGAGACAGAGAGTTGTAAAGTTGAAGTTCTTCATGACATGAGATTCGATATTGGGATATTGGAAGTGAATGTCGACTGCTAGATTTTGGGTGATCTCAAGTAAAGAAGGGTTGAACATAAACAATTTGACATGTTGAAGATGAATGTGTAATGCTTTGTTCATTGTGTCATTGGATAACAAAGGCAATGTGATAATGATATGGACATGATGGAATTTCAATTGTACATTGAATGTAATTTTACTCAAATGTGATCAAATAGAAGGTATTCAATCAAAGACAATTTATTAGTGGCAACACAACATATGATAACAAAGGAAAAGGGCATAAATCGCCTAATCAAGCAATGAAAATTAAATTCTTATTTCGTTTCCTGCTAGATTGATGGACTTTCTTGGCAACTCTTCGATCACTTTCTTCAATACATTTGTCAAATCCGTACCACCCTTATCTAGCGGCTCCTAGATCTCCATCTATTTGGATGTTCTCCTTAGGTTGAAGTTATTTTATTATTATTATTATTATTATTATTATTATTATTATTATTATTATTATTATTAGACGAGCTCTTTTTTCTCAATGACGGAGCCTGAATTTGATTTTAAGTGGGTCACTCGTAAGTCGTAGCATATCAAATATAGAAGAAGAAAAACACTAAAATTTTTGAAAGAAAACAAATGCCCAAACTATTATCTACGTTAAATTATAACCTTATCAAAGTTTCTAAAAAATAATTCAAAAAATAGTTTTAATTCTCAAATATATATTTTTTGAATAAAGGGTTGGTGCGGCTGCACTCAAACCTTCATTGATGAAACTGTCAAATACAAGGGAGGACATAAAACCTAAACCCCTAATTATAGTAAGCATCTAAAAGTCCCAAAATAATATCGAGAATTTCTACAAAATACATGCATGAATTCTAATAAGCACAAACTAGCAAAGTGTATTTGCTTTGTCAAAACGGTAACATAATGAAAAGATATGTAGACATATAACACGATTACATATTATGATGTCTAATAATACAGCTTTTCTACTATGTTGTTGTCAGAGAATAAACTGGATGACACTTAGCTTCTCCTATCACTAGGAGGTCACGACTATTTGACCAAGCAAAATAAACGCCTCTTACCTAAAGCAAAATAGGCACACAAGGTGCATAAACCGGCAATAGACCTTTCCCACCCACCAAATAGTGATAGAGTATTATTGGTGGCATATAGCCTCTTAGTACGAAAATAAAAATGCAATAAAGCATAACTGGAATAAAAACAAGACACTACAAAAAAAATTCAGTTAGCCACAACATAAATCTGTCACCAAACACTACTTTGCCGTCGCGAAAGAGCAACGGTGATGGCTTTGCGACGACATTTTGGTTGTCGCCACCTCTTTGCGACTACTTCCACGGTCGCAAATAACTCATTGGCGACGGCAAACTTGCCGTGGCAAATTCTATTCATGAATTAAAAAAAATCTTGCAAGTATATTAGCATGCCAGCTTTTTTTTTTTGGGACAAAAGCTGTGCAAAAAGGAATCAAATGCATTGAAAAAGAATTCACATTCAATTAAAGATTCTCAAATGCCAATCTTGCGCAAGAACTATTAATACAAGAACATGGAGCAATAATTGTCAAGTGTTTCTACTAATTAGTTCTTTGACACAAGCACATAATATGTAGACAAAAGCAACTAAGTGCAACCAACTAAGCTAAAGTTTCTTAACAATAAAATGGACCGGAGTTGCTAATATATATTACCACCCAAATAGTTTGATGCCTTGTATATGTGAGTCATCAGACAGCTCAAAAACCCTTCCTGCGTTATTAAATGAATTTCATGTCAGATATAGACAAGCAATATGGATTCTTTAGTATACATCATAGGAAATTATAAATTTAAATCTTAATCACAACATAAACACAACACTAAAAAACTCATATCTTTATTCTTAACTAAAATAAGAGCTAAGTAACTTACTTGGTTTTAAGTCTACGTACAGTTAATTGAACTGCAACGAGAGAACAATCTTCACCTCTTGTACCTATCACAACTCTAGAGTCCTCAATATTTGCAATAACAAGATCCTGACCCTACAGACCAAAAAACACATGACACCAACGTCTAGTTAATTGTATGATGCACAACTGTAATAAAAATAATTTGAACATGAACTAAAGATATCAACCTCTTGAAATAATAGTACTGTATTTAAAAAAAAAAAAGGACAAGACAACCGTGCCTAAGCAACCAGTATTAGGACTAGGCCAAAAGATCCAGAATGCAACTTAGTTTGTCAGATTAAAATAAGACTTACTTAACTTAGTAAGGGCCAGGAATGAGAACAGAAATTCCATGACACTCTTAACAGAAGTTCTATGACACTCTTAAATAGACATGATACTCGCATATCATACACCATTAGCATATGTATACATTACTTGCAGCATTCAATCTATATTAAGTAATCTCACATTTTAAAAGCCAAAACTACTATGCTATGTACTAGAGTAATCTCACAAAGTATTTTTACATTTCCAAAGCAAAAACAAATCAGAAAAGCAATAACATGATTTGCATTATTTCATTCACTGATGAACAACACAAAATGCTCTTATTAAAATGATTAGGAAACACATGAAATCATCTGATTACAGTAAAATCACCTGAAACTTAGTCGCTAAGCTCTTTGCTTATCATATGATCCTGACATTTACAGTCTAGAAGTTCCAAGAACACTCGCCTGACATTTTCAATAAGTATTCATGTCAGTGTTTTTTGACTTGTAAATACATGAATTAGTAAAGTGCGTGGCAATTTAAGTCACAATTTGGGTTCATATGATGCAGAGGAAAAAATATATAGAAATGCTTTTTAATATATAGTTGGCTTCACCTTGGAAAAACAAAACTGTGTCATCATGATTCAAAAATTGAAGTTCAAGAGCATGTTAGTGACAAAAATGGTTGCTTTTACCCAGTTTTCTGGTAGTGTGCTTGCATTGCATAAAGAAATCATATTCTCATTCTTGCCCAAGTCAATACCTAGAAACATATGCAGAGGTAGTTTTCTAGTGTTATTGACCAAAGGTAGAATGAGGTGCATGCTAGACTGCTACCAGTACAAGTATTGAAACCTACAAGTAGTTTTGTTGAATCATATGCAATGGTTGTAATTGCCATTCGTTTTTGCACAGTGTAGATATGTAAAATTTAACAAAATAAATGGGTTTATAAGTGATGGCTCGCAAGAAGTGAGGTGAGGCGAGGTGAGGCGAACCGCACTTCGCATAGAAATAAATGAAGGTGAGGCGGACTGAACTTCGCATAGACATAAATGAAGGCGAGGCGGACTGACCTTCGCGAGGCGAACCGCACTTCGCGAGGCGTACTAGACTTGGCGAGGCGAAATAGACTTGGCGAGGCGAACAAGACTTCACGAGGTGAACAAGACTTCGCGAGGTGAACAAGACTTCGCGAGGTGAACAAGACTTCGCAAGGCAAACTAGACTTCGCGAGGCGAACGGACTTCGCGAGGAAAACTAGACTTCACGAGGAGAAATGGACTTCACGTAGATTTACATGAAGGCAAAGCGAAATGGCTCCGCGCGCGTGGATTTACATAAAGGTTAGGCGAGATGGCCTCGCGTGGGGGAATCCGCGAAGTGGGATCAGAAATCATCGTTTGCTTGGAAATCAAGGTTCCTAGCGAGATACTTTCCATATCCGCGAGATGGCTCACCCCTTACTAATGACCTTGATCAAAACATGACATTCAATCCAAAGTGATCTGGGCATATCTAAATCTTAAGATTTGATTGATCTAATTGTGTTAAAATCGGCAAGTAAATCAATTAGTCAAGATTCATTGATTCGATTAAGGAAATATTATTGATTTGGAATCTTCATTACTTGCCTCAAATGGAGGCATGTTAACACTATAAATACTCCCTCTCATACCAAGAGGAAGGGGCAAAAACAAAGGAGCGAACTAGAGAGAGAGAGAAAGAAAAATCCCTCAGCGAGCTCAGAAGCCTCCCCAAAATCCTTGAAGAACTATCAAGCTCCCCAAGTAGCCAGTTCTTCACTAAATCCTTAAAGAACCATCAAGCTGCCAAATAGCCGGTTCTTCACCAACCTCAAGCCTAGAAGGTGTCAAATCCTGAAGAATCATCAAGCTGCCAAATAGCCGGTTCTTCATCAGCTTCAAGACTAGAAGTTGTCAAATCTTGAAGAATCATCAAGCTGCCAAAGAGTCGGTTCTTCATCAACCTCAAGACTAGAAGTTTTCAAATCCTAAAGAATCATCAAGCTGCCAAATAGCCGACTCTTCATCAACCTCAAGTCTAGAAGTTGTCAATCCTAAAGAATCATCAAGCTGCCAAATAGCCGATTCTTCATCAACCTCAAGTCTAGAAGTTGTCAAATCCTGAAGAGTCATCATGCTGCCAAATAGCCGACATCTTCACCAACTTCAAAGTCGAAGAACAGGCACCACGTGACACTGTTCGTGACCAAAGTCTGATCAAGGACAAGCCTCTACGGCCCTTGGTCAATCAACTTCTACAAATCGTCAACATGACAAGAAGTCCAAATTACAACGATTCGATTCAAGATTAAGTGTTCGTCACCCTTGGATCAAATCAACGTCGGAGATAGAATCAGAGAAGTTCACAAATATTGTAACCCGCATTCACATTGATTAAATTAAATCATTCTTTATACACGTGTTGTTCTGTTATTTATCGCAGATTTTCCGTGTTTACACACAGATTAGTAAATATAAATCCCATATAAGTTTTATATAATTAGATGATTCAACTCCAAAACTTACCATTTTGCAGTGAGTCATGCAAAACAAAAGTATTTGAGGAGTCCTACAAGTGTCATCTGTAAAAACTGTCAACGGAACCACAGATTTATGATCCATCCAAAATAAGGGTTTCATAAAAATAAAGGTTATATTGTAAAATAGCTATCATAAACCTTTTAATGCCACAGAGCCCCTATTTTGCAAACATTCAAAAGCAAATAACCTTTCTATTTTCAACAAGGTCATTGAACCTTAACAATTGAAACACAAACGATACATACCTAACAACTTTGAACACAATTCTACTTGCAAAAGTCAACATCTTGATGCGAGTAAAAACTAAGTGGCAAGGAAACTTGACCTTCCCCTATATTGGTTCTCAAATTGAATTCTAAGGAAGACAAATCATTTTCCAAATCTAAATAATAAACAGAGAGAAGAGATCTCAAGTTGTGAACTTTTGGAAATCATTTGGATGAGACGGAGCCCCAAGGTGAAGATTGCCAGGACCTTGAGAGGATTTTAGTGAAATGGGAAGATTTAGCCGATCCAAGAAAAATAAAATCCTCAATGTGGAAATCTAATGGAGCCTCATGGTGTGTTGATCGTCATCAATCCAATTCGAAGATATTTCAGACCCATCAATTTTTCCACTGAGAAAAAAATAAAAGAATTGAGTGAACTGTGAAGAGGACAGTGAAAGTGTGAAACCGACTCAAATGAGAGATTGGGAACTCTCTGATTTTTTCAAACATAAACAAAAGCAGACCACCAAACCTTCTCGGTCGTCACCTCAAGCCAAAACAATAACCATTCAAACTTCAAAACGCGAACAAAATCCCAAATCTAAGGGAACGGCTGCTGTGTACGCAATATTCCCGGTACTGCGACTGTCGCTTGACTTTGTCAAGCGGTCACTCGCCAACCGCGCATCTCACATGGATGGGTTTTGTTTCCCTCAGCAAGGACTCTAATTATATCTCCCTCAGCAACCGATCGAATTCGCAAACCGATCTGGAAACGGGGTTCTTGTCTATGCTCTGATCAATCTCACAATCGCGTACAAAGGTGTCTTCTTAACGTTATCGGGTTTGTCCATATAGTTTCTTACTTGCTCTGGTGTAATGACCAGTGATAGATTTCGACATGTGCAGCACGGGTGAGGCGAGGAGGAGAGGAGAGGCGAGGCGAGATGAGCGAGGCGAGGAGGAGACAGACGAGACGAGGCAAGGCGAGACGAGGAGAGGAGAGGCGAGGCGAGGCGAGGCAACACGGGCGAGGAGAGGAAAGGTAGCACCCGCTGCAAAGCTTCCCTCGTTCGCGAAGTGAGAATTAGCGAGAGTCATCTTCTCCATGCGCCAAAATTTCTCCAATCAGTGCTTGACACATGGAGCAGATACCCGCAGTACTCAACGTACTGCGTACATTCCAGAACACACCCAAATCTAAACTGATAATCCAGGCCACTTAACCAAAACTTGTCAAGTTCGATTATCCCATCGTCCTCAACTGTCAGGACACACCTCAAATTTCACCTTGAAACCCGCTGGTTAATCAACTAAAGAAATCTCGCAAAAGAATAAACCATCCTTGCTAGTTGATCAAGTATATATCTAAGAAAAATAAAATAAGGGGAAGAGTTATCACAAGGAAAAAGGAGCCTCCCAGGCTCAGGTAGGTGCCTCCCAGGCTATAATAGCGTTCTACGCTAAACGCTCTACTCTCATATGATGAGGACAGCTGGTAAGACTATAATAGCGTCCCACACTAAGCGCTCTACTCACATATGATGAGGACAGCTAAATAATGGCTAGCTAACAATAAATATATATATATATATATACACACACACCGATTGGTTGCCTCCTAGGTGATTATAGCATCTCACGCTAAGCGCTCTACTCTCATATGATGAGGACCGCTGGTAAGACTATAATAGCGTCCCACAGTAAGCGCTCTACTCACATATGATGAGCACTGCTAAATAATGGCTAGCTAGCAATAATCAATATAAGCGACCATATATTATGGTGACTAAAAACATACAAAATCACTTAAATCCATTAAACTTCCCCAAGATCATACAAATGGTACAGTTCCCAACCGTGCTTTAAAATTATTATAAGGAATTATAATAAAACTCAATGATGTGTCTCATACATCAAAATATTGTTAAAACCATATTATAAGCGAGATTTAATTAACCAATAAAAATCATAATTAATATCTCAAACCAAAATACTCGCTAAAACATTCTCAAGGTCAAGATCAATATTTCACCAAAAATTTCAAAAATTAAAAATAGCAAACTACCAAAAATCTAATTTTCAAAAATCTTTTATAAATCTCAAAGTCCACCAATAAAACCTGTTTAATGAAATCCGAAATTTATAAAAATATCCAAACTCAAATATCAAATTAATAATCCGAGCTCAAATTCATAAATCTTGACCAACATTTAATCCAAGCTTCAAACTTAAATAACTTCCAAAATCATCTCACAAGCCAAAATTATAATAGAAGCTCGGAAAATAAAATAATGACTTATAGAATCTTGCATGCATATTTATTTAAAACCAAAATATCCACTCACAATTTAGGAATAAGCCCGACGATATCCCCATCACCACTCAAGCAAGTTCCCTTCGCATCCTGGCACAACAATCATGCTTAGAACCAAACTTCAATTCCAGAAAATAAATACGTAAATAAAAACATCTAACATTTTCTGTTTAACCCACTACTCCCTGAATTCACATCAAACTCCACCACAACCTTAATTCATCAATTTTAACATTCTAGACTAAATACCAAGGAAATTCAATGGCTGGATTTTCATTCTAACAACTGGCAAAATCCTTAATCTTTGAAAAATCTCAAACCTTATCAAAAGCTACCCCTAAGGGGCAGCGCTGCCACCTGCTCTGCCGGCAACCGAACTCCGACGAAGTCTTATGCCTCCCAAACTTTAATAGAATAATCCTCTCATCATACACAACAACTTTTATAACTAGTTCTTAGCCCAATTCTAAGGCTAACTAGGGTAATCAAACCAAAACATCCATAAATCTCTAGAACTTCAATTAAACATCTCTTTTTACCAAGATCGAATTAAGTTGATTCATTTTCAGGGATCACTAACCTTGAGGAGAGCTACAAGATGAGCCAAGTTTCATGAGCTATGATGGCCGGAGGAGCGAGTTCCGGCCATAGGACCTCCACGGCAGTCGGAGCTTCCGAGTGACTTCTCTCCATCTCGGCGGCGCTAGGATGGCTCCCACCGGTCCAGGAAGAGATCTGGGTTAAAGGCCGACCGATTGGGACCGATGCGGTGGTCTATGGTGGCCGGACGGGAAGCTTCGGGAGAAAGGAGAGAGAGAAGGAAGAGAGAGAGAGTGTGTGTGTGGGTTTTGGGCTCTCCAATTTCCTACCCAATCCAAACTTAATACCCACAACAAAATAAGCCTAATAAAAATTTACCCATTTACCAACTAATGAATTACCCTCTTTATCTCATAATTTTTTCTACGAACTCCGATTTAAGTGTGTTTCTATTTTAGTCTGCATGCCCTAGCTAAGCTTAAAATTGGATTGAGTGCTAGTTATGGAAGTTTTTGGGTATGATGAGAGGATTATTCTGTTGAAATTTGAGAGGCAATGGACATCACTGGAGTTCGGCTGCCATTAAAGTTAAGTTATATTCTGGTATTGAGATAAGAGATAATGTAAGGGAGTTAAGCAAGTGTTGTTTTGCTTTGAGATAAATAGTAAAGTGATATTGCTTGAGTTAAATTAATTTGTGGATGTTATTGGATGCGTTAAATGAGGCTATTAAAGTTTGGTTTATGCATTGAAGTTCGATTTTTTGTAATTGTTATTGGTCGATTTAAGTTTGGTATCTGTAATGTGGGATTTGCTTCCCTACTTAAGATGAGTGTTTTAGATGGATTGTAAGTATAATGGGCTTTGAAATTGTAATAGTAAAACGGATGTGAGATGGTTGTGGTCACTTTGATTTTACGACTACAGATAAAGAATTTAAGTCACAATGTCATTGGGTATTTTAATTGTATCTGAGATTGTTGCATTGAGATGTTGAATTTATTTTGTTTTAAGCAATATGTTTGTGGTCAGATGACTGAACTTGTGGAATGAAGTGGAGAAAAGGAAAATGCGGTTTTTGTGTGTAGGTGTCAGTTTTGTTAATAGGTAAAAAGAGTTATAGACCAATTTAGAATATGGAGACTGAAGTCGTAGAGATTGATCAAAGAAGCGTAGATGGGTGTCCGTATTTATTTTAAGCGTAGAATATGGTCCTGACAGTGTTGGCACGGTTGGCTAAGTGACACCATGTGCCGGGGAGAGTACTCGCCACAGTTGACTTATCTATGGTGATATTATGCTGATAAGTGCTTGTATTTGGAGTAACGAGGTGTCAAAATGTCAACGTGGAGTTTCGTTGTAGTGACCAAAGTCCTTAGCGTAATCATGAGAGCACAAAGTCATGAGGATAAAAGAACCATGGGAAGCGGCCATGGAGACTATCCATATGTGAGTAACCGACATGTAACCATAGGGAGTGACGGTGGAGAGATCATAAAGATCATACTATATATAAAGAAAAAAAAAAGAAAACAAAACAAAAAAGAACTAAAGAGAAACGATAAGGAGACTATGGAAAGACCATGAAGAGTAGAATCGTCTGTCATGGAGAGCAATCACAAAGAGTCACTACGAGGAGTGACTGACAAGTGCAACTTTGAGAACATGTCGTGACTATATTGGAGGATGTTGAAATATCATGGTGGTACTATATAGATCTGATGGCGTTGTGCCATGAGAAGTTATCATGGCAGAAGTGGTGCCATGAAAGATCATGATGAGGCACCTTTTTTTGAGGCGAGGATGATGTATATGTTCATGGCATGTGTAGCTTGAGATTGTATGTTTGAGTGCTATCTGTTTACACCTGCTATGTGTAAAACTTGAGATTGCACGCTATGGTGCTGGCTGTATACACTAGTGGTGTGTGTAGCTTGAGATTTCATGTTTGAGTGCTGGCTGTGTACATTCCAAGTTTGATGTGTAGCTGGTGTGTGTAGCTCGAAAAATAACACTCAAATGCATGCTGGCTGTGTGTGTAGCTTGGAATTTATTTGAGTTTGATGCATGGATTAATCTTTGTCATGATTTATGGATTTGAGGTTGGGTTACTTGGTATTTGAGTTTTGAGTTTTGATATTGTTTATGATTACCGGATTTGAGTGTTAGATTAGTTTTTGAAACATGATTTGAGATTTAGCCACACTGAGACACCTGACACCAGCAACCAACCCAAGCTTAGCCACCATGCCAACCTCACGAGGAAAGAGAGAGGAATCTCTAGGTTTTCCAAACACCACCGAACCTATCGCCAACCATAAGATGCTCCTGAAGCGACTCAGCCTCACCCTGCCACTGGTCTCAACACCCATGGAAAGATACTAAGAGGAACAACCATCCCGATCGATGTTACTCACCTCATCGTCGACACACCTCCCAGAGTCGACTAGATCCAAAGGATCCTGAAACGACCCCAATCCTCCTGATCCTTCACTCCTGTGGCGCCACTCAATCCACCCATTACCACTACGATCGACCGAGACCAGCCCAACACACAGAGGTGTTCCTCCATCAAAACTCACCTTCTGATCTCCCAAAGCCAAGAGACCAGAACAACAAAACCAAAGAGAAGATAATAAGAATAGGCTTGCAATTTGATCCATGAAAATAGAAAAGATGTAGAGGCAGCCTCCACCGGAGGCGGCGACGGTCAAAACCCTAGCAATGCTAGGTCGGGTTCGCATAGAAGCGAGTTTAGATTTGTTCAAGGTGATCCTTAAAAGAACATATATATTAATATATTATTGCGTCAATTTTGATTTGAAGTAGGTTTTGAATTGCATATTGAAATGTATAATGGCAAAATAATGCTTAGTGGCATTGATTTATAATTAGACTGGGGATTGTACGTAGTTTAGTGTAGGATTTAGGAATTGAGCTAATGCAATTACGGATATTAAAAGTTTGTGCTTAGAAATGTATAGCGAACATTGAAAGTTTCTGTAAGAAGGGAGTGATCAATGGACCTTCAGTGCCAAGAATTCTAGTTTTCATCTTGACATCTGTTATTAACACAGCCTGCATCATATTGAGTTTATTGTACCATCTGTTTTGAATGTGATCCGATTGATGTCCTTTATTTTGACTGACAAAGCACTTTCATACTTGATTGTATTTGCTAACATAGTGTGAATCTTGATCTTATTTTCCTTGGTTGAATCAGTTCTATCAGTGTTGCTTATAAGTGCATGATTATGTCTACTGGAACAGAAACGTACATTTGCAGTAATAATGCATGAGTGCATGATTAATGCAGATGTAGAGCAAGTGGTGGCAAGTGAGACATCTCAGTCTTTGTAGATCAGCTTGGTATGACATTACTGGAACTAAATGCTCATAATCATATTGCCAAGGACAGAAACCTTGATTTTTTTTCTTGGACGAGAATCTGAATACCTAGAAGCCAAGGAGAAGAAATTAAAAGAGGGCTATTCTGGTCGGTTTACAAATTTTTGGGTGACGTGGTGCTGAGTTGGCGAGTCTTTAGCTGCCACATCATCAGACTGACGGAGGAATAGTTGTGACTTCAAGGACCTTTGAAATGAAATTAAAAATTTAGGGACTGAAACGAGAACGAAACAACAACACATGCAAGGACTAAATAATATCTGACCTTATGAGAATTTATATATTTTGTGGTAAGGGAAAACAAGAAAATATTAGGCAAAGTTGCAACACCGTTCTTGTGAACACATCCTAAAATGTTATTAGGTGTCTCTACACAACCTGAGTATTTTAACAAGTATCATTTAACAATAAGTGAAATATTCGATACTCAATTTGCTTTCCAAATTTTGCGACACTAAAAGAAATGAGAGAAAATTTGAGGACTACATGGTTTTCTCATTGATGATGTAAACAGTACATCAGCCTTTATACTGGCAAATAGGTATTACAAGTTAATGACTATTCTACCCTTGCGACATTAATGTTATACTACAAACACCCTCTTTCAACCTTATGCTTGGTAACAATCAAAATGGTTGCCGGCAAATTACACAACTATATTGACCAAAAAAAAAACTACACAACTATAACCCAAAATTTTCAAGATAACATCCCTATTCAAAACCTGAAACCTTGTAGCAATATGAGTGCATTCCATAGTGAGTGCATCCCTATTCAATCTGACATGACTTTGCTTACAGCGGAAAAACATTAAGGCGGTAAGAAGAGGAACACAGTGGCAGCAAACAATTGCTCAGAATTTCATATGAATCAACTTTTGTATCTTGTATCAAATCAAAATCAAACAAACTGTATGTTAGATTGACAAACTAAAAAATTGTAAACTGAAAATTCAAAATCAAAAGTGACTGCACACTGCATTTCTCAATATCCTGCTGCAATTAATTTCTAGCTCCACACATCATTCCTTCACATAAAACCAGCAGCCCATTGATTGGAGTTCAGCAACTCAAAAGCAACATACAACTCCCTTGTGAATGAACGTCGAATATACCTTCTATCCAATCAATCCAATTAAAGAACCTGCCCTCATAAGAATATAACCCGCAGCTCAACACTTCTATAACTGAAGCACAAAAACAATCTAACTCCAATTTCTTCAATACCAGGAGAACAAAACAACTAAAAATTTCAACACCATCTCTCAAATAGGCAAACAAGCACACAGACCCATAAAGCCAATCCATAATTCAATTAGTTAGGCTAATTCACCACTCCGAAAAACAAGATTATAAAACTGCTTCGAAAAACAAAATTATAAAACCCTCCGAAAAACAAGATTATAAAACCCTAAACCCTAAACAACAAATCCTAACAAATCTAAAGAAAAAGGGTTGTGAAAGTCACTAAAAGACAAAATTTAAGTTACTAAAAAAGAAAAAATGATATGTAGATTTCAATTTGCGATGTGGATTTCAATTTGCAGTGTGGATTTCACATCCCAAGAAAAACTATCACAGCCTCTAAGTAGCAAAAAAATAATAATAAGTGTTGATATATGATATATCCCTCATAGTCAATGTTTAAACTCTAATAGTCTGATATAATTTCTAAACTGCAACTTAATCTCTCTTTTTCACTTTTCTCGTCTTCCTTCATCTCCCTTATTCACTTCAATTTAGTCAACGGGTTTCCTAATCTCTATTCAATTACAGTGTCTCTTTGCTAATAACCGTGTATAATCTCAAGCTCATGTTTTAATATGTATTTTATATATTAAAATATATAAATATATTAATTATTTACCCGTTCAAATCATGTCAAATTTTAGATGTATTTTAATTTACCGTGTTGTTGTGTTGTCCGTGCAACGTAGAACCCCGCCGACGTCAGCGTCGGCAGAGGAGCCAAGAACTCATCCTCATGAGACCAAAAATAATAAAGATAGACAACTACAACAGCTGGATCACAGTGTCCGGAATCGAACGGCTGCTGTACGAAGCACTCTGTAATGCTCACTGGGCCCAACAACAGTGCTACCAGCTGTTCCTTTTCCCTCGCCAGCTGTCTCTCCTATCAATTATATCACCGCAACGAATCAAACATATTTAATTAGTTAATCTGATTGATCTTGATTCCCGCTTTTCAGTTAAATCCAAGAAGCTACACAGGAGAAGATACCCGATGGGGATTCCATGACTCGGACCGCTCTTCGTAATTTTTAGCCAATTCAAATACTCCTAACCATTTGATGATTATCTGAAAGATTTTATTGTATCCAAATCATTCAATTTCTTCGTAAACTAAATCATGTGTGACGATTATTATAAAGTAAATTGATGACGCTGCTGATTTGAGAACGAGGCATATCTAATTGTAATGGCCCAGAAGAAACCTGAAACCTTTTCCTTTACAGAAGAAAAATAATGCTGAACAAGAAGAAGACATATATCATTAAACAATTATTTAAATATAAAAATAATAAAAAAATCTTTAAATGTTTTAAATAATAAAAAAAATCAATATTAAAACATGTTACATGATAAAATGATCACATCATATCATCTTAAATGATTAAAATGTCATTTTTCACATTTTTTACATAATCATTTCTCTCTCTCTCTCATCCAGATCTGACATGAGGACTATATAGGCTCCACCACGCCGCGCCACGGTGCTCATTCACGTTGGCCAAGTCGTTGGCGGTGAGGAAAAGACTGCGATCAGGCTCAGAGTTGTCGAAGAATCAGATCTTGTCGTTGTTGAAGAATAGGCCAGAATCGGTGACGGTTCTGACGTTGGAAGTCGACAACGGCCACCTGCTCGAAGCTCCACAACTTCAACCTTTTCGTTCAAGCTCCATATCTATAAAAAAATATTAAAAAAAACTTGAATCCATGGGTTTTGTGTAATCCTTATGAATCTGTCATTGCTTAGATTGTAAATGAATATTTGCTTGTTCTATTTGATCTGTGTTATGTTATTTGGTCATGCACACCAAGTGTTTGATGAAATATCTATGAATGAATTAAGGTGCACACCAAGTGTTTGATGAAATGTCTATGAAAAAATTAAGGTGCATGATTCTACTCGATGAATAAGAATGCATTCCTTATGAAGTTTTCATTGCTTAGATTGTAAATGAATATTTTCTTGTTCTATTTGATCTGTGTTATGTTATTTGGTCATGCACACCAAGTGTTTGATAAAATGTCTATGAAATAATTAAGGTGCATGATTCTACAAGATAGATCAAAGTAGACTTTGGTGTGCTTACGATGGCTGATACTTTAGTGATGATACTTTATTGATATTTGCAATGTGCGGCTGCACCGTGACAGTAGCGTTCCGCTACAAAATAACCAACTTACCATGCAAGTGTTCATGTAACTGATAATGTAGCTATCCAAAACTCCAAATGTTTATGTAACTAGCTAGGTAACTATTTATGTAACTAGCAATGTAACTATCATTTAGTGATGATACTTTATTAGTATTTGCAATGTATGGCTACACCGTGACGGAAGCAATCCGCTGCAAAGTAACCAACTTACCAAGCAAGTGTTCATGTAACATACAATGTAGCTATCCAAAACTCAAAATGCTTATGTAATTAGATACAAAACTATTCATGTAACTAGCAATGTAACTACTTTTTATGTAACTACTCAACTAACTAGTGATGTAACTGCTTAGTTTCATGAGACAAGCCATGTAACTAGTCATATAACCGCCAGTTACATAGCCTGTTACATTCCAGTTACTTCAATTGTCAATTACATCACTAGTTACATGATGACTAGTTGCACAAATAGTTACATGCACAGTTACTTCAATTGTCAATTACATCACTAGTTACATGACTAGTTGCACAAATAGTTACATGCACAGTTACATGACTAGTGAGGTGAGGAAGTGTCAAGACTCACCCTAAATTTCACCTTGAAACCCGAAGTAAGTCTTATGGGGTCCACCTCCAAGGAAACTTTACTGAAGAACTCGGTAAACCTCCCTTAAAAATTAACAACCTTAACCCGGAAAATTCAAGAATTACCCTCCTAAACGAATCAACCAACCTCCAATTCATCCCATAAATATCCAAATAATATAACATAAATCATAACACACTACTATTAAAGTATATGTTAACCCCAAGGATAATAAGAGCTACTAAAGAAAACTAGATGAAGCAAGAAAATACATTGGTAGGTTTAGCAAGGTAACATACTGGTGAAAAATGGTGGAGAAGTGGGTAACTATCCCTCGCCTCCTACTAGTGCCAACCCGGACTCTACAGACTGAGCATTTTTAAAACGAAGGGCCTAAGGGAAAACATTCGGAAAACGTTAGAGTAAGTGCATAAAATAAAAGAACAAATAAAAAAAATAAATAACAATATTTATGTTTTCCCAATTTAAATTTTAAAGAAAACGAATGCGTGCTCCAAGCAATAATTCTTTTATCTCAAAAAAAAAAAAAATATATATACCCATATATACATGTATTTACACACGTTCATACTTCATATATAATTATTTTATAGATTTAAAATAATTTATATAAGGCTACAACACTCGCGTGAAACGCTCACATCACGTCTTAATGCGGTACTACACTACGTCATTAAGGTGGACAGACGAGTGTATAAATATGTGTACATACCCCATATATGAATTAAACACTCATATAAGGCTACTACGCTTGCGTCTAACGTTCACGTCACACCATAATGCGGTTATATACTACGTCATTAAAGTGGACAGATACATATGGCTAGCTAGCATTTATATACATACTCTCCTCATATAAATATTTATAATTTACCGAAAAATCTTATTTTTGGTAACTTTTCAAAATAAATAAAATCGTCAAATAAAAATGGTTTCAAATACTCCAACAAAATAAATTACTCAACAATAAACAATTGCATGCATATTATTTAAAACTTCCACTAACTAATTAGGCCTAAGCCTGATGTCGGTCTGAGACCTCTTCAGCTCGAGCCTTCTCACGTCCTGTTTCAAACACATAAATTAATCCCTAACTATATACCAATGCTTATATAAAAATAGACTAAATTAAAGGTGAACCTTATCCACTCTCATCATTGCCCAACTTCATCATTCTTAAATCGATACGGTCCAAACTTCATCACAAATACTCGCAGCCTTAAACCAAGCTTGATACGCCCCGAACCTAATATTACTTTTTATGCAGTAGTCTCTTATTTAATGGTGGAAAAGTCAGGTGGGAGTGGTGTTACTATTTTTGGTGCGAGGTAATTTAGTCGAGATTTTGAGTTATATTTACATGAACGGGAGTTTTTTAAATAAGGGGTAGCTAAATAATACTAGGTGGGGAGATATATATTTTCGGTGAAGGAAGAAATAAAAACAGAAAACCACTTTCTATTTCTCTCTCCCCGAGCCCGACCTCCCGAAACCGTCCGACTCTCCTTGACAGAGCGCCGCAGTCCGGCCACGCCAGGTCGCCGCACCAGTCCCGTTCGGCAGCTGGGACACCACTCGTCGTTCCTGGGTGGTAGCCAGCCTCGTCTCGCCGGCAGCAGCTCGCGATAGCGCTGCCAAGGCCGCCGGTCTGCTAAGCCGGAACTCCCTTCTCTGGTCACCGATCCGAAAAATCTTTGGGGGGTTTTGAAGCTCTTCTATTGGTCGTTCATCCACCCACAAGAGGAAGCTCGATTTGAGGTAAGGGGCAATCGGATTTGTAGTGTTCTTGAGCTTGTGAGGTGTTTTCCGGCCAAACCCTTGATTTGTGGGTTTTGTGTTAGACATAATTGTTGTAGAGCTTGTTAAGAGGAAGGGATTGATGTGTGCTTTGTGGATTTTGGTCGGAGTTGACATGGTGGTGGTGGTTGACTGCCACTGCCGGCGGTTGACCGCCACTGCCGGTGGCTACTGCCGATTTTGGTGGTGGTTTGAGGATTATTGGAGGAGTTCTAGAAGGGATAAATACTGATTGAGTATATGTGATTTTATATGTTAATGGTTGTTTGGAATTAGGGATTTGATGTTGGAATTGGTTGTGAGAGGAGAGGAATTGAGGAGGTTCATTAGTTTGATTTATCATAATATACACTAGAGCTCTTTGTCGGATTGTAAGGAATTGGTGATTAAGTAGAGCTATGGCTAGAGTTTGGAAAGTTTGGGCGAGTCAGAGCAATGCTAGGGTGTTTTCCTTTGTATTTGGTAAAGGTGTGTTTTTAGTGTCGAGCCTTAAATCTCTTCTTGGTACAGGACGGGAGGATACACCACGTGAGGAGGGCTCTGACCGACGTCAGGTTTAGCCGCATATATTGTGAGTGGACATTTCGGTTTTAATAAAATGCATGCATGGTTTAGTAAGTGGTTCTTAATACTTCCCAAGTTTTAAATTACGAATTTTCGCTTTTGGATTGGAGATATGTTATTTATTTGGCTTAATTATTCATTGAGCATTTTAACGTGTGGGACACGTTATTAAATTTAATTTATTTCTTTCTCTTGAATTTTCCGAGTACGGTTGGGAATCGTACTTAAGCTTTTATTATGAGTTTCGGAAAAACTCACATAAATATATATATTTTTCCCTCTTATGCCATATTTGTTGGATTATATGATGTCGATGTTAACATGTCATTCCGCCTTTCAAGGTGATGTGACTTTCACGTTTCAAATGGGTCACTCAAGCCCTTTCCACCGTAGAGGTGATGTGATGTTGCCGTCGGCATCATGCAAGCCCTGTGCCCCCTCCGTCAACTCGACGTGAAGGTATAAAGAGTATGGGAGTACTATGCCTGGGAGGCAACCGAGTCTGAGAGACTCACTTATATGGCCATATAGATTTTCCTTATTTGAGTTGTTAATTTGACTAGCGGGGCTAGTCCATTAAATTTTGGAAGTTTTCTTATGGGAGGTGTTTATTTTTCCTCTTTGTGTTGTTTTACGGCTAGCGGAGCTAGTATGAATTTATAATGGGCTTATTATTTTCTACATGCATGGAAATTTCTATTTCCATATAAAAAGGGAAAGCATATCAAGTTGGATTTTCGTACAAGCTTTATAAATTAGTTTATTTTCGTCCACTCACGCTAATGTTTTAAATGCTTTTCCCTGGGCCCTTTTGTTTTCAAATGCCCAGATTACAGAGTTCCTGTTCGACTTCACTAGGAGTTGAGGCATAGTATCTCCCGCTGCATCTTGTTGATCGTAGGTTACCTGATAACCTATGTTTAGTTATTTTATTTTTCTTCCTGTAGTGCTCTGATAACCGTGGTGATATGTAAATTTGGTTGGAATTGTTTTAAGGGTTATGACTCAAGTAGAGAGTTAAATTGGTTGATGTTTTCGTTAAGTAATGAAGTTGAATTGTTGGGTTGTTTAGTGCTATTGTCGAAAAAGAAGGGATACAGATCTGGATATTTGATTTAGAAAAAATATTTTTGTTTTTCGCAGGTTGGGTTGTCTATTTTTAAAGGAGATTATGCCGAAATTTTGGTATGATCTCTTTTAGAGTGGACCCCGCAAGACTTGCCTGTTTATCTATGGGATTTCGGGTCGGGTCTTGTCAAACCTTCTACAGCCAAAACAAAAATAATCTAACAACCGAATTCTATTCAAATTAACGACAAAAATACCAAACTTTGAAAAATTCCAAACCTATCCAAAATTCCTCCAAAAATTCCAAAATTCACATCATTAAACTCCCTTTAATATTACACATCTAAAAACAATCTCCCTAACAGCGGCAGCCGACTTCGGCCACTTCTAATGCCTTCCAAAATTTAGCACAACCTTCCTCTCAACACGCACAACAACTTCTATAACTAGCACAAACACTATGTCACACCCCAAATTTCGGATAAATAAAAATCCAAATTTAAGGCATGATAACAAAATGAAAAGAGTCATATAATATAAATCAACGTTTACATAACTTGAGAAGTCAAGTAAATGTCATGCTCAAAAGAGCTCACTACAATTTGACAAACAATAACAAAATGATTAAATCCTAACCAACAGCTTCTAGACCTCTACATCTCAGTCTTGAACTTTCTCACCTGCAAAATCAACCTCTGCACCATGGAATGGTGCACCGGGTTGTAAACAACAAACACGGTAAGCTTTAAAAGCTCGTATGAGTAAATCTACTACAATAGACTCAACCCAACAACATATAAGTAAAACCAAGAGTTCATGCATTAAAAATAAATTCAGGAAAACACTTCCAAACAAGAGAAATAAAAAGATAAAATTAAGAAAACACAACAATTCACAATCACTCAAAATCATAAATGAAATCCGACAGAAATTATAATTCAGAAATTCCATTAAAATCACACGATTAAAAATTGAGGATCCCCTGCGGATAAGCATAGTACAGGAGATACTCAAAGCGAAGAATTTAAATAAGAGCACCACACAAACATTTCTCAACCCTTAATTATGGGTTCGACAACGCATAGTCATCCCCCATAAGTAACTAGACAAACACGTACTCATGGGTTCGTCAACACATAGTCATCCCCCATAAGTACCGACAGACTAAAGCTCTAAAACTGACCGTAACCAATCACCCGGCCAAGGCTTGGTTCCCGGTCCACCACGAAGGCTCCTATTCTAATACTCAAAACCACCACACAGGCACACAACCACAACTAATGCAAACATTCACCACTATGGCAACAATTTCACAACAAATGCACTCACTCACCACTAAGGTACACATATTCACAACTAGTGCAACATTTACCGCTAGGGCAACAAATTCACAACGAATGCACTCACTCACCACTAAGGCACACATAATCACGTGGATAATGAATATTTAAAACAAGAATAAATCTACCAACTCTAATTATTACTCATGATCAGAAGTCCTTTTGAAAGATTATTTTATTAACAGAAAAACTTGTTTTCACTTACCATGAGCCGTTGACGATCAAACTCATTTATATTTAAAAACAAATCATTTTCTTTCAAGGACAACTTCACAATTTGTAATAATTATCATTATCATCAACAAAATCATCATCAAAATCATCATCATCAAGACCACCATCGTATTCATCATCCTAATAATTATCATAATAATTATCATCAACAAAATCATCATCATCAAGACCACCATCATATTCATCATCCTAATAATTATCATAATAATTATCATCAACAAAATCATCCTCAAAATCATCATCATCAAGACCACCATCATATTCATCATCCTAATAATTATCATAATAATTATCATCAACAAAATCATCATCATCAAGACCACCATCATATTCATCATCCTAATAATTATCATAATAATTATCATCAACAAAATCATCCTCAAAATCATCATCATCAAGACCACCATCATATTCATCATCCTAATAATTATCCTAATAATTATCATCAACATCAACTTCAAAAACAACATCACAATCATCATCATAATCATCTCAAAAATCAACATCATAATAATTATAATGATTGGTCCGAAAGTGGACCTTAGTGAGATGTTACTCACCTCAAATCCAGCTGCGTCTTCGCACGCACAACTCAAGCATATCACACCACAACCACACCATAAGTCACCTATTAACAAAACGTTAACCTTAGTAACTAAGAAAGCAACATTATCCGATTCAAACCGAAACTCAAGTCCTAATCTACGAGCTTATCACTCGAGACAAATCCTCCTCCTTGACCTCTAAAAGGTCGTTGAAACGTCCTACACATCCTATAGAACTACTAACCAGAAACTCATGTTCGGATTACTCAAAAAATGAAACGAACGAAACTAATCACCACGGGGAAACCCTAGCATGCAAGAAAGATAACCAAAACCTACAACCCACAAATCAACACACTTGTAACGAAGAGTACTATCTAACCAGCACCACAAAACACCCCAGACACCACCGGACGCACCGCCAGGCGCCACCACAGGCGGCGGCGAGTGGGCCCCACGCGCCACCACGAAACGTCCGAATTAGGGCAAACTCAAAACATCAAAATTGTAGGTTGAGGAGAGAGGAGCATCTTTTATACCTGAGGGTTCAGCTAGTTCGGCCGGAATCGGCCAGAAATCATCGGAAACCAACCGGAAAAGTTGAAATTCACCACCACCACTCCACACCGAGAGTCGAGTTTCAAGACCACCGGAAAACAAACCAGGACGCCAAGAAGCTCCTATCCCGACCGTTCTCCCGCCTTGTCGCCGCCGCCGGAGGTCCGAAACCCGACCGGGTCTCCCGAGCTTCAGAGGTTCGGGTCACCGATTCGGGGTTGAAACGGCACAAGTCACCACCATAGGGCAGCTCGGACGGAGGAGAGGAAGAGAACCCGACCGGTGCCGTCATCTGGGTCGGTCGGAGGTGGCCAGAAAAACCGGGTCGGGTCACCGGGTCCGGGTCGGGTCGGCTGGAGGACTTGGGTTCTCTCGGGGTCGGGGAGGGAGAAGAAAGGAGAAGAAAATAGTTTCTGAAATTAATGAGGACTCAGAACGAAAGCTTTCCTATTTAACCCAAAATTTTCGTAAAGCCATGAACTTCCGCTGACCATTACTTCCCCATACGAAGTCCGTTTTACGTGTGCCACGTGTCTACAAACTCGTATCGTCGTGCTCTACAACTTCCGTGATGGAAGTTTCTCGAGAAACCCAACGGATTAGAAAGTCGACTCTTGACCTTTCAGAACCATAAAACCGGTTCAGGCAAAAACGCGTTCGAACACTTCCGCTCTTTCTTTGAACCTCCAAAACACACTAACTTCTAACTCAAAAACTCCCAAATAATATTAGAAACTAATATCAAATTTTCGGGGTATTACACACTAATTTCAAGCCTAGATAGGGTAATCGAACCAAAACATAAAATTGAGCCCTAGAACTTCAACTCACCGATTCTCCTTACCAATCTCAAGAAGGAGTGAATCCTTTGGAGGGATTGCTATACGGGATGAGGGCTTTCAAACGAGTCAAGCGGCTCCGGCTATGGTGGTCGGAGGAGCGAGTTCCAGCAACTGGACCTCCACAGCAGTTGGAGCTTTCGAGCGGCTTTTCTCCCTTATGGAGGCACTAGAACGGCTCCCACCGGTCCAGGGAGAGAATTGGGTTGAAGGCCGACCGATTGGGACCGGTGCGGCGGTCTACGGTGGAAAGCTCCGACAAGGAGAGAGTCTGGAGGGAGGAGAGAGAAGATAGAGAGAGGTTTGGGCTTTTCTCCCCAACCCGGTTCAACACCACCAATATAACCCAATTTCAAAATTAACACCCCCAAAAATAATACCCTAATAAAACTTATATTTTTACTAGCTAAAATTTACCATTTTTACCGTCGTCACAAATTTTCTCCTACGAATAATTTCTCTGAAATATTTATCCTTCAACACTCCTTTAGGGACCTTTGAACTATAAACTCATTTACGAAGACAGTAAAACTATTATTAATTTCAAGCCAGTAAATAAGGTAAAAAAATTTAAGAGTTAGGATGTGACAGAAAGTGTAAAACTTACAACCATTAGTCACGCAAACCGCTTGAAAAAAAAAACTACATTTTTTTTTCACACACAGAATGCAGAAGATGACATAGCAAAGCAATTTGTATTAATTGAAATATGTTTTATACAAATAATCTTTTCATTTAGCTTTCAAATACAATTGATGAAACATTGATATTAAACTTGATGAACCTACTGTTGATAATGTATTGAGTACCAACTGTGCCGATGTTTAAGAATCTTCTTCACCACTTGTGCTCTATACTTCAGAACATCGTCCTTTTTCAATGTGATGTTAAACATTTCCTTCTTGGAAAGTTTGTCCATATAGCACATAACGAAAATCCCACAATCCATCCTATTTTTAATAAATCCCACAATCCATCCCACAATCTCACTCGTGTAACCACATTGACATGTCTATGTAACTATATATCCATGTAAGTATCTATATAACTATTCATCTATGTAACTACCCATGTAACTACCCATGTAACTACAGATTGATAGTTACATGAGTAGTTACATACATGCTACACTTGCGAAACCAGATTATCTTGCCTATGTAACTATCCATATAACTATGCATGTAACTATCAATGTAACTATCCATGTAACTATCCATGTAACTATCCATCAATATAACTATTCATGTATCTATCCATGTAACTACATATTGATAGTTACCTGGGTAGTACATGCTACACTTGTGTGTTCCTTGCTTCGTCATGTCTGTAATGCCTCTTACCAACAGATAATAAATTATTGGTTTGTTTTGCATGAAGAGCAGCATCTGAAGTCGGTATGTCTTTGTGGAAGGGTTTAGTACTGATCCATGGGGAACCCACCTGCACTGGAGTTTTAGTTTCTTTTGTTGTTTTGGCAACTGTAACTTCTTCCCCGTTGAACTTACCCTCTTTGGTATTCGCTAAGTTAGCATTTTATGTTTCTGCATTTGGTACCACAACCTCCCTTTCCTTTGCACATCCAGACTTTTTCTTGGCTATTGAGTCTACAACAACTCCAATTGACATCTTCCTAGATTGGATTGCTGGATGATTGCTGAAACATGGCAATTGAAGTAAGCATTATATTTTGTGCTCCAGACTCAAATTAGAATGCAAAGTTCACATCCCTTCGGCCTAGCCAATCCCAATTCCATTTTTGTTCTATTCAAATTTGTTTCGGATGAAGATAAATTTAATAAACTTCAAACTAATACAGCCAGTGACATATTTTTAGAATCACAATCTCAATAGTTGAATTATACACAGGTAGATAGAAATAAGTTAGTATTTTAAATCAAGTAAACCAAAACCACATCTATGGGGCCTTTCCTGATCACACAGTTGACTGAAATACCATAATGGTCATGTACGAGCTATATAGAACATAGACTGAGCTAGTCACAGATCATGTACCATCCAACTCGAAAAGGATCACCAAAAATATAACTGGAAAGAGTTACATATTATGCACCATCCAACAAATGAGAAAAAAATCAGCCAAAGTCTAACAAAAAATTAGCTATGCAAATACAAGGTATCAAAGTTGTGAATGCTTACATCTCGCATATGCTTTTGTCTTCCAACCTCCATCTAGAGAACACGTAAGTAGAACAGCCACAATTGTAACCTGAACAACAGACCAAGAAATTTGGTCAAAAAACAAACCAAGCTATACAAAGTGTTGGGCAAAAATTGTAAACAACATATATACCCAACATAACTTCACCCTATCTTATCGACTAAGATAGGGTTTTGATTTTTTTTATCTGGTTCGACCCATTCAGAATCAAATAAATTAAATTCCTTAATTACAACCCCTGTTTCTCAGGGGAAAATCCTTTGATTCGATTATAAAGTACCAACGAGAACTGTGTATGTTCGAGGCTGTTTGTCCTATAGAGAAAGGCGAATTTGGATTGGAAGAATCTAACTAGTGGTGTCAGGGATTTTGTTTGGAATTTTGGTTGCATCTAGTGGGTTGCTAGACTGCTTACGTACCCCTTTGTGGGATCAAACCAACCGTAGTTCAAAAGAGGTTTGTAGGCTTTATGGCTTAATGCCGGCTTTTGGCTTTAACAGACAAATTTGGAGTCTGTTAACTGTGTTTCTTGTGGACACTCAATTTAGTAGAGTATCTGCTGATAATGGCACCCAGAAAAGGTTAGGCGGCAGCGTGACAAAAGGCTTGAATGGCTTTGGTCTCAGTCCTTGATAATGGCGCAGGCGATTTCTGTGTGCAGGCGAACTGCTCCTTCATGCGGACTCCGCGCGTGTGTCAGCGAGCGGACTCTGAGTGTATGTCTGAGAGTGGACTCCGCGTATGTGTCTGTGAGCGGACTCCTCGTGTATATATGTCGGCGGACTCCGCGTGCATGTCTCCGCGACTTGCTTCATCTTTTGCATGAATGGATCTCGCCCCGCTTGCGTCATCATCTCGCATCGCCTGGGCTTAACTCGTCACCCCTTATGCTTCTGTCTTTGCTTAAATATCAGCTTGCCACCCCTTAGGATTCCTGCCTTGGCTTGAATGTTGGTTCGCCACCCTTTAGGGTTTCTGCCTTGGCGCGAATGTTGGTTCGCCACCCCTTAGGGTTCTTGCCTTGGCGCGAATGTTGGCTCGCCACCCCTTAGGGTTAAGTAACCTCGCCACCCCTTAGGGTTAAGTCACCTCGCCACCCCTTAGGGTAAAAGTCACGTCGCCACCCCTTAGGGTTAAGTAACCTGCTTCTGCTTTGGCGGGGGTGTAAGTTCGCCTCTGCCTTAGGGCTTTAGACCTGTCTCATGAGGACGCGCAGACTCTGGTTTGCAGGACTCTGTCATCTTTTCCTTGATTGAGTCGTCTTTTCCTTGATGAAGTCGATGAGATTGCGCGAACCACATAACTCTAGACGCCTATCCCTGTCTGGCTGGAAGTTGGACTTGAGGAAACTGCTTTTCTATAAATTGAGGTGTCGTCTCCTTCTTTTTGATCTGGTCAAGGATTTGTTGAGTCATCAAAGGTGAGTTCCTGCTCTTCGAACCCGCGTTGCTTGTTTGTTTCCTTCCCCTTGCATGGCTTGTTATGCGAGCTGCATGATCATATGTTTGTTGTAAAAAGGGAGAAAGGAGGCAGGGTCGTCTCGCCTTAGACTTGGTGACTACCTCGCGGGGTCATCACGCTTTTGGGCTTCCGACGAAGTGATACAGAAAGATAAAGGCAACTGCAAAAAAGAAAAGAAAGTTAGAATGTGGGCTCCACCTTTGGTCTGGCTCGCCGCTTGTCTTCTGCTTTTCTTTCTTCCTCTGCGCTTCGCCTTCTTTCTCTCTGTTTCTCTCTCTGGTTTTGCCTTCTTCGTCCTTTGCCCCTTCTCTCCGCGTCTGCCTGGTTCTGCATGGTTCTTCCTTTTTTCTTCTATGTGCCTCTTTATATAGAGTGCACGGTTTGCGAGATGAATTTGTATTGGACTTTTGTTGTCCAGCTATTTGCAAGAGTTGTAGTTGAACTCTGAAGCATTGTCAATGTAGCACAAGTAAATTTTTTATGTATATATATATATATTAAAATACTTTTCTTTTCTTTTTATTTATGCATATTTTTTGCCGATCAACAGTGCCCCCTCAAGTTTTGTGTGTGGAACCTGCTTTTCGTGCGCAAAACTTGACCTGAAATTGCTTTCTAACATTCTTTTGATGTCATGATCTCAGGTAATGGATGCATATGGTCGTATCGCCTATGAAGCAGCTTTGGACAAATATGGCAGGGTGACCGAAAAGAGCATAGAATACACGCGCTCAAGGCCTTTGAATTTCATCCGTGTTGATGACGCTCCTAGAGACACCGTTACGCTGGTAACAGAAGTTGAGATGAACTCAGGCTCCCATACATTTCGTCAGGATATGGAGGATCAAGTGATAAGAACAACCTGTAATTTATCCCCCGTATTTAAAGGGCATTCTTTGGAGAATGTGAACAATCGACATGATGGAGTCCCTTTCGTTTCTGAGGAGAACTTCTATCCGGTACTTTACAAGCTGCTAAGTACCAAAGAGGATTGGTCATCAAGCCTTTGTTTCTGAGGTTGTGATATATTTGAGATGGGCCTCATGGAGTGGACGGAACTAATTCTAGCCAATTTTGAAGATGTCTTGAATCAAGCTGGGATATATGGTGTCGTTGGCGTCTCTCAGTATCCTTATCATTTTTGTTCCAACGTATGGAAAGCATTCTTGGAATTATGGAGTCCTTTGACGAACACTTTACATCATGGGAATGGAGAAATGAGTATATCATTATGGGATCTGAAGATGCTTGGAGGCTTGCCGATTTCAGGGATTCCCTATGAAGAATTTATTCCTGAAAATAAAAGGCTGCAGCGAGATGGTCTATACTCTGCCATGCTTTCTAAGCTTTTATGCGTTCATTCCCGACTATGTGTCTTGAGTAAACAGAAATTTGTCCGTTGGGGAGATTGGGTTAGACATTTTTATAGAGGGCAACTGCTATATTCAGGTTATGGAGAAGACACGCAGTGCATAAGCCATTTGCAACGTGAAAAATTCATGGGTTTCCGGCCTACTTTGATAATTTCAAAGGAAGGGGAGCTGGCTGCGTTCTTAGCTTATTGGCTCAGCAGGTTTGTTTTTCCTTCGTATAATTATATAATTAGACCTGAGACCTTTCACATGCCATGTTTAATGGCTCGGGGAATTAGAATGTCTCTTGCACCAGCAGTGTTGGGCCATATCTATCATAGTCTTGGGAAAGTCATGCTCGATCCGCGAGGGCCTGGAGAGTCGCGAAGTTGCTTCCCTATTTATTATGTGATTGGTTGGTTGGGAGAGCACTTCGATTGTTTATATAGACGTCACGTTGACAGCGAGTTTCCTGAGAACTATCCCCAGTTGAAGAGATATGCAGGAATTAAAGCTCAATATTTCAGTATCACAAGAGCTCGACTTGTTTTTAGGATCAAAGACTCTGTAGAGTATCGTCCTAGTCCCTTTATTGAATCAAAGGGTTACTTTTTGATTGACGACGGGAACTTGTCTGAAGAACACCTTGGCTGGCTGGTTTGTATACGTTCTTCATTGCTTCCTGTACGAATTAGTGGTGAGCTATGGTTAGAGCCATACTATCCCAATAGATTCGCTCGTCAATTCGGTTTTGATTAAGGGATTCCGGCCAACAAAGTTCAATTTAAAATTGAGCAGAGGAGCAAATGTGGCGTTGAAGATTTAGCAAAAGCGCAATTTAAACTCCTTAGAACTGATACCAGTTCCCGTTTTTATATTCCCCGTTCTTCTTATGAGGGGATGTGCACCTGGACTTATTGCAGGTGGTGGATGTCGGCATGTGCCCCTATCTTGGTCGGTCCGTGTCTTTTGTTTACTTGACTTTGAAGAAGCGTGCTCTTGCCAAGCAGAATAGTATTTTCTTGCCAGAATCCCTTAAAGGTGTATCCGCTGGCGGACTAGGAAAGATATTTTATCCGGACTTTGGGGAAAGAGATCCAGCTATTTATTCCGAAAGTGCTTCTTCTTTCATGAGCAAGAAAACTCATAGGACAAAACTTGATGAGGAAGATCAGGGCAGCAAGCGAGCTCGGTACGATGTTCTCGCGGATGACATTGAATCACTGCGAATTAATCATGCCTCGCATAATGGTGATAAGACTGCAATTTCGAAGCTGAAATCAGTGGTAGAACCTGACCGAACTTCAGAGCCGCGGGGTCAACATGATCTGATTTCAGGGTCGCACAGTCCTGAACCAAGTTTAAAAGACTTGCAGAAGTTGAGGTCCGCATCGAAGCAAGCAGAGGCCGAGCGTAAGGATGCGGGATGCGAGTCACGTGTTCAGGAGAATCCGCGCGAGTCCACTTCATGGGAGAATCCGCATGAAGCCACTTTGCATGAGAATCTGCGCGAGTTCACCATGCAGGGGAGTGCGCGCCAGTCCGTTTCGCAGGCGAGTCTGGACTAGTCTAGTTTGCAGGGACATGTACCAAAGCCATTTATGAAGGATGCGAGTCACGTGTTCAGGAGAATCCGCGCGAGTCCACTTCGTGGGAGAATCCGCGCGAGTCTGCCATGCAGGGGAGTGAGCGCCAGTCCATTTCACAGGTGAATCTGGACTAGTCTAGTTTGCAGGGACATGTACCAAAGCGATTTATGAAGGATTTGGTATTGGAGTCACCCTCCCCTGAACCAGAGCCAATATGTAAGAAGACTCAAGATGATGCGGAGCCGTCATTGATTGGAACAAAGCTAGGATTACTCTTGCTAACATGGAAAGAAGCAACTCAGTTGAGGGAGTCGGGACTAGAAGCAGAGAATTTTAGCACATCACCAAGAGATCATTCTGACTCTACAAATGGTAGTACAGAGCCAATGAATCCTGATGTGTGCGAGCCTGGAGATGAAGGTATTTGTCAGCCAAATGAAACTTCATCTATCTTACGTATGATCTTCAATTCAGGCCAGAATGAGCGTTGGGGCGATTTTATTATCTCAGAGGTGGAAGACATTTTGTGTAAGATAAGCTTGTCTCAACCGCTGGAACTCATTACTGATTGTCGCGGCGAGGTCTAGAAGTCATTTGAGATCTTGGGACTAGTGATTAGGTCCTATGGATCCGGCCAAGATAGATTTGAAAGGTTTGTTGAAAATGTAAGCAAAACCTTTGAATTGGCGGATACAATTTCCAAGAGCTTGCGTGTTGTTGAGGAGTGTTCCAAAATAGATGTTGAACACCTCCGTGATTTGATACGTAGCCATGAAGAGTGTCATCGTACCAAGGCCATGTTAGACTCGGAATTGTCGGGTCTTAACCAGGAATTTGAGGTTTTGAGGTCCAGCGAAGAGGATGTCATAAAGGCAGAGTGTCAAGCACAACAATTGCGACGAAATTATGAGATCGCAAGGGAACATCTCGAAGAGAGAATTGCCTTCTTGAAAGACTCTGCTGCTCAACAAAACAGGCGGGATGAAGAACTTCAGCAGGCAAGGTTGGAAGCCAAGGAAGACCAGCTTGTAGAATTCGAGCTCCTCAAAAGTTCGCATGAAGCTAAGGAAGAGGAGTTCAAACGGCTAGTCAATTCTTTAAGGACCTTTGGTGAGGCGTAATCATGAGACCGTGTGCGGACTACGCGTTCGTCTCGCCTCGTTGTCTTCCCTTTGCATAGCTATTGCGAAATCATTTTGCCTTCAAGTGTTATTTTTCCTTCCTGTCTTGCTTTGTTATTTCTTTATTACTTCGCTTGGAAGATTTGGTACGATGTAAAAGAATTTGTGTTGAACATCAACTTTTATTATCATGTGTACACGTCTACCAGGAATATGTCTTGGCGGGGCAGGATATTTGAGCCCGCGTATCTTGCTGCCAATATTCTATTTTGGTCTTACCGACTTGTACTTGGTGTATGCTCAACTTATGATACCGTTATTCAATGATAAAGGATTTGTCAAACTAATCTTCTTTACCTATTTACAATCACAAGGGAAAAAAGGGTTAGTTTGAAAATATGGCTGGATCTAGTTTGTCACCAGACTGCCTACGTATCCTGTGAAGGAATCAAGCCAAACGTAGTTCGCCCATTTGATTTTGAAAACTTTTTTTTTTGAAAACTTTTTTTCGTAGCTGGATCTAGTTTTAAAACTAGATTGCCTACGTACCCTATGAAGGGATCAAGCTACACGTAGTTCGCCTGATTGATTCAGGATTTTGTTTTTTTGTGTGGTTGCTGTATCTAGCTTTTGGGGCTAGACTGCCTACGTACCTACTTTCGGGGGATCAAGCCGTCGTAGTTCGGGAGGTTTTGGGCTCTAACTTTTTCCTGGACCGCCCTCCCGGCTTATCAGTCCAGCGAGCTTTAGAAGGCGTAGAACTTTTTCAGTCCCTGTCTGCGTTTGAAAGTTCGTATGAGCCTTTGGTGAAGACTTTGGTGACTACATATGGACCTTCCCATTTGGGCTCAAACTTTCCCTTTGACTTCCTGGTGACGATGATGGGCCTTCGGATTGTCAAGACCAAGTCGCCTATTTTGAATGACCTGAACTTAACTCTCTTGTTGAAAGCCCCTGCAATTTGAGCTTGGTAGATCTCGAGTCTTTGTTGCACTGTAAGTCTCTTCTCATCGAGGGCTTCAAGCTCTGCAAGCCTGATTTGTGTGTTTTCATCTGGATTTGTTAACCTTGTAGCTATCCTTAAAGAAGGCAATTGGACTTCTAATGGCAGCACTACTTCAGATCTGTAAACTAGGTTGAATGGAGTACAACCGGTTGCTGTGCGAACAGTGATCCGATATGCCCACAATACCTCGGGGAGGCGATCATGCCAGTCTCTCTTGTTTGTTGAGACCAGCTTCTTTAGGATGTTACAAAGTACCTTATTGAAGGCCTCTGCCTGGCCATTAGCTGTCGGGTTATAGCTGGATGAAAATGCATGTTGAATCTTATACTTTTCACACATTGTCACCATGGCTCTGCACTTGAAGTATGTGGCATTGTCAGATATTATTTTGGAGGGAACTCCGAAGCGATAGATGATGTGAGTCTTGATGAATTTTTCCACATCTTCTGCTTTTACCGCTTTGAGAGGAATCGCCCCGGTCCATTTAGAAAAGTAGTCTGTTGCAGCCAATATATATTGATGCAGGCGTGAGGACTTAGGAGCTATGATCCCTACAACGTCCAACCCCCATGTTTCGAAGGGGTATGAGAGAGACGTGGGATGAAGAGGTAATGGAGGCCAGTGTATAAAATCCCCATGTAGCTAGTAGGCCTTGCATGACCGTGCATAATTTACTGAGTCTTGTACCATCGAAGGCCAGTAATAGTCTATTATCTTTAGCTGGGCTGCTAATTTTGGACCAGCCTGGTGGGCTCCGCATATTCCAGCATGGGCTTCTTTAAGAGCTTCTGCTCCCTCTTCTTTTGAGAGACACCTTAAGAGTATCCCATCGAAGGACATCTTGTACAAAGTGTCACCAAGGTATGTGTATCGAGGTGCAGTCCGCCTGACATAGACTCTTTTCTTTGGATCCGTAGGTAGCATGCCTGACTGACAATACTTGATCATGTCCATTCGCCAATCAGATTCTTCGACTTCGAACACGGAGACCACATGTACTTCGTTGACGCCCTCCATTTGCTCAAGTAGCGAAGGCAGCAATCGTCGTTCCCCAACCGTAATCTGGATGTCTCTTTCGTCAGGTTGGATTAAAGAAGCTGCCAGGTTAGCCAATGCATCTGCTTTGTCATTCTCTGATCTGGGAATGTGGCTAACATTTATGTTTTGAAATTTTCCCATGAGGTACTTGACCCGTTGGTGGTATGGGACTAGGTTCTCGTTCTTAACCGCATATTCGTCATTCACTTGTCTGACGATTAATTGAGAGTCACCGAATACTTGTAAGGAGTCAATCCTCATCTCCAAGGCGATCTCGAGGCCAATCATGAGTGCTTCGTATTTTGCAACATTATTTGAACATAAAGCCATTAGAAAGAATGAGTAGGGGATTATACCGCCAAAAGGCGTGATGAACACGACGCCAGCTCCAGCTGCTTGTTTTCTAGCTGCCCCGTCGAAGTACAACTGCCATGGGGGAGTCTCGGCTGAGAAGACATTTTCATCAGGCAAGTCTTTGGGTAACTCATGGTTATCTGGTACTGGGTGTGCCGCCAAGAAGTCTACAAGTGCTTTCCCCTTTATTGCTTTTTGGGGTACATACTTTATTTCGAACTCTGAGAGTATCAAAGACCATTTAGCAAGTCTTCCCGAAGGCATAGGCTTTGTCATCAAATACTTCAAAGGATCGGCTCTAGATATCAATGTGACACTATGAGCGAGCATGTAATGCCATAACTTCTGAAAGGCGAAGACTAAAGCCAAGCAAATCTTCTCTATTGATGTATAATTGTGTTCAGCTCCTACCAGTGTCCGACTTATGTAGTAGAGAGCGTTTTCTTTCCCCTGATCATTGTTTTGTGCCAGCAATGCCCCCAAGGAGTGATCAAGAGCTGCTATGTAGAGGATCAAAGGTTTCCCTTTTATAGGCGCCATTAGGACCGGTGGGTTGAGCAAGTATCGCTTGATACTGTCGAATGCATCTTGACACGTTTGGTCCCAAATAAAAGGTACGTCTTTCTTCATCAGTCTAGAAAATGGCTGGCACCTTCCAGAAAGATTTGATATAAACCTTCTTATGTAGGCGAGTTTGCCTTCCAATCCTCTTAACTCTCGAAGATTTTTTGGTGATGGCATTTCCCTTATTGCCGTGATTTTGGTAGGGTCGACCTCGATTCCTCGGTATCTAACTACAAAGCCGAGGAATTTTCCAGACGTGACCCCAAAGGCACATTTTAAAGGGTTCATCTTCAGTTGGTATCTCCGAAGCCTTTCGAAGACTCTTCTCAGGTCAGCTAGATGGTGTGGCCTTTTTCTTGTTTTGACCACCAAGTCATCGACATAGCATTCAACGGTGTTGTGAAGCATATCGTTGAAGACGTGAGTCATTGCTCTCTGATAAGTTGCACCTGCATTTTTCAAGCCGAATGGCATTACTGTGTAGCAGTATACTCCTTTTGGTGTACGAAATGTTGTAAGCTCCTCGTCCTCGGGTGCCATCTTAATTTTATTGTAACCTGAGAAACCGTCCATGAAAGACAAAGCGCCGTATCCTGTTGTGGCGTCCACCAATAACTCCGTGATTGGAAGCGGGAACTCATCTTTTGGACAAGCATCATTGAGGTCCCTATAGTCAACACAGATACGAATTTGCCTGTTCTTTTTCTTAACGGGTACAATGCTGGCGAGCCATGTGGGGTATTTAACTTCTCGAATGAAACCGACGTTGATGAATTTGTCGACTTCATATTCGATTTGAACAGCAAGCTTTGAGCGGAAGCGTCGAGGAGCTTGTTTCACCCATGTTTTTTCCTTTGAAACGGCAAGCTTGTGGACAGCTAAACTGGGGTCCAAGCCAAGCATGTCTTGATAGCCCCATGCAAACACGTCCTTGTATTCTTCTAGAAGATTCTTGTAGTCTTGAAATTCTTCTGGAGTCAAAAGAGCGCTTACAAATATAGGTTTTGGGTCTTCATTGGTGCCTAAATTTATCTCTTGGAGCTCATCAACTGTCGCTTGTCCTCCGTCTTCTATCTGAGGCGGGGCAGGTTGGGCATTATCGATGAATTCGTATTCTTCGTCCTCATCTAGATCTTCGGTGGAAGTGTAGTATGTTGATGCAAATCCTTCTTTGCTCTCATCTACTTGTTTAGCCATGAGCACCCTTTGTCGTTTGAGCCTCCACTTTTTGTTCTTTTGTGATTTGGGATGAATTTCGCCCAATCACTGAAACACAGAAACTCAAGGTTGGGGATCTTTTGTAAGGCGTCGAAAAACAGACAGACGAGGCCGACTTTCTTGTGTCATGTCTTCATCACGGAACATCGTTTTGTCAAGATCCGTAAAGACACCTGTGTCGGAGGGATCTGTGTCAGGAACTTCTATCTTAAGTATGCCGTTTACCTGCTTAACCGTGACCTTTAGGGGTATGGCTTTTGGGGCCGCATTTCTACTCCCAAGGTTGATTTTTAGAGGGGCCGGTGTTTGCTTCTGCTTTCTGCTTTTAAAGGAAACAAACCGTTTATACCTACTATGCCCATTGTCGAGTGTTATAGAGATCAAAATACTGCTCTTTGGAATAGACTGGTCAATTTTACGAAGAGGTCGCGCATAGCTCGTCATGAGTGTCTCCATTATGTCCTTGATGGGCGTGATTGCCTTTTGCCTGGGTTCTCGCTGGTCTTTTTTCACATATCTGAAGACCATCTTTGGCTTCGAAACTTCTGGGCTTGGAGCATTTTCATTTGATGACAATGTTTGGGGAGCTACTTTGACTCGGGGCTTTAATGGCCTCGGCACTTCCTGCTTCTTCACTTCTAGCACGGGTCTGGGAGCTTCTTTTACGGTAGGGCCATCCGATGGCTTGTAGAATTTAGCGTCAGAATAATTTACCTCTTTGCCTTTGAAAGGATCTGTGTCTGCTATGACCGTTTTGACCTCTCCATTTTCTAACCACTTAAAGCATTGGTGTAGTGTGGAAGGGAAGATACCATAATTATGGAGCCATGGGCGCCCTAACAATACATTGTAAGAGGTAGGAGCATCAATCACGTGAAACAGGGTTGTTGAGAGCAGTTCTCTGATCTCCATTTGTAGGGCGATTGTGCCCATTGCTTTTTGACCAGCTTGGTTAAAACCTTGGATGGTGAGCATGGACGGGGTGAGCTGCTTAGCGTTCATTCCCATGATATGCAGCATTTTGAGAGGTAACAGGTTCACAGCCGAGCCACAGTCGAGTAATATTCTATTGATCGTCATATTACCCACAAGTCCTGTGACGTAGAGAGGTCTGTTATGGTGTACTCCTTTTAAAAGCAAATTTTTCTCTAAGAACGAAATGCAATTCCTGCAATGAGGACAGACTCTTGTAGTAGCTGTATTGACTTCGACAACGTCTTCTTTATGCAATTCTGGGCTTAGCAATGCCTCAATCAATGCTTCTCTTAACTCCCTTGCATACCCAAGACGTCATACACACTTGAAGATGAGGGGATACGTTTCAGGTGTGATAGCACATCGTATTTGCTCTTTTGAGGAGGCTCTTTTGATGCAGCTTTTGTCATGTTAGTGACCTTCTTTGTATCATCTTTGACCCTATACTTCGTGGACTGTGATTCATCCTTCTTTTGAGTTGGTGGTGGAAGTACCAAGCTAGAGCGTATCTGGACTTCTTGTACACTTTCAACCTCTGTATCTGAGTTGGGAGGCGAGATGGTATTAATGGTTACCATGCAGCATTGAAGCGTGTCGCCTTCTTCCTTGGTTTCATGAGTGCGGACTCCACCTGTGTGCGGGCTGCGCGTCTGTGCGGACTCCGCATCTTTCTCAAAGAATTATTTCGGTAAGAATTCTGCAAGGGTGACTGGAGTTCTCGGCGGCTGCTTGTATCCCTCCGTGTCTTGGACTTGAATTTTCCTTGCGGATCTCCCTTTCTTCTTATTCTTTAAGAATGTCCTCCGCCGGTATTTGTTTGAGGAAGGCGGAAGGGTGTTTACAGTAGAGGGGCGAAGTCGCCTTGTCTTGTTCTCTACTATGCTCCATTCTTCATTTGAATCTTCCAACCCGTCAGATTCTTCCCATACATCGAAGCTTGGTGCTGACATGAGCTCGTATAAGGATGGAATATTAGGGTTTCCAGGGCGAAGCATGTATGGATGTGCCTCGTCTGTAGAGAGGCGAAGTTGCCTTGTATTGCTCTCTACTATGCTCCCTTCTTCATCTGAACTTTCCAACCCGTCAGAATCCTCCCATATATCGAAGCTTGGTGCTGTCATGAGCTCGTATAAGGACGAAATGTTAGGGTTTCTAGGGCGAGGCATGTCTGGATGTGCTTCGACAATTGTGACCTCGCCATCGACCTTGAAGGCAACCGATATAGTACCATCTGGTCTAGATGAACCAGTTGTTGTTACATTTGTGGTTGTCGTCACGATCTCATTTTTGTTGATCATATCTTGGATTTTGTCCTTAAGAACATAGCAATCCTTCAATGTATGACCGACTAGGCGGTGGTACAAACATTATTTTGGATCGTTGGTTTTGTTCATTTCGGCAGGTTGTTTTGATTCAGGAAGCTTGATACTTTCTGATGCAATGAGTTCATCGAAAACCGCCTAAACATCCTCATCATCAAATGAATAAGTGGCATTTTTCTTTTCATTTAGTGTAAGCTTGCGAGGTCGATCACTCTGCACCCTATTGTTGTCATTTTTGTTTTTGACACTGTCATTTTTCCTTTGGTTATTTTGGAAAGTGTCGTTTTTCCTTTCATTCCTGATGAATGTCCCCATTGTCTCTCCTTTCTTGACGACCGTCTTCTTGGAATCGCTCTTTTTATCTGCAACTTGAATTTTTACAGATGACTTTTGGCGAGCAACTTGCCTTTCCACATTGCTTGCCTTTGAGACCAGAGCATCGAAAGTTTGAGGCTCTGCTGTACCCACGTACGTTGCTATCTCTGGGAGGAGGTTATTAGCACACATTTGAACAGCGGAGGTCTCGGATAACTTGTCAGGACATTGGAGGTTGAGACTTCTCCACCTTATGATGAATTCAGTGGAGCTTTCTCCAACTCTTTGTCTTGTGTCTGCCAAGTCAATGATGGAGACTTTCTTCTTAAAGCTGACGAATTGTGCCAAAAACGCTCTTTGCATATCATCCCATGTCTGAATGGAACCCGGCTCTAGCTGGGTGTACCATGTAAATGCAGCACCTTTGAGGGATTGCACAAACTGTCTGACCAAGAAGGCGTCAACTTGTGATGTCTCACCGCAAGCCGAATAGAAGTGAGCCAAATGCCCTCGAGGGGAGCTATTTATTCCATCAAACTTGTCAAAGGTTGGCCTTTGATATCCCATGGGGAAAAGTATCGCGTCATAGTGATCTGGATATGGTTTGCGGTATCCAAGGACCGGTGTCGATAGAGACAATTGGAAGTCTCTGATCCCTTCAGCGATCATGTTTCTAATCCCTTCGGGCGAGAGTGAATTCTCGTTATCCTTGATGAATGAAGGTTCAGGACGCCTAGTTTCCATGAGTGCAGCACATTTTGCTACAAGCTCAGCAACCTCAGCATATTTTTCAGCCATTCTCCTTCTTGACTCGCTTTCGATATCTGCTATCCTCTTGGCTTCGATTTCTCTTTCCTCTTGCCCTTGTAGAGCATCACGTTCAAGTTGAGCTAATTTCTTTGTTAGCTCCTCCATCTGTTGTTTTAACTGCTATTCTGGCCTTGATGAGCTTGCCATGAGAACATGAACATTGCTAGAATCGGAGTCACAGCTCTCGCTACACCTAGCGACAGACGCGTGAAAAGGTCCTTCTGCTAGAGCCGAAGTCTCATATAAGGGATTTCCCGTCCATGAGACAAATGAAGGATCATCTCTTAGAGAAGAATACCCTCCTTTTGGCGTAGCACTTGCTGATGATAATTCGAGCATCCTCTTTCTAGCCATATTGCGAGTAATCGGCCCTGTGTAGGAATCAACTCCATAAACAGGGTACTCTTTTGCCTTGGACCCGTTGGCCTTGCTGGTCCTGTTGGTGCATCAAGAGCCTTTGAGATTTCCTCGGCCAACTTCTTTGGGTCGTGTTCTTGACTAGCCGTTGTTGACTGTGAGGATGTCATGGAGCTTTGTGAGCCTTGGAGGGGGGGATCGAGGCTCATGTTCATCCCCTCCCTTGGTGGAAGTCACCATCACGGTCTCCACATTTGGAAGATTGACATGTATGGTGCCTACCATAATATGGCTTGGTAGGAAGGTCTTCACTTCCTCTTTAGCTGGCTTTGATTGAGCCATTTCTACCAGAATGGCTTCCATTGCGTCAGCTTAGACGTTTCTCTTCCTTTGAGCTCTTGCAGCTCGCTTCCTCCGATTTCTCAAAGCATTCTTGGAGGCTGCTTTGAAAGTCTAAGTCTTCCCGCTACTCATGCCTAGCTTGTCTTTTTTTGCTTCAAGCTTTGGTTTTACACAAGTGACAGGAACGTGGCCGATCACGAATGTCATGCGATGACCAATTCGAGCTTGTGGAAGAAAACAGTTACTTGTGGTGCCATTGTTTTGTTTTTCCTGAAACACACACAACAAGTTAGTGACTCTATAAAAGAGATGAAAAGGAAAATGGATCCCCAGCAGAGTCGCCAAAAACTATGTTGGGCAAAAATTGTAAATAACATATATACCCAACATAACTTCACCCTATTTTATCGGCTAAGATAGAATAGAGAGGTACACACATATACACACTCACATATACTCTCTCTTTCATTCCTCTACCCGTACAAGTGCTGAAAGCTAACTTAAGCATCAGAGAGTCAAAGACTGAGAGTCAAAGCTATCATTTGTGCAGGTACCGAGTGAAAGACGCCAAGAATTCTACTTCGTTCTGCCCCACGACCACTTCCCGCTTCGGGACGAAACAGGTAGAAACAATTGGCGCTAGAAGGAGGGGCCCTATCTTGTGGAACTCCCACTTGCCTCAGCACTCGGCACCATGGTGGAGATCATTGATGACCCTGTGGACCCTGGCACTCAAGTGGAACTTAAACCCAACACATCCCTTCCCCAAACCAGCAGACCAGCCCAAATGATCTACTAGAGACACAGAGGAACTACTGTACAAATTTTCAGGGGATCCGGAGATCGTTTGATACGAAAATAAAATAAAATAAAACAGAGAACAGAAGAGTGACGAAAATCCTAAACTAAAACAAAAAAAACAAAAACCTAAGCTACTATATACATGTGATCGTCTCTTTGCACACAAGAAAACACTAAATCAGATTCATATAATCAAGTAGCTATGTAATTTCAACCCTAACAACCTAAATCATGCATATGGAGAAACGAATCAAATTCCATGTTTCAAGTAATTTACCGACGCGGACTTAACTACTTAAAACCCTTCTAACCTCTCATAGATATGTACCGACGCGGACTTCATATCCAAAATAGATTAAAGGACGAACTTGAACATGTTAGAATGTAATTCACCGACGCGGACTTCAAAGACATCCTAGCATGCAACCTATAACTCCTTACCATTCTAGTTCATGTTTACCGACGCGGACTTAACACTTACAATGGCACATATTGATTAAGAACAAGTCATAAGTTGTCAATCACACATATAAACATAATTTAGATCATCAAAGCATCATGAATTACACCAACAACTCAAGTGTACAGATCTGATTTTCATGATTATAAGAACAAACTCAATCAAAAATCCAACTCATGAACACAAACGAATAAGAGAGATGGAAACAAACTAAAGTAATTGAATAGATAATAAAAGAAAACATGAGGTCTGAGTTTAGATTACACTTTGAGTATTGAAACAAGGAACTACGCCGAGAATTACAGAGGAGAAGGCACGGCAAGAGAAATCCTAAAACTAGGGTTTGTGTTTGGAGAAGAATTTCTGAAGGAGATGAAAGACGTTATTTTTCTGTGGCAAAAAGCGACCCCTTCACGTCGCCAACTCCTCATACATATAGAGAACATATGAACAGCTGCTATTAGGGTTAGAGAACCTTTAATTTTCGTCCATGGGCTCGCCGTTGTGGTCTGGGCCTTGAAATTGAAGTTCCGGTCCAAATCAGAAATTCGGGCAGGACTGACCTTTGGTCACACTACCAGAAATTTCACTTTGGGCGACGAAAAAAAATCGTCGCCCTGTTAACAAATTTCGTCGGCCAAGAACTTGGGCGACGACAGGTCGTCGGCCAAGACGTCGTCGCCAGAAGTGCGTCGGCCAAGAACTTGGGCGACGAAAATTCATTCCGTCGTCGCCTAAGAGTAATTCTTAGGCGACGATACTAATTTCGTCGCCTAAAATATACTTCTCGTCGCCCAAAAATATTCGTCGCCCAAGATTTAACACCTTAGCCGACGAAAAATTGTTTCGTCGCTTAAGATGTTATAACCTGGGGCGACGAAATTTTTTTTCGTCGGCCAAGAAGTCGTCGCCAGAAGTGAGTCGGCCAAGAACTTGGGCGACGATACTTTTTTTTTCGTCGTCTTATATGGTAAGTCCTTGCCCGACGATTTAGCAATTTCGTCGCCTAAGATATATTTAAATTTTTTTTTAAAATATTTAAATAATTTTTTTAAATATATAAATAATGTTTTTTTAATTTTTGCTGAAATTTTTTTTTTTGACATTTTTTTAAATTTTTCTAGTACTAAAATTTAATTAAAAATAACACAAATTTATAAATTTATAAATAATTTATTACAAAAATTCAGTTCATCTGCCTACGGAATATCTCGAAATCTAACTCATCATTCTCGTTCGGAGGGTCCTGAGGTGGCTGCTGGTCAGGCTGAGGAGGCTGGGGCCACTGAGGTAATGGTATAGGCGTAGGCATGGGCGGAATATCAAGTCCGGCCGCATGTGCAGCGATGCAGGCAGTCATCCACTGTCCCATAGCCGCCTGGTTGGCATTGGTGACTTCATTCACCCGCTCCATATGCGCAGCCACCGCCATGTCCCTCGCTCTTTGGGCTTCCAGCTCAGACTGTAGACATTCGAACTGATCATGTAGCCGACTGTTACTGCTTGAGGCTCCGGCGGCTCCCTTGCGCTGAAATCCTGGCGTCGTCTTCAGGATCCCCTTTCCAGCGCCTCCCATACCCCGGCAGTAGTAGGTGTTGGAACGCTGCGCGAAGGGTTGTTTGAGGTACCGTCCGAGGAATATTGGCTCCTCGCACCCGAACGTTATCCAGAAGTTCTCCTCATGCCCATCCTGTTTAAAATAACCATAAATTTATTAAAAATATTTTACCGTCTTATAATTAATTTAACAAAAAATAACCATAAATTTCGAAAAATTTATCAACAATAATAACACAAACAAAAATTAATAGTTATTATAAGATTTATTATTTTTTTAATTCACATAACAAATTATTTACATTAATTCGCAATTATTAAATAACAAAAATTAATTTACGAATATTTACATCCTTACTAAAAAATAATCCATTATTTTTTACAAAATTTCCACAATATATTTACAATTATAATTTATATTATTTAATTATTTAATCAAAAATTATTTAATCATTTACAATATATTTACAAATTATTTCCACAAATCCTAAACCTTAAACCCTAAACCGTAAACCCTAATATTTTACAATTATCATTTACATCACAATTTACCATAATTTACCCTAAAATCCTACCATAATTTACACAAATTTACCATAATTTATCATTAATTTCCTAAATTACAACAACAACAATAATTTCACCAACAATTTCACAACACAACAATAATTTCACCAACAATTTCAAATAATTTGAAACAATTTCACAATTTCAAACAATTTCAAACAATAATTTCAAACAATTTCAACAATTTCAACAATTTCAAACAATTTCAACAATTTCAAACAACAATAACAACAATTAAAATTTTCATCAACATAACCAATTTAGGGTTATACCTTAAACCGTGGGTCGGGGTCGGGGTCGGGGCCGGGGTCAGGGTCGGCTTCGGGTTGCGGGGTCGGGGTCGGAGAGAGGGAGAGAGAGAGGGCTTCGGTGGATTTTCGGAGAGAGAGAGAGAGAGAGAGGGCGGCTTGGATTTGTGTTTTTGCAGCTCGAATGGTTAGGGTTCCGAATTTTTGCCTTTTATATTGGAGTTCTTGGGCGACGATTTTTTTTCCTTGGGCGACGATTTTTTTTTTTCGTCGGCCAAGTTTTCTCTTAGGCGACGAAAAAAAATCGTCGCCCGGTTTTTTTTGTTTCGTCGCCCAAGACCCATTTTCTGGTAGTGTCACTCAAACGGTCATAACATGGTCACCAAAATAGCTATTGACGATCCGCGAAAAGTTCTGAAAACTAGACTCTTCTAGCTTTCTGCTGATATAAAGTTGGATCATTGTGAGCTGATCACACTTCTCTGTCGAAGTTGACTGACTATTTCTGGCAGATTTTCTGATTTCTTTCCTTGCGCCATATGGATTCCTTCTCCTTCAAGATTTCTCCTCTTTTGTGCTCCTCAGCTTTATTTGTGACCTAGAAACACAAACTAAGTTAAAATCAATATTGTTAAAGGAATTACATAACTAAATAGGGTCGGAAATACATTAAGAACGTTGCATAAAATGCATATATCACCTACTCCGCCGGCAGTCGTACTCCGGCGACCTCCAGAGCTTCCTAAATTTTAAGACAATAATCCTCTCAATCCGCACAACAACTTCCTTAACGCACACAATCCAATATTAAGCTTAGCTAGGAAAACCGGACCAAAATAGGGAAATGAGCCCTAGAACTTCAATTATACATTTCTTCTTACCAAGATCGAATTGAGTCTATTCCTTTTAAGGATTACTAACTTTGATGAGAGCTACAAGATGAGAAAATTTTTACGAGCTATGATGGCTGGAGAAGCAATTTTCGGTGACGGGGCAGTCGGGCTGCTAGAAGCGGTTTCCTCCCACTGAGTGGGGTCCCGCGTACGGTCACCGGCCCAAGAAGAGAGAGGGAGCGGAGGGGGTCCGAACGGGACCGGTCCAGCGGTCTCTGGTGACCGGACAGCGGCCGACGGGCGGCTGGAAATTCTGGCAGGGGAGAGAACTTGGGAAAAAATCGGGAGGAAGAAGGGTTTTGTAGATGGGACTCTCAAAAGACCAACTCACAACCCTAATGAACAACAACAATGGGATCATTGTAACATCCTTGACAAGACTTGGCTGCTTGGAGCCGTATCAAAAGAGATCTCACGTAGTCTCATCCATTGCAAGGATGCAAGAGGTATGTGGCTTGAACTGAAGGAGAGATTTTCTCATACTAACACAGTTCAGTTGTTTAATATAGATAATATTGTCTATGAGTGTGAACAAGAAGCAGGCACTGTTACATCCTTTTTCACGAAACTCAAAAGTCTTTGGGATGAAAGGGATGCAATTTGTGGAATTCCTCCTTGCACTTGCAATGCAGCGACCGAGATTGAGACTTATATGGAGACACATAAGACAATGAAGTTCTTGATGGGGCTCAATGATGATTATGCCACAATCCGGAGCAATATCATTGGAATGGATCCTTTACCTACTGTGAACAAAGCATGTGCCATGGCACTACATCATGAGAAACAAGCAGAGGCTTCTAGTGGAAAGGTTGTTGTGCAAAGAGAGGCGTATGCGTTTGCAGTCAAGAAATTTGGTCGAGTTTCTAATGCTGCAAAAGGAGAAATCAATCATAGCACTAACTGCAGGGCACATCTAAAGTGTACCTACTGCAATGGCAAAGGTCACACTTATGACTATTGCCGTAAGAGAAGAAATTTAACGGAAGGAGGACAAGGAAGCTCAAGAGCCAACCATGCAACTTTGTCAAATGAAGGCAAGGATGATGTGACTAAGTTTTCATTGTCACAAAGTGAATGTCAGTAGATGATGGGGCTTCTGAGCAAAATCAAAACAACAGCTGCTAATAACAATGATGGTTATCAGTTGCTAGAGATGTTGAACACGAGCAAGCAGCTCATTGTCAATCTTGTTGGTAATGTCCCTAACTATGAGGAATTTGCTGGTAAAGTATTTGCCCTCTCACGAGACAACAAAGATATACCATGGATCCTAGACAGTGGGGCTAGTGATCATATAGTTTGTGACTCAGCCTTCCTAACATCATTACAGCCTGTGCACAATCGTAGAGTAAAATTACCTGATGGAAATTCAACACTTGTTTCTCATATTGGATCAGTGTCATTTTCTCCACATTTTGTCCTTCACAATGTGCTTTTGTGTCCCATTATTCTATCTAAATTTCATCTCCATCAGCAAACTTGCATTCGATTCCTTTTACATCACCATATTTCTCAAAGATGTTTGTTTAATATAGGACCTTCGATCCAGGAAGTTAATTGAGACAGGAACTGAAAGAGAGGGACTCTACTGCCTCAATTTGCCAAGGAAAGGAACATGCAATGTAGTCAGTACCAAAATACAAGATCCATGGCATCAAAGGCTCAGACATCCATCCGGCAAAGTATCTTCTTTATTTCCCTTTCTGAAAAATAAAGCTTGCGATGCAAGTAATTGTTCCATTTGCCCTTTAGCTAAACTCACTAGGAAACCCTTTCCATTGAGTATTTCCTCTAGCAATTCATGTTTTGATTTAATTCATGTGGACATATGGGGTGGCTATCACATTCCATCTCTCTATGGAGCACAATATTTCTTAAGTATAGTTGATGATCATTCAAGGTGCACTTGGGTTTACCTTATGCAACACAAGTCCGAGGCATGAGCCCTACTCATTCATTTTATCAACTTAGTTGACAATCTGTTTGGCCAAAGAGTGAAAGTTGTTAGAAGTGACAATGGCCCAGAATTCAATTGCGTAGAATTTTATTCATCCAAAGGCATTGTGCATCAGACTAGTTGCGTCAACACACCACAACAAAATGGTGTTGCTGAGCGCAAACACAGACATTTGCTAAATGTTGCCTGTGCTCTTCTCTTCCAAACACACCTACCTAAGGAATTCTGGGGGATGCCATACTCACTGCTTCTTACCTAATAAACAGAACACCAACACCACTTTTGCAAGGGAAAACACCTTTTGAAAAACTTTTCTACAAACCACCCAATTACTCTCATTTGCGTGTTTTTGGATGTCGTTGTTTTTTGTTTCCACTCATCCACTCCGACCTAGAAAATTTGATCCACGCTCTACTGAGTGTATCTTTCTTGGCTACCCTCATGGTCAAAAGGGATACAAGGTCTATAGCTTGGAGGACAAGAAAGTGTTGGTGTCACGAGATGTCATTTTCTTTGAAACCAAGTTTCCTTATCAAACTGGTATCTTCACATCTTTGATTCCTACTATTTCTCCATCCCACAGTAATTTCTTTCCTTCTTTATCTTAATCACCTCACATTGATGAATATCAAATCTCCCCAAATCACTGATTCAACCATTCAATCTCATCCCACTTCTTCCACTGATCTCACTACTATCACTCCTCAATCTCATCCCCCTTCTTCCGCTGATACCACTACTATCACTCCTCACTCACACCCTTCTCAATCTCTCACTGATCTACCACCTGGTCATTCTACACAAAACACATCATCACCAAACTTACCTGTGCCACCAAATACGACATCACCATCTATCACATCCCGGTTCTTAAGTCAATTCGCAGTTATTTACTACTGGATTACTTTGACATTTTACTGTTTTAAGTAATCGTTTATTATTTAAGACTCCAAAGTTGACTTTCTCTTCCGTTTGGAATTCGGGAAAACTTCCTTCATGAAAGTCGTAGAGGATGTTAAACGGGGTTTGTGGACACGCGGCATGCTTAAAACGGAGTTCGTATGAAGAAGTTATGGTCTAAAAAAGGGAAGTTACTATCTCGGTAAATGATATATATATATATAAAAGAGAAACTTTTGTAAAAAAAAGGAAAAAAAAAAAAGAAGAAGGGTCGAGAATCTGGTGGAGAAAGGAGGAGATTAAAAGGAGGAAAGGAAGGTTCGGGAAAGGGGGGAAGAAAATAAATCAGTTCAGACCCAGACCGGGTCATCCCCGACCCGAACAGAGTCAGCGGGTCAACCCGACTGCCTCTCCGTCCTCCGGCGACGGCGAGGAGAAAGAAAGGTGGCGATGGCTTTGTCTCGATGTCCTAGTCTTCTCCATGGTATTTATTTTCAGAGTTGAAGTCCGGTGAAGAAGAATCGAAGAAGAAGAAGAAAGGCTGGGTTCGCTGGCCGACTTTTGGATTTCGATCATGGCGGCGAGCGTGAATGGTACTGGTAGCTTCTTCTCGCCATCCTCGTTCTATTGGTGGTCTCGAAATCTTCAGAGGAGCCTTCATGAGTGAGAATCAATTAATTGAAGCTCCGAGAGTTTTCCGGTGAGGGTTCGATGCTTTCCGGCCACCGTCGATGGAAAGTGAGGTACCAATCTTCATCTACTCGTCGAGCTCTACCTCTTTGTATAATTAAATTCAAGTTTGGTTGAGTTTTGAAGAATTTGGATTTTGGCCAATGTAACCACCGTGAGTGGCCACTGTACACGGCTTCGGTGGCGGTTGTTTTGGTAGCTTTTAGCTTTTGAATTAGTATATGGAATTGATGGAGTGATTTGAGAAGCTTGATTTTGATATTGGTAGAGTTTTGAGGAATTTTGGGATATTGGACAGTGTGTGCAGCAGCTGTGTTCGGCGGTGGAGTTGGCGGTGGTGCTGCCTCTCTTTGGGCAGTTTTTCATGCTTATTAAATTGCTAAAAATGAGAGAAACCCATTGGTGGAAAGTTAGCAATTTTTGGAGTAATGTAGGTTAGGTTTTGGATTTTCCGAAGACTAGCGATATTAATAGTTAAAATTGATAACCGGGTATAGGAATATTACTGTTAGACAGTTGTTGGATTGTGCTTATGCCTTGAAGTGGATATTGGAGTGTTATGTATGGATTTGGGATTGGTGTTAGTTGAAATGGGTGTCCATAGTATATCTAATGGGTGTCCATAGTAAATCTAGTTAGTATGTTTACCTTGGGTTCAAGGTGAAAGAATGCATGTTTGATGATTTGCATAAGTATGGTTTGATTTTGGACTTATGGTGGTAAATGTGATGTGGTTAGAGAAGGGTAGAGAAGTAGACTAAAAAGGATGAACTACGAGTGGCTTGATCCCTTTAAAAAAAAAAGGGTACGTAGGCAGCCCGATCAAGTTTTGGGTGCAGCCACAAATTAACAAAATAAATTTAGGTTCCAAACGCAGTAAAACTGCGTTGTTGTTTTGTTTGAGTATGAGATCCTATCTCATTTTTCGATTTCAGGATTTTCTCTATGAGTTATGGATTTGAGGTATGTTACTGAATTGCATATTATTTGAGTTTTGGTGATTTTTCTTCCAGGTAGGGTTACTCATTTTCAAGAGAAGTTATGCCAAAATTTTGGTAGAATTTCCCTTGAGGTGGGTCCCGCAGGGTTTATTCCGGATTTCAAGGGGAAATCCGGGGTAGGTCCTGACAGTTGGTATCAGAGCATTAGGTTGTCCGATTCCTGTCTTCTTATATCACTACCACATGTACTTAGTAAAACTTAGTGTCATGAGGGTGATGGTCTGACCGCGGCGGATCCATTAGCTTATGAGTGAATGCTAAGTGTTTATTGAGTATGTGGGGTAGTGGTCTGGTTCTTGTTTGTTGTGCTAAATATTTTATACTCAGGTAATATGCCTCCTCGCCGAGCACCTATGCAGAATCCTCCAAGTGAGGAAGATGAGAACGTACTGAGTGATTGGACTACTGCCATGGAGCAGTTCTTTCAGCGTTTTAGCACCAGTATGGTTCCTGAGATTAATTATGATAGAGCCTACAAGAATGGTGCTAGAGTGTTTAGCCATGCTGTTGAGCTTTTTGATGCTTAGAATTGGGTAGAGGCTATCGAGAAAATGTTTATTCAGGTAAGATGCCCTGAGGATTGGAAAGTGAGTTTGGCTACCCAGTTTTTGGAGAAGGAAGCGTGGCATGGGTGGCTTGATTTGAGTAGAGGCCGTGAGGAGGATTATTCAGTAGAGGCTTCGAGTCGTCGACAGGCTTAGCCGAGCACTGTGAGTGGACCTTTGATTTAATCCCATGCATGCACTAAAGTTAATTAATTTTGATGGTATTTTAGAAATTCAGTATTTTCTTGGGATTTGTGAGTTCCCACCGTTATTTGGGGAACTCTCTTGCTCATTTCATTTGACATGTGGGACATGTCAATAGGTCTTTTTATTTGGAATTCAATTGCACCCTAAAAGGGTTGACTGATATTATTTATTGTTAGTTTGGCGTGAGACGTCCTAATATTTATTAAGCGGTCCTCATCATATGTGAGTAGAGCGTTTAGAGTGAGAAGTTATTATAATCCCACCAGCGGTCCTTATCATATGTGAGTTGAGCGCTTGGCGTGAGACGCCATTATATTTTATTTAGCGGTCCTCATCATATGAGAGTTGAGCGCTTGGCGTGGGACGCCATTATATTTTATTTAGCGGTCCTCATCATATGAGAGTTGAGCGTTTGGCGTGGAACGCCATTATATTTTATTTAGCGGTCCTCATCATATGTGAGTTGAGCGCTTGGCGTGGGAGGCCATTATATTTTATTTAGCGGTCCTCATCATATGAGAGTTGAGCGCTTGGCGTGGGACGCCATTATATTTATTTAGCGGTCCTCATCATATGAGAGTTGAGCGCTTGACGTGGGACGTCATTATATTTATTAAGCGGTCCTCATCATATGTGAGTTGAGCGCTTGGCGTGGGACGCCATTATAGCCTAGGAGGCAACTGATCGGTATATGTATATATTATTGGTAGCTAGCCATTATTTAGCGGTTCTCATCATATGAGAGTTGAGCGCTTGGCGTGGGACGCCATTATATCTATTAAGCGGTCCTCATCATATGTGAGTTGAGCACTTGGCGTGGGACTCTATTATAGCCTGAGAGGCTTATAGTTTTGGTGAAATATTTTTTTTTCCTATTTATTGTGATCTATTGAGAACCAATGGGATTGGTCGTTATTTTGGTTTATAAGTATTTGCGAGAAGAGTTCCAAGAATGACGTGCATAAATATTTTTTTTCTAATTGGAAATTATGTGAGAGAAATATAGCCCAGCGATGATTTTTCTTAACATTATGCGTAATGGCGGGGCCGTTACTTGAAAATTCTTGTTCCTCGACTTGAGTTGATACTTAGTCGCTATTATGCATGATAAAACGCGAGAAGCAAGTCATCAAATGGTGAAATTCCAATGGTGATCCTCGGATTTCGTTGACTAGCGTGAAATTCACTATCTCGATTATCTTCTGTTTGATCAACTGGTATTAATAAGATGATGGTGATAATTGCAGACGCGTGTTGTAGTAAAGCAACCTGAATTGTTGCAGTAAGCAATGAGCAGCTTATCTCTTCTTGTTTGTGGAAAGTTATTGTATCTTAAAGACTAGTTTGCATGCAAGTTTGAATGAACTCGGTTCGTAAGAGGAGATACTCGTAACTTCTAGGGTATCGTCATATGCCTAATCATCGTATTTTCCTCATTTTTGGAGGTGCCAGTTTCAGATATGTTGATCGATTTTGAGAGTGATATTTTTCTTGTGCTCGTAAGTAGTCGTTGGTGGCGACTGTTGAATTTATTATTTAAGGATGAGATTCCAACGGTTGTTATAGGTTAGTAATGATTAATTCGCGGGGTGAATTGTCAGAAATAATAATATGATTGGTTGGTTGTTTATCTTTAATGGAAAAAGATCCTTGGTGACTCGGGAAATATTTTGAGTCAAGGCTTGTTAGTTTGTTGGCATAAATGGTAAATTGTATCAGGCATGTAAATGACTTTCTTGTGATGCGTATTCATACATGATCGAATTGTGGTGAGACCACTTGATCGGGGTAGGACCTGGGAGGTCATTGATGTATGGATAAAATTTAAGTTGCAAGAGATATTCAGAATAAGGGTTTGATATTATAAGATCGCATTAGCGTAATTTGGCAATAAGAGAGATATTCGCCGATCAGCTTAACGATTGTGACCAATCTTATAGGTGGTGAAAGTCCAATTTTGATGCAAAAGATCGAGTTTTGTTTTGATTAGTTGGTAACGAAAATAAGATAGTTTGGTAAATTATGAAAGTTATTGACCATTTTAACTTGACGAAAGTCAAAGTCATCCATGTGATTTGGGGCTGTGTGTCATAAGTAATTCAATCAGGCAAGTCATTCATTTAGAGGAAGGTAAGTCGAGGAGCAATGTGTTATGTGAGTGGTGCCATGTGGAGTGTTGGCAGAATATTTCTGTTGATCTTAAGTTTAAGATTTTTTAAAGCATATGCACACGACTCGGGTTTGGTAGATAAATTTTGACGTGTCTATATAATTGGAAAAGAATTTGATTAATTGTTTCCACAAGTGAAAAGATATAATTTGTGATAGAAGAAAGTTTGAAGAGCATTGATGTGATGATTTAGCTTAGTGTTTATTAGAGTCTGAGGAGAAAGGCAATAATCTCTACCCTCTTCTGCATGATTCGAAATTTCGAGGACGAAATTTTTATAAGGAGGGGAGAATTGTCACATCCCAGTTCTTAAGTCAATTCGCAGTTATTTACTACTGGGTTACTTTGACATTTTACCGTTTTAAGTAATCGTTTACTATTTAAGACTCCAAAGTTGACTTTCTCTTCCGTTTGGAATTCGGGAAAACTTCCTTCATGAAAGTCGTAGAGGATGTTAAACGGGGTTTGTGGACACGCGGCATGCTTAAAACGGAGTTCGTATGAAGAAGTTATGGTCTAAAAAAGGGAAGTTACTATCTCGGTAAATGATATATATATATAAAAGAGAAACTTTTGTAAAAAAAAAAAAAAAAGAAGAAGGGTCGAGAATCTGGTGGAGAAAGGAGGAGATTAAAAGGAGGAAAGGAAGGTTCGGGAAAGGGGGGGAAGAAAATAAATCAGTTCAGACCCAGACCGGGTTATCCCCGACCCGAACAGAGTCAGCGGGTCAACCCGACTGCCTCTCCGTCCTCCGGCGACGGCGAGGAGAAAGAAAGGTGGCGACGACGTTGTCTCGATGTCCTAGTCTTCTCCATGGTATTTATTTTCAGAGTTGAAGTCCGGTGAAGAAGAATCGAAGAAGAAGAAGAAAGGCTGGGTTCGCCGGCCGACTTTTGGATTTCGATCACGGCGGCGAGCGTGAATGGTACTGGTAGCTTCTTCTCGCCATCCTCGTTCTATTGGTGGTCTCGAAATCTTCAGAGGAGCCTTCATGAGTGAGAATCAATTAATTGAAGCTCCGAGAGTTTTCCGGTGAGGGTTCGATGCTTTCCGGCCACCGTCGATGGAAAGTGAGGTACCAATCTTCATCTACTCGTCGAGCTCTACCTCTTTGTATAATTAAATTCAAGTTTGGTTGAGTTTTGAAGAATTTGGATTTTGGCCAATGTAACCACCGTGAGTGGCCACTGTACACGGCTTCGGTGGCGGTTGTTTTGGTAGCTTTTAGCTTTTGAATTAGTATATGGAATTGATGGAGTGATTTGAGAAGCTTGATTTTGATATTGGTAGAGTTTTGAGGAATTTTGGGATATTGGACAGTGTGTGCAGCAGCTGTGTTCGACGGTGGAGTTGGCGGTGGTGCTGCCTCTCTTTGGGCAGTTTTTTATGCTTATTAAATTGCTAAAAATGAGAGAAACCCATTGGTGGAAAGTTAGCAATTTTTGGAGTAATGTAGGTTAGGTTATGGATTTTCCGAAGACTAGCGATATTAATGGTTAAAATTGATAACCGGGTATAGGAATATTACTGTTAGACAGTTGTTGGATTGTGCTTATGCCTTGAAATGGATATTGGAGTGTTATGTATGGATTTGGGATTGGTGTTAGTTGAAATGGGTGTCCATAGTATATCTAATGGGTGTCCATAGTAAATCTAGTTAGAATGTTTAGTAAACTTGGGTTCAAGGTGAAAGAATGCATGTTTGATGATTTGCATAAGTATGGTTTGATTTTGAACTTATGGTGGTAAATGTGATGTGGTTAGAGAAGGTAGAGAAGTAGACTAAAAAGGATGAACTACGAGTGGCTTGATCCCTTTAAAAAAAAAAGGGTACGTAGGCAGCCCGATTAAGTTTTGGGTGCAGCCACAAATTAACAAAATAAATTTAGGTTCCAAACGCAGTAAAACTGCGTTGTTGTTTTGTTTGAGAATGAGATCCTATCTCATTTTTCGATTTTAGGATTTTCTGTATGATTTATGGATTTGAGGTATGTTACTGAATTGCATATTATTTGGGTTTTGGTGATTTTTCTTCCAGGTAGGGTTACTCATTTTCAAGGGAAGTTATGCCAAAATTTTGGTAAAATTTCCCTTGAGGTGGGACCCGCAGGGTTTATTCCGGATTTCAAGGCGAAATCCGGGGTAGGTCCTGACACCATCACCTTGTTTACCCCATCCTTCACTGCCACAACCACGCAGATCATCTCGACCAACCAAAACTCTAACCACATTGTAGGACTTTCATATTGAGGAAGCCCTCCCTTCACGTACCGCTTCATCATCCTCCACGAGCGAGGTCACTCCTTCAGGTACCACTCACTCTTTTTCCCATGTTTTATCCTATGATAGGCTCTCTTCTACACATAAAGCCTTTATTGTTAAAATTACCCTGGAAAAGGAACCTAGGTTTTTTCTCAGGCTCTACTTGAACCACGGTGGAGAGAGGCTATGAATATCACATCCCAACTCTTAATTTTTTTTACTCTATTTACTAGCTTGGTATTAATAAGATTGTTATCGTATTCGTAAATGAGTTTATAGTTTCAAAGGTCCTTAGAGGGGTGTTAAGGGACGATTATTTCGGAGAAATTATTCGTAGGAGAAATATTTAAAGACGGTAAAAATGGTAAATTTTAGCTAGTAAAAAGGTAAGTTTTATTAGGGTATTATTTTTGGGATGTTAATTTTTGGAGTTGGATTTTTATTTGGTGGTGTTGGACCGGGTGGGAATAGAGGCCCAAAAAATTTCTCTCTCCTCCCTCCCGACTCTCTCACTCTCTCTCTTCCTACCGGACGTCTCCCGCGCCCGTCCACCGCCGTTCGGCCATCACTAACTGCCGTACTGGTCTCAATTGGTTGGCCTTCGACCCAGCCTTCTCCCTGGACAGGTGGCAGCCTCTCTAGTGCCGCATGAGAGAAAATGCAGCCGAAAGCCTAGACAACCAGTGGTGTTCCGTTGCTGGAACTCCCTCCTCCAGCCGCCATAGCTAGATTGGAGCCGCTTGGCTCGTTTGAAAGCCCTCCTCCTGTGCAGCAATCCCTCTAAAGGATTCACTCCTTCTTAAGCTAGGTTAGGAGAATCGGTGAGTTGAAATTCTAGGGCTCTATTTTATATTTTTGTTCGATTGACCTAGTTAGGATTGAAATTGGGTTTGGTGCTAGTTAAGAAAGTTGTAGAGGAGATTGAGAGGTAGATGATATTAAATTTTGGTAGGCATTGGAAGTCGCTGGAGTCGGCCGCCGCTGTCGTTGTTAGGGGGATTTTCATGGTTTTAGATGTGTAATATTAAGGGGAGTTTAATGGTATGAAGTTTAGAATTTTTGAAGGAGTTTTAAATAGGTTTTGGATTTTTTGAAAGATTGGTGAAGGCAGTTGATTTGTTAGAAATTCAGCCATTAGATTAATGTTGTTTAGGCTGTAGAAGGTTGGTTTAAGGCTGTCGATATTTGTGGTGAAGTTTGAACCGTATCGATTTAAGAATGACAAAGTTGGGCAAGGATGAGCGTGAATAAGGTTCACATTTAATTTTGCCTATTTTTTTTATATAAGCGTTGATATGTAGTTGGGAATAATTTATGTTTTTGAAACAGGACGTGAGGAGGCTCGAGCAGAAGAGGTCTCGGGTCGACATTAGACTTAGGCCTATTTAGTGAGTGGGACTTTTGTTTTAAATAATATGCATGCATTAGTTTACTGTTGAGCAAGTTCTTTTGTTGAAGCTTTTGACGATTTTATTTATTTTGAAGAGTTACCAAAAATAAGAGTTTTCGGTAAATTATAAATATATTTATGAGGAAAGTATGTATATAAATTCTAACTAGCCATATGTGTATGTCCATCTTAATGGCATAGTATATAACCGCATTATGGTGTGACGTGAGCGTTAGACGCAAGCATAATAGCCCTATATGAGTGTTTAATTCATATAGAGGGTATGAACACATATTTATACACCCGTCTGTCCACCTTAATGATATAGTGTATCACCGCATTAAGGCGTGACGTGAGCGTTAGTTGCAAGCGTAGTAGCCCTATATAAATTTTATAGAATCTATAAAATTTATATAGGGAGTATGGACGTGTGTAAATACATACATATATTTTGATATATATATTTTTGAGCTTAAGAGGCTCGATGTTTATGAGATAAAAGTTTTATCGTTTGAGGCATGCATTCGATTTTCTTTGGAAATTAAATTGGGAAAGCTTAAATATTGTTAATTATTTTATTTATTTATTCTTTTATTTTTGTCCACTCACTCTAACATTTTCCAATGTTTTCCCCTAGGCCTATCGTTTTAAAAATGCCCAGTCTACAGAGTTCGGGTTGGCACTAGTAGGAGGCGAGGCTTAGTTACCCACTTCTTCACCACTTTTCACCAGTAGGTTACATGTTAAACCTACCAGTGTATTTTCTTGCTTCATTTAGTTTTTAGTAGCTCTGATTACTCTTAGGGTCATTGTATAATATTTCGGTGGTGTGCTAAGACTGAGGATATACATTTTTTGAATATTCAGAGGATAAAGTTGGTTTTATTAGTTGGTTATTGATGTGATGAGTTCGAGGATGATTGAGTCTTTTTAGGAGGGTATTTAGAATTTTTTCCGAGTTAGGGTTGTCCATTTTTAAAAGAGGTTTGCCGAGTTTTTCAGTAAATTTTTCTTAGAGGTAAACCCCGTAAGACTTACTTCATTTTCAGGGTGAAATTTGGGGTGAGTCTTGATAATGAATAAAGAGATTCAGGCTCTTCAAGAAAATAAGACATGGAGTGTCGCTTCCTGCTCATAAGAAACCAACAGGTTGCAAGTGGGTTTACAAGATCAAATACAACCCAGATGGCATAGTAGAGAGATATAAGGCTCGTTTAGTTGCACATGGATATAGCCAAGTTACAGGGATTGACTATCGAGAAACTTTTGCTCCAGTGGCCAAGCTAACAACGGTTCGAGTGTTACTCAGCCTCGCAACTATTCGAGGTTGGCATCTACACCAATTAGACGTCAACAATGCCTTTCTTAATGGTGATCTCTATGAAGATGTGTACATGTAGTTGCCTCATGGTTTCAGACGAAATGGGGAGAATATGGTACGAAAGTTGAACAAGTCATTGTATGGCCTCAAGCAGGCATCGATGCAATGGTTTTTGAAGCTCTCTGCTGCTCTCAAGGCTGCCAGATTCAAACAGTCTTGGTCTGACTATTCGCTATTCGTCCGAAACACAAATGGTGAATTCCCAGCTTTACTAGTTTATGTTGACGATGCTATAGTGGTAGGAAACAATTTGCAAGATATCATGGAGACAAAACAGTGTTTGCAAGTCATTTTAAGCTGAAGGATATGGGTCAGTTAAGATATGTTCTTGGAATAGAGGTGGCAAGGTCCAAGCAAGGCATTGTTTTGTGCCAACGAAAGTATGCACTGGAGGTTCTCGAAGATGCAGGCTTTCTGGGTGCCAAGCCTTCCCAATTCCCAGTTGAGCAAAACTTAGTATTAACTCAAGGAGATGGCAATGTGTTAAAGGATGCTTCCCAATATCGAAGAATGGTTGGGAGACTCATATACCTTACAATCACAAGACCAGACCTTGTCTACGCTATGCATATCCTAAGTCAATTTATGGGTAAGCCTAGACAACCTTATCTAGATGCAGCATACAAGGTTTTGAGATATGTTAAACAAACGCCAGGACAAGGAATACTCTTGCCTTCCACAAGACAGTTGGAGCTTAAGGCGTATTGTGATGCAGATTGGGCTTGTTGCAAAGACACAAGGAGGTCAGCCATTGGCTACTACATTTTTCTCGGTAATGCACCCATCTCATGGAAATCTAAGAAGCAAGGAATGGTGTCTCGTTCAAGTGCAAAAGCAGAGTATAGGTCCATGGCCACGACATGCTGTGAGATAACGTGGTTGCGAAGCAAACTAAACGATTTGAATGTTAGACATGCACATGCAGTTAAGCTCTTCTGTGATAATCAGGTTGCCATTCACATAGTATCAAACCCCATGTTTCATAAATGCACAAAGCATATTGAGATTGATTGCCATGTTGTACGTGAGAAAGTGTAGAGAGGACTAATCAAGACTGTGCATATTCGAACACAAGAACAACCAGCTGATTTGTTCACCAAACCAGTGAGTTCGAAGCAATTTTCTGTCCTATTGAGCAAGTTGGGTGTAATTAACATACACTCCAACTTGAGGGGGAGTATTAAGGAAAGAAATCCCTTATGATTAGAAGTCTTATTCATTTAACAATATTCTGTAGTATCTTTGATTTGTATTACCATAGTTAGTCCTAGAATTGTGGATCAGATTAGCATCCTTTGTCTATAAGAAGTTGTAATCCGTTTCTGGAGTAAATCAAGAATACAATTTCTTCTCAGTATCATTCTCTTTACTCATCTCTCTATTTCGTCTTATCGTACCAGAAACAAGTAATGACCATTGACATTGACTAGTTTAGTTTAAGAATTACAAACATTCATGAGTTTCTAGGTAAACTCAAGTGAAATATGAGATTTGGGGTTGCTAATTAAATGCAGATAAGTTTGTTTTGTTAGTGAATAATGAAAAACAAGGGGAAAAAGATTGAGCAAAAAAACATATAGATAGCTACAAATCTGCCTGCAATTCTGAAACATCACCAAAATTTCTGATTGAAGAAATATACCCACCATTCTCATCAAATCCTTGATCAGATTCACCTCTTTCTGCAATTTCCGAACTCCATCAAATACCAAATCTCTTTCTACAATTTTCTCTTTACAATCTTTATAGAGGTCCTCATGTAGTGACTTTAGTTGGGGGTTGTGGGGAGGAGAAAAAAAATACTTGTTCTCTACTGATGACGAAAGAGAGGAGTGAAAGAAAGATAGAACTACAGAGAGGAAAAACATTATTATTTTTATATCCACAAACAGCTGAAATGCTACAACATGTTTAACTTGAGTTGAGCTCATGACCTCCCATTTACAAAATAGAGACTGATGCCACTAGACCAAATGGTACTGGGTGAGAGGCAAAACGTTTTAGGGATAAGATAGAAAGAAAGGTAAAAAAAAAAAAACAATAATTGGTTTTATTTAATACAAAATAAATTGAAGTTAATGAAAATGAAAAATGGTCCAAATAATGTCTCACTTTTTAGAGAAGCAAAACTTTGGTATCTCACCTTCAGAAAATTTCAAAATAGTACCCCACGTTCTTACCTTAACCGAAGTTTGGTATCTAGAACCGTTGGTTTCGTTAAAAAAACTGTCGGCAACCTTTTATAGTCATAAAATGACCAATTTACTCTTGAGTTTTATTTTTATTTTTTGAGAAGAGATAGATATGCTGCTTTTTTAGTTAATTACCAATTGATGGCCATTCTTGTTAGTGGTTTTGATAGATCCTTGATCAAGATTATGGGGTGTTCGTTAAGTTTAATAAGTTTCCAAAGCTAAATTAAAAACTGCTGCATTTTTTTTTTTGCATTTTTATTATATTCAAAGAAAGTTAATGAAAATAGAAAGTAAATTGTAAATTGATCATTTCCTGATTAGAATATGACTTACCGTTAGTTTTTTAATAGAGATAACGATTTTAGATACCAAACATCAGTTAAGATAAAAACGTAAGATACTGTTTTAAAATTTTTTAAAGTTAATATACCAAAAGTTAGTTTCTTTAAAAGCTGGGAGTTAAACTACTTTTTTGACTATTTTTTCCAACATAAATTTGACATTTTTGAGAGAAAAAAAAATCCATTACAGTACTACACACATTCTTTTGCTCTGCGATTCTACGGTTCTACCAACGACTCGTGACTTTATGAGGGAGTTTCTGGTTTAACTTACAGAGTCGGAAGAAACCGAACTCATTCGAGATCAAACTATACTCATTTTCTTGACCAAAAAAAGAAAAACTATACTCATTCGATCTTTTCCTTTTCTGATACATTGCAATGAGGCAAAGACAGAACCCTACAGTTTCATCATCAGCAAATACACACACAACCCAAAACCAAATTCCTACAAGATCACAACAACACAAGAAAGCCCCACAATTCGATCTGCTAGACTCACCCAAGAATCTCTATCTATTCTGCTTGGCCTTTCGAATAGTCAATGCTCTGTTGGTTCAGACCTATTTCAACCCAGATGAGCACTGGCAAGATCTTGAAGTTGCTCACCGCATCACTTTTGGGTACCCACTAATTTTCACTTTCATGCCGAAGTCTTGATAGAAACAAAATGCTGAGATGGGTTTTTGGTTTTCTGAATGACAGGTTTGGCCATTTGACGTGGGAATGGAAGCAGGGGATTCGGAGCTACTTGCATCCTTTGCTCTTTGCTTTCCTTTACAAAGTGCTTGCCTTGTTGGGTCTTGATACCCCATTGTTCATGGTAATGGACATAAACAATGCATGTCTTCATTACATTCTAAGCGATAGTTTGTTGCATAAGATTTCCTTGAAAATATGTAACACGCTTTTATTTCCTATATTAAGCTGACCAGTAGATAGAACAACCCATTCTTGTTGTTGTTCAATTAAAATCAATCTGCAAGAAAATTACTTCCGGTTCCTACTGACTTTACAATGTGAATGCAAAAGAATTCAGGAGACTAGAAGAACTAATACTGTATTAATTCCTCTCAACAGATTTTACTTCTTTGAAGCATGAGTATTTCAGGTCTTCAGTTATCTTATGTAAAATTTGGATTGGTACTTTGCCTCAGTCAGAGAATAAATAGAATGAAGGGAGTAAGGAGTGTAAGTATTTGCTACAATGTTCTACCTTGTATTAGTGAATTCAGACTATTTGTATAGTAAATAATTTTTACAATATTTGATTTTCTAAACTAGACACAGAATGTATTTATTTTCAGCATGTATTATGTATTTTTGTGTATAGAAATCTCTGTAGCCATTATGTATTGTTGTCAAGTGATTAAGAAAATACAAGAGAATTTTCATTTCTTCTGGGTAAGGTTGCCATTGATTTCTTGCTACTCAGATGCCATGAAATTTAGGTGGTTAAAGTAATCACCTTTCTTTCTTTTAGATTTTTCAATTTTTTGTGTCTGTGTTTATATGCTTGTAGGTTAAGGCTCCTCGGCTATTCCAGTCCCTATTCTCTGCATTTTGTGATTTATACCTGTACAAACTCTGTCGTCCTCTTTGGTGATCAGGTTGCAAAATGGGCTGTATCCTTTTGTATATCAGACAGCTTCTTTACAATTTGAACAATTATATACTTTATGTCAAACTTTTTTTTTTTAAACTTTAAACTGCTGTATTCGATACATTCAGTTATTTGTGCTACAAGGTGAACTTAACTCGGTCTCAGCTTTTTTCCCAATTGACAAATTGGTTTATGTTTTTCTGCCTCAATCGTACGTTGTCAAATAGTCTGGAGACTGTTCTAACCATTGTGAGCTTGTACTACTGGCCCTGTATCAGGCCTTCTTCCAGCAAACTTCCCTTGGGATCTAGAAAGTGGGGTTTGATTTTTGCTGCATTAGCTTGTGCTATTCGACCAACAAATGCTATCATATGGCTTTATGTTGGGATCCTTGAGCTATTTGTGTCACGCGATAAATCCAGATTCATATTTTTAGAGGTGGCTCCTATTGGGTAAGTATTTGTCCATGAAGTGCTTTAAAGGATAGCGTCCACCCAAATCATTTGTGTTCTAGAATTTCTGATTCTCATAAGTTGTTTTCTCATGTTTTTTTTCTTTTTCTTTATTTATTCAACTTAGAAGTTTGAAAGAAGAAATTTATTAGAATAAATGGTGAGTTGCTTGGCATTAAGTTTAGTGAGGTCTTATTTTTGGTGAGTGCAATACTGAAATGATTAGAGGAGAAGATGTGATAAAGTGAGAAATTCGCTGATTACTGGAATGCCATATGCGGTCGTTAAAGGTGATGCAGGCACAACAAACGACTAATTATGTGAGCTACCTTGAGATTATGGAGATAAGAGAGTTGGTGTCACTCTAATACAGGTTAGGAGTGGCTGCATATGTTTTTGGAGACTTATGCAGTGTGATATACACATGATAAAGCTGAGGGTTGAGGCTACTGGCAATAATACATAAGACCAATGAATATATGGTATAAGACGTTTCAAGTCATCATTATCTTAAAGCAAGTTGTCACCATAGTATCTCATTTGTAGGACATCTATACAATGACTGTAGCTGTTGTGCAGACTTATACTTATTTTTAGTGAACTCTACATGTCAGTCATTGTGTGCCTGGTGAATTTTATGTTAATATTTTCTTTACTCATTTGTGGTTCAGGATCCTTGTGCTTGGGCTTACATTTTTAATAGATCGATTGATGTACGGCTCATGGATCTTAGTACCTCTAAATTTTCTAAGATTCAATTTTCTTTCATCTGGTGGAGATTATTATGGAACACACGAGTGGCACTGGTACTTCACTCAGGGATTTACTGTCATGGTATTCACTTATTTGCCATTTTTTATAGCTGGCATCATGCAGTCGAAACAATGGAAGCTTTCTGGCCTTATTGCATGGGTTCTTGGACTTTATAGTGTACTAGGCCACAAAGAATTCAGGTACATATTCATTTATTAGGTTTATGAGTTGATAATAATTGCGACTGTTTGTCCTTTTTATTTTCTTTTTGCACTAATACTCCACTTTGACTCTGAATTATAGGTTTGTTTTGCCTGTGCTTCCCATAGCTTTGATCTTCTCTGGCTACGCTTTAGCTGAATTGAAATCATCAATTTCTGGATGTGGTCAAAGGAAGGAATCGGCAGATTACCATAATAAATGCCCTGCAAAAATGCACTTGGCCATCTTTTTCTTGCTTGCTACCAATATTCCAATGGCCTTTTATATGAGTTTGGTTCATCAGGTAGAATATTTTGCTCTTTCATAGCCACAAAAGCGGAGTAGTATTGATTTAGTCTTGGCTAGCCAACTTTAAACAATATTCAATGTTTTAATTCTGTTCAAGGGGGTTACATTCTCTATATGTTATAATTGAGTAACTAAAGGAAACCATTGCCGAGTTTCTTTTTTATTTCTTAATTTTTTTTAGTAATTTTTTTTTTATCAAAGTTTCTTTCCTCTAATAATTTTCAAAATGCAACAAAGAGGAACTGAAGATGTTACATACTACCTGTCCAAAGAAGTAGTTGAGGGAAAAGTAACAGATATACTTTTTCTAATGCCTTGCCACGCCACACCTTATTACTCTACTGTACACCGAAACCTTCCAATGCGATTCCTAGACTGTACACCAAGGTTCGGAATTTGACAAATTGGCCGGAGCTGTTTCTTTTTTTCATGCAGCCTTTAATATAATGTTTCCTAGCTTAGTTCAACATTTTGTCAACAGTGAAGAGAAGGGAACCCCAGATGAATCAGATCAATTCATGATGGATCCTGTAAGTTTCGCATCAGAATTTGCCAAAAATTGGTCATTACCGAGTCATATTGGAATATTTGATTTGGAAGAGAAGAAGTTACAGGATTTTCTAGTCTCCCATTCTTTCAAAGAGGTATATTCTTCGACTCAGTGAATACTTCTAAGTTAGCTAAATAGTCGATTCTTAGTTTGCTCTGTTCTGACACCTACAGATAAAAAGATTTTTCCATGCTCACTTCAAAGTGGAACGTGATCTTCAAGCATCGGTCGTTGTATATGCTTTGACAGGTTCCTGATTATTGTTTATGCACCGATAAATCAGCAATGAAGTCTTTGGCTTCAGTTGTTGTTCAACTAGCTAAATCTCCATAGCTTGGACTAATTGGGTGACATGCTTGCATCAGCGGAGATCAACATCATATCTTCTTTAGTATGTAATAATTCTTTCCAACCTCAAATCTTTTTAATTAAAATTATTATTGTCATTCCTCCATTAACATCAGGAAAAAAGAATTATCAGACCTTGGACTAATTGGCTGAACTCATATTTATGTTAGAGAAGTGGTCTACTTTTGTCGTACAAGTAGTTAGAGGCATTACAATGTAGATGCTATTGTTGATTTTGTCCAAAAAAAGATATTATTGATAGTGTTAGACTCATTTAAGTGATAGAGATGATATATAGATATGGTACAATGTTTACTCGATTAACTGATCAAGACTATTTAATTGAATACTTATTTGAAAGCCATTTTTCACTCTACTATCTCCTGGAATTAGAATAATATTATTATAGTTATTATGTTATCGTATTATTGTTTTATACTGTTTGGTTCATATGAATTACATGAAGTATTCCTATATTTGTTTTCTGTTGATTAGTTGACAGTGTAGCTCTGCTTGTGTGACTGTGAACATATGAGCTTGTTACTATAGCATCCAAAATTCTGTGAAGCTGGAATTGTGAATTTACTTATGATAATTATATAAGAAGAGGACATATATGCACATCAGTGCAACAGATTGATCATAGTAACAGCTGGTAACATTAGTGTTTGTAGAACTGAAGATGATATTTTGATAATGAAGTAGAGAGCATGAGCATATGATTAATGGTTGTGGCCCATGTCTTGTAACGTTGATAGTCATCTTCCATGTCAAGTTTGAATATCCCCTTACTCGTTGTCAAGACGATGAGATAACCAGTACCAGTCTCCGCTTCTGAATCTTTATACAGCTCTGCATGCATGTCCAGTATGATACCTATAACAAAACACAGATTGATTGTTGCACACGTTAAATTGGTCTTCTTCAGTATAATGTGGCTGCGAACCTCTTCCAGATTTACAATTACCCAACTGGTGGGAAAAAGGTTAGATTCCATAGAACCTAATTATACTATTCATTGCAGAATAATAAATACATATGAAGAATATCAGACTTACTTTCCTTCTTGCTTTTCATCAGACTGAGCTTCCTTATTTTAAGAAGAACCTACATAAGAAATTGAGAATGGTTCAAACTAAGATATCTGTCAAACTTCAAGTAGGGCATCCTATGCAGCATGAATAATATAGCTTTTACAAGTTAAGCTTGTAATCCCAACCTTGGCTTCACTGCTTAGGACGACATACACTGATCTGACCAAGTACTTCCCTGTGAACACATAGTTTCAAATGTACTATTAGCATATAGATAAGCAAATCAGGATATTACCCTAGGAATTATACACTAAAACATAGGAAAACTATGCTGCCCTTCTTGTTAGAGAATGTAGATGCATTAAATTGGATTACAAACCATCTGGTGTTTCGATGATGAGGTGCACACCCATTCCAAGCATTGACCTACACTTTTCAAAGTCGAAGTCAACCTCATGGTTGTCCTTGATTGGCAGCACGGGTGCACTCCCGTGTAGCATATTCTTGCATCCTGATCTTGCTTTAAGTGTAGCTGCTCCTTTTAATGCTACATAGGCAAAACCCAAAAAAAAAAAAATTAGAAAAAAATGGCTCTTCTAAAACAGAAGACATTTTCTTTCATATTGGACAATAATGCATAGGATAATTAATCACATTTCTTTTGTTCTCCTGAAGGTTTTATGATTTGATGCCATTATTAGTAAGGTGCAAGTTGGAAAACATTTGATTATTTTTTTAATATTTTTTCTGTGAAGCGCCTGCTCATCTGGCTTCTTTTTATTACTTTTTGTTTATTTTGACATCAAGTAATGAACAATTGGTAAATTGTTCACCAGTAACAATTGCAAATGGTTTATGATTTTCTTACCAGTCATTTTAATTTATTTGCACATGGACAATCATCACACTGACATTACAAAATAATACACACAAGAAAATATTACACACAATCCCAGCAAAAAATAACCACAGCAAGTCAGCAACATGGTAGAAATGATAGAAGTTACCTAATGTGCATAATGTTAAGTTGGAAAATGTTGTAGGAGCTGGTATAGTGATAAAAATCCAGAATGATTTTGCTATGCATTAAACCAAACTAGAAAAGGATGGGATATTTACATGTTGCAGCTGCTGCTGTGAGGGTTAAGATATCACTTGCACTTGTACTACTCATGGCTGACCCTATTACACTGCTGATCTGTTCCTTCTTTGCTCCCATTGCTTCTGCAACTTTTGCACACTGTGCTGCCACCAGAGCAGCAGCAGAAGCCACTGCTGCTTCCTTGGCAGTGCTCTCATTCTTTCTAGAGCTTTCAGCCGCAATGGTAGCAAGCGCTGCTGCCACACCTGCCATAGATATAGCTGCATGGACTTCAGCTCTTTGCAACCTGTGTTCCTCTTTCCGCTTTTCCTTAATCTCCTTCAGCCACTTCTTAATTGACATGTTCTTGAATGGCACAATCTTCCATGACAACTGCAATTTAATAAGAGTTTTGGTAAAGCATTTTCTTTGTAAGAAAGAAATCAAATTGCAGTAAGAAAATACTATCATATATATAGAGAAAGATATTGTGTAATACCAAGTACTTACCCATTTCTTTCTGAAATAGCTGTTGTAGTTCAATTCTGGATGCATGGCTTGTTGCATCCATATCCATGACTAATGAAGAAAGACAAACTAATGTTATGTACTATACATTTATACTATAAGTAGCAAATCATGTTTTATTACCGTATATTTAACATGGTATGTTGTCGATCGCAATGAAAAACTACCTTACAACATACCTGTTACTCTGTTAGACACGAACATTGCATGTTGATCAACTTATACATGCTTACCTTTACATCACTAGATTTCCATGGTGGTGGAGGCTTGACATCTGCACCATCCATGTGTGCATTCTTGTCCAACTTCTGAAAGTGGCAAAAAATATATATATATTTTTGTTTTGAAAATTCTCATGGTCTGCAAAGTAAAAATCTAAAATGCTCACAGTATTGAAGTGTCATGGAAAATCAATTAAGTTGGCCTACCGTGAATTGAGTCCTGTTTTGGCTCTCAACCTTGATGATCGGATCATCTAATAGAACTAGAGATCGGTGGTCTTGTTGCTCTGGTTGCAAAGCTTGTACTGCAAAATTGCACCATGCAAGAGACATAAAATCCATCGTATCAGGATGCGCCTCTGAAGGGCTTGGACTGAAATTCGGATCCATGAATCGGGGATCTTAAAGCTGCTACTTCTCAGATAAATGCCACAGATTGAGAGATTGAACTTCACAATGCCAATTACATAGAAGTTTAAAGCTTGCAAGTATACTACTTATATAGACATTAAACTCTCAATCATTTTATTCATGTATGGTCCATGTTTTGATGCAAATTCTCAGAAAATTGTGGAAATCAAATAATTCTTAAAGGGTGTGCCAAGTAATTAATTAAGTGCAAAATATTCTAGTCCTCTCATGGCATACTCAAAGCTTCCCTCCAAAAGAAATTGGACAGATGAGATATTACAGTTGGAAAGGTTGTTTTAGATTATAAATAAATAAAAAATGGAGCTGTTAAGAAGGAACTTGGAGGGTACCCAAATGTCCAAAGAGAGAACACACATGCTAACCACTATAGAGGAATACAGGCTTGTTGGATAAAATGATTAAGAGAATCAAGAGGCCCTCTACTTTGTATCTTTAAATGAAAACCATAAACTCAGGCTAAGCATGAAGGGAGCTTAAGATATGGTTAAGCTTGCTAGAGCTGGCCAGGGCCACCACACTAAAACCCCTAACCACAACAGCCTAGAAAAGAAAGAAAGGCATGGTAACCAAGCATGCAATTGGACCAACATTGTTCTAAAGTAAGCAGACACATATGATTCATCTGAACACTTGATAAAAAGGAAGCAAAACATATATCCTTACTAGCATTGTTCCATTAGAATGAGATTGCATGCTTAAGTATTTGTTAATACACTTAAACAAAGATTAGCTTTTGTGAGTTAAAAGCATCATGAAAGTTAGGTGTGTTCGACTTTTATGGATGTTTTTGGAGTTCAAAAATGGCTATGGGGTCAGCTTACTCGATTTTTGTTGGTGCATTGATGCATTTTTAAGATTTGGTTAAAGATGTTCTCATTAGGTTCATGTGACATCAAGTACGTATTATGCTTTGATGCTTATTAGTGTTTTCTTAATTAATTGTGCATCATACCCCCAAAATGAGTCTAGGGGCGATGCATTGTTTCATAATTACTTAACTACAAGTAACTTAAGCAAGTTTCGATTTCAAAGATATTAGTATGCTCAAGAAAAATCAAGTTTTGGTTTTGACTGTTTAATTTTCATTGCAATGCATGACAACCGAACTTTACCGTTTAATTTTCATTGCAATGCATGACAACCGAACTTACACTTTTGATCGGGGTACATAGTGGAATCATCAAGGCTCATCGAAAAATGTATTCCCTTAGGTTAACAAAAAGAAATTTTTTTCTTTGTGTCCCTCTCAAAAATTCTTTCATGTTCAAGGCTCGGCAATATGTGGTAGCATTTGAGCTAGAAAACCATGAATTTTAGAAGAAGTGATTTCAGAATTGGTGTGTATTGCAAAGAGATTTGAACATGTGCTGAATTATTTTATTTTATTTTTTATTTTTAGGAGAAGAAAAAAAAAATTACAAGCTTCTAAGGCAACCAATATTAATCGTATCTAAATGTAAAGCATGCGCAGCCTAGGGAGGGAGTGCACCCAGCCAGATCTTAATTTGGAGATGGAAACCGTGTTTGAGATTTGCAAGAGCATCAACCAAGAAGTTGATATTATCAAACTCATCACTAGTAACATGAACGACATTGCGATTATGAGATTTGAGATGCCAAAAGACTTCACATGCATTATTATTGCAGTTGATCGTCAAGAGGGAATCTCTTTCAACCACAATAAACTTGAAATTGAACCTTTTAGCAGCATCGAGACAATCTTTGAGGGCACAACACTCAGCAATCAGTACACTAGAAGTATGGAATCGACATGTACCAACAACTAAAGGAACCCCAAAAGAGTCTCAAATAACAAATTCAACAACACTAGAGGTGGAGATAACAGAGCCATCAAAATTAAGGTTCACCCATTTTGGAGCAGGAGGGATCCAATGGATGATGTCGGCAGCTTGTAAAGCCGAAACAAGAGAGGGAACATTGATACTGCGGTAGGAAGCACAAATAGAGGCCGCAACATGAACTACTAAGGTGGGAGTGGACTGAGCAGACTAGAAGATAATGTTATTTCGAGACTTCCAAATATGCCAGCACACTAGAACACAATTTTTAAACACAAAGCGAGGCTCATTATCTATGATATGATCAATCCAAACCTCCATATTAGGAAACCTGGAGGGAGGATGCAAGTTACTTGCAAAATTTCAAACTGAATCTGAAAAATGATTAATATCCTCTACCGCAGTGCCATAAAGTGCACATGTGGAGTCAATGCCATTCATAAAACGAGCCAAGTGAGCTCTGGTTTTCAGTCTACCTTGCATAAAAAGCCAAGCAAAAATATTAGATTTAGGAGGAATTTTCAAACTCCAAATTCTATTTAAATGATCAGCCTTCGAGTGTTTAGATTTTTATATTGCAGCCAAGTGACTATTTTAACTAAAAATCTTCCATTCGGGGATGGACACCAAACAAACTTATCCTCAACATCCATAACATGAATATTAACTGCAAGAATTGCATTAACAGTGTCTCTATCAAGAAACTCATTCAATTGAGAAGCATTCCAATAACCATTATCAATCAATTTGTTTGTCTACTAGAATCATCCAGAATATTAATTAAAGGAAATTCCTAGACCCAATCGAAGGTCCAGAATTTTACATTCTTGCCATTATGAATAATCGACCGAATATCATAAATAAGTAGATCTCTAGCATCTACGATACCTTTCCAAGCTAAAGAATGGTTGACTTGTTTCTTCAAAAAAATAAATAAATACTTTCTAAGATATTTTCTAGTTACAATTTTCACCTACCAATTCTCTTTGTTGGTAATCAAATTTCACCCTAGAATGGCTTGGGCAGCGTTATTATAGTAAGTAATCGGTCTCAGACCAATTCCTCCCCAGCTCTTGGGAACACCCCAAGAGAAGTTCCTCATGTCCTTTTTAATAGACTTTGCAATTTTAGGACATTTAAAACAAGACATAATATGGTTTGGAATTACGTAAACATTTGTCTTAAGTAAGCTTTGCCAACTCTCGAAAGAGTATCACTCTTCCATCCACCAAGTCTTTTGGAAATTTTAATAAAAAGCTCTAGAATTTTGAGGGTCTTTCCAAAAAATAATATTGTGAATCCCTAAATATATACTAATAGACCTTCTATTTTGAATTCCTAGGATATTAGAAATAGTCAATTTCAAAGAAGCATCAGTCTTGGAGGAGAAAAAAAAATTGAGGACTTCTCTAAATTAATTTGTTGACCCGAGGCTCTGGAAAAATTGAGGACTTATCTAAATTAATTTGTCTAATAATTTATTATTTATTAAAAATCTACTATTAATAAAACCAATTGCTGTCCTAATGGTTAAATTTTTAAACTTCCTAAATTGCCAAGTGTTGATTAAACCTCTACTCGTCTTATCTAATGTGTGATGGATATGGCAGTAATTTAAGTCAGCGCACAAAACCCTGAAGAGAGAAATCCGTTGCATATGAGAGGAATAAAATTAAGAACACCGTTCTCCTTTACCTAAAAAAAAACAAAAAAAGGAACACCGTTGTCCTCAACAAACAGAATAATTGCCACAAGAAAAGAGAAAAACTGCGCGGCCACGATCTCAGCAAAAAAATACTTACGCACCACACGACGTGGGGGTTGATCTTCTGAAATACATATGGCTAACGCCATTTTTGGAACTCTTCCCGAAAATACTTATAAACAAAATAACGACCAATTTTATTGGTTCTCAATAAATCAAAATAAATAGGGAAAAATATTTCAAAAAAACTATAAGCCTCACAGGCTATAATAGCGTCTCACGCTAAGCGCTCTACTCACATATGATGAGGACCGCTTAATAAATATAATGGCCCACGCCAAGCGCTCAACTCTCATATGATGAGGACCGCTAAATAATGGCTAGCTGCCACTAATATATACATATACCGATCGGTTGCCTTCCAGGCTATAATGGCGTCCCACGCCAAGCGCTCAACTCACATATGATGAGGACCGCTTAATAAATATAATGACGTCCCATGCCAAGTGCTCAACTCTCATATGATGAGGACCGCTAAATAAATATAATGGCGTCCCACGCCAAACGCTCAACTCTCATATGATAAGGACCGCCGGTGAGATTATAATAACTTCCCACTCTAAACGCTTTACTCACATATGATGAGGACCGCTAAATAAATATAATGGCGTCCCACGCCAAGCGCTCAACTCTCATATGATAAGGACCGTCGGTGGGATTATAATAACTTCCCACTCTAAACGCTTTACTCACATATGATGAGGACCGCTAAATAAATATAATGGCGTCCCACGCCAAGCTAACAATAAATAATATCAGTCAACCCTTTTAGGGTGCAATAGAATTCCAAATAAAAAGACCAATTGACATGTCTCACATCTCAAATGAAATGAGCAAGGGAGTTCCCCAAATAACGATGGGAACTCGCAAAACCCAAGAAAATACTGAATTTCTAAAATACCATCGAAATTAATTAACTTTAGTGCATGCATGAGATTAAATCAAAGGTCCACTCACAGTGCTCGGCTAAGCATGTCGACGACCCGAAGCCTCTACTGAATGATCCTCCTCACGGTCTGGACAAAAATTAATATTAATTTTCATACTACTTAAAGACTCTAAAATTCACCACCATCCCCGATGGCCAAAATTTAACCTTAAACAAATTTTAAATCCGGCTAACCCAAAAATCGGCACTCCAAATTAAATACCGCCAAATTCCTTAACCATCGAAAATTCTTAAACTTTATCAAAACTCCTCCAAAAATTATAAAACTCATTCCATACTACTCCTCATCAAAATCTCTACAAAAAAATATTTTCCCGGCAGCAGCGGCCGACAGCCATTTTCCGACGACCTCCAATGCTTCTCAAATTTTGATAGAATAATCCTCTCAACATACCCAACAACTTTCATAACTAGCACTTAGTCCAATTCCGAGGCTAACTAGGGCAATCGAACTAAAACATTCTAAAATTCCTAAAATTTCCAATTATACAAAACACCACAACGAGATCGAAATAGACCGATTCCTTTTGAGAGAATACTCACCTTGACGAGGGTTACAAAATGAGTCAAAAATCATGGCCTATGGTGGCCGGAGGACGGAGCTCCGGCGAAATGACAATCGGCGGCTTCCGGCGGCTTTTCTCCTCTCCGGCGGCACTACCGGCTCGGATGGTTGGCCGGGGAGAGAGAGGAGGTGACGGGGGTCCTTCCTGGGCCGGAGCGGCGGTCCGTCGCTGGCGGGACGGCGGCGGGCGACGGCGGAGCAGTTTTCTGACGGAGAAGACTCGGGTTCGGGAAGAAGAACATAAGAGAAATAAGGGAATAGGAAAAAGAGAGAAGAAAAATAAAAGAGCTTGGGCTGCTACCCCCGGCCCAACTCTCAAACCCAACTAAAAAAATAAACCCACTTCAAAAATCACCCATTTTTACCTAAACAAAAACTTTACCATTAATTTCATAACTTTACCATGCTTACTCCGAATTTAACGCATAGCATGTCTATGAACTCGTAACGCCGTCCTCTACAACTTTCATGAATAAAGTTTTCCCAAATTCCGAACAAAATAAAAAGTCAACTTTAAAGTCTTTAACAGTTAACGGTTAATTAATACGGTAAAAGACCAAAATAATACCGGAATAAATAACCGTAAAATAACTTAAGGACTGGGGTGTGATATACTGTCGTCACCAGAAAAAAACAACTTATGGTCAACCCAATGCCGCCTGCCACTTGCTGCTACAGCTCGAGGTGAGACCACCCACCTGCCTAGGCAGCTTTGCACGGAGGAGACAAGCCTAACTAGGTAGCTGCGTCGTCGGAGGTCGCCGGATTAGGGTCTGGTGAGAGGTCACTACAGAAGTGGCTGTCGGGCCTAGTTGCGCTTTGTCCGCCTGTTGCTGGCGTCATAGATCGGCACGGTTGGATTGGTGAGGACGAGACCGAACTATTAGGACCAGTGGCGGCCAAAACGGTTGCCGGATGTCCGACTTCTTCTCCGGTGAAAATGGCTACTCGGGAAGGAGGAGAGAGAGCAGAAGAATTTAGCTTTTCTACCCCCAAAACTTTTCTATGTAACCCAAAAACCCATAAAGTTAACAACTTCTGCTGACCATAACTTCTTCATATGACGTACGTTTCACGCGTGCCACATGTCTACGAAATGGTATTGACGATCTCTATAACTTTCATGAAGGAAGTTTTCGAAGATAACTTACGGAAAATAAAGTCAACTTTTTGATCCCTTAAATATCAAAGCACCTAAAATAAACTCTTGAGCTTCAACTTCGTATAAACCAATAAGAATTTCCATAAATATTCCATCATTAAATGGTAATAATACAAGGAAAAATGATAAGAAAATCTGGAGTATTACACCTAAGTGGAGTGAGGTAGGTGTCGGGGCAACGAAAAATTGATTTCCGTCGATTCAAAATTACTTAGGCAACATAATTATTTTCGTCGCCTAAGTACTTAGGAGACGGAAGTTTTCCATCTCCTAAGTACTTAGGCGACTGATATTGTTTAATGACAAAAAAATTATTTTTCCCCTAGGCGACGGAATTACTGGATTCCGTCGCTAATGTGAAAAAAAATTAACATGGGTGAGGAGTCCGCTGGCGAGAAGGCGCGTGGACTCCGCTGGCAGAGAAGGGCACACACTCCGCGGGTAGAGAAGGCGCGCTGAGTCCGCTGGCACAAAAAGGCGCGCGTAGTCAACTGGCTGATATGGCGCTGAGTCCGCTGGCTGAGAAGGCGCGTGGACTCCGCTGGCAGAGAAGACGCCAAGGAGTGGCAGGAGGCGAAGAAGAAGGAGAGGCAGAGGGAAGAAGAAGGTAAGGTCGAGGGAAGAAGGAGAGGCAGAGGGATCAGAAGAATAAGGAGAGGCAGAGGGAAGAAGAAGAGGGCAGAAGGAAGGAGAGGCAAAAAGAAGAAGAAGAAGGAGAGGCAGAGGAAAGCTAGAGTCCATGCGTGTCAACTGAGCAGAGGAGAGGAGGGAGAGAAAATATATAAGGAAACTTTCAAAAATTTGGTTCAAATTTTTCTAAAATTTTTGGCGGAAAAAGTACCGCTAAAAATTTCGGTACTTAGGCGACGAAAAGTTATACTTTCATCGCATAAGATATTAATAATTTTTTTAAAATAATAATACCGTCATTTAAGTAAATTTTTCTGTCATCTAAATCAATCTTAGACGACGGAATACGTTTTCGTCGCCTAGGTGAATAATTTTTTTTTTATAAAAATGATTTCGTCTCGTAAGTACATTTTCCGTCTCCTAAATTACCACCTAGGCGACGGAATAGTATTTCGTCACCTTGGTGGTAACTTAGGAGACGGAATTAAAACAATTCCGTCGCCTAAGAGCTTTTTTCTAGTAGTGCAATCTGTGGCCAGACGGCAGAGATAGCTCCGGTCAAAGTTGGGTGCGTGGGGTGAGCTCGGGAGAGGAAGAGAGAGGAGAGAGCTGACTTTAGGTTTGCCAAAATAACTCCCACAGATTTTTCTACTTATACACTTTCCAAAATCGGAAACTAACTTTCTCTGACCATAACTTTCTCATACGACATCCATTTTATGTGTGTCGCGTGTCTAAGAACTCGTATAGCCAATTCTACAACTTTCATGAAGGAAGTTTTCACAAATAACTTACAGAAACGAAAGTCAACTTTTGGCCTCTTAAAAGTCAAAACAGATTAAAATTTACTCTCGAAACTTCAACTTCACACAACCAAATAAGAATTTTCATAAATAATCATTCATTATGAAAATAATATAAGGAAAATGATATGAAAATCTGGGGTATTACAGATTCTGAATATATAATATGTCTATATTGAATAGTTTTTGGAGTTCATAGAAGACTATAGTGAGCTACCTAATTAGTACTTGTGAGTGGTTTTGTACATAAATTTGGTGATCATGTAGGAAAATAAGATAGAGAAATACAGTGCTGCTTTTGTGACAAGTTCTGTGTATGTAGTTTTTTTATTGTATAGTAGTATCTTTTCAAAATATTGATAGTATCTTTCTATGTCTATATTAGTATCTTTTCATCATTATGTCAATAACTTTTATTTTCATTGTTGTTTTTAGTTTTCATTTCAAATACTAATATTTTGTTTTGCATTTGTTCTTGCAGAAATCTCATGTGAATTTGGATATTGAAGCCTTTCTTAACCATGAGATCATTCGACTAACCAAGATATAATTGAGATAAAGTCGCGTGCTAATCGAGAATGGCAAAACCACGGACGTAGCTTTATAGAACTTGTCAAGACCCGCCCCGAATTTCACCCCGAAACCCGAGATGAGTCATGCGGGGACCACCTCCAAGGAAAATTTACCGAAGACTAGCCAAACGTCCCTCGAAAATGGACAACCCTAACTTAAGAATTTAAGAACCACATTTTTATTCCAAAATCAATAAATCCTCCGCTACAATCCAAAAGTAGCCAGAATACAAATTACACCGAAGAATTCCAAAAGTATTCAGAGCTACTAAAAATAAAATAAAATACAGCGAAAGCTAACAAACCCCTAGTAGATTAAACATGTAACCTACTGGCGAAATGTAGCTGATAGATGAGTCACTATGCCTCGACGACTCCTGCTAGACCTCATGCGAACTCTGCAGAATGGGCATTTTTAAAAATGAAGAGCCCAGGGGAAAAATATTCAACACGTCAGAGTGAGTGGACGAAATGCTTCCGACAACAAATAAATATTTCCCCAAAAGAAATGCTTTCATCAGCGGCAAAAACAAAAGCTCTACTGGAAAGATTCTGAACTGGGGTCCAGCCTGGCTAGACTCCCAAACTTTAAGACATTGCCTCTCAGGCCTAGATATTATATATATATATAGTATGTATGCACACTCGCCTGACCCTTGGCACGATATCTATGAACAACTTGAATAAAGTAGATGTCATATGAAGCTACTATGCTTGCGTCTAACGCTCACATCACCCCACACCGGAATTGTACCTCGCATATGGGGGAAAGTGGCCGACTGGTAATATATACGTGCTTACTCCATGTATGAAATCTTTGAATAAATAAATGCAAAATTAGAAAGTCGCACAGGGCTATGACACTCGCATCTAACGCTTATGTCACCCATACCGGAATTGTGCCTCGCGTATGGGGGAAATCTCGTATAACTAGCTAGCATTTAATCATATACATATTATTCTCGGAATTGTACCTCGAGTATAATCACCGAAATTCTCAATTTCGAGAAATATCCAACAATAGAAAATCATTCAAATGATAAAGCATTTCGAACACAATATTTAATACAAAGGTCCACTCACAGGTTAGGCCTAAGCCTGATGTCGGTCGGAGGTCTCTTCTGCTCGAGCCTCCTCACGTCCTGTTCCATATAAATAAAACCTTAAATAAAACACCGACGCTTAAAGCAAAACATGCATAATTAAATATGCTTCGCGCTCAACCAAGCCTAACACTCTAAAATCTTAATTCCACTGCCAACCTCAAAACTCTAAAAATTTTATCGACATCCTCAAAATCACCTTGCACCAAATAAAATCCAATGGCCCGATTATAAATTAATAATCCGCCAAAAATATCAAACTTCAACAATTCTCAAACCTATCCAAAACTCCTCCAAAAATTCTAAAACTTATTCCATTAAACTACTCACATTTTTCTCCACCAAAAACATTTTCTCGGCGGCCGGCGACCAACTTCGGCGACCTCCGATGGTCACCAAAATTTGGCAGCATCTCCCTCTCAACCTCCTCTACAACATTCCTAATTACCACAAACTCCAATTCTAAGCCTAACCAAGCCAATCGGACACAAACACACAATAAAGCCCTAGAAATTCAAATTCTTATTTCTCTTTACCTAGCTCGAGATGGAGCGAGCCCTTTGGAGGGATTGAAGCACGGGAGGAGGGCTTCCTTTTGAGCCAAGGCTCGCCGGCTATGGCGGCCGGAGGAAGGAGTTCCGACGAAAAAACGATTTCGGCAGTCGGGGCTCTTGGTGTCGATTCCTCCTTGACGGCGGCGCTAGGGAGGTTGCCACCGGTCTAGAACTGCTGCTGGCTTGGAGACGGACCGAAAGGGACCGGTGCGGCGGGCTGGGGCGGCCAGACTGCGGCGGACGGCGGCCGGGAAGAATGCGACAGAATCGGGCTCGGGGAGAGGAGAAACCGGGAGGAAAAGAGAAAGAAAAAGAAAACTGAAACTGGGCTTTGACCAAGCCCGGTCCACAACTCCTCTTTAAACCCAATCTAAAATTCAACACCCCAAAAATAATACCCCAATAAAATTACATTTTACTAGCAAAAAATTACCATTTTTTATCGTCGTCAAAATTTTTTCCTTAGAATAATCCCACAAAATAATCGTCCCCTACATCTCTCTGGGGATCAATTATATTTTACACTTAATGACGATCACGGTAAAATTCTTATTACCACTAAGCTAGTAATAAAGGTAAAAATTATGGTTCGGGGCGTGACAATTCTCCCCTCCTTATAAAAATTTCGTCCACGAAATTTACAAACTCACTACTCAAAGAGATAAGGATACTGCTGCCTCATCTGCTCCTCTGACTCCCAAGTAGCTTCCTCTACTTGGTGGCTTCTCCAAAGCACTTTGACGAGCGAAATTGACTTGCTCCTAAGCACTTGCTCCTTTCGATCTAGAATCTGAACCGGCTCCCCTTCATAGGACAAATCCTTCTGCAGACTAATCGGCTGCTCTTCCAGCACATGAGAAGGATCCGCAATATACTTGCGAAGCATGGATACATGAAACACATTATGTATCCTGGACAACTCCAAAGGCAAAGCTAATTGATAGGCAAGAGAGCCAACTCGCTCTAATATCTCATAAGGCCCAATAAACCTCGGACTAAGCTTCCCATGCTTGCCAAAATGTACTACCCCTTTCCAAGGAGATAGTTTTAGGAACACCCAATCACCTACTTGAAACTCAAGGTCCTTCCTGCGGACATCTGCATAACTCTTTTGCCTACTCTGAGCAGCCTTGAGTCTATCCCTGACCACCTTGATCTTCTCATTTGTGTCATGGATAATCTCAGGACCACAAAGCTCTCTTTCTCCGACTTCATTCCAACATAATGGCGTACGACATTGCCTCCCATAAAGTGCCTCAAAGGGAGCCATACCGATACTCGAATGGAAGCTGTTATTATAGGCAAACTTCATCAAGGAAAGGTTCTTATCCCAACTCCCCTTAAACTGCAAGGCACAAGCTCTCAGCATATCCTCCAAAGTTTGGATAGTCCTCTCTGATTGCCCATCAGTCTGAGGATGAAAAGCAGTGCTGAAGTGTAGTCGGGTACCTAAAGCTGCCTAAAGAGCTCTCCAAAATCTAGAAGCAAATCTAGGATCCCGATCTGACACTATGGATTCAGGCACGCCATGAAGTCTGACAATCTCATTAACATACAGCTCAGCCAATTTATCCAGCGAAAACTTCTTTCCCACCGGCAAGAAATGAGCAGATTTAGTGAGTCTATCCACTATCACCCAAATAATGTCATGCCCTTCACAGGTACGAGGTAAACTGAAGACAAAATCCATGGTGATGTGGTCCCACTTCCACACTTGAACAGGCAACGGCTCAAGCAACCCTGAAGGTTTCTGCCTTTCAGCTTTCACAGGCTGACAAATCAGACACCTACTCACAGAAGCCGCAATTTCTCTCTTCATGTTAAGCCACCAATAATAATCCTTCAGAGTCCGATACATCTTTGTACTCCCCAGGTGAGCAGCATAAGCAGAACTATGAGCTTCCTCCATTAACTCAATCTTTAACTCTTCGTTCCTCTTTGGCACACAAAGCCTACTTTTGAACAACAATGACCCATCTCTTCTTACCGAAAAATTTACGGCGGCTCCATTCGCTGCTCTTTCTATCAACCGAACTATGAAAGGATCATTATACTGTGCCTCCCGCACTTTATCAACCAAAACTGGCCTCACATGGAAACTGGCTACCAAAGCACCCACTTCATCCACCGCTAAATCCACCCATGTAGCTCGCAGCTCACAAAGAAGTGGAACTCGAACCATCCTCAAGTGAAACAAAGACACGGAGGGATTGCGACTAAGAGCATCAGCTACCACATTAGCCTTTCCTGGATGATACTCTATAGTGCAATCATAATCACTGATCAACTCCATCCACCTTCTTTGCCTCATATTCAACTCCCTTTGTGTGAACACATACTGAAGACTCTTGTGATCGGTAAAAATCTGACACTTGGCTCCATAAAGATAGTGTTTCCACAACTTGAGAGTAAAAACTACAACTGCAAGCTCTAAATCATGAGTGGGATAATTCACCTCATGCGGATTCAATTCCCTAGAAGCGTAAGCAATCATTCGATCATGCTGCATCAAAACTCCACCTAGACCTCGTCTAGAAGCATCACAAAACACCACATACTCCCCGCTATCATCTGGAAGTGCCAACACTGGAGCACTAGTCAAGCGGTTTTTTAATTCTTAAAAACTTTGCTCACACTGATCTGACCACTCAAACTTCACTCCTTTCTTGGTCCATCCAGATAGTGGAGCTGCAATCTTTGAAAAGTCTTGCACAAAACGCCGATAATATCCTGGTAATCCCAAGAAACTACGAATCTCAGCCACAATTGTGGGTCTTTTCCAATTGGACACCGCTTCCACCTTCTGGGGATCCACACTAACACCTTCAGATGAAACTACATGACCCAGGAAATCCACCTTATCCATCCAAAACTCACACTTGCTGAACTTGGCAAACAACTGCGTATTCCTCAAAGTCCGCAATATTAATCTTAGATGTTTGGCATCCTCCTTCTCACTTTTCGAGTACACCAAAATATCATCTATAAACACGATCACGAAACGGTCATGATATGGACTAAACACACTATTCATGAGATCCATGAACGCCGCGGGTGCATTAGTAAGTCCAAAAGGCATTACCACAAACTCATAATGACCATAGCAAGATCGAAAGGCAGTCTTGGCTACGTCACTATCCCGAATCCGCAACTGATGATAACCAGATCTCAAATCAATCTTTGAGAACACCGAGGCACCTCTCAACTGATCAAACAAATCATCAATGTGTGGCAACGGGTACTTATTCTTCACTATGACTTGATTCAGCTTCCTATAATCAATGCATAGTCTCATGGTGTCGTCCTTCTTCTTAACAAACAACACCGGAGCACCCCATGGAGACATGCTAGGCCGAATAAAACCCTTATCTACTAACTCCTGCAATTGAGTCTTCAACTTTTTCAATTCCGCTGGAGCCATTCTTTAAGGTGCCTGAGAGATAGGCATAGTTTTAGGAAGCAACTCGATAGAAAACTCTATCTCCCTTACAGGAGGCGAACTAGGCAAATCCTCGGGAAACACATTCGAGAACTCTCTTACTACAGGAATATCCCCCACTTCCAACACTCCTATACTTGCATCCACAACATGAGTGATAGGAGCACAAAGTGTGACGTTTTTAATATGTTTATACCCTTTATTTACCCTTTGTTAACTCCTATTTAGTTGTTTTAGCTTTATATTTGTGTTTAGTGTAGAATAATTGCTTAATTTAGAAATATGTAGTTTTTAGTGTTAAAATACATAGTAATTTCGGAATTGAAGAATTTTGTGTTGAAATTGTGCTAAGTGTTGGAAACCCTTGTTTACTCAGGATTCCTGTCTGGATCAAGATTCAATCTTTCCTTGAAGCCTAGTCCATGAAGGAGAGGTCCAAACCAAGTCCAATATGGAGAAGAAGATCTAAATTCGGGAGAATTTGAAGAATATCCAAGCCTTGCAAATCCGGATGAAATCGGGAGAATTCCTGTGCACGTCTGTCAACTTCAATGGACTCTCCAGGACAGCTCACAATGAATCAGAAAACGTGCCAGATATGGATAGAAATATACGGGAATCTAGTTTCCAAATCAATTGGAATCACCTCAATATCTATTTTCTAGAAGAAGTTATGACGAAATCATCAGACGGAGGTCATTCTGCCGAAATTGAGAAGAACTAGGAATCCTAAACCAACTTGGTTTAGGCTTTGTGGCCGACTCTTCTAGGGTTTTTCCTCTATATAAAGCACGACTCCAAGGACAGAAGATCATCATCAACCCGTGCAAATAACACCAAAGCCTTTGCCGAAACTCCATCAACATCCAAACACTACAATCCGATCCCACCTTCAGCACTCGTCCAAAGCACGTAGCCTAGGACTCCGCGCACTCAAAGAATAGAACACGTAGGGATATTCTGAGAGTGTACTCATCTTCTACTTTCGGAGTAGTATGTGTTTGTTCTTGTTTAATGTTGTTTTAGGTTTTTGCTTAAGTATGTTTCGATTCTTGTCTATGAGATAGAAACACTTTTGAACCATGTTTTGAATTTAAAGTTTTCAGTTTTTAATCTATGATTTTAGGTTTTATGCCGTGAGTGTTATGTGTAAATACTTTAAGATTTTTGGTGCATTCTTATATTATCATGTGTAGTTGATACAAGTAGTTGATATTGCATGTGTTAATCATCCAAAGTTCAACTTTGATACACGTAGTTGATAAGTTGCATTGTCTTTGTTATTTCACCAATTTTCTGCCTATATTTGATTTAGGACTAGTGCTTAAACACATCAATTCTTTATGTGATACGTAATTGCATGATTAGTTTATGTGTGTGACCTATAAGTAGAGCACGTAGCCGAGCTTGTTGTGTCGCGATGTTGAATGAAACCCGTAGTCTAATTCTAAGTTGGTCTATGTCATAGGAACCCCGTAGGAACTTATGTGCATATCAAATTTAGGTTGTATATTTGCTCACGGTGTAGACTTAATTGAGATTAGAAATTGTCTTCTTTATTCTTGCATGGTTGTTTGGTTGAGTTTGCATGATTGTTGGTTGATCACATGTATATATGTATAGAAATAATTTAGGATTTATTTTCATTGTCTATTCCAAAATCATTAAAACTTTTAAACCTATGTGCTTATTTTAACACTTATATTAGATTAGATGGATCTACCCTGTAGTTGGATCCCCGGTTTAGAACGATCCCTGCTTGCTTTATACTATAACTGATTTGTTGACAGGGTTAATTGATGCGTGTGCAAATACGTCTTATAGTTTTAGGAAGCAACTCGATAGAAAACTCTATCTCCCTTACAGGAGGCGAACTAGGCAAATCCTCGGGAAACACATTCGAGAACTCTCTTACTACAGGAATATCCCCCACTTCCAACACTCCTATACTTGCATCCACAACATGAGCTAAGAATGCCTGACAGCCTTTACTTAACAATTTCCTGGCGGCCACAACTGATATCAAGCAGCTCGAAATCACATCTCTTTCCACCTGAAAAACAACCTCAAAACCATCTAGACTTCGAAACACCACTGCCTATCGGAAACAATCCACCATAGCTCTATAAGTCTCCAAGAAGTCCATCCCCAAGATCACATCAAACTCTACTATATTTAGAGGAATTAAATCGGCCTTGAAATTAATTCCCTCTACTAGCACTTCACAACCACTAAACACCCAATCTATCCTCATCACCTCACCAGAGGGTAGAGAAACATGCCACTCGCCTGGAAGAGGCGATGATGGCACATTGGCGTGGAGGGCGAATCTACTAGACATAAATGAATGCGTGGCTCCAGGATCAATTAAAATAAGAGCTGGCTGACCAAAAATTAACAACGTACCAATGATGACATCTGGAGAAGTACGACCCTCCTGCTGGGTCATAGCATGTAGTCTAGCGCGAGTCATGGGACATCCACGCTGACCACTCCCCTACTGAGAACCACCCCTGGCTGCTGAACTACCACGAGAACCACCACTAGAGCCTCTAGCTGAAAACTGACTGCCTTGCTGAGAAGGGGCGGTCCTCTGTGCCAACAAAGGACAATCTCTCCTGAAATGATCCATACCACTACACTCAAAGCATCCAGCAGACTGCTGCTGACCAAAAGAGAAAGTCTGACCACCAGAAGAACCCCCTTGGGAACTACCACCAGCACTAAACTGACCGGCCTGCTGCCTACCTAACTGGCTCCTGGAGGGTCTCCTGAAATGCCATCTATTTCTGCCCTGAGGACCATGACCCGATCCCCCACTACTGCCACTACCCGCTGAAGATCCAGAAGCGGACGATGAAGCAGCTTTCTTAGATGGACCTTGACTAGGACCACTGAAATCTCGAGGTTGAGCTCTAAAAGTCCCCCTGGTCTCGATGGCCATAGCTGCACCAACTGCATCCAGGAAGGTCAGATAGACAGCCCCAACCATCTTGTCTGTAAACTCCTCCAAGCACATCAACAAACATACCAATCCTAGTCCTCTCATCAGGAATCAAATGGGGCACATGATAGCTCAAAGTGGTGAACCTCTGCTCAAACTCAATGACTCCCTCATCGTCTTTCTTTTTCATATTCAGAAAGTCTGACTGGATCCTACTACGATGAGAGTGGTTGAAATACTGACCCAAGAAGAGCGCCTTAAACTGCTCCCAAGTCATAGCCTGAGCACCATCATTATTTCTCCTGGCGAGAGTCCACCAATGATGAGCTGAATCGTCCAGAAAAGAAACTGCCATCTTCACTTTCTTTTCTTCTGGCAGCTCTATGCTCTCGAAAGCCATCTTCATCTTGTCCACCCAAGAATAAGCATCAAGGGGTCCCTTGGCACCCTTGAACTCTACTGCCCCTGCATCAGCAACATCTCTCTTCTTCACAGATCGAGTGGACTGCACCCTATCCAGAACACCTCTCAACATAGCCCCAATCGAATCCGCTAAACCTCTTACTTCCTCACCCTCATTGGCATTGGTCGAGGAAGCCACACAGGGTCGACGTCTAGGAGGCATAGTACCTAAGGAGGAAGATTTTAGTAGTCTATAAACAAGACTAACAAAAACTACCACACATACCCAATAACACATAGCGTCAAAAGCAGAAACTGCCGATGCATCCGCCGCGGTCAGACCATCACTCTATACACACTATGGCTACTTAGGCAAATACGATAGTGAATAGGAAACAAAAGATGAAACTTAGAGCTCTGATACCAACTGTCAAGACCCGCCCCAAATTTCACCCCGAAACCCGAGATGAGTCATGCGGGGACCACTTCCAAGGAAAATTTACCGAAGACTCGGCAAACCTCCCTCAAAAATGGACAACCCTAACTTAAGAATTTAAGAACCACCTTTTTATTCCAAAATCAATAAATCCTCCGCTATATTACAAAAGTAGCTAGAATACAAATTACACCGAAGAATTCTAAAAGTATTCAGAGCTACTAAAAATAAAATAAAATACAACGAAAGCTAACAAACCCCTAGTAGATTAAACAGGTAACCTACTGGCAAAATGTAGCTGATAGATGAGTCACTATGCCTCGACGTCTCCTGCTAGATCTCACGCGAACTCTGCAGACTGGGCATTTTTAAAAACGAGGAGCCTAGGGGAAAAATATTCAACACGTCAGAGTGAGTGGACGAAATGCTTCCGACAACAAATAAGTATTTCCCCAAAAGAAATGCTTTCATCAGCGGCAAAAACAAAAGCTCCACTGGAAAGATTCTGAACTGGGGTCTAGCCTGGCTAGACTCCCAAACTTTAAGACATTGCCTCTCAGGCCTGGATATTATATATATATATATATAGTATGTATGCACACCCGCCTGGCCCTTAGCACGACATCTATGAACAACTTGAATAAAGTAGATATCATACGAAGCTACTATGCTTGCGTCTAACGCTCACATCACCCCACACCGGAATTGTACCTCGCATATGGGGGAAAGCGGCCGAGTGGTAATATATACGTGCTTACTCCTTGTACGAAATCTTTGAATAAATAAATGCAAAATTAGAAAGTCGCACAGGGCTACGACACTCACGTCTAACGCTTATGTCACCCATACCGGAATTGGGCCTCGCGTATGGGGGAAATCACGTATAGCTAGCTAACATTTAATCATAAACATACTATTCTCGGAATTGTACCTCGAGTATAATCACCGAAATTCTCAATTTCGGGAAATATTCAACAACAGAAAATCATTCAAATGATAAAGCATTTCGAACACAATATTTAAAACAAAGGTCCACTCACAGGTTAGGCCTAAGCCTGATGTCGGTCGGAGGTCTCTTCCGCTCGAGCCTCCCCAGGTCCTGTTCCATATAAATAAAATCTTAAATAAAACACCGACGCTTAAAACAAAACATGCATAATTAAATATGCTTCACGCTCAACCAAGCCTAACACTCCAAAATCTTAATTCCACTACCAACCTCAAAACTCCACAAATTTTACAGACATCCTCGAAATCACCTTCCACCAAATAAAATTCAATAGCCGGATTATAAATTAATAATCCGCTAAAAATACCAAACTTCAACAATTCTCAAACCTATCCAAAACTTCTCCAAAAATTCTAAAACTTATTCCATTAAACTCCTCACATTTTTTTCCACCAAAAATATTTTCTCGGCGGCGGCGGCTGGCGACCAACTTCGGCGACCTCTGATGGTCACCAAAATTTGGCAACATCTGCCTCTCAACCTCCTTTACAACATTCATAACTACCACAAACTCAAATTCTAAGCCTAACCAAGCCAATCAGACACAAACACACAATAAAGCCCTATAAATTTAAATTTTGATTTCTCCTTACCTAGCTCGAGATGGAGCGACCCCTTTGGAGGGATTGAAGCACGGGAGGAGGGCTTCCTTTTGAGCCAAGGCTCGCCGGCTATGGCGGTCGGAGGAAGGAGTTCAGGCGAAAAAATGATTTCGACAGTCGGGGCTCTCGGTGTCGATTCCTCCTTCCCGACAGTGCTTGGGAGGCTGCCACCAGTCTAGAACTGCTGCTGGCTTGGAGACTGACCTAACGGGACCGGTGCGGCAGGCTGGGGCGGCCGGACTGCGGCGGACGGCGGCCGGGAAGAATGTGACAGAAACGGGCTCGGGGAGAGGAGAAACCGGGAGGAAAAGAGAGAGAAAAAGAAAACTGAAACTGGGCTTTGACCAAGCCCGGTCCACAACTCCTCTTTAAACCCAATCCAAAATCCAACACCCCAAAAATAATACCCCCATAAAATTACCTTTTACTAGCAAAAAATTACCATTTTTTACCGTCGTCAAAATTTCTTCCTTAGAATATTCCCACAAAATAATCGTCCCCTACACCTCTCTGGGGATCAATTATATTTTACATTTAATGACGATCACGGTAAAATTCTTATTACCACTGTAATAAAGGTAAAAATTATGGGTCGGGGTGTGACAGAACTATTGCAGTAGACTTTCTAAACTATAACAGTAGCTTTTTTTAAAAGCACAAAAGTAGCTTTATTCGTAATTATATCTTTGTAAAAAGCTACATAATTTTAGTATTTTTTTAATCTCAGTATTAGTATTTTTTCAACACGATGATAATATTTTGTATATACAATCGAAGAATTTTCAACTTCTATGCTAGTATCTTTCTCAATCTGATATGAGTAGATTTTGTTGCTGGTGGTAGTAGCTTTTATTGATGAGGGTAGTATCTTTTGTTTGTGATGTAGTATTTTTCGTTGTCAGTGGTAGTAGCTTTTTTTGCTTGTGGTAGTATCTTTTGTTCCTAGCGGTAGTATTTTTCGTTGTCAGTGGTAGTAGTTTTTTTTAATTGTAGTAGTATCTTTTGTTGCTAGCTGTAGTATTTTTCGTTGATAGTGGTAGTAGCTTTTTTTACTCGTGGTAATAGCTTTTTTTGCTATCGGTAGTATCTTTTGTTGCCAATGTTAGTAGCTTTTTTTACCGGCGGTAGTATCTTTTGTTGTCAATGGTAGTAGTTTTTGTGATCACAAGAATCCTCCCTGATGATCGGTTAGAAAATTCGCCGGAGTCAGGCTGGAAAGTTCACCGGAGGTCGGCCGGAGATCTTGTCGGAGGTCAGCCAGAGACCATTTGTGGCTGTTGACTTTTTATATTAGTGGTAATTTTGTAAATATAAGAGAGAAAATCTAATTTTTTGGTTGGATGACATTCTGTAATTTTGTTGAACTTCAATACCTAATATAAGACTATTTAGGCTTGGGTGAACTTATGTGAATAAAAATGTTTGAGTGGACCTATATGGGAAAAATTGTCTCAAAGTGGACTTCTATGTAATGGCCCTTGTTAGTACATAGTATAACATCAATTGTACTCGTCTAAGAAGACACATGCCGTCACGTAAATCGGGCTTGGGCCTTGGTTAAGCCCAAGCAACCCACACTATTCCTTGAGGGCATAATGGTAATACACCCTCTAAGCAAGAGCAAAATGGTATTTTAGGGTGCATCCACCATACCCCTATAAATACCACTCTCCCCCTCTCATTCTCACGATCTCCATTTTCACTCTCTTATCACCTGCATCAACTCACTAACTTAGGCATTGGAGGGTCGAAGGCCGGAGCACCCGGTCTTCCCTCTGACGTTGTTCTCCCTTTGATTGACAGGTTATGGAAGCTTGGAGACAATCCCCCGCATCTGGGTGATCTCTCCCTCTCAGAGACCACGCCAGAACAATTGGCGCTAGAAGGAGGGGCGCCTCCTCAAGTGGAAACCCCCACGTCGCTCACCAAGAAATCCCGAGGAGAGAGAGAGTAGATCTGACTTTCTCTCTCTCCTTCGCTCGGGCGTGCCACAGCAAAGTAGCTCACATTCCCAGCCAGCATACTCACTGCCTTCCAATGAACCCAGCGCGGCCTCCCCAACCTCCGGCCAAGGCCCACGCGCCGGTGAGCAACGCCTAGAAAAAAAAAACTGATTTGGACACCCAGCTTCCTTCAGCCGAAGCGAGAACGCGCACTTGATCTCGTGACACCAATCTCGGCACACTCCCCCCCGGGACATGCCTCCGCTTTTGGAACCCCTTCCCGGCTCGGGACCTCAGGACGAAGCAAATAATGCCTTTGTTTTTGGCGCCCTCTCGCCCACTTGTTATCTCTCTCCCGGGGACGCCCGCCCATGTCCCGGTCCTGCTCTCCCGCCAGCCATCAGCGGACACCCCAGGTCTCGCCATTCATTCGCGGACTCCCGCCATCCATCCGCGGACTCCGCTGGTCCCGCCATCCATTCACGGACTCCGCAGGTCCCGCCATCCATTCGCGGACTCCGCTGACCTCGCAGACTCCCCTGGTCTCGCCTCGCCAGCTCCTCGCGACATTCCCTGGTCTCGCCAAAGTCCTTCAACCTCGCGTGGAGACATCCCTAGTAGTTCCCCTGGCAGACACCCCCCACACAGCTCTCCATCCCGACCTCCCGGGACTCCTCTATCCCGACAGAAGGATGCAAAAAAAAAAAACCCTTCCCGACACGGCGTCTGGTCCCTACCCAAGATATATAGTCCCGACCACGGATCCCGTGACAAGAAACAAGTGACCCGCTTCACACATTACCATGCTCTCGGAACGTGCCAGCACAAGTGACCCGCTTCACACATCCGCATTCCTCTCTTCCTCCCTCCTGGGACCATCCATTTCTCACCGCGGACACCGCTTGTCACGCCAGACTCCGCGGACTCCTCTTGTTTCGCCATTCCCCGCGGACTCCACTGGTGTCGCCAGAGTCTCCGCGCAACTCCAAGTTCTCTACAATGACTATAGCTGCTCTACGCGGCTCCAGATAAGTCTTACTCCACATTATTCAATTAATTTGTTATCATACAAATAGCATGCCACATGCATCATAATATACTCTCATGTACATGCTACACACACTTGTAAACCATGATTACAAGTCATATATTGCTGTAAACCACATACACTTACTTCACATGATTACAAGCCAAATATTGCTGTACATTTATCTATATCAATCACAAGCTACACACACACACCATGTGTAAACAGCCGTCATTCAAACATGCATCCTCTAGGTACACACGCCCTTAGCGCGACCTGTCCCGCCACCCCTTCCCGGCTCGGGACCTCGGGACGAGACAGGAAGACCCCTTATTCCTAGCCAACCCGACAGTAAAACCCTTACCCTTGAGCTTCCTTCCAACATCACAAACATATGAACCGTCCCATTCACCACATACAAATCCAAAGACTAAGAACGCCACCAATTCATACCGTGAAACAGTGGATCCGCGTAGTGGCAATGAAGCTGGTTGCAAACAGCCAAGCGCTCGCGCCAACTCGATCGAGGGTGAAGTGGGACGCTCCCCAATCTGAGGTTTGTCAAACCACCGAAACTCTAAAGCACAAATTGCAGCTCGCCCAATTTTCAGTTTGCAAAACACGAACTCCCCCCTCCAGCTATCCCCAACCCCATGCATACACTGACTCGTTAGGACAGCGGCCCGCCACGCTGCGACAGTCTCACCAGCTAAGCACGAACTGACTCGCCACACAGCGGCCCGTAACGCTCAATAGCGACAGTCCCCAATCAAGCGCGGATTGCCTCGTCACATAGCCTCAGTCCCTAATCAAGCGCGGACTAACAGGCCACTTCGCGACAGTCCCCAATCAAGCGCGGACTGCCTCGCCACATAGCCTCAGTCCCCAATCAAGCGTGGACTGACAGGCCACTTCGTGAAAGTCCCCAATCAAGCGCGGACTGCCTCGCCACATAGCCTCAGTCCCCAATCAAGCGCGGACTGACAGGCCACTTCGCGACAGTCCCCAATCAAGCGCGGACTGCCTCGCCACATAGCCTCAGTCCCTAATCAAGCGCGGACTGACAGGCCACTTCGCGAGAGTCCCCAATCAAGCGCGAACTGACTCGCCACATAGCCATGGTCCCCAACCAAGCGCGGACTGACTCGCTAGAGCAACATTAAAATTGTCTTCTTGCCAACAGGTTTTTCGGAATGTCACCCCCGTCACCTCGCGACTCTCGCGTGGGGACTTGGGGACTCGGCACCATGCCTCCCGCACTATGACTCGCCACAGCGCGAACAATTACTCGCCTGGTAGTGGCTCGCCACGCCACCTAGCGCGAACAATTATTCGCCTGGTAGCGGCTCGCCACGCCACCTAGCGTGAACAAATTACTCGCCTGGTAATGTCTCGCCACGCCACCTAGCGCGAACAATTACTCGCCCGGTAGCGGCTCGCCACGCCACCGAGCACGAACAATTACTCGCCTCGCCACGCCACCTAGCGCGAACAATTACACGTCTGGTAGCGGCTCGCCCGGTAGCGGCCCGCCATGCCCTTAGCGCAGTTCATTCCGCTCAATATGAACTCGATCCTCATTTTGGTGTCTCACCACCACAATCTCTCCCACCACTGGGGGACTTGGGCAACAGCCTTATACACGCCTCATGACGTTCTCTCGATACACGTTGGCACCACCCGCCTCCCATCAGCATCTTGGCTACGCCCCTAGCGAGCTTTTCGACAGCTCTACACAAGCCCTATCGACAACATCATTGTGCCCTAGCGGCACCCATCGTCATGCCTCAGCGGCACTCCTCGCCACTCCTCGACGACACACTTGCCTCGATGGCGAAATGGTGAACTACGTCTCGTTTGATCCCATAAACAGGTACGTAGGCACTCTAGCACTCACCTAGAGGCAACCACAAAATATGCCACCACAATCTCCCCCTCGAACACATGCTGGAATAGCTCAGCTAACTCGAGCATGTAGCTAGTACATATCAAAGGCTACTAAAACGCCAAGGCATACCAACATGCCGGTACCCGTGGCCCTCGCGAGAGGCTCGTCAGCGGTACCTCAACTTCGACCCCCGATCGCCCTGCCGTCTCCAAACAATACATGGGAGTAACAACCCGATGTCTCGATCATATATAGCGATACACGACATACCCCACTCGGAGGGAGCCGGTCCATCCCCTCCTTTGCATGGGGACTTGGGGGACTGGGGACTGGATATGTCGCCACTAAGTAAGAGACTCGTACTCCCGATATTGTATTAGATAAAGTCCCCACCCAAGAGAGTCTCTTGACCGCGGACTTGGGGACTTGTTAGTACCTAGTATAACATCAATCGTACTCGCCTAAGAAGACAGATGCCGCCACGTAAAACGGGCTTGGGCCTTGGTTAAGCCCAAGCAACCCACACTATTCTTCGAGGGCATAATGGTAATACACCCTCTAAGCAAGGGCAAAATTGTATTTTAGGGTGCATCCACCATACCCCTATAAATACCACTATCCCCCTCTCATTCTCACGATCTCCATTCTCACTCGGAGCTAGCTAAATATTGCCGGGGAGTAACCACTTTGTACTCTCAAAAGTCACATATGCCGTAAATAAAAAAAAAAAATTCTCACACTAGCAATATTTAGCTAGTTGGGAGATGGAAATTTTCAGCAATTTCCGATAGTCTAATGAGAGTTTTACTTTATGTTCGCCAAGCAAGATCTCTAGTCTAATATAATTTTGCATTTCCATTTACTACAAACAATAATTGCAGACGAAAGACGAAAAAAAGGAGCAAGCGAACAAACAAAATCATTTCATAAAACCTGAAAATATGATTATGTGAAAGGATCAGCACCCGTATCTTTTGGTTACTCAAAACCATTATGTTGGTCTGTCATTATTCAAACAACTTGTATCCCCTAGCTGAGACTGGTAAGTTCCAATCCAGTTCAAAATATCTACTTCATATATACAGCGGTGATTACTATAGTCATATACGGCACTGTCTTTGGCTATGTCCTGTACAGTTCAGATTATCTACATCGAGTGTTTGATCCTATCGGCTACAGCTGACGATTTATTCATAATATTTGAAATTTGTCTACTATTAAAAAACAGAGCAAGAAAAGAAAACTTTAGAGAAACAGAGAAAAGGAAAACGAAACATACCTTGGAATATGCCTGGTTGAATAAGTCTATGAAAGAAGGCTGTTCCCCATCAACCGGACTCTGGATAAGAGTTGCTCAGAAATGTTGGAATGCGAGACTCCCAACTAAATTTCCTAAGGGATCCCATTTCCTAATGCCATCCACAGCATCTCCCTTGCACACTTTGCAGGAAGTGGTTTAAGCATTTAACACTATCTACCTCAATTTCAAATAAGAACATAAATCAACCTTAACATGTAATTTCAGCGAAGACTAGATGGTTTGTCTTCCATGATGATCAATCGTGTAAAATCAACCTTAAAAGAGCATTCCACAAAACCAATCGTTATGATTAAATCCTAGTTGAGTAGGACTCGATGGCATGATCATCAAACCCATTTCATCTACGACAAGCAGCTTTTCTTCTGAATTAAAACTAGGAAGGAAAGGCCAAACTTTGTAATCTGATCCTAAATGTTATGAACCAAACCTAATCCAATGAATACAAAACAGAAGAATTAGAAATATATACAATGACACCCTGATGGAATCGTATATGAATAATCTAATACACATTAGCAAAAGAAAAACAGCCAGTATGATACAGAAGTTCTAACCCAAACAAAGTTTTACCTATTTCCTACCAAACCCTTGAATTAGTGTTCCTATTAAAATTCCACAACCGCTTCGCCTCTTCTTCTTCTAAACCGGAGGCGGAGGCGGAGGCGGAGGCGTTACCTAGAACAGGTGTCCGGTAAATGGGGCAAGCTGAGACCTTAACGAGCCACGTGTCGAGACACCTCCTGTGGAACAGGTGACCGCAAGCAGGGAGTTTCCGGCACCACTGGCCTTCCCGAAAGGCGTCCAGGCAGACCACGCAGTCGGACGACGCCGTTTGGTTCTGGGTTCGGAAGCGGAACTGGGGGAGGGTCTTGAAGTGTCTGGGGGAGAACACAGATGAGGGGAGGTCGGACTGGGTGCGACGACGGTGGAAAGTGCCGGCGGCGAGAATGAGGAAGAGGAGGAAGGCAACGAAGCCAAGGATGAGGAAGAAGATGCATGTTATGAAGGTCATTATGAGGGCTTTGAGGATTGAAGATAGGAGCATCGGATTGGGTTTTAGGGGCGGTGGCTGATCATGGTGGTGATGGGGAGGAGGCATGGTGGGTTTTTGATCCGAGTTTTGGTGAATGAAGTTTTAGAGATCAAAGTTTAGGAATTTGACGACAAGGCCATCTCCGGGTAGGAGAGGGTTATATTGGGGCAGTGCTCTAATTTAACTTTTAAAAATATTATTTTTGTTAAAAGAGTTTACATTTATATTATTAATGATATGTCTTAACCGAATTTTCTCCTTATTAGATTAGAAGATATCAAACCCTCATTTACAGGGATTTTCTATATAATGTATATATAATTAAAAGTCAATCTATCAATAAATAAGTAGACTTTTATTCTTGTATTCACATACTCTTCATCACGTTATCAAATTTGGTGCCCTAACCAAAAGATAATAGGCCAACCATCCTGAAAAAAAAACCTTCGAAAACCCAAACTTTTCCCGAAACCCTAGTCTGCCCGTTTCGTCTTTCCCGATTTTAGGCCGAATTTTCCTTTGTCCACGGTCGGAATCTCATAGCCACAGAAAACCCTCGATGTCCCGGTTCCAACCCCACCAGTCTCACCCCAAGAACCGGCCGGAAGGTTCCTAAACTGGCCACCGGAATTTTCTAGACCACCGCCACCACCTACCACCGGTTCACGCCTTTCCATGTTCCGATCGAGTTGATTTTTGGACAGCAGCTTCCTCTTCCAGTGGTGCTGATTTTTGGACAGCAGCTCCTCATGTCAAAATTTCAGCACCAAACTCGAAGCAGAAGTAGGTGAAAAGTTGTTTCTCCTTTCGACAGCCTCTAGAAACCAAATATTTAAAGATTGCTCGTCTTCCAAGGAAAGCCAGAAAGGTTCCCAACCCTCGGTCAAAGCCTGCAATCAACTCAAACTCATCAGAGGTAAATTTTTAATTAAGGTTATTGCTTTCCGAATTTCAATTCATAGTTCAGGCTTAGTAGCCTTTCCATCTATCCCCTCTCTATGATGGGATTGAGTTTTGGGGGCGAATAGGGTTTGAGAGTTTTGTTGGGGCTTTCATCCTCTATTAAACTTTGTGACTGCGACATACGCGTCACCATATATTTGCGACTACGATTACGCGTTGCTGCAACAGCTGTGAGTGTCGCCTATAAGAGAAGAATCGATTGTGACTGCGATTACTCGTCAGCTACTTTTATTTACATCGATTTTATGACCACATCATTGGTTCACTAATTCCAATCCCCTTGTCTTTTGTAGATGACTGCGCCTCCAAGGCCTGAGTTTGAGATCCTCGATGTACGAGGCAATAATTACCTTCAATGGGCATCCGATGTTACACGATTGTTCGTCGGAAAATGATTTACTTCCACTATTTTTCCTCTTGATGGCCTAGATGCGGTTTCTAGTGAGATGATCAAAGCCAAAGTCCTCATGTTCCTGAGGCGCCATATCCATAAGGAATTGAAGATGCAATATCTGATGATAATGGATCCCAAAGAACTATGGGACGACTTGAAGCTCCGCTTTGATTACGTACATGATGTATAGTTTCCAACGTTGCCGGCAGGATGGCAAACCATCCGCTAACTTATATTGCATTCAACTCAGCTCAATAGTCTTCCTTGCTTTTATTGCGGCTCTAATACCCATATGCACGAAGATTGTCATGCCAGCGAGGATGCTAGAGATACCTACAGAAGACACAAGTAGTACTTAGGTCAAGAAGCTAACTTTACTGAGGGAGATGACATTGGTGCTGAGCCTCCCACCAAACTCACCACAACAGATTTCGTAGCTAAGAAGCAAGCTAGTCCTGCACACATGGATGTTGCGGATTTTGATTAAACTTTTTTGATTAGATGTTTTTTCTCTGCTATTTTCTATTTGGCACATGTTTAGCCACAGTTATTTTAGAGTTTTCAATCAGTTTTTATGGAATTAGACATCCTTTGATGTGTTGAATGGATTGAGAATTTTATTCCCTTATGATTGGTTTGAATTGCACAAAGCTAAACGCTTCATTACATGGCACAGATGCTAAATCCACATGTGTTTGTAGTCCTTGAATTGGTTATGGCATAAAGAATGACAAAACATGAGAACAATTGTGAAAAATTGGCAAAAATACACCAAGACATAAAGCTGCCATGTATTGGCAGTGTTGCAGCGCACCTAAGGCGCCCCTGAGCGTTCCTGATGCCCGTTGGGCAGTTGCTTGAGCCCCAAGAGGGCCCTGTGGCAGACTGCCGCAGCATGCCGTGCCCTAGTGTCGGCTATGTGCCCCTAAGGGACCGCATGTGTGTGTCGGCAGCATGCCCCTAGTGAGCCCCTGCCGAGCTCATGTTGGCAGCAGGGCCCCTATCGCACCCCTACGCGTCGCTGGGTGACACTGAGCTTCGCTGAGCCCCGGATTAGCCGCGACCGCGTTCTTCCGCGCCTCTGTACGCGCCCTACCGCGTTACTGCATGCGCTAAGCGCACTGTCGTGCCCTTGTGAGCCCTTAGTGGGCCCTTGCCGTCTGCCAGCGCTGCGAGCGCACTTTTGGTGCTGCTTCTGAGCATCTAGGCTGGCCACATGCTATGATTTTATGAAAGTGATTTTCATGCCATGTAATTGCACTCATTCGGGTTCCAACTTGGTTTAAATTCATGATTATCCCCTCTATGTTTAATTAAAGTGTTCACCTTGTCTTGATCCAAGACTAATTAATTTCACATTTTTGTGTAGATGTCTCGTGGCGAAATTGAGTGTCTTGTTGACAGTGGGAACCCACACTATTCTAAGGATTAGGCTATTATTTACGGACTTTGTACCTCACGTATCCTTAGTGACAACCATGATTGGTTCCTCGCCTTTGATTCTGGGCAGAGGTAATGCGCAGTTCTTGTTGCCAAATGGCACAATGATACATGTCACTGACGCGCTCTACGCGCCTAAGGGTAATCGAACCTTGCTATCATTTAGGGGACATTCGTGCCAACGAATTTCACCTGGAAACGTTCAAAGAGAATGGACAAGAGTTTTTATCTATTACCTCTAATAACTGCGGTTGTAAACACATCTTAGAGAAGCTGAAGAGTCAATCAAGTGGGTTGTATCTGACAACCATCAGGATTATTGAATCCCATGCTGTTTCTCGCAGTTTTTGCATGGACATCCCGGACGTGACTCTGACTCTTACTTTGGCATGACCGTTAAGGACATCCCGGACGTGACATGATGATCCGAATTCTCAAGAATTCACATGGACATCCATTTTTCCGAGCACTGAAGCGTGTTGGAGCTCCTCCTTCCACCGAAATAGATGATGTGGCCATGCATGATGCACCTGCCATAGGCTCGGCTTCCAAGGCCATTGTTGAGACTCCAAATGCCACTATGGCTATCTCTAATGCTCACCGTTCATTTTTTAAAGCTTAATCACTAGCCAAATTGACTGCAAGAACATCTTTTGCTAGTGATTCTAAACAAAACATTCCATTCCTACAAAGAATCCAAGGTGATATTTGTGGACTTATCAAACCAGAGTGCAGACCATTTCGATATTTTATGGTTCTGGTTGATGCATCAATGCGTTGGTCACATATTGCATTGCCATAAGAAATGTTGCATTTGCTAAACTCCTAGCTTAAATTATTTAGCTCCAAGCTCACCACCCTGATCATCCAATCAAGTCTATTCGATTGGACAATGCTAGAGAGTTTACGTCTAAGTCTTTTGAAAACTATTGCATGTCTATCGAGATTGAAGTAGAACATCCCGTATCCCATGTGCATTCACAAAACAGTCTTGCAGAAGCTACAATTAAGCGCTTACAATTGATTACACGGGTCTTGGTGATGCTCACCAACTTGCCTGTTTCTCTCTGGGGTTATGCAATTTTGCATGTAGCTGCACTTATTCGTTTTAAACCCACTGCAACCCAACCATTTAGTGCATACTAGTTGGTAACTTGATATGAGCTTGATATTTCACACATAAGCATATTTGGTTGCGCGGTTTATGTCCCTATTATGCCTCCACTGCGTACTAAGATGGGTCCTCAAAGACGATTAGGTATTTATGTTGGCTATCAACATCCTACGATTGTCCGCTATTTAGAACCTTTGATAGGAGATCTATTTACTACGAGATTCGCAGATTGTCGCTTTGACGAGACATTCTTCCCGCCGTTAGGGGGAGACATGACCGTTTTCGTTCCAATTGAACGTTGAGAATTAACGTGGTCTAACCCCACTATGTCTCGTTATGATCCCCGCACTTCTGACAGTGATATAGAAGTTCAGAGTATTTTCGATCTTGATAGAGTTGCAGATTCGATGCCTGACTCATTTACCGATATTGCGAAAGTGACAAGATCAATTATACCTGCTGTAAATGTTCCTACAAGGTTAGAAGTCCCCACAAGAGGGACTTTACCGGCCGCACCCGGGCTCGACAATCGCGTCTTGGATGCACCGGACGCTCATGGTGGTGGGGTGGCTGCCGCCTTGGCTCCCACTAGGACGAGGGGAAGATTTGTTGGTTCAGTAGATACTGTGCCACACAAAAGGTGTGACTGTAAGGCACAAAATGATCCACTCATCATTAATAATGTGAATCCTTCACATGAGATTGTCTCTGACTATAGTTATGTCCAAGAATCAATGTTAGCATATCTGGGGGACACCTCGGATCCAATATTGATGTTGGAAAACAAAGAAATCTCACTGAAGTATACTGATGGAAAGAAATTCCACTACTATTGATGATTTTTTTACTTATTCTGTTGCTCAAGATATTATCGACGACGATGAGATTGAACTGCGCTCCGTTGCAGAATGCCAACGTTTAGCAGTTTGGCCGAAATGGAAGGATGCAAACCAGGATGAACCAGACTCTCTAGCAAAAAGGCAAGTTTTCGGTCCGGTAGTGTCATGCCCACCGAATGTTAAGCTTGTTGGACATAAATGAGTCTTTGATCGAAAGGCAAAAGAGAAACATGAAGTCATGCGCTATAAAGTGTGACTTGTGGCGCAAGGATTTTCTCAACGCCCTGGAATTGACTACGAGGAGACATATTCTCCCGTAATGGATGTTATTACTTTTCGCTACTTAATCAGTTTGGTAGAGTTCAAAAAACGGAGCATGTAGCTTATGGATGTGGTTACTGCATATCTCTATGAGGATCTCAATTCAGATATATATATATATATATATATATATATATATATATATATATATATATATATATGAAAGTGCCTAATGGACTTTCACTACCCAAATCAAGTGACTCTAAACCACGGAGTGCCTTTGCAATTAAATTGTGGCTAGGGCTGTCAATTCCGACACGACTCAAAACCTACACGAAATAAAGCAGGTAGAACTCGCTCGATTAAAAAGCGGGCCAACGGCAGGTCAACCCGTCATGACCCATTTAATAAACGGGTTAACCGCAGGTCAACCCGCCAACACGAAATGAACCCAAATAACACGTTTATTAGATGGGTTGGGTTATATAATATATAACCCGCGTACACAACCCATTTAAAAAGTAATATTACATGTGTATAAGGGTCAAGTACGTCTTTCTTCACTTTACTCTAGGGTTACCAAAACACTATAAATTCTCTTGTTTTTGTCTTGTAACAATACACAAACCCTAAGGTTCACGGCTCATTAGCTCTTTGTGTTCGCGGCTCATCAACTCTTTGCAAAGGTATTTTGATCACGTCAATGACAATTTTATATATGAGAATTATTTGACTGTTGCTGCTCATAGTAAATCGGTTGGTTGTTCCACTGTTGCTGCTCATTCGAGCTAAGAGAAATAAAGCCGAAACATATTAGAAAGTGACTTTCTCTTCTTGGTACGTAAGTGATTTTATTTTTGTTATCATTTATTTGATTGTGAGGAAGTAGATTTCCAGTTATGTATTCTAATGTTTGCTTATGAGTTTGATACTAGTCTACTGACTTGAATTTGTTTTCGATTGTAAGTGGTGATTACTTGTTTTGCCTTTTATGTTGAATAAAATGAAGCTAAATAAAATGAAGACTTGGATTCTTGGAACTTGGAAGTTAGGATTTGAGGCTTTTATTTTCAAAGTTAAACTTCAAATTTAGTTATGGATTATGTCTTTCAATTTCAGATGGAGAGTGTTTGACTTTATATTGGAAATCTGGATTTAATTATTCATGAGTTATAAAATTATGCTTTTGTGGATCTTTTAATGAATATAATCAAGTGATGTTTTTTTATTAAATAGATCACAGTTGTCATGGGTCATTTTGTTGAACACGACACGACCTATATATTAAATGGGTTAAACGGGTTGGAAACGGGTAACTCGATTAATAAATGGATTGGGTTTGAATTTAGATTTTGGACACTATTATTAAATGGGTTGGGTTTGAGTTTGTATCTTGTGACACGTGAAATTCTTTGACCCGACACGAACCCGACACGACACGACCCATTGACAGCCCTAATTGCGGCGTTCACTATATGGATTGAAACAATCCGGACGAATATGGTATAATCGTCTAAGTGGCTACTTGATTTGGAAGGGATATAATATAACAATCTTTGCGCATGTGTGTTCATTAAAAGAACAAGTACCAGATTCTATAGTAGCTGTCTATGTTGATGACATGAATATCATCGGTAATCTCAAGGAAATTGATGAGACCGTGACCTACTTGAAATCCGAGTTTGAGATGAAGGATCTTGGGAAAATTCAATTTTGCCTAGGCTTAGACCTAGAGAATCGAGAGTGTCATACCCCAATTTTCGAAGGATAATTCTCAAAAATTTGGGCATGATATATCTCAAAATAGCACTCTCAAAACCTGCTCAACAAATCTCAAACTAAACCCAAATGCTGAAAATGTAAATGTCAGTAAAACTCAACAATTGAGTTAAACATTACATCTCCTTAATTACAACAAGTTGAAAGTCTAGTAAAAATGAAGACGCTCACATGAGCTTAAAAACAAACTGGCAAAATATACAAATAAATATACATTGTCTAAAACCCAGCTACTATACCTCTGCCTCAACCATGCTGATCAACACCTGCAGATCTAACCCCTACACTATGAATTGGTGCACCGGGTTGTAAAAAAACAAACCCGGTAAGCTAGAAAGTCCGTATGAGTAACTCTAAAAAATTAACTCAACATTTCTAATATCCAAATAAAACAATTAATAACAATAATTAATTCCACAAATCCAACAACTAACATTTCCAACAACTAATAAAAACACATGAAACAATAAAAGAACAAATATCAAAACCACATAACCAACACTTTTACAAATATACATGTACCCATGAGTCCCAGATAACAATAAGGTATATTCCATGACCTACAACAAACACATGTACCCATGGGTCCCAGATACTAATAAGTACCTCCCATGACCTACAACAAAAATTATGTACCCATGGGACTCAGATACCTTATGGTACCTCCCATGACCTAAACCGACAGACGGACTAAAGCTCTATTACTAACCGTAATCAATCACTCAGCCAAAGACTTGGAACCCAGTTTGACTGTCCAATATCAAGCACAAAATAATAATAGCATTATAACCATAACCAATCAACTGATTAAAGGCTTGAAACCCAGTTTGACTATCTACACAACAAATCACAATATAATAAGATAATAGGAAAACTTGTTTTATCTTACCTATGAGCCGTTGGCGATCAAGCTCATATATTTAAAAACAAACAATAGCATATTCTTTAATTCAACATCATCAACAACACAAAGAGCACACCATAAAAATTATATCCTTCCGCAAAGATATATTTATATGAACAAACATAGATATTCCCACAAGAATAATCTATCAAGAACCAACAAGATTATGATCACATGAACATTAAAAATAATTATATTATAGGAAAACTTGTTTTATCTTACATATGAGTCATTGGCAATCAAGCTCATATATTTTAAAACAAATAATAGCGTATTCTTTTAATTCAACATCATCATCAAAATGACCATAAAAATTCGGTTCAATTGTGAACCTTGGTGAGAATTACTCACCTAAATAATCCCGCTACGATTTCCACAAAACAACAAGAGCAAGCCAAATCACAACTTCACAAATCACCTAAAATCACGCAATTAATAACCTTAGTAACCAAAGTACTATAGGATATTACAACACCCTTAAACTAACCCTTAGCTCAAGGGAGGACAACTTTCCAAAGTCGTCAAACTCAACGACACAATAAAGCTGTCTCTAATCCTCCAAACCTAAACTCAAACCTCAATCAAGCCTAATATTAAACTTAATGTCCTAACATGCATTACTTGCTCAAAACCTAGCATTTCCACCTCTCAACAAGCTCACAACAACAAGAGCTAGCTAACCACAGAAAAATAAAGCTAGGAACAATGTCGGACGCGTTGCCACACGCCACCACAGGCGGCGACGAGTGGGCCCCATGCGTCACCACCAACTTCTGAATTTGAGAAAACTCACAACCGCAAAGTTGAAGCTTGAAGCAAGGTGAACAACTTTAATACCTGAGGTTTCAACTAGTTCGACCAGAAACAGTCGAAAAACACCACGAAACACCAACCCGAAATCAAATTTCAAACCTGCAAATCCGGGCTCAAAACCTCAAAAACTTGTTTCAATCTATGCCTAGCCACTACCAGAAAGAGCAGAGGAACCAGACTCACCTAAGTTAGCCCTTTGTCGTCGCCGAAATCACTGGTTTTCCGGTGAGACATCAACTGCTCCGCTGCTCTGTGGCGGCGAAACGGTGAGCAGGACTGCCTCAGAAATAGAGAGGACGTCCGTGCGAACCCAACGGGACCGATGGCACCCAAATCGGTGGCTGGACGGAGGACAAAACAGCCAGAGAAGAAAGAGAGTGTGGGAGGGTCGGGAGAGAGGAGAGAGAAAGTGTGGATGATTTAGGGTTTCCAAAAATAAAACCCACCAATTTCTATTTATATACTTTCCAAAATCAGAAACTAACTTCCTCTGACCGTAACTTTTTCATAAGGCATCCGTTTTACGTGTGACATGTATCTACGAACTCAAATCGCCAAACTCTACAATTTTCATGAAGAAAGTTTTCAAAAATAACATACGGAAAATAAAGTCAACTTTTGGTATCTTAAAAGTCAAAACGCCTTAAAATTTACTCCCTAAACTTCAACTTCGCACAAACTAAAGAATTTCCACAAATAATGCTTCATTAATTTTGGAAAAAATAGAAGGAAAATGATATGAAAATCTGGGGTATTACAATCTATCCTCCTAAAAGGAATTTCGCCCCGAAATTCAAAAACAACTTGGGGTACTTAGCCCTCATGTCCGACTCTAACTCCCAAGATGCATCACCACCCTCATCATGGCTGTCACACCCCAATTTTTGAAGGATAATTTTTAAAAATTTGGGGATGATATATCTCAAAATATTACTCTCAAAACCTGCTCAACAAATCCCAAACTAAACCCAAATGCTGAAAATGTAAATGTCAGCAAAACTTAACAACTGAGTTAAACATTACATCTCCTTAATTACAACAACTTAAAAAGTCTAGTAAAAATGAAGACGCTCACACAAGCTTAAAAACAAACTTCTAAAATATACAAATAAATGTACATTGTCTAAAACCCAGCTACTATGCCTCTACCTCAACCTTGTTGATCATCACATGTAGGTCTAAACCCTACACCATGAATTGGTGTACCGGGTTGTAAAACAACAAACCCGGTAAGCTAAAAAAGCCTGTACGAGTAACTCCCAAAAATAACTCAACCCAACATCACATAAGATAAAACCAGTAATTCCTGCTTTAGAACTTAGTTCAGGAATCACCTCAAAACAATAAAGTTCAAAAAAGAGAAAATAAGAAATCACAACAATTCACAAAACAATCAAAATCATAGGTGAATCCTACAAAAAGGATAGTTCTGGAATTCCACTAAAAATTACACAAATAAGATTAAAGAATCTCATGCATTAAACATAGTTCAAGAGATACTCAAAAACAAGGAAGTTAAATGACAACAATTAAGAACAATGTTTAAACCACATAACCAATACTTTTACAAATATGCATGTACCCATGAGTCTCAGATACCAATAAGGTATCTCCCACAACCTAAAACAAACACATGTACCCATGAGTCCCATATATTAATAAATAGGACAAAATACTAGTCACTCTTATTTTCAATGGTTCGATAGTTTAGTCCTCGTTTTTTCAATTTCAACAGCTCACTCATATTAATTTTCAATGTCATACAATTTTGTCCAATTTGGTCCAATTGTTAAAACTGATCGTTAAAGTATCCACGTCCTGCTATAAAATTCCTAAACTACCCCTAACCTATTACACCCGCTCCAAAACTGAAACCATTTTCCTCCATATCTGAAACCATTTCCTCCATATCTGAAACCATGATGAGGAACTGAAGCAGTACATAGTTGAGTACAAGCAATAGTTGAGTAGGAAAAGAAGAAAAGAGAGATGGATACGGTGAGGCCATGAAGCCTATCCTCCTCGCACCAATTGAAACAACTAATTCACACTACCACCACCACGGCACCACTAGACTTGTCATCCACTGCTGCTCTTCTACTACAACTACCCCCAAACCCAGAGGCCACGGCCGCCGCTTGTCCACCTCAACCTCCACCTCTGACAAAGACGTTGTTTGAGCCATTCGCTTAAACAAGGTTACTTTCTCTCCCCTCCGAACCCTTGAATTCAAAAGCCCTAATTTTTTTGCCCAAATTCAACCATATGATTTCATAGACCAAAACCAAAGGAAAACCCATGAACTTACGATCTCGACCTCTAGGAACCCACAGTTCTGGGTTGTTCACCATGTCGCTGCTTTCGACGTTGTCCCTATGATGATTGAATGAAGGCTTGGAATGGGTATGAAGGTTAAGGCTTTGAGTTTGATGGGTTCTAGAAATTAAGTAGGAAGATCAAACTGCTTTTGAGTTTGATATAGGTTTTAGGTTCTTCATCGCTGCTAATTAGGAATATCGAAGAGTTTGATATGGGTTTTGGGTTGCGTTGATAAGGGTGTAATAGGCTAGGGGTAGTTTAGAGATTTTATAGCAGGACGTGGATACATTAACGGTCAGTTTTAATAGTTGGACCAAATTGGACCAAATTGGACCAAATTGTATGACATTGAAAATTAATAGGAGTGAGCTGTTGAAATTGAAAAAACGAGGACTAAACTGTCGAACCATAGAAAATAAGAGGAGTGACCAGTATTTTGTTCTAATAAATACTTCTCAGGACCTACAACAACAATTTATGTACCCATAGGTCTCAGATACCTTAAGGTACCTCCCATGACCTATACTGACAGACGGACTAGAGTTCTATTACTAACCATAACCAATCACCCGACCAAAGGCTTGGAACCCAGTTTGACTGTCCAATATCAAAGCACAAAATAATAATAACATCATAACCATAACCAATCACAAGATTAAAGGTTTGGAACCCAGTTTGACTATTTACACAATAATTCACAATATAGTAGAATCATTATAACAGTTACCAATCACCCGATTAAAGGCTTGGAACCCAGTTTAACTATCTACAGAACAATTCACAATGGAGTAGAATCATCATAACCGTAACCAATTACCCGATTAAAGGCTTCGAACCCAATTTGACTATCTACACAACAAATCACAATATAATAATATCATCACCAATAACACAAAGAGCATATCATAAATATTATATCATTCCACATAGATATATTTATATGAATAAACATAGATTTTCCCATAAGAATAATCTATCAAGAACCAACAATATTATGATTGTTTTGGCCATGATCCTCAGCGCGCGGAGCAGAGGTTTCTAGCGAACACAGAGTAGGGGAATGTTGAGGGTGTGCCACCTCGTGGACGAGGAAAGAGTTTGTAGGGGTGCGCTTGACTTCTTGATCAGGCAGAAAGAGTTTCCAGGTGCCACATCAGAGGAGGAATTTACGAGCACAAGGCGATTCAATACTCACAGTGTCGCGAGCAGAGAAACTATAGGGAAATCAGGGTGACCGGAAGAGAGTCTGAGAGGGCTCTGAGAAAAGGCTAGGCGACGGTGCGCTTAGGGTTAAGGTTTTTCGAGTGGCTCGAAGGGTAACTGGTGTTTGCATTTTGTATTTTTGTTAAGAGATTTGATTGTGTCCTCAGAGACTGTTCCGAGTCCCCTTATATAGAAGCTTAACTTGCGGCAGAGAGAAGATCATAGTTTGAGTTGGATTCTGAAACCCTAATCCACAAGGACATGATTTCGCTCACGCGAACCAACCAGTTTGTGACACCTGTTTAGTTCATACACTCCATTGCGCATAGGGCTTTGCTTATGTGTTACTAACTATAGACTCCTATGCGGACTAGAATTAGGAACAATCTTATCCCGCGGAGTGTCACAGTCTCAAACCCATCAGTGAGCCACTGAAGCTTGTTTCTATGTCACGGGCTAATTGCAGCTCGCGGGCCTTAAAAGGGCTCTATCTATTAGAAAGGGCCACATGGATTGGCCCAAAACATGTCAAAGACTTTTAAAAGTCTTTAACGATCAAAGTGGTGCACGCGGACTCCGCAATGACTTCTTTGCGGAGTCTTCCACGCGAACTGGTTTGCCAGGTTGCCTAGATATATCCTGTCTCGTGAAGTGTCAATCTCGCCTCGCGTACGCGGAGTGAGCCAGTCATTTCCCGTGAAGTCATTTCTTCCGCAAACCATGTAGTCCGCGCGAAGTCATTTCTTACGCGAACCGTGAAATCTAACGTGGAGTCACTTCACTTGGACAAAATGCCTTTTGGCTCAAACATTGCCCCTAGGCCTTAAGCTTTGAGACTAGGCGAGAAGGCCTTATTTGAACATGTCATGATGCTTTCAGATTCTAACATCTTGGCATCATCGCGATCTCGCCTCGCGGAAGATCAAAAATGTAAGGTCCCCGACCACTTTGTGAGGCAACTTGGTTTTATTTAAGGGGGTTCCTTACTCACTATGTAGCGAGCAAGTGTGTATCCTGACATAAGGTTGGCTAAGCAAACTGTGCTATCTTGCTGGTGAATATAAGAAATGACTAAGCGAATCAATGAGAGACACGGACTTCGCCAATCTCGACACCCCGTGTGTACAGGCTGTAAAGGAAACATTAAGAGACTCTTGTCCAACTTTACTTCGTTTGTCATGTTGCCCCCATGTGAACTCTTTCACTAAGCAACAAAACTGTTGAGGTTCAAATCTGGTCTTCTCTTAAGATTGGATAAAGGTCTCTACGCAACTGTTTACCTGGGAAGTAGGAAGTCACTATAGAATCACATGTTCACCTTATCTTTAAGGATCATATCTCAGAGCAAAGCTCTGCATGCAGAACATATGTTAACAAGAGTCAGTCCCCTCTTTCTATAAGAGAATCCACTAACGGGTATTAATTTCCATTGGTATTAGAAGTGATTGTTGCAGTTCTGTAGTGTGTGAGTCCTTAAATCTGTTCAATTAACGGGTCTTAATTTTGATCCCTATGAACATGTGGGAATGCGTGAATTTTAGTTTCCTAACAATTGGGTTTCATCGTCGAGTTTGTGAGTAGCGTAAAGATGAGGTTGTTGTGTGACATTAGGAGATTTGAGCCCGATAGTGATAGCAAATTTATGCGCTTTATTTAGGTTAGCTATTTCCATTTCTTAGGAAAGAGTGTATCACTGAAGCAGGTATTCGTACTCTTCGTACTCTGAAGCAGGTATCACTGAACTCACTTACGTGTATGATTGGGTGATTGGGTGTTCTTGAAACAAGATTTTTTTTGAAACAAGAGTTATGTAGTTCAACGAAGGATTTAGAGTCTTTGAGAAGATTTAACATAATTCAGGATATAAATGAAAAGATTAAAGTAACCAGAGATAGGCTCAAAGCAGCTCAAAGTAAACCGAAGAGTTATGCATATGTCTGTAGGAAAGACCTCGAGCTTCAAGTGGGTGATTGAGTGTTCTTGAAACTATCTCCTTGGAAAGGAGAGTACGTTTTGGTAAGCGTGGGAAGTTTGGTCCGAGGTATATTGAGCCTTATGAGATAATAGAGCGAGTTGGTTCACTTGCTTATCGGTTACTTTTGCCTCTAGAATTATGTAGGATACATAATGTGTTTCATGTATCCATGCTTCACAAGTATATTGGCAATCCCTCTCATGTGTTGCAAGAGCAGCCGATTAGTTTGCAAAAGGATTTGACCTACGATGAGGAGCCGGTTCAGATTCTTGACCAAATGGAGCAAGTGCTTAGAAGCAAATCATTTCCTTTTGTTAAAATTCTATAGAGGAAGCTACTTGGAAATCGGAGGAGCAAATGAAGTATTAGTATCCCTACCTCTTTGATTGACAGGTTTGTAAATTTCGAGGACGAAATTTTTATAAGGAAGGGAGAAGTGTCATGCCCCGACTCTTAATTTTTTACCTTATTTACTAGCTTGGTATTAATAAGAATTTTACCATCTCCGTCAATGAGGTTATAGTTTAGTTGGTCCCTAGAGGGGTTTTGAGGGACGAATATTTCGGAGAATTATTCGCAGGAGAAAAAATGTCACGACGGTAAAAATGGTAAATTTTAGCTAGTAAAAGGTAATTTTTATTAGGGAGTTAAATTTTGGAATTGGGTTATATGTGTGGGTTGGACCGGTTGGGCGAAGCCCAGTTTTTCTTTCTCTCTTCTCTCTTTTCTCTCTCCTCCCTCCCGATTCTCTCTCCCTCTCACTGCTAAAACTTCCAGCCGTCCCTCCGCCGCCGTCTACCCACCGTTCAGCACCACACCGGTCCCAAACGGTCGGCCTTCAACCCAGCTCTCATCCTAGATCGGTGGCAGCCTCCCTAGCGTCGCCGTGAAGGAGAAATCGACCCTGAAAGGTCCGATTGTCCAAAGCTTTTCGTCGCCGGAACTCTCTCCTTTGGCCACCATAGCTAGAGCCACTTGGCTCGTTGGAAAGCCCTCCTCCCATGCAGCAATCCCTCCAAAGGTTTCACTCCCTCTTGGCCTAGGTAAGGAGTTTTGAGTGTTTGAAATTCTAGGGTTTTTCATAATGTTTTCGTTCGATTGGCATAGTTAGGATTGGAATTGATGTTTGTGCTAGTTTGGAAAGTTGTAGAGGGAGTTGAGAGGAAGATGCTATCAATATTTGGTAACCATTGGAGGTCGCCGGAGTCGGCCTCCGGCCGCCGCTGTTTGGGGGATTTTTATGGTTTTAAAGGTGTAATATTAAGGGGAGTTTAATGGTATGAAGTTTAGAATTTTTGGAGGAGTTTTGAATAGGTTTTGGTTTTTTGAAATATTGGTGAATTTGGTGGTTAATAGGGTAGAATCCGACCGTTGGATTTCCCTTATTATTGTTTTAGAATGTTGAAATAAATGAATTGAGGCTGTGGTTGGAGTTTGGTGTGAATCCGATAAGCTTAACCCTGGAAAGTGTAGTGGATTAGGCGGAAGAGTTTTTGAGTTATATATTTAAGTATTATTATTTTCTGAAATTGAGGTTTGGTCCTAAGCATGATTATTGTGCCAAGATTCGAGGAGACCTCACTTGAGTGGTGAATTGGATTTCGTCGGGTTTATGCCTAAAGTTTTGAGTGGACTCTTGGTTTAATTAATGTGCATGAAATTCATTATTGTTGAGTAATTTATTTTGTTGGAGCATTTGACGTCATTTTATTTGATGATTTTATTCATTGTGGTGAGTTACCGAAAATGAGATTTTCGGTAAATTATAATATATTTATGAGGAGATTATGTATATAAATGCTAGCTAGCAATATGTGTCTGTCCACCTTAATGGCGTAGTATATAACCGCATTATGGTGTGACATGAGCGTTGGACTCAAGCTTAGTAGCCATATATGAGTGTTTAATTCATATAGGAGGTATGGGCACATATTTATACACCCGTTTGTCCATCTTAATGCCGTAGTGTATCACCGTATTAAGGCGTGACGTGAGCGTTAGACGCAAGCGTAGTAGCCCTATATAGATTATTATTAATTTATATAGGGAGTATGAGCGAGTGTAAATACATACATATTTTGATATATATATATATATATATATATATTTTAGCCTGAGAGGCTCCATTTTATTGAATTTTGGAGACTGGCCGAAGCTAGTCATGTAATTGCCTGATTGTGAGTTTCTTTGAGCTGTCACATACAACATATTTTCTATGAAAATTTTAATTGGGAAAGCATAAATATTTCTATTAAATTCATGTTTGTCCACTCACTCTAACGTTTTTAAATGTTTTCCCCTGGGCCATTCGTTTTAAAAATGCTCAGTTTGCAGGTTAGTATAGTTGAGGTCGGGCATACATGGAGAAGAGGCATAGTCAATAGTATAGTTTCGGCTCATTTTTATACTTCTAGTCTCTTTCCTCTCAAATAGAGTTGCCCTGAACTGTGATTGTTGGTTGTTAGATTTTATTATTGAAGTTAGTAAATATAATTTGGGAGATGTTGTGATTTGGGGAGCATGAAGGCTCCAGGAGTAGAGAGTTCTAGATGGAATCTTTTGAAGTGTTTGTAGGTATTATTAGGAAGGGTTGTCCATTTTCAAGGAAAGTTATACTGACTTCTCGGTAACTTTTCCTTAGAGGTGGTTCCCGCAGAATTTATTTCGGGTTTCAGGGTGAAATTCAGGGTGGGTTCTAACAGAAAGGGCTTGAGTAACCCCACTTAAAACGTGAAAACCACATCACCTTCAAAATCGGAACAACATGCTAGCATGAATATCATAAATAATCAAGCAAGTATGACATAATAAGGGAAAATATAAATTCATATGAGTTTTCCCAAAACTCATAAATCGAGCATAAGTACGATTCCCAACCGTACTCGGAAAATTCCAAAGCAAGAAAATTAATTAAATTCAATAACGTGTCTCACACGCTAAATTTCTTAAGAGAATAAATAACTCAAATAATCAACATGTTTCCAAAAACTAGAGAAAACTCAAATCCTTAATGTAATCTTAAATCTGAAAATCATAAAGAATAATATTCTCAAATACCAAATCTCTTACCCAAGCTCAAATCCATAAGTTCATTATCGAAAACATAACCAATTGATCATGACCAATTCTCAGATCAACCAAATCTCTTACCCAAGCTCAAATCCATAAGTTCATTATCGAATCCATAACCAATCGATCATGACCAACTTTGAAAATTCTTAAACTTCAACCAACTTCAACCCAAAATCCACAAACTTAACATCAATGAACTCCTCTCATCATACTCTACCTAATTAGCTTGAAAAACCACATAAAAGTGGCGGTGCTGCTGTCTGCTCCGCGGGTAGCGGCGGCTGGCCAACCCCTACTCCGGCCACATCCGATGATCACCAAATTTTAGCACAATCATCCTCTCAACATTCTAAACAACTTTTATAACTAGCACAAAGTCCAATTTCAAGCCTAACTAGGATAATCGAAGCCAAACATTAAAAATCCCAATTTAAAACCCTAGAATTTCAAAGCTTCAAATCTCCTTACCTAGATAGAAATAGGTTGAATCCTTTTGAGGGTTTGTTGTACAAGAGGAGAGCTTCCAAATGAGACTAGCAGCTCCGGTTATGGTGGCCGGACAAGGAAGTTTCTGGCGAAACTCCACCACGCACAGCCGCGACTTTCTGGCCTGATTTCTCCTTCATGGTGACGCTATAGGATCAGATACCAATCCATGTAGGTAGAGGGAGGTCTAAGCTTCAAATCGATACCTACCTTGCCATCTAACTCAGCCGGATGGCGGCAAGGAAGTCGCCGGTAGAGAGAAACGCGGAGGAGAAGAGAGAGAGAAGGTAAATTCTATTTTTCTACCTTACCTCAAATGGTAAGTTTCCATTTTTATACCCTCAACCGAAATAGTAACTTTACATTTTACACAATAACTTTTACATACGAACTTCGATTTCAACGTATAACATGTCTACGGATTCGTATTAACATCATATATGACTTCCTTAAAGAAATGTTCCCACAATAATTTTCCTACAAAAAGTCAGCTCTAGAGTCATTTAACAGTAAACGGTTACTCAAAACGATAAAAGGTTAAAGTAAAACACAAGTAAATATCTGCAAATTAACTTAACGACTGTGAAGTGACATATATCATGTCATTCATATTGACCAATTTAAATGTGATATATATTATCTATGTGGAGCAGACGATAAGACTACTTGGAGGACTGATGAAGAATTTGCGAGAGAAATGCTGGCTGGAGTGAACGCTGTCACTATTCATCGCCTCCAAGTAATATTCAGATAATTTCTTGTCTATAATTATTGACAAAAACGAATTTTAATTCAGTATTAACATAAAAACCTCGGTCAAGGCTAGTCTTTCCTTACAGTTGTTTATTCGTCATGCTACAGGAGTTTCCACCAGCAAGCAAACTAGACCCAAAAGTTTATGGTGATCACACCAGTACCATAACAAAAGAACACATCAAGAATAACTTGGATGGACTAACGATACATCAGGTAATATATCGGAGATTAAATTTCCATTTTATATTTCATGCACAAAGATGAAATTTAACAAATTCGTTTGGTTGGATAGGCACTGAGAGACAGTAGGTTATTCATATTAGACCATCATGATCACTTCATGCCGTACTTGAGGCGGATAAACTCAACTAAAAATAGGATCTATGGCAGCAGGACACTCCTTTTCTTGAAATGTGATGGGACTTTGAAGCCATTGGTAATTAAACTAAGCTTGCCTCATCCTGATGGAGATAAATTTGGTTGCACTAGCAAAGTATATACACCAGCTGAACATGGTGTTAAGAGCTCCATATGGCAACTGGCCAAGGCTTATGTGGCTGTAAATGACTGGATTTCATCAACCGATCAGTCACTGGTATATTAAGTTACTCCCTCCATAGATTTAAAGGTTAAGAAGTTCATATTTATTACATATATCTTTCACAGGTTGAGTCATCGAGCCGTTTGTAATAGCCACCAACAGGTAGCTGAGCGTGCTTCATCCCGTTCACAAACTTCTACATCCTCATTTTCGTGACACGATGAATATAAATGCACAAGCCAGGCAAATTCTCATTAATGCTGGTGGCATTCTGGAGACCACGGTTTTCCCAGCTAAGTATGCCATGTAAATGTCAGCTGTGGTTTATAAGAGTTGGGTTTTTCCTGACCAAGCTCGCCATGCATGATGTAGAACGACTTGCAGAAGAGTTCGAGGAGCAGCTGGAACATCAACGTCGTAAGCAAGTTTAAGTTTCCTATTATTCTTAGGATTATGATTTATGATTTATTAAGGATTTCTAGTTCTAATAGGTTTTGTTATTTCCTAGTTCTATTCTAAATAAGATTTAGTCTTGGGTTAGAGCCTATATAAGGCACCCTCTATGTTGTATTAGGCATTCAACAATTCAATAATATTTTAGAAAACTCAGAGATTTATCTCACTTATCACCTTCTAATTCAGCTCGACGCTTGTCTACCGATCTCGCCTCTCTACATATAGCTTTCACTGCGTTAGGTGGTATCAGTGCCTGGTCTCGCCTGGATCGATGTCAAACGACGAAGCGGAGGTTCCTGTCACAACACTCGCCGACGCTGGTCGGGAGATTACTGCTATGAAACAAGATATTGGGAAATTTCATCAAGACACCAACAATGCTTTGGCAAATTTAACAACTCTTGTGCAGCAGCTTACGATGGAGGTGCGAGCCGGAGGATTTGCCCGAGGCCAATGCCGTCGTCAAGAACAAAACTATGATTTTGAGGAAGAAGAAGAAAGGGGCCCATCAAACAATCGACAACAAAATCGCCATGAAGAAAATTACCGAATGAAAGCAGACATATCTTTCTTCTATGGAAACTTACAAATTGAAGAGTTTCTTGATTGGCTTTCAGAAGTGGATAGGTTCTTCAGTTTAATGGATGTTCTAGACAATAAGCAAGTAAAGACGGTTGCCTAGAAGTTAAAAAGCACAGCCGCCTGTTGGTGGGATGATTTGCAGGAGTCTCGCGTTCGACAAGGAAAAGAACCTGTCAAAACATGGCGAAAGATGAAAGCCCTTCTCAAGGGATGTTTCCTACCTCGAGATTATGAGCAGACTTTGTTTGAAAAATATTATGACTGCACTCAGAATAATCGGTCTGTGTTTGATTATAACCATGAGTTTATGCGACTTAGCAAGCGAAATAGACTTGAAGAAAGAGAGACTCAGAAAGTTGCAAGGTATCTACATGGTTTGAAGCCGGAAATTTGAGAAAAGATAGGGTTGCAGACAATATGGACTTTAGCGGAAGCCATGAACTTAGCTCTAAAAGCAGAAACTCTACTAGCAAGTAATAAAGTTAAGCAGTAGACTACCATGAGTTATGACAGAAATTGGCTTGAACCATCTACTTCAAAAGGATTGCAAATTAAAGAGCCTACAAGAGAGCAGCAAGTTAGAACAGAAACAAATAGTGGAGACCGAGGAAAAACTACTGTTCCATTTTGAAAACAAGAGCAACCTGGCAGCTTAGGGGACTATGCCAAACCGAGGGGAGGAAAGTGTAATCGATGTTTTATGCCTGGTCATACTTCCAATAAGTGTCCCAACCCAAGGGGATTGCATTATGTGGAAGAACATGAAGATGATGAAGAGCAGGATGAGATTGCAACTACTGAAATCGAAGGCCAAGATTTTGATGACATCCCGCAGTTCTTAGTTTGCCAACGGCTTCTATTAGTAAAGCAAGGACCCAACACTGAAAGGCATAGCATATTTCGAACTAAGTGTATCATTGGTGACATGTCATGTAATCTAATAATTGACACTGGTAGTTGTGAGAACTTCGTGTGCAAGAGAGTGATCGACCGTTTCAAGCTTCCTACAACAAAACATCTGACACCTTATTCCGTTGGTTGGATTAAAAAGGGACCTATGGAGCCTTTGACAAAAACTTGCAAAGTTCCCACAACTATAGGACCATATAAGGACGAGGTGGTGTGTGATGTTGTAGACATGGACGCCTCTCATATTCTGCTTGGAAGGCCGTGGCAGTATGACGTAAGAGTGGCATTTGATGGGTACAAGAATACCTACAGCTTTTTGTGGGAAAAAAAAACAAGATTGTCTTGAAGCCTAGTATCCCGCATGAAATTAATTATGATGGAAAGATGAAGACAACAAACTTTCTCACTTTATCAAGTTCTGAAAGAGAGCTTGAAGATGAAATTAAGGAAGCACTTGTTTGTTGTCCTATTGTGATGAAAGGTCTCAATACCACCGAACAAGAAGTAATGGAGGCACAAGTTCCAGAAAAGGTGAAGAATATAATTAGTGATTTCCAGAAGTTGATGTCAGAAGATTTACCGGATGAGCTACCACCGATGAGAAATATTCAACATCAAATTGATTTAATTCCGGGAGCTAGCTTGCCTAATCTTACTCACTACCACATGAGTCCGAAAGAGAATAAAATTTTGAGGGAGAAAATTGAAGACTTATTACGAAAAGGGTTCATTCGCGAAAGCATAAGTCCTTGTGCAGTTCCTGTGTTACTGGTACCAAAGAAAGACGGCAGCTGGCATATGTGTGTTAACAGTCGCACCATCAATAAAATCACCATTCGGTACAGGTTTCCAATTCCACGTTTGGAAGACATGCTCAATGCTCTTGGAGGATCAAAGTTCTTCTCTAAAATTGATTTGCGAAGCGGATACCACCAAATTCAAATCAGACCCGGAGATGAATGGAAAACAGCTTTTAAGAGCAAAGATGGCTTATATGAATGATTGGTGATGCCGTTTGGACTTTCCAACGCCCCGAGCACTTTTATGCATCTCATGAACCAAGTATTTCGCCCATATATTGGAAAGTCTGTGGTCGTCTACTTCGATGATATTCTCATCTATAGCAGGTCTGAAGAAGAGCACCTCGAGCATTTAGACAAGTCCTTGAGGTTCTTCAAGATAATCAGTTATACATCAACCTGAAGAAGTGTTCTTTCCTCACCGAAAAATTGTTATTCTTGGGGTATGTAGTGAGCTCCGAAGGAATACATGTGGATGAAGATAAAGTGAAGGCAATTAAGAAATGGCCTACTCCGAAAACCGTTAGCGAAGTATGAAGTTTTCATGGTTTAGCAACGTTTTATCGGCGGTTTGTTCCAAATTTTAGCGCCATTACCGCACCTCTTATTGAATGCCTCAAGAAAGGAAAATTTCAATGGGGAGATGAGCAAGAGAAGAGTTTTGCCTTGATCAAGCATAAATTGTGCACAGCTCCAGTATTAGCCTTACCAGATTTTGATAAAGTTTTTGAGGTGGAGTGTGATGCATGTGGCGTAGGAGTTGGTGCAGTTTTATCTCAAGAAAGGAAGCCAGTTGCATATTTTAGTGAAAAGCTTAGCGAAGTTCGACAAAAGTGGAGTACCTATGATCAAGAGTTTTATGCCGTGGTTTGGGCATTAAAACAATGGGAGCATTACTTGGTGCAACGCGAATTTGTTCTCTACACTGATCATCAAGCTTTGAAGTATATTAATAGCCAAGAGAATGTGAGCAAGATGCATGTTCGTTTGGCTACATTCTTACAGAAGTTTCCTTTGGTAATTAAGCACAAGTCCGGAACCTTAAATCGAATGGCCGATGCATTAAGTCGAATGAGCCAATTATTGGTGACATTGTCACAAGAAGTTATAGGGTTTGAATTTTTAAAGGAACTATATGAGGATGACGACGACTTCAGAGAGATTTGGAGCAAGTGCATAAAGCATGAACCATGCAGTGACTTCTTTTTAAATGAAGGTTATCTCTTTTGTGGCAACAAACTATGCATACCCCAATCTTCATTAAGAGAGATGTTGGTACGTGATTTGCATGGTGTGGGTTAAGTGGTCATCTTGGTAGAGACGAAACAATTGCAAGCCTGGAAGAGAGATACTATTGGCCTCAATTAAAGAAAGATGTTGGCAACATTATCCGGAAGTGCTATATATGTCAAGCTTCGAAAGGACAATCACAAAACACTGGTTTTTATATGCCTCTATCGGTTCTTGACGGCATTTGGGAAGATCTTAGCATGGACTTCATTTTGGGGTTACCTCGAACACAACGTGGGGTCGACTCTGTCTTTGTGGTGGTTGATAGGTTTTCTAAAATGGCACATTTCATTCCTTGCCGAAAGACATCTGATGCTTCTCACATTGCCAAGTTGTTCTTTCGAGAAGTTGTTCGTCGGCATGGGGTACCTCGTAGCATCACTTCTGATCGAGATACTAAGTTCCTAAGTCACTTTTGGATTACATTGTGGAAGATGTTTGGGACTGCTCTTAATTATAGTAGCACCGCTCATCCACAAACTGATGGTCAAACCGAGGTTACGAATCTAATGTTGGGAAATATGATACGGAGTACTTGTGGAGATAAACCAAAACAATGGGATTATGTCTTACCACAAGTTGAGTTTGCATACAACAATTCCATACATCGTTCAATTGGAAAGACTCTGTTCTCTGTGGTGTATGTCTCCCCACCGAAGCATGTTGTTGATTTTACCAATATACCAAAAGACAAAGCTTTAGTGTGACAGCCAAGTGTATGGCTAATAAGGACGTGCATGAAGTTCAAGAAGAAGTCAAAATGAAGCTAGAGGCAAGCAATGCAAAATATAAAGCACATGTAGATTCTCATAGGCGAGAGAAGGTGTTCAAAGAAGGAGATTATGTTATGATATACTTGCGCAAAGAAAGGTTTCCCGCTGGCACCTATAACAAGCTTCACCTCGCAAATATGGTCCATACAAAGTGCTACGAAAGATCAATGATAATGCCTACATCATTGACTTGCCTGAATCAATGGGAATTTCGAAGACCTTCAATGTAAGTGATATCCATGAATTTCGGGCAGATGACCATGCTTCCTATCCTAATACCAACTCAAGGACGAGTTCTTCTCAAGTGGGGGAGACTGATGTAGAACGACATGCAGAAGAGTTCGAGGAGCAGCTGGAACATCAACGTCGTAAGCAAGTTTAAGTTTCCTATTATTCTTAGGATTATGATTTATGATTTATTAAGGATTTCTAGTTCCAATAGGTTTTGTTATTTCCTATTTCTATTCTAAATAGGATTTAGTCTTGGGTTAGAGCCTATATAAGGCACCCTCTATGTTGTATTAGGCATTCAACAATTCAATAATATTTCAGAAAAACTCAGATATTTATCTCATTTTCTACCAATCTCGCCTCTCTACCTATAGCTTTCACTACGTTAATGCAGATCTCATCAAGAGGTAAACTGACACGACCCACCCCGAATTTCACCCTAAAACCCGGAGTAAGTCGTGCAGGGTCTACCTCCAAGGAAAATTTACCTAAAAATTCGATTAAACCTTTCTTGAAAATGGACAACCCTTATATGAAAATCCAACTTGACATTTCTAAACCAAACAACAAGGACAACATAAAATTTCTAGCGGGTTATCAGAGCGCATCTAAGAAGGAGCGGATGACCATGAATAAAGATGAAGCGGAAGCAGCCTCTGACTACTAGACTAAGCCTTGAACCCATGTACGCTCGACCTCAATTTAACTTAGCCTGCAAACTGGGCATTTGAAAACAAAGGGCCGAGGGAAAAGTAATATAAAAACGTTAAAGTGAGTGGACGAAAATAAACAAATAACTGATCGCAACATAACTAACCAAACTTAATTAATTTCCCATTTTCTAATAATCAAGAGATCTGTTGCATGCAAGTGTTGATAAAACCTTCATAAGGAAAATCCCAAAGAAACGGACTAGCTCCGCTAGTCAAAATATTGACAAAGATAAATACTAACCTTCATTGAAGAAGGTACCAAAACAATGGACTAGCCCCGCTAGTCAAATTGACAACGATAAATAAGAAACAGTTATAGCTATACAAGTGAGTCTCCCAGACTCGGTTGCCTCCCAGGCAATAATACTCTCATACTCTCTACACCTTCATGTTATGATAACAGAGAGGAGTAGGGCTTGAGTGATGTCGTCGACTACATCACATCACCCGAAGGCAGAAAGGGCTTAAGTAACCCCACTTAAAACATGGAAGTTACATCGCCTCGAAAGGCGGAACGACATGCTAGCATGAATAATATCGATCCAACAAGTATGGCATAAATAAAGAAACATAATCCATGTGAGTTTCCCCGAAACTCATAATTAAAGCATAAGTACGATTCCCAACCGTACTCAGAGAATTCAAAGAGTAAAGAAACTAATTAAATTCAACGACGTATCCCACACGTTAAAATGCTCAATGAAATAAATAACTTCAATGATTATCATCTTTCCAAAAACCAAATAATATGCAATTCAGTATGAAACCTCAAATCCAAAAATCACAAAGAAAAACCAAACTCAAATCTCGTATTATCAATCCGAGCTCAAATCATAAATTATGACCAACATTTAATCCATGCATCAATCTCGAATAAGTTCCAAGATCATTTCATATACCGAAGTTATAATATATGCTCGGAAAATATAATACTAAATTATAAAATCTTGCATGCATAATAATTAAAAACTAAAATGTCCACTCACAGTGCTCGGATATGCTTGCCGACGACCCGAGGCTTCCTCCAATGATCCATCTCACGTCCTGAACAATAATTAACCTTAATTCTCATTCAACAATAAAACTTCAATAAATAATTCCATAAAATTAAGGGTCTAAATTTCATCCTCTTCTTTGCCCATTTTCCGTAACCTCAACTTAGAATCAAGGTCACCATCAATTTCCATGCCTTAACAATCAACCAAAATATTTCTAAAATTATTTTATGATCCCCTACGATCAACATGCTCACAAACAATACCAACAGTTTCCTTCATTTCCTCTCTACACAACTTCACCCCCAAAATTTACTAAGGGCACCCAAACGGGTTTCCATAAATGGAAAGTTTCCAAAAAGGGAAAGTTTCCCAAAATAGGAACTTTCCTCACTTAGAAAGATTTTCGATTATAAACCGACAAACTTTCCTATTTATGAAACAACGCAAAACAAAAAGGAAAAAATTCGATAACTACCTCAACTGCTCCTGTCGGACTAACTGCCTTCGCCGAATTCCGACGACTTGCCGGAATATTCTACCGGATTCCGGCCACTTGCCGAAATTTCGCCATAATCTCCCTGCATCTTCCAATCTCCAAGTTATCGACAATCATGCAGAAAATAAATGATTAAAACACCAACCAACAACAACAACAAGAACACAGTAGCTCCAAAATACTAGAGGAGATCGAGTTTACCTTCAGTCAATCCCATAACTCTAGTCTAGCTGCTTTCTTGCCGAATCCCAACCTGCAGAAACCTCCAACCATTTATATTTGCTGCCTCGGTCGCCAACTCCACCAAAACAACACCCCACACTTCGGTTCCTCTCCGTCCTAACTCACCCGACCTCTGCCTCAGCCCGGACCAACCAGCAACTGCTCCAAGGTCCATCCTGACTTCACACAAGGTCACAGAACTCATCGAAACATTGAAGAGCTCACCGAAAATCCATTGAACGTAGTCGCCGGAGCTAGGGACCGGAAACCCAGAAAAAGGCAGAAAAGGGCTTTGCGGTTTAGAACTCGATTCGGGATGAAACAATCCCAGAAAAGAAGAGGAGAGGAAGGAGAATAAGAATCTGACCTTGGTCTGTTGATTCGTTGCCGGAACTCACCGGAATTTGGGAAGAACAGCCGTTGTCCTCCTCTTCCGATCTCCGCCGAGAATGGCTGCCTCCCGGATTTGAGAGTTGAGCTAGGTCGGGAAGGAGGAGAGGACCACTTGGTGGCAGTCTCGTCGCCAAGGGGGTGGCCGGAAGGCGCTGCTCCGGTGAGGGACGACGACGGACACAGAGAGAGTCGGGGAGAGGAGAGAGATTCGGTTGGGCTCGGTCAAACCCGACTTGGGCATATTGACTGGGTCTAACCAGTCTTCCTCTATTTAACAACAAAAATGGACAACAGGTGATCGATGAATAAAGATCAGCGACCCAGATTTTTTTATAAATCGTAGAAAATAGTTTGAAGCTCGCAAAAATAATCTGATGATAATGGAGAACTCGTACCATCGCGCATTACACCCTCGGAACCTTAATAGAAGAATTTAACATTTCCAGAAAAACTCGTAAATAAACTCGAGTGTTAACTTACCAAGTTGCCAAGCACTGTTAAATTCTCCAATAACTCATGAAATACCTAGTAAATAGGTAAAATTTGGGTCTGGGATGTTACAATCTCCCCTCCTTATAAAAATTTCGTCCTCGAAATTTACATACCTGACATTCAAAGAGATAGGGATACTGCTACCTCATTTGCTCCTCTGATTCCTAAGTAGCTTCTTCTACTTGGTGACTCCTCCACAGAATTTAACAAGAGGAAAATATTTGCTTCTAACCAGTTGCTCCCTCTGGTCTAAAAACTGAACCGGATCCTCATCAAAGATCAAATCTTTATACAAAATAATCAGCTGCTCTTGCAACCCATGAGAGGAATCGGCAATAAACTTGCAATGCATGGATACATGAAACACATTATGTATCCTGGATAACTCTGGAGGCAAAACTAATTGAAACGCAAGAGAGCCAACTTGATCTAAAAACCCATAAGGACCAATAACTCCCGGACCAAGCTTTGCATTTTACTAAAACGTACCATCCCTTTCCAATGAGACAATTTCGAAAACACTCAAAATACTCACTTGAAACTCATGGTCCTTCCTGTGAACAACTTTAAAAATCTACTAGCTAATAAGAGCTGCTTTGAGTCCAACTCTGACTCCTTTAACCTTTTCATCTAAATCCTGAATTATTGTAAATCTTCTCGAAGACTCTAAGTCCTTCGTTGAACTACCACTAACGTTAACACGTAAGTGAGTTCAGTGATACCTAATCCAGAGTACGAGTACCCGTAGGTATGCACACTCTTTCCTGAGCAATGGAAATAGCTAACCCAAATAACACACATAAATTTGCTATCACCATCGGGCTCAAATCTCCTAACGTCACGCAACAACCTTGATAGCACGCTGCTCCCAACTCGACAATGAAGCCCATTTGCTAGGAAACTAAAGTTCACGCATTCCCACATGCTCATAGGGGTCAAAATTAAGACCCGCTAATCGAACAGATTTAAGGATGCACACACTGCAGAACTGCCACAATCATGTCTAATACCGAGGCACTTTGCGGAGTCAAAGCTCTCGCAAGTCCACAAGATAACGTCGCTCTGCCTAAGTGACCAGTCCACCAATAAATAATAACCTTGATTCTTGAAATGACATTCTGAAGAGATCAATACCACATCACTGAGGTCTCTCCGCTAAAACTATAATATTACCATTTTGTTCACCACAAACTAGCAACTTATGGGAATTCCAACTCTTTCTTGATTTTGCTATCTCTACCAATCTCTTTACCACAACTCAGAAGACAATCTGAAAAACAAATATGCTCAAGTCTCCTACACCTCCCAAGGCCATGACTTCCCACCAAAAAGATTCTTCGAAAACCGAGCTTGCAATAACATGCGACTAACAAAAGCAAAGACAAACTTTTATACAAGACCTCCCAAATCATACTTGGATCAATGAGTGGTCCCACCACCATACGATCCCGAGAAGAGACGCTGATCAACCTATCAAAAACTACTACTCTCAATATTAAAACTCTTAATAAACCTTGACTCTAGACGCTTCTTGAGTCAACAGGGGAAAACCCTCTTCCATAATGCTACATCATGAATTAAACCTACAATGACACAAACCATCAAAATCAACATCACCATGCAACTCTTAAACTACCACATAGGATTTACAGCATCAAGACTCATTGCTTAAATGAACTCTAGCTCACTTGGGATCACGATTAGATTTATCCATGATCCATGTCTACGACACAATAACCAATTAATCATAAATTCAACAACTAACCTTCAAATCATAGAGTTGAAATTCGCACTTCATAATTTCAAGATCTGAGGATGCTACCCAAAAACTACAGTAGGAATGATTTAAATATTCCCACACACACGCCGCAACCAAAAACTCTGCTCCATCTCACCGAATTAGGAAAAAGGTGAGAACAGATTATCCCATTGTTGTGTCGTAGCTAGTCCCCATGAGCTAACGAAGTGATGATAATGAACCAACTTCGATCACAAATTCAAGACTTATTTCAATTATTAAGAATGACATCGCTTAAACTTACTATGGACACCCAGCCCCTTTTTGCTCCATGATCCAGTGAGTTTTATTCCACTGCTACCAATTCCACCAACTCCACACAATTGCTATAGAATACCTATGACAACATGAATAAATTCACCAGGTGTTGTCGTAAAACTGAAATGACCTCAACCATTTCACTCTCACTCCACCATTACTTTTCAATTCAATTTACATTATCATCCTCCAAACACTCAACAAAATCTGGAAACCAAACTTCCACACCTGGAATTCTGAAAGAATCCTTACTGGCTCCACGATTAAAATAATATAACTGACATCTCACTCCACGATTCCAAACTTGCTTGAAACTCAACATTTAGTGCCATCAATAAAATTTTAAAAAATTTCCCGACTGTGGCACAACAAGAAGTTGTCACAATGCACTGACGAATGACTTTTGTAAAACCAACAATCCAAGTCATTCTACTTAGTGCTTTAACAAACTTCAACTAACCCACAATAGAGACCAAAATCATCAGAAATCTTATTATTCATCAACTATTATTATCCGTCATTTCCAAAAGATATTACCACCACTATTTTAATAAATTGCTCAAAAGATAAAAACTTATCAATAATTAAAGTTGTAGGAACCAGAATACGTGCTGACATAACCAGCATTATTCCAAAATGTTCCCAACTGCTTTCTAGTGCGGATAAACATAGTCAGTAAATTGGCCTTCAATCATGACTTATCTAATTTGACATTTAACTTTTTATACAATAACTTCCTGCAACCCAACACTAGTCACAGATCCCATGTGACTAACTCGCTCAGGATTATGGTCCTCAACAACTAGTAAAGGTACCCCTTGGAATTACTATGGGTACCTCCCTCATCACTTCAATCAATCTTTACCTCAAAAGAATACACCACTTATTTCAAACTTTCCTTCCAACTCTTCTATCCCAGAAATCATGCAATTCGATACCACGATTTTTCCATCAGACTACTACAACTTTACATTTGCCCACTATACATAGTGAACTCCAAGGCTTGAATTAAACTTTTCACCTTCTAAAAATTCGCACGAGATGCTCACCCTAGCATCTTAATCATAACCCAAGAAATAATTTGGACAAAATGAAAAGAATGCTGCCACGTATATGAGTTCTCAACTGGAGTTCCCAAATCACAATTGAACTCTAACAAGTTATGATATCAACTCGATAACATTTGGAAAAGGCATAATCCAAACACCTCTTTCCTTAGTCAAAGCAGGATGATCACTAAAGAGGTCGGCGTACGGAGGCATAGTCTTGATGATATAGACATTTATAGCACAATACTGTCCATAAATAAGACAAGAATAACTACATCACAAACATAATCAACACATAGTGTCTAAAGCATATAATGCTAATAGATCCGCCGCGGTCGGACCATCACTCTATAGACACTAAGTGTGACCAAGAATATGAGGTAGTACTAAAAGAGAAAGGAATCGAATAACCTAATGCTCTGATACCAACTGACACGACCCACCCCGAATTTCACCCTGAAACCCGGAGTAAGTCGTGCGAGGTCCACCTCCAAGGAAAATTTACCTAAAAATTCGATTAAACCTTTCTTGAAAATGGACAACCCTTATATGAAAATCCAACTTGACATTTCTAAACCAAACAACAAGGACAACATAAAATTTCTAGCGGGTTATCAAAGCGCATCTAAGAAGGAGCGGATGACCATGAATAAAGATGAAGCGGAAGCAGCCTCTGACTACTAGACTAAGCCTTGAACCCATGTACGCTCGACCTCAATTTAACTTAGCCTGCAAACTGGGCATTTGAAAACAAAGGGCCCAGGGAAAAGTAATATAAAAACGTTAGAGTGAGTGGACGAAAATAAACAAATAACTGATCGCAACATAACTAACCAAACTTAATTAATTTCCCATTTTGTAATAATCAAGAAATCTGTTGCATGCAAGTGTTGATAAAACCTTCATAAGGAAAATTCCAAAGAAACGGACTAGCTCCGCTAGTCAAAATATTGACAAAGATAAATACTAACCTTCATTGAAGAAGGTACCAAAACAATGGACTAGCCCCGCTAGTCAAATTGACAACGATAAATAAGAAACAGTTATAGCTATACAAGTGAGTCTCCCAGATTCGGTTGCCTCCCAGGCAATAATACTCTCATACTCTCTACACCTTCATGTTATGATAACAGAGAGGAGTAGGGCTTGAGTGATGTCGTCGACTACATCACATCACCCGAAGGCAGAAAGGGCTTGAGTAACCCCACTTAAAACATGGAAGTTACATCGCCTCGAAAGGCGGAACGACATGCTAGCATGAATAATATCGATCCAACAAGTATGGCATAAATAAAGAAACATAATCCATGTGAGTTTTCCCGAAACTCATAATTAAAGCATAAGTACGATTCTCAACCGTACTCAGAGAATTCAAAGAGTAAAGAAACTAATTAAATTCAACGACGTATCCCACACGTTAAAATGCTCAATGAAATAAATAACTTCAATGATTATCATCTTTCCAAAAACCAAATAATATGCAATTTAGTATGAAACCTCAAATCCAGAAATCACAAAGAAAAACCAAACTCAAATCTCGTATTATCAATCCGAGCTCAAATCATAAATTATGACCAACATTTAATCCATGCATCAATCTCGAATAAGTTCCAAGATCATTTTATATACCGAAGTTATAATATATGCTCGGAAAATATAATACTAAATTATAAAATCTTGCATGCATAGTAATTAAAAACTAAAATGTCCACTCACAGTGCTCGGCTATGCTTGCCGACGACCCGAGGCTTCCTCAATGATCCATCTCACGTCCTGAACAATAATTAACCTTAATTCTCATTCAACAATAAAACTTCAATAAATAATTCCATAAAATTAAGGGTCTAAATTCCATCCTCTTCTTTGCCCATTTTCCGTAACCTCAACTTAGAATCAAGGTCACCATCAATTTCCATGCCTTAACAATCAACCAAAATATTTCTAAAATTATTTTATGATCCCCTACGATCAACATGCTCACAAACAATACCAACAATTTTCTTCATTTCCTCTCTACACAACTTCACCCCCAAAATTTACTAAGGGCACCCAAACGGGTTTCCATAAATGGAAAGTTTCCAAAAAGGGAAAGTTTCCCAAAATAGGAACTTTCCTCACTTAGAAAGATTTTCGATTATAAACCGACAAACTTTCCTATTTATGAAACAACGCAAAACAAAAAGGAAAAACTTCGATAACTACCTCAACTGCTCCTGTCGGACTAACTGCCTTCGCCGAATTCCGACGACTTGCCGGAATATTCTGCCGGATTTCGGCCACTTGCCGAAATTTCGCCATAATCTCCCTGCATCTTCCAATCTCCAAGTTATCGACAATCATGCAGAAAATAAATGATTCAAACACCAACCAACAACAACAACAACAACACAGTAGCTCCAAAATACTAGAGGAGATCGAGTTTACCTTCAGTCAATCCCATAACTCTAGTCTAGCTGCTTTCTTGCCGGATCCAAACCTACAGAAACCTCCAACCATTTATATTTGCTGCCTCGGTCGCCAACTCCACCAAAACAACACCCCACACTTCGGTTCCTCTCCGTCCTAACTCACCCGACCTCTGCCTTAGCCCGGACCAACCAGCAACTGCTCCAAGGTCCATCCTGACTTCACACAAGCTCACAGAACTCATCGAAACATTGAAGAGCTCACCGAAAATCCATTGAACGTAGTCGCCGGAGCTAGGGACCAGAAACCCAGAAAAAGGCAGAAAAGGGCTTTGCGGTTTAGAACTCATTCGGGATGAAACAATCCCAGAAAAGAAGAGAAGAGGAAGGAGAATAAGAATCTGACCTTGGTCTGTTGATTCGTTGCCGGAACTCACCGGAATTTGGGAAGAACAACCGTTGTCCTCCTCTTCCGATCTCCGCCGAGAATGGCTGCCTCCCGGATTTGAGAGTTGAGCTAGGTCGGGAAGGAGGAGAGGACCACTTGGTGGCAGTCTCGTCGCCAAGGGGGTGGTCGGACGGCGCTGCTCCGGTGAGGGACGACGACGGACACAGAGAGAGTCGAGGAGAGGAGAGAGATTCGGTTGGGCTCGGTCAAACCCGACTTGGGCATTTTGACTGGGTCTAACCAGTCTTCCTCTATTTAACAACAAAAATGGACAACAGGTGATCGATAAATAAAGATCAGCGACCCAGATTTTTTTATAAATCGTAGAAAATAGTTTGAAGCTCCCAAAAATAATCCGATGATAATGGAGAACTAGTACCATCGCGCATTACACCCTCGGAACCTTAATAGAAGAATTTAACATTTCCAGAAAAACTCGCAAATAAACTCGAGTGTTAACTTACCAAGTTACCAAGCACTGTTAAATTCTCAAATAACTCGTGAAATACCTAGTAAATAGGTAAAATTTGGGTCCGGGATGTTACATAAACAAAAGGATGACAGTCGTGACACTTTCTATAGGGTTTGCTACCATTCTCTAACAATGTGTATGCCTTGGCTAAATGCAGAAGGGTGGCTGTCAAGGATGCCAATTCTCCACACGGTGTTTGCCTATACTGATAGAGAACTATCCATATGCTGTTGATGGATTGAATATCTGGTCTACAATAAAAACTTGGGTCACGGACTATTGCTCCATCTACTACAAGACCGATGATATGGTTCAACAAGACACTGAACTCCTGTCTTGGTGTAAGGAACTTTTGGAACAGGGTCATGGCGACAAAAAGAATGAACCCTGGTGGCCTAAGATGCAAACTCGTGTTGAGGTCATCGAAACATGCACTATCGTCATTTGGACTGCCTCTGCTCTCCATGCAGCCGTTAACTTCGGACAGTACCCTTTCGTCGGATACCTTCCGAACCGCCCAACAGTAAGTAGGAGATTCATGCCTGAGATAGGAACTCCGGAATATGAAGAGCTCAAGAAAAACCCTAATTTGGCTTTCTCGAAAACTGTTACTGCTCAGTTTCAGACTGTGCTCTTTAATCGAAATTTTGTCTAGGCATACTACTGATGAAGTCTATCTGGGACAGAGAGACACACCTGGGTGGACATCGGAAACAAATGTGTTGGAAGCCTTTGAGAGGTTGGGAAAGAAACTGACTGAAATTAAGGATGGAATTGTACGTATGAACAGTGATGGGAAGTTGTAGAACCGAGTTGGACTGGTCAAGGTGCCTTGTACTTTGCTTTATCCGACCGGCGAAGTTGGACTTTTTGGCAAGGGAATCCCCAACAGTGTGTCAATCTAAAGTAGCGCGCTACCTTCTTTTTTTTTTTTTGGTCAATTGCTACCTTCTTTGTTGACAATGTAGTTTGATGTTGTTTTTTCTTTTCCTTGTTTAGTCGAGGAATCGTTCTAATAACCCATGTACTTGATCATGGGAAACCCTCTCACATAAAACTATTGCCTTAAGTTTTTATATCCAAAATCTTTGTGCATTGTGTTCTTTTGCTAAGGTATACATTGTTTCCTGAAAACCCTAGTACGCAGCTCTTCTTGATGCAAACCAAAGAGCGTCGCTAACTCTAGTCTCCCAGATCGGATCTTTTGATCCAATTCTCCTCCAAACCTCACCAAATTCTCTCCTTTTTTCAGTCATGTCAAGTTCCATTGATGATGTGACAGCAAGTTTTGCAGTCTCTCTAGCCCTCGCTGGCAAGGACGTCTTAGATGTCTCTCCTTGATCTGGAGGTGCTCAACGCCGGAATTCTCAATCTTACCTTCTGGCAAAACCGCTGGTGCTAAGGAAGGTAGATCCCTTTGATCTTCAGCAAACTTCTAGAGAGTATGGACTCTCAATGGAAAATTCAGGTTCAAACAAGCCCTGTTGGATTGTTTTTGTTCTCTTATGATCAAAGAAGGGATCTAGTAGATCTAGTTATTCTTCGAGTTTTTATTCTAGTAGTATGTTGTTTGAGTTAGTGCACTCAGATGTGTGGGGTCCTCAAAAAATTCTACTCCATTTGGAATGCGATATTTTGTATTGTTCATTGATGACTTTACTCGGTTGTCTTGGGTGGTTTTACTTAATTCGAGAGATTATGTTTTTCTGTCCTTACAACTTTCCAGATTCTTGTTTTGTACGCAATATGATGCTCATATTAAGGTCTTTCGTTCCGATAATTAGGGTGAGATTTTCAATTATTCTTTTCGTGAATATTTCCAACACCACGGCATAATCCATCAAACTTTATGTGCACAGACACCTGAGCAAAATGGGGTGTTTGAACGAAAAAATTATCACCTTCTAGATATGGCTTGGACTCTTCTGCTTAGTGCTAATATGCCTAAATAATATTGGGTAGAAGCCATTTTATGTGCTTCTCATCTTATCAGTCGTCTTCCACACTATAAAAAAGAATTCAGTTAGCCACACCAAATTGCCACAGCACTGATTTTACGTCACCATTGGTCCAAGTTTTGAGACGGCGCTACCACGGAAACGCTTCTGTCGCTAAAATAAAACCATTTTGTGACGGCAACATCATGCCGTGGCAAAAAAATTAAATTTTGTGACAGCAATTTGGAGCCGTGGCAAGAAAACACAACCTTTGCGACGACAGATGGGTGTCGTGGCAACAAAATGTAAACTTTGCGACGGCGGATGTAATGCCTTGAACCTTATTTCACTGTTTACCATTATTTGGATCGTAAGTGACTATCATTTTTACTTTTCCCTTCGTATTCTAATTTGTAGTGGCTCTAAAATTTGACTTTTTCCTTCGTTCGAAATTTGAGAAAACTTTCTGCATGAAAGTCGTAGAGGACCTTAAACCGAGTTCGTGACACGTTTTAATCGGAGTTTGTACAAAAAAGTTTGAGGGTTTAAAGTCAGCGGAAAATTGGTAATTTCACAGGAAACTCAAGTTCTATAAATAGCAAATCAGACCTCCATTTCAGGACAATTCCAGAAATTGCCCAGAATTTCTGCCATAACTTCTTGGCCTTGCCGGCCCCAATTTCGGCCACCTTTGGTGATGAGACCGGTCCCATTCTCTTCGTCTTGGAACGATCTTTCACTACCAGAAAATGGGTCTTGGGCGACGAAATGAAAAAAACCGGGCGACGATTTTTTTTTTCGTCGCCTAAGAGAAAACTTGGCCGACAAAAAAATAAATCGTCGCCCAAGGAAAAAAATAATTTCGTCGCCTAATATAGAAACTCGGGCGACGAAACAATATTTCGTCGCCTAAAAAATTTATATCATCGCCTAAGTTTTTTAATCCTTAGGCGACGAAACTCAAATATATCGTCGCCTAAGTATTTTATTTTTTTATTTTTACTTGGCCAACGAATTACACTAATTTCGTCGGCCAAGAGTAATCTGAATAATTAAAATAAAATAAAACACATTTAAATTTCATTGTACAGGATTTTTTATTTTTACTCTTGGGCGACGAATTTAACATATATCGTCGACAAGATGCTTACGGGGCTATAAAAATTTGGTAAAAAATAAATACCCGGGATAGGGCTACCACTAGGTAGAAATAAGAGATTCGTTGACCGGAACAACCGGCACAGAAATTTTACCGGAATATCTTCATTTTTCACGGGTTGACGTATTTCACCGTTCCGGTCATATCTTATTTCACAACTTTTTTGCGTTTGAGGCTTCTACGTATACGTTGTCTTCAAAACGACACTTAAACTCAACACTTATATAAAAAAGTTATACAACATTAGTACATATAACGTGAGTTTGGTGATCGGGAAGAGGAACTGAAAACCTACAGTCAGATATAACCAGCATAACGAATTACGTAGGTGGGAAAAAATTCAGCTCCATCGGACAAAGATATGGGCTCGATCCGTCCGGTCAATAGGCGCGGTCAAACCCCTAAACGGACGGAAACGGCTATTCGACCCTCCAAATCAAGTAATCTGGCCGGACCTTCAACTGAGAATAGTTTCCAATCGACAAGATGCTTACGGGGCTATAAAAATTTGGTAAAAAATAAATACCCGGGATAGGGCTACCACTAGGTAGAAATAAGAGATTCGTTGACCGGAACAACCGGCACAGAAATTTTACCGGAATATCTTCATTTTTCACGGGTTGACGTATTTCACCGTTCCAGTCATATCTTATTTCACGACTTTTTTGCGTTTGAGGCTTCTACGTATACGTTGTCTTCAAAACGACATTTAAACTCAACACTTATATAAAAAAGTTATACAACATTAGTACATATAACGTGAGTTTGGTGATTGGAGAAGAGGAACTGAAAACCTACCATCAGATATGACCAGCATAACGAATTACGTAGGTGGGAAAAAATTCAGTTCCATCGGACAAAGATAAGGGCTCGATCCGTCCGGTCAATCGGCGCGGTCAAACCCCTAAACGGACAGAAACGGCTATTCGACCCTCCAAATCAAGTAATCTGGCCGGACCTTCAACTGAGAATAGTTTCCAATCGACGAGACGCTTACGGGGATATAAAAATTTGGTAAAAAACATTAACTTACAATTTAAATGTGCTTTATTTATTTTAATTATTCGGATTATCTTGGCCAACGAAATTAGGGTAATTTCGGTGCCGGTTGTTCCGGTCAACGAATTTCTCTTATTTCTACCTAGTGGTAGCCCTTTCCCGGGTATTTATTTTTTACCAAATTTTTATAGCCCCGTAAGTGTCTCGTCGAGTGGAAACTATTCTCAGTTGAAGTTCCGGCCATATTACGTGATTTGGAGGGTCGAATAGCCGTTTCCGTCCGTTTAGGGGTTTGACCGTGCCGATTGACCGCACGGATCGAGCCCTTGTCTTTGTCCGATGGAGCTGAATTTTTTCCCACCCACGTAATTTGTTATGCTGGTCATATCTGATGGTCGGTTTTCAGTTCCTCTTCTCCGATCACCAAAATCACGATATTCTGAATTTTATGATAGAACTCTTGGCCGACAATTTTCTTCATCTTGGGCGACGAAATTTATGGTGAAGAACATCGTCGCCCAAGTAGACTATCTTGGCCTACGATTTTCAAAAACAGGGCGACGAATGAAAAAATCGTCGGCCAAGATTATCTTGGCCGAGGATTTTCAAAAAACAGGGCGACGATTTTTATAAAATCGTCGCCCAAGAACGCCAATATAAAAGGCAAAAATTTCTGAACCCTAACCATTCACGCAGCCGCTCACAAATCCTCTCTCTCTCTCTCCGAAAATCCACCGAAGCCCTCTCTCTCTCCCTCTCTCCGTCCCCGACCCAGCCCTCTCTCTCTCCCTCTCTCAAACAATTTAAGGTATAACCCTAAAACCCTAAATTGGTTATGTTCATGAAAATTTTAATTGTTGTTGTTGTTGTTGTTTGAAATTGTTGAAATTGTTTGAAATTGTTGAAATTGTTTGAAATTGTGAAATTGTTTGAAATTATTGTTTGAAATTGTTTGAAATTGTGAAATTGTTTGAAATTATTTGAAATTGTTAGTGAAATTATTGTTGTGTTGTGAAATTGTTGGTGAAAATATTGTTGTTGTTGTTGTAATTTAGGAAATTAATGGTAAATTTGGGTAAATTTGTGTAAATTATGTTAGGATTTTAGGGTAAATTATGGTAAATTGTGATGTAAATGATAATTGTAAAATATTAGGGTTTACGGTTTAGGGTTTAGGATTTAGGATTTATGGAAATAATTTGTAAATATATTGTAAATGATTAAATAATTTTTGATTAAATAATTAAATAATATAAATTATAATTGTAAATATATTTTGGAAATTTTGTAAAAAATAATGTATTATTTTTTAGTAAGGATATAAATATTCGTAAATTAATTTTTGTGATGTAATAATTGCGAATTAATGTAAATAATTTGGCATGTGAATTAAAAAAATATTAAATCCTATAATAACTATTAATTTTTATTTGTGTTATTATTGTTGATAAATTTTTCGAAATTTATGGTTATTTTTTGTTAAATTAATTATAAGACGGTAAAATATTTTTAATAAATTTATGGTTATTTTAAACAGGATGGTTATGAGGAGAACTTCTGGACAACGTTCGGGTTCGAGGAGGCAATATTCCTCGGACGGTACCTCAAACAACCCGTCGGAATCACCGTCGATCGGGTTTCCGTGGCAGCTGACGGCCCGACATGCGGCGCTTAGGGGTGGCGCGAGCGGCTCACGTTCTGCTGGGCAGTCGGCCCCTAGTCATCCAGAGATACTTCCCCGGTCGCAATCTAACACCGCCCCCACACAGTCGTCACCGACCGACGGTGATGGCGGGTCATCCGGGGTCCCTATGGTGCCGTCCGGCCTCTTCCTTCCTCCGACGATACCGGCGATACCTCGCGTCGATGAGGAGGGTCGACCGATTCGGGAGCAGCTCCCGCATGTGGCACCGCACGAGGCCTATATCTACAGGGAGTTTCCCACGCCTCTTCATCCCGTGAGGGTCTCCGAGCAGGCGGACGGAGACGAATCCGTCGGCTCAGCCTCATCCTCAGGTAATTTATTATTACTGTTTTGTCGATTTTAAATTTTTTTTTGTAAAAATGTATTATTAATATTAAATTTGATTCATAATGTCACAGTCGCCGGAACGAGAAGGCGGAACAGGAGAGGCACCGTCAGCAACAAGGGACTCGATAGGGCGGTCGAGTCCGCTGGACGGATCGCCATCCCGTTTTCCAACGGGAAACCGGTAGACGCCGTGTTGGGAAACCGGTACACGCGCGCCGCGGGAGGCACCATCCGCTCCAGGCTCCCTATGTTGTGGGGAGTCTGGAGCCAGGTTCCTGATGGAGTGAAGGAGATGCTCAATCAGTCGATGTCGGTGAGTTTACTCGATCAATTACTATTTTTTTAACTAATAAATTATTTAATTATCGAAAAAAATACTAACAAGTGGTAATGCAGCAATGGTTTGTGGTTCCCGAGGAGGGACGTGACTGGGCAGACAAGGCCCATAGGGAGAGGTACCTCTATTTAGTAATTTATTAAATTTTATTTTTTTAATAATATATTTAATATTTTTTTTGTATATGTAGGTTCAAGGAGTGGAAGCACGACCTCCAGTTACACTAGAAGCAGTACGGGAGCGACCGTTCGGGTACCCCGAAGGAGTTCGAGTATCGGGAGTACGAGTGGCGGTGGCTTCTTGTCACACAGTTCAACGACCCTCACAAACAGGTAATTCGTAAACAAATTTGAATTAATTTAATTAGTGAATTAATTATAATTGTATGTTTTTAAATATTTACTAACGATAATTTTTTTTGAAGCACCTCGCCCGGGTGAACGCTGAGAACCGGTAACAGAACACAACCAACCATCGTGCCGGTTCGTGGCCGTTTTCGGCCATCATGGACGACGTGCGGCGAGAGCGGCCAGAGGAGAACCCCTATGTGGGGACCTTTCAGAGGGCATATCCTCATTCTGAGGAGGATCTTGTAAGTTCCTTATATTTTCTAATTTTTAATTTTAATTACATTTTATTAAATGTATATTAATATATTTTTTTAATATATCCAATTAGGCGAGGGTGAGGGAGGCGGAGCAAGAGGTCATGAGAGGCATGGTGAACGACTCATGGCCGGGCACGGCAGAGGATGACATGTCAGAGGCCATGTCCAGGATCGACACTTCAGATCCTACCGTTGGGGCGCGGATTATGGCCACTGCCTTCGCGCAGCGTTCCAACACCTACTACTGCCGGGGTATGGGAGGAGCTGGAAAGGGGATCCTGAAGACGATGCCAGGATTTCAGCGCAAGGGAGCCGCCGGAGCCTCAAGCAGCAACAGTCGGCTATAGGATCAGTTCGAATGTCTACAGTCTGAGCTGGAAGCCCAAAGAGCGAGGGAGATGGCGGTGATGGCGGAATCATATGCGGCTTCCACGGCTGCGCATATGGAGCGGCTGAATGAAGTCACCAATGCCAACCAGGCGGCTATGGGACAGTGGATGACTGCTTGCATCGCTGCACATGCGGCCGGACTTGATTTTCTGCCCATGCCTACGCCTATACCATTACCTCAGTGGCCCCACCCTCAGTGGCCCCAGCCTCAGCAGCAGCCTCCTCAGCCTGACTAGCCGCCGCCTCAGCCTCAGGACCCTCCGAACGGGAATGATGAGTTAGATTTCGAGTTTCTCCATAGGCAGATGGATTGAATTTTTGTAATAAATTATTTATAAATTTATAAATTTGTGTTATTTTTAATTAAATTTTAGTATTAGAAAAATTTAAAGAAATGCCGAAAAAAAAAATTCCAGTAAAAATAAAAAAAACATTATTTATATATTTAAAAAATTTATTTAAATATTTTTTAAAAAAATTAAATATATCTTAGGCGACGAAATTAATAAATCGTCGGTCAAGGACTTACCATATAAGACGACGAAAAAAAATTATCGTCGCCTAAGATGTAGTGATCTTAGGCGACGAAATATTTAGTTTCGTCGGCCAAGGTTATAAGATCTTGGCCGACGAAAAAATTTTTCGTCGGCCAATGTTTTAAATCTTGGGCGACGAATATTTTTGGGCGACGAGAAGTAGATTTTAGGCGACGAAATTCGTATCGTCGCCAAAGAATTACTCTTAGGCGACGACGGAATGAACTTTCGTCGCCCAAGTTCTTGGCCGACGCACTTCTGCCGACGACGTCTTGGCCGACGACATGTCGTCGCCTAAGTACTTAGGCGACGAAATTTTTTAACAGGGCGACGATTTTTTTTCGTCGCCCAAGTTCAAATTTCTGGTAGTGTTTCCAACCATATATGCCATGGTACCTCTTTCTGACCGTATGAGAGGAATCAAAGGGAAGAAGGTATGACTATCTTTTCGGCTATTTTTCATATTCCGGCCAACTCCGGCCAAATTGGATGGTGTGACTAATTGGGATTTATTCATCTTGCCAAGCACTACAAAACCTCTACAGGGTTTCCATCGATTTGCAACGTGGAGAGAGAACGAATCCAAATTCTAGGGTTTGTGATTTGGGAATTTTACTTCACAAGGTAATTTCTCCTACTTACACTTAAAATTGATATTCGTGCTAGTTGAGGAAGTTGTTTGGTTTTTTGAGAGGAACGTTTTGTTAAATTTTAGTGGTGATTGGAGGTGGTCGGAGTTTAGTGGTGGCCGGCTGCTGCTGCTCGCAGAGAGGACGGCGGCACCGCCACTTTTGGGTTGTTTTTCGAGTTTTTAGCTTGTTTATGATGAGAGGAGTCTAATGGTATGAAATTTGAGAATTTTGGTGAAGTTTTGAATAAATTTGGGATTATTTGAAGTTTGGTTTTTTCGGTGTGCTACTCGGGAAGATCAGACAGTTGGATTTCCTTGGTTATGATACTAAAGTGTTAGAATCGATGAATTAAGATTGTGGTGAAGTTTGCTGGGAATCCATTAAGCTTAACCCTAGCTAGAGTAGTGGGTTAGGCGGAAGATTTTCGGGTTGTTATATATATGCCATTATTTTTCTAAAATTGGAGTTTGGTCATAAGCATGCTTATTGTTCCAGGATAGGTGGAGATCTCATACGAGTGGCGTTGTGGATATCGTCAGGCTTATGCCTAAATTAGAGAGTGGACACTTTGTTTTTAAATGATTAGGAATGCATGATTTTTTTGGAAATTATCGTTCTATTTTCCGAGCTTATATTATAATTTCAGTTTATGATATGATCTTGAAATATATTTGAGTTTGATGCATTGATTAAGTGTTGGTCATGATTTATGGATTTGAGCTCAGGTTATTAATTTGGTATTTGAGTTATGATATTCTTTATGATTTTCGGATTTAATTATTATTATTTTATTTGTTGACTTTAAGATTTATAAAATATTATCCAAAATGAGATTTTCGGTAGTTCTCTTTCATAATTTCCTCGTTTACTTGTGGCATAATGATCTTGATATTGAGAATATTTTAACGAGTATTTCGGGTGGAGATACTATTTATGATTTATACTTGATAATGAAATTTCGCATATAATTATAAATTTGAGAATATTTTGACGTGTGAGACACCTCATTGAGTTTTATTCTATTTTCTTATGATAATTTCCATGTACGGTTGGGAACCGTACTTGTATCTGTATTTGTAGGAACTTGGGGAAGCTTTATAGATTTAGATGTTTTCGTATGATTTTAGTCACCATACTAAGGTCACTCTTATTCATTGCTAGCTAGCCATTATTAGCGGTCCTCACCATAGGTGAGTCGAGCGCTTAGCGTGGGACGCTATTATAGCATGGGAGGCCTCGATCAGTTCTATTCATTGTTAGCTAGCATTTATTAGCGGTTATCACCATAGGTGTAACGCCCCGTACCTAATTTTACCTATTTACTGGGTATTCTACGAGTTACGGAGGAATTTAACAATGCTCGGTAACTTAGTAAGCTAACACTCGAGTATATTTGCTAGTTTTTCTTGAAATGTCAAATTCTTCTATTAAGGTCTCGTTGTCGTAGTTCGTGTTGACATGGCTTCACCTGTGTTTTCGGATTATTGTCGGAGCTTTGAGGTACTTTCTACGATTTACCGAAGGTTTGATAAAAGAAATTAATTTTTCTGAAATTAGAATATAACTTTTAATCTGGGTCGTCAGATCAAGTAGGGTTATGATATTGGCCGTTGGTGTGGGTATAAAAGGAAATAAGATGGGTTGACTTTGTAAAAGCCCACACTCGGTGTTGACCCGAGCCCAGGCTTCTCTCCCTTCCTCTCTGGCTACCTCCTCTTCTCCGGCGTGGCGTCGCTAGTTCCGGCCGCCGCGTGCCATGAAACCGCCATCAATCTCTTCCTCTCCTCCTCCTCTACAAAACCCGGTCCATGGATCACACTTTCATCTCGATTCAGTGGTGATCGATTGAAGGAAAGCTCGATTGTGTTCACCGATTTCCAGCTTTTTCCGGTGAGTTCATCGGGTGCCGATGGTATGTCTTGGTTCACCGTTCTCTTCTGTTCATCTCTATGTCTTTGTTTCTTAAGATCGAGCCTTAATCTGAAAAATCCCTTTTCTGCATTTTTGGGCTTTTCCGGCCAGCCATTGCCATCGACGCAGTGAAGGCTGCTCGGCGCTCCTCCTCTCCTTCTTGAAGTAGCGTCGATCGCCAGGGAGGCAGGACAAGGTTATATAGAGACAAAGAGTGTTTTTGCTGCTGTATTGGAGGAGACCAGAACTCATATTTCCAGCAAGGAAGCTACTGTCGGCGAAGGGAAGCTTTGGAGGCCGCTGTTGTTGTGCTGCATCGAAGTAGGGGGCTGCTTGTTGGCTGTGTGGCGGTGGGAGGCTTTTTCTTATCCATTGGAAGTGAAGGTTGGATGAGAAGAGTGCAGTGTTGATGTCCATCGGCATAGTTGATGGCAAGGGTAAGTTTCTGTACTTTCAAGTATACCTGAGTTGAGTTGGGTGTTTGAGTTTGGAGTTGGTTTGCTGATTATTTTTTGTTTGGTGAATTGAATGTCAAGAACTTGGTGCTTTGAAGAATACGGGGAGACTATGGCTATTTTTCGGCAAGTGACCGAAATCTGGCAGAATGTTCCGACAAGTCGCCGGAATCCGGCAAAGGCAGTTTTTCTGGCAAGAGCCGAAGAGGTAGTTATCAAGGTTATTTTGTCTAATTCAAGTTATAGTTCCTAATTAGGAAAGTTCGTAGTGTAATTGGAAAACTTATTAAGTTAGGAAAGTTTCTATTTTAGAAAACTTTTCCTTTATTTAAATTTTTCTATTTATGTAAACCCTTTTGGGTGCCTTTAGTAATTTGGTGGTTTTCTAGATTAAAGTGGTTCGTATGTTTTTGAGTTAACGAAATTACATAAGTTTGATTAATCAAAATCGAGGTTCACCAACACGAATTATTAAGCGATGCCTAAGTGGCTAACGGTTAGTAGGACGTATAGTGAAATACAAAGCTCAAGGACTGGATATTCGGAGGATTGACTCAAGGACTTGGATATTCAGAAGCAGCGCTCGAGGAGTGTCCCAAGTAATGGAAAGCTTAAGCCTAATAGTGTGAGTGGACATTTCTTTTAAATTAAATGCATGCAGAGACTTATTTTAAATGAATGATTTTTATTGGTCAGTAATTTGTGGAATTTGTTTTCCTCTCATGAGTTATTTTCTGCGAAGTTATTTTCGGAAGTAAATGTTCTTATTTTATTTATTAACATAGCTATTTTTGAGAATTTCCAAAAATAAGATTTTTGGTGGAGTTATGGATAATTATGAGGATAGTATGTATATATAAATACTAGCTTGTCATACGTGCTTTTCTGCCATAATGAGGTAAAATACCATTATGGTGTGACGTGAGCGTTAGATGCAATCTTCGTAACCCAATATGAATATAATAATAATTCATATAGGGAATATGTATGTATATATACACCTGTCTTTTCCGCATAATGAGGTAAAATTTCATTATGGCGTGACGTGAGCGTTATACGCAAGCGTAGTAGCCTTGTATGAATTTCTATTTTTCTTATATTTCTTCATAAGAAATCATACAGAGAGTATGACCAGAGTAAATATATATAGTTTAGCCTGAGAGGCTGTATTTTATTATGTTTTGGAGACTAGCTGGAGCTAGTCATGTATTTGTCAGTTTATGAGTTGAGAGCTTTTGAGCTGTCGCATGCAACATAATTTCTATGGAAATTAAATTGGGAAAGCATAAACAATTATTTCTTTTAAATTTATTTTTGTCCACTCACTTTAACGGTTTCAAATGTTTTCTCCTAGGCCCTTCGTTTTAAAAATGCCCAGTTTGCAGGTTAGTTTAGTCGAGGTCGGGCGTACTTAGAGTCGAGGCGTAGTTCGTGATATAGCTTCCGCTTATTTGTTATTCTTTCTCTTTTATTCCTTTTAGAGTTGCTATGAACCAATGAATTGTTTCATATGGGGTTATGATTAGATTAGTGAATAAATTGGGAGATGTTGTGATTTGGGGAACACGAAGGCTCCAGTAGTAGCATAATTTTTAGAAGTGATGCATGTATTATTAGGAAAGGTTGTCCATTTTCAAAATAGGTTATGTTGAATTTTCAGTAGTATCTTATTTGGAGGTGGTCCCCACAGAATTTACTTTGGGTTTCAGGGTGAAATTTTGGGTGGGTCCTAACAATAGGTGAGTCGAGCACTTACCGTGGGACACTACTAGAGTCTAAGAGGCTCATCTTACAAGGTGCTATCTCTTCCCCATGTCTTATTTTCTCATTTATGTATTTGATTAACCAACGAGGCTGGTTTGTCTCTTCTTACTAGTCATAAGCTCTTAACACACATAAACATAAATTAATACAACATTCCATGGTTATCAGAGCTACTAATTTGAAAGAAACGAGAAAAATACACAAGTTGGTTAATCCGGTAACCTACAAGAGAAAAATGGAAGTGGTGAAAAATATGACTCGTCTCCTACACTCGCCAAACTGAAAGTTGCAGACTGGGTATTTAAAAACAAAAGGCCGAGGGGAGAAGCATTTAAAATGTTAGCGTGAGTGGACAAAAATAAATAAGAATAACGTTGACTTAAATATGGAGCAATGAAATCAAAATTATGCTCTCTCAAATTTTCTATTGAGAAAAATATTTATGCATGCCACTATTGAAAATTCTCCAAAATTATTTATAGATAAGAATGATGAATCAATCTCATTGGTTCCCAATAAATAATAAAAAAAATGGAGAAGGGGTTTCATCATAACGATGAGCCTCCCAGGCTAGGGTCGGAGCCTTCCAAGCTCTAATAGCATCCCACGCTAAGCGCTTTACTCACCTATGGTGAGTAGTCGCTAATAATGTCTCTCTAACAAATAAATAGAAATACCGATCGGTTGCCTCCCAGGCTATAGTAGCATCCCACGCTAAGCGCTATACTCACCTATGGTGAGTAGCCGCTAATAATGGTTAGCTAGCAATAATGAATATATATCAACCCTTTTATGGTGAAGTAAAATAATAAAATAACAAGAATATCACTTCCCCAAAAATAATATAAAATCCAATAAGCCTTGTACAGTTCCCAACTGTACTTAGAAATGTTGCGTAATTATATAAATCACTTGACATGTCCCATATGTCAAATAAAATGAGCAAGAGAGTTCCCGAAAAATATAAGGAACTCATTAATGCAAGAAAATAATAAATCTCCAATATGCTCAAGACAGTATTAAATCTCCAATATGCCTTAGACAGTATTAAATCTCCTTGTTTAATCTCTAGACAAGGCATAGTTACCCATTTCTCGGCCACTTTTCACCATAAGGTTACATGTTTAACCTACTAGGATATTTTCTTGTTTCCTCTAGTTTTTAGTAGCTCTGAATTGAGGTTATTGTAATATTTTTCCATTGGTGTGATAAGACCTATGTTTTATTCTTGAATATTCGAAGATTGAAGTTGTTATATTATTTGGATAATTATGAGATGATTTGGAGGTTGGTAAATTCATTTTTGGAGGGTCACTCTTTAATTTTCCGGGTTAGGGTTGTCCATTTTCAAGAGAGGTTTGCCCAGCTTTTCGGTAAATTTTCCTTGGAGGTGGACCCCGCAAGACTTACTTCGGGTTTCATGGTGAAATTCGGAGTGGGTCTTGACATACATACTATCCTCATAATTATTCATATATGAATATATATTTACCGAAACTCTTACTTTCGGTTATTCTCCAACAATAAATAAAATAGTTAAATTAAAATGACGTCATATGCTCCAACCAAAAGAAATTGATCAACAATAAATCATTTGCATGCATATTATTTAAAACAAAAGTCTACTCACAAATTTAGGCCTAAGCCTGATGTCGATCCGAGGTCTCTTCTGCTTGAGCCTCCTCACGTCTTGTTTCAAATATATAATTAAATCCCCAACTAAAATTTAACGCTAACATAAAAATAGGCAAAATTAAAAGTGAGCCTTAACATGCTCATCTTTGCCTAACTTCGTTATTCTTAAATCGATACGGACCAAACTTCATCACTAATACCGACAACCTCATTATAACCTTCTACATTCTTAACAATATTAACCTAACGGCCGGATTATACCCCATTAACAACCAAATTCTCCAATCTTTAAAAAATCCCAAACCTATCCAAAACTCCAAAAATTCTAAACTTCACATCATTACACTCCCCTCAACATAACAAATCTAAAACCCTGAAAACTACTTAACAGCGGTGGCCGGTGGCAGACTCCGGTGACCTCCAATACATACCAAACTTTAACACCATCTTCCTCTCAATCCGCTCTACAACTTCCCTAACTAGCACAAAGTCCAATTCCATATGTCAAATAAAATGAGCAAGAGAGTTCCCGAAAAATATAAGGAACTCATTAATGCAAGAAAATAATAAATCTCCAATATGCTCAAGACAGTATTAAATCTCCAATATGCCTTAGACAGTATTAAATCTCCCTGTTTAATCTCTAGACAAGGCATAGTTACCCATTTCTCGGCCACTTTTCACCATAAGGTTACATGTTTAACCTACTAGGATATTTTCTTGTTTCCTCTAGTTTTTAGTAGCTCTGAATTGGGGTTATTGTAATATTTTTCCATTGGTGTGATAAGACCTATGTTTTATTCTTGAATATTCGAAGATTGAAGTTGTTATATTATTTGGATAATTATGAGATGATTTGGAGGTTGGTAAATTCATTTTTGGAGGGTCACTCTTTAATTTTCCGGGTTAGGGTTGTCCATTTTCAAGAGAGGTTTGCCCAGCTTTTCGGTAAATTTTCCTTGGAGGTGGACCCCGCAAGACTTACTTCGGGTTTCATGGTGAAATTCGGAGTGGGTCTTGACATACATACTATCCTCATAATTATTCATATATGAATATATATTTACCGAAACTCTTACTTTCGGTTATTCTCCAACAATAAATAAAATAGTCAAATTAAAATGACGTCATATGCTCCAACCAAAAGAAATTGATCAACAATAAATCATTTGCATGCATATTATTTAAAACAAAAGTCTACTCACAAATTTAGGCCTAAGCCTGATGTCGATCCGAGGTCTCTTCTGCTTGAGCCTCCTCACGTCTTGTTTCAAATATATAATTAAATCCCCAACTAAAATTTAACACTAACATAAAAATAGGCAAAATTAAAAGTGAGCCTTAACATGCTCATCTTTGCCTAACTTCGTTATTCTTAAATCGATACGGACCAAACTTCATCACTAATACCGACAACCTCATTATAACCTTCTACATTCTTAACAATATTAATCTAACGGCCGGATTATACCCCATTAACAACCAAATTCTCCAATCTTTAAAAAATCCCAAACCTATCCAAAACTCCAAAAATTCTAAACTTCACATCATTACACTCCCCTCAACATAACAAATCTAAAACCCTGAAAACTACTTAACAGCGGTGGCCGGTGGCAGACTCCGGTGACCTCCAATACATACCAAACTTTAACACCATCTTCCTCTCAATCCGCTCTACAACTTCCCTAACTAGCACAAAGTCCAATTCCAAGCTTAACTAGGTCAATCGAACCAAAACACAAGAATGGAACCCTAGAATTTCTAACACCCGATTCTCTTTACCTAGACCAAGAGGGAGTGAATCCTTTTGAGGGATTGATGCACGGGAGGAGAGTTTCCTATTGAGCCAAGCAACTCCGGCTATGGAGGCCGGAGGGGGGAATTCCGGTGAGAGGACTACTGGCTCCTCAGAGGAGTTTTCTCCCATTTGGCAGTGTTGTTGGCTTGCTCACCGGCCTAGGAAGAGAGAGGAGGAGACAACGGTTCGATCGGGACCGGAGCGGTGGTCAGAGCTGGCCGGACGACGGCTGGCAGAGGCAGAGAGCGGTAGCGGGGAAGAGGGGAGAGACTCGGGGAAGAAGAGAAAAAAATAGAGCTTGGGCTTTTCTGACTCCACTTTGACCCCGGTCCACTCTTAAAAAAAAACCAACTCCAAAAAATAACATACTCCTAACAACAACCCAAAAAATAATACCCTAATAAAAATTACTTTTTATTAACTAAAATTTACCCCTTTTTACCGTCTTCAAATATTTCTTCTATGAATAATTTCTCCGAAATACTTATCCCTCAAAACATCTCTAGGGTCCTTGAAACTAAAAATTCATTAACGAAGACGGTAAAACTCTTATTAATATCAAGCTAGTAATTAGGGTAAAAATTTAAGAGTCGGGATGTGACACAGTTGGAATTGTAGGGCTGCAACATGAGTTTGGCAAACAACGTTCCTCTACTTTCTCAACCTGACAATAATAGAAGTAAGATGCAACATGAAAAACTTTCAACTATAAAAAGCTTCACATAGATTATATATTTTTTTCTTATATGAATCACATAGTATGCATAATAAGAGCTTCAGATTTTTGGAAGACAGAACATGGGGAAGGTCTTTACTTTGAATTTGAGATGGTGTGATCTAGATACCAAGCATAATCCAGGGATACAAAAACTAATAACAGGAAAAATAGCTTCCATGTTAATAACAAGCTACCAATTCTACTTCATTTAGCAACCACTAGAACCGGCTCCAATTTCACCCAAGGTTTTGCTAATTGTAAATCTACCATTTCCATTAGCACCCTATAAAAGAACTATGTCAGAACATCTGTCCGTAAGGGTGAAACATAGAGAAACATAATTTACTCAATGATTATTTGGCAGATCTTGTATGTGAAGCCCAAAACTCATAGTGTATAATGTTGGTACTTTAATTGAATTGAATACAATTTTCATTATGTATGTTAAATCCCAATGTGTTGGTCCTTAGAAGCATGTTTTCTAGGCTTTGTCACCCTTTGAGATTATGTTGTGGACAATTTGATGGATAGAGTGATAAATTGACAACTTATTAGTCTTGTGCATCTAGGATTTTTGGCATGGTAACCATTAGCTAGCTTAATTGTAGCTAAGCTTGCTTGGGTGGTCTCTATTATCTTGCATTCTAGGCCTCAAATTTAGATCTTGCGGCCTTAATCGACATAGTGCCTAAGTTAAAGAGTTAATTGTGGCCTTAACCGGCATAATCAATACACCAAAAGGATAATTGATCTAGTATCCCTAACAGATATTAGATACGAGACTTAACACAATATGATATGCATTTTTGAGATTGGTATCGATGTTTGCAAAAGACTTAGACACTATGCCATTTTCGGCATCAGGCGACACTACAGTTGTGTCGCCTGATGTATTTTTTATGTGTCGCCTAGTAGCGTGTCGACACTTAAACCATCAGGCGACACAAATGTTGTGTCGCCTTTAAGAACATCAGGCGACATAAGACTTTTTTTACTATGTGTCGCCTGATAAAAGATCAGGCGACATATCATATGTGTCGACTAGAAGAACAACAGGCGACATAAGACATTTTTCATTATGTGTCGCCTGACCAAAGCATAAATGTCGACATGCTAGAAGGCGACACATCTTTTTTTTGCCGTCAGGCGACACATATGCATCGGTGAATGGTCTTCAGGCGACGTGTAATTTTTCTTTGTGGTCTAGACCTTGTACAGCGACACATATGCATCGGTGAATGGTCTTCAGGCGACGTATAAGTTTTCTTTTTTCATTTGGTCTCTTTGAGACAATAGATATATGTCGTCTGATATGCTTTAAGCTTTCACTACGTGATATCTTCGACTTTTTCAGGCGACATTTGTCTACCGTATGAATGAGTTCGAGCTACACATAAGTGATGCCTTGTTTTGATTTAAACTCTGCATATACGTTGCCGGTTGTTCTTTATGGCGTCACATGTCTATTGTATGAATGAGCTTGAGCTACACATAAGTGATGCCTTGTTTTCATTTAAACTGTGCATTTACGTTGCCGGTTGTTCTTTATGGCCTCACATGTCCATCGTATGAATGAGCTTAAGCTACACATAAGTGATGTCTTCTTTTGATTTAAACTGTGCATTTACGTTGTTGGTTGTTCTTAATGGCCTCACATGTCTATCGCATGAATGAGTTTGAGCTACACATAAGTGATGCCTTCTTTTGATTTAAACTTTGCATTTACGTTGCCGGTTGTTTCTTATGGCAACACATTTCTAGTATCTAAGCTTTGTAAAGACAATAGATATGTGTTGCCAATTGTTACTTATGGCCACACATAATCGTAGTCATGGCTTGTTTAAAACTACACAATTGCTATATTGAAACATCCTGATAATTTAGATTTAAAAACGACATCTATAACTAAAATACGCATTAATTCAACATCCAAAATGATAACATTATCCACTGTACACAAAAGTAGCTAGGCCATAAGAGGTTAACAAAAAGCACCATCATTATGTACAAAAGTAGCTAGGCCATAAGAGGTTAACAAAAAGCACCATCATTTTGTTCAACTGCCTCATATACATGCAGCTAGCAGTACCCTATAATAGCAAAGCAAAATGTCTCATATATATGCAGCCAGCACCTACCCTATAATAGCACAGCAAACTACCACATATATACATATAGCCAGCAGCCTATGGTAACACAGCAAAAGTACACAATCTGGGCAAACACACAATCCTTTCTGAAAACAGAACTAATAGAACCATACAGCAGCTTTGCTAGTTACTTGTAAATTTAAGCACATACTCTGCCCACTCCTGTCGGACAACATCAACGTCCTGCATGGTGTATTTTTCATCACCCCTAGTCAACCACTGCAAGGAGGACAAAGAACATAATAGATTTAACCAACTGATTGAGTTTTTTAACTCACAAACTGATGAATGCAAGCCGTTACCTTTTTAGTCCAGTTCTGTTCTTTGTCCTGCACTATTTCTCTCATGTACAGCATGATGAAATAGCCGCAGCTCTTATCCCCAATCTGCTCTGGAATTCCCTGAATCAAATAACATTAAATTTTGCTTAATAAACCTAATAAACATGAACTGAAATGGTCAAGTGTAAATATAAACAGTTAGCTAAGGTAGGGAACCTACTGAACAGTTTCTCCACTGAACCTTTCGTGGTTTCTTAGCAGGAATGTTTGCATTCGTAATTTTTATGGCGCTTCAAAAAGAACAAAATACCCAAAATTATAAACAGAATGAACTAAATAGTTAGACAATGCATTTTGTATATAGTATACATCAATGATAAAGATGCAAGTTGGCTGACATACTGGTTCACTATTGTTCTCCACTCATCAGTGGTAACATCCATTCTCCTCTTCATAGGATCCATGAAATATACAAGTTCTTCACTGGGACTCACCACCGATAAAATCCAATGTTTTCTAACACACATAATAGAATCAAAACAATCAATACATTTCATCTAATGACACATAAATTGAGAATTTAAAATATATACAAAAATGCATGAATAAAGCTGTCGTACCCTGTGTTATAGGGAACCAGAAAAAACTGGCCAGGCTTCCCTCTTTTCAAAGCAGCAGAGAAAGACCGAGACCGGTCAGTTGAATTTCCAACGCCAAGGGAAGAAGGGTCAACAAAACCAATCATGTTAAGCATATTTGATTCCTTCAACTTTTCACGTAGGAAGCTGCAAATCAAAAGAGCATATCACTTAATGCTACTGAACATGTATTGCGCAACAAAATTAAACTAACTAGCAAGGATATTCAAAATTATATATACCTCATATACATAACGATTGTATCGCCAGCAACCTCTTGCACATTTGTGAAAGCAAAAAGATCACTTCTGAAGAGGGCAATTTTCCTTTCGGTGCCGAATAAGTCCTTGCTAAGCTTTGTGTGGATAGTGGCCCTATCCTTCAAGAACTCATTGCCCCATTTGCTCAAGGACAGAAGCGCTGGAGGCAAATCAGCTGGTAGGTGCTCCAAATCATCATCATCCTTATCCGTATCAACCCACTGCTTTGTTTTCTTCCTCCCGTACTTACGGGGTGCTTGCTGCATTTCAGATTAGAAAACAAGAAAGCAATTACTACATGTTTAGTATTTCAATTTCAAGTAGCCGCTGATCGATATATATATGCATGAACAACTACATTACCTTTGCATTACCAACTGCAGTGGCTGGTATAACCCAGTCTTTAGGCCAAGCAACGCAAGTCCCAATTGCATCGCTCACAAATACAATCTCATCCCTAATAGGGACTGGTAGCAAGGCATTCTCCACAAGACATTTGCTCACAGACACTCGGATATTTTCCGCAGCTAATGGAACACCATGAACAGTTTGTGAGCTGGAATCGACACCCACTTCAACAATGGTTCCCTGACCAAGACAACAAGTACACTTTAGAGAGCAATTCAGTAGCTACAGCAAAACAACTTTCTGACTTTTGGTCCAATAAACTTTCAGGCTAAAAACAACACACAGATTGGCTGGAGATTTAAAGATGGTGTCTTCAAAACATTTAAAATAGACATCTCAAAGAACAATCTGGAACTGGAATCACACAAAATGAACTTTTCGACAGTTACTTATGATTTTTTGAAGTTCAGTTACAGTTTCAGGTTTTTCTTCGAAAATTTGCTGATAAGTGCCTTTTTTTTCAAGTTCCAACGAAACATTTACAAACTCAAGGCATGTAATAACAACAGCTGCATATTGATCTTCTACTAGTAAGGACTAATCATAAAACTATAATCAACATGATTCCAAATAGCAACTAATCAAAACAAGCTATGAATGAACTACTGAAAGGGATCGATCACTTACATGCTTCTGTCTGCGCAGTAACTTCACAATGGTACCCTCAATGTCTTCAGTCGAAGGAAAATTGAACTAACTCAGTTCCTTCACTAACTCCTCCCTGACATTCAATAAAAGCAACAAAATTACATCAAACCGAACAACCCAATAGCAGAATACATCATCAAAACGATATTATCTGGAACCAAATACAGATCCACACTTGCCTTGTTCAAATCGGACAGAGTTCAGGTCGGGTCGGGCTTGGAAGGAGTTGAGGATGAAGCGGAGGTCAGAGGAGAGGAGGTTTGGAATCGGAGGAGGTGACGCGGTAGACGGTGAGGAGGAGGGATTGCGAGGCAGCGGGTTTGGGGGTCGGAGAGATTGGGCGTTAGGTTTGTTGGGTTTGTCTGAAGAGAGAAAGGGTTTGTTGGGTTTGTCGAGAGAGTAGAGTGAGGAAAAGATAGGCAAATTGACATTTAGTTTAGGTTAAAATGCAAGTGCGCCTTCTTTTTCGATCTGGCGCCAATTTAATTTTCCAGTGCGCCTTTTTTTTGAAAAATTGCGCCCTAATTTTTCCAAGCCTTTTCCTATACACATATTAACCCTAAACCCTAAACCCTAAACTCTAAACCCTAAACCCTAAACCCTAAACCCTATTATCGACAACTTCTGTTATATGGCCGAAAGTCAAGCGTGGTATGAATAATGTTATGAGAGCTGCATTGTAACACATTTAGGGTTTATATCTATGATCATGAGGTACACTAACATATTTGCCTAGCAACACACTAACATATTATAACTAGATGTACATCTTTATAAACTAACTATATGTACGAAATACAATTTGTAAAATTTGACCGTTGGATGTGATCGTCGTACTTAAATATGGACATGGTCCAAAATTTGCTCATTTTTGTTAATGTTTGGACCTCGATCACATAGGTCAACTTTATTTACGATTAGATTTCTATGAGCTTCCCAATTGTGAGCTATATGTATGAAATACGATTTGTAAAATTTGACCGTTGAATGTGATCTTCGTAGTTAAATAGGGACATGGTCCGAAAATTGCTCATTTTTGTTAAGGTTTGGACCTCGATCACATGGGTCAACTTTATTTACGATTAAATTTCTATAAGCTTCCCAATGGTGAGCTATATGTACAAAATAAAATTTGTAAATTTCGACCGTCAGATGTGATCAACATATTTAAATATGGATATGGTAAAAAATTCACCCAATTTTGATAATTTTTGGGTCTCGATCGATGCGGTCAACATTAACTCAACAATATTTAATTAAGCGAATACGCTCTTACCTCCTCCTTCTTGACTAGTTTTGGTGGATTCTTTCATGCACACACTCTCACATATATGTGATGTAGCAGCTTCTGTAAAAATTTTAGAAATTTTACCTTTCGGGGATAGAGTTACCCATAGGGGATAATAAGCGTAAAAAGGGTTGACCGTCTCGATCGAGAACCAAACATTATCGAAAATATGTGATTTTTTTATGGTAACCATATTTCACTATATGTAACACATCTTACGGATAGATTTGCAAAATTCTATTTACAACATATAGTTGCTTCACAAATGCATACACTTAGAAAAATCTCATTAAACAAGTTATATCACATTAGTAGGCATGTTGTGGTTCCAACGTCTAAAATTCATAACATTAAATTTTGACCGTCAGATGTGATCAGCATATTTAAATATGGATATGGTAAAAAATTCACCTAATTTTGATGAAGTTTGGGTCTCGATCGACGTGGTCAACATTAGCTCAACATCATTTAATTAAGCCAATTCGCTCTTACCTCCTCCTTCTTGACTAGTTTTGGTGGATTCTTTCATGCACACACTCTCACATATATATGATGTAGCAGCTTCTGTAAAATTTTGAGAAATTTTACATTTCGGGGATAGAGTTACCCATAGGGGATAATAAGCGTGAAAAGGGTTGACCGTCTCGATCGAGATCCAAACAATATCGAAAATATATGATTTTCTTATGGTAACCATATTTCACTATACGTAACATATCCTACGGATAGATTTGCAAAATTCTATTTACAACATATAGTTGCTTCACAAATGCTTACACTTAAAAAACAACAAAAATCAGGCGACACATAAATGTCATCTATTAATATAATTGGGTAAATTTTTCACACACGTTGTTAACTCAACAAAATTCAATATCTGGCGACACATAAATGTCGTCGCATCTACATAATTGAGTAAAATCATCACACAAGTTGTCAGTTCAACAAAATTCAATATCAGGCGACACATAAATGTCGTCTTATCAACAAAATAAAGTAAAATTCACAGAACTTTGACATTCAACAAAATTCAATGTCAGGCGACACATAAATGTCGTCTTATCAACAAAATTGAGGAATCACATAAATTGTCAAATCAACAAAATTCAATATCAGACGACGCATAAATGTCGTCGTTTCTACATAATTGAGTAACATTTTCTCACAATTTGTTAATTCAATAAACTTTAATATTAGGCGACACATAAATGTCGTCTTATCAATAAAATGAAGTGAAATATTCACACAAGTTGTAAATTCAACAAAATTCAATGTCAGGCGACACATAGATGTCGTCTTATCAAAAAAAAAAAAATCTTCACACAATTTGTTAATTCAACAAAATTCAATATCAGACGACACATAAATGTCGTCGTATGTACATAATTGAGTAAAGTTTTCTCACAATTTGTCAATTCAACAAAATTTAATATTCGGCGACACATAAATGTCGTCTTATCAACAAAATAGAGTAAAATTTTCACACAAGTTGTAAATTAAACAAAATTCAATGTCAGACGACACATAAATATCGTCGTATGTACATAATTGAGTAAAATCTTTCACACAATTGTCAATTCAACAAAATTCAATATCAGGCGACACATAAATGTCGTCGTATGTACATAATTGAGTAAAATCTTTCACACAAGTTGTCAATTCAGCAAATTTCAATATCCGGCGACACATAAATGTCGTCTTATCAACAAAATGAAGAAAATCTTCACACAATTTGTTAATTCAACAAAATTCAATATCAGACGACACATAAATGTCGTCGTATGTACATAATTGAGTAAAGTTTTCTCATAATTTGTCAATTCAACAAAATTTAATATCCGGTGACACATAAATGTCGTCTTATCAACAAAATAGAGTAAAATTTTCACACAAGTTGTAAATTCAACAAAATTCAATGTCAGGCGACACATAAATGTCGTCGTATGTACATAATTGAGTAAAATCTTTCACACAAGTTGTCAATTCAAAAAATTTCAATATCCGGCGACACATAAATGTTGACTTATCAACAAAATGAAGAAAATCTTCACACAATTTGTTAATTCAACAAAATTCAATATCAGACGATATATAAATGTCGTCGTATGTACATAATTGAGTAAAGTTTTCTTACAATTTGTCAATTCAACAAAATTTAATATTCGGCGACACATAAATGTTGTCTTATCAACAAAATGGAGTAAAATTTTCACACAAGTTGTAAATTCAACAAAATTCAATGTCAGGCGACACATAAATGTCGTCGTATCTACGTAATTGAGTAAAATCTTTCACACAAGTTGTCAATTCAACAAATTTCAATATTCGGCGACACATTAATGTCGTCTTATCAACAAAATGAAGTAAAATCTTCACACAATTTGTCAATTCAACAAAATTTAATATCCGACGACACATAAATGTCATCTTATCAATAAAATGGTGTAAAATTTCACAAAAGTTGTGAATTCAACAAAATTCAATATCAGACGACACATAAATGTCGCCGTATGTACATAATTGAGTAAAGTTTTCTCACAAGTTGTCATTTCAACAAAATTCAATATCCGGCGACACATAAATGTCGTCTTATTAACAAAATTAAGTAAAATTTTCACACAAGTTATAAATTCAACAAAATTCAATATTATGCGACACATAAATGTCGTCTTATATACATAATTGAGTAAAATCTTCACACAATTTGTCAATTCAACAAAATTCAATATCAGGTGACACATAAATGTCGTCTTATTAACGAAATGAAGTAAAATTTTCACACAAGTTATAAATTCAACAAAATTCAATGTCAGGCGACACATAAATGTCGTCATATCTACATAATTGAGTAAAATCTTCATACAATTTGTCAATTCAACAAAATTCAATATCAGGCGACACATAAATATCGTCGTATGTAGATAATTCATAATTGAGTAAAGTTTTCCCATGCCACAATTTGTCAATTCAACAAAATTCAATATCCGGCGACATATAAATGTCGTCTTATTAATAAAATGAAGTAAATTTTCACACAAGTTATAAATTCAACAAAATTCAATGTCAGGCGACACATAAATGTCGCCGTATCTACATAATTGAGTAAAATCTTCACACAATTTGTCAATTCGACAAAATTCAATATCAGGCGACACATAAATATCGTCGTATGTGCATAATTGAGTAAAGTTTTCTCACAATTTGTCAATTCAACATAATTCAATATCCGGCGACACATAAATGTCGTCTTATGAACAAAATGAAGTAATTTTTCACACAAGTTGTCAATTCAATAAAATTCAATATCAGGCTACACATAAATGTCGTCGTATGTACATAATTGAGTAAAGTTTTCTCAAAATTTGTCAATTCAACAAAATACAATATCCGGCGACACATAAATGTCGTCTTATCAACAAAATGAAGTAAAATTTCACACAAGTTGTCAATTCAATAAAATTCAATATCAAGCAACACATAAATGTCGTCGTATGTACATAATTGAGTAAAATTTTCTCACAATTTGTTAATTCAACAAAATACAATATCCGGCGACACATAAATGTCGTCTTATCAACAAAATGGAGTAAAATTTTCATACAAGTTGTAAATTCAACAAATTTCAATATCATGCGACACATAAAGGTCGTCTTATCTACAAAATGAAGTAAAATTTTCACACAAGTTGTCAATTCAACAAAATTCAATATCGGCCGACACATAAATGTCGTCGGATTAACATGTGTAAAATTTAGACAATTGAGCTAAAGTTGACCACTTTTTTCACCGACATATATGTGTCGCCCCGAAAATAGACATTTTTTTCAAAGAAAATTGGTATTGTGTAAGTTAACTTCCAGCGACACATAAAAAAATTGTGTCGCCCCAACCTCCCGAACCACACTTAATTTCGTAAGTGTCGCCTGATATGTGTAGCCTGATGCATGAAATGGCTTAGTGAGAGTGAATCACCCGACTCTCCCATGTTCCCATCATTTTCTAGTTCAATAGTTAGTAGTTTACTTTTCATTTTGGTTGTCGTCAATTTAGTTACTTCCCCATTTAATTTCCCTTTTATATATCGACTAATTGTAATTACTCATAACTAAGCATTTAGTTTTGATTACATTTTGGTGAGAACTAGAGCCGAGCATTACTGTGGCTTGGTGCTTAGATTAGCATTGTCCTTTATTTCTTTTTCTTTTTCTTTGTCTGCTTAATGAATTTTGTTCCGATTAGCCTAAGATTGTGGGTTATCTACTAATTCTCGTTGTACGATAACTTGGTCACAATATCTCTTGACAACGCTTGCGTGAATTATATCACAGTTAATCATACTAAACATGTGGAGATCGATTGACACTTCATTAGAAGAAACTAGATGGACAAGTTAATTTTTTCCCTAATGTCCCTACAGAAGAACAATTAGATAAAGTTCTTACGAAGGCACTCTCTGGTAAGGCTTTTCGTGACTCACTTGAAAAGTTGAGCATTTGCGATTTGTATGTACCAAGTTGAAGGGGAGTGTTGGCATGAGTCATATCTTATAGTATTAGAAATGTGAATATCTATAACAACATTAGGAATATTCTTGTAATATTTCCAAATAGGTTATGGTGTATCTTGTATATTAACCCTAGTCTTGGAGAGGTGAAATACACATCAGAATTTCACAATCTCTCTGATTATTTGTTCTCTTTGACCTTGGGGAAGCCTAAAAAGTGAAGAGAGTGAAGTATAAATGTCACATCTCGGTTCTTAAGTTAATTGCGGTTATTTAATTTTGTGTTACTTTGACCTTTTATCTATTTGAGTAACCGTTTACTATTTAAGGCTCCAAAAGTTGAGTTTTTCCTTTGTCTAAAATTTAGGAAAACTTTCTTCATGAAAGTCATAGAGGACGTTAAACGAAGTTCGTAGACACGTGGCACACTTCAAACAGAGTTCGTATGAAGAAGTTATGGTCTAAAAACCTAAAGTTACTATTTGGGGAAACCACTATAAATAGGAATTGTAGGTTTCCAATTTGGGAAGCTTCTTTTTCTGGAACCTTCACTCTCTCTCCCCTCGACATGTGAACCTGACCCGAGACCGAACGGTTTTTCGGTGATTTCTCCGTCGTCTGGTAACGAAATTGAGCACAACCGGTCCCATTATCTTCCTCTCTTCCATGTCTATCGATCCATAGGAGCTTTGAGGATCGATTCAAAGCGTACATGGCCCAGAAATACAAGTATAGTCCATAAGAGACTGTTTCGGTGATCCGGCCGGAACTCTCTCATCCAGGTAACCTAGAAGGCGCCACCACTCACATCATGGAGTTTAGACCCCGCATAGCAAACCCTCAATCGGTCTTAGGCCAGTTCACAGCGAGGAGGGAGAATCAAGCTTGGGAAGAAAATCAAGCTTACGACCATTCGAGGTAAATTTTGGCTTCTTTGTTTAGATTTAGACTTGGTGAAAGTTGAGAAAGTTGTTGGAAAATGTGGTGAAGAGTATTGTGTTAAATTTTGGTGGTGAGCGGAGGTGCTCAGATTTTGGGAAGTCGACCGCCGCTGCCGGCGGAGCAGATGGCAGTGCCACCTCTTCTGGGTGGTTTATCAAGCTAATTTGGTAGAGTATGATGAGAGGAGTTCAGTGATGTTAAGTTTATGAATTTTGGGTTGAAGTTGGTTGAAGTTTGGGAATTTTCAAATTTGGTTTTGTTGGTATGTAATTTAAGAAGATCGAATCGTTGGATTTCCTTTGTATCTATTTTAGAATGTTAGAATCGATGAATTAAGGTTGTGGTGGAGTTTGGTGTGAATCTGGTAAGCTTAACCCAACTAAGGGTAGCGGGTTAAGTGGAAGAGTTTTGGGTGTTTATATTTAAGTATTTATTTTTTAGAATTGAAGTTTGGTCCTAAGCATGGTTATTGTGTCAGGATAAGAGGAGACCTCACTTGAGTGGCGATTCGGAATTCGTCAGGGTTAGGCCTAAATCTATGAGTGGACATTTTGGTTTTAATTAATATGCATGCATGATTTTATTAGTTGTCCATTATATTTTCCAAGCTTAAATTATAATTTATTTGAGAATGACCGGTTGGTTATGTTTTCGATAATGAACTTATGGATTTGAGCTTGGGTAAGAGGTTTGGTATTTGAGTATATTATTCTTTATGATTTTTCAGATTTGAGATTTTAGCGTGTGGGACAGGTTATCAAATTTAATTTATTTCTTGTCTTTTGGAATTTTCCGTGTTCGATTGAGAATCGTACTTGTGCTTTAGTTATGAGTTTCGGATAAACTCACAAGGAGTTATATTTTCCTTTCTTATGTCATACTTTTTGGATCGTTATTATTCATGCTAGCATGTAGTTCCGCCATTCAAGGAGATGTGGCTTCCACATTTTATGTGAGGTTACTCAAACCCTTTCCGCCTCCGGGTGATGTGTTGTAGTCGACGACATCACTCAATCCCGGTACCCTCTTTGTTGTCATAACATGAAGGTATCAGGAGTATGGGAGTACTTTTGCCTGAGAAGCACTCGAACCTGGAAGCTCACTTGTATGGCTATATATGCTCTTTATTTATTGTTGTTGTCTTTGGCTAATTATCTTTGTCGATATATTGACTAGTGAGGCTAGTCCGTTTTCTCGGGATTTTCTTTTGAAGGCGTTATCAACACTTGAATGCAACGGATTTATTGCTTTTCGGAAAGTGAGAAAGTATTTAAGTTTTGGTTTCTTATCCTATGTCCATTTATTTATTTATTTTTTCACTCACTCTAATGTTTTAAATTACTTTCCCCTGGGTCATTTGGTTTCAAATGCCCAGTTTGCAGGCTAAGTTTATTTGAGGTCGAGCGTATATGGAGTCGAGACATAGTCAGAGACTGCTTCCACTTATTCTTTATTCATTGTTTTTCGTTCATTATTAGATATACTTTGAAAATTCAGTAGTAAATTACTAAATGTCTTTGTTGTTGGTGGTGGGATTCTTTTAGATTAGTATTTCATATTTTAGAAGATGTGTTGAACTTGGGGAGCAAGAAGGCTCCAGGAGTACAAGGTTGGAGTATGATTTTAGAAGTATGTTGCAGGTTGGTTTTAATTAAGTAGGGTTGTCCGTTTTTAAGGGAGGTTATGCCGAAACTTTTGTAAAACCTCTCTCGAGGTGGACCCTCAGGGTTTGGTGAAATTCGGGGTGGGCCCTGTCAATAAATGCAAGAAAAAAAAATACAATTATCAGCAAACTAAAACAGTTAAGAGAGCATAGATAGTATAAAAAATAAAACAAATACGTAATTATATATCCATATGGATCTAGAGAAGAGCTCGTTGAAAAACTAAGATTTATTTTTCACGTATAGTTGGTGTACTTGATTTGTTGATTGATGAACACTTTGTTACGATAATGGCCATTATATATCACCGCAACCTATGCATTTTCAAGGTGTTTTCTCCACTATCTCAAAGTGTGAGAGTTGCCGCTTTGCATAATTATTTGCCTTTCTTAGTTTCTTTTAATTAGTGTGTCCTAATAGACGATTATTTAGCCTCTTCAAAGTTGTAGGTTGAAAAGTAAACGACAAAATGTAAGAATATGATAAAGCTGCCTTATGAGATATTATTTTTTTGTTACAAAAAAGGAAAGCCGAAGCTTCAACCTCCTAGCCGGGGCCTGACTCTCCCCATGGATGATTTTATCCAAAGCAGGGTTTGAACCTTCGAACCATTACTAGTATCGAAGTAGCGTTCATCCTATTTGGAAGCCCATTGGATTGCTATCCGAGCTACACCACATGGGTGCCCTATGATATTTTTTTAGTAAATCAGAAAAAAAAAACAAATAACTATGCATGTCATTGTAAATCAATTATTTCAAAATAGATATAAATGGCGTCAACTAACAATATATCAGTGTTGTGTGTGTGTATATGTCACATCCCGGTTTTAAAGTAATTTACGGTTACTTACTTTTGTGTTACTTTGATATTTTACCGTTTTGAGTAACCGTTTACTATTTAAAGAACCTAGAGTTGACATTTTGTAGGAAATTATTTCGGAAAAATTATTTTGGGAAGTTGTATAGGACGTTAATATGAATCCGTGGACATGCTATACGTTAAAATCAGAGTTAGTATGTGAAAGTTATGGTGTAAATTGTATAGTTACTATTTTCAGTCAGGGTATAAAAATGGAAACTTACCGAGTTGGGTAAGGTAGATATCAGAAAGTTACTTCTCTCTCTCTCCTCTCTCCCGCGTCTCTCACCTCCGCCGGACGTCTCTTCATATTGAAGCTTGGACCTTTCTCTTCAAGTCTAGGTAAGTGGCTAGTCGTGTTGTGCCGCTGGAAGGGAGAAATCACGCCAGAAAACCGCGCCATCACTGCCGGGTTCTTCTTGCCAGAACTCCCTTTTTCGGCCACCATAGACAGAGTTTCTTGTCTTGTTTGGAAGCTCTCATCTAGTGCATCAAAGCCCCAACATGTTTCAACATAATTCAATCTAGGTAAGGAGATTCGAAGGTTTGAAGTTCTAGGGTTTCAAATTGGGAATTTTAATGTTTAGCTTCAATTAACCTAGTTAGACTTAAAATTGATCTTTGGGCTAGTTATGAAAGTTTTTTAGAATGTTGAGAGGATGATTGTGTTAAATTTTGGTGAGCATTGGAGGTGACCAGAGTAAGCGTTGGCCGGCTGCCGCTGCCGGCGGAGCAGCCTCTTTTGGGTAGTTTTTCATGTTTTTAAATTTGTTATGTTGAAAAGAGTCTAATGGTGTGAAGTTTGTAATTTTTGGAGGAGTTTTGGTTAGGTTTGGAATTTTTCAAAGATTGGTGAACAAATAAGGTAGAATCCGGTTGTTGGATTAGCATGGTCTAAACTTTAGAAAGTTGTTTTTAGGCCGTTGATGCTTGTGGTGAAGTTCGGGCCTTATTGTGCTAAGAATGGAAAAATTGGGGAAGGACGAGCGTTGTAAAAGACTCACTTTTATTATTACCTATTTATATAAGTATTGAATTTTAGTTGGGGGCTTAACTATATATTTGAAACATGACGTGAGGAGCCTCGAGCTAAAGAAACCTCCAATCGACGTCAGACTTAGGCCTAAATATGTGAGTGGACTTTTGTTTTAAATTAAATGCGTGCAATGAAATTATTTTGGTCATTCAGTTTATTCTGCTGCTGGAATATATTGTTTTTCTGATAATTGACAATTTTCATTATTTTAGAGAGTTACCGAAAATGAGATTTTCGATGGACATATATATGTATATTTACAAGGATAGTATGTATATAAATGCTAGCTAGCCATACATGCATTTCCACCATAATAGTGTAGCAATTAGTCGCCATTGTTGTCAGGACCTACCCCGAATTTCACCTTAAAACCCGTAGTATATCCTGCGGGGACCACCTCCAAGGGAGATGCTACCGAAAATTTGGCATAACCTCTCTTGAAAATGGACAACCCTTCCTAAAAGCATCTGCAAATACTTCTAAAAATTCAAATCCAACCTTACACTCCTGAAGCCTTCGTGCTCAACAAAATTCACAATACCGCCCAAATTATTCGCTAATCTAAATAATCTCACAACCAACATTCATAGATTCAGAGAAACTCTAATATTGAAGGAAATAAACAAAAATATACAAATAGGCGGAAGCTATATAATGGACTATGCCACGTCTCTATATACGCCCAATCTCAACTAAGTTATCCTGCAAACTGGGCATTTAAAACAGAAGGGCCCAGGGGAAACACATGAAAACGTTTGAGTGAGTGGACAAAAATAAAGTTTAAAAGAAATAGGTCTTTATGCTTTTCCGATTTAATTTCTATAGAAAAGCTATGCTGCATGCGATAAGCTCAAAAGCTTTTAACTTACAAATTCACAAAAACGTGACTAGCCTCGCTAGTCTCCCATACTTTATAATATAAAACCTCTCAGGCCAAAATATATATGTATGTATTTACACTCGTCATACTCCTTGTATGAATTCTTATGAAAAATATGAAAAATAGAAATTCATACAAAGCTACAACGGTTGAGTCTCACGCTCACGTCGCACCATAATAGAATTTCAAACGCTACATCATTATGGCGAAAAAGTCGGATGTATATATGTGAATATCCCCTATATGAATTACTACTTTCATATAGGGCTACGACGCTTGCGTCATACACTCACGTCACATCATAATGAAATTTCACCTCATTATGATGAAAAAGAACGTATGACTAGCTATCATTTATATACATACTATCCTCATAAATATCCATATACATATCTACCGAAAATATCATTTTCGGTAACTCTCCAAAATAATGAAGTTAACAAATAAAATAAGAATATTCACTTCCGAAAATACTTTGCAGAAATAATTAATAAAAGGAAATTATTCCACAAATTAAGATTCAATAAATTAAACTCAATCATTAAATACCCATTGCATGCATTTAATTTAAAACAAACGTCCACTCACAGTGTTCGATTTAAGTCTCCTAATATAATGCCAGGAATACTCCTCGAGCGTTACCTCCTAACAAAATCTTAACCTAGAATCGAAGTCACAATCAATTTCCATGCTTTTAACACACCAACCAACTTACTTCCAAATTTATCTCATAGTAATTTGGCCTAGATTCTAGAGTTACTATGGACAGTGTTCATATTACTAAAATTATTTTATGGTTTCCTACGTTCATGTATGCCAACATAACAACACCAACAATTCCATCATTTCCTCTCTACACAATTTCACACTAAAATTTACTAAGGGCACCCAAAAGGGTTTCCATAAATGGAAAGTTTCCAAAAATAGAATTTTTCTAAATGTGGCAGGTTTTCCTAAACCGTAAACTATAACTTAAATGAAAAAGGAAAGTCGACAAGTTATGTTCATAGATTCTTCTGGAATTGCTGCCTCCCCGGAAACCATCGAACGTAGGTCGCTGGAGCTAAGATCTCGAAACCCAAAAAATACAGATTAGAGGGACTTTCGATCAGGGCACAATTTGGGGAAAGAAAACACTAGACTGTGTAGAAGGAAGAGAGGAGGAAGGGACTCACCGTCGTTGGGTGGATTGGTGACTGGAGCTCAAACCTTCGCCAGAGAAATCAAGTCATGCAGAGAGGAGGGAATTCAAGGGTTAGGTCTCAAATAAGACATCCAAGAACACAGAAAGGAAGAGAAGAGGAAGAGGAGCAAGAATGTACCCACCGGTGTCGCAGTCGCCGCCGGTGTCTATCAAAATCTGATGAACACAGTTGTGTTCTTCCACTTCGATCTCTTCGCTGTATGGATGCTAGCTGGAATGGAGGGTTGGATTTGGAAGAGGAGAAGGAGGCAGTCATTTTGATACCGGTGTGGTCGTGAGGGTGGCCGGAATCGGCGACGATGCGCTGGAGTCGACTGATGTAGCCGGAGAGAGGAGAGAGAGGCTGGAGCTCGGGTCAGCGCCCGAGTGTGGCTTCTCCAATGTCAACCCTTCCCTTCATCTTAATCATCATAATGTCAAATAAAAATAGCTTGAAGCTTCGACGACACCAACTTGAACTTAATAATTTGAAGACACTAGTGAACTCGTATTGACGCGTACTACGACATTGGGACCTTAAAAGAATAATTTGATATTTCGAGAAAAACTAGAAAATAAACGTGAACGTTAACTTACTAAGTTACTGAACATGGTTAAATTCCAGAGTAACTCGCAGAATACCCAGTAAATAGGTAAAATTGGGTCTGGGGTGTTACAATTATGGTGTGACATGAGCGTGGGACACAAACATCGTAGCACTATATGAATGTAGGTATTCATATAGGGGATATACAGCACGTTGTTGAGGCTGAAAAATCTAGCTAGTAGGCCCAATTAGTTATTTAAGGTTGATTCATGCTTTAAGCCGAATTCTACTCGTAAATATCACGCCATGCACGTGGACCTAAGCCACATTCATGCACTTGGGGCTTTCAAGAATGGATGTGGCATGGAAGGTAACGGAAAAACATGAGGTTCGCTATTAATTTTGGGATCGTTGGTAATTTTGGACTTGGGACTGAAATTCATGCGCAACGACCAAACTCCTAATACCGATAAATAAAGAAAAGAAGCTCAAAGGCCAAGCTCAAACCCTTTAAAAGATCCAAACCAAAAATAAATAACCTGTTTAATTCTAGCCACATAATAAAATATGAGGCTAAACAGCAGGAAAATCCCAGCTTTAGATTTTCTGCGTGAAAGCTGCCCAGAGCCTACAATCACATCTTTCAAACCAAAAAGACACTACAAAAACTAATATTTTACCAAGCCATCTCTTTTACCTATCAGTAAAGATCTTCAAAATTCCCATAGTTTCTTGAATTGCTTATAAATAGCTGCTGTTATCAACCAAATGAAACAACCAGAAAGGGAGGAGGCTAGCAAGCTCTCTAGTACTCCTCTTCTGCCATTTCTCCCACCATGCTTCTCTCTCAAGCCCTTATCCAATCCCATATCCATACCATTCCTAGATCCAAATACAACCCCAAAAGCACATATGCAAGCCAAGCGGTAAGCCCAACCAATCCACCAATATCTATCCCAAATATCTTATCTCATATACCTCAATCCTTACCTTAGAAACACAACTGGTTCTCTTCTTCTCAAACTCGTGTTTTTCTAGCTCCCACGCCATGCATATCTTGCTAAGTCCTTCATTGAAAGAAACACAATTGTAGATCACCACCGTTAATGAAGAAAGTGCCGCCGAGAAGAACATAACATCAAGCTTCCTAGGATTCTCAATCCTTCGAAGCTTTCTGGGCCTAGTTTCTGCTAACTTAGACGAAGAGGATGACATTTTTGGGCACAACCATGCTTGTCTTACTGCCGTAGAACCCTTAATAAAAAGTGCCCTCCACACATGTATATACACCCGACTTTTCTGCCATAATGATGTAGCTACTAAACCCCTATTATGGTGTGACGTGAGCGTGAGACGCAAGCGTAGTAACCTTATATCAATTTCTATTTTTCACAAGAATTCATACAAGGAGTATAACATGTGTAAATACATACTTATATACTAGAGCCTGAGAGACTCAATATTATAAAGTATTGGAGACTAGCAAGGCTAGTCACGTATTATAGTATTTGCCAATTTCTGAGTGAAGAGTTTTATTATTTATTGCATGCAATGCAGTCTTGCTGAAGATATTAATTTGGGCAAGCATAAAGACTTTTATAATTATTTGTTTCTTTCAAACTTTATTTTTGTCCACTCACTCTAACGTTTTCAAATGCTTCTTCCTTGGGCCCTTCGGTCTTAAATGTCCAGTTTGTAGGTTAGCATAGTTGAGGTCGGGTGTACAGGGAGTCGAGGCATAGTCCATCATATAGCTTCCACTTATTCATATATTTATCTTTTTTTCACTATTATAATTGCTGTGAACCTATGAATTGTTGGTTATGAGATTATTATTAGTTTAGTAAATTTAAATTGGGAGGTATTGTGATTTTGGGGAGCATGAAGGCTCCAGGGGTTTATAAGGTTGTAGTTGAAATTTTTAGGAAGGGTTATCCATTTTCAAAGGAGGTTATGCCGAATTTTCGGTAGAATTTCCTTTGGAGGTGGTCCCCGCAGGGTTTACTTCGGATTTCATGGTGAAATTCGGGGTGGGTTTTGATAGTATACATTGTAAGTGTTGCTAAAGCTCGCTCCAGGTGTGGTGAAGAACATTTCTTTTTTCTATGAAAATCTGATTGGTATGTGTTCTGTTTGCAAATTGATTTTTCACACTGATGGTATTTGCAAGAAGAAAATTGCGAACTCTCACATGCAGGAAGTACAGAAAGAGAACCGAATTGAGGCTTTAGCGAATTTGGCTAACCCCAATTACTCATAAGGCTCTCTCAAATTCATTGGCACTTAATCTGCAGCTGCCCCTTCCTCTATTGTGAAACCCCTTGCTGAGGCAAAAGCTTCTCTCAAGCAAACGCATGTGCTCTTGAAGAAAGCAAACCTTGCTGAATCTGTTGCGGCCTTTGAAATAGAGGCTGTGTTACAGGAAATCGACACAAATGGTACATTGTTGACTGCTGGAAATGAACCTGAGGTTTCGGAAAACTCTGAAGTGCGGGCATAGTTTGAGTCACTGCCAACTCTAGTTGTTGTGAAAACTATCACTACTGATTCTGAAATGCTGGGAACACCTATAGATGCCTTCCTACAACTTGGGTCTAAGGATGTCATGAAGAAAGCTATTGTGAAGCATCTACTACTTTAAGGTGAAAACGGGACTGATGCATCTTCCAAGTTTGAACTCATTGGCTGTAAAGTTGTGTTTGGTTCTAAAAAGTTAGGTTAGGCCATAACAAGTGATGGTGCTCTGGCTAAGCCTACTATTACTGAAATTGTAGCACTAGAGTGTCCTTGGTCTCCTCTAATTTTGAGTATGATTGTCACCTCAGCCAAGTTAGGGAAAAAAGCTCGTGCTAACATCTGCTTCCCTCCTAGTGTGTTGGATCTGTTTAGAGGTTCAGATGTTAAGCTGATAACCAAGTCAGCATCTCTATTGAAGCCGAAAAAGAAAAAAGGCCGTCTAATCGGGTCCAGAAACAAAGCACCACAAAAGGTATGCACTGTGCCAAGGGAGGATGTTATTAGTGTGCTTTGCCCTAACACTCCCCAAAGCCCTAACCCAAAGGGCAAGAACAAAGTTTAATGAGTGTTAGTGTCATTGTAGCTTACTAGATTTACGAGCTTGTCACACCCTAGTCCTTAAGTTATTTTACAGTCATTTACTTTGGTATTATTTTAGTCTTTTACCATATTAAATAACCGTTTACTATTAAGGACCTTAAAGTTGACTTTTTCTTTCGTTTGGAATTTGGGAAAACTTTCTTCATGAAAGTTGTAGGTGACATGATTACGAGTTCGTAGACATGTTGTGTGTTAAAATCGGAGTTAGCATGGAAAAGTTATCAATTAAATGGTAAAGTTTGGAGTTCGTAAAAAGGGGTAAAATTTGTAGTGGGTATTATGGTGTTGAGTATAAGTGATGGACCAGGTAGGGGAGGAAACAGCCCAAGCCCAAGCCCATTCCCTTCTTTTCTTTTATTTTTTCCTTTTCTGCCAAGCTCCCCGAGCCTTCTTTGCCAGAAACTTCAGCCACCAGTTGCCGTCGTTCAGCCAGCAATCGGCCGCCGCTCCAGCTCGGTTCGGACCCCCACCACCTCCTCTCTCTCCCCGGCCTAGTATTCGAGCCGGTAGTGCCGCCGGAGAGGAGAAAAAGCCGCCATAATCACCGACTGTCCATTCGCTGGAGCTCCGCCCTCCGGCCACCATAGGCCGAGATTTTTAGCTCAACTTGTATCCCTCATCAAAGTGAGTAATCCCTCAAAAGAAATCAGTCTAATTTGATCTCGTTAGGCTGGTTTGTATAATTGAAAATTTTAGGGATTTATGGATGTTTTGATTCGATTACCCTAAATTGCCTTAGAAATTGACTAAGTGCTAGTTATGAAAGTTGTTGGGTATGATGAGAGGATTATGCTGTTCAAATTTGGTGGTCATAAGAAGTCACCGGAAAACTGCTGCCGGTGAAGCAGGCGGCGGCGCCACCGCCCCTCAGGGGTTGTTTTTCATGTTTTTAACATGGTATTAAGGAGAGAAGTTTAATGGAGTATAGTCTGGAATTTTTGGAGGAATTTTGTTAATGTTGGGGATTTTTCCATGGTTAAGGATTTTTGCGGTGTTAGAATAGAATATCGGTAGTTTGGTTAGCCGGTTTTAAATTGCGTATAAGGTTGATATTTGGTTCTCGGTGATGGTGGTGAATTTTGAGTTATAATGGATTAAAGATGGAGAAAATGGGCAAGGTAGAAGATTTATTTTAGACACTCAATTTTATGGAATTATTTGTTAAAGATTTGTGTTGGATGAGAATTAATATTAATTATTGTTCAGGCCGTAAGGAGAATCATTTGGAGGAAGCCTCGGGTCGTCGACAGGCATAGCCGAGCACTGTGAGTGGACCTTTGATTTGAATGTCTTGCATGAAATAAAGTTTATTTAATTTTCAGGCATATTGGAGATTTTATAATTTCTTGGAGTAATGAGTTCCATTTATTTTTAGGAACTCTCTTGAGCATTTTATTTGACATGTGGGTCATATCAAATTTTTTATATTAATTTTTGGGGAAGTGACGTTCCTGGTATTTGTTATTTCTTTTATTTCACCATAAAGGGTAGATATATAATTATTATTGCTAGCTAACTATTATTAGCGGCTACTCATCATAGGTGAGTAGTGCGCTTAGCGTGGGACATTATCATAGTCTGGGAGGCAACCGATCGGTATTTATATTTATATGTTAGCTAGCCATTATTAGCGACTACTCACCATAGGTGAGTAGTGCGCTTAGCGTGAGACGCTATTATAGCCTGAGAGACTCATCGTTATGGTGAAACCTCTTACCCATTGTTTATTAATTAATGAGAACCAATGAGATTGGTTCATCAATTTTATTCGTAAATACTCATGGAGAATTTCCATGAGGGGTATGCATAAGTATTTTCCAAATGGAATTTATGGGAGAGCATAAATTTGATTTCATTGCTCCAATATTTTGTTAATTATTTTTGTCCACTCACTCTAACGTTTTAAATGCTTCTCCCCTAGGCCTTTCGTTTTTAAATGCCCAGTCTGCAGAGTTCGGTTCGGCGAGGATATGAGGCGTGTCATAAATCCCCACCTCATCTAGTTTTCCCATATAAGTTACTAGTTAACCTATTGTGTTGTTTAACTCATTTCTTTCGTTGTAGATGCTCTGATAAATATTAGATGGTTTAAGCGTGTTATGAGATGTTGCAAATGATTCAATTGTTTAAGTTTATTTGAGAGTGTATATCTGTGGATGTGGTTTGGGAATTTTTGCGGATTTGGGTTTGGTGATTTTCCTTTCAGGTAGGGTTACCCATTTTCAAGGGAGGTTCTACCAAGAATTTTGGTAGAATTTTCCTTGAGGTGGGTCTCACATGGTTTATCTCAGTTTTCGAGGAGAAATCCGGGGTAGGTCCTGACAGAGCTAGCTACAGCTAGATGGAAACGTGAAGCTTGGAGTACAACAATTGAGTGTCTTGGCTTCGGTTTTGTATGTTTCTCTAGCATTTTGTCTGTGTCTAGTTTTATATCATCTACTATTACTCATAATAAGTGAGCTAAATTACTAATGTAATGGTACTATCTTGATCCATCGGGTTATTGTGTTCCTTCATTCTAGCCTTTGATTATCAATGATATTTTATTTTGAGAAAAAAAATATAGATATATATATATATACAATAATTATTATTAGGTCCAAAAATCCTTATTTATTCAAAATGTACGGATTTTCTTAATTGTCCCACTTTTAGATCATATTTTCTCATCTTAACTGTTCACATTGTAAGTATATATAAGTAGATAATCTCTACAAATTATCAGCCAAATTGATAATCGTTAAGACATTCAACACACGGTATTAAGAGGATGACCATGAGTGCTTCGAATATGAAGTACAGGCAGCTCCTTCAGAGCTTGAAGATGGGGTGAAATCTACGGTTGATGAACTTAAGAAACTCAATCTGACGACATAGAAAGACCCGAGAGCGATATTTGTAAGCGCATCACTAAATTCCCAAGAGGAGAAAGAGGACTATGACTTGTTGCTCGAATACAAGGATGTCTTCGCTTGGACTTACCAATAAATGCCTAGTCTTGACCCTAAAGTAGCAGTTCATCGATTAGCTGTTAAACTGGAGGCTCGACCCATCAAACAGCTGACACGATGTTTTCGAACAGAGGTTCAAACCCAAATTGAAGAGAAGGTTGATAAGTTTATCGTCGAAGGTTTGTATACTTCTGTTGAGTAGTTGATTGTTTTGTTGTATTGAGAGTTGTCCTTTTTTGTAAACCTTCGAGCTCTTTATATAGTGGTTCAACTTGCGGCGGAAGAAAGATGATTAGAATCCAAGTTAGACTTTGAAACCCTAATAGCACAAGGGATATGCTTTGTCCGCATGAACCAACCATCATGTGACACATGTCCAGTTCGCATACTTCATTCTGCATAGGGCATTGCCGCTTAATTATAGACTCCTATGTGAACTGGAATAAAGGAAATCCTCATCCCGCGGGGTCCAAAAGCTTGTCTCCATCTCGCGGGTTTTAGAAGAGCTTTTTATATTAAAAGGGCCAAAACACTACATACATCATATATATGTACGTATACAAAAGATTACAAGAGATTACACAACAATATCAACTTTGATCACTATCTGAGTTGTCTATGTCAAGTGCTGAAACATCTTGCGGAACATATGATGTAAAAACAGACTCATCAAAAACCTCCAAATCATGAAAGCCTCTTGGAGGTGCCATCAGCACCACATACCAACTACAACTTTCAATTTCTCTAGAATAAAACACTTGTTTTGCATGTGATGCTAAAATGAATGGATCCTTGTTATCTAAACCATCATGAACCCATCCTCCTTTTTGACACCACTAACAATGTTCGCTCAGTCAGACCGAAATATAGCCAACCGGAAAGTGTTGAAGTCTAACACCAAAATATCTCTTATAACTCCATAATAATTCAAACTCAAATCTGCTTCAATATGGACACCATAAACCGCCTTGGAGGCCTTTTCAAAGCGTTTTCCATGTATTATAAAACCAGTATGCGACATTGCATAAAATCTAGGCCCTTTCACAAGCAACTTCAAAGTATCCGACAAAATCCCCTCTACACTAGCTTCATACATAATCTGTACATTATTCAAATAACAAGAATTAATCACTTTCAATTAGCACGTGTAGTTATTTACCATAGAAGTGACAAAACAAAATGAGTTTTTCGAACCTTGGCTTGTAACCAAATGATGAATGTCTCTAAATGAGTTTTCTTTAACAAGCTGTCATCGGTAACTAAATGTGGATCTGAAAGACCTAATTCTTCTTTATGAACCCTAATAGAAATGTAAAGGTCAGTTTGTAATTTAGTAATGCAAAATGCATGTATCAATAACAACTATATGTATTATAAACTTACTGTATATATGGTTCAACTTCTACACTATTCAGCAACACACAAAGGTGAACAGCTTTGTGTATTGAATCTGATAAGATTACTGAACGCCCTTTTAACAGCTTCTACAATTGTTTCATCGTCAACTCCTTCATTGCGTTTTCTTCTTGAACTAATAGCATCTACTTGTTTCATGTATTGTGTCACATCCCGGTTCTTAAGTCAATTTGCAGTTATTTACTATTGGGTTATTTTGACATTTTACCGTTTTAAGTAACCGTTTACTATTTAAGACTCCAAAAGTTGACTTTTTCTTTCGTTTGGAATTCGGGAAAACTTCCTTCATGAAAGTCGTAGAGGATGTAAAACGGAGTTTGTGGACACGCGGCACGCTCAAATCGGAGTTCGTATGAGAAAGTTATGGTCTAAAAACGGAAAGTTACTATTTCGGTAAAGGGAAGAAGATATTTTTTTTAGAGGAAGAAAGGTCTAGAAGGACTCGGGGGGGGGGGGGGGGGGGAGGGGAGAAAATTCACCTCACCTCTCTCTCTCTTCCCTGACACGTTTTCTCTCTCTCTGCCGAAGCTTCTTCGCCGCCGTGCGCCGCCGCCAGGCCAAAGTGGGCAATGATCCAGGTATCAACAGGAAGCTAAGGAGAAGGCCTATCGATCTAGGGTGGTGGCGGCGTCCCTATCACCGCCGTTGGGGAGAAAACACGTCAGGAAACTTCGACTGTTCGGGTTCGGTTTTCACCGGATTTCTCCCTCCGCAGGCCACCGATCGGTGAGTTCTTTATATGATTAGGTTGGGTTTGATTAGTACAACATTCCTCTAGAAGCTTGTAACTCGATTCATGGTGTGTGTGAGGAGAAATTGAGATTTCGAAATTTTAGGGTTTTTAGCCCCAAATCGGGTATTATTGTTCTTGATCAAATGAACTATTTAGAACTAGAATTGAGCTTAGTGTTGTTCGTGAAAGTTGTTTGAAATGTTGAGAGGAAGGTTCTGCCAAATTTTGGTGACAATTGGGGGTGACCGGAGATAGGCCGTTGCCGGCTGGCGGCGGCAGCGGAGTTGTCGGTGGTGCTGCCTCTTTTTGGGCAGTTTTTCATGCTTATTAAATTGCTAAAAATGAGAGAAACCCATTGGTGGAAAGTTAGCAATTTTTTGGAGTAATGTAGGTTAGGTTTCGGATTTTCCGAAGACTAGCGATATTAATGGTTAAAATTGATAACCGGGTATAGGAATATTACTGTTATACAGTTGTTGGATTGTGCTTATGCATTGAGGTGGATATTAGAGTGTTATGTATGGATTTGGGATTGGTGTTAGTTGAAATGGGTGTCCATAGTATATCTAATGGGTGTCCATAGTAAATCTAGTTAGAATGTTTAGTAAACTTGAGTTCAAGGTGAAAGAATGCATGTTTGATGATTTGCATACGTATGGTTTGATTTTGGACTTATGGTGGTAAATGTGATGTGGTTAGAGATGGTAGAGAAGTAGACTAAAAAGGATGAACTACGAGTGGCTTGATCCCTTTAAAAAGGGTACGTAGGCAGCCCGATCAAGTTTTGGGTGCAGCCGCAAATTTACAAAATAAATTTAGGTTCCAAACGCAGTAAAACTGCGTTGTTGTTTTGTGTGAGAATGAGATCCTATCTCATTTTTCGATTTCAGGATTTTCTTTATGATTTCTGGATTTGAGGTATTATACTGAATTGCATATTATTTGGGTTTTAGTGATTTTTCTTCCAGGTAGGGTTACTCATTTTCAAGGGAAGTTATGCCAAAATTTTGGTAGAATTTCCCTTGAGGTGGGTCCCGCAGGGTTTATTCCGGATTTCAAATGGAAATTCGGGGTAGGTCCTGACAGTTGGTATCAGAGCATTAGGTTGTCCGATTCATGTCTTCTTATATCACTACCACATGTACTTAGTAAAACTTAGTGTCATGAGGGTGATGGTCCGACCGCGGCGGATCCATTAGCTTATGAGTGAATGCTAAGTGTTTATTGAGTATGTGGGGTAGTGGTCTGGTTCTTGTTTGTTGTGCTAAATATTTTATACTCAGGTAATATGCCTCCTCGCCGAGCACCTATGCAGAATCCTCCAAGTGAGGAAGAGGAGAACGTACCGAGTGATTGGACTACTGTCATGGAGCAGTTCTTTCAGCATTTTAGCACCAGTATGGTTCTTGAGATTAATTATGATAGAGCCTACAAGAATGGTGCTAGAGCGTTTAGCCATACTGTTGAGCCTTTTGATGCTTAGAATTGGGTAGAGGCCATCGAGAAAATGTTTATTCAGGTAAGATGCCCTGAGGATTGGAAAGTGAGTTTGGCTACCCAGTTTTTGGAGAAGGAAGCGTGGCATTGGTGGCTTGATTTGAGTAGAGGCCGTGAGGAGGATTATTCAGTAGAGGCTTCGGGTCGTCGACAGGCTTAGCCGAGCACTGTGAGTGGACCTTTGATTTAATCCCATGCATGCACTAAAGTTAATTAATTTCGATGGTATTTTAGAAATTCAGTATTTTCATGGGATTTGTGAGTTCCCACCATTATTTAGGGAACTCCCTTGCTCAGTTCATTAGACATGTGGGACATATCAATTGGTCTTTTTATTTGGAATTATATTGCACTCTAAAAGGGTTGACTGATATTATTTATTGTTCGCTTGGCTTGGGACGCCATTATATTTTATTTAGCGGTCCTCATCATATGTGAGTAGAGCGTTTAGAGTGGGAAGTTATTATAATCCCACCGACGGTCCTTATCATATGAGAGTTGAGCGCTTGGCGTGGGACGCCATTATATTTTATTTAGCGGTCCTCATCATATGTGAGTAGTGCGTTTAGAGTGGGAAGTTATTATAATCCCACCAACGGTCCTTATCATATGAGAGTTGAGCGCTTGGCGTGGGACGCCATTATAGCCTGGGAGGCAACCGATCGGTATATGTATATATTATTGGCAGCTAGCTATTATTAAGCGGTCCTCATCATATGAGAGTTGAGCGCTTGGCGTGGGACGCCATTATATCTATTAAGCGGTCCTCATCATATGAGAGTTGGGCGCTTGGCGTGGGACGCCATTATATCTATTAAGCGGTCCTCATCATATGAGAGTTGAGCGCTTGGCGTGGGACGCCATTATATCTATTAAGCGGTCCTCATCATATGTGAGTTGAGCGCTTGGAGTGGGACGCTATTATAGCCTGAGAGGCTTATAGTTTTGGTGAAATATTTTTCCCTATTTATTGTGATTTATTGAGAACCAATGAGATTGGTCGTTATTTTGGTTTATAAGTATTTGCGGGAAGAGTTCCAAGAATGGCGTGCATAAATATTTTTTTTCTAATTGGAAATTATGTGAGAGAAATATAGCCCAGCGATGATTTTTCTTAACATTATGCGTAATGGCGGGGCCGTTACTTGAAAATTCTTGTTCCTCGACTTGAGTTGATACTTAGTCGCTATTATGCATGATAAAACGCGAGAAGCAAGTCATCAAATAGTGAAATTCCAATGGTGATCCTCGGATTTCGTTGACTAGCTTGAAATTCACTATTTCGATTATCTTCCGTTTGATCAACTGGTATTAATAAGATGGTGATAATTGCAGACGCGTGTTGTAGTAAAAGCAACCTGAATTGTTGCAGTAAGCAATGAGCAGCTTATCTCTTCTTGTTTGTGGAAAGTTATTGTATCTTAAAGACTAGTTTGCATGCAAGTTTGAATGAACTCGGTTCGTAAGAGGAGATACTCGTAACTTCTAGGGTATCGTCATATGCCTAATCATCGTATTTTCCTCATTTTTGGAGGTGCCAGTTTCAGATATGTTGATCGATTTTGAGAGTGATATTTTTCTTGTGCTTGTAAGTAGTCGTTGGTGGCGACTGTTGAATTTATTATTTAAGGATGAGATTCCAACTGTTGTTATAGGTTAGTAATGATTAATTCGCGGGGCGAATTGTCGAAAATAATAATATGATTGGTTGGTTGTTTATCTTTAAAGGAAAAAGATCCTTGGTGACTCGGGAAATATTTTGAGTCAAGACTTGTTAGTTTGTTGGCATAAATGGTAAATTGTATCAGGCATGTAAATGGCTTTCTTGTGATGCGTATTCATACATGATCGAATTGTGGTGAGACCACTTGATCGGGGTAGGACCTGGGAGGTCATTGATGTATGGATACAATTTGAGTTGCAAGAGATATTCAAAATAAGGGTTTAATATTATAAGATCGCATTAGCGTAATTTGGCAAGAAGAGAGATATTCGCCGATCAGCTTAACGATTGTGACCAATCTTATAGGTGGTGAAAGTCCAATTTTGATGCAAAAGATCGAGTTTTGTTTTGATTAGTTAGTAACAAAAATAAGATAGTTTGGTAAATTATGAAAGTTATTGACCATTTTAACTTGACGAAAGTCAAAGTCATCCATGTGATTTGGGGGTGTGTGTCATAAGTAATTACAATCAGGCAAGTCATTCATTTAGAGGAAGGTAAGTTCAGGAGCAATGTATTATGTGAGTGGTGCCATGTGGAATGTTGGTAGAGTATTTCAGTTGATCTTAAGTTTAAGATTTGTTAAAGCATATGCTCACGCCTCGGGTTTGGCAGATTAATTTTGACGTGTCTATATAATCGGAAAAGGATTTGATTAATTGTTTCCACAAGTGAAAAGATATAATTTGTGATAGAAGAAAGTTTGAAGAGCATTGATGGGATGATTTAGCTTGGTGCTTATTAGAGTCTGAGGAGAAAGGCAGTAATCTCTACCCTCTTTTGCATGATTTGAAATTTCGAGGACGAAATTTTTATAAGGAAGGAAGAATTGTCACATCCCGGTTCTTAAGTCAATTTGCAGTTATTTACTATTGGGTTATTTTGACATTTTACCGTTTTAAGTAACCGTTTACTATTTAAGACTCCAAAAGTTGACTTTTTCTTTCGTTTGGAATTCGGGAAAACTTCCTTCATGAAAGTCGTAGAGGATGTAAAACGGAGTTTGTGGACATGCGGCACGCTCAAATCGGAGTTCGTATGAGAAAGTTATGGTCTAAAAAACGGAAAGTTACTATTTCGGTAAAGGGAAGATGATATTTTTTTTTAGAGGAAGAAAGGTCTAGAAGGACTCGGGGGGGGGGGGGGGGAGGGGAGAAAATTCACCTCACCTCTCTCTCTCTTCCCTGACACGTTTTCTATCTCTCTGCCGAAGCTTCTTCGCCGCCGTGCGCCGCTGCCAGGCCGAAGTGGGCAATGATCCGGGTATCAACAAGAACCTAAGGAGAAGGCCTATCGATCTAGGGTGGTGGCGGCGTCCCTATCACCGCCGTTGGGGAGAAAAAACGTCATGAAACTTCGACTGTTCGGGTTCGGTTTTCACCGGATTTCTCCCTCCGCAGGCCACCGATCGGTGAGTTCTTTATATGATTAGGTTGGGTTTGATTAGTACAAAATTCCTCTAGAAGCTTATAACTCGATTCATGGTGTGTGTGAGGAGAAATTGAGATTTCGAAATTTTAGGGTTTTTAGCCCCAAATCGGGTATTATTGTTCTTGATCAAATGAACTATTTAGAGCTAGAATTGAGCTTAGTGTTCTTCGTGAAAGTTGTTCGAAATGTTGAGAGGAAGGTTCTGCCAAATTTTGGTGGCAATTGGGGGTGGCCGGAGATTGGCCGTTGCCGGCCGCCGCCGCCGGCGGAGTTGGCGGTGGTGCTGCCTCTTTTTGGGCAGTTTTGCATGCTTATTAAATTGCTAAAAATGAGAGAAACCCATTGGTGGAAAGTTAGCAATTTTTTGGAGTAATGTAGGTTAGGTTTCGGATTTTCCGAAGACTAGCGATATTAATTGTTAAAATTGATAACCGGGTATAGGAATATTACTGTTATACAGTTGTTGGATTGTGCTTATGCATTGAAGTGGATATTAGAGTGTTATGTATGGATTTGGGATTGGTGTTAGTTGAAATGGGTGTCCATAGTATATCTAATGGGTGTCCATAGTAAATCTAGTTAGAATGTTTAGTAAACTTGAGTTCAAGGTGAAAGAATGCATGTTTGATGATTTGCATACGTATGGTTTGATTTTGGACTTGTGGTGGTAAATGTGATGTGGTTAGAGAAGGTAGAGAAGTAGACTAAAAAGGATGAACTACGAGTGGCTTGATCCCTTTAAAAAGGGTACGTAGGCAGCCCGATTAAGTTTTGGGTGCAGCCGCAAATTAACAAAATAAATTTAGGTTCCAAACGCAGTAAAACTGCGTTGTTGTTTTGTGTGAGAATGAGATCCTATCTCATTTTTCGATTTCAGGATTTTCTTTATGATTTCTGGATTTGAGGTATTATACTGAATTGCATATTATTTGGGTTTTAGTGAGTTTTCTTCCAGGTAGGGTTACTCATTTTCAAGGAAAGTTATGCCAAAATTTTGGTAGAATTTCCCTTGAGGTGGGTCCCGCAGGGTTTATTCCGGATTTCAAGGGGAAATCCGGGGTAGGTCCTGACATATTGACCACAAAACCTAACACACTCATCAGCTAAATAATTTTCAGCTATTGATCCTTCGGGTCTAGCACGATTCTTAACATAGTCCTTAAGTACCTTCATATATCTAACAAGTTAAAGCAAACAAAAATGTTAACACACTAAATTTAAAAAAGGACACTTGCAAGCAAGATTAGCCAACTACATTTTACACAGTGTATGCGAAAAAACTTTAATTGAGTTACCTCTCAAAAAGGTACATCCACCTAAAATGCACCGGACCACATAGCTTAGCTTCTCTCCCGATATGAATAGTAAGATGAATCATAATGTCAAAGAAGGACGGAGGGAAGTATCTCTCCAGCAAAGATAAAGTCAATACGATCTCATCTTCCAACTCTTCCAACCTTTTTTTTGTCCAATATCCTTTGACACAACTCATTGAAAAACGAAGATAGACGCCATATTGCTTTTCTTAGGCCTTCAGGTAAAAGCCCTTTTAATGCAACAAACAACAGTTGATGCATTAAAACATGATGGTCATGGGACTTAAGACCTTGTATCGTGCACTGTTGCAGCTTGATATAATTAGCAATATTACTGCAATACCCATCAGGAAACCTTTGAAAATACAACTTACCACAAAATTTAGGTTTCTCAACCTTTGTTAATGTGTAAGGTGCAGATGTAGCTCTAATTTATCACGTTTTTCATCCTCTGGCACATCTTCCATCAGTTCTAGTAACTCAAGATCTCTACGATACTCATTGTCAATTTTTGATTTACCATTGACATCTAATATGGTTGCTAACACACTTTCATATACATTCTTTTCAATATGCATGACGTCCAAATTGTGACGTAAAGGAAGTACCTATAATTCACCAAACTTACATTTAGGTCATGAAAAATAGCTAAAATAACATACAAACATATATAAATGCATAACCAGCAAACAACATAATGAACCTACTAACCTCTCAATATGGCAAGTAAAAAAATATTGACTTCTTTTTCAGCAATTTAGACCGGTCTCCTTTCTTATATTTATTTTTGAACCCACGTGCAGCACGTACAACAGCCAATCCAGTAAATATCTTTGGTCGTCTCCTTCTTTCCTCTTTCCATCAAACCACTTATACTTAGAGCGGAAAGCGTGATTTTGGGCAAGAAATATTCTGTGACACATATAGACAGTCTTATTTGCAAGATGTAACCATTTAGAAAATGTCTCAGGACCACACATAGGACATGCAAACTCCCCTTTTGTAGTTAGACCAGCTAGATTACCATAAGCTGGAAAGTCATTTATTGTCCACAACAAGATAGCTTTCAGGCTGAAGATCGCCCTCTTGTATGCATCATATATCTCCACCCCATTACTCCATAGCTCCTTTAAGTCATCTATCAATGGCTCCAAATACACATCTATGTCATTCCCTAGTTGTTTGGGGCCAGGAATGAGTAGACTTAGCATCAAATTTTCTTGTGACATGCAAACATTAGGTGGCAGATTGTAGATGACTAACATCACAGGCCGGATACTGGGTGTTGAACTTAGATTTTTATAAGGATTAAACCCATCAGTGGCTAGTCCAAATCTCAAGTTTTATGGCTCAGAGGCAAAGCTTGGCCACTTCTGATCAACAGTGCGCCATTGAATTGAGTCAACTTGATGGCGCATCATGCCATCTTAACTGTGATGAGTAGAGTGCCAAATCAACAACTCACTATTACTTACTGAAAGAAACATCCTCTAAGTCCTAGGAATTATAGGGAAATAACGCAAAACCTTTGCACGCACTCCTTTATTTATCTCATTGGTTCGTGGATTGACATACCACCTTGAAGCATTACACTCGGGGCAGTTCTGCATGTTCTTCTTCTTTTCACCTCTAAACAGGCAACAATCATTGATGCATGCATCAATCTTCTCATACCCCAAATCAAATTCTTTCAAGAATTATTTTATTGTGTAGTCAGATTCAAGAAAATTATTAACATCTGGAAGCATGTCTTTGAAAACTTCAAGCAATTCATCAAATGCTTCAGTAGCAAGGCCATTATCAGCTTTGAATTTGTACAATATGAGGGTGGCTAATAATTTTGTGTACTTCTTCTTACACCTAGGATATAGAGGAACATCAACCTATGCTTTATTTTTGTACTCTTCCTCTATGCTTACAAGGTTTGAACTTCCTGCTCCATCAGAAAAGGGGTAGTGTGCATCTTTATACATCTGAAGCACTTCTGGAAGTTCATAGTCCACATCAATATGATTTGAACTTTCATTATCTACAACTTGTATAGATGGACCCGTGTCTTCACCATGTGCACACCAAATATCATAATCAGGATCAACGTCGTGGCGCATCAAATGTATCTCTAAGTCGTCATCAGTTTGTAGGCCAAGGTTGCAACAAATTGCGCAAGGACAAATAATCATTTTAGGATTCCTTGCATATCGCTTGGAATTTAAGACAAATTGTTTAACCCCTTCTCGGTACTCATCACTATTTTTATCTAAGGCTATCCAGCTTTTATCCATCCTAAATGACAAACAAATCTTGGATCTCCTTACCTAGTAAAATTTGAAAATTCAAATTCAACTATCAAACAATTAACAACTAATCCAAAACTATATATATTGGACCCTCTACAGCTAGTTCAGTTTGCTATTACACAAGGACAAAACAATTGTGGCTATATATATATATATATATATATATATATATATATATTAGACAACCAAATCACATCACATAAGTATGCTCCAACATTTTCAAACCCAGAACAAGATATGTACTTAAGAAACTGCTATTCAATAAATAGTATAAATAGAAATAACAGAAATCCAGAAAGAATAGCTACAATATATATAACACAAGACTTCTCTAAGAATAACTACAATTCAATTTGAAAAGTACTTGTGAACACCACCAACAAACACAGTTTGCAGAGGTATCAACACCACTAGCGAGCACAATAACCTGAAAAGGTAAACAACATAAATAATCATAGTTATCAACATAAAACTATTATACTGGAAAAAAAAATTAATTGTAAAGTTTCTTGATACTTTACTATTATAGTGTTCAAGATGAGAATAAGCAAAAACACATATTAGCATGAAAATGAACTATGAGATTTGCCTAGTATGCAATCAGCTTTCCAATGCACATTATAGAGATAGACGAAGTAGAAAATCAACTTACCACACTGTCTACTGAAACACCTGTTTTGGCCACGATCCTCAGCACACAGAGCAGAGGTGAATAGCGAACAAAGAGAAGGGGGAGTGTTGTGGGCGTGCCACCTCACGGCCGAGGAAAAAGCTTGTGTGCGAGCTTGACTTCTTGATCAGGCGGAAGGCGTTTCCAGGTGCCACCTCAGAGAAGAAATTTACGAGCATAAGGCGATCGATACTCACAGCGGGACACGAGCAGAGCAACAATAGAGAGATCAGAGATCGGGGGTGAGTCCAAAAGGGCTCTGAAACTAAGGCGGCGATGCACTTAGGGTTAGGGTTTGGAGGTAGCTCGAGGGGTAACTGGTTTACATTTTGTAAAGTTGTGTGTTTGTCTTGTATGCTTTGAGCCCCCTTATATAGTAGTTCGACTTGCGGCAGAAGTAAGATATCTTAGAATTCAAGTCAGACTTTGAAACCCTAATAGCACAAGGGTATTGTTCCGCCTGCGCGAACCAACCATCTTTTGACACATGTCAAGTTCGTACACTTCATTCTGCACATAGGGCATTGCTTCCGCGCCACCAACTGTAGAGTCCTATGCGGACTGAAATTCATCCCGCGGGCTGTCGCAGGAGGCTATCTCGCGTGCTCCTGAAGCTCGCTTCCATCTCGCAGGCTATTACAGCTCGCAGGCCTTAAAAGGGCTTTTGTCATATTAAAAGGGCCATAGGGATTGGCCGGAAGCATGTCAAAGACTTATAAGAGTCGTCAACATTTAAAGTGGTGCGCGCAGACTCCGCCTGTTGCTTCCTCGAGAAGTCTTCTACGTGACCCAGCTCGCCAGCTCGCCTTGATGTAACCCGCTTGCCTCGCCTATGCGGAGTGTCAATCTCGCCTTGCCTACGCGGAGTGTCAACTCGCCTCGCCTAATCAGAGTGAGCGAGTAATTCCGCGAGAAGTCATTTCGTTCGCAAACTGTGTAGTCCGCGCGAAGTCAATCCGCGCGTGAGCTATGTAGTTTAGCTCGTGTGGTCTCACTGGCGGGCCGTCATTTGTAAACCCAAAGAAATCTGGGCTCGCCGGTGTGACATGGATCAAGAATTACTTAATATTTACATAGATATTTACTGTCTCGTAAAATATTAATTTGGGCGTAAACATTGCCCCCCAGCCTCGAAGTCATGAAATGTCAAGAATGACTGAAGAGGTTTATGTTCATGCTGCGGTATGGCTCTTCTCCTGCATTCGCCTGCATTTGTTTTGCCTCCGCCTGCTTTACTCAGAAGATATAGTACATTGTACATACTGCAAGCAGATGTAGCTCGCATGGATATATCGTGAAAGGATGCACCTTGAGCAGACGTTTGCTTAGACAAGATTCTAAAAATAGCCCTTCGCGAGCTCTTTGCAATGGCGAACCAACTTTGTGATAATCATGGAGTGACATTGGCCAATGTACTTCGCTGCCCCCCAGTGTGAACCAATGAGACGCAAACAAAAGAGTCAGCGAACAGCCGTATAAAGATGGCGAACCAACTTCCATGCACTTAGTGGCCCCGGTGCGAACCAGTGAAAGGCAAACATAGGAGTCAGTGAACAGCAGATGAAAAAAATTTAGAGGCCATGCACTTCGCAGCCCCCCCTAGTGCGACCAGTGAGAAGCAAACAAAGGAGTCGGCGAACGGCCTCATAAAGTTGGCGAACCAACTTTGAAAATTTGGAGGCCACAGGAATTGGCCTAAATAATGACTAAGACACTTGAAGAAGGTCTAAAGTCTAAAGTAACTAGAACACATATCCAGCCCAATGTGCCCCCTAGTTTTGATGTCTGTTCGCCGAGGCTTGAGAAGAATGAATGACCTCAAAACTTTAGCATGCCCCTCAGGGAAAGAGTTGTGGTACCGATGCCCCCCAGTGAGGAAAGCAAGCAACGAGGTCATGAAAACACATTGAAAAAGCAAAGTGCGAATTTGTCAGGACCCACCCCGGATTTCACCCTGAAACCCATAGTAAATCGGCTAAACCTTCCTTGAAAATGGCCAACCCTTACTTGAAAATCCAACTTGACACTTATAAACTAAACAACAAAGACAACATTAAATCACTAGCTGGTGATCAGAGCATATCTAATAAGGAAAGAATAACCTTGAATAAAGATGAATCGGAAGTAGCCTCTGACTATTAGACTAGCCTCGACTCCATGTACACTCGACCTCAAATTAACTTAGCCTGCAAACAGGTCATTTGAAAACAAAAGGGCCTAGGGGAAAGTAATTTAAAATGTTAGAGTGAGTGGACAAAAATAAATAAATTAATTTAACAAAATGTAATTTTCAATACTTTCCCACATTTAAATTTTAAAACCTTGATGCACGCAACATTGATAAAAATTTAACTTTAAATCCAATATCTCGTAAAAATGGACAAACTAGCCCCGCTGGTTAATCAAATACGGAAATTTCGACAGAAGACATAAACCAGCCCCGCTAGTTAATCAAATACGAAATTGAGAAGATTAAAATAAGGGGAAGAGTTATCACCATGTAAAAAGGAGCCTCCCAGGCTCGAGTCGGTGCCTCCCAGGCTATAATAGCGTCTCACGCTAAGCGCTCAACTCTCATATGATGAGGATTGCTGGTCAGACTATAATAGCGTCTCACGCTAAGCACTCTACTCACATATGATGAGGACCGCTATATAAGGGCTAGCTAACAATAAATATATGTATAAACCGATCGGTTGCCTCCCAGGCTATAATAGCGTCCCACGCTAAGCGCACAACTATCATATGATGAGGACCGCTGGTAAGACTATAATAGCGTCACACGCTAAACGCTCTACTCACATATGATGAGGACCGCTATATAATTGCTAGAAAATAATAAATATATATATATATATACACCGATCGGTTGCCTCCCAAGCTATAATAGCGTCCCACGCTAAGCGCTCAACTCTCATATGATAAGGACCGCTGGTAAGACTATAATAGCGTCTCACGCTAAGCGCTCTACTCACATATAATCAGGACCGCTAAATAATGGCTAGCTAGCGATAATCAATATAATCGACCCTATATTATGGTGACTAAAAAGATACGAAAACACTTAAATCCACTGATCTTCCCCAAGATCATACGAATGATACAGTTCTCAACCGTACTTAAAAATCATCATAAGAAATTGTATTAAAACTAAATGACGTGTCTCACACGTCAAAATATTCTCAATTTAAATATAAGCGAGATTTCATTATTTCATATAATCATAAATAATAATAACTCCACTCGAAAATACTCGTTATAATATTCTCCTAGTCAAAATCATTATATTATGATGGAGAACTACCGAAAATCCCATTTCCGGTAATCATTTATAAATCCTAAAATCATCCAAAAATAAAACCGATAATATTTAAATCCATTGAACTCAGTACAATTCTCAACTGTACCTGGAAATATTGCGTAATAAAGTAATCACTTGACATGTCCAACATGTCAAATAAAATACTCAAGAGTGTTTCCGAAAAATAAATGGTACTCATTACTCCAAGAAATTATTAAATTTCTAATATGCCTTTGAAAATTAAATAACCCTAGTGCATACATGACATTCAAAACAAATGTACACTCACAGTGCTTAGCTATGCCTACCGATGACCCAAGGCTTCCTCCAAATGGTCCTCCTCATGTCCTGAACAATAATCAATATTAATTCCCATTCAACATTAAAATTTCAATAAATAATTCCATAAAATTAAGGGTCTAAAATCAATCTTCTTCCTTGCCCATTTTCTCCATCTTTAATCCATTATAACTCAAAATTCACCACCATCACCGATAACCAAAAATTAACCTTATACGCATTTTAAAACCGGTTAACCCAACTACCGATATTCCATTCTAATCACCGCCAAAATCCTTAACCATTGAAAAATCCCCAACATTATCAAAACTCCTCCAAAAAATCCAAACTATACTTCATTAAACTCCTCTCCTTAATACCATCTTAAAAACATGAAAAATAGCCCCTAAGGGGCGGCGCCGCCGCCTGCTCCGCCGGCAGCCGTACTCCGGTGACCTCCAATGGTTCTCAAATTTTAGCGCAACATTTCTCTCAACCCGCACAACAACTTCCTTAACTAGTACAAAGTCCAATTCTAAGCCTAACTACGCTAATCGAATTAAAATCTAAATAAAGCCCTAGAACTTTCAATTATACAAAACACCCTAACAAGATCGAATTTAGCCAATTCCTTTTGAGGGCTTACTCACCTTGATGAGGGTTACAAGATGAGCCAAAAATTCCGACCTATGGTGGTCGGAGGAGGAACTCCGGCGAAAGTCTATCAAGCGTCTCCGGCGGGTTTTCTCTCGAACAACGGCATTACACGGCTAGTCACCGGCCCAGGAAGAGAGAGGAGGTGGTGGGGGTCCGAACGTGACCAGTCCGGCGGTCGGTGGTGGCCGGATGGTGGCGGATGAAGGTGGTGAAGCTGGCGGGTCGGGGAAACTTAGGGAGAAGGAGAGAGAGAAGAAAGAGGGAGAGAGAAAGAGAAAAGGGGAGGGGTGTTGGGCTTCTCCCCACCCGGTCCACAACTTAAAACCCAGAAAAAATAAACCATTAAATTTTATCTCTATTTTACCAACACAAAAATTTCCCTTTTACAAGATAACTTTTCCACGCTAACTTCGATTTTAATGCATAGCATGTCTACAAACTCGTAATAACATCCTCTACGACTTTCCTGAATAATGTTTTCCCAAATTCCAAACCGAAAAAAAAGTCAACTTTAATGTCCTTAACAGTAAACGGTTATTTAATACGTTAAAAGACTAAAATATTACCAAAGTAAATAACCGTAAAATAACTTAAGGACTGGGATGTGACAGAATTAGCGCATATCCTGACCCGTCTGCATTCAAACTGCTATAGCTCTCTCTAGGAATGTCGGAATGAAAAACCGTAAATCCTCTGGAAAATAGACATCTACGACTTTCGGTCGATATAAGGCGTGCCTACTAATGCTTCTTGGATCATTCCAGTGCAATCCGTGAAGTTGACTGTCCAATAGTGGCTGTGCAACTTTCAGCATTGCAAATATGTCTTCAATTCTCCTCTAACACTGACTTCGCTGGCAGTAACTCGAAGGCATGTGGAATGCCTGTTGTCATTAAGCCTCAGGGATAGGCTCCTAAGTAAAGTGCAAGCCTTTCAGAGGAAAGAACGTTGTCTTGCATTTCAGCAAAACCAAGGATCTCTTTTTGTGTTTTTTGCTATTTAATTTTTTCTGTATTTTATTTTTCAATGCGAGAAAGGAAAGGAATTGAAAGAAAACGGAAGTAAAGACTGAATTAAAAGCTAGGAGCGAAGAAAAGAAGGGATCATAGCTTGATTAGATTATCCCTCGTTAGGCCATAGGGGAGGCGACCAATGCTTCACTCCAAGCCTCGACGTCATCATGTTTCCAACGTGAGACTGTCGCTGTTGAAAATTTCCAAGTGTTGAGCAGAGTTGTTCCGCGTCAACAAATTAAAAATTTGGGCAAGGTGTTTCGTAGGGTACATCTCGTTGCCCCCCACGTATCCATTTTTGTTGACCAAGCATGATCTTCAACTGCATTCTCGTTGATCGTATGATGTTGAGATCTGCCTTATTGCCAACTATCATGTCATAATGTATGGTCTTATTGGGAACAACCACACACTGACCATGGAAGAGACCCACTTGTTGGTCTCTCTTCACCATATCAAGAGTGTCACTGGGATTGAACTTTGTGGAATATGATTATGAGACAGATGCACCAACATATAGTCTTCACCATATTCATCATAAGTTGGCTCTGTGTCAAAATCAAATGCAGAATCAACAAAGGTCGGCGGCTGAACCGTCTTTGCATCCATAGGCATGCATGGGACATGTACGTAGTTCAACCATAAACCAATGTCCCCTTTATGCCTCTAAACTTGCATGTAGAGACTCCAAGTATATTGCAATGTGAAACCACAGATTAGCCTAGGGATACCACCACACCATATATAGTTAAGCTTAATATGACAATGGTTTGGTGAAGCAGACTGAGTCATCTCGCTGGTGAACATAAGATTGGCGAGACGAATCATTAGGAGAAATGGAACTTGCCAGCCTTGACGCCCCGCGTGTACAGGCTGAAAAGGAAACTCAAGAGGCTCTGGTCCACCTTCATTTCGCTTGTCATGACTTGATAAAGAAGGCAGGCGAGCTCCGTCTTGCCCCCATTCAGCTGACCTGTGTCCACATATACGTCTCATATAGGAAAGCTGGCGCCTAGGTCACCTTTCATGCGAACTTGTAGTTCACCATTATCATTAGTGCACGAACCAATTTCTGCTTTTAAAATGGACTGTTCTGTGCTATCTTCAGGCTTCTTTTCCTGGGGAACACCGTGAAATTCTGAGATGGGATTATCATCCATAATCTCGCCGGCCTCAACCTCAACCTCAATCTGTTTACCAGGGTCAGTGAGTTTGTTATGACTGGCCTCCCAAAGGGCTCTGTCTGGTCTGACCTGTTCAGCAAGGCCGTCAACCTTCCCAGCGAGGTTGGTGACGCTTTGTTGAGTGTCAGAGGTCTGGGTTGTCAAACCCTATATCTGGAACTTGAGCTCCGCGAGCATCTGGAAGACTTGCTCCATAGACGGAGCAGAGCCTGTGTCTTCGGTCGGCTGAGAGCCTACCATGGTGGTCTCGCTTCCCTATGGTGAATCACTTGTACTCCCGGTCCCACTGGGCGTGCCAATGTTTTAGCCACGATCCTCACCTCACAGAGCAGAGGTGAATAGAGAATAAATAGAAAGGGGAGTGTTGCGGGCGTGCCACCTCGTGAACGACAAAATAGCTTATGTGCGAGCTTGACTTCTTGATCAGGTAGAAGGGTTTTCTAGGTGCCACCTCAGAGGAGGAATTTACGAGCACAAGGCGATCGATGCTCACTGCAGGACGTGAGCAGAGCAACAATAGGGAGATCAGAGATCGAGGGCGAGTCCAGAAGGGCTCTGAAACTAAGGTGGCAGTGCACTTAGGGTTAGGGTTTCGAGGTAGCTCGAGGGGTAACTAGTTTGCAGTTTGTATTTTGTTGAGAGATTTGATTATGTCTCTGAGTTGTTGTTGTAAAGTTGTGTGTCTGTCTTGTATGCTTCGATCCCCCTTATATAGTAGTTTGACTTGTGACAGAAGAAAGATAGCTTATAATTCAAGTCGGACTCTAAAACCCTAATAGAAAAAGGGTATTGTTCTGCCCGCACGAACCAACCATCCTTTGACACATGTCCAGTTCGCACACTTCATTCCGTGCATAGGGCATTGCTTCCGCATCACCAACTGTAGAGTCTTATGCGGACTGAAATTCATCCCACAGGCTGTCACAGGAGGCTATCTCGCGTGCCCCTGAAGCTCGCTTCCATCTCGCAGGCTATTACAGCTCGCGAGCCTTAAAAGGGTTTTTTTTTATATTAAAAGGGCCATAGGGATTGGCCGGAAGCATGTCAAAGACTTATAAGAGTCTTCAACGATTAATGTGGTGCACGCGGACTCCGCCTGTTGCTTCCGTACAAAGTCTCCTACGCTCGCCAGCTCGCCTTGATGTAACCCGCTTGCCTCGCCTACACGTAGTGTCAATCTCGCCTCGCCTACATGGAGTGTCAATCTCGTCTCACCTACGCGGAGTGAGCGAGTAATTCCGCACTTGAACTGTGTAGTCCGCGTAAAGTCATTCCGCACGTGAACTGTGGACTCACTGGCGGGCCATCACTTGTAAACCCAAAGAAATCTAGGCTCTCCGGTGTGACATGGATCAAGAATTAATTAATATTTACATAGACATTTACTGTCTAGTAAAATATTAATTTGGGCGTAAACAACACCCAAGACTTCTGTGTTGAGTGCCTCAAACTCACCATGACCATGGTTGAAAGCAATAACCTTTGAAAAAAAAAACACAGAAGTTAGACTCATCGTCCGAAATCTTAGTTGAAAAACCGAAACTCTGTAAGATTGAGTCGAAACAAATGTGAAATCCAATGAATAGAAAAACAGAATCACATATTTCTTCCCAATGTAGTCGGACAGCTTAACCTGAAATTGCAAATCTTTTTAGTTTCAACAAATCTTGAAATAAAGTAGATATGAATTCAAGAGACAATAATTTCGATTACAACCTCGGCCTCAAAATCTGGCGTGACTTTCCAACCAACGGAAGCTCTGCCTATCCAAAAAACCAAAACAAATCAAACTTGACATCACAATCCATCAGCAATCCAACTAGAGGTGATACAAATATGAAACTATACACACACACACGGCAATAATTCTGTATCTAATAAATGGTAGTCAATGGATAGACATTTGTAAGGTTGGGATGCAATCTCTAAATTAATACCCAATTTCAAACCCTAACCTTGTACCTCGAGAAGAACAGGAGAAGAAGGTGGCGACCGTCGTAACCAGAAGGAGAAGGAAATCGAGGAAGGCGGACGTAATCGACAGGAAAAGAAAGAGAGAGAAGAACAAGAAACGGGCAGCTGTGAGAGATAAACAAAGTAGAGAAGAGAAAGCAAATTGAGTAAGAACTAAAACACTAGTTTTTGGGCTCCAAATTCGACCGAAAAAAAAATCGTGGGCTCCAAACGTTCCAAGGTCGCCAAAAAAGGGTGCCACAATGAAAAAGTTTAGGTATGGCAGCCCATTTTTCGTTCAAAAATGCCACAGATAGTAATGACATGTGACCGTGTTTGGAAACGCCATTAAAGAATGTCTTCCAAATGGTCATACAATTCAATGGCATTTGTAAAACGCCATTAATATTCAAAACTTTTAATGGCGTTTGAAAAACTCCGTAAAAATAACGCACATATTTGGTTACCAAAATTTAATGACGTTTTTGCAAAAAAATGCCATCAAATATACTTTAGATGATGTTTTACATAAAAACGCCATTGTTAAAGTGTCATTAATAGCTATAGTTGTAGTATATGATCCCTTCTTCTCTTTGCTCCTCGCTTTAACTTCAGCTTTTACTTCTGTTTTTCCTTTCGTTTTTTCTTTCTTGTATTGAAAAAAGAAAATACAAAAAAAAAAATCAAATAGCAAAAAACAAAAAAAGAGATCTTTGGTCTTGCTGAAATGCAAGACATCGTTCTTGCCTATGAAAGGCTTGAACTTTATTATGCCTTGAATTGCTGCCCGAGAAGTCAAGTCAGAGAAGAAATACAACTAGTTTGCAATGATGAAAAGTTGCAGTAGACACTACTGGACAATCAGCTTCGCGGTCTCAAATAGAATGATCCAAGAAGAATTAGCAGGCGCGCCTTATATCAACAGAAAGCCCTGGATGTCTGTTTTCTAAAGGATTTTACGGTTTGTCATTTTGACATTCCTGGAGAGAGTTAGAGAAGTTTGAATGCAAACATGTCAAGATACACGCGGATTTACAATATGTTTTTTTTTTCAAGCATCGGCGAACAAACATCAAAACTGGGGGGTACACTAGGGTAGATATGTGTATGTGTACCAGATATTTCAGACTTTAGACCTTCTTCAAGTGTCTTAGTTATTATTTAGGCCACTCCTTGTGGTATCCAAAAAAATTTCAAGATTATGTGGTTGTTCGCCGACCCTTTTGTTTGTTTCTCATTGGTTCGCACTAGGGGAGCAGCAAAGTACATGGCCAATTTTTTTTCAAGATTATGTGGTTGTTCGCTGACCCTTTTGTTTACTTCTCATTGGTTCGCACTGGGGGGGCAGCAAAGTAAATGGCCAATGTCATTCCATGTTTATCACCAAGAGCTCGCGAAGGGCCATTTTTGGAATCTAGTCAAAGAAAACGTCTGCTCGAAGTATATCCATTGAAGATAAATCCATGCGAGCTACATATGCTCGTGGTATGTGCAATGTACCATGTCTTCTGAGTAGAGCAGGCAAATGCAGGCGAAGAGCAGGCAGTGCAGGTGAAGTGCGAGCGGAGTGCACGTTAAGTTCAAGTTCAAGGTGCCTAGTTATGTTAAGATCATGATTTGTACTAGGCGAATCATACAGCAGCTTCACTACAATGCTTTGCTGGGTGCTTGGGTTTCAAGGCCTGTTCACAACCTTGTTTACTCACACTCATTTTATGTATGACCCGAGCCATACCGCTACATGAACATAAACCTCTTCAGTCATTCTTGACATTCATGACTTCGAGGCTTGGGGGAAATGTTTACGCCCAAATTAATATTTTACTGGACAGTAAATGTCTATGTGAATATTAATTAAATCTTGTCCACATCACACCGGCGAGCCTAAATTCTTTGGGTTTACAAGTAATGGCCCGCCAGTTAGATCATGCGAGCTGGATGGCAGAATTCGTATGCGAAAAGAACTTCACAAGAAATTACAGTAATAGACTTCGCTTAGTCTAGGCGAGGTGACACATCGCGTAGGAGTGAAATACATCTAGGTGAGGCAAAGTACATTTAGGTGAAACTGGCCCTCGTAGATGGCTCTGCGTAGGAGACTTTGGGAAGAAGCAACAGGCGGAGTTCGCATGCACGTGATCACCTACATTTATCGTTGAAGACACTTACAAGTCTTTAACATGCTTTGGGCCAATCCCTGTGGCCCTTTTAAGGAAAAACCCTTTTAAGGCTCGCGAGCTGCAAGGGCCCGTGAGACAGAAACAGGCTTCAGGAGCACGCGAGATAGTCTTCTACAAAGACTATGACACCTCACGGGATAAGTTTGAGTCTACAGTTGAGCAGCGGGCGAGGCCGTGTCATTGTGGTACTCAATTACTTCTCCCCTGGCAGTGAGCCACTATATAAAGGGGCTCGAAACCCTAGCAAGAACTCTCTCTCTCTAAAACACACAACACATATACAATTCTCTCTCAAATACACAACACAAATACAACTCTCTCAAAAAACACACAACACAAATACAACAAACTTTCAACCCAGTTGAACCTCTTCGAGCCTCTCGAAACCCTAACCCTAAGAGCATCACCGCCTTAGTTTCTCAAAGTCCTTTCGGACTCATTCACCGATCAATCTTGATCCCTCCTTGGTTGCTCTGCTCGCGACACTGTGAGTATCGAATCGCAGTGGTCATAATTCCTCGTCCGCGAGGTTGCACTGGAATCACTCCACTTGGTCAAGAAATCAAGACCCGATACACCCCACTCACTTTCCTCGTCCGTGAGGTAGCACGCCCGCATCTGCACCATTTATTTACTTTTGGTATCACTACGTACCTCTCCAATCCCTTACTGAGGATTGTGGCCAAAACAATGTGGTTTTAATATTGTTCTTAATTGTTGTCAATTAAATTTCTTGTTTTGAGTATCTCCTGAACTATGCTTAATGCAAGAGATTCTTCAATCGTATTTGTGTGATTTTTAGTGGAATTCCTGAACTATCATTTTTGCAGGATTCACTTATGATTTTGATTGTTTTGTGAATCGTTGTGTTTTATTATTTACTTTTTTTTTTGAATTTTATTGTTTTAACGCAATTCCTGAACTAAGTTCTAAAGTAGGAATTACCGGTTTTATCTTATGTGTTGTTGGGTTGAGTTATTTTTGGGAATTACTCATACGAGCTTTTTAGCTTATCGGGTTTGTTGTTTACAAACCGGTGCACCAATTCATGGTGTAGGGGTTAGATCTGCAGGTGATGATCAACAGGGTTGAGGCAGAGGCATAGTGGCCAGATTTTAGTTTCTGTTCACTTTATTTTATTATATTATGGCAGTTTAGTTTTAAGCTCATGTGAGCGACTTTATTATTACTAGACTTTTGAAGTTGATGTAATTTAAGGAGATATAATGTTTAACTCGGTTGATGAGTTTATTGACATTTACATTTCTAGTTTTTTATTTTGATTTAGTTGGAAGTTATAGAGCACGTTTTAGGATATTAAGTTTTTGAGATAAATCATGCCCAATTTTTTTTAAATTTAATCCTTCGAAAAATTGGGGTGTGACAGTTTGGTATCAGAGCGTAGGTTTGCATATATGGTGATAATCAGTACTTCGGAGTGATGGCATGACTGTAGTGGATCACCATCATATGCTCTTGGGTATTGATATGTCATTGGGTATGTGGGAGTAAGGTGTTGTCTTGAGCGTTAGGTTGCTAACGCATAGGTTGTCTCAGTAGGTGAAGTGCGGGAGATTTGAGTAGGATGTAGGAAAATATCATGACGATTCTATCCTATGCCACATATTTCGAGAAACCCTGTAGGGAGATGCAATGTCATGGTTCTATGATTCACCGCCAGATTCAATACATTCATTTCAAGAGTTGCAGGACGCTTTCCTTAAGCGGTTTCAGTTGGTGGCGAATTCATTTGAAGGATTAGGCGACATCTTAGGCATCAATCAACGCCCTGATAAAAGCTTACGCAAATTTATAAATCGATGGCGTTTGGCAATTTTGAAGTGTCGAATCTTGGATAAGGGGTTGGCCAATCAAGCATTTCAAAAGGCTCTTCCCCCGGGAGACTTCAAGTATTACCTCAATACTCTCGTGCCACCGCCAGTGTATGACGAGGTCATGGATCTAGCAATCAGCTATGCGAAAGAAGAATTCAAAACTTACGGTGATACTCCCTCATCTCGAATGGCCACCCCTGTTGTCATCCAAAAAGACAGTGTCGAAACCAAGAAACGCGGCTGATCCAAATCTCAATCTCCTTCACCTAGCCGATTCCAGGGCTACAACAATAACAAACGTAACATAGGATACCCTCGGAGTCAATTCCTCTAGGAAAGAGACGATAGAACATATCGCCCGAAGCAAAAAGATTCCTCCCCAAGGTTTGAAGTTTACTCAGTGATTAACACAACATATGCTAAGATTTTCAACAAGCACAAAGATATCCTTCCACCAGCACCGCCGCTACGATTTTCAAAGCCTAAAAATGCAAAGAAGTCAGGGAAATGGTACAAGTACCATCCAGAGGATGGGGATTACACTAATGATTGCCGATCCCTACGCAATGCATGCGAAAAACTCATCTGGGATGACAAACTCAAAGACTGCATTCCAGCTCCCCCAGCGGACACCCCAACTGTACACGATCACATCAAGTAACACCAACCAAGTTCTGCCACTAAACAGCAAACAATTCAACCTGTCCAGGCATCATCTCACTTCACTCAGCTTCATTACACCACAAATAAAACAGTTTGGTACCATAAGCCCTGACATATATAGGCAAATTGCAAATGAGTGTTGTCTTTTCTCGTTGTAAACTCATATGACTAGACAATGCAATGAAAAGAAGATTATTCAACAATTGTCTCCTTTCCCTGCGTGAAAGTGTTTGACAACATAATTTTCTTAATATTCCATCTTCCTATTAAAAGGATAACGAAACAAAACAATTAAACCGAAATACGAAGGTTCGGACACCTCAGAATAAGCGCACAAACAAAAACCACTTGTTGTTTAATTGTAAAAAGTTTGAGTGACAACAAAAGAAAAGCTCTCAACTTGAGCTATCGTCATCACTAGAAGATGTGGCAACATCAGATTCTTCTGTACTTGATACTTCATACCATGAATCTGAAGTTCGCTTTACCTTAGGGTCATCCACTTTTAAAAAACCTTGCTCCAAAAGTAGGCGATACTGGGCTCGCTCGACCATCCGCTCAAATTTTCGCAGTATATTCATCACAAGCACTTTTTGCCCAAGTTTTTGCCGCGAATTCTCATTATACAAATCAATCATGCACAATATCATAGAGTCAACACTATCTCCCCACTTGAGCGCAACAATATGATTCATCAAAGCCAACATTGTCTCTTGAACAATAGACAACTGAAGCTTGGTCGCTTCAAGAGACCTAGATAACTCGAGGTTAGCCGATGCGGAGTTTGGCCACTTTTTTCTCTGACTCCTGAAGGTCCGCACGGGCAGAATTAATCAACTCTTGCTGATTATGGCATTTCTTCTCCTGCATAGCCTCCCAGTGAGAGACAGAATTGACAAAGGATTCCACCTTGCCTTTCTAGTTTTCTATTGTCCTGATAATCTTCTTCGCACGAGCCAATTCTTTTTTTGTCTCTCACAATTGTGCCAGGACAGCTTCACAGTCATAAAAGACTTTCAGAAGTGGCATAGTTTCAGAAATTACGACATTACAATTTTTTTGCAGTTCAAGATCAGCATCAGAAAGTCCTTCTTAGACAGGCAAAGGGCAATCACTAATATAGCAGCTGTGAGCTTTCACATAAGTGTATCTATACTCTTCGATAATTCTAAAGAAGCATACGAGGATGATCCATTATTCATTATAGGAAGAGGCATTTCCACTGGAGCAAGAAGTTCAAACGATGGGCTGTAACTGTGGTATAGCTGATCCTCATATGGATACTCATTTTCTCAAACAAAAGCTGGACAATCATTGGCATAACTAACAGCCTTTTGATCTTCCGCTGGGACAGAGCAACCCAAAGCTTCTAATAAATCTTTAAGTTGAACAAGGCTGACATATTTTTGTTTCTCCACAACACATTTTGTACTCCTCTGTTTCTTCTTATTCTCCACAACCATTTCCGAGCGAGCATTGTTCCGCAGCATAATAGTGACAAAAATTTTCCCTTCTTTCAAAGGACTAAGAATATCCTTCGTCATGCATAGGGACAACAAGCGGAAGATTCCCAAATGGAGTAACCATTACAAGAGAAATCAAATCTTTTCTCACCTAACCGTGATTCGACCCATACTCATCCACAACGATAGGCAAATCTTTGTGCCCCAAACTGTTAATAATGACGAAGTAGAACCCTCCGGACAAGACTTCAATTGGGATCTTTCGTGAGTGAATCGTCGATCATATTGGTTTTCTTCCAAAGCTGATTCAGATGCTTTTTGAGACACAATTCTAACTTTCTTTACATCCCTTCTGCCTCCATCAGAGCGGACGGATCTTGGAGGCATATCATGCGCAACACAATTAAATTCTGGTTCAGAATAATACGACGATACCTACACGGTCATGGCAAAATAATTTCTTTACCATAATTCTGCAACGTATGGCCCGGGTGAATCGATGCGGAACATAAACCCATCATATTTTTTTACACAGTGCCAAGAGGACAAGTCAAGAAAATACGATAAGAATAAAATGAAGCAAGGAAAGCTACTCACCAAGGATGCGCGCAAGCCCAAATTTCGCCAAAACAGGAATGAAAGACATGTGCTGAAAATCAAATTTTTCAAACCCTTTGATCATTGCAACAATTCTTTTGCAACGACAAAGTTCCCAATCGGATGCGATCGGAACGTCGAAATCTGCCAAAATAATAAGTAAAGAAGTTATGAAACATTGAATAAATGTTGCAAAGAATAATACGAGATTACCAGCAGGGCCTACCTGCGGCGGGAAAAGTACGTGACACTTCAAGGCCTATGTGATATCAAGAAGCACAGCTCACATCCTTTTCCTAACCAAATACCGCAACAAAGGCACCCGAGTGCCAGGATGAACCAAAATCAGGAACGTCAAACAACCTGAGAGGACCAGTACCCTGCGAAGTCAAGTAAACAGTCCCTCGGTAATGGTCTCTCTAAGAATATTTGAGAGCGAAGAAATAAAGAATTTTGACACAAGAAGGAACAATCAAGCCCGCTATCTTCCAAATCAATCAGATCAAATGGATTACTTTCAGTGTCAGGACCCACCCCGGATTTCACCCTGAAACCCGTGGTAAATCCTACGGAGTTCATCTCCAAGGAAAATTTACCGAAAATTCGGCTAAACATTCCTTGAAAATGGACAACCCTTACCTGAAAATCCAACTTGACAGTTCTAAACCAAACAACAAAGACAACATTAAATCACTAGCTGGTTATCAGAGTATATCTAATAAGGAAATAATAACCATGAATAAAGATGAGCCTCTGACTATTGGACTAAGCCTCGACTTCATGTACGCTCGACCTCATCTATACTTAGCCTGCACACTAGGCATTTAAAACCAAAGGCCCAAGGGAAAGTAATTTAAAAATGTTAGAGTGAGTAGACAAAATAATTTAAATAATTTAACAAAACCTCAATTTAAATACTTTCCCACATTTCAGCTTTAAAAACTTAGCTGCACGCAATTTTAAACGTCCTTAAAACATTAAATCCGAATTCACTTAATAAATCGATAAACCAGCCCTGCTGGTTAAATAAAACAGAAATCTAGAATAATGGATAAACCAGCCCCGCTAGTTAATTAATTATAACTGAGAAAAATAAATAAGGGGAAGAATTACCACCATGTAAAAGGAGCCTCCTAGGCTCAGGTCAGTGCCTCCCAGGCTGTAATAGCATCCCATGCTAAGCGACCTACTCACTTATAGTGAGTAGCCGCTAATAATGGCTAGCTAACATATATATATAAATACCGATCGGTTGCCTCTCAGGTTATAATAGCGTCCCACGCTAAGTGCACTACTCACCTATGGTGTGTAGCCGCTAATACTGATTAGCTAGCAATAAAGAATATAACCGACCCTATATTGTGGTGAATAAAAACATACGAAAACACTTAAATCCACTGATCTTCCCCAAGATCATATGAATGGTACGGTTTCCAACCGTACTTGAAAATCATCATAAGAAATTGTATTAAAACTCAATGACGTGTCTCACAGGTCAAAATATTCTCAAACTTATAAATATACGCAAGATTTCAATATCAAATATAAATCATAAATAATAATATCTCCAAGTCAAAATCATTAAATTATGATGGAGAACTACCGAAAATCTCATTTTCGTTAATCATTTATAAATCCCAAAAATAAAAACGATAGTATTTAAATCCATTAAACTTAGTACAGTTCCCAACTGTACCTGAAAATATTACATAATAAAATAAATCATTTGACATGTCCCATATGTCAAATAAAATGCTCAAGAGAGTTCCCGAAAAATGAATAGAACTCATTACTCCAAGAAAATATTAAATTTCCAATATGCCTTTAAAAACTAAATAAACCCTAGTACATGCATGACATTCAAATCAAAGGTCCACACACTATGTACGGTTATGCATGTCGTCGATCCGAGATCTCCCAACACGATCATCCTCATGTCCTGAACAATAAATAATTATTAAGCCTCCAAACTAGGATAATTCTTTAATAAAATTTCTGAAATAAAAGGAAGCCTATAATTTCATCTCTCTTGCCGGAACTCCATTCTAATAACCACCTAAATCCTTAATCATTGATAAATCCCAAACTTTGTCAAAACTCCTCCAAAAATTCCAAACAACTTCATTAAACTCCTCTCATTAAAACAAACCCGAAAACATGAAAAAACAACCTATAAAAGGCACCGCCGGCAGCGGCGGCCAGCAGCCAAACTCCGGTGATGTCCATTGCCTCTCAAATTTCAACTGAATAATCCTCTCATCATACCCAACAACTTCTATAACTAGCACTAAATCCAATTTTATGTTTAGCTATGGCAACCATACTAAAATAGAAAATTGAGCCCTAAAACTTCAATTATACATTTCTTATTAACAATATCGAACTAGACCAATTTCTTTTGAGGGATTACTCACATTGATGAGGGCTACAAGATGACCTAAAAATTACGAGCTATGGTGGTCGGAGGAGGGAGCTCCGGCGAGATGACAGTCGGCGTCTCGGACGTATTCCTCTCGATCAGCGGCATGGTTGGCTTGCTCTCCAACCCAAGAAGAACGAGGGGACGAATGGGGTTTGAATGAGACCGGGCCGGCGGTCTGAGCTGGCCGAACGGCGGCGGACGGAGGCCAGGTCTCCGGCGGGTCGGGGAAGGCTCACGGAAGAGGAGAGAGAAGGGAGAGAAGAATTGGGCTTCTCCTACCCTGTCCACAAATTAATAATCACTAAAAAAATAAAACCCATTAAAAATTTTACCTTTTACTAATTACTGAATACCCTTTTTAATTGATAAATTTTTCATGTCAACTCCAATTTTAACGTATAGCATGTCTACGAACTCGTAATCACGTCCTCTACAACTTTCATGAAGAAAGTTTTCCCAAATTCCAAAAGGAAGAAAAAAGTTAACTTTAAGGTCCTTATCAGTAAATGGTTACTTAATACGGTAAAAGACCAAAATAATACCAAAATAAATAACCGTAAAATCAGTTAAGAACCGGGGTGTGACATTCAGCGTGATAGGGCATAATTGACCAATAGCTACTCCTAACTCTGCAATGGCTCAACAAACTTCAGGAGCCAAAGGAAATATTAAACTCGCACGGATCTGCGACTGAAAAATCACAGTGCCATTGGTCGGATTGTCACACCCCAATTTTTAAAAGGATAAAATTTCAAAAAAATTGGGCATGATTTATCTCAAAAACTGCTCTATAACTTCCAACTAAAATCAAAATCAAAAACTGGAATTGTAAATGTCAATAAACTCATCAATATTATATCTCCTTAAATTACATCAACTTCAAAAGTTTAGTAATAATAAAATCGCTCACATGAGATTAAAACTAAACTGCCATAATATAATAAAATAAAGTGTACAGAAACTAAAATCTTGTCACTATGCCTCTGCCTCAACCCTGCTGATCATCACCTGCAGGTCTAACCCCTACACCATGAATTGGTGCACCGGGTTGTAAACAACAAACCCGGTAAGCTAAAAAGCTCGTATGAGTAATTCCCAAAAATAACTCAACCCAACAACACATAAGATAAAACCGGTAATTCCTGCTTTAGAACTTAGTTTAGGAATCGCCTTAAAACAATAAAATTCAAAAAAAGAGTAAATAATAAAACACAACGATTCACAAAACAATCAAAATCATAAGTGAATCCTGTAAGAATGATAGTTCAGGAATTCCACTAAAAATCACACAAATAAGATTGAAGAATCTCCTCCATTAAACATAGTTCAGGAGATGCTCAAAACAAGGAATTTAATTGACAACAATTAAGAACAATGTTAAAACCACATAACCAATACTTTTAAAGGCGTGCAACACTGTTTCCCATACAGTGCCTCAAAAGGGGCCATACCAATACTCAAATGGAAGTTGTTGTTATAAGCAAACTCCATCAAAGTTAGGTTCTTATCCCAGCTCCCTCTAAACTACAAAGCACATGATCTCAACATATCTTTCAAAGTCTGGATAGTCCTCTCTGATTGCCCATCAAAGTACCTGATACTGCCTGAAGAGTTCCCCAAAATTTAGAAGCAAATCTAGGATCCCGATCTGACACTATGGATTCAGGTATGCCATGAAGTCTTACGATCTCATTCACATACAATTCAGCCAATTTATCCAATGTATACTTCTTTCCCACCGGCAAGAAATGAGCATATTTAGTGAGTCTATCCACAATCACCCAAATACCATCATGCCCTTCACGGGTACGAGGTAAACTGCAAACAAAATTTATGGTGATGTGGTCCCACTTCCACACTGGAATAGACAACTGCTCAAGCAACCTGAAGGTTTCTGCCTTTCCGCTTTCACCTGCTGACAAATCAGACCCCTACTCACAAAAGCTGCAATTTCCCTCTTCATGTTAGGCCACCAATAATAACACTACCAGGACAAGTACTTTAGCCGACGAAAAATTTTCGTCGGCCTGTTAAAAAAATTAGTCGGCTATAGTGTTGTCGAGAAAGGGTCGTCGGTGATGGCTTTAGCCGACGACTCTAAAGACCGTCGTCGGCTATTGTCCAGACTTTAGCCGACGAACTATTTTTTGTCGGCTATTGTTCCAGACTTTAGCCGACGAACTATTTTTTGTCGGCTATTGTTCCAGACTTTAGCCGACGAAAAATAGTTCGTCGGCTATTGTCCCAGACTTTAGCCGACGACGTCCTGTGTCGTCGTCTATACTCTCAGACTTAAGACGACAAACAGAATATTCGTCGGCTATACTCACAGACTTTAGCCAACGGAACAGAGATATTTGTTGGCTTAAGTATATAAGTAAAATATTTAAAAATAACTATAGCCGACGACATAGAGTCTGTTTCGTCGGCTTTAGTAGTGTTTAGCCGACGAAACATGCCATAATTCGTCGGCTAAACCCTTTGAAAAAAAAGAAGTATAGCCGACGAATTGTGGCATGTTTCGTCGGCTATAACACCATTCCAGTAAAAAAAAAATACACGAAATTCTTAAATTACCATTCCAAGCAAGCTGCAAAATACACCAAAACAATTTCATATATATAACCAACAAGAAGCACATAAAACTATATAAGGTATCAACTACACAAAATCTAGATGGTCTAAATCAATATCCGAATCTCGGGCCTGCTGGTGAGGAGATTGCATGGGCGGCAGAGGTAACTCTATAGGCGCAGGCATGGGCGGAGGTGGAAGTCCCTGTTGCGGGGCAGCTATAAAATCCTGGAAGTACTGGAACATCTGCTGCTGCTGGGCCTGCTGGGTGGCATGTAGGGCTTTAGTAAAGGCTCTATATTCGGCGATCTGGGCGGCATGAGCGACAGCCTGAGCGGCTTGCTGTTCCCGTAGTCTCTCAACTTCTGACTCTAGCTGAGTCGTCCTGCTGTTGGTCGAGGCTGCCTTTCGTTGAAATCCTGGAGTGGTCTTCAGGACCCTCTGGTCCTTCTTTCCTAGACCCCGGCAGTAGAAGTTGTTTTCTCGCGGTGGGAAGGTTGTGCCCATGATCCTCGCCCCAACCCTCGGATCTGAAGTGTCGATCCGGGAAATGGCTTAGGACATGTCTTCCTCCTGCGTGTCCGGCCATGTCTCCCTCACTATAGCACTCATCACCTCGTCACTAGCCTCCCTCACATTTGCCTAATTGGATAGGAAAAAAATTATTAATTAACATTTTGACATATATATAAGTAAAATTAAAAATTCCGTAAAAAGGAAAGAGTACTTACTATATCCTCCTGGGAGTCAGGATATGCCCTCTCGTACGTATAAACGTACTGGTTGACCTCTGGATGTTCCCTGGCCGTCTCGTCCATGAAGACAGTGAACGGTCTAAAACCGGCATGATGGTCCCTTGTGTTGCGTTGCCGGTTCTGAGCGTTCACCCGGGAAACCTCCTTCAAGGAAAAAAGTAAACTATTAGTAAAATATTTTAGAAAGCACGTACTTAATGATAAATTAACTAACTAATTTATTTAAATACCTGTTTACGAGGGTTGTTGAAAACATGTACTTTTCATATATTTTCGTCAGCTAAAGTCCTTTGAAAATTTCGTCGGCTAAAGATACCAATTTTGTCGGCTAAACCTTCTAAACTCGTAGGCTAAACTTTATAAATTCGCGGCTAAACCTTTGAAATTCATCGGCTAAACCTTTGAAATTCGTCGGCTTAAAGTATTTTTATACATTTGGCATGTTGTGATTGTGATGATCAAACTTGAGAAACAGAAATACAACCGTCAGATCTGACCATCATGATAGAATACATGTATGGGAAAAAATTCAACTTGATCCGAAAAGAATAAGGGCTCGATCCGGACGGTCAATCTCGTAAGTCAAACCCCTAAACGCACGGAAAAGGTTGTTCAACCGTCTAAATTACGTATTTCAGCAGGACCTCCAACTGAAAATAGTTTTAAACTGATAAGTGCGTTTTTACCACATGATCTTAATAGATTTTCACCCCCATTTACACTTTGTTTGTGCCTTAGTATGTTTGTTTTTACTTATTTTAGAGTCAAGAGGGTTTTTCTGTAGAGTTGTGGCTACTAGCCGTTTTTAAACAGAAAATTGCACTTAAATGATGAAAACCGTGTTTGGACTATCACTTGGACGTTTTATTATGATTCGTTATTTTGTTACCTTGTCAGTTTTGATGTATTTTGTTTAAATGTGCATAAGACAGGTAAATACGCTTAACATATCAAGAATCATGATGAACGGACTCATGAATGACAACAAGTGAGGCCACGGAAAAGAGGAAACACTTTTGGACATTGTTTTGCTCTCGGACAGAATCTGCCAGAAAACGTACATCAACTTCAAAAATTCATATCTAGAGTTCCAGGAGGAGTTAGAAGGCGTGCCACATATGGAATCAAAGCTGTGTGTGTCTACTTTTCAACCCCATTTGGATCGCAGCAACCAGATTTGAGACGAAGGAGTTATGAGCAAAACAGAGGACAGAGGTCAGGCTGCAAAACTGGGCAGAAACTGCCTAAGTTGTCTAACGAGTTTTGGGAGATGATTCTTCAACAAAAGGCTTCCCAAATTTGTCAAGAGATGTATCAAGACCTTAATGAAGTGTTAGGAAGCTGGAAAAAAGAAGAAAATACGAAGAAGCATCAAGGCAGCCATATTTTGGTTAAGTGTAAGGTTTCCCGGTCAAACCTGGAAAGCTGACCTTGCCGGACCTATCACTGGTTTTGGCTGCCATCAAAGCCCAAGATTTCGTACATGAGGCCTACATGGATCCATAAACATGTAGGAAGGTCCAAAAAGTCAGATGAAGGAGTCCAAATTCGGATAAGAAGATGCATTAAAGAAGGAATCATTGAGCAAATAGGAAAGAGAGTTAAAATAGGATTGCCTTTCCTTTGCCGATGCAGCTAGGGTTTCTCTTTGATTTTTCTGTATAAATAGACATGTATAGCTCTTAATTTCGTGTCTTTTCAATTGCTCAAAAGATAGTATAGCCAAACTCTACCCAAAAACCTCTCAAACACAGAAAACACAAGCTGCTGCCGCCCCCGTTTCCATCCACTGCCGACCGCACTCTTCCACCAATTTCATCCTTCATCCTTGCCGAACTGCATAGGTTGGTTAAGGATGAATACATTCATGGTTTGTGTATGTATTTTCTGTGTAAAGACAGTTCTTATTGATATATATATGTATTGGTTTTCGGTTTTGCATAATAAGCATGTTTATGAACTCTTCTTTGTGATTTGCATATGAATATGTTTGTTATGTAACGATTTAGATTGAATGTTAGGATTATGATTTAGTTTAAGTTGTTTATGTTTGTGTGTTTAGTAGATGTCAAATTGATTAATTGCTTACCTGATCACAAAATCGAACCTAAAGATAGTCTTGTGCACGGATGTTTCTAAGGGGGGAGTTTAATATGCCGTAGTAATCTAGGGTTGAGTTCACCGCGTCGGGCTCTTGATTTTAGTTGCTGCATAGGGTGGTAGGGTAAGTGATTTACATGCTAATAGGATGAGTGATGACATACCTAGGATCATGTCTCCAACGACTCGTGAACGGTAAGTGTATTTTGTGTTAATGTGATGCGCGTCGTAAGCATTAAACAAGATGACACATAAACTTAGGAGAATGCGCGTCGTAAGTTCTAAGTTACATGAGAAGTCGTAAAAAGTTGGAATTAATTTGCATCTATGATAACATAAACGTAATAACTTGATCTTTCATAAAACTTAAGTGTTTTCTAATCGGTGTTTGCTATATTTGTGCTTGAGTATTGATTGACCGATGTATGTAAATATTTTACTTCTTTTCTTTATGTTTCGAACCACCTTATACATCCCCCATTTAAAATCGTAAATATGTATATATGTTTATAATTATATATGTGTGTTATACTTGTATAGTTGTGACAGAATTGTACTTGTATGCTTATTTTACATTTGTGAATATTACTAACTTATTTTAATGCAGATATAATCCTTCCCTAGTGTCCCCGGCTAGAACGATACCCTACTTACTAATACTACACGATAGGGTTTTTAAATTGCACTAACGTCATCTTTTGACAGGTCAGTTTTTGGCGCCGTTGCCGGTGATGCTAAAAAAGATTTATTCATGTATTTATGTCTATTTAACTAACATTTTTTTTTCTGTTTTGTAGGATATGTTGCCGAGCATGGCATTGCCAAGCATGGCATTGCCGAACCTTAATGTCTTACATTGCCGAATGTTTATATATGTGCCTATGTGTTATTTGAAAACTGTTTTTGTAAAATTTTGTATAAGTAGGTCGACATTATTAGTAAAGTTTAGAATTTTTATATGGCTTTTTGTTTTGAAATTTCTAAAGTGATCCATGTCAGGTGGAGCCACCTATTTTAATCATAACCTAAACCCCTCATACGAGCGACGCTTGTCGGATCCGTTTTTATGAGGTTGAGGGCGGTTTTGATTAACATAGGGTGACTGGTCTAAGGATCCGAGTTTGTTCCATATGGAATCCGCTCGACTTAGCCAAAAGCTCAGGTCATAGCATAACTTCACTTTAGACGTTCGAAAACGAGTTGGCATATCTAAATTCTCTACTTGAATGCATGTCAATGGCCGAAGATTTTCTCTTTTGTATAAGTGCCGAACCTAGTAATGGACTAGGCTAAAAACCGATTGTATGATTTTTATATTAAAGTTGTTTTATAATTTCTAAAGTAAAACGTGTTAGGTGGGGTCACTTGTGTTAATCTTAGCCTAAACCCCTCTTTTGAGCGATGCTTCTTTGAGTCTTAGACTCTTAAAGGCAACTTAGCTTGTTTGAGGTTGAGGGCGGCTTTGATTAACACAAGCGCCTGGTCTAGGGATCCGAGTTTGTTCCAAGCTGAGTAAGGGTCGTATGTCATTGATAAGGAATACAGGTTTGTCTAACTGGATCTCAAGGTCGTTGACTGTCATCTCTTCTCTGTGAAGGGGACGATAGGGGGTTCGCCCTCCGTGACCACAAACAAGTCCTGCCTGATTCCTGTAGGGGGTTCGCCCTCCGTGACATTCGTCTTCTGAAACCACGGAATCCGCTCAACCAAGCCAAATACTCGGGCCGTAGCATAAACCTTACTTTAGACGTTGTAAAATAACTTGATATATAATCATCATACATTATGGTTCGAAAATTTACCCTCTTAACTTATCATGGTATATAGGACGAAGCAAAACACTCCCTTGAGCTGTTCAAGCTCATTGCACACTGGTCTTCACTGTTCCACGTACCATAAAGTTAAGAGTTAACAAAATAAACTAGCAACTTTTATTTAGGTTGCCGACATATGTGCTTAAGTGACAACTTTTAACTTGTTTAATGATTGCCAAGTTACATACTTTGCTTTGTGGCCACATTGCCGAGATTGTACCAATGCCGAGTCTGGCATGCCAATGCCGAGCTTGTCATATAACTTGTTTTAATGTCACTTATGTACTTACTAACTTGATCTTGGCCAATTGGGCCATCCTGTTTTGCAGGTGAATGAGCAGTTCTGACACTTGGACACGAGACATCAACAACCGACTTATACGTGTCCGAGAGGAGCTTGCCATCAACATACCATCAACATCTCATCACTCAACGCCGAATTCATCACCACCACACTCGCCGTTTGAATTGAGAATGACTTCACTCAGGGAAGAAAACGGCCAAGTTAATGGAACAGGGGTCAGGCCAGCAAATGTCACTTATCCTGCTGTGGAAACAGGGAAAACGGCTGACTTCGAACTCAGAGGTGGTTTCTTCCACCAAGTGCCGAAATTTCATGGACTGAGTGGAGAGGATCCAAACCGACACTTGCAACAGTTTGAATATTGTTGTGACATTATGTGCCCTAGAGGAGCTGATATGCAACTTGTCAAAATGAAAGCATTTCCGTTTTCATTAGAGGATAAAGCTAGGGAATGGTTCTTTGCAGTGCCAGCTGGACGAATTGTGTCATGGGCCACTATGATGAAAGAGTTTCTCCTCAAGTACTTACCTTCGTCGAGGGTGACGCAAATTAGAAAGGAGATAACTTCTATCAAGCAAGACATTGACGAGTCTTTCGAAGTGTATTATGAGAGGTATAAGGCATTGGTTGCTTCGTGTCCAAACCATGGGATACGTGAGGGACTTTTTCTACAGTACTTTTATGAGGGACTTCGCCCTATGGAAAGACAATTTCTAGATTCAGCAGCTGGAGGTTCTTTGATGGAGAAAAGTAGAGAAGAGGCCAGTAACTTGTTGGAAATGCGAGCTACAAACAATCAGCAATTTGGTTCGTTTTCATCAAGGCGTGTGAATGAGACAAACATTCATGGGGAGTCTAGTACCATTGCCGAGCTAAAAGATGACTTGAGTAAGTTGACTCTCATGGTTTCGAACCTAGCCAAGAATAGAGGAATACAAGTCTGTGGAGTGTGTAGCATGGAAGGACATACGTCGGATCAGTGCACTCAAGTAAATCCGAGCTTTGAGGATGTCAATGCCGTCGGTTTTCAAGGACAATTCGGCAACTTCCAAGGTCAAGGGGCTCAAACACGTTTTCAGAATTTCAATCCAAGGGCCAACGATCCAAACTTTCGTTGGAACAACAATAGTAACGTGCTGAATCCACAACCAAACACACAAGGGCAGCAACCAAGTACTTACATGGCACGGCCTCAAGGCAATTTCATGCCAAGGCCATACCAACCCTACCAACAAGGAGGACAACCAAGTGGGCAGCAAAATTATGATGAAATTTTCAAGAACATCGCCACTTCGACACAATCTTTGTTGGCCACAACTCAAACCAACACCAAGGACATTGCCTTGATGTCGAAAGACATTATGGAATTAAAGAATCAAATGGGGCAAGTTGTGGACTTCATGGGAAAATTTAATGAACAAGGCAGGTTGCCAGGAGGTGTCATCAAGAATCCCAAGAAAGAACAAGCACAAATAGTTGTTACAAGAAGTGGGAAAACCTTGTTGTCGCCACCTTCAAAGCCTAAAACCACAAAAGGACTTGGAGTGTTGGACATGAGTGATGAAGAAGGAGATGCCGAGCTACACATGAATGATGCCGAGCATGGGATGAATGCCGAGCACAATGCCAATGCCGAGACACATGGACAAGATCAAGGAAAAACCATGCAAAACAAAGAAGCTGAGCCAAGCAAGGCAGACTTGGAAGCAATGAAAAAGAGGGATCTTGAAAAAGATCCGGCAACTTCAACGAAGGAAGGTATGATTTCGAACCCTAGTGATTTAGTTAATACTAATCAATCTTCTTCTCTACCTTTTCCTTCTAGGTTCACTAAGAGAAAAAAGGATAAATCCGACGAAGAAGTGTTGGATGTTTTTCGAAAAGTGAACATAAATCTACCCTTGTTGGAGTGCATTCGACAAATCCCAAAGTATGCTAAGTTCTTGAAGGAGCTTTGCACAACAAGAAGGCACACAAGGGAGAAACAAGTTGTCAAGATGAGTGAGACAGTTTATGCCGTTCTCCAAAGGAAAATGCCGCCCAAAATGAAGGATCCAGGGAGTTTTTCTATCCCTTGTGTTATTGGTTCTACTCATTTTGAGAATGTCATGCTAGATCTAGGAGCTTCAATTAATGTTATGTCACTTAATCTTTATAAGACCCTAGACCTAGGACCTCTCAAAACTGATAATGTTGTGATCCAATTGGCGAATCATTCTAACAAGTACCCTGAGGGGTATGTTGAAGATGTTCTTGTGCAGGTTAATCAACTGATATTTCCTGCGGACTTTTATGTGCTAGAAATGGAGGAGTCATCTACAAATTCGATACAGTTGTTGTTGGGACAACCCTTCATGAGAACTGCAAGAACGACTATCGACGTTGCTGGAGGTAATCTGACAATGGAGTTCGATGGTGAGATCATCAAATTCAATATTTTCGATGCCATGAAGCACCCTAGTGCCGAACTCAACAATGGAGAAAGCAACAATGCCGAAGCATATGGGGAAGGATTCGGCAGTGAATGGAGGTATGGTGGTGTTGCACCATGTGCAATGACCACCCATCAAGCATAGCAATTAGCCATCGAGCGAGGGGTCGGATTTGACAAGTTTGGAGAACGGGATGAGGAGGCTTTGAAAGATTTGGAGCCGTCCATACTTGAAGTTGTGAAGGAACTTGATTCACAACCACTCTACGATAAGTATTCTCCTTTGTCAATTCCAATTTCCACTAATAAGTTGTTACCATCTGTGGAACAGGCCCCTGAGTTAGAGCTAAAAGCTCTCCCAAAACACTTGAAGTATGTATTTCTCGGAGAAGATGACACTCTACCAGTTATTGTGTCATCAACGTTGACAAAGCAACAAGAGGACAAGCTAGTTGCAGTTTTAAAGAAGAACACAGCTGTCATTGAACTTGAGGAGATTAGAAATGAAGCCTATGATTCCGCCATGACATATAAAGCAAAGACGAAGGCGTATCATGACAGAATGTTACGAGGAAAGCAGTTCGAAATTGGACAACAAGTTCTACTGTTTAATGCAAGGCTTCGACTCTTTCCAGGTAAGCTTCGTTCTCGTTGGCAAGGACCCTTTATTGTTACTATTGTGTTTCCTAATTTTGCAGTTGAGATTCAAAGCACTACTTCGGGAAATAAGTTTAAGGTCAATGGTCATCGACTTAAACCTTATTACAGCACATTCAAGGAACACGTAACCGAGGAGATTTGTGTGACAGAGCCACAACCAAATGAAGAATGACGCATCAAAGCATGAAGAGAAGAGTCTAGGCTGATAGACTATAAACATTAAGCGCTGCATGAGAGGCAACTCATTTCAACAGTAGCTGTGGAGGAGCCATCAACGAGAGTTTGCATTTTTCTAATCCCTTCACTTTTATGGTTGATATTTTGATTTATTTAAGTGTATATTATGTAACTTAGACACATGCTTAGGAAATTATGACATTATTTTGGGTTTACATTGAGGAAAATGTAATTTTCTAAGTGTGGGGTAGAGATTACATAATAAATGTATATTTTATTTTTTGTGTTAAGCTCTAATTTTAAAATTCCGTTTTTTTTGTTTTTATTTTGAGTTTGTTTTATTTTTTTTAAATATTTTTAATTGTTTCGAGTCTTATACCCTTAGAATGTCTATGATGAAAATTATCTTTTAAAATGCATAATGGATGGTTGAACATTTATCTTAAGAAAATTGCAACTTTTCATGAATTTTGTAAAGTATGAACACTTGAGATTTTTGAAATAACAGTTTGCATGTTTTGTTATTTTGTTTCCATAAAAACCTTTGTGAGATTTTAAGCCTAATATACTTTCTTTTTGAGTGATTAAATTCCATATCCTTTGAAAATTCACGTAAAGCCTCATTATTTTCATTATTCAATAACTATGTGCTATAGCTGTTTAATGGACTCTAGAATTTACTAGAACTTATTTATGTGATTTTCAAAGCTTTATAATCATAACTTGTTCTGATTTTGAATAGGATTGAAATTAATCTCAATTAGGATCACCACCAAAGCCAAAATAAGCATGTGCCCATTTTTGTGCCCGTCGTGGGACTCCTTAGTAAAACCCCTTTGAGCTTACATTATGCCTTTTCTTTCATCACCCTTAAACAGAATTCCTGAGCTTAGTATAGATTATCTTTACCTTGTTGTCAAGACTTGGCAAAGAATTTTCGATGAAGCTGTGCTGTGATGTTAAAGAACAAGTGTGGGGTGGAGTTGAAGTGTGGGGTGAACACCATTCTTTTCCATAGATAATATGCCGAAAAAAAAAATGTGTTTTTGTCCGAAATATTTTCAAAAGAAAAGAATTTCCGAAACAAAAGAAAAAAAAGAAAATCGGAAAAAAGATGAAAAAAAAAAAAGAAAGAAAGAAATTTCGGACAAGACAAAGAAAAAAATTCTAAGGCATTATTTAGATGGTGTTTTGTGGATTTGGAGTTGAAATTATTTGAGGGTTCAAAGTTGTATATTTGACCCTTGTCCAATTCATGGAGTGGAGACATAAGGAGGGTGAAGCTTAAATTTGCTAAGTCTTGATATCTTACTATCACCACTTATATCCAAAAAAATTCCTACCTTATGAAACCAAGCCCCGTTACAACCCTTGAGATTATTTCATGATTCTTAAGATGACTAACTTTGATTTGTGGAGATTTTCATATAAGTAAGCATATGGTTTTGGTCCATTATTGCACTTAGTTGTTAAATGAGGTTTTTCCAAGAAAAATGTTTTCTCAAAGAGCCGTTATTTCTTGAAATATGCAAGTTATTTGTTATTTATCATCTTTTCTCTTGCATATACTTTTAAGAGAGTACCCTTTTTCGAGTAAAAAAAAAATAAGAGAGTATACCTAAGTGAGGAGGATCAAAATTTCAAACATGTTTTACTTAAGAATATCGAATCTCTCACCTTTTCATGCTATATTACAAGTTTATGAACTTTTGCAATTGTGCTTTCACTCGAATGTTAAAACTTGAGATTATGCGTACTTAAGAATGTGAGACAAAAAATTTCTTAAGGGTATTAGAGTTATTGTTATTTTCATTTTTGTTTTTGTTTTTACTTTCAGTTAGAGTCGGTTTGCTAAGGGACTAGCAAAGCTTAAGTGTGGGGTAGTTTGATAAGTGCGTTTTTACCACATGATCTTAATAGATTTTCACCCCCATTTACACTTTGTTTGTGCCTTAGTATGTTTGTTTTTACTTATTTTAGAGTTAAGAGGGTTTTTCTGTAGAGTTGTGGCTACTAGCCGTTTTTATACAGAAAATTGCACTTAAATGATGAAAACCGTGTTTGGACTATCACTTGGACGTTTTATTATGATTCGTTATTTTGTTACATTGTCAGTTTTGATGTATTTTGTTTAAATGTGCAGAAGACAGGTAAATACGCTTAACATATCAAGAATCATGATGACCCTAGAGTTGACTTTTTATTACATTTGGAATTTGGGAAAACATTCTTGATGAAGGTTGTAGAGAACGTCGTTACAAGTTCGAAGACATGCTACGCGTTAAATTCGGTGTTAGCATGTAAAAGTTATCAATTAAAAATGTAAGTTATTTTGGGGTGTTAAATTTTGGAAGGTTGGGTTAAGTGGTGTGGACCGGTTTGGGCCAAGCCCATATATTTCTCTCCCCTCACTTCTCTCTTTTCCTCCCGATTCTTTCTCCTCCCACCCGAGTTTTTCTTCCTCCCACTGCCGGAAGCTCCCAGCCACCAGCTGTCATCGTCCGGCCAGCCACCGGCCGCCTCTCCACCCCAGTTCGGACCCCCATCTTCTCCTCTCCCTCCTCGGCCTAGCCCCCGAGCCTCTAACCCGCCGAAAAAGGAGAAAAGCCGCCGAAACCGCCGGAAGTCTTTTCATCGGAGCTCCGTCCTCCAGCCACCATAGGCAGTGATTTTTGGCTCATTTTGTAGCCCTCATCAAGGTGAGTAATCCCTCCAAAGGAATCGGTCTATTTCGATCTCGTTAGGGTGATTTGTATAATTGAAAGTTTTAGGGATTTATGAATGTTTTAGTCGATTGCCCTAGTTAGCCTCGGAATTGGACTAAGTGTGAGTTATGAAAGTTGTTGGGTAGGATGAGAGGATTATTCTGTCAAAATTTGAGAAGCATTGGAGGTCGCCGGAAAACGGCTGCGGCCACCGGCGCCGCCGTCGGAAAAATATTTTTGTAGAGATTTTGATGAGGAGTTTAATGGAATAAGTTTTGGAATTTTTGGAGGAGTTTTGGATAGGTTTAAGAATTGTTGAAGTTAAGTATTTTTGGCGGATTATTAATTAATAATCCGGCCATTGGATTTTATTTGGGAAAAAGTGTTTTTGAGGAATTAAGGTTATGGTGGAGTTTGATGAAAATCCGGTGAGCTTAACCCTAATTAGAGTAGTGGGTTAAGCAGAAGAGATTTGGGTGTTTATTTTCAAATGTTTAATTTACCAGAATTTAAGTTTGGTCCTAAGCATGTTTATTGTGCAACCGAGTATGGGAGGCTCACTTGTATGGCTATAACTGTTTCTTATTTATCGTTGTTGATCTGACTAGCGGGGCTAGTCCCTTGTTTTGGTACCTTCTTCTATGAAGGTTATTATTTATCTTTATCATTAATTCGACTAGCGGGGCTAGTCCGTCTTCTTGGGATTTTCTTTATGAAAGATTTTTGTTAACAACTGCATGCAACGAATTTATGGCATATTGGAAAGTGGGAAAGTATTCAAATTTCGGTTTCTTATCTTATGTTTATTTTCGTCCACTCAGTCTAACGTTTTTAAATTACTTTCCCCTGGGCCGTTTGGTTTTAAATGCCCAGATTGCAGGCTCAGTCTAGGTGAGGTCGAGCGTACATAGAGTCGAGGCATAGTCAGAGGCTGCTTCCGCTTATTCTTTATTTATTGTTTTTCATTTAACTCTAGATATGCTCTGATAATCAGTTAGGGAATTAATGTTGGTTATCTTTTGGTTGTGGGATTAGTTTAAGTGAGTAATTGTTATATTGGGAGATGTGTTGAACTTGGGGAGCAGGAAGGCTCCATGTGTCGTAGATGGATGTTTGGTTATAGAAGTGTTAAATTGGATTTTTCAGGTAAGAGTCGTCCATTTTAAGGAAGGTTATGCCGAATTTTAGGTAAATTTTCCTTAAAGGTGGACCCCGCAGGATTTACCTTGGGTTTCAGGGTGAAATTCGGGGTGGATCCTGTCAGTTGATGACTATTACATATCAAAGAGGATTGATATCTATAACCTAAAAAATGACTACGATTATAGTTTTGACATTTGGTCAATGCGCACCTATACTTCCGTTTAAGGTTATATCGCATGCAACTTTACTAATTTGTGCACAACCTGACACGACCCACCCCGAATTTCACCCTGAAACCCAGAGTAAGTTGTGCGGGGACCACCTCGAAGGAAAATTTACTGAAAAGATTAAGAAAATCTCCCTTGCAGATGGACAACCCTAACTCGTAAATTTCATATTACACTCTTAATTCACCCTCTTCCAAACTTCACATAGTTACCCTTCACAAATTCTACACATAATATACAATAATTCCAAAGTATTCAGAGCTACTAGACACAAGCGGAAGCAAGAAAAACACGAGTAGGTAGAACAGGTAACCTACTAATAAAAACTGGCAGAAATGCGGGTGACTATGCCTCGTCTCCTACTAGATCCAACCCGAACTCTGCAGACTGGGCAATTTAAAACGCAGGGCTTAGGGGAAAACATTTAATAACGTTAGAGTGAGTGGACAAAAATAAAATAATAAAATAAAATATTTATGTTTTCCCAAATTAATATCTAAGGAAAAATGGAATGCATGCCGCAAGCGATAACACTTTTATCTCATAGAATATCGAGCCTCTCAGACTCTATAATATATGTATGTATTTACACATGTCCATACTCCCTATATAAATTCATGGGTCTATATAGGGCTACTACGCTCGCGTCCAACGCTCACGTCACGCCTTAATGAGGTGCTACACTACGCCATCAAGGTGGACAGACGGGTGTATAAATATGTGTCCATACCCCCTATATGAATTAAACACTCAAATAGGGCTACTACACTTACGTCCAACGCTCACGTCACACCATAATGCGGCTATATGCTACGCCATTAAGGTGGACAAACACATATGGCTAGCTAGCATTTTCTATACATACTCTCTCATAAATACATATTTATATCCACCGAAAATCCCATTTTCGGTATCTCTCCAAGAGAAATAAAAGCGTCAAAATTAATTGACGTCAAAACTCCAACAAAAGGAAATGTTCAATCATGAACCATAGCATGCATATTATTTCAAATAAAAGTCCACTCACAAATGAGGCCTAAGCCTGATGTCGATCTGGGGCCTCGTCTGCTCGAGCCTCCTCACGTCCTGTTCCAAAACACAAATAATTCCTTAAAATAAACTCTCAATGCATAATTAGAATTAGGCATAATTAACTGTGAGCTTCACACGCTCAACCGTACTTATCGCCCTGAATCTTATATTCACCGCCAACCACAAATCTCTATAAATACTGACATCCTCAAAACCACCTTCCAACCCTTAATCACGATAATAATCCAAAGGCCAGATTATAACTTATTAATCCGCCTAAAATACCAAACTTAAATAATTCCAAAACCTACTCAAAACTCCTCCAAAAATTATAAACCTTATTCCATTACACTCCTCATAATATTCTCCACCAAAAACTGAGGAGGAGATGAGGGTTCGAATTGAGGTGGAGCGGCGGCCGATGGCTGGCCGGACGGCGGCGGCTGGCAGCTGGACAGTCCAGCGAGGAGAGAGCACAGGAGAGAGAAGAAAGAGAAAAGAGAGAAGAAGAGAAAGGGAGGAAAAATGGGTTGGGCCTCCCAACCGGTCCAACCTTATAAACAACCCAAATCCAAAAATAAAACACCCCGAAAAAATAATACCCGAATAAAAATTACCTTTTACTAGCTAAAATTTACTATTTTTACCGTCGTCGTATTTTCCTCATACGAATAATCCTCCGCACATAACCGTCCTCGAAACCCCTCTAGGGACCAATTAAACTATTAAATCAATGATCGAGACGGTAAAATTCTTATTATAATCATGCTAGTAAATAAGGTAAAAATATAAGGGTCGGGATGTGACAATTCTCCCCTCCTTAAAAAAAAATTTCGTCCTCGAAATTAACATACCTGTTATCCGAAGAGATAGGGATATTGCTGCATCATTTGATCCTCTGATTCCCAAGTAGCTTCTTCCACTTGATGACTTCTCCAAAGCACCTTGACAAGCGGGATTGTCTTGTTCCTAAGCACTTGCTCCTTTCGGTCGAGAATCTGAACTGGCTCCTCTTCATAGAACAAATCTCTCGTCAAACTAATCGGCTGCTCTTGCAGCACATGAGAAGGATCGGCAATATACTTGCGAAGCATGGATACATGAAACACATTATGTATCCTAGCTAACTCTGAGGCAAGGCTAATCGATAAGCAAGTGAGCCAACCCGCTCAATAATCTCATAAGGGCCAATATACCTCGGGCTAAGCTTCCCACGCTTCCCGAAGCGCACAACCCCTTTCCAAGGGGATAATTTCAGGAACACCCAATCACCCACTTGAAATTCTAGATCTCTCCTACGGACATCCGCATAACTCTTCTGCCTACTCTGAGCAGTCTTGATTCTATCTCTAACCACTTTAATCTTCTCATTCGTAACATGGATTAACTCTGGGCCACAAAGCTCTTTTTCCCCCACTTCATTCCAACACAAAGGCGTGCGACACTGCCTCCCATAAAGAGCCTCAAAGGGAGCCATACCAATGCTACAATGATAGCTATTATTATAGGCAAATTCCATCAAAGATAGGTTTTTATCCCAATTACCTCTGAACTGCATGGCACAAGCCCTCAACATATCCTCCAAAGTCTGAATAGTCCTCTCGGACTGCCCATCAGTCTGAGGATGAAAAGCAGTGCTGAAGAGTAATTGGGTACCTAAAGTTGCCTGAAGAGCTCCCCAGAATTTAGAAGCAAAACGAGGATCCCGATCTGACACTATTGATTCAGGAACACCATGAAGCCTCACAATTTCGTTCACATAAAGCCCCGCCAATTTATCCAATTTATACTTCTTTCCCACTGGCAAGAAAAGTGCAGACTTAGTGAGTCTATCCACAATCACCCAAATACCGTCATGCCCATCACAGGTACAAGGTAAGCTAAAACAAAATCCATGGTGATGTGGTCCCACTTCCACACTGGAATAGGCAACGGCTCAAGCAACCCAGAAGGCCTCTGCCTTTCAGCCTTGACTTGCTGACAAATCAGACATCTACTCACATAAGCTGCAATTTCCCTCTTCATGTTTGGCCACCAATAATAATCCTTCAAAATCCGATACATTTTTGTGCTACCCGGATGAGCAGCATATGCAGAGCTATGAGCTTCCTCCATAATCTCACTCTTCAACTCTTCATTTCTTTTTGGAACACATAACCGGTTCTTAAACATTAGAGTCCCATCTCTTCTAACTGAAAAATGGTCGACTGCGGCTCCATTCGATGCTCTTTCCATCAGTCGAACTATGGAAGGATCATTATACTGTGCTTCCCGCACTCTATCAACCAATACTGGCCTCACATGAAAACTGGCTATCAAAGCACCAACCTCATCCACTGATAAATCCACTCCTGTAGCTCGCAACTCACAAAGAAGCGGAACACGAACCATCTTTATATGAGATAAAGATATGGAGGGATTTCGACTAAGAGCATCAGCTACCACATTAGCTTTTCCAGGATGATACTCAATAGTGCAATAATAATCATTGATTAACTCCATCCACCTTCTCTGTCTCATATTAAGCTCTCTTTGAGTGAACACATACCGAAGACTCTTGTGATCGGTAAATAACTGACACTTGGCTCCATAAAGATAGTGTCTCCACAACTTGAGAGCAAAAACTACCGCTGCAAGCTCCAGATCATGAGTAGGATAATTCCCCTCATGCGGCTTCAATTGCCTAGAAGCGTAGGCAATAACTCGATCATGCTGCATCAAAACTCCACCTAGACCACGTCTAGAAGCATCACAATAGACCACATATTCTCCACTATCATCCGGAAGTGCCAAAACAGGAGCACTTGTCAAGCAATTCTTCAATTCTTGAAAACTTTGCTCGCACTGATCTGACCATTCAAGCTTAACCACCTTCCTGGTCAACTTTGTGAGAGGAGCAGCAATCTTTGAAAAATCTTTCACAAAGCGCCGATAATAGCCTGCTAATCCCAAGAAACTACGAATCTCAGTCACAGTGGTGGGTCTTCTCCAATTCGACACTGCTTCCACCTTTTGGGGATCCACACTAACTCCTTCTGCAGAAATCACATGACCCAAGAACCCCACTTTATCTAGCCAAAACTCACACTTGCTAAACTTAGCAAATAACTGCGATTTTTCCAAAGTCCGCAATATTATTCTTAGATGCTTGGCATGCTCCTTCTCATTTCTTGAGTAAACCAAGATATCATCTATTAATACGATCACGAAATGATCAAGATATGGACTAAACACCCTATTCATGAGCTCCATGAACGCCGCGGGTGCATTAGTAAGTCCAAAAGGCATCACCACAAACTCATAATGACCATATCGTGACCGAAAAGCAGTCTTGGCTATATCCCCCTCTCGGATCCGCAACTGATGACAACCCGATCTCAAATCAATCTTGGAGAAAACAGAAGCACCCCTCAACTGATCAAACAAATCATCGATCCGAGGCAATGGATATTTATTCTTCACTGTGACCTGATTCAACTTTCTATAATCAATGCATAGTCTCATGGTGCCGTCTTTCTTCTTAACAAACAACACCGGAGCACCCCATGGAGACATGCTAGGCCGAATAAAACCCTTATCTACCAACTCCTGCAATTGAGTCTTCAACTCTTTCAATTCCGCTGGAGCCATTCTATAAGGCGCCTGAGAGATAGGCATAGTTCCGGGAAGTAATTCTATAGAGAAGTCTATCTCCCGTGTAGGAGGCAAACCAGGCAACTCCTCAGGAAAAACATCCGGAAACTCCCTTACTACTGGAATATCTTCTAATCCCACAACTCCAATACTTTTATCCACCACATGAGCTAAAAATGCCTGACAACCTTTACTCAACAATTTCCTTGTAGCAACAGCGGAAATTATGCAACTAAAAATAATATCTCTTTCCCCTTGGAAAGCAACCTCAAAACCATCTGGACTTCGAAGCACCACTACTCTTTGAAAACAATCTACCATAGCTTTGTATGCTTCTAAAAAGTCCATTCCCAAGATCACATCAAACTCCACCATATCTAAAGGAATTAATTCAGCCTCGAAATTAACTCCTTCCACTAAAACTTCACAGCCACTAAATACCCAATTTATTCTCATTACCTCACCGGAGGGTAGAGACAGATGCCACTCGCCTGGAAGAGACGATGATGGCACATTGGCATGGAGGGCGAATCGACTAGACATGAATGAATGAGTGGCTCCGGGATCAATTAAAGTAAAAGCAGGCTGACCAAAAATTAATAACGTACCAATGATGACATCTGGAGAAGTACGACCCTCCTGCTGGGTCATAGCATGCAGTCTAGCACGAGTCATGTGACGTCCACGCTGACCACTTCCCCACTGAGAGTCACCTCTGACCGAAGCACTGCCCTGGGCACCACTACTAGAGCCTCTAGCTGAAGACTGACCAATAGGCTGAGTAGGGGTGGGAGTGGTCCTCTGAGCCAACAATGGGCAATCTCTCTTAAAGTGGTCCTGACCACCACACTCAAAACACCCAGAAAACTGCTGCTGCTGCCCATAAGAAAAAGTCTGGCTACCGGATGACCCACCATGGAAACTGCCACCCGAACCATACTGCCTAGACTGCTGCCTACCCAACTGGCTCCTAGCAGGTCTCCTGTGACGTCCTCTAACTCTAAACCGATAATGAGAACCTAATCCCCCACTACTGCCACTACCAACTGATGAACCTGAAGCGGATGATGAAGCAGCTTTCTTGGATGGACCCTGACTGGGGCCACCGAAATCTCGTGGCCGAGCACTATAAATCCCCATAGACTCAATGGCCATGGCTGCATGAACAGCGTCATAGAAAGTCGGGTAATAAACACCCGTCATCTTTTCTGCAAACACTCCACCAAGTGCCCCAATGAACATCTCCATCCTGGTCCTCTCATCAGGAACCAAATATGACACATGACAGCTCAGGGAAGTGAATCTCTCCTGAAACTCTATAACACCCTCATCATCCCTCTTCTTCATATTCAGGAAATCCGACTGAATTCTGCTGCGGTGGGCAGGACTGAAATATTGCCCAAAGAAAAGCATCTTAAACTGCTCCCACGACATATTCAGCGCATCCTCAACATTCCTGCTAGCGAGCGACCACCAGTGATGTGCTGAATCATCCAGGAACGTTACTGCCATTTTCACCTTCTTTTCTTCTGGCAAATCTATGCTCGCAAAAGCCTTTTCCATTTTGTCCACCCAAGTATAAGCATCAAGGGGTCCCTTGGCATCCTTGAACTCTCTGGCTCCAGCTTCAAAAACTTCCCTCCTATTCACAGTAGGAGGGCGTGGAGCTCGATCCATGACATTCCTTAGCATATTCCCAATATCATCAACCAGTCCCCTGACCTCATTACCCTCATCGGCATTGGTCGAAGTAGCCACACGGGGTTGCCGTGGGCGCCTAGGAGGCATAGTAGTGATAGTACCTGAGGAAGAAGAAATTTAGTAGTCAATAAACAAGACTAACACAATAGTCACATATACCCAATAACACATAGCATCAAAAGCATAAAATGCCAATGAATCCGCCGCGGTCGGATCATCACTCTATAGACACTACGTGCTACTTAGGCAAATATGATAGTGACAAGGAAGCAGGAAAAGGAACCTATAGCTCTGATACCAACTGACACGACCCACCCCGAATTTCACCCTGAAACCCAGAGTAAGTTGTGCGGGGACCACCTCCAAGGAAAATTTACTGTAAAGATTAAGAAAATCTCCCTTGCAGATGGACAACCCTAACTCGTAAATTTCATATTACACTCTTAATTCACCCCCTTCCAAACTTCACATAGTTACCCTTCACAAATTCTACACATAATATACAATAATTCTAAAGTATTCAGAGCTACTAGACACAAGCGGAAGCAAGAAAAACACGAGTAGGTAGAACATGTAACCTACTGATAAAAACTGGCAAAAATGCGGGTGACTATGCCTCGCCTCCTACTAGATCCAACCCGAACTCTGCAGACTGGGCAATTTAAAATGAAGGGCCCAGGGGAAAACATTTAATAACGTTAGAGTGAGTGGACAAAAATAAAATAATAAAATAAAATATTTATGTTTTCCCAAATTAATATCTAAGGAAAAATCGAATGCATGCCGCAAGCGATAACACTTTTATCTCATAGAATATCGAGCCTCTCAGACTCTATAATATATGTATGTATTTACACCTGTCCATACTCCCTATATAAATTCATGGGTCTATATAGGGCTACTACGCTCGCGTCCAACGCTCACGTCACGCCTTAATAAGGTGCTACACTATGCCATCAAGGTGGACAGATGGGTGTATAAATATGTGTCCATACCCCCTATATGAATTAAACACTCAAATAGGGCTACTACGCTTACGTCCAACGCTCACGTCACACCATAATGCGGCTATATGCTACGCCATTAAGGTGGACAGACACATATGGCTAGCTAGCATTTTCTATACATACTCTCTCATAAATACATATTTATATCCACCGAAAATCCCATTTTCGGTATCTCTCCAAGAGAAATAAAAGCGTCAAAATTAATTGACGTCAAAACTCCAACAAAAGGAAATGTTCAATCATGAACCATAGCATGCATATTATTTCAAATAAAAGTCCACTCACAAATTAGGCCTAAGCCTGATGTCGATCTGTGGCCTCGTCTGCTCGAGCCTCCTCACATCCTGTTCCAAAACACAAATAATTCCTTAAAATAAACTCCCAATGCATAATTAGAATTAGGCATAATTAACTGTGAGCTTCACACGCTCAACCGTACCTATCGCCCTAAATCTTATATTCACCGCCAACCACAAATCTCCATAAATACTGACATCCTCAAAACCACCATCCAACCCTTAATCACGAAAATAATCCAAAGGCCGGATTATAACTTATTAATCCGCCTAAAATACCAAACTTAAATAATTCCAAAACCTACTCAAAACTCCTCCAAAAATTATAAACCTTATTCCATTACACTCCTCATAATATTCTTCACCAAAAACATTTTCTCGGCGGCTCCGATGGCAGCGGCGGCCGGCAGCCGTTTTCCGGCGACCTCCGATGCTCAACAAATTTTGGCAGCATCTTCCTCTCAACCTCTTCTACAACATTCCTAACTACCACAAACTCAAATTCTAAGCCTAACAATGTCGATCGAACACAAACAACCAAAAATCCCTAAAACTTCCAATTATACAAAACACCACAACGAGATCGAAATAAACCGATTCATTTTGTGGGAATACTCACCTTGGTGAGGGCTACAAGTTGAGCCAAGAATTACGGCCTATGGTGGCCGGAGGACGGAGCTCCGGCGAGATGGCAGTCGACGGTTCCGGCGGCTTTTTCTCCTCTTTCGGCGGGCTAGAGGCTCGGGGGCTAGGTCGGGGAGGGAGAGGAGGAGATGAGGGTTCGAACTGAGGTGGAGCGGCGGCCGATGGCTGGCTGGACGGCAGCAGCTGGCGGCTGGACAGTCCAGCGGGGAGAGAGCACGGGAGAGAGAAGAAATAGAAAAGAGAGAAGAAGAGAAAGGGAGGAAAAATGGGTTGGGCCTCCCAACCGGTCCAACCTTATAAACAACCCAAATCCAAAAATAAAACACCCCGAAAAAATAATACCAGGATAAAAATTACCTTTTACTAGCTAAAATTTACTATTTTTACCGTCGTCATATTTTCCTCATACGAATAATCCTCCGCACATAATCGTCCCCGAAACCCTTCTCGGGACCAATTAAACTATTAACTTAATGATCAAGACGGTAAAATTCTTATTATAATCACGCTAGTAAATAAGGTAAAAATATAAAGGTCGGGATGTGACACAACCCACCATCATTGACCTTATTGCACGACTTCTTGTAATTGTGTGCGAGGATTGACACGAAGTTGCAATCCTTCCTTGAGCTCGGTAGGATTGAAACAGATCTCTTAATCTTGAGCTCGGCAAGGTGCCAAATTGCACTGTTACAATGCCTAATGATGGTTTGCCTAAGATGAATAAGTTTTTAGGTCAGATATGAATCTCCAGCTATAGTCCGCTTATGTAGACTTCTTGACATACGATCTCTTTTACAGCTATATATATTTGCTGATTGTCACATTGATGTGACAGTATTCCCGCCGTTAGGGGGACCTACGAACACAAGTGTTCAAATAGAACGATGTGAATTATTGTGGTTTGTCCCCACTAATTCTCATCTTGATCCCCAAATCTCTCGCACAAAGCAAGATGTGTAGATACTTAAAGTGACGAGATCATATGCTACAAATATGTCTACAAGGATTGATGTCCTATCAAGAGGACATGGCGTGACCAAAATGCATCACATGTGCCATCACCATGGATGGTGATATAGTGACACCATATAGTGGCAACTTGGTGTCACTGACCGTGTGGCTCCCCAAAGGAAGGAGGGAGGCCCTTAGGTTCGATAATTTCTCACACTAGGAAGAAAGTGAACTTGACACAATCCTGATCCATCGATCAATGATGCTTAAATCCGTCTCATGAACTCTGAATTGTGATTATCATTGGGGGACGCCTCAGATGTCAAATCCAATTTATATAGAAATCTCTACAAGTATTACACTAATGTACATGAGGACGTGGAATAACGAGTCTATCGAACCACACTTCGTTGATAAATCGACATAGTAAATTGGCCTATTGGAAAGATGTGATCTAGAACAAAGAGATAGGTCCTTGGGCAGGTGATAGGAGCACAAAGTGTGACGTTTTTAATATGTTTATATACTTTATTTACCCTTTGTTAACTCCTATTTAGTTGTTTTAGCTTTATATTTGTGTTTAGTGTAGATTAATTGATTAATGTAGAAATATGTAGTTTTTAGTATTAGAATACATAGTATTTTCGGATTTGAATAATTTGGTGTTGAAATTGTGCTAAGTGTTGGAAACCTTTGTTTACTCAGGATTCCTGTCTTGATCAAGATTCAATCTTTCCTTGAAGCCTAGTCCATGAAGGAGAGGTCCAAACCAAGTCCAATATGGAGAAGAAGATCTAAATTCGAGAATATCCAAGCCTTGAAAATCTGGATTAAATCGGGAGAATTCCTGTGCACGTCTGTCAACTTCAACGGACTCTCCAGGACAGCTCACAATGAATCAGAAAACGTACTAGATATGGATAGAAAGCTACGGGAGTCTAGTTTCCAAATAAATTAGAATCACCTCAATATATATTTTCTAGAAGGAGTTATAACGTAATCATCAGACGGAGGTCATTCTGCCGAAATTGAGAAGAACTAGGAATCCTAAACCAACTTGGTTTAGGCTTTGTGGCCGACTTCCCTAGGTTTTTCCTCTATATAAAGCATGACTTCAAGGATAGAAGATCATCATCAACCCATGCGAACAACACCAAAGCCTTTGCCGAAACTCCATCAACCTCCAAACACTACAATCCGATCCCACCTTCAGCACTCGTCCAAAGCACGTAGCCTAGGACTCTGCGCACTCAAAGAATAGAACACGTAGGGATATTTTGAGAGTGTACTCATCTTCTACTTTCGGATTGCTATGTGTTTGTTCTTGTTTAATGTTGTTTTAGGTTTTTGCTTAAGTATGTTTTGATTCTTGTCTATGAGATAGAAACACTTTTGAACCATGTTTTGAATTTAAGTTTTCAGTTTTTAATCAATGATTTTAGGTTTTATGCAGTGAGTTTTATGTCATTATACTTTAAGATTTTCGGTGCATTCTTCCATTATCATGTGTAGTTGATACAAGTAGTTGATATTGCATGTGTTAATCATCCAAAGTTCGACTTTGATACACGTAGTTGATAGGTTGCATTGTCTTTGTTTTTCACCGATTTTCTGCCTATGTTTGATTTAGCACTAGTACTTAAACACATCAATTCTTTATGTGATACGTAATTGCATGATTAGTTTATGTGTGTGACCTATAAGTAGAGCACGTAGCCAAGCTTGTTGTGTCGCGATGTTGAATGAAACCCGTAGTCTAATTCTAAGTTGGTCTATGTCATAGGAACCACGTAGGAACTTATGTGCATATCAAATTTAGGATGTATATTTTCTCACGGTGTAGACTTAAATGAGATTAGGAATTGTTTTCTTTATTCTTACATGGTTGTTTGGTTGTGGTTGCATGATTGTTGGTTGATCACATGTATATATGTATAGAAGTAATTTAGGATTTATTTTCATTGTTTATTTCCAAAAGCATAAAACCTTTAAACCTATATGCTTATTTCGACATTTACTTTAGATTAGATGGATCTACCCTGTAGTTGGATCCCCGGTTTAGAACGATCCCTGCTTGCTTTATACTATAACTAATTTGTTGACAGGGTTAATTGATGTGTGTGCAAATACGTCTTATCAAATGGCGCCGTTGCCGGGGATCCTTCGGGATCCTCGATCTTTTTGAATTGTCAAAATTTGCATTGTATATATGTGTATATGTTTATATTTGTAAAGTTTAAAACCATAAATTTGTATATGATGTAATTGTGTTTTATTTTTGTCTCTCTACTTTAATACTTGTATGAATAATGTTGTAGGTTGTATTGCACAGGAATAGGTAGGATCCTTTTTGTTAATTCTAGCCTTAACCCTTCTTGTTTACCCTCGGGTTTGCATGAGGTTGTGGGCGGCTTTTATTAACACTTGGAGTCATGTTTGGTTCATAAGTTTGTCGCTAGCTGAGTACATTGGTACGCTCCTTCTATTACTCTGGTGCATGGGACCAAAATTGGATCTCAAGAGCCTTGAAAACATACATCTCGGTGATGGAGTTCTCATCGCTCACTAAACAAGTCCTACCATGTTCACTATCTCTAGATTAAGCTATTGACCTTTAGAAACAACGCTTCATGCTTGTGATCGAAACATCAATATCCAGGCCGCACGTCCACCGTGTCTTACCATCTAGAATCATTATTTGTTTAAGTGTTTTAGTAGCAACTCGAAAATAAGCTTGTATGATTTTGTAATCTTAAAGATTGGTGCCATGTATGATTTTGTATTTCATTTGTTTTGAAATTTATCTCTTGATTTTTGCATTTATTTTGTTTTCCTTTGTTTTGTTTTTCTTAGCTTAATCTAGTTTATTGCTTTTGATTTCGTTTTATTCTCATGCATTCTAACTTGATCTTGGCCGATTGGTTTTTCAGGTGCTAGACGTGCATGCAGTCTCGACTCACTCGTTCATCCTCACAAGGAGCTCTTGTTCCATTGAATCAGGAGATTGACCGTGTTTGGAAACAACAAAGGAAGAAGGAAGTATCAAGTAGCACGGTTGGACCTTTGGAAGTTGAAGAACTCGATCCTCCTTCTCCATTTCGGATCCATTCCGAGTCTTCATCTTCATCCGAATCTGATTGTGAGGAGGACAAGTCCGCCATCGACATGGCCGACTCACCACTCAAATCTGCTTTCGTCCCCACAGCCCCGGAATCACCTTCATGCATTGCTTTCACCGTGCCTAATGAAGTAAACTTCTCCATACCGGTCCAGTTACTTGGGCAATTGCCTAAGTACTCGGGTTCTCCAATGGAGGACCCTAATGTTCACCTTAGAGAGTTTCTCGATATCTGCAGATTGCAATCAATCAATCATCTTACTCCAGAAGGCCTAAAATTGCTTTTATTTCCTTTTACTCTTAAAGATGATGCTAAACGTTGGTTGTATTCTTTACCTGCAGGAATTATCACCAATTGGAATGAGATGACCTCGAAGTTCTTAAAACAGTTCTTCCCTGCGCAACTCACGAAGAAGCTAAGGAGGGAGATTCAGAACTTCACTCAAAAGGATGGTGACACTCTCTATGAGGCATGGGAAGAGTTTCAGGAACTTCAGAGAAAGTGCCCTCATCATGGAATTTCTTTAGACGAGTTAGTTCAAGCTTTTTATGAGGGACTTGACAACACCAACAAGGGTATGGTGGACTCTGCATGTGGATGCATGTTTATGAACAAGACCGGACGGTAAGCATATAACTTGATTGAGGACTTGGCGGATAACAATCGTCAATTCAGCACCAAGACCTCAAGGAAGTCGGCAGGGGGACGTGGTGGTGTCTATGACATGGAAGCTCGAAAACAAATGATCACGTTGGATAGGAAGCTTGACGTCTTGGTCAAGGCTTTCAATGGTTCGAACCTTGGCAACCAAGCTTGTGGAATTTGCTCACTTTCAGATCACTCTACAGATTCATGTCCCAATGGTGCTATGAGTGAGGAGGAGTTGAACTTTATGGGCCAACAGAGGCAACGTTATGATCCATATTCGAACACTTACAATCCTGGAATTAGAGATCATCCGAATTTTTGGTGGAGTACCAACAATGCTCAACCGGCCAATACTCAAGGTCAAGGACCTCGTCCTTCAGGTTTGTTTGTGAGGCCTCAGGTACCTCAAGGTTTTGTTCCTAATTCTTCTAATTTCGTGCCTAATAATGCCAATGTTCAAGGTTCAAATAATAATGCTAGTTCTTCTACTTCTAATTATGATGAAATCTTGAAGTCCCTTGCTCAAGGGCAACAAAACTTAACATCTGCAACTCAAGCTTTAGTGACAGGTCAACAGGCTAATTCTAAAGAGATCGCGGAGCTCAAGAAGCAGATGGGACAAGTTATCGATTTCATGGGTAAAATCCATGAAAGTGGTAAGTTGCCGGGCCAAACATTGCCAAACCAGAATGCCGGACAATTCAAGATAGTTGCAACTAGGAGTGGTCGAGTTTTTGAGGAGCCTATGTTGAAGAAGTCGGAGCCTTCTAAGGAAGGTGAGGCCGAGAACGTATTGCTGCAAAATGACGAAGATATTGAGGAGGTTTATACCCAGAAGCAGCTGGATAAGGAGGCCGTGCCTCAGTCCGAGAGAGAAGCGGCAATTCCAGCCGAGAAGAAGAAGGTGCAAGAGGCCGTGCCTCTTGCAGTCCCTACTGATCCAAAATCCACTCAAGCCGTGCTTGAGAAAGGTAAGTCTTCTAGCTCTAATGGTTTAGTTTCTACTAATGTCCATACTCGTGCCCCTTTCCCCAACAGGTTTGCTAAATCAAAGCACGATGAAGCTGATCATGCAATGATTGAGTTATTCAAGAAGGTGGAAGTAAACATGCCATTGCTTGAGTGCATTCAACAAAATCCAAAGTATGCGAAATTCTTGAAAGAGTTGTGCACCCACAAGAGGCTACCACGAGAGAAGGATGTAGCGGTACTGAATGAAACCATCTCTGCGGTTTTTCAAAGGAAACTACCACCTAAGCTCAAGGATCCAGGGAGTTTTTCGATTTCATGCACCATTGGTACTCATAGTTTCGATAAAATCATGTTAGATTTAGGTGCTTCGATAAATGTTATGTCTTCTTATCTTTATGCGGATTTAGGTCTAGGTGAATTGAAAAAGGATAACATTATCATTAGATTGGCTGACCGCTCCACCAAGATCCCTTTGGGATATGTTGAGGATGTTTTAGTGCAGGTTGCAAGTTTAAAATTTCCTGTAGATTTCTATGTCATTGACATGGAACCGGCGGATGCAGATGACAAAGAAATTCCCATTTTGTTGGGAAGGCCATTCATGAGAACCGCAAGGACCAAAATTGATGTCTATTCAGGGGAACTAACTTTCGAAATAGATGGAGACATCATTAGTTACAATATTTTTGATGCAATGAGGTATCCACTTCCGGAACTTTTTCGAGATTCCTTTTCTATTGATGTTGTGGATGCTCTTGCAGATGAATATGTGGAGACAATAGCTCAAGACACCTTGGCAATCACCTTGGAAAGAGGAATCAGATTTGATGCCATGGGGAACAAAATCACATTGTCTCAAGATGCTGTGCCTTTACCTTTGCTTGAAACCGTGCAGTCACTTGAGGTGGCTGCCGAGGTATGCTACTCCTCCCCTAGTCCAATTCTCTTTCCATCTAACAAATTTCTTCCTTCCATTGTCCAAGCCCCAAAATTAGATCTCAAGGTTCTTCCGGAACATTTGAAGTGTGTGTACTTGGGAGAGAATGAAACATTGCCGGTTATCATATCATCATCATTAGAGAAGGAGCAAGAGGAGAGACTGATCGAAGTTTTGAAGAGACACAAGACGGCCATAGGTTGGACCTTAGCCGACATCAAGGGAATTAGCCCTACAATGTGTGTTCACCGCATTTTGCTTGAAGATGGAGCAAAACCAACCAAGGAGGGTCAACGACGTCTTCATCCACCTATGATGCAAGTTGTGAAGGATGAGGTGACAAAGTTGCTCGATTGTGGAGTCATCTACCCAATTTCGGATTCAAGGTGGATTTCACCGGTTCAAGTTGTGCCAAAGAAGAGCGGAATCACGGTGGTGAAGAATGATGAAAACGAGCTTGTGCCGCAAAGGACCGTAACCGGCCACCGAGTGTGTATCGATTATAGGAGGCTCAATGCAACAACAAGGAAGGATCACATGCCATTGCCATTCATTGATCAAATGCTTGAGAGGTTAGCCGGTCATTCCTTCTATTGTTTTCTTGACGGTTATAGTGGTTACAATCAAATAAGTGTTGCGGAAGAAGATCAAGAGAAGACAACGTTCACATGTCCCTTCAAAGATGCATGTACCACATATTTTCTGAATTTATAGGTTCTAAGATTGAAGTCTTTATGGATGATTTTTCTGTTTATGGTGAAGATTTCGATGCATGTTTATAAAATGTAGAATTTGTGCTTAGGAGATGTGAGGAAACTAATCTTGTGCTTAATTGGGAAAAATGTCATTTCATGGTTAATCAGGGTATAGTTCTCGGTCATATTGTTAGTTCTAGGGGTATTGAAGTTGATAAATCTAAGATAGATCTTGTGCGTCACTTACCCATCCCCACAAGTATGAGGGATGTTCGAAGTGTCACACCCTAGTCCTTAAGTTATTTTACGGTTATTTATTCCGGTACTATTTTGGTCTTTTACCGTATTAATTAACCGTTTACTATTAAGGACTTTAAAGTTGACTTTTTATTCCTTTGGGAATTTGGGAAAACTTTCTTCATGAAAGTTGTAGAGGACGTCGTTACGAGTTCGTAGATATGCTATGCGTTAAAATCGGAGTAAGCATGGTAAAGTTATGAATTTATTGGTAAAGTGTGGAGTTAGTAAAAAGGGGTAAATATTTGTAGTGGGTATTTTTGTTTGGGTATAATTGATGGACCGGGCAGGGAGAGCCCGAGCCCAGTTTCTTCTTTTCTTCTCTCTTTTTCCTCTTCTCTTCTGTTATTCTTCCCGAGCTCTCCTCCCGTCGGAAACCCTTGCCGCCAGTTGCTGCCGTCCAGCCAGTCAACGGCCGCCGCTCTAGCCTGGGACAGACCCCCGCCACCTCCTCTCTCTCCCTGGGTCGGTGACCGGCCGTGTAACGCCGTCGGGGAGGAGAAAAGCCGTCGGACACGCCAGATAACTTTTCGCCGGAGCTCCGTCCTCTGGCCACCATAGGCCGTGATTTTTCGCTCATCTTGTAGCCCTCGTCAAGGTGAGTATTCCCTCAAAAGGAATCGGTCTATTTCGATCTCGTTGTGGTGTTTTGTATAATTGGAAGTTTTAGGGATTTTAGGATGTTTTAGTTCGATTGCCCTAGTTAGCCTCGGAATTGGACTAAGTGCTAGTTGTGAAAGTTGTTGGGTATGATGAGAGGATTGTTCTGTCAAAATTTGAGAGGCATTGGAGGTCGCCGGAAAATGGCTGCCGGCCGCCGGTGCCGGCGGAGCGGCCGCCGGTGCCGCCGCCGGAAAAATATTTTATGTAGAGATTTTGATGAGGAGTTTAATGGAATAAGTTTTAGAATTTTTGGAGGAGTTTTGGATAGATTTAAGAATTTTTGAAGTTAAGTATTTTTGGCGGATTATTAATTAATAAATTCGGCCATTGGAATTTATTTGGTGAAAAGTGTTTTTGAGGATGTCGGTAAAAATTTGTGGAGTTTTGAGGTTGGCTGTGGATTTAAGATTTTGGAGTATTAGGCTTGGTTAAGCGCGTAGCATATTAAATTATGCGTGTTTTGCCTTTAAACGTTTGGTGTTTCATATAAGGTTTTAATATTATTTTTGTCCAGGCCGTGAGGAGGATTATTCAGCAGAAACTTCGGGTTGTCGACAGGCTTAGCCGAGCACTGTGAGTGGATCTTTGATTTTAATATCATGCATGCGCTAAAGTTATTAATTGTAAAGGCTTTTGGAGATATAATATTTTGTTGGATTATCGAGTTCCACTTATTTTTCCGGAACTCTCTTGCTAATTTTAGTTGACACGTGGGACGTGTCAAGTGTTTTATATTATTTCCATGTACAGTTGGGAACTGTACTGTGCGCTATGAGTTTATTATAATTTATTTGGGGAAGTGTGGATCTTTGTATTTTAATATTGTACTTCACCATAAAGGGTTGATATATAGATTATTGCTAGCTAACATTATTTAGCGGTCCTCATCATATGTGAGTAGAGCGTTTAGAGTGGGAAGTTATTATAATCCCACCAGCGGTCCTTATCATATGAGAGTTGAGCGCTTGGCGTGGGACGCCATTATATTTATTTAGCGGTCCTCATCATATGTGAGTAGAGCGTTTAGAGTGGGAAGTTATTATAATCCCACCAGCGGTCCTTATCATATGAGAGTTGAGCGCTTGGCGTGGGACGCCATTATATTTATTTAGCGGTCCTCATCATATGTGAGTAGAGCGTTTAGAGTGGGAAGTTATTATAATCCCACCAGCGGTCCTTATCATATGAGAGTTGAGTGCTTGGCGTGGGACGCCATTATACTTATTTAGCGGTCCTCATCATATGAGAGTTGAGCGCTTGGCGTGGGACGCCATTATATCTATTAAGCGGTCCTCATCATATGTGAGTTGAGCGCTTGGCGTGGGACGCCATTATAGCCTGGGAGACAACCGATCGGTATATGTATATATTATTAGCAGCTAGCTATTATTTAGCGGTCCTCATCATATGAGAGTTGAGCGCTTGGCGTGGGACACCATTATATCTATTAAGCGGTCCTCATCATATGTGAGTTGAGCGCTTGGCGTGGGACGCTATTATAGTCTGAGAGGCTTATAGTTTTGGTGAAATATTTTCCCTATTTATTGTGATTTATTGAGAACCAATGGGATTGGTCGTTATTTTGGTTTATAAGTAATTGCGGGAAGAGTTTCAATAATGGCGTGCATAAATATTTTTTTCTAATTGAAATTATGGGAGAGCATCGATTTGATTTAATTTGCTCCATATTTCTTTTGTCATTTATTTTGTCCACTCACTCTAACGTTTTAAATGCTTCTCCCCTGGGCCCTTCGTATTTAAAATGCCCAGTCTGCAGAGTTCGGTTCGGCGAGGATAGGAGGCGTGTCATAGATTTCCACCTCATCCAGTTTTCCCATATAGGTTACTAGTTAACCTACTGTGTTGTTTATCCCATTTTTCTTAGTAGATGCTCTGATATTTATGTGAATGTCTAAGTGTATTATGAGATGTTGAAAATAATTCATTTGTTTAAGTTTGCTAGAGAGAGTATTTGTGGATGTGGTTTGGGGGTTTAGCGAGTTGGGTTTGGTGACCTTTCTTTCCGGTAGGGTTACCCATTTTCAAGGGAGGTTCTACAAAGAACTTTGGTAGAATTTTCCTTGTGGTGGGTCCCGCAGGATTCACCTCGAATTTCAGGGTGAAATTCGGGGAGGGTCCTGACAGTTGGTATCAAAGCATTAGGTTATCCGATTCCAGTCTTTCTGTGTTACTACCATATATGCTTAGTAACACTTAGAGTCATGAGGGTGATGGTCCGATCGCGTCAGATCCATTAACTTATGAGTGAATGCTAAGCGTTTATTGAGTATGTAGAATAGTGGTCTGGTTCTTGTTTGTTGTGCTAAATATTTTATTCTCAGGTAATATGCCTCCTCGCCGAGCACCTATGCAGAATCCTCCAAGTGAGGAAGATGAGAACGTACCGAGTGATTGGACTACTGCCATGGAGCAGTTCTTTCAGCGTTTTAGCACCAGTATGGTTCCTGAGATTAATTATGATAGAGCCTACAAGAATGGTGCTAGAACGTTTAGCCATGCTGTTGAGCCTTTTGATGCTTAGAATTGGGTAGAGGCCATCGAGAAACTGTTTATTCAGGTAAGATGCCCTGAGGATTGGAAAGTGAGTTTGGCTACCCAGTTTTTGGAGAAGGAAGCGTGGCATTGGTGGCTTGATTTGAGTAGAGGTATGGGAGAGGCTGCTGATCTTTTGTCTTGGGATTAGTTCACAGCTCTTTTTAGAGAGCGTTATATTAGTCATGCTCATGTTAACCGTATGAGGGAGGAGTTCTTGAGTCTGCAGAAAGGTGATGACATGACAGTGATGGCTTTTGAGTAGCGATTTCGAGAGTTGTCATATTATGTGCCTGACTTGGTGAAGTCAGATCCGGAAAAGATTTATCAGTTCACCAAGGGTCTTGGTTGTATTTATGCAATCAGGATGACAGCGGTGCCTTATCAGTCATTTCATCAGGCGGTAACTTTTACTCTGAATATTGAGGCACAATAGTTGGAAGCTGGTCGTCTTCATGATGCTGGTGGTCGTAGCCAGGGTTTATCGAAGAAATTGGTGTCCACTTCGGGTTCTGGATCATCTTCTGGCAGTGGGCATGGTAGCAGTTCAGGTTCAGGATCTGGTTTTAGAGGGAGATTCAAGAGGCATGGTAGTAGGCCCTTCAAGAATTTCTTTGGGCGTCAGCTTGAGCGATTCAAGAGTGGATCAAGCAGTAGGAGTGGGACTTCTGGTGGACAGTGACCTGTCAAAAGATGACGTTAGTGCAATTTAAAACCCTATAGTTGTAGTACATGTAAGTAGGGTATCGTTCTAGCCGGGGACACTAGGGAAGAATTTATTCTACAAAACAAAGTCATTAGAAATATTCACACAATATAAACATAAAGAATAAAATGGGGGATTGAAATCGGCATAAAATAAAGAAAATAAAACAAAGGCAAATAATTACAATGTTTGGTCACTTCAACGTTGTAAGCACTTCACAAATAAACTCCGATTAGCATGCAAGTATTTTTATGAAAGGTTAAATTATCTTATCTATGTTTTTACAATTGCAAGTTAATTCCAACCCTTAAGACTTCTCATGTGTTTAAGGTTGTCTTTGCGCTCAACCAAAAACTATGTGACTACTTAACTAAATTGTCTTTGCGCTCAATCTAATCAAGCAACACTTACCGTCCACGAGTCGTTGGAGACATGCTCGTTAGCAATGGCGTCACCCATCCTCGAACCCATGCAAATCACTCACCCTAACAACCCTATGCAGCACCTAGAACCGAGTTGTCTTTGCGCTCAACTCGACCTAGAATACCACGGCATATTAAACTCCCCCCTAATAGCTAACTCGTGTACTTTGAATTAACCTAGGGTTCGATTACGTGATCAGGTGAGGATTAATTAACCTAACAATTACTAAACACATAAACACAGATTCTTTACTTCTTTAATAATCCTAACATGCATACTAAACCGTTACACAACATGTACAATCATAATCAAGTCACAAAGAAGATCATACAATCACACATATCATATAAAACCAAAAACCAGAAAATATTTATCCATAAACTCAAAGTTCTTACACAGTAAATACAAACACAAACCATGGATGTCTTCATCCTTACCCTACCAATAAGGTTCGGCAAGGTTGAAAGGAAAATTGGTGGAAGATGGCAGTGGAGGCAGTCGGCAAAGATGGCTGTGCGGCAAGGAATGGTTCGGCTGTGCTTGTGTTTGCTGTGTAAGGGAGGGTTTTTAGGTAGAGTTTAGGCTTGCTAGAACTTAAAAAAATTGAAGGACTCTAAAATATGCATACAACAGACCTATTTATACAGAAAACCTATAAAGAAACCCTAGCTGCATCGGCAAAGGAAAGGCAATCCTATTTTAACTCTGTTTCCTATTTTCTCAATGATTCCTTCTTCAATGCAGCTTGTGTATCCGAATTTGGACTCCATCTTCTGATTCCTTGGACCTTCCTACATGTTTATGGATCCATGTAGGCCTCATGTACGAAATCTTGGGCTTTGATGGCAGCCAAAACCAGTGATAGGTCCGGCAAGGTCAGCTTTCCCGGTTTGACCGGGAAACCTTACACTTAACCAAAATATGGCTGCCTTGATGCTTCTTCGTATTTTCTTCTTTTGTCCAGCTTCCTAACACTTCATTAAGGTCTTGATACATCTCTTTACAAATTTGGGAAGCCTTTTGTTGAAGAATCATCTCCCAAAACTCGTTAGACAACTTAGGCAGTTTCTGCCCAGTTTTGCAGCCTGACCTCTGTCCACTGTTTTGCTCATAACTCCTTCGTATCAACTCCGATTGCTATGATCCAAATGGAGTTAAAAAGTAGACACACACAGCTTTGATTCCATATGTGGCACGCCTTCTAACTCCTCCTACATCTCGAGATATGATTTTCCGAAGTAGATGTACGTTTTCTGGCAGATTCTGTCCGAGACCAAAAAAATGTCTAGAAGTGTTCCTTCCTTTTCCGTGGCCTCACTTGTTGTCATTCATGAGTCCATTCACCATGATTCTTGATACGTAACGTTCATGTACCTGTCTTCTGCACATTTAAACAAGATACATCAAAACTGACAAGGTAACACAATAACGAATCACGGTAAAACGTCCAAGTGATAGTCCAAAAACAGTTTTCATCATTTAAGTGCAATTTTCTGTATAAAAACGGCTAGTAGCCACAACTCTACAGAATAACCCTCTTGACTCTAAAATAAGTAAAAACGACTATACTAAGGCACAAACAAAGTATAAATGGGGGTGAAAATACATTAAGAACATGGCGTAAAACGCACTTATCAAACTACCCCACACTTAAGCTTTGCTAGTCCCTTAGCAAACCGACTCTAACTGAAAGTAAAAACAAAAACAAAAACGAAAATAACAATAACTCTAATACCCTTAAGAAACTTTTGTCTCAGATTCTTAAGTATGCATAATTTCAAGTTTAAATATTCAAGTGAAAAGCACAATTGCAAAAGTTCATAAACTTGTAATATAGCATGAAAAGGTGAGAGATTCGATATTCTTAAGTAAAACATGTTTGAAATTTTGATCCTCCTCACTTAGGTATACTCTCTTATTTTTTTACTCGAAAAAGGGTACTCTCTTAAAAGTATATGCAAGAGAAAAAATGATAAATAACAAGTAACTTGCATATTTCAAGAAATAAAAGCTCTTTTGAGAATAACGTTTTTCATGGAAAAACCTCATTTAATAACTAAGTGCAATAATGGACCAAAACCATATGCTTACTTATATGAAAATCTCCACAAATCAAAGTTAGTCATCTTAAGAATCATGAATTAATCTCAAGGGTTGTAACGGGGCTTGGTTTCATAAGGTAGGAATTTTTTTGGATATAAGTGGTGATAGTAAGATATCAAGACTTAGCAAATTTAAGCTTCACCCTCCTTATGTCTCCACTCCATGAATTGGACAAGGGTCAAATATACAACTTTGGACCCTCAAATAATTTCAACTCCAAATCCACAAAACACCATCTAAATAATGCCTTAGAATTTTTTCTTTGTCTTGTCCGAAATTTCTTTCTTTCCTTTTTTTTTTTCATCTTTTTCCGATTTTCTTTTTTTTTTTCTTTTGTTTCAGAAATTCTTTTCTTTTGAAAATATTTCAGACAAAAACACATTTTTTTTTTCGGCATATTATCTATGGAAAAGAATGGTGTTCACCCCACACTTCAACTCCACCCCACACTTGTTCTTTAACATCACAGCACAGCTTCATCGAAAATTCTTTGCCAAGTCTTGACAACAAGGTGAAAGATAACTATTCTAAGCACAGGAAACTGTTTGAAGGTGATGAAAGAATAGGCTTAATGTAAGCTCAAAGGGGTTTTACTAAGGAGTCCCACGACGGGCACAAAAATGGGCAAAGGCTTATTTTGGCTTTGGTGGTGATCCTAATTGAGATTAATTGCAATCCTATTCAAAATCAGAACAAGTTATGATTATAAAGCTTTGAAAATCACATAAATAAGTTCTAGTAAATTCTAGAGTCCATTAAACAGCTATAGCACATAGTTATTGAATAATGAAAATAATGAGGCTTTATGTGAATTTTCAAAGGATATGGAATTTAATCACTCAAAAAGAAAATATTTTAGGCTCAAAATCTCACAAAGGTTGTTATGGAAACAAAATAACAAAACATGCAAACTTTTCTTTCAAAAATCTCAAGTGTTCATACTTTACAAAATTCATGAAAAGTTGCAATTTCCTTAAGATAAATGTTCAACCATCCATTATGCATTTTAAAAGATAATTTTCATCATAAACATTCTAAGGGTATAAGATTCAAAACAATTAAAAATATTTAAAAATAAATAAAAAAACTCGAAATAAAAACAAAAAAAATGGAATTTTAAAATTTCGGCAAAGAGCTAAAAACACACACAAGCAAAAAATAAAATATACATTTATTATGTAATCTCTACCCCACACTTAGAAAATTACATTGTCCTCAATGTAAGCTCAAAATTATGTATAATTCTCTAAGTAGGGATCGAAAACACATAATAAATATATACATAAAAATATCAACAATAACAGTGAAGGGATTAAGAAATTCAAACTCTCGGTGATGGCTCCTCCACAACTACGGTTGAAATGAGTTGCCTCTCATGCAGCGCTTAATGTTTATAGTCTGTCAGCCTAGACTCTTCTTCCTTCTCCTTGAAAAGTGGCGGCTTGAATGGCACTTGGATGTCTCATGGTGTCGAAGATGTTGAACTTAATGACTTCACCATCAAACTCCATAGTCAAATTACCCCCAGCCACATCGATATTGGTCCTTGCGGTTCTCATGAAGGGTCTTCCTAGCAAAAGCTGTGTCGAATCATCAACTGACTCCTCCATTTCCAATACATAAAAGTCTGCAGGGAATATCAGGTGATTAACCTGCACAAGAACATCCTCCACATACCCCTTAGGGTATTTGCTTGATCGATCCACCAATTGGATCACTACGTCATCATGTTGAAGTGGACCAAGACCTAGAGACAAGTAAACAGAGTAGGGCATGACATTAATGGAAGCCCCTAGATCAAGCATCACTTTCTCAAACCTTGTAGTGCCGATGACAACTAGAATTGAAAAGCTTCCTGGATCCTTAAGCTTTGGCGGCATCTTGCGTTGTAGCACGGCGGACACGGTCTCGCTCATGCTCATAACCTTTCTCTCCCTTGTGTGTCTTCTTGTGGTGCAAAGCTCCTTCAAAAACTTTGCATACTTCGGTACTCTTTTAATACACTCCAACAAGGGGATGTTGACATTCACCTTTTGAAAAACATCCAACACTTCTTCGTCGGACTTGGCTCGCTTGCTCTTGGTGAAACGTGAGGGGAAGGGTATACAACAAGTGCTCGGCATGGCTGCATCTTTGGCAGCCGAATGTCTTCCTTCCATGGCAGCAGGGTCTTTCTCAAGAGCCCTTTTCTTCATAGCTTCCAAGTCTCCCTTGCTTGGCTTAGCTTGCTTGTGTTGCTCGGTACCTTGATCTCGATGTTGTGTAGGCTCGGCAGTCCCTTGCTCGGCTGTTCCTTGCTCGGCATTCCTCCCACTTGGCTCGACATTCCCACCTTGCATGGCAACATGTTCATGCTCGACAGCCCCTTGGTTGGCATTCCCTTGCGCGGCAGCTCCTCCACACACGGTATCATCATCATCACCCCAATCTAATGCTCCAAGTCCGGTGGTGGTTGTAGGCTTCGGAGTTGGTGATTCTAACTTCTTACCGCTCCTTGTGACAATGGCTTTAATGTCCTCATTCTTAGGGTTCTTGATTACCCCTCCTGGAAACCTCCCTTGTTCACTAAACTTCCCCATGAAATCCAACACTTGGCCCATCTGATTCTTCAACTCCGCAATGTCTTTGGTGTTGGACTGTGTTGTGGCTAAGAAAGACTGTGTCGAAGTGGCGATATTCTTGAAGATCTCATCATAATTGCTGCCACCACTCGGCTGTCCTCCTTGGTAACCATGGAGTTGGTACGGCCTAGGCATGTAGTATCCTTGAGGCCGTGCCACATTTAGACTCGGTTGTGCCCCTTGTGCAACAGGTTGAGGGTTCAGGACATTGGTGTTGTTGTTCCAACGAAAGTTTGGATCGTTGGCCCTTGGATTGAAGTTCTGGAAGCGTTGTTGACCCCCTTGTCCATGGTTGTTACCGAATTAGCCTTGGTAGCCAATGGCATTGACGTCTTCAACAGGTGGAATCACCTGGTTGCACTGATCGGACGCGTGTCCCTCTAAGCTGCACACCCCACAGACTGACATACTCTTCTCCTTGGCAAGGCTTGAAACTACCATTGTCAACTTACTCAACTCTTGCTTTAGCTCATGTATGGCACCAGGTTCGCCATACTCACTAACCTCGTTGACTCTCCTTGTCGAAAATGAGCCAAATTGCTGATTGTTGGTGGCTCTCATCTCCAACAGGTTGGTTGCTTCTTCCCTACTCTTCTCCATTAAAGATCCTCCAGCAGCTGAGTCCAAAAACTGACGTTCCATAGGGCGAAGGCCCTCATAGAAGTATTGAAGTAGCATACCTGCGCGAATGCCATGGTTGGGGCATGACGCAACAAGTGCCTTGAACCTTTCATAGTAGACATCAAATGGCTCATCCACATCCTGTCTGATTGACGTGATCTCCTTTCTTATATGAGTGACTCTTGATGAAGGAAAGTACTTCAAGAGAAACTCTTCTCTCATTGTCGCCCATGATGTGATGCGGACTGCTGGCACGGCAAAGAACCATGTATTGGCTTTGTCCTCAAGAGAAAACGGGAACGCCTTCATTTTGACAAGCTGAATGTCGGCGCCCCGAGGTAGCATGGTGTCACAGCTAAACTCAAATTGCTGCAAATGCCGATTGGGATCTTCTCCATTCAACCCATAAAATTTCGGCAGGTGGTGGAAGAAACCACCACGTAGCTCAAAGTCAGCTGACTTCCCTGCAGCTGCAACGGGGTATGTGATGTTCACTGGTTGAACCTCTGCTCCATCAATCTGTCCATTTTCGGCTCTTAGAGAAGTCATAATCGGTTCCTTGGGTGAAAGTGGCTCGGTTGGAGTATGTGTGGGTGAAGACTCTGGTGATGCTTGTGATGCTTGTGATGAAGTTGGGATGTCAATGGCGAGTTCTTCACGGGCACGCACTAAACGGTTGTTTTTGTCACGTATCCAAGTGTCGAATTCACTCATTCACCTGCATAGAATGGCACATATGGCCAAGATCAAGTTAGTAAGTACATAAGTGACATTAAAACAAGTTATATGACAAGCTCGGCATTGGCATGCCAAACTCGGCATTGGTACAATCTCGGCAATGTGGCCACAAAGCAAAGTATGTAACTTGGCAATCATTAAACAAGTTAAAAGTTGTCACTTAAGAACATATGTCGGCAACCTTAATAAAAGTTGCTAGTTTATTGTGTTAACTCTTAACTTTATGGTACGTGGAGCAGTGAAGACCAGTGTGCGATGTCCTTGTACAGGCCAGCCCGGTGTTTTGCTTGATCCGATATACCATTATAAGTTAAGAGGGTAAATTTTCGAACCATAATGTATGATGATTATATATCAAGTTATTTTACAACGTCTAAAGTAAGGTTTATGCTACGGCCCGAGTATTTGGCTAGGTCGAGCGGATTCCGTGGTTTCAGAAGACGAATGTCACGGAGGGCGAACCCCCTACAGGAATCAGGCAGGACTCATTTGTGGTCACGGAGGGCGAACCCCCTATCGTCCCCTTCACAGAGAAGAGATGACAGCCAATGACCTTGAGATCCAGTTAGACAAACCTGTGTTCCTTATCAATGACACACGACCCTTACTCAGCTTGGAACAAACTCGGATCCCTAGACCAGGCGCTTGTGTTAATCAAAGCCGCCCTCAACCTCATAAAAACGGATCCGACAAGCGTCGCTCGTATGAGGGGTTTAGGCTAAGATTAACACAAGTGACCCCACCTAACACGTTTTACTTTAGAAATTATAAAACAACTTTAATATATAAAAATCATACAATCGGTTTTTTAGCCTAGTCCATTACTAGGTTCGGCACTTATACAAAAGAGAAAATCTTCGGCCATTGACATGCATTCAAGTAAAGAATTTAGATATGCCAACTCGTTTTTGAACGTCTAAAGTGAAGTTATGCTACGACCCGAGCTTTTGGCTAAGTCGAGCGGATTCCATATGGAACAAACTCGGATCCTTAGACCAGTCACCCTATGTTAATCAAAACTGCCCTCAACCTCATAAAAACGGATCCGACAAGCGTCGCTCGTATGAGGGGTTTAGGTTATGATTAAAATAGGTGGCTCCACCTGACATGGATCACTTTAGAAATTCCAAAACAAAAAGCCATATAAAAATTCTAAACTTTACTAACAATGTCGACCTACATATACAAAATTTTACAAAAACAATTTTCAAATAACACATAGGCACATATATATACATTCGGCAATGTAAGACATTAAGGTTCGGCAATGCCATGCTTGGCAATGCCAAGCTCGGCAACACATCCTACAAAACAGAAAAAATGTTAGTTAAATAGACATCAATACATGAATAAATTCTTTCTAGCATCCCCGGCAACGGCGCCAAAAATTGACCTGTCAAAAGATGACGTTAGTGCAATTTAAAACCCTATAGTTGTAGTACATGTAAGTAGGGTATCGTTCTAGCCGGGGACACTAGGGAAGAATTTATTCTACAAAACAAAGTCATTAGAAATATTCACACAATATAAACATAAAGAATAAAATGGGGGATTGAAATCGGCATAAAATAAAGAAAATAAAACAAAGGCAAATAATTACAATGTTTGGTCACTTCAACGTTGTAAGCACTTCACAAATAAACTCCGATTAGCATGCAAGTATTTTTATGAAAGGTTAAATTATCTTATCTATGTTTTTACAATTGCAAGTTAATTCCAACCCTTAAGACTTCTCATGTGTTTAAGATTGTCTTTGCGCTCAACCAAAAACTATGTGACTACTTAACTAAATTGTCTTTGCGCTCAATCTAATCAAGCAACACTTACCGTCCACGAGTCGTTGGAGACATGCTCGTTAGCAATGGCGTCACCCATCCTCGAACCCATGCAAATCACTCACCCTAACAACCCTATGCAGCACCTAGAACCGAGTTGTCTTTGCGCTCAACTCGACCTAGAATACCACGGCATATTAAACTCCCCCCTAATAGCTAACTCGTGTACTTTGAATTAACCTAGGGTTCGATTACGTGATCAGGTGAGGATTAATTAACCTAACAATTACTAAACACATAAACACAGATTCTTTACTTCTTTAATAATCCTAACATGCATACTAAACCGTTACACAACATGTACAATCATAATCAAGTCACAAAGAAGATCATACAATCAGCCAAAACCAGTGATAGGTCCGGCAAGGTCAGCTTTCCCGGTTTGACCGGGAAACCTTACACTTAACCAAAATATGGCTGCCTTGATGCTTCTTCGTATTTTCTTATTTTTTCCAGCTTCCTAACACTTCATTAAGGTCTTGATACATCTCTTGACAAATTTGGGAAGCCTTTTGTTGAAGAATCATCTCCCAAAACTCGTTAGACAACTTAGGCAGTTTCTGCCCAGTTTTGCAGCCTGACCTCTGTCCACTGTTTTGCTCATAACTCCTTCGTCTCAACTCCGATTGCTACGATCCAAATGGAGTTAAAAAGTAGACACACACAGCTTTGATTCCATATGTGGCACGCCTTCTAACTCCTCCTAGATCTCGAGATATGATTTTCCGAAGTAGATGTACGTTTTCTGGCAGATTCTGTCCGAGACCAAAAACAATGTCTAGAAGTGTTCCTTCCTTTTCCGTGGCCTCACTTGTTGTCATTCATGAGTCCATTCACCATGATTCTTGATACGTAACGTTCATGTACCTGTCTTCTGCACATTTAAACAAGATACATCAAAACTGACAAGGTAACACAATAACGAATCACGGTAAAACGTCCAAGTGATAGTCCAAAAACAGTTTTCATCATTTAAGTGCAATTTTCTGTATAAAAACGGCTAGTAGCCACAACTCTACAAAATAACCCTCTTGACTCTAAAATAAGTAAAAACGACTATACTAAGGCACAAACAAAGTATAAATGGGGGTGAAAATACATTAAGATCATGGCGTAAAACGCACTTATCAGACAGTCTTTTCAGTCTGACTCCGGGAGCTACATATGCTCCTACTCAGGCCATGGGTCAATCTTCAGCTGGTGCTTCTGGTGGTGGTACTCATGCCATGGCTTCAGCTAGAGGCAGCTTTCAGCAGGGCAGAGGACAGAGAGGTCGTCCTACCACTGCTCAGGCGAGGCTTCATGTCATGACTCAGCAGGAGGGACGTACCTCCCCGAATGTCATTATTGGTACGTTGTAAATTTTCGGTCATCCTGCTTACATATTGATAAACCCTGGGCAACGCATTCTTTCATGTCTAGTAGATTTTCCATTCTTGCCGATGTGCCCTCATTGCCACTTCCAAGAGAGTGGCAGGTTTCTTTGCCCTCCGGTAATGTGATGAAGATAGATTGGGTATTTAGAGGTTGTGAACTGTTGGTGGATGGTCTTAGCTTCGAAGTTGATTTAATCCTAATAGATATTGTGGAGTTTGATGTAATCTTGGGGATGGACTTCTTAGAGGCACATAGAGCCATGATTGATTGTTTCCGGAAAGTAGTGGTGTTGCGAAGTCCTGGGAAGCCTGAGGTCACATTTCAGGGTGAGCGAGATGTGATTCCCAGTTGTTTTATTTCAGCGGTCACCGCTACAAAAATTATGGAATAAAGGCTGCCAGACTTATTTGGCTCATGTGGTGGATGCTAGGAAGGGAGATGTGAGGATAGAAGACATCCCTGTAGTTAATGAGTTTCCATATGTTTTTCCAGATGAGTTGCCTGGGTTGCCTCTTGTAAGGGAGATAGATTTTTGCAATCTAGTTGCTTCCGGGAACAGTGCCTATTTCTCAAGCGCCTTATAGAATGGCACCTGCAAAATTAAAAGAGTTAAAAACTCAACTGCAGGAGTTGGTGGATAAAGGTTTTAATCGGCCTAGTATGTCTCCATGGGGTGCTCCAGTGTTGTTTGTCAAGAAGAAGGATGGCACCATGAGACTTTGTGTGGACTATAGGAAGTTGAATCAGGTCACGGTGAAGAACAAATATCCCTTGCCCCGTATTGATGATTTATACGATCAGTTAAGGGGTGCCTCAGTCTTTTCAAAGATTGATTTGAGATCGGGATATCATCAGTTGCATATTCGGGAAGGTGATATAGCTAAGACTGCATTTCGATCACGATATGGTCATTATGAGTTCGTTGTGATGCCGTTTGGACTTACTATTGCACCCGCTGCTTTTATGGATCTTATGAATAGGGTGTTTCGTCCATACTTGGATCATTTCGTGATTGTATTCATAGATGACATCTTGGTGTATTCGAGGAATTTGAAGCAGCATGCTAAGCATCTAAAAAATGGTATTGCAGACTTTGAGGGAAGCTCAGTTGTATGCGAAGCTTAGTAAATGTGAATTCTGGTTGGAAAGTGGGATTCTTGGCCCACGTAGTTTCGGCAGAAGGTGTCAGTGTGGATCCCCAAAAGATAGAAGCGGTGACGAATTTGAAGAGGCCTTCTAGTGTGACTGAGATTCGTAGTTTCCTGAGATTAGCAGGCTATTATCGTCGTTTTGTCCAGGATTTTTCTAGGATTGCCGATCCACTTACAAGACTGACCAGGAAAAGAGTGAAGTTCGAGTGGTCTGAGAAGTGGGAGCAGAGCTTTCAAGAGCTCAATGATCGTTTAACTAGTGCTCCAGTTCTAGCACTCCCTGATGATAGTAGGGAATATGTGGTTTATTGCGATGCTTCTAGGCAGGGTTTGGGTGGTGTGTTGATGCAACATGAGAGAGTAATTACTTATGCTTCTAGGCAATTGAAGCAGCATGAAGTGAATTACCCCACCCACGACCTTGAGCTTGCTGCAGTGGTTTTTGCATTGAAATTGTGGAGACATTATCTCTATGGAGCTAAGTGCCAGATCTTCTCCGATCATAAGAGCCTCCGGTATGTGTTTACTCAGAGAGAGTTGAATATGAGGTAGAGAAGGAGGATGAAGTTGATTAAGGATTATGATTGCATTATTGAGTATCATCCTGGGAAAGGTAATGTAGTGGCAGATGCTCTTAGTCGCAATCCTTCTTTGTCGCTAGCTTATTTGAGGACAGTTCGGGTCCCTCTTCTTTATGAGTTAAGAGCTTCAGGAGTTGAGTTTTCAGTAGATGAGATTGGGTCGTTGGTAGCCAGTTTTCATGTGCGGCCAGTTTTGATGGTTAAAGTTCGTGAAGCTCAGTATGCTGATCCTTCCATTGTTCGGTTGATTGACGGAACGCTTAATGGAACGACAGTAGATTTTTCTGTTAGGAGAGATGGGACCTTGATGTTCAAAAGCAGGCTTTGTGTCTCAAAAAGAAATGAGGAGCTGAAGGAAGAGATAATGGAGGAAGCTCACAGTTCGGCATATGCCGCTCATCCGGGTAGTACTAAAATGTACAGGACCCTGAAAGATTTTTATTGGTGGCCAAATATGAAGAGGGTGATTGCCGCTTATGTAAGCAAGTGTTTGATTTGCCAGCAAGTGAAGGCTGAGAGGCAGAAACCTTCTAATCTGCTTGAGCCATTGTCTATTCCGATATAGAAGTGGGACCACATCACCATGGATTTTGTTTTTAGTTTACCTCGTACCCGTGAAGGGCATGATGGTATTTGGGTGATTGCGGATCGATTAACGAAGTCTGCACATTTTTTTTTCTTCCAGTGGGGAAGAAGTATTCATTAGATAAATTGGCGGAGCATTTTGTGAATGAAATTGTGAGACTTCATGGGGTGCCTGAGTCTATAGTATCGGATCGGGATCCCAGATATGTTTCAAAATTTTGGGGAGCTTTGCAGGCAGCAGTAGCCTTATCTCTTTGAGTGAAAGGTACGTAAATTTCGGGGAAGAAATTTTTATAAGGAGAGGAGAATTGTCACACCCCAGTCCTTAAGTTATTTTACGGTTATTTATTCCGGTACTATTTTAGTCTTTTGCCGTATTAATTAACCGTTTACTGTTAAGGACTTTAAAGTTGACTTTTTATTCCGTTGGGAATTTGGGAAAACTTTCTTCATGAAAGTTGTAGAGGACGTCGTTATGAGTTCGTAGACATGCTATGCGTTAAAATCGGAGTAATCATGGTAAAGTTATGAATTTATTGGTAAAGTGTGGAGTTAGTAAAAAGGGGTAAATATTTGTAGTGAGTATTTTTGTTTGGGTATAATTGATAAGACGTATTTGCACACGCATCAATTAACCCTGTCAACAAATCAGTTATAGTATAAAGCAAGCAAGGATCGTTCTAAACCGGGGATCCAACTACAGGGTAGATCCATCTAATCTAAAGTAAATGTCAAAATAAGCACATAGGTTTAAAAGTTTTAATGATTTTAGAATAGACAATGAAAATAAATCCTAAATTACTTCTATACATATATACATGTGATCAACCAACAATCATGCAAACTCAACCAAACAACCATGTAAGAATAAAGAAGATAATTCCTAATCTCATTTAAGTCTACACCGTGAGCAAATATACAACCTAAATTTGATATGCACATAAGTTCCTACGGGGTTCCTATGACATGGACCAACTTAGAATTAGACTACGGGTATCATTCAACATCGCGACACAACAAGCTCGGCTACGTGCTCTACTTATAGGTCACACACATAAACTAATCATGCAATTACGTATCACATAAAGAATCGATGTGTTTAAGTACTAGTCCTAAATCAAACATAGGCAGAAAATCGGTGAAAAACAAAGACAATGCAACTAATCAACTACGTGTATCAAAGTCGAACTTTGGATGATTAACACATGCAATATCAACTACTTGTATCAACTACACATGATAATATAAGAATGCACCGAAAATCTTAAAGTATGTAAACATAATACTCACGGCATAAAACCTAAAATCATAGATTAAAAACTGAAAACTTAAATTCAAAACATAGTTCAAAAGTTGTTCTATCTCATAGACAAGAATCGAAACATACTTAAGCAATAACCTAAAACAACATTAAACAAGAACAAACACATACTAATCCGAAAGTAGAAGATGAATACACTCTCAGAATATCCCTACGTGTTCTATTCTTTGAGTGCGCGGAGTCCTAGGCTACGTGCTTTCGACGAGTGCTGAAGGTGGGATCGGATTGTAGTGTTTGGAGGTTGATGGAGTTTCGGCAAAGGCTTTGGTGTTATTTGCACAGGTTGATGATGATCTTCTGTCCTTGGAGTCGTGCTTTATATAGAGGAAAAACCCTAGAGAAGTCGGCCATAAAGCCTAAACCAAGTTGGTTTAGGATTCCTAGTTCCTCTCACTTTCGGTAGAATGACCTCCGTCTGATGATTTCGTCATAACTTCCTCTAGAAAATAGATATTGAGGTGATTCCAATTGATTTGGAAACTAGACTCCCGTAGATTTCTATCCATATCTGGCACGTTTTCTGATTCATTGTGAGCTGTCCTGGAGAGTCCGTTGAAGTTGACAGATGTGCACAGGAATTCTCCTGATTTCATCCGGATTTGCAAGGCTTGGATATTCTCGAATTTTGATCTTCTTCTCCATATTGGACTTGGTTTGGACCTCTCCTTCATGGACTAGGCTTCAAGGAAAGATGGAATCTTGATCAAGACAGGAATCCTGAATAAACAAGGGTTTCCAACACTTAGCACAATTTCAACACCAAATTATTCAAATCCGAAAATCCTATGTATTCTAATACTAAAAACTACATATTTCTATATTAAGCAATTATTCTACACTAAACACAAATATAAAGCTAAAACAACTAAATATGAGTTAACAAAGGATAAATAAAGGGTATAAACATATTAAGAACGTCACACTTTGTGCTCCTATCAACAACCCCACACTTAACCTTTGCTAGTCCCTTAGCAAACCACTAAAACAAAAACACAACTAAAATCGAAAATACGACAATGACTCAATCTAATGCCTTCAACGAAAATTGTCTTAGAGATCTTCAACATCATAGCATCAAGAATAGCACAAGAATCGAAATTGAAAGATGAATTCAATGGTTAATAAACATGAGATTTCGATGTAACAAGGAAGACATGGCAGAAACAAAGGTGAAATTAAGCTCGACATGTTCCAAACAAGTTCAAATTCAACTCACAAAGGATATGCACTCCGAATTTTTTCTCTCAAGAACATGGCATATGCTTAAAAGCTTTTCACACACAAGAGTTATAAAGACAGTGATTTCGAAAACCTCATGAAAGATACCAATCATATGCACAAATGAACCACAACCATATGCTTACTCAAGAAACAGACTCCACAGATCAAAGTTTACTTATCTTAAGAATCATGCGGATCTTTTTGAAAATAGGTTGGCTAGGCTCGGCATGGAAAATTTCAAAGTATAGGAATCACAAAGGTCATCCTCAAGACTTAGCAGAGCAAGAACATCCACCTTATGTCACCAAATACCATCAAGGGCCAAATAACATCATGTTGGACCCATCCTTCACTTTAAACATTGTGAAAACGAACAAAGGCTAAAGTATAACATATTGAGCCTTCAACAAACAAATCACAACTCCAAATTCACAAAAATTCTTATCTAGGCCGAGATACCTTCAACAATTTGAAACTCTTTTTCTTTTTTTTTTCTTTTTTTTTCTCTTCTTTCTTTTTCTCTCGGTTCATACTCTTTTTTTTTTTTTTTTCGAGAGCAAATTTTTTTTTCTTCTCATGTGTATCTCGGCAACAAACTCCCTAGAACAACCCCACACTTGTATTGAATCATCACCTCAAATCACCACAAAAAGATAGCTCTGCCAAGCTCGAGACAAGGTAGAGGAATTCTATACTAGGCAAGGGATAATTTAGGTGAACAAGAAAGGCATAACGTAGGCTCTAGGGGGTTCAGACTAAGGGGTCCCAAACAGGGCTCAAAATAGGGATATATGGCTATTTAGATAAAGTTGTGGTAGTCCTAAGAAAGATCCACAATCCTTTTCAAAATCAAAGCAAGTTATGATAAAAGTTTTGAAAGTTTCACAAGTAAGTTCTAGCACTCTCTAGTTCATTAAATCTATGGCATATAAATCGATCAAGTAATGTATAATGAGGTCATATATATCAAATGATAGATAGAGTAAACTCTCCAAAGAATAGGCACATATATAAGGCTCGAAAATCTCACAAAGGTAACATGAAATCAAACAAGTAAGGAACATGCTCATTCTGTACCTAAGTTTCAATGGTCCTCATCTACTACAAGTTCGTACAATTTCAAAATATCTATTAACCATCAAATAACATATAAGCTCAAATATTCGAAATTATGCTCATCTCAATAACTAATCAATCAAAGATCATATGTTCATCCTAGACACGTTAGAAGGCACCTAAGACTCAACAAAATAAAACACAAAATAAAGAAACAAAAATTCAAAATTATTCCTAAAAATTAAAAACAACTCAAATCATATCAAAGCATAGCAAATCAACGAGTAATGACATCCCACCCCACACTTAAAATCAACATTGTCCTCAATGTAAGAAAACTAAGAGCAATCCGAAAAGAAAATATGAGGGATAAAGAAATATGCAAACTCTCGTTGATGGCTCCTTCTATGGGTTGCCTCCCATGCAGCGCTTAAGTGTTTAAAGTCCTTTAGCCTAGACTATCATCTCCTCTTGCTCATGTCGTAGCATCTAGGAGAGAAACTTTCTCCACCGTGTGGTTCACCATGGTCTCCAAGTAAGGCTTTAATCGATGACCATTAACCTGAAATTCAGCTCCTTTGACCAAGCTCCTAATCATGACTGCACCAGAAGGAAAGATATTAGTGATAACAAAAGGTCATATCCACCTAGAACGTAGCTTGCCTGGAAACAACCTAAGTCTAGAATTAAATAAGAGAACTTTCTGGCCAATAACGAAATCTTTCTTTCGAATCATCCTATCGTGGAACGCCTTGGTTTTCTCTTTATAGATTACGGCAGACTCATAAGCCTCATTCCTGATTTCTTCAAGTTCACACAACTGCAACTTCCTGTGTAATCCGGCCTCATCAATATCCATATTAAAAGTCTGAACCGCCCACCAAGCTTGGTGTTCCAACTCCACAGGCAAGTGACATGCTTTGCCGTACACCATACGAAACGGTGACATCCCCAAGGGATTTTTGAATGCAGTTCGATATGCCCATAGTGCATCATCAAGTGGTTGGTTCCAATCCTTGCGTGACGGCTTTACACTCTTCTCCAATATCCGCTTGATCTCTCGGTTATTAAGCTCCACTTGTCCACTTGTCTGGGGGTGATAAGGTGTAGCAACCTTATGCTTGATTCCATACTTCTTCATTAGAGCTTCAATTGTTCGATTGCAAAAATGGGAACCTCCATCACTTATTACAAATTTCGGCATTCCAAACCTGGAGAAAATATTAGAGCGTAGGAAATCTGCAACAACTCGAGAATTATTAGTCCGGGTGGCTTTTGCTTCCACCCATTTAGAAACATAATCCACACATACGAGAATGTACAAATATCCCTGAGAATTCGGAAAAGGCCCCATGAAATCAATTCCCCAACAATCAAATATTTCAACATGTATAATAGGCTGCATAGGCATCTCATCCCTAGGTCCTAAATTCCCTGTCCTTTGACATCTATCACATGAAGCACAATACATATAGGCATCTCGAAAATAGTAGGCCAAAAGAAGCCACATTCTAAAACTTTCAAAGCAGTCCTACGAGAACCAAAGTGACCTCCACAAATTTGATCATGGCAAAAACTAAGAATAAACCTATGCTCATTCTCCGGGACACACCTCCTAATAACTTGATCAACACAATGCTTCCATAAATAAGGTTCATCCCACACATAATGTTTAGCTAAAGCCTTAAGTCTATTTCTAGCATGGTAGGACATAGAATTCGGAAATTGCTTTGTAACAAGGTAATTCACAATATCGGCATACCAAGGCTCACTTACCTCACTTACCTTGCTTACCTTGAAGAGTTGCTCGTCCGGAAAGCATTCTTGGATGGCCACGGGATCCGAGTCACGCACCAACCGGCTAAGGTGGTCGGCAACAACATTGTCCGACCCCTTCTTGTCTTTGATTTCCAAATCGAACTCTTGGAGAAGCAATATCCATCTTATCAATCTCGGGCTTGGCATCCTTCTTTGTCAACAAATACTTCAAAGCCGCATGGTCAGTATAAACAATAACTTTAGATTGAAGTAAGTAAGAACGAAACTTATCCAAAGCAAAGATTACGGCAAGAAGTTCTTTCTCGGTGGTGGTGTAGTTTTGTTGCGCATCATTGAGCGTCCGAGAGGCATAATAGATGGCATACGGCTGCTTGTCTCTTCTCTGTCCGAGCACAGCCCCCACGGCAAAGTCTGAGGCGTCACACATTAACTCGAAGGGTAAAGACCAATCCGGTGGTGCCATGATCGGTGCCGATGTCAACATGGTCTTCAACCGCTCAAAAGCTTCCTTGCACTCGGCATCAAAGTGGAAGGGCACATCCTTTTGCAACAAAGAACTCAAGGGTCGAGCTATCTTGGAGAAATCTTTGATAAATCGACGATAAAAACCTGCATGTCCAAGAAAGCTTCGAACATCCCTCACACTTGTGGGGATGGGTAAGTGAAGCACAAGATCTATCTTAGATTTATCAACTTCAATACCCCTAGAACTAACAATGTGACCGAGCACTATACCCTGATTAACCATGAAATGACATTTTTCCCAATTTAGCACAAGATTAGTTTCCTCACATCTCTTAAGCACAAATTCTACATTTTCTAAACATGCATCGAAATCTTCACCATAAACAGAAAAATCATCCATAAAGACTTCAATCTTAGAACCTATGAACTCAGAAAATATATGGTACATGCATCTTTGAAACGTACCTGGAGCATTGCACAAGCCAAAAGGCATGCGGCGGTAGGCAAAAGTGCCAAAGGGACATGTGATCCTCTTCCGCAACACTTATTTGATTGTAACCACTATAACCGTCAAGAAAACAATAGAAGGAATGACCGGCTAACCTCTCAAGCATTTGATCAATGAATGGTAATGGCATGTGATCCTTCCTTGTTGTGGCATTGAGCCTCCTATAATCGATACACACTCGGTGGCCGGTTACGGTCCTTTGCGGCACAAGCTCGTTTTCATCATTCTTCACCACCGTGATTCCGCTCTTCTTTGGCACAACTTGAACCGGTGAAATCCACCTTGAATCCGAAATTGGGTAGATGACTCCACAATCGAGCAACTTTGTCACCTCATCCTTCACAACTTGCATCATAGGTGGATGAAGACGTCGTTGACCCTCCTTGGTCGGTTTTGCTCCATCTTCAAGAAAAATTCGGTGAACACACATTGTAGGGCTAATTCCCTTGATGTCGGCTAAGGTCCAACCTATGGCCGTCTTGTGTCTCTTCAAAACTTCGATCAATCTCTCCTCTTGCTCCTTCTCTAATGATTATGATATGATAACCGGCAATGTTTCATGCTCTCCCAAGTACACATACTTCAAATGTTCCGGAAGAACCTTGAGATCTAATTTTGGGGCTTGGACAATGGAAGGAAGAAACTTGTTAGATGGAAAGAGAATTGGACTAGGGGAGGAGTAGCATACTTCGGCAGCCACCTCAAGAGACTGCACGGTTTCAAGCAAGGATAAAGGCACGACATCTTGAGACAATGTGATTTTGTTCCCCATGGCATCAAATCCGATTCCTCTTTCCAAGGTGATTGCCAAGGTGTCTTGAGCTATTGTCTCCACATATTCATCTGCAAGAGTATCCACAACATCAATAGAAAAGGAATCTCGAAAAAGTTCAGGAAGTGGATACCTCATTGCATCAAAAATATTGTAACTAATGATGTCTCCATCTATTTCGAAAGTTAGTTCCCCTGAATAGACATCAATTTTGGTCCTTGCGGTTCTCATGAATGGCCTTCCCAACAGAATGGGAATTTCATTGTCATCTGCATCCGCCGGTTCCATGTCAATGACATAGAAATCTGCAGGAAATGTTAAACTTGCAACCTGCACTAAAACATCCTCAACATATCCCAAAGGGATCTTGTTGGAGCGGTCAGCCAATCTAATGATAATGTTATCCTTTTTTAATTCACCTAGACCTAAGTCCACATAAAGATAAGAAGGCAAAACATTTATCGAAGCACCTAAATCTAACATGATTTTATCGAAACTATGAGTACCAATGGTGCATGGAATCGAAAAACTCCCTGGATCCTTGAGCTTAGGTGGTAGTTTCCTTTGAAAAACCGCAGAGATGGTTTCATTCATTACCGCTACATCCTTCTCTCGTGGTAGCCTCTTGTTGGTGCACAACTCTTTCAAGAATTTCGCGTACTTTGGATTTTGTTGAATGCACTCAAGCAATGGCATGTTTACTTCCACCTTCTTGAATAACTCAATCATTGCATGATCAGCTTCATCATGCTTTCATTTAGCAAACCTGTTGGGGAAAGGGGCACGAGTATGGACATTAGTAGAAACTAAACCATTAGAGCTAGAAGACTTACCTTTCTCAAGCACGGCTTGAGTGGATTTCGGATCAGCAGGGACTGCAAGAGGCACGGCCTCTTGCACCTTCTTCTTCTCGGCTGGGAATACTGCTTCTCTCTCGGACTGAGGCATGGCCTCCTTGTCCGGCTGCTTCTCGGCATAAACCTCCTCAATATCTTCATCATTTTGCAACAATATGCTCTCGGCCTCACCTTCCTTAGAAGGCTCCGACTTCTTCAACATAGGTTCTTGAAAAACTCGACCACTCCTAGTTGCAACGATCTTGAATTGTCCGGCATTCGGGTTTGGCAAAGTTTGGCCCGGCAACTTACCACTTTCATGGATTTTACCCATGAAATCGATAACTTGCCCCATCTGCTTCTTGAGCTCCGCGATCTCTTTAGAATTAGCCTGTTGACCTGTCACTAAAGCTTGAGTTGCAGATGTTAAGTTATGTTGCCCTTGAGCAAGGGACTTCAAGATTTCATCATAATTAGGAGTAGAAGAACTAGCATTATTATTTGAACCTTGAACATTGGCATTAGTAGGCACGAAATTAGAAGAGTTAGGGAGAAAACCTTGAGGTACCTGAGGCCTCACAAACAAACCTGAAGGACGAGGTCCTTGACCTTGAGTATTGGCCGGTGGAGCATTGTTGTTACTCCACCAAAAATTCGGATGATCTCTAATTCCAGGATTGTAGGTGTTCGAATATGGATCATAACGTTGCCTCTGTTGTCCCATAAAGTTCAACTCCTCCTCACTCATAGCACCATTGGGACATGAATCCGTAGAGTGATCCGAAAGTGAGCAAATTCCACAAGCTTGGTTGCCAAGGTTCGAACCATTGAAAGCCTTGACCAAGACGTCAAGCTTCCTATCCAACGTGATCATTTGTTTTCGAGCTTCCATGTCATAGACACCACCACGTCCCCCTGCCGACTTCCTTGAGGTCTTGGTGCTGAATTGACGATTGTTATCCGCCAAGTCCTCAATCAAGTTATATGCTTACCGTCCGGTCTTATTCATAAACGTGCATCCACATGCAGAGTCCACCATACCCTTGTTGGTGTTGTCAAGTCCCTCATAAAAAGCTTGAACTAACTCGTCTAAAGAAATTCCATGATGAGGGCACTTTCTCTGAAGTTCCTGAAACTCTTCCCATGCCTCATAGAGAGTGTCACCATCCTTTTGAGTGAAGTTCTGAATCTCCCTCCTTAGCTTCTTCGTGAGTTGCGCAGGGAAGAACTGTTTTAAGAACTTCGAGGTCATCTCATTCCAATTGGTGATAATTCCTGCAGGTAAAGAATACAACCAACGTTTAGCATCATCTTTAAGAGTAAAAGGAAATAAAAGCAATTTTAGGCCTTCTGGAGTAAGATGATTGATTGATTGCAATCTGCAGATATCGAGAAACTCTCTAAGGTGAACATTAGGGTCCTCCATTGGAGAACCCGAGTACTTAGGCAATTGCCCAAGTAACTGGACCGGTATGGAGAAGTTTGCTTCATTAGGCACGGTGAAAGCAATGCATGAAGGTGATTCCGGGGCTGTGGGAATAAAAGCATATTTGAGTGGTGAGTCGTTCATGTTGATGGCGGACTTGTCCTCCTCAAAATCAGATTCGGATGAAGATGAAGACTCGGAATGGATCCGAAATGGAGAAGGAGGATCGAGTTCTTCAAATTCCAAAGGTCCAACCGTGCTACTTGATACTTCTTTTTGCTTCTTTCGTTGTTGTTTCCAAGCACGGTCAATCTCCGGATTCAGTGGAACAAGAGCTCCTTGTGAAGATGAACGAGTGAGTCGAGGCTGCATGCACGTCTAGCACCTGAAAAACCAATCGGCCAAGATCAAGTTAGAATGCATGAGAATAAAACTAAATCAAAAGCAATAAACTAGATTAAGCTAAGAAAAACAAAACAAAGGAAAACAAAAGAAATTCAAAAATCAAGAGATAAATTGCAAAACAAATGAAATACAAAATCATACATGGCACCAATCTTTAAGATTACAAAGTCATACAAGCTTATTTTCGAGTTGCTACTAAAACACTTAAACAAATAATGATTCTAGATGGTAAGACATGGTGGACGTGCGGCCTGGATATTGATGTTTCGATCACAAGCTTGAAGCGTTGTTTCTAAAGGTCAATAGCTCAATCCAGAGATAATGAACATGGTAGGACTCGTTTAGTGAGCAATGAAAACTCCATCACCGAGATGTATGTTTTCAAGGCTCTTGAGATCCAATTTTGGTCCCATGCACCAGAGTAATAGAAGGAGCGTACCAATGTACTCAGCTAGCAACAAACTTATGAACCAAACATGACTCCAAGTGTTAATAAAAGCCGCCCACAACCTCATGCAAACCCGAGGGTAAACAAGAAGGGTTAAGGCTAGAATTAACAAAAGGGATCCTACCTATTCTTGTGCAGTACAACCTACAACATTATTCATACAAGTATTAAAGTAGAAAGACAAAAATAAAACACAATTACATCATATACAAATTTATGGTTTTAACTTTACAAATATAAACATATAGACATATATACAATGCAAATTCTGACAATTAAAAAGATCGAGGATCCCGAAGGATCCCCGGCAACGGCGCCATTTGATAAGACGTATTTGCACACGCATCAATTAACCCTGTCAACAAATCAGTTATAGTATAAAGCAAGCAGGGATCGTTCTAAACCGGGGATCCAACTACAGGGTAGATCCATCTAATCTAAAGTAAATGTCAAAATAAGCACATAGGTTTAAAAGTTTTAATGATTTTGGAATAGACAATGAAAATAAATCCTAAATTACTTCTATACATATATACATGTGATCAACCAACAATCATGCAAACTCAACCAAACAACCATGTAAGAATAAAGAAGATAATTCCTAATCTCATTTAAGTCTACACCGTGAGCAAATATACAACCTAAATTTGATATGCACATAAGTTCCTACGGGGTTCCTATGACATGGACCAACTTAGAATTAGACTACGGGTTTCATTCAACATCGCGACACAACAAGCTCGGCTACGTGCTCTACTTATAGGTCACACACATAAACTAATCATGCAATTACGTATCACATAAAAAATCGATGTGTTTAAGTACTAATCCTAAATCAAACATAGGCAGAAAATCGGTGAAAAACAAAGACAATGCAACTAATCAACTACGTGTATCAAAGTCGAACTTTGGATGATTAACACATGCAATATCAACTACTTGTATCAACTACACATGATAATATAAGAATGCACCGAAAATCTTAAAGTATTTAAACATAAAACTCACGGCATAAAACCTAAAATCATAGATTAAAAACTGAAAACTTAAATTCAAAACATAGTTCAAAAGTTGTTCTATCTCATAGACAAGAATCGAAACATACTTAAGAAAAACCTAAAACAACATTAAACAAGAACAAACACATACTAATCCGAAAGTAGAAGATGAATACACTCTCAGAATATCCCTACGTGTTCTATTCTTTGAGTGCGCGGAGTCCTAGGCTACGTGCTTTCGACGAGTGCTGAAGGTGGGATCGGATTGTAGTGTTTGGAGGTTGATGGAGTTTCGGCAAAGGCTTTGGTGTTATTTGCACAGGTTGATGATGATCTTCTATCCTTGGAGTCGTGCTTTATATAGAGGAAAAACCCTAGAGAAGTCGGCCACAAAGCCTAAACCAAGTTGGTTTAGGATTCCTAGTTCCTCTCACTTTCGGCAGAATGACCTCGGTCTGATTATTTCGTCATAACTTCCTATAAAAAATAGATATTGAGGTGATTCCAATTGATTTGGAAACTAGACTCCCGTAGATTTCTATCCATATCTGGCACGTTTTCTGATTCATTGTGAGCTGTCCTGGAGAGTCCGTTGAAGTTGACAGACGTGCACAGGAATTCTCCTGATTTCATCCGGATTTGCAAGGCTTGGATATTCTCGAATTTTGATCTTCTTCTCCATATTGGACTTGGTTTGGACCTCTCCTTCATGGAGTAGGCTTCAAGGAAAGATGGAATCTTGATCAAGACAGGAATCCTGAATAAACAAGGGTTTCCAACACTTAGCACAATTTCAACACCAAATTATTCAAATCCGAAAATCCTATGTATTCTAATACTAAAAACTATATATTTCTATATTAAGCAATTATTCTACACTAAACACAAATATAAAGCTAAAACAACTAAATATGAGTTAACAAAGGGTAAATAAAGGGTATAAACATATTAATAACGTCACACTTTGTGCTCCTATCAATAATTGATGGACCGGGCAGGGAGAGCCCGAGCCCAATTTCTTCTTTTCTTCTCTCTTTTTCCTCTTCTCTTCTGTTATTCTTCCCGAGCTCTCCTCCCGTCAGAAACCCTTGCCGCCAGTTGTTGCCGTCCAGCCAGTCACTGGCCGCCGCTCTAGCCCGGGACAGACCCCCGCCACCTCCTCTCTCTCCCTGGGTCGGTGACCGGCCGTGTAACGCCGTCGGGGAGGAGAAAAGCCGCCGGACACGCCGGATAACTTTTCACCGGAGCTCCGTCCTCCGGCCACCATAGGCCGTGATTTTTGGCTCATCTTGTAGCCCTCGTCAAGGTGAGTATTCCCTCAAAAGAAATCGGTCTATTTCGATCTCGTTGTGGTATTTTGTATAATTGGAAGTTTTAGGGATTTTAGGATGTTTTAGTTCGATTGCCCTAGTTAGCCTCGGAATTGGACTAAATGCTAGTTTTGAAAGTTGTTGGGTATGATGAGAGGATTGTTCTGTCAAAATTTGAGAGGCATTGGAGGTCGTTGGAAAATGGCTGCCGGCCGCCGGAAAAATATTTTATGTAGAGATTTTGATGAGGAGTTAATGGAATATGTTTTAGAATTTTTGGAGGAGTTTTGGAAAGATTTAAGAATTGTTGAAGTTAAGTATTTTTGACGGATTATTAATTAATAAATTCGGCCATTGGAATTTATTTGGTGAAAAGTGTTTTTGAGGATGTCGGTAAAAATTTATGGAGTTTTGAGGTTGGCTGTTGATTTAAGATTTTGGAGTATTAGGCTTGGTTAAGCGCGTAGCATATTAAATTATGCGTGTTTTGCCTTTAAACGTTCGGTGTTTCATATAAGGTTTTAATATTATTTTTGTCTAGGCCGTGAGGAGGATTATTCAGCAGAAGCTTCGGGTTGTCGACAGGCTTAGCCGAGCACTGTGAGTGGATCTTTGATTTTAATATCATGCATGCGCTAAAGTTATTAATTCTAAAGGCTTTTGGAGATATAATATTTTGTTGGATTATCGAGTTCCACTTATTTTTCCGGAACTCTCTTGCTAATTTTAGTTGACACGTGGGACGTGTCAAGTGTTTTATATTATTTCCATGTACAGTTGGGAACTGTACTGTGCGCTATGAGTTTATTATAATTTATTTGGGGAAGTGTGGATCTTTGTATTTTAATATTGTACTTCACCATAAAGGGTTGATATATAGATTATTGCTAGCTAACATTATTTAGCGGTCCTCATCATATGTGAGTAGAGTGTTTAGAGTGGGAAGTTATTATAATCCCACCAGCGGTCCTTATCATATGAGAGTTGAGCGCTTGGCGTGGGACGCCATTATATTTATTTAGCGGTCCTCATCATATGTGAGTAGAGCGTTTAGAGTCGGAAGTTATTATAATCCCACAAGCGGTCCTTATCATATGAGAGTTGAGCGCTTGGCGTGGGACACCATTATATTTATTTAGCGGTCCTCATCATATGTGAGTAGAGCGTTTAGAGTGGGAAATTATTATAATCCCACCAGCGGTCCTTATCATATGAGAGTTGAGCGCTTGGCGTGGGACGCCATTATACTTATTTAGCGGTCCTCATCATATGAGAGTTGAGCGCTTGGCGTGGGACGCCATTATATCTATTAAGTGGTCCTCATCATATGTGAGTTGAGCGCTTGGCGTGGGACGCCATTATAGCCTGGGAGACAACCGATCGGTATATGTATATATTATTAGCAGCTAGCTATTATTTAGCGGTCCTCATCATATGAGAGTTGAGCGCTTGGCGTGGGACGCCATTATATCTATTAAGCGGTCCTCATCATATGTGAGTTGAGCGCTTGGCGTGGGACGCTATTATAGCCTGAGAGGCTTATAGTTTTGGTGAAATATTTTCCCCATTTATTGTGATTTATTGAGAACCAATGGGATTGGTCGTTATTTTGGTTTATAAGTAATTGCGGGAAGAGTTTCAATAATGGCGTGCATAAATATTTTTTTCTAATTGAAATTATGGGAGAGCATCGATTTGATTTAATTTGCTCCATATTTCTTTTGTCATTTATTTTGTCCACTCACTCTAACGTTTTAAATGCTTCTCCCCTGGGCCCTTCGTATTTAAAATGCCCAGTCTGCAGAGTTCGGTTCGGCGAGGATAGGAGGCGTGTCATAGATTTTCACCTCATCCAGTTTTCCCATATAGGTTACTAGTTAACCTACTGTGTTGTTTATCTCATTTTTCTTAGTTGATGCTCTGATATTTATGTGAATGTGTAAGTGTATTATGAGATGTTGAAAATGATTCATTTGTTTAAGTTTGCTAGAGAGAGTATTTGTGGATGTGGTTTGGGAGTTTTAGCGAGTCGGGTTTGGTGACCTTTCTTTCCGGTAGGGTTACCCATTTTCAAGGTAGGTTCTACAAAGAACTTTGGTAGAATTTTCCTTGAGGTGGGTCCCGCAGGATTCACCTCGAATTTCACCCTGAAATTCGAGGAGGGTCCTGACAGAAGCTTTCTTGGACATGCAGGTTTTTATCATCGATTTATCAAAGATTTCTCGAAGATAGCTCGGCCCTTGAGTTCTTTGTTGCAAAAAGATGTGCCCTTCCACTTTGATGCCGAGTGCAAGGAAGCTTTTGAGCGGTTGAAGACCATGTTGACATCGGCACTGATCATGGCACCACCGGATTGGTCCTTGCCCTTCGAGTTGATGTGTGACGCCTCAGACTATGCCGTGGGGGCTGTGCTCGGACAGAGAAGAGACAAGCAGCCGTATGCCATCTATTATGCCTCTCGGACACTCAATGATGCGCAACAAAACTACACCACCACTGAGAAAGAACTTCTTGCCATGATCTTTGCTTTGGATAAGTTTCGTTCTTACTTACTTCAATCTAAAGTTATTGTTTACACTGACCATGCGGCTTTGAAGTATTTGTTGACAAAAAAGGATGCCAAGCCGAGATTGATAAGGTGGATATTGCTTCTCCAAGAGTTCGATTTGGAAATCAAAGACAAGAAGGGGTCGGACAATGTTGTTGCCGACCACCTTAGCCGGTTGGTGCGTGACTCGGATCCCGTGGCCATCCAAGAATGCTTCCCGGACGAGCAACTCTTCAAGGTAAGTGAGGTAAGTGAGCCTTGGTATGCCGATATTGTGAATTACCTTGTTACAAAGTAATTTTTGAATTCTATGTCCTACCATGCTAGAAATGGACTTAAGGCATTAGCTAGACATTATGTGTGGGATGAACCTTATTTATGGAAGCATTGTGTTGATCAAGTTATTAGGAGGTGTGTCCCGGAGAATGAGCATAGGTATATTCTTAGTTTTTGCCATGATCAAATTTGTGGAGGTCACTTTGGTTCTCGTAGGACTGCTTTGAAAGTTTTAGAATGTGGATTCTTTTGGCCTACTATTTTTCGAGATGCCTATAGGTATTGTGCTTCATGTGATAGATGTCAAAGGACAGGGAATTTAGGACCTAGGGATGAGATGCCTATGCAACCTATTATACATGTTGAAATATTTGATTGTTGGGGTATTGATTTCATAGGGCCTTTTCCGAATTCTCAAGGAAATTTATACATTCTTGTATGTGTGGATTATGTTTCTAAATGGGTGGAAGCAAAAGCCACCCGGACTAATGATTCTCGAGTTGTTGAAGATTTCCTACGCTCTAATATTTTCTCCAGGTTTGGAATGCCGAAATTTGTAATAAGTGATGGAGGTTCCCACTTTTGCAATCGGACAATTGAAGCTCTAATGAAGAAGTATGGAATCAAGCATAAGGTTGCTACACCTTATCATCCCCAGACAAGTGGACAAGTGGAGCTTAGTAACCGAGAGATCAAGCGGATATTGGAGAAGAGTGTAAAGCCATCACGCAAGGATTGGAGCCAACGACTTGATGATGCACTATGGGCATATCAAACTGCATTCAAAAATCCCTTGGGGATGTCACCGTTTCGTATGGTGTACGGCAAAGCCTGTCACTTGCCTGTGGAGTTGGAACATCGAGCTTGGTGGGCAGTTCAGACTTTTAATATGGATATTGATGAGGCCGGATTACACAGGAAGTTGCAATTGTGTGAACTTGAAGAAATCAGGAATGAGGCTTATGAGTCTGCCGTGATCTATAAAGAGAAAACCAAGGCGTTCCACGACAGGATGATTCGAAAGAAAGATTTCGTTATTGGCCAAAAAGTTCTCTTATTTAATTCTAGACTTAGGTTGTTTCCAGGCAAGCTACGTTCTAGGTGGATAGGACCTTTTGTTATCACTAATATCTTTCCTTCTGGTGCAGTCATGATTAGGAGCTTGGTCAAAGGAGCTGAATTTCAGGTTAATGGTCATCGATTAAAGCCTTACTTGGAGACCATGGTGAACCACATGGTGGAGGAAGTTTCTCTCCTAGATGCTACGGCATGAGCAATGAGGAGATGATAGTCTAGGCTAAAGGACTATAAACACTTAAGCGCTGCATGGGAGGCAACCCATAGAAGGAGCCATCAACGAGAGTTTGCAAATTTCTTTATCCCTCCTCTTTTCTTTTCGGATTGCTTTTAGTTTTCTTACATTGAGGACATTGTTGATTTTAAGTGTGGGGTGGGATGTCATTACTCGTTGATTTGCTATGCTTTGACATGATTTGAGTTGTTTTTAATTTTTAGGATTAAGTTTGAATTTTTGGTTATGTTTTCCGATTTTTAGATGCACTTTTAAACATTTTTAGGTTTTTATTTCCTTAGATTCACATTACAACTTTGTTTCTTTATTTTTGTGTTTTGTTGAGTGTTAGGTGCCTTCTAACGTGTCTAGGATGAACATATGATCTTTGATTGTTAGTTATTGAGATGAGCATGATTTCGAATATTTGAGCTTATATGTTATTTGATGGTTAATAGATATGTTGAAATTGTACGAACTTGTAGTAGATGAGGACCATTGAAACTTAGGTACAGAATGAGCATGTTCCTTACTTGTTTGATTTCATGTTACCTTTGTGAGATTTTCGAGCCTTATATATGTGCCTATTCTTTGGAGAGTTTACTCTATCTATTCTTTGATATATATGACCTCATTATACATTACTTGATCGATTTATATGCCATAGATTTAATGAACTAGAGATTGCTAGAACTTACTTGTGAAACTTTCAAAACTTTTATCATAACTTGCTTTGATTTTGAAAAGGATTGTGGATCTTTCTTAGGACTACCACCACTTTATCTAAATAGCCATATATCCCCAATTTGAGCCCTGTTTGGGACCTCTTAGTCTGAACCCCCTAGAGCCTATGTTATGCCTTTCTTGTTCACCTAAATTATCCCTTGCCTAGTATAGAATTCCTCTACCTTGTCTCGAGCTTGGCAGAGCTATCTTTTTGTGGTAATTTGAGGTGATGATTCAATACAAGTGTGGGGTTGTTCTAAGGAGTTTGTTGCCGAGATACACATGAGAAAAGAAAAAAAAATATTGCTCTCGGAATTAAAAAAAAAAAGCATGATCCGAGACAAGTAAAGAAAAAAAAAAGAAGAAAAAGAGAAAAAAGTCTCGGCCTAGATGAAATTTTTGTGAATTTGGAGTTGTGATTTATTTGTTGAAGGCTCAATATGTTATACTTTTAGCCTTTGTTCGTTTTCACAATGTTTAAAGTGAAGGATGGGTCCAACATGATGATATTTGGCCCTTGATGGTATTTGGTGACATAAGGTGGATGTTCTTGCTCTGCTAAGTCTTGAGGATGACCTTTGTGATTCCTATACTTTGAAAAATTTTCCATGCCGAGCCTAGCCAACCTATTTTCTAAAAGATCCGCATGATTCTTAAGATAAGTAAACTTTGATCTGTGGAGTCTGTTTCATGAGTAAGCGTATGGTTGTGGTTCATTTGTGCATATGATTGGTATCTTTCATGAGGTTTTCGAAATCACTATTTTCTTTATAACTCTTGTGTGTGAAAAGCTTTTAAGTATATGCTATGTTCTTGAGAGAAAAAGATTCGGAGTGTATATCCTTTGTGAGTTGAATTTGAACTTGTTTGGAACGTGTCGAACTTAATTTCACCTTTGTTTCTGCCATGTCTTACTTGTTACATCGAAATCTCATGTTTATTAACCATAGAATTCATCTTTCAATTTCGATTCTTATGTTATTCTTAATGCTATGATTTTGAAGATCTCTGAGACAATTTTCGTTGAAGGCATTAGATTGAGTCATTGTCGTATTTTCGATTTTAGTTTTGTTGTTTTTGTTTTAGTGGTTTGCTAAGGGACTAGCAAAGGTTAAGTGTGGGGTTGTTGATAGGAGCACAAAGTGTGACGTTTTTAATATGTTTATACCCTTTATTTACCCTTTGTTAACTCCTATTTAGTTGTTTTAGCTTTATATTTGTGTTTAGTGTAGATTAATTGATTAATGTAGAAATATGTAGTTTTTAGTATTAGAATACATAGTATTTTCGGATTTGAATAATTTGGTGTTGAAATTGTGCTAAGTGTTGGAAACCTTTGTTTACTCAGGATTCCTGTCTTGATCAAGATTCAATCTTTCCTTGAAGCCTAGTCCATGAAGGAGAGGTCCAAACCAAGTCCAATATGGAGAAGAAGATCTAAATTCGAGAATATCCAAGCCTTGAAAATCTGGATTAAATCGGGAGAATTCCTGTGCACGTCTGTCAACTTCAACAGACTATCCAGGACAGCTCACAATGAATCAGAAAACGTGCCACATATGGATAGAAAGCTACGGGAGTCTAGTTTCCAAATCAATTGGAATCACCTCAATATCTATTTTCTAGAAGGAGTTATCACGTAATCATCAGACGGAGGTCATTCTGCCGAAATTGAGAAGAACTAGGAATCCTAAACCAACTTGGTTTAGGCTTTGTGGCCGACTTTCATAGGTTTTTCCTCTATATAAAGCATGACTTCAAGGACAGAAGATCATCATCAACCCATGCGAACAACACCAAAGCCTTTGCCGAAACTCCATCAACCTCCAAACACTACAATCCGATCCCACCTTCAGCACTGGTCCAAAGCACGTAGCCTAGGACTCCGCGCACTCAAAGAATAGAACACGTAGGGATATTTTGAGAGTGTACTCATCTTCTACTTTCGGATTTCTATGTGTTTGTTATTGTTTAATGTTGTTTTAGGTTTTTGCTTAAGTATGTTTTGATTCTTGTCTATGAGATAGAAACACTTTTGAACCATGTTTTGAATTTAAGTTTTCAGTTTTTAATCAATGATTTTAGGTTTTATGCAGTGAGTTTTATGTCATTATACTTTAAGATTTTCGGTGCATTCTTCCATTATCATGTGTAGTTGATACAAGTAGTTGATATTGCATGTGTTAATCATCCAAAGTTCGACTTTGACACACGTAGTTGATAGGTTGCATTGTCTTTGTTTTTCACCGATTTTCTGCCTATGTTTGATTTAGGACTAGTACTTAAACACATCAATTCTTTATGTGATACGTAATTGCATGATTAGTTTATGTGTGTGACCTATAAGTAGAGCACGTAGCCAAGCTTGTTGTGTCGCGATGTTGAATGAAACCCGTAGTCTAATTCTAAGTTGGTCTATATCATAGGAACCACGTAGGAACTTATGTGCATATCAAATTTAGGATGTATATTTTCTCACGGTGTAGACTTAAATGAGATTATGAATTGTTTTCTTTATTCTTACATGGTTGTTTGGTTGTGGTTGCATGATTGTTGGTTGATCACATGTATATATGTATAGAAGTAATTTAGGATTTATTTTCATTGTTTATTTCCAAAATCATAAAACCTTTAAACCTATATGTTTATTTCGACATTTACTTTAGATTAGATGGATCTACCCTGTAGTTGGATCCCCGGTTTAGAACGATCCCTGCTTGCTTTATACTATAACTGATTTGTTGACAGGGTTAATTGATGCGTGTGCAAATACGTCTTATCAGCAGGTGATGCCGACACTGCAAGTGTAAACCCTATCAAATATGTCTTTGTTAGATAGCGCAAAGTCTTTCATTAACACACACTGGGATCAACTACGATGAGATATGCTATTGTAATGGATGTCATTGCACTCCACTACGTTGTCAGTTTGGTAGTTTCAGATAATTGAACGTGCAACCTATGAATATAATCATAACAACATCTCTATGGGATCAGCGATATGCATGAAGATCTTGAATAGAATGTATTCACCCAAATCAAGTGGCTATAGACCACAGGAGCGTGCGTTTGCAAGAGGGGTTGAAACACACTAAGTAATTACTTGGTTGATAATGGATATGGTGAATTATGCCATTACGTGTTGATTTCATATTTAAATGGACTCTTGTTGGACAAGAGATGCCAAATTAAGAATGAAAAAGATCTTGGGATGACACGGTCTCGAAAAGCCACTCGAGGATTGTATGGATGATGTTTTTCCATCAATCGGCTTAAGCACTCTAACGAAAGTAAGAACTACATATACTCCCACGATTAGTCAAAGTCTTTACTTTAAAGAGAGTTTACTCTAAAGAGAGATCCGATTCATCTAAAGGAAGATGACAAAGAAAGACTTGACTTCTCATTCGTTGTAAAGCTAAGTGTAGCTTTGTGCCCACGCAAAGCCAAAGAAATGGCATAAGTGTCACACCCCAATCCTTAAGTTATTTTTACGGTTATTTACTTTGGTATTATTTTAGTCTTTTACCGTATTAAGTAACCGTTTACTGTTAAGGACCTTAAAGTTGATTTTTTCTTCCGTTTGGAATTTGGGAAAACTTTCTTCAGGAAAGTCTTAGAGCATGTTATTACGAGTTTGTACACATGCTATGCATTAAAAATCAGAGTTAGCATGGTACAGTTATCAATTAAATGGTAAAGTTTTTGAGTTGGTAAAAAGGGGTAAAATTTGAAGTGGGTTTATTTTGTTGGGTTTGAGTGATGGGCCGGGTATGGCAGCCCAATTTTTCTCTTTTTCTCTTCTATTCTTTCTCTTTTCTTCTCCTCCCGAGTTTCTTCCCCCGAGCTCTCCTCTCGCCGGAAAGCTCTTGCCACCAGCTGCCGCTGTCCAGCCAACAAGTTGCCGCCGCTCCAGCCCAGTTTGGACCCTCGCCACCTCCTCTCTCTCCCTGGGCCTGAGATCGTGCATGGGTCACCGCCGAGCGGGAGAAATCCGCTTCCCTGCTGCCAACTCTCTCTTCTCCAGAGCTCCGTCCTCCGGCCATAATAGGCCGAGATTTTTGGCTCAACTTGTAGCCCTCATCAAGGTGAGTAATCACTTAAAAGGAATCGGTCTAATTCGATCTTGTTAGGGTGAAATGTATAATTGAAGTTCTAGGGATTTTATGGATGTTTTGGTTCGATTACCCTAGTTAGCCTTAGAATTGGACTAAGTGCTAGTTATGGAAGTTTTTGTGGATGATGAGGGAATTATTCTGTTAAAATTTGGTAGCCATAGGAGGTCGCCGGAATCCGGCTGCCGGCCGCTGGCGCCACCCCTTAGGGTCTGTTTTTCATGTTTTTAAAATGGTATTAAAGAGAGGAGTTTAATGAAGTATAGTTTAATGAAGTATCGTTATGGTGAAACATTTTTCCCCATTTGTTTTGAGTTATTGAGAACCAATGAGATTGGTTCATTGTTTTTGGTTTATAATTATTTTTCAGGAAGATTTTCAAGTGTGGCATGCATATATATTTTTCAATGGAAAAATATGGGAAAAGCATAAATTTTGATTTCAAGGCTTTATTAGTAAGTCAATATTTTTATTATGTATTTTTGTCCACTCACTCTAACGTTTTAAATGCTTCTCCCCTGAACCTTTCGTTTTTAAATGCCCAGTCTGTAGAGTTCGGTTCGGCGAGGATAGGAGGCGTGTCATAAATCTCCACCTCATCCAGTTTTCCCATATAGGTTACCAATTTAACCTATTGTGTTTTTTTCTCATTTTCCTAGTAAATGCTCTGATAATTATGAGATGGTTTAAATATGTTAAGAGCTGATGAAAAATATTCATTTGTTTATGTTTATCTGAGGGATTATATTTATTGATATTGTTTGGGAATTATTGTGTTGGGTTTGGTGATTTTTCTTTCAAGTAGGGTTACTTATTTTCAAGGGAGGTTACGCCAAAAATTTTGGTAGATCTTTTCTTGAGATGGGTCTCGTCGAGGTAGGTCCTGACAATAAGGACATCCTTTAAATGCTTAAATGTACTTGGGATTATTCAATCCCTACATATAATACGGCATGAAAGAATGGATGCTATCCAAGTCATCGCTAGCCCCTAAATTTCACCCTGAAACCTGAAGTAAGTTCTGCGGGGACCATCTCCAAGGAAAATTTACCGAATAACTCGACAAACCTCCCTTGAACATGGACAACCCTAAGCGGGAAAAATTGTAGAACACCCTCTTAACCAAAATATCAATCTTCAACTCAAACCAAATAACCGAATAAGATAATACACAATATTTTTCCGAAAGTATTCAGAGCTACTACAAGAAAGACAACGGAAGCTGATAAACTCCAAGTAGATAAACAGATAACATATTGGCAAAAAGTAGCGGAAAGATGGGTGACTATGCCTCGTCGCCTCCTTCTATACCCCATCCGAACTCTGCAGACTAGGCATTTAAAAACGAAGAGCCTAGGGGAAAATATTCAATTACTAGTGAGTGGACAAAAGAAATTTCGACAAACAATAATATTTCCCCAAGAAAACTTTAAAGGAAAGCGCTATGCAAGCGACAGCTTAAAAGCTTAACTCAAAAATTCTTAACTGGTGTCTAGCCTCGCTAGACTCCCAAACTTTAGAACATGGCCTCTCAGGCTTGAATTATAAATATATCAGTATGTATTTACACTCGTCTATTCCTTGTATGCTATCTATGAATAAGCTCAAAAAATAGATAGTCATATCAAGCTACAACGCTTGCGTCTTACACTCACGTCACCCCATAATGACATTTTTCCTGATTATGGGGGAATCGCACGAGTGGGTATATATATATACGTGCTAACTCCTTGTATGAATTCTATGAATGAATAAGAAGAATAGAAAGTTGTACAAGGCTACGACGCTGGCGTCTAACGTTCACATCACCTCATAATGGAATTGTACCTCATTATGGGGGGAAATCACGTATAGCTAGCTAACGTTTATTTATATACATACTATTCTCATAAATCTATATATATGAGTATTGTTAGTACATAGCCAAAATACCTGGCTAAGCCGAGAATACGGTACAATTACCCGGTCGAGATAGCCCTGGTGGGCCCTTCACAGACATCCAAGGAAGGAAGGGCCGGCAACAAACCGCTTGCCAAAGTCACTCTAGAGACAAAACACCCCCAAAAGGGGAGACACTCCAAAGGAGGGCAAAGAGTCCCACATTGGAAACAAGCTCAAGGTACATAAGCTTAGCCTATAAAACAAGCTCAAGGTACACACATACATACTCTCTCTCTCTCTCTCTCACGGATTCATATACTCTCCCTTACTTTCATTCCTCTACCCATACAAGTGCATATAGCTCAGTTAAGCATCGGAGAGTCGAAGACTGGGCCACCCTAGTCCCGACCCCGTGACGCTGTTACTTGTGCAGGTACCGAGTGGAACCCCCCTCAGGAATTCTACTTCTTTCCGTCCCGCGACCCCTTCCCGGCTTGGGATGTAACAGGTAGAAACAATTGGTGCTAGAAGGAGGGGTCCTATCTTGTGGAACTCCCACTTGCCTCGAAACTCGGCACCATGGTGATTATTAATGACCCTGTGGACCCTGACACTCAAGTGGAACTTAAACCCAACACATCCCTTCCCCAAACCAGCAGCTCAACCTCCATTACCCATCCCGACCCCGCCACAGCCCTTGAACTCCTCAAGCGAGACTTCCATTCGTTCCGTGAGCAAGCGGCGAAGGAAAGGGCAAAAGCGGAAGCGTACCGAGTACGCATAGCTGAGTTGGAAAAAGAGCAGTTCTTAATCCCCGCCACCTTAGAGCATCGTACCGTGGACCGTGCAGCACGATTTTCTGGGACCCAGGATTCCCTCCAAGGCCAGACTGGTTCCGTACCATATCATATACATATCTCATCCCCTTGCCCATCCCTCATTTCCAATCCCGGCCCCCCAGCCATCTCCAATCCTCAATGACTCCCCCCTCCCAGATCAACCTAATCCATCTCCCCAACCCACCCCCATTTCCACCAAATCACTGAAGACGGAGAAATGTAAAGGCACGAGCGACCCCTATCTCCACTCCGACATACTCTCCTCGCAATACAGTTCCACTGGCCACAGCGACGCCATAGTCCAGAGTGGACAACTCCACCAATATTGTGCTCATGGCCAGATCCTAACCCTGCATGGCGGAGCTCCGCGGTTCCCCCAAGGCCAGTCTTATGTAACACGGCAATACACGGCACCCTCAGACATCCTTAACATCTAACAAGGTGTCATGATCACCCCATCAGCGTGGGATCAAGTGACATTCCGCAGAGATGAGGATACCACACATCACCACCATTGTGAGCCTTTAATAATCAATGTGCAAGTGGATCATTACAGGTGTCACAGAGCCTTAGTGGATACCGGGGCCGCTGTAAGTGTCATGTTCTCTGATTGTTACAAGAGACTTCGGCGGGACCGCGCCAAACTGTATAACAACCATGACCCCTTGGTCAGCTTCTCTGGTGACATGGTACAACCACTAGGCTCAGACTGCCTACCCGTGGCGGTAGGAACTACTCCTTGCCGCTCCTCCATTACAGCTCGCTTCCTCATAGTTGACTGTCCCTCGTCCTATAACCTTATCTTAGGTCGGGACATCCTGTGGGGACTGCAATGCTTCGTAGCCGGCCACATGCTCCTCATGAAAGTTCCTACCCCAGGTGGCATCTTGACAGTTCAAGGGGACCGAGCAGCCATTGAGCACTGCCATCTTAACGTCATTCAACATGGGTGCAACGCCCATGAGATGCTGCCTCTCAGCCCCTCGGAACCCATAGATGACTCGCGAGATGACCCAGAGGGGACAGGAAAAAAGAGGGCCCTGTCCCCCACTGCCTCGGAAAGGAAAGTCCGCATTGGGTCAAGTCTCATCCCGGAACTCCTCCACAAGCTCATTACTTTCCTCCAAGAAAAACAAGTAGTCTTCGCTTGGTCCTACGCTGACATGCCGGGGATCTCCCCTAACATCATCACCCACAAACTCAACATCATCAAAGACCACCCCCCCTGTCAAACAAAAGAGACGCGCCTTCCACCCAGACAAGTATCGAGCTATCCAAGCCGAGGTTCAACGGCTCAAGAAAATCAAATTCATCCGGGAAGTTTCCTACCCGACATGGGTCTCCAACGTCGTCATGGTCCCCAAACCTAACGGCAAGTGGCGCATGTGTGTTGACTACACGAACCTTAACAAGGCATGCCCTATGGACAGCTTCCCCTTGCAACGAGTCGACCAACTGGTTGATTCCATAGCTGGCTTCAAAACACTCAGCTTCCTTGACCCATACTCAGGCTACAACCAAATCAAAATGCACCCCGCCAACCAAGCCCACACAACCTTTGTCACCGATAAAGGATTGTACAGTTACGAGGTCATGCCCTTTGGCCTCAAGAATGCGGGGGCAACTTATCAACGGCTCGTTAACGCCATGTTTGAAGATGAAATTGATGAAAGATGAAGTGTATGTCGATGACATGTTGGTCAAGAGCAAGACAGAAGATGACCACATCGCCAACCTTGACAGAGTATACACTAAGCTCCTCGAACACGGGATACGTCTCAACCCTCAGAAATGCATCCTTGCTGTTGGAGGCGGCAAATTCCTTGGCTTCATGGTCAGTGAAAGAGGCATTGAGGCCAACCCAGAAAAAGTCCAAGCCAACCTAGACATAACTGCTCCGACATCCCGGAGCGAGGTCCAGTGCCTTACTAGACGCCTAGTTGCCCTAGCACGCTTTATTTCCTGCCTTACAGACAGGTGCAACCCTTCTTTCAACTGCTCAAGGCACAACATAAGAAAGAAATCACTTGGGGCCCGGAACATGACGAAGCCTTCAACAGCATAAGGACATACCTCGCCACAGTCCCTCTCCTCTCCAAGCCAATCCCTGAGAAGTGTTTTATCTATACTTGGTTGTTTCCGCCACGGCCGTCAGTGTAGCGCTCACACGCCATGACCACGATCAGGAACTCCCAGTGTACTATTGTGACAGCGGATTCGCGGATCTAGAGACTCGCTATCCAGACATAGAAAAACTTACTCTCGCTCTCATCACTGTCGCCAGGAAACTCAGACCGTATTTCCAAGCCCACACAATCCATGTGCTCACCAACCAGCCCCTACGACAAATATTACAGAAACCTGAAACCTCAGGCCGCATGGTCAAATGGGCAGTTGAGTTGGGAGAGTTTGATTTGTACTACAAGCCGCGAGCGGCCATCAAAGGGCAGGCAGCTGCAGACTTCATTGCTGAGTTCATCCCATTGGCTGATAGCAGTCCCCACCCAGACATCCCCGTCGGGAATGCCATCTGCGAACTCCAGGTGGATGGATCCTCCAATAGCAAACTCAGTAGAGCGGGAATCATCATCACGGACCCCGAGGGCCACTCGTATGAATATACCCTCCGGTTCGAATTCAAAGCCTCCAACAACATTGCTGAGTATGAAGCTCTTATCGCAGGCATTCACCTTTGCCGAGAGCTCGAAGCCCGCCACCTCCACATTTTCAGTGATTCCCAACTTGTTGTCAATCAGATGGTAGGGGACTTCAAAGCTAATCAGCATAACTTGGGATCCTATAAAAGTCACACGGGGGCACTTCTGCAAAGCTTCTCCTCATACAAACTCACCCAAATCCCGCGAGCCAAGAATTCCAAGGCTGATGCCCTCGCAAGACTCGCCACGGCTCCTCCCGAGTCCACGACCTTGGATGTCAACATCGAAACATTGGACAAGCCAAGCATATCAAGAGCCTATTCAGAAATTTTTGCCCTTGAGCCTAGGGAGCAGCCCTCATGGATGGACCCATTCATTGCCTTCCTCTCGGACGACACCCTGCCCCAAGACAAGCATGAAGCACAGCGGCTACGCCGCAAAGCCTCCATTTACTTGCTCAGAGGAGGAAAGCTGTACCGCCGAGGCCAATCATGTCCCCTACTGCGGTGCCTACCCATAGCAGAAGGGCACAAAGTGACATTTGTGGGAACCATACAGGAGCCCGGAACCTCATGTTCAAAACACTTCACGCGGGGTATTATTAGCCAACCCTAGAGCGTGATGCTAAAGTGGTCGTTCAAACATGACTCCAATGCCACAAATTTGCAGATTTTGCACATCGTCCCCCGGTACCTCTCTCTGTCATCATCTTGCCGGTCCCTTTCAGCCAATGGGGACTCGATTTCATCCGTCAATTCCCCACAGCCCCGGGACAGTTCAAGTACACCATTGTCATTGTGGATTACAACACAAAATGGATTGAGGCAGAGCCCCTCGCAACAATCACCACTGAAAAAGTAATCAACTTTCTTTGGCGAAACCTATACTGTCGTTTTGGAGTACCCCAAACCATCATTACTGATAATGGCACCCAGTTCGACAATGACACATTCTGAGGATTCTTGGCCGATCAAGGCACAACAATCTTTTACACCTCCCCAGCACACCCCCAAACCAATGGCCAGGCAGAAGCTATCAGCAAGCTCATCAAGCAAAACCTAAAGAAATGCTTGGATGAGGACAAGGGTTTGTGGGCAGCAAAGCTCCCGGACGTCCTCTGGACACTCCGCACCACCCCTACAACAGCCACGGGAGAGTCCCCATACCTCTTGGCTTATGTCACCAAAGCGGTTATGCCAGTGGAAATGGAAGTCCCAAGTGAGCGAGTCACAACTTACGACCCCGAGACAAATGCGACAGGGCTACGACTCAATATGGACCTCTTAGAGGAACGCTGAGACAAGGCATACCTAAGAGTCATCAACAACAAACAGAAAATAGCCCGATACTACAACAAAAAAGTCGTATCTCGCCCCCTGAAGATAGGAGACTGGGTCATGAAAGAGGTCATCCCCCACCCTACTGGTCTCAAGGCGAAGTGGGAAGGCCCACTCGAGATAGTTGACGCTCCGAGACCCACCACATTCTATCTCTGAGATTGTGATGGTCGCATGCTGCCCCGCCGCTGGAACGCTAGCCACCTCCATCTCAATCCCAGATAATTGCATCATGTATTTTAGCCCAGTAGCGGCACCAACAATGTACACTTTGCCCATTAGCGGCTCATTCTAAATGCCATGAAGTGTTTTGCCATGTAAACATGCTACACTTCACTTCCACACAACGCCACCTGTTCGCCCCATAGCAGCCCATCACACGGTTCCCCTAGCCACCGCTTAACCCTAGCCAGCCCGACAACAAAACTCTCACTTTAAGCTTCCTACCAACATCACAGATATATGAACCGCCTCATTCACCCCCGATAAATCCAAAGACAAAGAACGCCACCAATTCATACTGTGAAACAGTGGATCCGCGTAGTAGCAATGAAGCTGGTTGCAAACAGCCAAGCGCTCGCGCCCACTCGATCGAGGGTGAAATGGGACACTTCCCAAATCTGAGGTTTGTCGATCCCCTAAAACCCTAAACCTTCTGACACTTATCTTTAATTGACAGGTTACGGGAGGAAGCCCCCTGCATCTGGATGATCCCCTCTCAGAGATCAAGGCAATGGCCCGCAACGCTCAGTAGCGAGTCTCCCCAATCAGGCGTGGACTGACTCGCCACGCAGCGGCCCGCAACACCACTTCGCGACAGTCTCCAATTAAGCGCGGACTACCTCGCCATGTAGCCACGGTCCCCAATCAAGCGCGGATTGACTGGTCACTTCGCGACAGTCCCCAATCAAGTGCGGACTGCCTCGCCATGTAGCCACGGTCCCCAATCAAGTGCGGACTGACTGGCCACTTCGCGACAATCCACAATCAAGCACAGACTACCTCGCCACATAGCCTCAGTCCCCAATCAAGCGCGGACTGACTGGCCACCTCGCGACAGTCCCCAATCAAGCGCGGATTGCCTCGCCACATAGCCTCAGTCCCCAATCAAGCGCGGACTGACTGGCCACTTCGTGACAGTCCCCAATCAAGCGCGGACTGCATCGCCATGTAGCCACGGTCCCCAATCAAGCGCGGACTGACTGGCCACCTCGCGACAGTCCCCAATCAAGCGCGGACTGCCTCGCCAAATAGTCTCAGTCCCCAATCAAGCGCGGACTGACTGGCCACTTCGCGACAGTCCCCAATCAAGTGCGGACTGCCTCGCCATGTAACGACGGTTCCCAATCAAGCGCGGACTGACTGGCCACTTCGCGACAGTCCCCAATCAAGCGCGGACTGCCTCGCCATGTCGCCACGGTCCCCAATCAAACGCGGACTGACTGGCCACTTCGCGATAGTCCCTAATCAAGCACGGACTGCCTCGCTACATAGCCTCATTTCTCAATTAAGCGCGGACTGACTGGCCACCTCGCGACAATCCCCAATCAAGCACGGACTGCCTCGCCATATAGACTCAGTCCCCAATCAAGCGCGAACTGACTGGCCACTTCGCGACAGTCCCCAATCAAGCGCGGACTGCCTCGCCATGTAGCCACGTTCCCCAATCAAGAGCGGACTGACTGGCCACTTCTCGACAGTCCCCAATCAAGCGCGGATTGCCTCGCCACATAGCCTCAATCCCCAATCAAGCGCGGATTGACTGGCCACTTCACGACAGTCCCCAATCAAGCGCGGACTGCCTCGCCATATAGCCACGGTCCCCAATCAAGTGCGGACTGACTGGCCACATCGCGACAGTCCCCAACCAAGCGCGGACTGACTCGCTAGAGCAACATTAAACTTGTCTTCTTGCCAACAGGTTTCCGGAACATCACCCCCGTCACCTCGCAACTCTCGTGTGGGGACTTGGGGACTCGACACCATGCCTCCTACTCCCGGGTAAAACCCATTCTCGGCATCTCTAGAATAACTCCCCACCCAAGAACTCTCTCGGACTGGGGACTTGGGGACTTGTTAGTACATAGCCAAAATACTTGGCTAAGCCGAGAATACGGTACAATTACCCAGTCGAGATAGCCCTAGTGGGCCCTTCACAGACATCCAAGGAAGGAAGGGCCGGCAACAAACCGCTTGCCAAAGTCACTCTAGCGACAAAACACCCCCAAAAGGGGAGACACTCCAAAGGAGGGCAAAGAGTCCCACATTGGAAACAAGCTCAAGGTACACAAGCTTAGCCTATAAAACAAGCTCAAGGTACACACATACATACTCTCTCTCTCTCTCACGGATTCATATACTCTCCCTTACTTTCATTCCTCTACCCGTACAAGTGCATATAGCTCACTTAAGCATCGGAGAGTCGAAGACTAGGCCACCCCAATCCCGACCCCGTGACACTGTTACTTGTGCAGGTACCGAGTGGAACCCCCCTCAGGAATTCTACTTCGTTCCGCCCCGCGACCCCTTCCCGGCTCGGGACGTAACAGGTAGAAACAAGTATAATCACCGAAATTCCCAATTTCGGTTAATTTCGAACAAAAGAAATTATTCAACAATAAAACATTTCAAGAACATTATTTAAAATAAAGGTCTACTCACAACTTAGGCCTAAGCCTGATGTCTGTCGGAGTTTTCTTCCGCTCGGGCCTCCTCACATCCTGTTCCACAAACATAAATAAATCTTTAAAATAAAACACCGACGCTTAAAGAAAATAGGCATAATTAAATATGAGCTTCACGCACTCAACCATGCCTATTGCCCTAAATCTTAACTTCACTGCCAACCACAAAGCTCCAAAATTTTAACCGACATCCTCAAAAACACCTTCCACCTTCCTAACCATAAATAATCATGTGACCGGATTTTAACTTATTAATCTGCCAAAAATACCAAACTTTAAAAAATTCCCAAACCTATCCAAAACTCCTTCAAAAATTATGAAACTCATTCCAATAAACTCCTCATAAAATTCCCTACAAAAACATTTTTTCCTGCGGCAGCCGGCGACAAGCTCCGGTGACCTCCAATGGTCACCAAAATTTGGCAGCATCTTCCTCTCAACCTCCTCTACAACATTCCTAACTAGCACAAACTCCAATTCTAAGCCTAACCATGTCAATCAAACGAACACATAAAAAAACCATAGAATTTTCATTACCGATTTCTCCTTACCTAGCTCGAGATTGAGGGAGTCCTTTGGAGGGATTGCTGCATGGGAAGAGGGCTTTCTTTTGAGCCAAGACTCGCCGGCTATGGCGGACAGAGGAAGGAGTTCTGGCGACAGAAACACGCGGACAGCCGGAACTTCCAGCGAGCTTTTCTCCCGATCGGCAAAGTTCTGCGCACGAGCACCGGCCCAAGAAGAGAGAGGAAGAGGCGAGGGTCCAAACGGGACCAGTCTGGTGGTCCTTGGGCGGCCGGACGGTGACTGGCGCAGTGGAGAAAGTCTGGCAGTCGGGGAAGGAAAGAGAGAAAGCGGGAGGAGAGAGAGAGGAGCGGGAGGGACTGACTGGGCTTGGCCCAAAACCAGGCCAACCCACTAACTTAAAACCCATTCCGAAAGTAACACCCCAAAAATAATACCCCAATAAAAATTACATTTTACTGGAAAAAATTACCATTTTTACCGTCGTCACATTTTTTTCCTACAAATAATTCTTTCGAAATATTAGTCCCTCAACACACCTCTAGGGACCTTAGAACTAAAACTCAATGATGAAGACGGTAAAATTCTTATTAACCACATGTTAGTAAATAAGGTAAAATTTAAGGGTCGGGGCGTGACAGATGCATCAAAAGCAAAATAAAAAAATATGTATTTTTTGGACAGTCAACTTCAACGAAGCTTTTCGAATAGCTCAGCTCGAGTTCTCAATGAAGTAGTTTGTGCATTGTACTCTTTTTTCCTTCAACCAAGGTTTAGTTTTTCCCCAGAGTTTTTGTAACTTTACAAGGTTTTGACGAAGCAACACCGTATACACCTTTCCGCATGTAGACGAGTGGCACAAGGGGGAGTGTTGTAGGATATTCGACCTATATGTGCCTTGGTCTAATTCTAGTCAAAGAAGGAATCCCAATTCTGTATTGTGATAGGATATCAAGATATGTTTCCTTGTACAACACCTAAAAGTGCTATGTACGAAATTCCCTATATAAAGGGCTCTTATCATATGAACAAGATTATGATTCTCTATTCTCTTTACAAACTATTGATGCAGTAGAAATATAAACATTTGAATCCACCAACAACGACTTGAATCCACAAGTCTGGTTTTCTTGAACTCAAGGGTTTTTATTAGAACAAAATACTGGTCATTGTCAAGACCCACCCCAGATTTCCTTGATATCCGGAGTAAACCCTGCGGGACCCACCTCAAGAGAAATTATACCAAAATTTCGGCATAACCTCCCTTAAAAATGGGCTACCCAACCTGAAAAATAACCAACTTCTAACAAACACTTCTAAATAACCAAATAATCAACAACTACTTGAGCCACCCGCTCCCCCAACTAAACAACCACCACATCAACAAAAATAATATCTGAACGGAAAATTCATAATTTAACATCTCGTAGCATCTGTCACATCCCAATTCTTAATTATTATTTTTTTACCCTATTTACTAGTTTGGTTTTAATAAGATTGTTACCGTTTTCGTAAATGAGTTTATAGTTTCAAAGGTCCCTAGAGAGGTGTTGAGGGACTATTATTTCTGAGAAATTATTCGTAGGAGAAATATTTGAAGATGGTAAAAATGGTAAATTTTAGCTAGTGAAAAGGTAAGTTTTATTAGGGAATTATTTTTGGGGTGTTCATTTTTGGAGTTGGGTTTTTATTTGGTGGTGTTGGACCAGGTGGGATAGAGGCCCAAAACATTTCTCTCTCTTCTCTTTCCTCCCTCCCGACTCTCTCACTCTCTCTCCCTACCAGACGTCTCCCGCACCCGTCCGCCACCGTTCGACCATCATCGACTGCCGCACCGGTCCTAATCGGTCGGCCTTCGACCTAGCCTTCTCCTTGGACCGGTGGCAGTCTCTCTAGCGTCGCCATGAGAGAGAAAACGTAGCCGAAAGCCCCAACTACCAGTGGTGTTCCGTCGCCGGAACTCCCTCCTCCAGCTACCAAAGCTGGAGCCGCTTGCCTTGTGTGAAAGCCCTCATCCCGTGCAGCAATCCCTCCAAAGGATTCACTCCCTCTTGAGCTAGGTAAGGAGAATCGATGATGTCATATCCCGACTCTTAAATTTTTATCTTATTTACTGGCTTAGAATTTATAATAGTTTTACCTTCTTCGTAAATGAATTTTTAGTTCAAAGGTCCTTAAAGGAGTGTTGATGGACAAATATTTCGGAGTAATTATTCGTAAGAGAAAATTGTGATGATGGTAAAAATGGTAAATTTTAGCTAGTAAAAAGGTAAGTTTAGGGTATTATTTTTGTGGGTGTTAATTTTGGTTTTGGGTTATATGGAGGTGTTGGACCGGGTTGGGCAAAATAGCCCAAAACCCCTCTCTCTCTTCTCTCTCCTCCCTCCTGACTTTCTCCCTCTCTCTCTCCCTGCCGGAGTTGTCCCCCGTTGTCCGGCTATCGTAGACCACCGCATCGGTCCCAATCGGTCGGCCTTCAACCCAACTCTCTTTCTGGACCGGTGGGAGCCGCCCTAGTGCCGCCGTGAGAGAGAAAAGCAACCTGAAAGCCTTGAATGTTTTGGAGATTTGGAAGCCCTCCTCTCGTGTAGCAACCCCTCCAAAGGATTCGCTCTCTCTTAAGCTAGGTAAGGAATTAGTGAGTTGAAGTTCTAGGGCTCAAATCACTGTTTTGGTTCAATTACCCTATCTAGGCTTGGAATTAGTGTTTGTACTAGTTAGGGAAGTTGTTATGCGTGTTGAGAGGAAGGTTATGCTAAATTTTTGTAGGCATTGAAGGTAGCTGAAGCCGGCCGGCGCTGTTAGGGAGATTTTTATGGTTTTAGATGTGGAATATTAATGAGAGGTTAATGATGTGACTTTTGGAATTTTTGGAGGAATTTTGGATAGGTTTGGGATTTTTTTAAGTTTGGTATTTTGGCCGTTAATTTGGATAGAATCCGGCCGTTAGATTATTGTTGTTTTGGCCGTAGAAGGTGGATTTTAGGCCGCCGGTATTTTTGTTGAAGTTTGGCCGTATCAATTTTAAGATTAGCGAAGTTGGGCAAGGATAAGAGTAGATAATGCCACATTTAATTTTCCTTATTTTTATATATAAGCGTTGGTATATAGTTGGGGATTAATTTATGTTTTTGAAACAGGACGTGAGGAGACTCGAGCAGAAGAGGCCTCAGATCGACATCAGGCTTAGGCCTATTTAGTGAGTGGACTTTTGTTTTAAATAATATGCATGCATTGGTTTACTGTTGAGCAAGTTCTTTTGTTGAAGCTTTTGACGATTTTATTTATTTTGAAGAGTTACCGAAAATGATATTTTTCGGTAAATTATAAATATATTTATAAGGAGAGTATGTGTATTAATGCTTGCTAGCCAAATGTGTCTATTCACCTTAATGGCGTAGTATATTACCGCATTATGGTGTGACGTGAGCGTTAGACGCAAGCGTAGTAGCCCTATATGAGTGTTTAGTTCATATAGGGGGTATAATCACATATTTATACACTCGTCTGTCCATCTTAATGGCGTAGTGTATCAACGCATTAAGGCGTGACGTGAGCGTTAGACGTCAGCGTAGTAGCCCTATATAAATTTTATAGAATCTATAAAATTTATATATGGAGTATGGATGTCTGTAAATATATACATATATTTTCATATATATATATATATATATATATTTTTGAGCTTAAGAGGCTCGATGTTTATGAGATAAATGTTTTATCGCTTGAGGCATGCATTCGATTTTCTTTGGAAATTAAATTGGGAAAACATAAATATTGTTAATTATTTTCTTTATTTATTCTTTTATTTTTATCCACTCACTCTAACATTTTTCAATGTTTTCTCTTGGGCCATTCGTTTTAAAAATGCCTAGTCTGTAGAGTTCGTGTTGGCACTAGTAGGAGGCGATGCGTAGTTACCAACTTCTCCACCACTTTTCACCAGTAGGTTACTTGTTAAACCTATCAGTGTATTTTCTTGCTTTCTCTAGTTTTTAGTAGCTCTGATTACTCTTGGGGTCATTATATAAAATTTCGGTGGTGTGCTAAGACTGAGGATATACATTTTCGATATTCAGAGGATGAAGTTTGTTTTATTAGTTGGTTATTTATGTGATGAGTTCGAGGATGGTTGAGTCTTTTTAGGAGGGTATTCTGAATTTTTCCGGGTTAGGGTTGTCCATTTTCAAGGGAGATTTGTTGAGTTTTTCAGTAAATTTTCCATGGAGGTGGACCCCGCAAGACTTACTTCAGGTTTCAAGATGAAATTCGGGGTAGGTCTTGACAGCATCAACACAAAATAAATCTTCAGATCATCCCTAAGTCGGGTCATAAACCCTTAATTAACACGCATAAAAAATAAATACAACATCACATGGTTATCAGAGAAAACTAATTGAAGGAAACGAAAAACATATAAAAGTAGGTTAAACATGTAACCTACGAATGAAAACCGGAAATAGTGGAAAATATGACCCGCCTCCTACACTTGCCGAACCGAACTCTGCAGACTGGGCATATAAAAACGAAGGTCCCAGGGGAGAAGCATTTAAAAACGTTTGTGTGAGTGGACAAAAATAAATAACAAATAATATTAACTTAATTATGGAACAACGAAACCAAAGTTTATGCTTTCCTGAATTTTCAGTTGAGAAACATTTATGCATGCAACTCTTGAAATTTTCCAATAATATTTATAGATAAAAATGATGAACCAATCCCATTGATTCAAATAAATCATAAAAATGGGGAAGATGTTTCGTCATAACGATGAGTCTCCCAAGCTAGGGTTGAAGCCTCTCAGGCTCTAATAGCATTTCACGCTAAGCGCTAGACTCACATATGGTAAGGACTGCTAATAAAAATGCTATCTAGTAATGAATAAGAACCGATCGGAGCCTCCCAAGCTATACTAATGTCTCACTCTAAGTGCTCGACTCACCTATGGTGAGGACTGCTAATAAAGACTAGTTAGCGATAGTAAATATATATCAACTCTTTTATGATGAAGTAAAATGATAAAAATATAAGAACAACACTTCCCCAAGAATATAATAAATCAATCGCACACAGTACAGTTTCCAAATTTACTTAGAAGTATTACGTAATATTCATGGATGCATTAATAATATAAACCACTCGACATGTCCCACATGTCAAATAAAATTAGTAAAAGTTCCAGAAAAACCAATGGAACTTATTAGTCCAAAGAATATAATAAAACTCCAATATACTTTTGTGATTATGAAAAATTTAGTGCATGCGTGATGTTAAATCAAAAGTCCATTCACTATGTACAGCTATGTCTATCGTCGATTCAAGGTTAGTCCACACGATCCTCCTCACGTCCTGAACAATAGATAATATTAAATCTCAAGACTAAGTCGATCTTTAAATAAAAATGCAAGAATAAAAGTGAGCCTATAAATTCTTCACCCTTGCCCAATTTCTCCATTCTTAATACAATAAGGCCCTAACTTCATCACAAGCATCGACAACCTTAAAACAACTTTCTAAAGTTTAATCAATGCTTAACCAACGGCCGGATTCCATTCTATCAACCGCCAAATTCACCCAACTTTGGAAAATCTTAAACCTAACCAAAACTCCTCCAAAAATTGCAAACTTCACACTATTGGACTCCTCTCAACATAACAAATTAAACAACATGAAAAACTACCCAAAAGAGGCGGCATCGCCGTCTGCTCGGCCGGCAGCGACGTCCGGACGGTAGCGAGAAATTCAGCGGAGGAGAGAGACGCGGGGGATAGGCGAGAGAGAGGGAGTGTAGTTTCTGATTTTCTACCTTACCTCAAATGGTAAGTTTCTCTTTTTATACTGAAATAGTAACTTTACATTTTACACCATAACTTTTATATACAAAGTCTGATTTTAACGTATAGCATCTCCACGGATTTGTATTAACGTCTTCTATGACTTCCTTAAAGAAATTTTCTCGAATTAATTTTCTTACAAAATGTCAACTCTAGGGTCGTTTAATAGTAAATGGTTACTCAAAACGGTAAAAGGTCAAAGTAATACAAAAGTAAATAACCGTAAATTAACTTAAGAACCGCGATGTGACATGTTATTCTTCAGGTTTCGATAGTTGGACCTAATTGTCTAACATTAAAAAGTAGATGGTTTGACCTAATTGTCTAACATTAAAAAGTAATGGGAGTGAGCTGTTGAAAATGAGAAAAGAAGGACTAAACTGTCAAAACCTCAAAAATAAGAGGAGTGACCAGTATTTTGTCATATTTATTAATATCAAAGCTGACGATTACAACACATACAAAATAATATCTTCTTGAATATTCCAGTGGCTAGTAACCTTTTGACACAAGAATTACCGATCTTCAAATCATTCTTTTTGATTATTCGCCGCTTCCTAACTTTTATTTTTTTCTATCTAAATTTGAACCTGTTCTCGTCCAACATCATTCTCTCAATTCCAGCTAAAACATATTGTAGTAATAATGCAAACGAGTATGTAATGAAAGATTCGAGGAGGAAATTACGAAAGCTGTCAAGACCAATCATGAATTTCATCTTGAAACCCGAAGTAAATTTTGTGGGGACCACCTCTAAGAAAAATTTACCGAAAATTCGGCATAACCACCCTTGAAAATGGACAACCCTTCCTAGTAATACCTGCACACACTTAAAAAAAATCCATCTATAATCCTCTACTCCTGGAGCCTTCATGCTCCCCAAATCACGACATCTCCTAATTTATTTACTAACTTTAATAAGAAAATCTCACAACCAACAACCACAGTTCAAAGCAACTGTATTTGAGAGGAAAGAGACTAGAAATATAAAAATGAGCATAAAATATACTATTGACTATGCCTCTTCTCTATGTACGTTCGACCTCAACTATACTAATCTGCAAACTGAGCATTTTTAAAATGCAGGGCCCAGGGGAAAGTAATTTAAAAATGTTAGAGTGAGTGGATAAAAATGAATTTATTGAAAATATTTATGCTTTCCCAATTTAAATTTCCAAGAAAATATGTTGCATGCCTCAAGCGATAAATCTTTTATCCCATAAATATCGAGCCTCTTCAGCTCAAAAAATATATATCAAAATATGTATGTATTTACACACGCCCATACTCCCTATATAAATTAATACATTTAAAATAATCTATATAGGGTTAATACGCTTGCGTCCAACGCTCACGTCACGCCTTAATGCTGTGATACACTAGGCCATTAAGGTGGACAGACGGGTGTATAAATATGTGCTCATACCCCCTATATGAATTAAACACTCATATAGGGCTCTACGCTTGCGTCCAACGCTCATGTCACACCATAATGCGGTTATATACTACGCCATTAAGGTGGACAGACATATATTGCTATCTAGCATTTATATACATACTCTCCTTATAAATATATTATAATTTACTGAAAATCTCATTTTCGGTAACTCACCAAAATGAATAAAATAGTCAAAGTCATCAAAATAACACTGATAATAATTAAATCCGGAGTCATAAAGAATATCAAAACTCAAATACCAACTTTATAACCCGAGCTCAAATCCATAAATCATGACTCATAACTCATCAATGCTTCAAACTCAAGTACTTCCCAAGATCATTTCATCACCCGAAATTATGATATAAGCTCGGAAAATAAAATAATAAATTATAAAATCTTGCATACATATTTATTTAAAACCAAAAGTCCACTCACAACTTTAGGCATAAGCCCGACGAAATCCAAATCGTCACTCAAGTGAGGTCTCCTCGAATCCTGGCACAATAATCATGCTTAGGACCAAACTTCAATTTTAGAAAATAATAATACTTAAATGTATAACCCAAAACTCTTCCGCCTAATCCACTACCCTTTCCAGGGTTAAGCTTATCGGATTCACACCAAACTCTAACCACAATCTCAATTCATTTATTTAAATATTCTAAAACAGTAGTAAGAGAAATTCAATGGCCGGATCCTACTCTAATTAACCGCCAAAATACCAACCTTTGAAAAATCCCAAACCTATCCAAAATTTCTTCAAAAATTCAAAATTCACATCATTAACCTCCCCTTAATATCCCACATCAAAAACCATAAAAATCCCCTTTACAGCGGCGGCCGGCGGCCGACTCCGGTGACCTCCAATACCTATCAAAATTTGACAACACGTTCCTCTCAATGTCTTCTACAACTTTTCTAACTAGCACAAAGTCCAATTTCGAGCTTAACTAAGGCAATCGACTTAAAACAGGAATTATAACCCTACAATTTCAATCCATGATTTCTCTTTACCAAGGACGAATCGAACTGAAACCTTCTGAGGGATTACTACCCTTGATGAGAGTTACAAGCCGAGCCAAGGATTGCTAGCTATGGTGGCCGGAGGAGGGAGTTCTGGCGACGGAGAGCTACGGCAGCCGGAGCTTTCAGGCGCGACTGCTCCTTTACAGCAGTGCTAGAGAAGCTGCCACCAGTCCAAGAAGGAAGAGGGAACAAGGGCAGACCGATTGGGTCTGGTGCGGTGGTCTGAGGTGGCCAGACGGCGGCGAACGGTCGTGAATTCACCAAATAATCGAGACGGCGGCGAACGTCTTCGAAGAAAATCCGGCAGAGGGAGAGAGAGAGAATCGAGAGGGAGGTGAGAGAAGGGAGAGAGAGAAAATGGTTTGGGCTTTTGCCCAACCGGCCTAACTTCTTATACTCACCAAATAAAAACCCAACTTCAAATATTAAACACCCTAAAAATAATACCCTAATAAAACTTACCTTTTTATTAGCTAAAATTTATCATTTTACTGTCGTCATAATTTTCTCCTACGAATAATTTCTCCGAAATATTCGTCCCTCAACACTCCTCTAGGAACCTTTAAACTATAAACTCATTTAAGAAGACGGTAAAACTCTTATTAATACTAAGCTAATAAATAAAATAAAAATTAAGAGTTAGAACATAACAAAAGCAACTCGGATCGATCAGGCAAAAAAGAAGAGAACCCAGTGCCCCGGTCTGTCCTTCTCATCATCATCATCATCATCATCATCACTCTCCCAACCATATGAGTTATTAATTAGATGGTGGGATTAGGCTATCACTACAGCTGTGTCTGCTTCTTAATCGATCCCATCATCGGACAAGTCCACAGTGTGAGAAAACAAAGACCAACGCGTCCACTGGTCCTGCTTCTTACACTAAAAGCCTTGGGGTCGTTATTTGAGAGAGACCGACTGACAGAACTGTATTGGATGCAAACGCTACTTTTCTTCTCTTCTTTCTCTATATAACAAGCCTAGGCCTGCCTTGAGGTTATTAGGGAAACATTACACATGCCAAAGGGCTCCACCTATTTCTACATTTAGCTATAAGAGAAAGAGAGAAAAAGAGAGGAAGAGCGAGAAAGAGAGATAGAGGGGAGAGATTAACTTACTCCATCTTCAAAGGTAGCTTGTAGTGCTTGAGGATTAAGTGCTTCTTAGCTGACGACCTCATCAACAACCTCTTTCTTGATATCTGCGGGGGACTTGTTCTTGTTCTTACTTTAAAATGGGTGCTCCTTTATCCGCTTGGCCTTGGGAGTATCTAGGATCCTACAAGGTATAGATCCCAACTCAAAACTTTTCGTTCGTAAATCATTTGTTGGTTTTTCTGCTACCTTTGATTTGTCCTGATCATTTTTGTTCTTCTTTTTTTTTTTTTTTTGTTGTTGTTGTTGAAGTATGTGTTGTTTGGACCTTTGATTTGGAAAGCCTTGTACTCGATCATGTATGAAGATGTCCTCCCTATGCAAAGCTGGTGTCTCCATGTTCTCATCATCTGTGCGCTTCGAGGACTAATTTATCAGCTATGGAACAGTTATAGTAACATGCTTTTCCTAACTCGGAATCGCCGGATTATCAAGCAAGGTGTTGATTTCAAGCAGATTGACGCAGAATGGCAGTGGTAATATTCCTTCACGCTTAACACTTCATTTCAACTTGATTACTGTTTCAAAGTTTCAGTTAACCTGAACGATTTTCTGTTTTTTCTTCTTTCTTTTACAGGGACAACTTCATAATTCTTCAAGGTTTGATTGCTTCCATGGCCTGTTATCTTGTCCCATACCTGCAAGACCTCCCTGTGTGGAATCCAAAAGGCTTAATTACATGTATAGTACTCCATGTGGGAGTTTCAGAGCCTTTATATTATTGGGTACACAGAAGATTTCATGCCAACGACTTTTATCAAAACTACCACTCCCTTCACCATTCCTCTCCAGTACCCCAACCTCTTACAGGTAAGAGCAATTAATAGACACACCGCCCTTGCTTTTTATTTTATTTTAAATCAAATAGTTTTCTTCAATTTAATTTCAATTTTGGGGTGCCTGCAGCTGGAAATGCAACATTTCTTGAGGATCTGATATTGACTGTGATAATTGGAATTCCGATTCTGGGTTCTACTCTGATGGGGTTTGGATCAATCGGCATCATCTACTGCTACTTTTCAGTTTTCGATTTTTTGAGAGGCTTGGGGTATAGCAACGTTGAAGTTATTTCTCATAAACTATTTGAGAAAATTCCATTTCTCAAATACCTTCTCTACACTCCTACGTAAGTAGTCGATCACAACCTACATATTTTCACAATTGTCTATAAACTCACGTAATAATTAAAAAATTTTATAAATTCATCTTAATACGGATAGTTTACTGCAAGGTCTGTTAAATCTTACTTCCAATATGGTCAATTCTTGCTAGGTATATAATAATAAATTTTTATTTCTAAATGAATGCAAAGGTGAAAAAAGTTGGAAACGATATTTCTACGTAAGTAGTTTCAACCAGGCTTTATTTGTGTCGGGTTCTTATCATTAAATTCTAACATGAAAGAAGTTGGGAACGACTTTTGGAAGCCAACATAGCCTTCTACGAATAATTGATGAAGTCAATGAGTTCCAATTATAGTTTTTTTTTTTTTTTCATAAATATAATTTGATGGAAACATATTGAAGCTGAAAATATTGATTGCATGGCTATATATATGCAGATACCATACCCTGCACCACACTGAAAAGGGCAGCAATTTCTGCCTTTTCATGCCTCTCTTTGATGCACTGGGGAATACACAAAACCAGAAATCCTGGGAATTACACAAGGAGATGAGCTTTAAAGCAGGTAAGGCTAAAATTTAATGTCAATTACGGTAAACATTCCGAACTGTATAATGTTAAACATCACGCAGAAATTACTGCGATCACTATATCACAAAGTACAGATGGACAGAAATTGGTAAATAGTAATGCCTTACCTTTGGTTTTGATAAACATTAGTGACATTTACCAACGTTGGCTGTTTATAATGGCGCAGGAATAAACGGGAATGTACCGGATTTCGTTTTCCTTGCTCATGTGGTGGATTTGACGTCGCAGATGCACGTTCCTTTTGTTTTCCGATCATTCGCTTCAATTCCCTTTTCATTTAGACTCTTCCAGGTGCTGTTTTATCCTTCCGGCATTTTGGTGTGTCTAGCAATGTGGGCATGGGCAAAAACGTTTTTGATTACATTCTACAATCTCAGAGGTCGGTTGCACCAGACTTGGGCTGTACCAAGATATGGCTTTCAGGTTTTTCCTTGAAACTACACTCATCATTCTTTTGGTAGTAAGAAAGGACCACCATTAATATATCAAGGGGAATTTTGTAGATCATTTTGGTAATTATAGTCCTGATTCTATGATGCAAAATATTGTAATGTTGCTAGATACGTGATTTGTTATGTGGCTAAAAACTCTAGATTCTACATTACAACTAGCTATGACAGCATCTCACAATTATTTATTTTAGGTCCGAAATTTGGTCTGATATTAGGTATTGTAATAATGTTGATACTATTATAAAATACTTATAAGGACCTATATACGTTTGTGTATTGAAGATACAAAATGTATAACTAATACTTCTAGGTAATCGGTGTATAAGTGTATTCCTCATATATATATACCAAACACTCAACACACCAAACTAACTATTTCGGTAATCTTTTATCTTGGTAATATCGGGTTTTAATCAAGAATAAATCGATTTAGCAAACATAAAACATCATTTGGTATTTGATCGTGACGATAATCAAAATACAAAATGGCAATAATTAAATTCCATGTTTTCTGGTTGGTTTTGTAGTACTTTTTGCCCTTTGCTCTAGATGGGATCAATAATCAAATAGAAGAAGCCATCATCAGAGCTGACAAGTTGGGGGTCAAGGTCATAAGCCTGGCTGCATTGAATAAGGTTGGTATCAGTTCTGCCTATGAATTAATTTTCCTTGTCAATTTGCAAACGCTACAATATTATTTTTTCTTTTATTTTGCATGTTTTATTTTTCCCTCTGTTGCACATTTATAATCCGTTTCTGGCAAGTTTCGGTGTTGGTTGTTGGACATTATACCAATAAGGACTATTTGTTGGCCGGTTGGTTGATTTTGAAACCTAATAATGGGAACTGGTAGGGGTTGCCCTCTACAGTGTTCGCTCTAATTAGAAAGATAGGTTCCATTCCTGCTGCTGCCATAGGTGAGATCAGAAAGTAGTAAACAACCAACCCAATTTCTCATCTGTCGTCACACTAAAATTTTACACACGCAACTCTTCGCATTTATGGGACGGGATCGGATGCTTTGAATCTGAAAAGTTGAATGATCTTAACCTATCTCGTGCGATCGTGATGTAGAACTACACCACTCTAGCTACTACTAAATCTACATACACTTATTTCACTTCGATACATAATGTTATGGCACTGGCCCAATACATAAGAGGTGGGCCAATATATATAGGAGAAAGTTATAGTAAACCTTCTAAGTTAGCTAGATCTCAAACACAAAATAACATATAAAGCCAAAGTTTTGAGGGTTTTGAGGGGTGCCATGACTCCTCTTGGTCTTTGTTTAAGTTATAGTAAACCTTCTAAGTTAGCTAGATCTCAAACACAAAATAACATATAAAGCCAAAGTTTTGAGGGTTTTGAGGGGTGCCATGACTCCTCTTGGTCTTTGTTTAAGTTATATTAAACCTTCTAAGTTAGCTAGATCTCAAACACAAAATAACATATAAAGCCAAAGTTTTGAGGGTTTTGAGGGGTGCCATGACTCCTCTTGGTCTTTGTTTAAATCTAGAATTAAATTCAGTTTACCCCCCAAATCTTTGGTGTCAAAATCAGTTCAGTCCTGCAACTTTTTTTAAAATCAGTTCGCCCCCTCAACTTTTGTAAACACATCAGTTTGGTCCAATTTTTGAACTGATTTTGAGGGGGCAAACTGATTTTAAAAAAAGTTGAGGGGGCGAACTGATTTTAAACTAATGTGTTTACGAAAGTTGAGGGGGCGAACTGATTTTAAAAAAAGTTGCAGGACTAAACTGATTTTGACACCAAAGATTTGGGGGGTAAACTGAATTTAATTCTTAAATCTAACAATGTGTTACGCTAAATCGCTTACGACACGCTCTTGCGTATATCAAATTATCGATGAACAAAACAGGTTAATTTTCTAAATTCTTACCCATGTACAAATTATTGAAGAAAAAGAAAAGTGTATGTTGGTAACTTCACATGGGTAATGGGTTTGTATTTGAAGCTGGTACCGCTAGTTCAGCAAGATTAGTGAGAGTTTGTTTAATTGATGCGTTTAGGAGTTGAATACGAGAATTATATTGCAGGTCATGCTAGAGTTATTAATCGGTGTAATTCATTTGTTAGTATTAAATATAATTATTTTGCCAAAACTTAAGACGTAGGTCGATCATTGATCAAGTAATTCTTCACCCGCGCCGGATTAGAGAGGTTATAACACCTTCCCCAAAGATAGTGGGGAAAGAGAAATGACATGACTCGGGGGCAACTACCCCAGCCCAAATTTGTTAAACAAAGAAAAAAAAATTGTTATATGATTAATAGTGTGTTTAATATAATGAATAATTTATTAATTACGCAGAATGAAGCACTGAATGGGGGAGGAACACTGTTTGTAAACAAGCATCCGGACCTTAGAGTTCGAGTTGTGCATGGGAACACCTTAACTGCTGCTGTTATCCTGAATGAGATCCCAAAGAATTGCCAAGAGGTCTTTTTGACCGGAGCAACTTCCAAGCTCGGAAGGGCCATTGCTCTCTACCTCTGTAGAAGAAAAGTTCGAGTCCTTGTAAGCATACTTTTCCTTTTCCTTCTGTTAGAAATTAGGGTTTAGGGCTAGAACATGTATGAGAGATGAATTCACTAACTAATGTATGCATGCATCTATGCTACAGATGCTGACATTGTCTACAGAAAGGTTTCTAAAAGTTCAGAAGGAAGCTCCGGCAGAATTTCAAAGCTACCTTGTTCAAGTGACAAAGTACCAGGCTGCACGTAACTGTAAGGTAAGTAGCTCGATCTGGGAGTAGCAGTCTTTTAAACCAAAACCAAGAACCGTTAATTTACCAGTTTTGGCCTGATGATCGATGAGGTTTTTTGATGTAACCTATAATTGTGAATGGCAGACATGGATCGTGGGCAAATGGATCACACCAAGGGAGCAACGTTGGGCTCCAAGTGGAGCACATTTCCATCAGTTTGTTGTCCCACCCATCTTTCATTTCAGAAGAGACTGCACTTATGGTGATCTTGCAGCCATGAGATTACCAGATGACGTCGAAGGGCTTGGCTCCTGTGAGGTTCGTAAGCAGATTTTAGTTTCTGTCTCTATATACATTATCGGCTCATTCTCTAATAACGACATTTCTGATGCCATATTAATGTTGCAACCTATATATGTGTGCAGTACACCATGGACAGAGGAGTAGTGCATGCTTGCCATGCTGGTGGTGTTGTTCATTTTCTGGAAGGCTGGACTCACCATGAAGTTGGGGCAATCGACGTTGACAGAATCGACCTTGTTTGGGATGCTGCTCTAAAACATGGTTTAAAGCCAGTTTCATCAAGCAAAGTTCATTCACTGTAACATAAATCAGAGTGAATTACTGAAACCTTTTGGTTGTGTTATAAATGTACTACTTGATATTTAATTATTTATTATACCTCAATCTATGAAGCAAAGCTTCCCATTCTATTTTAAGTACATACAGTACCTTCTTAACAAATAATTAAACCGACTGGGTTGTGCAAAATCTGCACGTAATGGACGTTTTGCCTCTCTAATTGCGGGGCAATCATTATAGTATCTAGATCCATCTTTTTTTGGTTGAGAGGGGATCAATTAATCTTCCCCAAAGGTGATAATGAAAATGCCTAACCAGTTTAATGGACAGCTCAAACACATACTCTAAACTTTTCCTCTTGGACTCCAAGAAAGCCCGTAACAGAAAATTTATCCCTAAATCACTTTATCCATAACCGCGAGAGAAAAAAGCATTCACAAACTTTCGACGTGCCAGATAGCTTTCTCTCTCCTTTTGTAGCTGTTGATACCAAAAAAAAAAAAAAAAGGATTAAAAAAAAAATAATAATACTTTTTTTGTGCTACATCATAATGATTTTGAGTTCAATTATGACTCCTACAAACGGGTGTCCGGATAGAAACACAGTGACACGTCCCGGTTCTTAAGTTATTTTACGGTTATTTACCGTTGGTATTACTTCGGATTTTTACCGTGATGAGTAACTATTTATCCTTAAGGACCATAGGGTTGACTTTTTGTAGGAAAATTACTATGAGAAAACTTTCTTCATGAAAGTTGTAGAGGATGTGGTTACGAGTTCGTAGACATGCTTCTCATGAAAGTTTTAATCAGGAAATGCGAGTTGGTTTTCATGATTCTTTACGTCTTTAGCAACGCATAATTCTGCGGAAGAAGTATATCCTAGCAACAGTTTTTTTCCTTAATGTTTTGCGTGATGGCGGGGCCGTTATTTGAAAATCCCTGTTCATCGACTTGAGTTGTTACGTGGTCGATCGGTATTATGCATGATAATACGTGAGAAGCAAGTCATCAAATAGTGAATTTCCAATGGCGATCCTCGGATTTCGTTGACTCGCGTGACTCACTATTTTGATTTTTCTCCGTTCGATAAGCTGGTATTATTAAGGTGAAGGTAATGATTGCAGACGTGGGTTGCAGTAAAAGCAACATGAATTGTTGCAGTAAATAGTGAGCAACTTATCTCTTGTTCGTGGAATAGATATTGTAACCTAAAGACTAGTCTGCGTGCAAGTTTGAATGAACTTGGTTCGTACGAGGAGATACTCGTAACTTCTAAAGTATCGTCATACGCGTATGCCTAATCAACGTATTTTCCTAATTTTTGGAGGTGTCAGTTTCAGATATGTTGATCGATTTTGAGAGTGATATTTTTTTCTTGTGCTTGTAAGTAGTCGTTAGTGGCGACTGTTGAATTTATTATTGAGGGATGAGATTTCGACGGATATTATTGGTTAGTAATGATTAATTAAAGGGGCGAATTGGTAGAAATAATAATATGATTGGTTGGTGGTATAACCTCAAAGGAAAAAGATTCTTGTTGACTCGGGAAATATTTTGAGTCTAGGCTTGTTAGTCCGTTGGCATAAATGGTAAATAGTGGCAGATCATGTTAAATATTTTTCTTGTGATGCGTATTCATGCATGATCAAATTGTGGTGAGACCACTTGATCTGAGTAGGACCTGGGAGGTCATTGATGTATGGATAAAATTTGAGTTGCAAGAGATATTCAGAATAAGGGTTTGGTATTATAAGATCGTATTAGCGCAATCTGGCGACAAGGGAAGTATTCGCCGATCAGCTTAATGATTGAGGCTAACCACATAGGTGGGGAAGGTTCAAATTCGATGCGAGCGATCGAGTTTTGTTTTGGTTAATTGGTGACGAAAGTAAGATGGTGTTGTAAATTACGAATTATAATGATCATTTTAACTTGGCGAAAGTCAAAGTCCTTCGTGTGTTTTGGGGTTGAGTATCATAAGTAACTCTAATTGGGCAAGCCACTCAATTAGTGGAAGTTAAGTCAAGAAGTAAAGTGTATTATGTGAGTGGTGCCATGTGGATGGTTGGCAAAGTATTTAAGTTGACCCTGAGTTCAAGTTTTGTTAAAGCATACGCGCCCCTTGGATTTGGTAGATCAGTTATGATGTGCCAAGGTAAGTGTGAAAAGAATTTGGCAAATTGTTTCCACAAGTGAAAAGGTGTAATTTGTGATAGAAGAAAGAGTGATGAGCATAGATAATGGGATGATTTAGCTTAACGTTTATTGAAATCTGAGGTAAAAGGCAAAAATCTCTACCCTCTTTTGCATAATTTGAAATTTCGAGGACGAAATTTTTATAAGGAGGGGAGAATTGACACGTCCCGGTTCTTAAGTTATTTTACGGTTATTTACCGTTGGTATTACTTGGAATTTTTACCGTGATGAGTAACTATTTATCCTTAAGGACCATAGGGTTGACTTTTTGTAGGAAAATTACTATGAGAAAACTTTCTTCATGAAAGTTATAGAGGATGTGGTTACGAGTTCGTAGACATGCTACACGTTAAAATCAAAGTTAGCATGATAAAGTTATGAATTAAATGGTAAAGTTTTTGAGCGGGTAAAATTGGATGATATTTAAGTGGGTATTTTTATTGTTGGGTTAAATAATGGACCGGGTAGGGGAGAAGGGCCGAGCCCACTCCCTTCTCTTCTTTCTTTTCTTTTTCTTCCTCTTCCTCCTCTCTTCCTCCCGAGCCTTTATCGTCAGAAAGATTGGCCGCCAGCTGCCGCCGCCCGGCCAGCCACCAGCCGCCTCTCCACCCCAGTTCGGACCCCCATCTCCTCCTCTCCCTCCCCGGCCTAGCCCCCGAGCCTCTAACCCTCTGGAAGAGGAGAAAAGCCGCCGGAACCACCAGAAGTCTTTTCGCCGGAGCTGCGTCCTCCGGCCACTATAGGCCTTGATTTTTGGCTCAACTTGTAGCCCTCATCAAGGTGAGTATTCCCTCAAAAGGAATCGGTCTATTTCGAGCTCGTTAGGGTAGTTTGTATAATTGGAAGTTTTAGGGATTTTTGGTTGTTTTTGCTCTTTTGACCTAGTTAGGCTTGGATTCTGGGTTTGTGCTAGTTAGGAAAGTTGTAGAGCATGATGAGAGAAATATGCTGTTAAAATTTCATAGAAATTGGAGGTCGCCGAAAAATGGCTGCCGGCCGCCGCCTCCGGCGGAGCCGCCGCTGGTTGGGAGATTTTAATGTTGTTAAATTTGGAATATTAAGGGGAGTTTATTGAAGTTAGTTATGGAATTTTTGGATGAGTTTTGGATAGGTTTATGAATTTCCGAAGTGTGGTATTTTTGGCGGTTAATTAATGTAGAATCCGGCCGTAGGATTTAAGTCGTATTTTTGGGGAGGTTGTATTTACGGCTGCTGAGTATGATATTTAAGTTCGGATCGTTTCGACGTAAGATTATCGAAGTTAGGCAATGATGAGCGTAGTTGTGGCTCTCGGTTAATTTTGCCTATTTTGTTTTAATATTGGAGTTTTAGTTGGGAAATTAATTTTATATTTGTGCCAGGGTTCGAGGGAACCTCGCTTGAGTAGTGATTCGGAATTCGTCAGGCTTAGGCCTAAATCTGTGAGTGGACATTTTAGTTTTTAATTATTATGCATGCAAGATTTTATAATTTAGTATTTTATTTTCCGAGCATATATTATAACTTCGGTATATGAAATGATCTTGAAAATTATTTGAGATTGATGCATGGATTAAATGTCGGTCATAATTTATGGATTTGAGCTCGGACTGATAATTTGAGATTATATCCAGATTTGCATATTGCCTGGTTTTTTTTTCGAATGTTGAAAATTATTTAAATTAATTATTTCATTGAGCATTTTAACATGTGGGACACGTCATCGAATTTAATTATTTTCTTTACCCTTTGAATTCTTTGAGTACGGTTGGGAATCGTACTTATGCTTAAGTTGTGAGTTTCGGGGAAACTCACATTGATTTATATTTATTTATTTATGCCATACTTGTTGGATCGTTATTATTCATGCTAGCATGTCGTTCCGCCTTTCGAGGCGATGTAACTTCCACGTTTTAAGTAAGGTTACTCAACCCCTTTCCGCCTTCGGGTGATGTGATGTAGTCGACGACATCACGCAAGCCCTACTCCTCTCGGTTATCATAACCTGAAGGTGTAGGGAGTATGAGAGTATTATTGCCTGGGAGGCAACCGAGTCTGGGAGGCTCACTTGTATGGCTATAGTTGTTTCTTATTTACTGTTGTTGATTTGACTAGCGGGGTTAGTCCCTTGTTTTGGTACCTTCTTCTATGAAGGTTATTATTTATTTTTGTCATTAATTTGACTAGCGGGGCTAGTCCGTCTTCTTGGGATCTTCTTAAAGAAAGATTTTTGTTAACATTTGCATGCCACGAATTTATGGCATATTGGAAAGTGGGAAAGTATTTAAATTTTGGTTTCTTATCTTATGTTTATTTTCGTCCACTTACTCTAACGTTTTTAAATTACTTTTCCCTTGGCCCTTTGGTTTTAAATGCCCAGATTGTAGGCTCAGTCTAAGTGAGGTCGAGCGTACACGGAGTCGAGACATAGTCAGATGCTGCTTCCACATATTCTTTATTTATTGTTTTTTTTATTTAACTCTAGATATGCTCTGATAATCGGTTAGTGAATTAATGTTGGTTATCTTTTGGTTGTGGGATTAGTTTAGTGAGTAATTGTTATATTGGGAGATGTGTTGATCTTGGGGAGCAGGAAGGCTCCAGGTGTTGAGGCTGGTTCGTTTGGTTATAGAAGTGTTAAGTTGAATTTTTCAGGTAAGGGTTGTCCATTTTCAAGGAAGGTTATGCCGAAATTTCGGTAAATTTTCCTTGAAGGTGGACCCCGCAGGATTCACCTTGGGTTTCAGGGTGAAATCCGGGGTGGGTCCTGTCACACAGTCCAATAACAACTCAATGATCTGAACCAAACACTCTATATAAAGTGGCAAAAGCCTCCAAAAAAGGGGACAAAGTGAGGAGACAAGAAGGAGAGGCGGAGCGAAACAAAGGAGAAGAAGAAGAGAACAGGTGAAGAAAGCAAAGAAGCAAAGCAAAAAGCAGAAGAAGAGCGGCGAGCCAACAAAAAGGTGAAGCCCTCATTCTAACTCTATTTCTTTTGCAGTGTCTTTATCTTATCCCTTGCTTCACCGGAAGCCCCGCAAGCACGCGAGCCATCTCCCCCTAAGGCCAGACGACCTCGCGAGGTCTTCACCAAAAGAAGATGATGGCCGCTCGGCCCTTCCTCTTGTTACAGATGGCCTTGCGCTGCGCACAACAAGCCGTACAGGAGGGAGAAAACAAGCATTCCAGGTGACGCGAATTTAAAGAGCAGGAACTTACCATTGGCAACTTGGAGAATCTTTGAGCAGATCGAAGTAAGCTTAAATATTCAAATGCCCGCTCTCGATCAAGGCAACGGAGGCGATATATCTCTATTTATAGAGGAGCAGATTCCTTAAGTCCGATTCCCAATCACATTCGATCTTCATCTGCAAGAAGGTTTTTACCCTCAAGATGATAATCATCAAGGTGGTGACAAGCATGGTTCGAACTGGGAAAGACGTCTGGAGTTATGTGGATCATATGATCCCATCAACCTCATCAAGGTAAAGACAACAAGGTCATGCCAAACAGAGTTCGCGTGTAAAGATGACCTCGCCTTCCTCCTCTTGTTACAACAAATATATGGCCTTACACCTCGCATAACAAACCATGCAAGGGAAAAAGAACAAACAAGCTAAGGCGAGATGACCTCGCACGGAGACTAAAGCCCTAAGGCGAGATTCCCCCACACCAAAGCAGAAACCCTAAGGGGTGGCGAGGTGGCATTCGCGTCAAAGCAGAAACCCTAAGAGGTGGCGAGGTGACATTTGCGTCAAAGCAGAAACCCTAAGGGGTGGCAAGGTGACTTCACATCAAAGAAGAAGCCCTAAGGGGTGGCGAGGTCATGTTCGCATCAAAGCAGAAACCCTAAAGGGTGGCGAGGTGACTTCACATCAAAGCAGAAAACCTAAGGGGTGGCGAGGTGACTTCACATCAAAGCAAAAGCCCTAAGGGGTAGCGAGGTCAGGTTCACATCAAAGCAGAAGCCCTATGGGGTGGCGATGTGACTTCACATCAAAGCAGAAGCCCTAAGAGGTGACTTCACATCAAAAGCAAAAACCCTAAGGGGTGGCATTCGCGTCAAAGCAGAAAACCCTAAGGGGTGACGAGGTCACATTCGCGTCAAAGCAGAAGCCCTAAGGGGTGGCGAAGTGACTTCACATCAAAGCAGAAGTCCTAAGGGGTGGCGAGGTGACTTCGTGTCAAAGCAAAAGCTCTAGGCGTGGTGACTTTGCAGAGAAGAGAAAGTCCAGGCGAGACAAGATGACGTCACAGGCGAGATCCCTCCTTGCAGAAGATTTCGTGTGGAAGCAAGTCGCGGAGTCCGCTCACACGCAAGCACGCGGACTCCGCTTACAAGCATACACGCGAGGTCGGCATGCAGGCTGAGTCCGCTCACACGCGGAGCTTGGATTTGCAGATCACCTACGCCACTATCAAGAATTGTGGCTAAGGCAATTCAAGCCTCTTGGTCAAGCCGATGCATCACCCATTTCAGATGCACAACTCAAATCAGCTGACACTCTACCAAATTGAGTGTCTACAAGAAATACAGTTGACGGATTCAAAAATACATCTGTCAAACCCAAAGCTGACACTAAGCCGCAAAGCCTACAAACTTCTAAGAACTACGGTCTGTTTGATCCCTCAAGGGGGTACGTAGGCAATCTAGCAACCCACTAGATGCAACCACAATTCCAAACATAATCCCTGACACTACCAGTCAAATTCATCCAGTCCAAATAACTCTGGTCAAATTCCAAAAGCACCAGAAAAATCAAATCCATAACCAAAACTTTTGAACTACAATGGTTTGATCCCTTCACAGGGTATGTAGGCAGTCTAGATTTAAATCTGGATACAACCACCTTTAAAACCAAATCCTTGGTTCTTTCCAAGCCAGTTCCCTCAAACACACACATTCCCCAGTTATTACTTTATATTAGAATATATCAAAGGGTCTTCCCTTAAAAACAAGGTTGTAATTAAGGAATTTACTTTCTTCTGAATGGGTCGAACAAGACATAATTAAAACTCTATCTTAATTAATAGGATATAGTGAAATTGTGTTGGGTATATATTTATTTACAATTTTTGCCCAACAGTAGCCACAAGGCCGTACACTTGAGATTGTTTAGATGGATCATTTTGACGTATAATAGTCATGTGAATTGGGTTGAGCAGCGATCTTGAGTCATATATACCATGTTCATGTGACATATACGTGTGGCTCGAGGGGTTTACATTAGGGGTGGCACTTCCGAACCGAATAACCGAAAACCGAGCCGAAATAACCGGGCCGAAACCGAAAAAAACCGAGCCGAAAGAAAAACCGAACCAAAAAAAAAAAAACCGAAAACCGAAAAAATTCGGTTCGGTTTCGGTTCACGGTCCGGACTGAACCAAACCGGCCGAACCGAACCGAATTTTTGGTGAAACGACGTCGTTTTGACTTGGATCTTATTCGCAGCTACATGTTGACGGCAAAGTGCTAGCGTGACAGCCCCGACAGTCACCCAAATGGTCCACGTCATGATTTTGACCCTTCTTTTCCACACCCTTCCCTTTATCAACACCTCCTCCTCAATCCTTCTCCCACTTTTCTCTTCTTCTTCTCCCTTCAGAAATGGCCGTCGATTTCATGGGCTATAGAAACTTCTCCTCCGCCAAGCTCGAAGAAAACGCCGTCGTCCAGGAAGCCACCTCCGGCCTCGAGAGCGTCGAGAAGCTCATACGCCTGCTTTCGTCATCTTCTTCGTCTTCCTAGCAGAAACAAGATAATAATAATTACCACCACCACTCCATGGACATGGACTGCGCCGCCGTCGCCGACGCCGCCGTCTCCAAGTTCAAGAAAGTCATTTCCCTCCTCGGCCGCACCCGCACCGGCCACGCCCTCTTCCGCCGCGCTCCTCTGGGACCCACTCATGACTCCTCCACCAAGCCAATAGAATCCTCCTCCTCCACCAGGGTCTACCACGCCACACCGATCCAACAGATCCCTCCGCCGCCACCCTCGGTGGTGATGCACCACATGGAGCAGGGGACTAAAGACTCGTCAACCACTATTAACTTCTCGTCCTACTCCTCCGCTGCTACGACATCGTTTATGTCGTCGTTGACTGGCGACTCGGACAGCAAGCAGCAGCAGCCCATGTCGTCTTCCGCCTTCCAAATTACCAACATGTCCCAGGTCTCTTCCGTCGGAAAGCCACCGCTTTCTTCGGCTTCGTTGAAGCACAAGTGCAGCTCTGACACCTTGGGCTCCGGCAAATGCGGCGCCAGCTCCTCCGGTCGCTGCCATTGCTCTAAGAAAAGGTGCTGTCTTTTTCCGGCTAGTCTGTAATTTCTTTTCTGATGTTAGCTTGATATGATTTGTATATAAAGATTAGATTTTGTTTGCTTAAATGAAATTGTGGGTTTTGTTACAGAAAGCTGAGATTGAAGAGGGTAGTGAGAGTTCCGGTGATAAGCATAAAGATGGCGGATATCCCATCTGATGATTACTCTTGGAGAAAGTACGGACAGAAACCCATCAAAGGCTCACCGCATCCTAGGTACAAAATTCTGACCATTTCGATAAAAATCGATGATCTTGGTGCTCATTTGCTACGAAATTTGGTTCCATCTTTGTGAATTGGCGTGGTTTAATTTTGTGATCTTTGTATGTAACAGGGGCTACTACAAGTGCAGCAGTGTTAGAGGGTGCCCGGCTCGTAAACATGTAGAGATTTTTGTGTACACTTATAAGGGTTTTTTTTTTTTTTTTTTTTTTTAAACTGAACTGAAAAAAAAAACCGAAAAAAAACCGAACCGAACCGTTCGGTTCGGTTTTCAGTTTGGATTTTCTGAAAACTGAGAACCGAACCGAACCGAACCAAATTTTTTTTTCGGTTCAGTTTTCAGTTTTGGCCCATAACCGAACCGAATGGGCCGAATGCCACCCCTAGTTTACATTATATATAGGGGCATATATCCAGACCATGGCTGACTTCTTGTAACGCACTCTGCTTATATATTTGGGTCTGTTCTTTTAATAAAGTTATCGTTTTTGCTTAAAAACTCCCTAGAACAATAACACTTGGCTAATACATACGCCCGAACAGAGGCCACACCCATTACCGAAACTCTCGTTGTTGCCGTCCAAATCATGCTTCGAGCAACATATTGTTGCCGAGCTGCCGGAAGCAAAACACCAAAAATTCCGTTGTGATATACCACTGTCAATATAATCCCAAACCAAAAATTATGAGAGAACCAACCAAAAAGATGAGATCCCTCACTAAGGCTGAGATCCAGCCCAAACCGGAACCAATTTTGGAAGAATGGGCCCGGACCGGGTACTCTTTTACCGGGCTGGCTTTGTGTCTCAGAAATAATTTCAAAATAATACTACAAGAGAGAGGGTTCGAACGCCAGACCTCTCGCTTGATATTCAAGTCAGAATCCAATAGAGCAACTTGCGCAATTGGTATTTAGTGTACAATTATTTGATATATTCTTGTCAAGGAGGAATGAATAATTATTAGAACATGAAAGAGTGAGGGTTCGAACCTCTCACTCTTTACATAAAATCCAACATGATATCCACGAGACGCAGCTCGGCCTGGTTGCTAATGTTGTACAAACTTATAATTAATTCTATATTTTTTGTTCACAGATTACCATATTTGTTTTCTCTCATCTCCCACACGAATCAACCTGACCTCTCAATCAAAATAGATCTTAATTTTTACCTCCAATTAACAACCCCAGATCCTGTACCTCAATTTCTCAAGCATACGGGTCTAATTTCCTTTATAGATCGCGGGGAAAAAAAGTCCAACTTCCCGAGGATCCATCTAGAAACAGAGCTTCAAGGTTCTAATCATGTTTGTTTGCAGCTGTGCGGAGACCGATCAAGGTTGATACTTGGATGCTAATCATAATCTAAATGATCAGACCCGATGCAAGACCCTTCCGAATTTTACCCTGAAATCCAAAAAGATCTTGCGGGACCATCTCTAAAGAAGATTATACCGAAAACTTGACATAACCTATTTGAAAATGGATAACTCTTACCTAATTAAAATCCCAAAACACTTCTATAATTAGGATATAACCTTAACTTCTGGAGACACCGTACTCCCCATATAAAACAAGCTCCACCACAAATCCACAAACTCTAAATAAGAAATTTCACAAGTTTTAGATATTAAAATAAGATCCCGAAGACATGTCTAATGGTTTAGAGCACTCTAAAGAAAGGGATTGATGAAGATACAAATAGGTTAATTGGAAACCTAACACAATGTGTAGCAGCGGAAGAGTACTATGCCCTCAATTCTTAAAGCTGAACCACAATCTGCAGACTAGACATTTAAAACCGAAGGGCCTAAGGGAAAGCATTTCAGCAAACTACGTTAGAGTGAGTAGACAAAAATAATCTTGCTAAAAACAATGGAATTTAAAATATTAAAAAAAATATTTAATACTTTCTCATTTTCTAAATAATTTAAAATAAATAATCAAGCATGCGATCATTTTAAATAAAATCACAAAATACTACATTCTGAAAATCTATTTCAAATACGAGAACATATAAGTGAGCTTAGAAATCCAAAATACATAAACTCACGGAATCAAATATAGTCAACACATCAAGAATCATCAATACTGAACATCAACAACTACGTACCTTACACTCACATATGACCTTCTGAACAATTCTACAACCACACACCCACGACTACACAACCACTCATATTTGTACAACTACGTACCGACACTCTTATACGCACACACCAGTACATCCCCTCTCTTCTAGTGCCATTAGTGCATCCCTTCTCTCCTGGTGTCTAACTCTTGGGGCCCACCAGTACATTCTCTCTCTTCTACTGTCCCGACACATCTGTCAGGACCTACCCTGGATCTCCCCTCGAAATCCGGGATAAACCCTGCATGACCACCTCAAGGAAAATTCTACCAAAATTCTTGGTAGAACCTCCATTGAAAATAGGTAACCTTACCTGAAATAAAATCACCAAGTCCAACTCACAATAATTCCCAAACCACATCCATAAATATAATCTCTCAATAAACACAAACAAATGAATCTTTTGTTATCAACTCTTAACATACTTAAATCATCCCATGATTATCAGAGCATCTACTAGGAAAATAAGATATATAACACAATAGGTTAAAGTAGTAACCTATATGGGAAAACTGGATGAGGTGGGGATTTATGACACGCCTCCTATCCTCGCCGAACCAAACTCTGCAGACTGGGTATTTAAAAATGATAGGCCCAGGGGAGAAGCATTTAAAAACGTTAGAGTGAGTGGACAAAAATAAATAACAAAAGAATATGGAGCAATGAAATCAAATATATGCTCTCCCATAATTTCCATTAGAAAAATATTTATGCATGCCACTCTTGGAACTCTTTCGAAAAATAATTATAAACAAAAACAATGAACCAATCCCATTTGTTCTCAATAAAACAAAACAAATAGGGAAAAGTATTTCACCATAAGGATGAGCCTCCCAGACTATAATAGCGTCTCACATTGCGATGAAACCATCATTTTCCGTCGACTAAGTCGTTTTCAACAAATAGGTTGGCGAGGTCCCTTCAAGTTATGCCAGGTGAGATAGGAGGCTGGCGAGGCGAGATAGTCGTTCCTAAGCGACAAAAAGTGGACCCTCCATCGCCTAAGTATTTCTAAGGCCAAAGAATTTCCATTTTCCGTCGAGTAAGTGTTTTCAAAAAACAGGTTGGTGAGGTCCCTTCGACTTATGCTAGGCCAAATGCTGAGGCTAGCGAGGCGAGACAAGAACGTTATGCGAGGCGAGATAGGAGGCTAGCGAGGCGAGATAGTCATTCCTAAGCGACGAAAAGTGGACCCTCCGTCACCTAAGTATTTCTAAGGCCACCGAATTTCCATCTTACATCGAGTAAGTGTTTTTAAAAATAATTTACACATTTTTTTATATGTACGTCTGAGTAATTTTGTGTAATTTATGAAACTAAACCCAAGTTAATTTAAAGATACATATCAGGACTTAATTATGCCAAATTCATATTTACAAGTAGATTATAGACCGATCATATATGAAATAATAATATTGAACAGGTACATTAATCATACTCATGATAATCTGAGTCGTCTGAATCATCATCCTCCTCAGTCTGGCCAGAATATTGATCCTTCTCCATGTTTGAATCATCTATGAACTCGTCGTCATGTGTGGGTTTGCGTTGTCGCGAGTTCATTTCAGATGGTGTAACTGGCATGTAACCTATGATCACAGGAACGTGTTGGTTGTTGACACGAATATCCTCAGTATCAGGGACTACATGTGGAGATTTCTCTTGATATGATTCATTCGGTTGATCAGTTGTTGGCATTTGAACTTGAGTTTCGCCGTGCCACGTCCATACGGTATAACTAGAACAAATACCGTATAGTGCCAAGTGAGAATACATTTCTTCAATTGTTACTGGTTTCCGAGTGAGACATTTGTTGCACGGACATATGTGAATAACTTTTTCTGGAGGACTATGTAGACGCACGAACTCAAGAAAATCAAAAATGCCTTGCATATAAAGAGGGGACGTTCTCCCTAATTGCATCCAGCTTTGTCCATGTTGTACACTATAATAACAGGAAACCAAAATATAGTTGTCAACAAACATATATTTAAGATGTATATACACTATCAAATATATACACACACACACACACACACATGCATCAAGGAATACAGTAATTAGATCACCGGTAAAGTTGCCGAAAAATATGTCTAAATGAAGAAATATTAAAGTACTCACATGCATACCAATTAGGAGGGGGGCTCTTCAGTATGGTTCTTCTGTGTGGGGGGGGAGAATTTTTTCCTTCTGTTGGGGGGGGGGGGGGAGTATTGTTTTCATCTATAGGGGGGAGCATTTTTTTCTTCTGTGGGGGGGGGAGTATTTTTTTCGTCTGGGAGTTATTTTTCTTCTGTGGGGGGGAGTATTTTTTTCGTTTGTAGGGGGGAGTATTTTTTTTTTCTATTGGGCGGGATTATTTTTTTCGTCTGTGGGAGGGAGTATTTTTTTTGTTTGTGTGGGAGTTTTTTTCTTCTGTAGGGGGGAGTATTTTTTTCGTCTGTCCGTTCCGTTCGGATATTGATCGGTCTTGGTTTGACATGGTTTACGCGTTACTGGTTCCCGGAAGAGTTAATATCTCCATTAGCTAAATCCTTTCTTACCCTGCCTTTGGACTCATATTTTGTTTGTACACAATCAACGGAGGCCTTCTCGACATATGTTGCAACGTCTTCAATAGCATGCTCTTTTTTCGTCTTTCCCTTAATAAGTCATCAAATTTGGTGCTTTTTGATTCCCAGTTGCTATGGAGAACAAAAGACGAAATACAATCGATTCCTCTATTTAAGTGGTTCTCGCTTCTCCTTGTTCTTGTTCCTAACTCCTCCCCGGGTAGTTCCTAATGTTTGGCACTTTCCAAACTTCATGTGTGCAACAACAACAAATTCGCTCATGATCAAGTTACAACCTACGATCTATGACCATATTATGTTAACTGTTCGTATTTCGTTCATTCCATCGGTATGCTCCCAGGTACCCGTAATTGTGATCCGTTTGCCAGAACTAAAGGGTCTTTATGTCGAAACCTTCACGAACAATCGTCGTTTTTTGATGGTTTTTCCACTGCTCATAGCTGCTCTTTCTACACCCCCAGATATCTGGTACCAAATTGTCGCCCGTTCCCTTATTTCTTCGATAATAGAGTTGGCTATATTTGTGGCATCTATTGTACAAGTGTAGACATATAAAATTTAACGATACTAATAGTCGTTGAATAATCCAATCAAATACATGGCTTGTGAGTCAACAAAATTGGAAAGCCGTCTGAAATAACACGTGGCAACGTGGAAATGGTTGGCTGACAACATAAACTTAAATCCTGATTGAAATCAATTATCAAGTGTCGATTGATGATCAGATATCAATTAAATTAAATTAATTATCAAAACAAAGAAGTCAGACATCCCCAAAAATAATTGGTGATGGTTCGCCAGTGGTCAGGCGAGCTAGAGAATAGATTTCGCGAAGTGAACTGGACTTCGCGAGGCAAAATAGACTTGGCGAGCTGAACAATACTTGGCGAGGTGAAAGGACTTCGCGAGGCGAACGGACTTCGCGAGGAGAACTAGACTTCGTGAGGCGAAACGGACTTTGCATAGATTTACATGAAGACGAAGCGGAATGGCTCCGCGCGCATAGATTTTCATGAAGGTGAGGTGAGATGGCCTCGCGTGGGGGAATCCTCGAAGTTCGATCAGAAATCACTGTTTGCTTGGAAATCAAGGTTCCTCGCGAGATACTTTCCATATCGGCGAGATGGCTCGCCCCATACTAATGATCTTGATTAAATCAGGATTCAATCCAAAGCGATCTGGGCATATCTAAATCTTAAGATTTGATTGATTTGATTATGTTAAAATCAGCAAGTAAATCAATCAGTCAAGATTCATTGATTCGATTAAGGAAATATTATTGATTCAGAATCTTCATTATTACTTGCCTTAAGTGGAGGCATGTTAACACTATAAATACCCCCTCTCATATCAAGAGGAGGGAGCAAAAAAAACCCGAGGAGCATAAATAGAAGCAGCAGACAAGAGAGAGAAAAATCCCTCCCGCGAGCTCAGAAGTCTTCCCAAAATCTTTGAAGAACTATCAAGCTCCCTAAATAGCCAGTTCTTCACTAAACCTTTGAAGAACTATCAAGCTCCCTAAACAGCCAGTTCTTCACCAAATCCAAATCCTAAACCCTTGAAGAACTATCAAGCTCCCTAAACAGCCAGTTCTTCACCAAATCCAAATCCAAATCCAAATCCAAATACTTGTTACGTGATCAACACGCATGAGCCTCAAGAACAAGTGCTTGTCACCCTTGAGTTAAACCTATTTGGATATAGAATCAGAGGAATTCACAAAGATTGTAACCCGTATTCGCATTGATTAAATTAAATTATTCTTTGTACACATGTTGTTCTATTATTTGTTGCAGATTTTCCATGTTTACAAAATTGGCACGCCCAGTGGGACAACTTTGCCTCTCATCTCCTTCTCTGCAAGAAATCCGTTCGAAGTAATGGCCTCCAAGAGCACCCAAGCCATCTTGACAAAGAAGTCTAAACCAACAACCGCGAGGTCAAATAGTGAGCCCTCTGGTCATGTCACCCGTAGCATGGCGAGGAATCATCATACAACATTTGTGGCTTTGCCTTTCCAACCCTCGTGAACCAGTCATCACCTTGGCGAATCTCGCAGACAAGCATGCCTCACGAAGTGAAGGCAAGCACGCCTCACGAAGTGAAGAGAAGGAAACTCCAAACAAATCAAGGGAGCGATCATTCTCACCTGCCACGGATGATGAATCAAGCACGGCTTCATATGATGGAAGTCCAAATGGTGATGAAGACAACACGTATGGCTTGCCAACAGACTATTCATCACAACCTATCCCTATGCAAGTCATGGTGACAGGCGCGTCCACAATTGAAGAGCAAATAGCCAATTTGATGGGAGCGGTTCAGAAGCTCACCAAAACGGTGGAAGAAAAGGACCTATAAATTGCCGAGCTTTATGGCAAACTTCAAAGTCAAGATGAAGAAAAGAAGCACAAAGTAGGCGAGAGCTCCAAGAACGATGATGGCTCGCTAGGATTAATCTCCTTTCAACAATTGCAAGACATCATCACCAACTCCATCAGAGCTCAATATGGAGGTCCTTCTCGTGATTCTCTCACCTACTCCAAGCCCTACACTAAAAGAATCAATGGACTAAGGATGCCGTTGGGATACCAGCCGCCAAAGTTCCAGCAATTCGAAGGGAAGGGTAATCCAAAACAACATGTTGCTCACTTCATCGAAACCTGTAATAACGGCGGGACGGAGGGTGACCACCTTGTCAAGCAATTTGTTTGCTCATTGAAAGGCAATGCCTTTGAGTGGTACACGGATTTAGAGCCCGAGTCCATCGATAGTTGGGACCAAATGGAACGTGAATTCTTAAACAGCTTCTACAGTACAAGGTGAACTGTGGGCATGATGGAACTCATCAACACAAAACAATGGAGAGACGAACCAGCGATTGACTTCATCAACAGGTGGCGCTCGCTCAATCTTGATTGTAAAGATGTCTTGTCGGAGACATCCGCGGTGGAAATGTGCATCCAAGACATGTATTTCAATTTGTTGTACATTCTCCAAGGTATCAAGCCTCGATCCTTTGAAGAACTAGCTACGCAAGCGCATGATATGGAGTTGAGCATAGCTAGCCACAAGGGTAAGAAGGTGTTTGTCAATGATCAACAAAAAGATAAAGCTTTTATCAGCAAAGTTGACAAGGTCGTGAAAAGATCTACAAAGGAGTCGATGACTGTAAGTGTTGCTCCAATCAAAATCTCCACACGTGATAAGAAGGAGGTTAAGAGAGTAGAACCGACTCAAGCCTATGGGAGGAAGAAGCATTCATTGACTGAGTGGGAGCAAAAGACTTATCCATTCCCAGATTCCGACGTGGCATGCATGTTGGAGGATTTGATTGAGAATAAGATGATAGAACTTCCAGAGTGCAAACGTCCAGAAGAAATGCATCGGGTCAATGATCCAAAGTATTGCAAGTTTCATCGCCTCGTCAGCCACCCAGTTGAGAAGTGCTTTGTTTTGAAGGATTTGATCATGAAGCTTGCCAAACAAGGAAGAATCGAGTTGGATGTCGATGAGGTTGCTGCGGTCAATTGCACTACCATTTCATTTGGGTCTTTTGAGCCGGTTCAAGTACCTTCCATGCGAATGAAGGCGCCATGCCATTTCTCAGAAAAGACGGGCAATGATAAAAAGTTAGAAGAAGTGAAGCCAATTCAGCAAGTACACCTTACTCCTAAAGCTACCCCATGCGATGATGGCGAGGGATGGATACTTGTCACTCGATGAAAAGCGCGCAAGGGTATGTTGTCAAGTCCACCACTCTCGTAACCAAATCATAAGCGACCACATAGGAGTCGTCAATGCCTCGCAAAGAATGAGACAAGATGTATAAAGGAGAAATTCGCTCCTTGTGTACAAAAGTCCCTCAATCAAAACCCGCCAACAAAGTGCGTGCCTAAGGCGCGATTGAGTCTACAAGCTAGCTCAATGACAACAAGTTTTGAAGGTGATTCCAAAGATGATGAGAAGGTTGAAGAAACTGAAGTGCTGAGATAATTGGAAGACTTACCTCTAAAATTTAACCTCTCTAATCTGTCGCGGATTTCCAAATCGACGAGACGTGCGTTAGTCCAGTTGTTGCTTGATGAGGACCAACATTCTTCAAACATCAATGAATGTGTGGCATGCGTAGCATGTTGTAACGCCATTCATTTCACGGATGAAGATCTACAATTGGGTTCAAAACCACACAATCGACCTCTTTTTGTGACAGGTTACATGCGAGAGCAAAAATTAAACCGCATGCTTATAGATGGAGGGTCTGCTGTAAACATTATGCCAAAATCGACAATGTCTTGACTCGGCATCAATATTGACAAGCTATCTAAAAGTCGTCTCATGATCCAGGGTTTTAACCAAGGAGAGCAAAGAGAAATAGGCATGATTCGGTTAGACATGGTTATTGGCGAATTGGAGTCACACACTTTGTTCCACGTGATCGATGCAAAGACTTCATACAACATATTGTTGGGGCGACCATGGATTCATGAAAATGATGTCGTGCCTTCAACTCTGCATCAATGCTTCAAGTTCTACCGCGAAGGCGTGAAAACAGTGATAGGCGATACCAAGCCATTCGCCAAAGCTGAGTCTTACTTCGTAGATTCCAAGTTCTATTCAGATGAGGAATCAATAATAGAAGTTCTTCTGGTCAAAGTACCCTCAACATGGAAGGCTACAATGGCAACAAGGAAAGAAGTTGAAGCAAAGGGCAAGGGAAATGAAGAGTCACACAAGTCTCCATCCAAAACTGTGACATCAGACAAGTCCAGTCCAATTATCCCAATTCTTCGATATTTGCCAAAGTCCAAGCGCAAAGAAGGAGAGTCTCCGTTTGCAGGAACAAAGCGGCAAGTAAGTCCTTGGAAGTTAAGTGAAGAGGACATAAAATTAATGAAGGAAGCATCAATATTGCCATTGAAAAATTTAAACGACCAAACTCCTACCAAGCAACCATTGAAAGGATTTGTCAAACCAATCCAAGGAAGGGTAGATCACGGGCCTTTACCCGAGAAAAGAACAAATGAAGGGTTTGACCCCAATGCTTACAAATTGTTGGCAAAGGCTGGATTCGACTTCGGTTCGTCGAGTAAAGAGGATGATCAAGCCGTTAGTAAGAAAGCTCATGAGCTCAATGAGTTTCAAAAGAAGCTAAGAGAGCAGGGAAAAACGAGCGATTCGGTTAAAACGGGTCTTGGTTTTACCCCAAGAAAGCCGATCAAAATCTCAAGCAGAAGCGTCGAAGAAGTAGATTATGAGATTCAACAAATCCAATCTGTTTCTCACACTTCAGCGTTCGATGGCATTTGCCCAAGTACTTGAAGTACTACTACTAAATCAACAGGTAGAGTATCGGTGTTTGAACGTGTTGATAAGTCAACAAGTAGAAGCTCCATCTTCAATCGTCTTGACACCGCAGCTACACGAACTTCTGTGTTCAAAAGGTTGTCATCATCAAATGAAGAAAATAAACAAATAAAGCCAACTCCTCGAAAGTCAGCACTTGAAAGGATCCAAGCTCCTAAAGGTCAACAAAATAGAAAAGAAAAGAAGAAGTTGGCCAATCGGAAAATAAAGAAATCCAAAGTCTCATCCCATCACGCATAAAAATACGTTGTGTGCTAGAGGTAAATTCGACTGACCAACTTAAAGTGAAGCAACATACCTTCATACTCACTGGTCAAGATAAAGAAGGCAATGATGTTAGCGGCGATGAGGATGATGTTATTCAATGTGCTTATCACATCATAGTAGCAAAGGTGGAAGCTTAAGAAGAAGATGACCATGAAGGTTTTGAATATGAAGTAGAGGCAGCTCCTCCAGAGCTTGAAGATGGGGTGAAATCTACGGTCGATGAATGTAAGAAACTCAATCTTGGGACGGAGGAAGACCCAAAACCGATATTTGTAAGCGTGTTGCTAAGCTCCCAAGAGGAGAAGGAGTACTATGACTTGTTGCTTGAATACAAGGATGTCTTCGCTTGGACTTACACAGAAATTCCCGGTCTTGACCCTAATGTAGCAGTTCATCGATTAGTTGTTAAACCGGAGGCTCGACCCATCAAAAAACTGACACGATGTTTTTGAACGGAGGTCCAAACTCAAATTGAAGAAGAGGTTGACAAGTTGATCGATGTAGGCTTCATCAGAGAGGTCCAATATCCCAAGTGGATCGCCAACATTGTCCCGGTTGAAAAGAAGAATGGGAAAATGCGTGTGTGCGTAGACTTTCGTGACTTGAATGATGCATGTCCGAAAGATGACTTCCCTTTGCCTATCATCGAGCTCATGGTGGATGCAACCACAAGTCATGAAGCTTTGTCTTTCATGGATGGATCGTCTAGCTACAACCAAATAAAGATAGCGCTAGAAGACGAGGAGTTAACTGCATTTCACACTCCCAAAGGCATTTACTGTTACAAATTCATGCCATTTGGATTAAAGAATGCTAGTGCAACATACCAACGTGCCATGTAAAAAATCTTTGGTGACATGCTTCATAAGTACGTCGAGTGCTATGTTGATGATTTGGTTGTCAAGTCAAGAAAAAGGAGTGATCACTTGCAAGACTTACGAAAAAGTGTTCGATAGGTTACGTGAGTACCAACTCAAAATGAACCCATTGAAGTGCGCTTTTGGTGTGAGTTCAGGCAAATTCCTTGGTTTCATCATGAAGCAATGGGGTATTGAAGTAGATCAATCAAAGATTAAGGCTATTCAAGAAATACCGGAGCCAACGAACTTAAAAGAATTAAGAAGCCTCCAAGGAAAACTCACGTTTATCAGGCGATTCATCTCCAACCTTGCGGGTCGATGTCAACCTTTTAGTCGACTCATGAAGAAGAATGTGCCTTTCGTGTGGGATGAAGCATGTTACAATGCTTTCGAAAGCATAAAAAAATACTTGGCTAATGCTCCGGTGTTGAGTGCACCCATTCCTGGGAAACCTCTTATCCTTTACATCGCAGCTCAAGAAAGGTCACTTAGAGCACTTCTATCCCAAGAAAACGAGTAAAGAAGGGAGATGGCCTTGTACTATTTGAGTCGAACTCTCACAGGAGATGAGTTAAATTATTCTCCAATAGAGAAGACATGTCTCGCTCTCATCTTTTCCATCCAAAAGTTGAGGCATTATATGCAAGCTTACACGGTACATTTAGTAGCCCGAGCTGACCAAGTCAAGTTTGTCATGTCTAAACCAGTCTTATCAGGACGAATGGCAAAATGGGCTTTGCTCCTCAATCAACACGACATCGTCTATGTACCTGCCAAGGCGGTCAAAGGTCAAGCCGTGGCTGACTTTATAGCGGATCACCCAATCCCTGCAAATTGGGAAATTTTAGATGACTTGCCGGATGAAGAAGTCTTTCTTGCAGAAATTATCCCCACTTGGAAGATGTTCTTTGATGGATCTTCCAGATTGGATGGAGCAGGGGCAGGCATGGTCTTCGTCACCCTCCAAAAGCAAATATTGCCATATGCCTTCACTCTCGGTGAATTGATCAACTACTAACTAATTATGAAGTCAGGAAAAAGGATTTGGTTCCTTATTTCCGTCTCACTACACAACTCTTGACTGGTTTTGATGTTGTTACACCATAACATGTGCCAAGGAAGGAAAACCAAATGGCGGATGCCTTGGCCAACCTAGCAGCAACTTTGGCATTATCAAATGATGAAATTATGGATCTTTCAATCTGCAAACGATGGGTTGTCTCAACAGGGATTGTCCCATTGTGCGAAAATTCCAATGCAGTCTCCATCTATGTTATTGACTTCGAAGATTGGAGACATCCTTTGATCGACTACATTGAGCACAATAAGCTACCTGACGATCTAAAACAGCTGACGGATATCAAGCGAAGAGCCCCACGCTTTTTCTACTACAAGGAGACTCTTTATAGACGATCATTTGACGGGTTACTCCTTAGATGTCTGGGAAAAGAAGAGGCGTCCAAAGCCATGGGAGAGGTTCATTCTGGAATATGTGGAGCTCATCAATCAGGTCCTAAATTGCATTTTTAAGTAAAGCGAATGGGTTACTACTGGCTCACGATGGTCAAGGATTGCATGGAGTATGCACAGAAATGTCAAGCTTGTCAATTCCACGCAAACTTCATCCATCAACCGCCTGAGCTATTGCATCCTACGATCGCTTTTCACCCGTTTGATTTCTGGGGGATAGACATTGTGGGATCTATAAATCCAAAATCTTCTGGAGGCCACATGTACATTTTGGCAGGCACAGATTCCTTCTCAAAATGGTCTGAGGCGATACCGCTTAAAGAGATAAAGAAAGAAACCGTTGTGGACTTTATGAAGACATTCATCATCCAGCGATATGGTGTGCCACATTGCATCATCATGGATAACACCAAGTACTTCTCAAATAGTGTTATGCAAAAACTTAGCGAGAAGTATCATTTCAAGCAACACTTTTCTTCGATGTACAATGCACCAACTAATGGTTTGGCAGAGGCATTTAACAAGACACTCTGCAACATCTTGAAGAAGACCGTCAGCAAGTCACAAAGAGAATGGCATGAGAAGATGGGCGAAGCATTATGGGCATATAGAACGACATATCGAACTGCCACAAATACCACACCTTACTCTCTAGTGTATGGTGTTGAAGCTGTCTTGCCATTAGAGAAGAAAATTCCCTCATTGAGGATTGCTTTGCAAGAAGGCCTCACAAATGAGGAAAATATCAAGCTACGACTTCAAGAGTTGGAAGCCTTAGACAAGAAGAGGCTCGATGCGCAACAACATCTAGAATGCTACCAAGCCCGGATGTCGCGTGCCTTTAACAAAGGGGTTCGGCCTCGATCCTTTCAAATTGGCGATTTGGTTCTTGCTGTACGCAGACCCATCATCATGACACACAATGTCAGGACCTACCCCGGATTTCCCCTTGAAACCCAGGATAAACCCTGTAGGACCCACATCAAGGAAAATTCTACCAAAGTTCTTGGTAGAACCTCCCTTGAAGATGGGTAACCCTACCTAAAAGAAGAGTCAACCAACCCAACTCGCTAAAATCCCCAAACCACATCCACAAATATAGTCTCTCAAATAAACTTAAACAAATGATGGCACATTAGCGAGAGATGAAAAATCTACTAGACATGAAAGAATGCGTCGCCCTAGGGTCTATCAATAAAAAAGCAGGGTGACCGAAAGTTAAAAACGTACCAATAATGACATCCGGGGAGATATGTCCCTCCTGCTGAGTCATGGCATGAAGCCTAGCATGAGCAGTGGTAGGACGGCCTCTCTGTCCTCTACCCTGCTGAAAGCCGCCTCTGGCTAGAGCCATGGTGCGAGTACCACTACTAGAACCACCAGCTGATGTCTGACCCATGGTCTGAGTAGGAGCATATGTAGCTCCCTGAGTCAGAAGAGGGCAATCCCTCTTTAAGTGATCCAGCTAACCACACTGAAAACATCCCCCTAGCTGAGTCTGATTTTTCTCAGACTAAAAAGATTGACCACCAGCGGTCCCACTCCTACTGCCAGATCCACTCCTAAATCGCTTAAGCTGACGCCCAAAGAAATTCTTGAAGGGTCTACTACCATGTCTCTTGAATCTCCCTCTAAAACCAGATCCTGAACCCGAACTGCTACCATGCCCACTGCCAGTAGATGATCCAGAACCCGAAGTGGACGCCAATTTCTTTGATGAACCTTGGCCACGACCACTAGAATCACGAAGACGACCAGCTACCAACTCTTGTGCCTCAATATTCAGAGAAAAAGTCACGGCCTGGTGAAATGACTGATAAGGCACCGTTGTCATCCTAATTGCATAAATACCACCTAGGCCCTTGGTGAACTGATAAATCTTCTCCTGATCTGTCTTCACCAAGTCAGGCACATAATATGACAACTCTCGAAATTGCTGCTCAAAGGCCATCATTGTCATATCATCACTCTTCTTCAAATTTTGAAACTCTTCTCTCATTCGGTTGACATGAGCATGGCTAATATATCGCTCTCTAAAAAGAGCTGTAAACTGATCTCAGGTCATATGATCAGCAGCTTCTCCCATACGTCTACTCAAATCGAGCTCAATGGTCTCTATCCAGTTATGAGCATCTAAAGGCTCAACAACATGGCTAAACGCTCTAGCTCCATTCTTGTAGGCTCTATCATAATTTATCTCAGGAACCATGCTAGTGCTACACCACTGGAAGAACTGCTCCATGGCATTAGTCCAATCACTATGTACATTCCCATCCTCCCCCTTGGAGGATTCTGCCTAGGTGCTCGGCGAGGAGGCATACTACTTGAGAATAAAATATTTAGCACAACAGACAAGAAACAGACCACTACCCCACATACTCAATAACCACTTAGCATACATTCATAAGCTGATGGATCCGCCACGGTTGGACCATCACCCTCATGACACTAAGTTTTACTAAGTACATGTGGTAATGATATAAGAAGACATGAATCAGACAACCTAATGCTCTGAAATCAAATGTCAGGACCTACCCAGGATAAACCCTGCGAGACCCACCTCAAGGAAAATTCTACAAAAGTTCTTGATAGAACCTCCCTTGAAGATGGGTAACCCTACCTGAAAGAAGAGTCAACCAACCTAACTCGCTAAAACCCCCAAACCACATCCACAAATATAGTCTCTCAAATAAACTTAAACAAATGAATCATTTTCAACATCTTATAATACACTTAAACATTCTCATAAATATCAGAACATCTACTAAGTAAAATGAGATAAACAACACAATAGGTTAACTAGTAACCTATATGGGAAAACTGGATGAGGTGGGAATCTATGACACGCCTCCTATCCTCGCCGAACCGAACTCTGCAGACTGGGCATTTTAAAAACGAAGGGCCCATGGGAGAAGCATTTAAAACGTTAAAGTAAGTGGACAAAAATAAATGACAAAAGAAATGGAGCAATAAAATCAAATCTATGCTCTCCCATAATTTCCATTAAAAAAATATTTATGCATGCCACTCTTGGAACTCTTCTTGAAAATACTTATAAACCAAAATAACGAACCACTCCCATTGGTTATCAATAAATCAAAATAAATAGAAAAATATTCCACCATAACAATGAGCCTCCCAGGCTATAATAGCGTCCCACGCTAAGCGCTCCACTCACATATGATGAGGACCGCTTAATAGATATAGTGGCGTCTCACGCCAAGCACTCAACTCTCATATGATGAGGACCGCTAAATAAATATAATGGCGTCCGACGCCAAGCGCTCAACTCACATATGATGAGGACCGCTTAATAGATATAATGGCATCCCACGACAAGCATTTAACTCTCATATGATGAGGACAGCTAAATAAATATAATGGCGTCCCACGCCAAGCACTCAACTCACATATGATGAGGACCGCTTAATAGATATAATGGCGTCCCACGCCAAACGCTCAACTCTCATATGATGAGGACCGCTTAATAGATATAATGACGTCCCACTCCAAGCGCTCAACTCTCATATGATAAGGACCGCCGGTGGGATTATAATAACTTACCACTTTAAATGCTCTACTCACATATGATGAGGACCTCTAAATAAATATAATGTTAGCCATCTATAAATAATATCAGTCAACCCTTTTTAGGATAATAGAATACCAAATATAAAACACCAATTGACATGTCCCACATGTCAAATAAAAAGAGCAAGGGAGTTCTCAAATAACAGTGGGAACTCATAAATCCCAAGAAAATACTGAATTTCTAAAATGTCATCGAAATTATTAACTTTAGTGCTTGCATGGTATTTAAATCAAAGGTCCACTCACAGTGCTCGGATATGCCTACCGATGACCCAAGGCTTCCTCCAACTGATCCTCCTCACGGCCTGTACAATAATTAATATTAATCTCAATTTACCTTAAAACTCCAATAAATAAATCCACAAAATTAATTGTCTAAACCCCATTTCTTCCTTGCCCATTTTCTCCATCATTACTCCATTATCACTCACAATTCACCACCATCACCGATAACCAAAATTAACCTTATGAGCATTTTAAAACAGGCTAACGAAAGTACTGATAATCCATTCTAATCACCGCTAAAATCCTTAACCATGGAAAAATCTCCAACATTATCAAAACCCTTCCAAAAATTCCAATTTATACTTCATTTCCTCACCTTAATACCATCTTAAAAACATATAAAACAGCCCCTGAGGGGCGGCGGCTCCGTCGGCAGCCGTTTTCCTTCCACCTCCAATGCCTCTCAAATTTTAACAACACAATCCTCTCATCATACACAACAACTTTCATAACTAGCACTTTGTCCAATTCTAAAGTTATCTAGGGCAATCGAACCAAAACATCCTTAAATACCTAAAACTTTCAATTATACAAACCACCATAACGAAATCGAATTAGACCAATTCCTTTTGAGGTTTTGAGGGAATACTCATCTTGACGAGGGCTACAAGTTGAGCCAAAAATCTCGGCCTATGGTGGCCAGAGGACAGAGCTCCGGCGAAAGGCTATCAGGCGTCTCCGGCCGGTTTTCTCTCCAACGGCGGCGTTACACAGCCAGTCACCGGCCCAGGTAGAGAGAGGAGGTGGCAGGGGTCCGATCTGGGTTAAAGCGGCGGCCTGTGCCTGGCTGGACGGCGGCAGCTGGCGGCAAAGCTTCCCGACAGGAGGAGAGCTTGGGGAGAAGAAGAGAAGAGAAAGAAGAGAAGAGGAAAAAAAGAATAGAAAAGGAAAGAAAAACTTGGGCTGCCACCCCTGGCCCAACTCTCAAACCCAACTAAAAAAATAAACCCACTTCAAAATTTCCCCTTTTTACCTACACAAAAACTTTACCATTAAATTCATAACTTTACCATGCTAACTCTGATTTCAACACGCAGCATGTCTACGAACTCATAATCACGTCATCTACAACTTTCATGAAGAAAGTTTTCTCAAATTCCAAACGGAAGAAAAAGTCAACTTTAATGTCCTTAACAATATTCTTTTACCGTAATTTTAATACGGTAAAAGAATAAAATAATACCAAATTAAATAACCGTAAAATAGCTTAATGACTGTGGTGTGACACACAAGACCGGTCCCAAGTTCAAATCAAAATGGGATGGCCCTTATGTTGTCAGCGAATTCTACACCAACGACGCCTGCAAAATTGTGGCCGAAGACAGTTTGAGAATTGGCCCAATCAATGGCAAGTTCTTGAAAAAATATTATGCTTGAAACAAGTGAAGACTGCTCCTTGTCTTCACGAGCTTAAACTGCAAATGACAAAACAACGCTCCTTGTCCGCACGAGCATAAATTGCGAATGACAAAAAAAAAAACTCCCTGTCTGCACGAGCTTAAACTGCAAATGATAAAAGAATGCTCCTAGTCTGCATGAGCCTAAACTGCACAAGGCACTTAAACAAAAAATTTAAAGAGTTCTACATCCTCATCCTTGAACTACGTGATGACTTGATTCTTTCTTTGGAAGGATACGTAGGCAGCTTGAGAATTATATTCTTGAGTTCAGTCAGATCAAAAAAAAATCTCTTTTTATTGCATAATGAGTTCTATAGTCAAAATGACTTATTACATGCGCAAAAAAAAAGTGAATAAATCATAAGTTGCTAAACAATGATGGGCCCTTCACGTCTAAGATAGGCCTTTGAAGCTGTTGCGTTGCTTTTCAAAATCATCTCGGAACCTCTTTGCTTCCTCAAGTTCTTCAACAGTCAACTCTAGAGTCTCCTTGATTTGCACTTTCTGCTTATCTAAATCGGCAAGCCTTTTGTCATGAAGTAGAAGGCTTGCATCTAGGGAGGCTATCTCTTGCTCCAATCTTCGCTGCTTCTCCTTCAAGTTCTCCAAGGACTCGATCACAATTTGACGTTGACTAAGATCAGTTTGACGAAGCGATCGACTTTGCAATTTCAGCCTCCATATGAGGCAAACGTTGATCACATGTGCATGGAGTAGCTTTATGTGTACATACAAGCCATGCTGCGTTGTATTGAGTAGCATAAGTCATCAAGCTTTCTACCTTGTCTTTTACTGGCAAAGGATCAAACCCATAACACTGAAGTTCGGCCACCATCTCGTCAAGGTCTTTCTTTTTAGAAAGAATGGTTCTTGATGAGTGCTTTGTGATGACATCTTCAATTTGTTCACAAATTAGAGTGGCGGCCTGAATATGAATCTTTTGGAGCCCTTGGTTAGTGTCCATAACATCAACTTCGCCGTGGGTGACTTTAGAGAATCCCATATTGCTTAAAAGCCTTGGAGGATTCACCAAAACATCTTCACGATTAACTTGTTGCAATTCATTTTGTTTGCATGCATCGTCTTCATGAAAAGAGTCGGTCTTCATTGGTTATGTTGAAAGGACGCGAACCTCTTTCGAACAAGCTTCATCTTCAAAAGATGGGAGTCCTTCTAGCTGAAAACAAGAAGGTAAAAAAAAAGAGTTCAAATTAGCATATAATGTCAAAAAAAAGATGCATGGTGATGGTGGCGAACATACCTCAACACGATTTGGAGTTTGTTGTGGGGGACCCGAAAGTTCGCCAAGAAAATTGTTATTGAGGAGAAATTCGACGTTGGGATTAAATTAAACAGAGCCAAGGTCGGGTTCAATCCTTCGACGCTTAAAGTTCACATCCTTAGAACTGTTGCTACTTCCACTAAACCTTTTTGCTTGAGTGTTGGTCCCCTTCAACTTAAGGTGACTCTGGGCGAGATGATTATCAGATGAATCCCCGTGACCTTCTAAAGTTTGGTACGGTCATTGGGAGAATTGCTACTTGGGGGAAACACCTTGATAGAAGATGTGCGAGAATTATTGCCAGGTTCAATCTCGCGTGGAACCACTTCCGGTCGAAACGGCATCTCGCGAGGAACCAATCTCTGGCGAGATGGCATCTCGCGAGGAACCAATCTCTGGCGAGATGCCATCTCGCGGGTCACAACTCCCTGGTGAAACGGCATCTCGCGTGGAACCACTTCCTGTCGAAATGGTATCTCGCGGGGAACCACTTCCTGACGAAATGGAATCTCGCAGGGAACCACTTTCTGGCGGGGCAGTACCACGCGAGCAACAATCTTGTCTTCCTTTAGAAGCTTGTGAAGTGATCCAACAATAGGCATTGTTGTTGTAGTCATCTTGGGCATGCAACAATATACTTTGGACCACCAATCAACATAGTCGTGAGTCACCATGTACTCTGTTAGAGCGCTCTCAGGTGTCAACATCACTATGCTTCCTGTCTCACGTTTGGTAAAGCTTTCCCAATACTAATACGTCAAGGATAATGCGCCCGTCCGAATGTCCTTTTGAAGGCTTCCTGGAACATCTTGAACATAGCCGAACTGAAGGCTGAAACGGTAAGGACTGTAAGGTTGAACGACTCGTCGATTGTCCTGCCTAAGAGTAAGAAATCCAGATCAAAGGCAGGTGAGGTAGACAATGTCTGAACGGTTAACATTCTCACGATCAACGATCACTTTGCATTCTTTAGGGACTATGGCTAAGATGTCCATCCCCGCATTACCACATGCATTGAACAACGAATGCGCTTGTGCGTCTCAAAAGTGCTTGGCCGAAAATGCCCCTGAAAAGTGAACCATGCGCAGTTTAAAGCAGTCAGGAAGAGGAGAATAAAAATGGGTGCCAAAATACTCTGCCAACCACGTATACACGTAGTGAAAGGGTAATGTGGCCGAACAATTCCCTGGGTCTTTAGAAGCAGAAATCTCGTTCAAGCCTTGATAAATGTTGGCCAACACAGGTATAGCTAGACAAAATTGATAGCTTTAGGACATTTTTCTGGCGACTTTAAACACGCTAGGTCGGATCAAGCCTTTGTCGTCCATAGGAAAGACAAATAGACACAACTAGCACGCGTAAAATGCCGCCAAGTAAGTAGACTCTATGTCTTCATCATCCACACCCAAGTCACCGAATGGTGCATAGTCATCATCAGTCCGGGCTTGAACCTCATGGATTTCACCAAACGGGTTGTACGTGTTCTGAGGTGAGTCTTTCTTGTTCTGTACACTCTTCGTAGGCGGTCTCTTGTATCTCAAACTTCCTTTGAACCAGTACTGGACCCATAACGCGATCTTCACTTTTTGCCCTTTATCGCAAAGCTTATGGTATGCGAGAAATAAAAACCTGCAACTCTTGGGAATGATTGGCTCACCACCTCTACCCTTGGCTGAAAATTCTTCGATAGATGGAACAACTTTGTTGTAGAACCTTCCAGTTATGGGCAAGCCACAAATATATGTCAAGTCCCTCAAAGAGATAGACATCTCCCCACATGATGTGTGAAGAGTAGTTGTGCTAGGGCACCAATACTCAAAGAAGGCCCACATCACAAGTGCAACACTATCATAGCTAAAGAGCGATGCAAACACCGCTCGGTAGAGGCCTATTTTGTGGATGAGATCTCCGCTTTGGCTTAAGATATCTTCTAACCACTCCCAGTAACATTCCGTGTAGGAGAAGGCTCCGTTGGCACAAAACCCTCTCAATTGCACTGAACCATTGCACGTACGGTCCCTGAGAAGCATGAACGGTGTTTGAGGAATGTTATGGTCATGATGGGCAGACTTCAACATCCATACATCAACTCGCTGTTGGATTTGGCTGATTGATAGGTGGCCAGCTGACATGATTGTTGGAATGTCCACCGGGGAATATGGCCTGAACCATCGTACGAGGGAGACTCTAGGACACGCGACCCAGTCAATGGAGGATAAGTATATTAGATGGTGCCATCGCTTTAAACGTCGTTGGTGTCTTCAAGGATAGTGATTGTGCCTTTCTGGAAACTCTTGAAAAATGCCATGCGAAGTAGTGTACAGGAGTTCGCCACGCGGCCTTGAACTTCTGCTACACCTCGCGGCCTTGAACTTTCTGCTGCACCTTGCGGCCTTGAACTTTCTGCTGCGCCTCGCTGCCCTAAACTTTTTTTGCGCCTCGCTACCTTAAAATTCTGTAACGCCTCGCCGAGTAAGGTTTTTACTGTTACTGAAGATGGATAACATAGAAATACCTCACGACCTACACATACAAGTTTAAAAAATAAGAGGGGTCAGCGAATTATATAACTCCGCACCATAGCAATCAAATCAAAAGGAGAGAGAGTATACTGATGATCTTGTAGCGAGATGGTTGTAACTTTATAATAAATAATGTTCAACCAGAAGCTCTAATTTATAGTGCAGTCTTTCCTCATTGAAACTAGAAAAGCATGGAGAATCCAGCGAATCAAGAAAGAAATACATCAAAGATTTCCGCCTAATACTTGGAAACTTTACCAAATCAAATTTGGGTAGGAATCCTTGCGAATTAAAGAATCCCTACAAAATTTGGATATCCTATAAATTCAAGGAATCTCTACAAGAAAATAGGGAATCCTTACAAAATTAGGAATCCCTATCAATTCGGGAACTCCCGCAAAATTAACCCATTAACATAGACTTCAAGATGATCCTCTAGTACATGACGACAACGTGGCTACGACGCACCTTGAAGTGGGGGCATTTGTAGACATATAAAATTTAACGATAATAATAGTCGTTGAATAATCAAGCAAATACGTGGCTCGTGAGTCAACAAAATTGGAAAGCCGTCGGAAATAACACGTGACAACGTGGAAATGGTTGGCTAATAACATGAACTTAAATCCCGATTGAAATCAATTATCAAGTGTCGATTGATGATCAAATATCAATTAAATTAAATTAATTATCAAAACAAAGAAGTCAGACATCCCCAAAAATAATTGGTGATGGTTCGCCAGCGGTCAGGCGAGCTAGAGAATAGAGTTCGCGAAGCAAACTGGACTTCACGCGGTGAAATAGACTTGGCGATGCGAACAATACTTGGCGAGGCAAAATAGACTTCGCGAGGTGAACGGCCTTCGCGAAGCGAACGGACTTCGCGAGTCGAAACAGACTTCGTGAGGCGAAATGGACTTCGAATAGATTTACATGAAGGCGAAGCGGAATGGCTCCGCACGCGTGGATTTTTGCGAGGCGAACGGACTTCGCGAGATGAAACAGATTTCGAATAGATTTACATGAAGGCGAAGCGGAATGGCTCCGCACGCATGGATTGACATGAAGGCGAGGCGATATGGCCTCGCGTGGGGGAATCACTACCAGAATAGGCACTTTAGCCGACGAAAAATTTTCGTCGGCCTGTTAAAAAAATTCGTCGGCTAAGACCTTAGCCGACGAGCCTTCGTCGGCTATAGTGTCGTCGGGAAAAGGTCGTCTGTAATGACTTTAGCAGACGAAATTTTTTTTTTCGTCGGCTATAGTCCCATTTTAGCCGACGAGATATTTTTCGTCGGCTATAGTCACAGACTTTAGCCGACGAAATATTCGTCGGCTAAAGTTCGTAATAAATAATTAAAAATAACTATAGCCGACGAAATATAAAATATTTCGTCGGCTAAACCTTATAAAAAAATTAAAAAAATAACTATAGCCGACGAAATATTAGGTTATTCGTCGGCTAAACCTTATTAAAAAATTAAAAAATAACTATAGCCGACGAAATATTAGGTTATTCGTCGGCTAAACCTTATAAAAAAATTTAAAAATAACTATAGCCGACGAAATATTAGGTTATTTCGTCGGCTAAACCTTATTAAAAAAATTTAAAAATACTATAGCCGACGAATATTGTGTTTGAATATCGTCGGCTAAAGTTTCTGGGTTTTGAAAAAAAAAACTGCAGAAACATTTTTTGGCGGAGGTTGGTCATGTGAGCCACCGAAACCGGCAACACGCCGGTGAGGTTGTTGTTGTAGAGGTCGAGAACACGGAGGTTAGTGAGGTTGGAGAGCTCCGGCGGGAACATGCGGTTGAAGACGTTGTTGGAGAGGTTGAGGAGGCGGAGAGGAGGGCGCGGTAGGTGGCCATTGGGCGCGTGGGGGTGGAGAGTAGACGGTGTGGTGAGGAGAGAGAGTGGCGGAGGTGGAGGAGGAGAAGGAGGAGGAAGAGGAGGAAGAGGAGGAGGGGACACAATATGTCTAGTGTTGGGTTTATTTGTGGTGGTTGTGTGGAGGAGGAGGAGGAGGAGGAGGAGGAGGAAGAGGAAGAGGAAGAGGAAGAGGAGGAGGGGCTGCAATATGTCTAGTGTTGGGTTTATTTGCGGCTATATAAAGAACTTTAGCCAACGAAATTCTTTATTTTCGTCGGCTAAACTCTTTGGTTGACCGCCAAAAAATTTTGGTTGAAAATTTTGAAAATTTTTCGACTTTAGCCGACGAATTTTCATAATTTCGTCGGCTAAAGTCCTTTGAAAATTTTGGTTGCCCGCCAAAAAAATTTGCTTGAAAATTTTTAAAAATTTTCGACTTTAGCCGACGAATACGTTAGGGTATTCGTCGGCTATAGTGTGTAATTAAAAAATTAAAAAATTAAAAAATAACTATAGCCGACGAAATATTAGGTTATTCGTCGGCAAAAACAATCTTAGCCGACGACTTTTCATATATTTTCGTCGGCTAAAGTCTATAAATTCACGAAAACACTCATATCTCCCCCTATATTACGTAGTTTGGTCAAATCTTCCACACGAAAAACTCTCACGTAGATGAGACACAACCACCTATATAAAAATTTTGAAACATTTACCTTCCGACGATAGGGCTCCCCATAAGAAATAATAACGGTAAATAGGGTTGACCGCTACTATCGGCTCCGAGACTTTACCCGATTTACGTGATTTTTGAACCATAGCCGTATTTCACCATTCTGAACACATCTTATTTCACGAGATTTTTAATAATTTTGCTTCCTATATAGAGTTGGTTCACAAAGTTGTATAACCGACTAAACAAGTTATACAACATTAGTAGACACGTTGTGATTCCGATGACTAAAATTCACAAACCAAAATTCGACCGTCAGATATGATCATTATGAAGAAATACGTCTATGGTAAAAAATTCAACTGGATCCGACAACGTTAAGGGCTCAATCGAAATGGTCAACCATAATCCATCGTCACTTATCACACGAAAACGCTCAGGTCAGTCCGCTATATTACGTAGTTTGGTCAAACCTTCCACATAAAAAACTCTTACGTAGATGAGACGCAACTGCCCATATAAAAATTTTGAGACATTTACCTTCCGACGATAGGGCTCCCCATAAACCCGAATAACGGTAAATAGTAGACACGTTGTGATTCCGATGACTAAAATTCACAAACCAAAATTCAACCGTCAGATATGATAATTATGACGAAATATGTCTATGGTAAAAAATTCAACTGGATCCGACAACGTTAAGGGCTCGATCGAAACGGTCAACTATAATCGAAAATAAGAAAACTGCATTTTGAAGCCCTAAACAGACTCGGATGGCCAAAAAAGCCTATAGGTCATGGTATAGCAATGAGTTTGACTCGTAGGGCCGTTACTCTTCCGGAAATGTATCACAATAGTCAATCGGACACCAAAAACCAAATCTGCAGCATAGTGAATAATAAGGGTAAGTCAACTATCGGCACCGAGACTTTACCGGAATACCGTCATTTTTCAACCGTAGACGTATTTCACTATTCTGGTCATATCTTATTTCACGACTTTTTTGCATTTGAAGGTTCTACGTATAATTTTTTTTTCCAGATGAGTTGTTGTCCAAATCTGTAAATATAAAACACTTTAGCCGACGAAATTATATTTTTCGTCGGCTAAACTTTTAAAAATTTCGTCGGCTAAACTTTTGAAAATTTCGTCGGCTAAACTTTTGAAAATTTCGTCGGCTAAAGTTCACAGACTATAGCCGACGAAAAAAATTATTCAGTCGACGAAATATTAATTTCGTCGGCTAAAGTGGACTTTAGCCAACGAAAATTTTTAATTAGCCGACGAAGGACAATTTCGTCGGCTAAATCCCACTTTAGCCGACAAAAAAAAAATTCGTCGGCCTGGTTTTTTTTTCTTCGTCGGCTAAAGCCTTTCTTCTGGTAGTGAATCCGCGAAGTTCCATCATAAATCGCTGCTTGCTTAGAAATCAAGGTTCCTCGCGAGATACTTTCCATATCCGCGAGAGGGCTCACCCCTTACTAATGATCTTGATTAAAATAGGACATTCAATCCAAAGCGATATGGCATATCTAAATCTTAAGATTTGATTGATTTGATTATGTTAAAATCAGCAAGTAAATCAATCATTCAAGATTCATTGATTCGATTAAGGAAATATTATTGATTCAGAATCATTCAAGTGGAGGTATGTTAACACTATAAATACCCCCTCTCATATCAAGAGGAGGAGCATAAACAGAAGCAGCGGACTAGAAAAAGAGAAAAATCATTCCCGCGAGCTCAGAAGTCTCCCCAAAATCCTTGAAGAACTATCAAGCTCCCTAAACAGCCAGTTCTTCACCAAATCCAAATCCTAAACCCTTAAAGAACTATCAAGCTCCCTAAACAGCCAGTTCTTCACCAAATCCAAATCCAAATCCAAATCCCAAATACTTGTTACGTGATCAACCCGTGTGACCCTCAAGAACAAGTGCTTGTCACCCTTGAGTTAAACCTATTAGAGATAGAATCAAAGGAATTCACAAAGATTGTAACCCGCATTTGCATTGATTAAATTAAATTATTCTTTGTTCACGTGTTGTTCTGTTATTTGTCGTAGATTTTCCATGTTTACAACAAGTTCGTGAAGAAGGCTGGACGAGTGGAATGAGGGAAAGCGGCTCCATCGACAAAAAAGAAGAGTAGCCCAACCCGCAAAATGACTAGTTGAAGAATTTATAATTGAATAAAATTAAGATAGATAGTTTACTTGCACTTATGCTTGAGTAAGGCTCCGAAGGAGAAGTCGGATTCTAGACGGACAGGAAAATGAAAAAGTATAAGGGTAAGATAGATGAGTCAGACTACTCGAAAGTTCTGAAAGAAAAGGTCCCAGTTCTCCTTTTTTTAGTAGATAGCTCGCTCGGTTGACTGCAATAGCAGCTGTTGCCGAAAGTGCTTATGCTTAGGTCACTTAGCGGTAAAAATAGGAATGATTCCGTGGATCAAGGACTTTTTCCGTGGCCGTAATTGGGTTTTTGACACAGTTATAATTGTTGCCAGAAGGTGCTATGCTATTACTAAAGAGGGGCACCAGAGGTAATACTGACCCCCAGAGCTCTTGCCCGAACATGTACTTCACTGAACAAACTTTTCGAAGTCGGCTACGATAAACTGCGATTCTTGGAAACTCCCTAGGTCTGCATCCAGCCGTGCCAAGGCTATAGTATGAATGTCAGTAGCATCTCGTCATGACAGAGCCATGGGTGGTCTACCGAATTGGTTGTTTGCTCAAAGTTTATTACGTTACATGTTCGGTTTGGGGATTGCCCCTGGAAGCAAGGGGCGGTGGGGGCTTTAAGCTCGGTGTTTCTTCAGACATTCTACTTAATTACTTACTACCGATGCCAATAGAGATTCCGATTACATTGCCCAACCTAAAACACCCATCGAAGAAGTAGTAGTGGAAAAGGCGCGGGCTAAAAGAGTTGTAGAGGAAGCATAGCTCTAAATCGACTATTATATAAGAAGGGAGGGCGGTCCATAGGATGTTCTGAAAGAAAAGAATTGGTCTTCGCCTTAGGAACTATCAAGAATTGAAAACCAAAATACCTTTTCTTCTAATTCTTCTTGTTCGGAGGGACCCTTCGGATACTAGAACTGCTCTGTCTTCTCGCAGGCCCAGACCTAGTTGCCGCAGATCCAAAAGATTCTCTTGGGCCAAAAATGGATGGTTATTACATTGAGGCGCCCTTTCTTTTACAACCCTTTCCTTTTTAATCATTAATAAGATTCTCCATCCCAAAAAAGAGTCCCCACCTTTTGTGCCTTTTCTCTACCAGTTGAGCCACGGCGTCCATCTTATTTTATTACAGATTTACCCATGAATACTAAAAAGTCAGTCTAAAAACCTTTCTTTCAGAAACGACTCAAGCAGAGAGACTAGAAAAGCCACCCGTACTACACCCCGCACATTAGGTTCCCTTCTCTTCTTAGTAATGCGGAAAATTCTCAAACCCTATGAATGCGGCAACTTTGCAAAATCTATCCATATCTTGAATACCCTTATATCTGTATGGAGAAAGCTATGAAGATAGAGCGGCCAAAAAAAAAGGTTCGTTAAATCACCGCAGGCGAAAGGAAGGCGTAGGCCCTTATATATGTGTTTTGGCCCACGTCCTCAGCAGGGAGCGATGAGGTGATTGTGCTTCCAAAAGTTAAACAATGTGTGCGGAGCGTGCCACCTCGTGGACGAGGAAAGAGAACGGTGCGCGTTCTGACTTCTAACCAGGCGAGAGAGAGCTCCGGTGCCACCTCGCGGGTGAGGAATTTACGAGCTTAGTCTTCTCGGTCACCTGTCGATCGATACTCACGTGTCTGAGTGAGCAGAGCAACAAAAGGGAAATCAGGGGTGAGTTCCGGAGAGCTCTGGAGGGTTCTAGGCGGCGAGGCGCTTAGAAACAGGGCTTCGAAGAGGCTTCGAAGGGAGATCGGCTCCTGGGAGCGCTGAAGGTTTCGACGAGGTCGAGAGGGTTTTCAACTAGATTGAAAGTTGTTTTGTTGTTGTATTTGATTGATTGTCTGTGTTTGATTGATTGTCTGGAGCTTCTTTATATAATCATCCGCAAGCAACCCGCGGAGACCTAATCACAAATCACTTCGGACTTGGCAACTAGAATCCCACCAGGATACGATCAACTCGCCAGTCGTGCGCTCCATGCAACACGTGTCAAACCAACCTTGCTTAGGTCTCGTTCACCGCCTCACATCATTTCACTGTAGTGTCGTATGCAAACTCAAACACTAAGCGATCTTATCCCAAGGGCACTATCATCCATTTCCAACTCTCCCTCGTCATGCACTGTGGAGTCCCACGCGAACTGGAAATAAGGATCCCGCGAGGACATCGAATCTCGCGGGGTATCAGAATCTTTTGGAAAAAGTCCCCGTTGTGTGTTGCCAGACCTCGCCGCCCTTCGTGGGTAAAAAAGGACACAGGCGCTGGCCCATATGCTATCCAAAACCTATTTCGAGTCTTGGACCGAAAATACCTACTGGGCTCAAACATTGCCCCCTAGGCCTTGAGCTTAATCCACTTCGCAACAGATAAGCGAAAAGGCCTAAATAAGTTTTTTTTATGGGAATGCGTATTTCAAATGGTACTGACGTTTTTGGCGTTATCGCTTCCCTTCATCATTACAGCTTTCTGAATTTGAATTTTGAAACGGGTTGACTTTTCGGTCGTCATTACGTCCTTTCGTTGCGGCCACTGATTGATAGGGACGTCACGGTTCGTCTTCTTTACAAACCTCGATACGGGTCCCCACATCTCACTGTCACTTTCCAATCAACCTTTGCCTTCTGCAACCAACCAAATTCCAGCACCGACCTCACTCTGACCAAAAACAATGGCTCCCAAACCTGCTGCTAACGACCTGAATCTTAGCCTTACGGCGGCGACCTCCTGGTCGACCAGCCTTGCTCGCCGTTTCGCCAGCAACCCACCTCAAGGAACATCCATTTACTTCCTTGAAAATGGGGCAGCCCTGCTCGGCCCGACTCCATCAAAGCCTCCATCCGCCGCTGACCTTAACCATTACACCGCCTCCGTGCGTCGACAAATCTTGGCCCAAAGACGCGAACCGAGAAACTTTGCCTCATGGCAAGCCCGCTCCCATACAAATATCCGGGTCGGGGAGTGGCCCAACGCCACTACGGAGGATCGGGCGTGGTACGCGGAACGCCTCCAAACCAACCAAAAGATTTGGGAAGCAACCGGCATCCGCGAAGCCATTGCCCTGAGCTTTTCGCTGCCCCCTCACACCGACCGGGCACCCATCGCTGCCGTGGCCTGTCTATGGAACAGTGCCACGAACACCTTCGATTTTCCTTTCGGGCAGATGGGCATCTCTCTGTTGGACATCCTCGCCATCGCCGGGCTGCCGATTCAAGCAAAGCCATACGCGCCAGGCGACTTTGCGTCGACCGAATTCGCATACGCCTGCAATATTAGGGACCGCCGCGCCCTAAAAGGTTCATATGGGGCATGGAGGAAATTCTACATAGGCCACGCGGAGCAGCATGAAGGCGGTATCGCCTTTCTTGAGTATTGGCTCGACAAATTTATCTTCTGCGGCAGTGCTCACAAGCCCACCGGGAAATGGACCAGGCTGGCCGAAGTACTGTATAATAGGGTCGAAGTAGGGCTAGGGCAACCGGTACTGGGCGCGCTCTACCAGACCTTGCACCTGCTGTCCCTGAGGCCCTTCCATCTCTCTGGCGGCCCTCTGTGGATCCTAGACTTGTGGACGCAGCTATACTTTCCACTCTTCTGGCGAGCCCCGCTGGAATTCTTGTCCGAGGACCGGCTGCTTGGCTTTGTGGTGTGCAGGAACGCGGCGAATCGAACTCCTCTGTCCTTCTTCACCTACCTTTCCATCCTGTACAACCACCTTGAGCCGCCTCCTACCATGGACATGATGGTTCGTCGGTGCCACCCCGAAATCCTATCAACAGGCTTCTTCCCCCGCCCTGATTCAGATAGCGACGCCAGGACTGTCTTCGTGAGAGCGACTTCATGCTGCGACCTTCAGCTCACCGAGGATGACCAAGGCTTAGAGCTGTATGCCCCCAATCACTTCGCGAGGCAACTTGGCTTCCATGAAGGGATTCCCTATCCACTTCTACACTCGGTTAATATGTACACCTCATGGAGGAAAGTTGGCGAGTCCGACCGGGTCGCCCCGCTGCAAAACATCTTCCCTCTTTCTCCCAACTTGCTGGAGATTGAGCCTTCACAGGGCGTCGACCCCGCCTACCTCACTTGGTGGCGGTCCTTGTCTGACAACCACTGGGAGTTCCCAGATGACGCCGTCTTCGCCGCCATCTTTCATCCTCTATACGACACTCTGGGCGAGTCAGACCGCGACATCCTCGATGCCCAGCGCGACCGTGTAGAGAGGGGTTCAGGGGCTGCGATGGAAACTAGGCCTGCGCTCCTACCAGTTCCTGCTGCTCGCCGCCCGACTGGAATCGTCATTAGAGAACGCGATCCCGCACCCGAGGTGTGTCACTAAGTGTATAGATTTCCATACTTCCTTTAACCATTGACAGAATGCTTCTTCCTAACCCTCCTGTTTATTTTTTCAGCTTGCCCTCCGTCGGAGAACAATCAACAGATCTGAGGGTGCCAGAGGAAAAGCACCTATCCGAAGGGAAACTGTGGTGGGCCGGGACAGTGAAACCACCCGTTACGCTCCTCAGGCATCGCGCGGCGGAAGTTTGTGAAAGCCTCCCATTAATGACGAAGAAGAGCTGCTAGAGGATGAGCAGTATCAACGGGAGTATGCCTTGGTAAGCAACCCGGTAAGCGAACCATCCTCGGATTAATTTTCCTAAAGCCAGTCAACGACTCGCTAACTTTGCCTTTGACAGGTTCACCGCACCCGACCTCGCCTCGCTGTTGTTGAAGAGGCGACAGTGATAGCTGAAGTCCCACCTCTAGAACCACTCGTTGGAGAAGTAACCTCGGCCATCGAGGGGGTTACTGTGGCCGACGAAGAGGTTGCTGTATCCGTCGAGGAAGTTGGCACGGCCATCGAGGAAGTCACTGTGACAAGCGCGGAGATGGCCATCGTAGAAATTGCTGAAGTCAGCGAGGAGATGGCCCTCGAAGAAGCTGCTGAAGCCAACAAGGGGATGGCCCTCGAAGAAGTTGCTAAAGCCAGCGAGGGGGCGGTCGTCGAGGAAGTCGGTGCAGCTAGAGGGGAGGTGGTCATCGAGGAGGTTGACATGGCTATTGAGGAAGTCACAGTGCAACCGGCTTCTCCAACCGCCGTTTCAAGCGAAACTGGTCCAATCCCAGAGCCTATCTCGGCTCTCGCTAAAGATGAAGCTCTTGACCTGTCCACCCAACTCTCTGACTTTACTGCCCCCTTGGCATTTCCGCCAGAAGGCCTCCAATTGGTGCTTTGGGCCCCTCCTCTGCGACCGAGCCGAGCGGCTCAGACCAGCGAAGCATCTTCGACAGTGCCAACAGAGGCTCTCCAACCGTCGCTTGAGCTTTCTCCTCTGTAAACAGGCTCAGCGGCTCAGTCCTACGTGGTGGAGACAGAACCTGCTCGCCCTGAGGTCCCGCCGCCTGTTCCGGAGATTGAGGCAGCTATTGAGGTTGAGCCAATCACTCCGGCCCCAACGAGAACATCTGGTGAGGCGTCTTCTTCCTTGGGCACCCGGGCCACTCATCTTCGGGCCCGGACTACCCCACCTGCTGATCCGGAGCCCATCCGCCTAGCCCGGTCTTTCCTTCACGGACTACTACGCCAAGGCCCACGCATGAACGTATTTAACTTGGTGGGGCGCGTCTGCGAGGCTCACGAAGCTCTGGATCGACAACTCGCTGGCGGTAATCTTGTTTTAGACCAATTGTTGGAATTGGCTGACGCTGTCGAGTTGGAGGCTCGCCGAGTTTAGGATGTCAGTGCTCAATCAGCTTCCCGCGAGCAAACTTGCCGAGCCTTAGGTACTCAGATGGCAAGCCTCTTGGCCGAGCTTAGTGACGTTGGCATCCCGGAAGCGTCTTCAGAGAATCCAAGCACTGGCTATGCTCGGCGAGTGGAGGCCCTGGAGGCCCAGATAGCGAAGTTGCAAGCTCAGCTTGCTCAAGCTCACCAAGACTTGGCCCATGCTGAGGAAGTGGAAACCCGCTTGCAGGCCGCGGAGGAGACCCAGGAAGCTTTGGACTCGGCTATTGTTGCTGCCGACGAGGCCCAAGCCAGGCATATGATGAAGAGTTGGCCTTAGAAGGCCTGCTCTTAGATTTGTATAGGGTTTGTAGGCGTGCTTAGTGATTTGCCCTTTTTGTATGAGCTTTTGCAATAAAATCAAACTTTCCCGCTCTTGTCAACTGTTGCGTAAGAATTGTCAGGAGAAAATATTTTTCCAGGATTTGGTGGTGGTTCCCGATGTAACTACCCGCTTGGAATACGGATAGTCATTATGGAATAATGCGTCCGACCTTATCCCCAAGGCTCATATCTCGGAGCAAATATTGTGTGGCGTACAGCTGTTGAACGTACAATCGCCCTTTCTGCCTATAAAAAGTAATGCTTGGTCGGGGTGAAGTATCAGTCAAGTCCTTGCCCCCTCGCCAAGATTTCTTATTCCCTTTTGTTCATCCTTTTGTCCCTGCTCAAAGCAAAGCCCCCAACCATACATTCCCACTCTTTGCTCTTGCTGATTCTGAAAATCTACTCTCAGGCCGAGAGTGATTATGGAAATCTACTCTCAGGTCAAGCCTTTGTTCGGCCTGACCAAAGGTTGGGTACCCTCTGCCTTGCGCAGGCTGTTCTATCTGCGCGTGAGGCTCTGCCTACGCTACAAACGAAGACCGGTGGTAGCATGAGGGATCTTGACCACTAGACCTCTAGCTTCCCACCCGTTTGCCTTAGATCCAGGCCGGTGTCAAGGCTCGTGCTGATCTAAAGAAGCGAGACGTTTGTCTATTTTGAGTGAAGATCGCGGCAGCAGCCTTTTCTTTAGCCTTGCGAGACATGCGGGACGAGGCTTCCAGTATCTGCAGATCTATGTTTTTTTTTTTTTGAATGTAAACAATGTAAACATAGTCTAAGTTCACCTTTTTGTCAATGTAATTGCTATGGCCGCAAAGCCACAGTTTGAAACTTGTGTTGAACAACGTCAAAAAAGGCGAAATAAATGAATTTATTTTTTTAGGGTCTCTGGAATAGGTCCCAATCTTGTACTAGTCTTTGTGTTTAGACTTTGCACGTTTACAGAGAATGAAGAAAACAATAGAGCTATCCTTTTTTAGGGCCTTTGGAATAGGCCCCAATCCTATATTGGCCTTTTCAGGCGGGTATGTTACAATGTACTCTAGTCTTCTATCCCGGGTTCGGGTTGCCCCTAGTGTTAGACGGCGGAGTGAAAAACGCGATGGCGCGTAACACTATTGACTGTGGTAGCGGGATCCTGTGGAGTTGAAGGATCCTCGCGTTCCCAAACCCCTACAATGTGGCGCTTGAGGAAGCGGCCATTAATAGGGTTGCGATGGATGGAACCGTCCAAGTCGCGCAGGTGGTATGCCCCCTTAAGAAATATACGATGAATAATAAAGGGACCATCCCATCTAGCGGACCACTTGCCCCTACCGTCTGTTCTGTCCCCAAGTGGGAGTACTGCACGCCACACCTTCTGGCCCTCAGCATAGCTCTAGCCGTGCGTGATCTTATCGTAAGTGCGGCCAATGCGTTGTTTCTCGAGGACGAGGTTGTTGAAAGTGGTGATGCGGTGCTCGTCCAGCGCTTCAAGTTCCTGCCACATGGCTTGGACGTAATCCTCGCCAAGTAGTTGATGTTGTTCCTGAACGCGGAGTGAAGCGATATTGATCTCCAGGGGAAGGATGGCATCATGACCGTACATGAGAGCGTACGGGGTGGTATCCGTCGGGCCGCGCTTTGAGGTGCGGTAGGCCCACAATGTGTGGTAGAGTTCCTCGTGCCAGACGCATGGGTTTAACTCCAACATCTTGCGGAGGATGCCAAGGATGACCTTATTACTAGCCTCCGCTTGGCCATTGGACTGGGCATAATATGGCGTAGAGTGGAGAAGCTTGATGCCGTAATTGTTTAAGTACGTAACAACTAAATCGGTCATGAAAGCTGCCCCCTGTCCGTAACGATGCACTCTAGGATACCAAAGCGTGAGAAGATATTGCGGAAAATAAAGTTGCGTACCGAGGTGGCAGAGGCAACCTTTAGTGGTTCGGCCTCGACCCATTTGGTGAAGAAATCGGTGGCAACGATAATGAACTTATGCTGCTCAGAGGAATGGGGATGAATGATACCCACGAAGTCCATTGCCCATCCGCGACACGGCCAAGGCTTGATGATGGGCTGCAGCGGGATGTTGGGAATATGTTGCACTGGTCCGTGAGCCTGGCAATCTTGGCAACCTCGGGCGAACGCAATACAGTCTTTCAGAATGGTTGGCCAGTAGTACCCATGGCGGCGGATCAGCCATCGCATTTTGGGCCCGGCCTGGTGCGAGCCGCAAACTCCGCAATGTACTTCGCGCATGAGACGTTTAGCTTCATTCCCGTATACGCAGCAGAAGTCATTTCCGTCTTCCCCACGCCGCCGGAGTTCGTCATTGCGTAACACAAAGTTTAAGGCGAGGAAACAGATTTGCCTGGAGTGGGCGGCGTCGTTGGGGTTTTGGAGGTAGGCGATAAATGGTAGCTGCCAATCCTCATCGATAGGGTCCAAGGCTGCAACTTCGGGGATGGTGTCCTGAAATTGCCCCCTGGCGATGAAAGAGGGAAGAGTACGGCGTTCGACCTTGAGCAAACGTTCGCGCACTCCGTCTCTTAGGCTAAGGCTAGATGCTACCTAGGCGAGCTCGTTGGCGGCGAAGTTAAATTCACGTGGTATGTGCTCGATGTAAACGTCGTCAAATCGATCCAAGACCTCAAATGCCTTGCGCAGGTATGGCTCAATTGACAAGCTTAAACATTTGAACTTTTCCACCAGCTGGTTAACGACCAACAAAGAATCGCGAAAGATCTGGACCTCGCGGACTCCTAAGTCCAACAAAATCTCTAGGCCGATGATCAGCGCCTCGTATTCGGCCTGGTTGTTGGTGCATTTGAAATCGAGTTGGAACGAGTAGGAGAAGCGATCTCTAGCGGGATTGGCTATGGCTATCCCAGCTCCGGCGGCGGTATCAATCCGTGAACCATCAAAGTACAGGGTCCAGGGAGCGAGTGTCACGGTAGCAAAGTCCAACTCGCGAAACGCTGTGAGCTCTGATGGTGGGTGATGGGCAAGAAAATCCGCTATTGCCTGTCCTTTTACTGCCTTTTGCGGAACATATTGCAACGAGAATTCGGACATGGTGAGGATCCACTTGCCGATGCCTCCCCGCAAGATAGGGCGAGAAAACATGTATTTGACCAGGTCGGATTAAGCGATCACGACCGTGGTAAAGGCAAGCATGTAATGGCGCATCTTGCACCCTACAAAGTATAGGGCGAGACATAACTTCTCCATGGGCGAGTAGCGTGTCTCACAGTCTGTTAAAACTCTGCTAAGGTAATAGACAACATGTTCTACCCCGTTCACATCATCCTGGGCCAGGAGTCCACCGATGGACAAATCAGCAGCGGCGATATAAAGCTTAAGCGGGGCGCCGTCGCGAGGCGAGATCATGACTGGTGGGTTCGTAAGGTAGTCCTTGATTCGATCGAAGGCCTGTTGATGTTGCGGCTCCCATACGAACTCGGTTGCCCCCTAGAGCTTAAGGAGGGGTGAAAAAGGTTGGACCTTCCCTGCCGTGTTTGATATGAAGCGGCGGAGAAAGTTGATTCACCTGAGCAGCTGTTGGAGCTCCTTCTTGGTAGTGGGGGGCGAAGCGGTGATTACCGCTTGTGCCTTGTCCTTTGGGATTTCGATGCCTCTTTGGTGCACTAGGAAACCAAGGAAGTCACCGGCTTCCATGAAGAAACACACTTGGCGGGGTTCATCATGAGGTTATGTCTGCGCATCCGTGTGAACACCTGCCGTAACTCTTCCACGTGGGTTGCTCGCGATTTGGTTTTGACTACCACATCGTCGATGTATACTTCGATCAACTTGCCCAAGATGTCGTGGAAGATGAGGTTCATGGCGCGCTGGTACGTTGCCCCCGCGTTTTTAAGGCCGAAGGGCATGACAACATACTCGAACGCGCCAGCAAAACCAGGGCAGCGGAAAGCGGTCTTGTGTCGATCCTCCTCGGCTACGGGAATCTGATAATACCCGGTCGTTCCATCCATAAAGGATAACACCTCGTGCCCCGTGGCGGCGTCAATGAGTAGGTCAGCCACAGGCATGGGGTATATGTCCTTCGGTGTTGCGTTGTTTAGGTCTCGGTAATCAACACAGACACGCATCTTGCCATTTTTCTTGCGGACGGGGACGACGTTGGACAACCACTCGTTATATTTGACCACGTGAATGATACCCGATCGGTGCATACTTTTGATTTCTTCCTTAACCACGATCTGAGTTTCAGTCCGCATGAATCGGCCGTCTTGCCGGACCGGACGCCGGTCAGGATAGGTTGGTAGCCGATGGCAGACCAGGTCCGGGGACAAGCCGGGCATATCTTTATATTTGTCGGTGAAGCAATCCCTGTACTCGCGTAATAGGGCAAGAAGGGCTTCCTTTTCGTCCTCTGTCGGTGTGAGGACGTTGCAAATCGTCCTTTGCCTAGGTAAGTCCCCATCGCGTTAGATTGGATGTCGTTACTCCGTATGGGCGGCCCTTGTTGTCGACGCCTTGAACGTCCAACGGGCCTAAGTCCGTAGTATAGTATCGGGCGTCGTTGAAGTTGGCCGAAATAGAGAAAGGCCGCGGGTCGGCTTTGACGATGACTGCCTCACGCTTCTCAGTGTCCCAAATCATGAGTTCTTGATGCATTGACGAAGGCACGCAAAAACTTCTGTGGATCCAGTCTCGGCCCAGAATCATGCTGTAAGAGGAGACGCACTCGGCGACAAAAAAGGTGTAAACCCGTGATGCCGGGCCGACCTTGACCCGTAGAAACAGCAAGCCTAGGGTTCTGGACACCTGCCCTGTAAAGTTCTTCATTGTTAAGGACGTGGTTTGGATCAACGAGCGCGGGATGTCGAGGAGTCCCATGGTACGGGTTGTGACAACATTGACCGCGGCACTGGTGTCGACCATGACCTTGTTGATCAGCCTTCCTTGGACTTCTGCCGTGATATACAGTGGCCGCATATGGGTGGCCATGTCCAAATTTGGCGTGGAAAAGGTTAGAGTTGGCCTTTGTGTGAGGCTGCTCGTACTTTCCACTTGTGGGGCGTCATCGGCTGGGGCCGAAACTGGGCCCATTTCACTGCTGCATGGCGGGGGAATGTTGTTGTCATCCTCGCTGCTGATGGTGATATCCGCCACGCTGCAGGTTATGTTTGGTGGAAGAGCGTATCATTCCGAAATGAAGAACACCATCCCGACCTGAAAAGAGAATTGTTCAGGAACTGGGACCAAAGGCGTGTCAATGACCCCGTGTTCCCCTTCGAGCACTGCGAAGGCGTCTGCTTCGCGGCTGAACCCTTCATCAGCATCCCATCTTGAGACCTCTACCATATTGCAGGTGAATGATTCTGCCTGCTCTTCATCCTGGTCTTCGTTGAGGTTCTGAGTGTGCCTCTTCGGCTTCCTCATTCTCGCGAAAACGTTGGGCCATTTGTTCGGCGAGGTTAGGACTGGAGGGTGCCGGTGTCGCTGCTGGTGGCTCTAGAGCCTCGGGTTGCCGGGGACGCCATATTGACTTGGCCAAAGGCTGATGGTCCTTGGCTGGCTGTTTGTCTGCTGCCGCAGGAGCCTTATCGTTGTCTTCTTTCGCCAACCGCTGCAGGGCAGACACTCGTGGAACCATCCAAGTCTCAGGTTCCGGGGTGCGCCGTGGCCGAGGCTGTTGTGGCGGTGGCGGTTCCCTTCTGGCGTCAGCCTCTGGATTTTGACGTTCGTGACGTCGTGAGGGCTGAGATGGTTCACGTTTGGACTCTGAGTCCGAGGTCATGAACAACTTAAGCCTAGGACCAGAAGGCGGAGCCTTTCGTTGCTTGGGCTTCGGTGATGGCCTGTGTCTGGAAAGCTGCTGATCCCTTCTCCTATTAGGCTCTGGTGACGGATTGGGCCTAGCAGGCTATGGATCCCTTCTCCTGTCAGGAACGGGTGACGGCCTACGCCTGGAAGGTTGCGGGTCCTTTCTCCTCTCAGGTGCTAGTGACGGCCTACGCCTGGAGGGTTGCGGGTCCCTTCTCCTCTCAGGTGCTGGGGATGGCCTGCGCCTGGAAGGTTGTGGCTCCCTCCTTTGTTCAGGTGGTGGCGATGGCCTGCGCCTAGGAGGCTGCGAATCTGGCTTTGGCGGAACCGTGAGTCGGCAGAAAACGTTTGCCTTGGGTGCAGACTCGTCGCTGAACTGCTCACAAATCCTTGGGGGTGTGACTGGCGGCATTTGGAGAACTGCGCGCAGACCCTCTGCTTCCCGCCACATCCGTTTAGGCGTTTGTGCGAGCTGTGAGGGGCGGATGACGCCCTCTTCGACAGCCCGTAGGGCGCGTAGGATGCTGCCGTATCGCTTCTGGAGCTTGCGCTTCTTAGACCTGCTGATGTTAACTGCCTTGCCTCCTACTGCGTGTACCAGACCCCTTGATCGCCGATTTGGACGTCGGGGGAATATAGGGATTCGTTAAGACGCCTTCGCGAGGGCTCGGGGCTTCGCTGCTGTGGCGCTCACTGCTGAAGTCTGACATGTCCATCTCGCTCGCGGCAGGGGATGCGGGAATCGCTGTTGTCCAATGCGCAACGATGTACGTCTCGAGACGTGCTACCCTTTTTTCCAGCTCTCCGCAAGTCCTAGGGCTCATGGGCTGGGAATCTTCGACGGGGAACGGTCCATCGTTCCTCATGACTGCTTTGCCCTTATCCGTGCGGGAAGGGCGGTCTGGTTCGAGCTTAGCGACCAACTGTCGAGCTGGGTTGTCTGCGCTCCCCATCTGGTTATCCGGGATCACGTAGTTATTCGCCGGCCGTTTACGATTTTGGCCCGGCGGTTCGGGTGGTCCTGCATTTGGTGACAGGTCTAATGTGATCATTCGCTGGCCAATGCGAGGCCAAGCGAAACCAGCAGTTGCGATCATAAAGCCGCCCTCATCCTTAAAGTGGATGTACCCGAGGTCGAGCCAGTCTTGAAACTGGTCTCGGAGCTGATGGCATTCGCTGGTCCTGTGCCCCTAGCTGTCATGGAATTTACAATGAACGCGTCCCTCCTTGTACTCGATGTAAGGCAAGGACCTAGCAACTGTGACGAGCCCGGCCTCTCTGAGATCATCTAAGACCTCATGTGCCAGACTTTCGTTGTAGGTGTACTGGCGACGTGGCTGGCGGGCACTGTCGTCTCCTTCCTCGCGACCCCTTTTGGGCGCTCGGCGTCGTTCGTCGTCCTGGGCCTGATCAGCCCAATTGACTTCGACCATGCCCACTACGGGGGGGAAAGGGTCTATATCAACCAATGAGGCTGTACTACCTGGTGTCTTCATCTTCAGTTCGCCCGAGTTTAACCATGTCTGCAGCTGGTCTCGGAGCTTGACACAATCTTTGGTGTCATGATTGTAGACATTGTGGAAGACACAGTACTTCTTGTCCTTCAGCTCCTCCTTGGGCGGTATCTTATGGTCCAAGCGCACGTACCTCGCCTCGATTAGGTCATTAAAGACCAAATAGGCGTTTTTGGCATCATAGGTGTACGCCTCGTACTCCGGCTTGGTCCAGGCAAAGGACTGGATGGTGATTGGCTCACGGGTCATCTTCAGGTTCTTCAGCTTATGAGGTACCTGCTGCCGGTCAGCTCTACAGCGCAAATATCGTCCAGATCCTGTTCCGCATGAACTCCTTCCGGCCTTTGATAGTATGGATCATGAGCAGGGGCTTGCATGCTTAGTGCCCCCACTATCCAGTTCTTCCCCAGTACGTAGGTTCATTTGGAGGAGTTGGCTTTGTCATCCAACTCGTTCAGGATGAGCTCGTAGCTACCGACCTTGTTAATGAGGTCGCCCATGGAACTGAAGCGCTCTCCATGATGCTTTAGCCGTTGGCGATGTTCCAGCCCCTGGATAGCCAGCTTAATGGCCTCCTGCTCAGGTAGCAGGTAGTCGCATTTGGCTTGCTGGATTTTGAAGCGTTGGAGGAAGGATACCCCGGACTCCATGCTCTGCTGGCTCATCTGTGTGAGGGAGTCGAGGCCAACTTCAGGCTCAATCGTACCATATGTCTCGCGGAAGTGGCGTTCCATGGTGGGTCAATCTGCTATTGACCCCAGCTTCAATCTGGAGTACCAGGTGAAGGCGGCCCCGGATAGAGTAGTCCCGAAGAGCTTGAGCTTGAGCATGTCATCATTCCCGTATTGGCCGCATTGGACCTTGAAACGGGCCATGTGAGTTGCTGCATCTTCCCTTGTTTCCCCAGAGAATGTGGTGAAGACGATATTCTTGAACCCGTGGGGGAAGGGATATTGTGCCACGCTATCGGGATAGGGGTCACGATAGTGCAAGCTAGCATCACCTTTTCCGGTTTGCTCCTTGACTATGCTTGAGATAAGCTGGCGCCAATCAGCCACCGTCACTGGTGCGGATTCTGCCCCCTGGTCGTGGCCGTGCCATGCAGAGAAGCTAGGGGCCTGCCTGACATTCTTAGGGGTCGAACTAGAGTAAGCGATAACTGGGTCATCTGGTGTTCCAGCTCCTTGAGATGGAAAGATACCGGCGCCCCTGAGTGTGACCCCAGGGCTGCTCGGCGAGGGTAAACGGGGTGGCGTCTTCGACGAACTGGCCCCCAGTGTGAAATGGGGAGCTTTCTGGGCCCCGACCCTCGGATTTCCTCTAGGGCGCTCATTAGGCGGGATGTACCTTGAGCCCTCAGCTGCGCTTGAACTAGCATGGTTCATAGCGTGATTCTTTGGCGCTTGGGCCCTAATCCAGTCTTCTACTTGCAGGACCCTTGTGTTCAAGGTATCATGGCGCTCTTTGTAGTCCTCAAGCCTTCCCATGTTATTCTTGCTTCCGAAGAAGGAAGCGTCATGCTGCTGTTGCAGCTTGGTGTCGTGGTTGTCCAGGCGACAGGTTTGGACCTCCAAGGCTTTTGTAAAGGCCATCTTGCTCTGATCCAGTTCTGTCTGGATCCTTTGCAGAGAGCCGGTCAACATATCCTTGTCCTCCCTGACTGTGCCAGCCACGTAGTTGAATTCCTCGCTAAGCCTAGCGTGGTTCTCCTGGTTCGCGAGCCAGATTTCCTTATCCTTAGCGACCTGCGCGGAGAGGTTTTGGACATTTTGCTGGGTGGCTTCGACTTTCAAGCCGAGCTCACTCCTGAGCGAGCCGATCTCATTCTTGAAATCGCTCCTTAGTTCCTCAAACATCTTGCGGACTTCATCTGTGGACATAGTAGGTCCTGCATCTGGGGTTGGTCGTGAATCTGCCATTGTAGTCTTAGTAAGGTCGGGGTTGCCGAACTGAGCGAGAATCTCTTCTTTGGTGAGAGATCTGCAAACCGCGCTGTTATGGGGTTTGTATCGCGGAGACTTATGCTTCAAACAAGAAATTGAAGGTCTCCGGTATGGGGAGTCGTCTGACCTCCCTATGATTATGAGAAACTAAACTCCCAGTCCCACTGGGCATGCCAATGTTTTGGCCCACGTCCTCAGTAGGGAGCGATGAGGTCACTGTGCTTCCAAAAGTAAAACAATCTATGCGGGGCGTGCCACCTCGCGGACGAGGAAAGAGAACGGTGCGCGTTCTAACTTCTAACCAGGTGAGAGAGAACTCCGGTGCCACCTCGCGGGCGAGGAATTTACGAGCTTAGTCTTCTCGGTCACCTGTCGATCGAAACTCACGTGTCTGAGTGAGCAGAGCAACAAAAGGGAAATCAGGGGTGAGTTTCGGAGAGCTCTGGAGGGTTCTAGGCGGCGAGGTGCTTAGAAACAGGGCTTCGAAGAGGCTTCGAAGGGAGATCGGCTCCTGGGAGAGCTGAAGGTTTCGACGAGGTCGAGAGGGTTTTCAACTAGATTGAAAGTTGTTTTGTTGTTGTATTTGATTGATTGTCTGTGTTTGATTAATTGTCTGGAGCTTCTTTATATAATCATCCGCAAGCAACCCGCGGAGACCTAATCACAAATCACTTCGGACTTGGCAACTAGAATCCCACTAGGATACGATCAACTAGCCAGTCGTGCGCTCCATGCAACACGTGTCAAACCAACCTTGCTTAGGTCTCGTTCACCGCCTCGCATCATTTCACTGTAGTGTCGTATGCAAACTCAAACACTAAGCGATCTTATCCCGAGGGCACTATCGTCCATTTCCAACTCTCCCTCGCCATGCACTGTGGAGTCCCACGCGAACTGGAAATAAGGATCCCGCGAGGACATCGAATCTCGCGGGGTATCAGAATCTTTTGGACAAAGTCCCCGTTGCGTGTTGCCAGACCTCGCCACCCTTCGTGGGCTAAAAAGGCCACAGGCGCTGGCCCAAATGCTATCCAAAACCTGTTTCGAGTCTTGGACCGAAAATACCTACTGGGCTCAAACAATATGTAATAACAGAATCTGGTTACTATGAACTCTGGTCTAGTATCCGAGCAGGCATTTGAAGATGTAGATAAGGGGGAAGGCGTTCCATCAGGGGAGAACTAGACGGGTAGATAGACTGTTGGAGAATGCTATTGTCAGAGAGTGGAGGTGAAATAGCACAATTCCTAGAGCATGGCTACCCTTATTTGACTTCTAAGTAATAGCATGTCGGGGAGAATACGACTCCCATAAAAAAGAGGGGGGAATATACTAATTTGTAGAGTGAGTAACTAACTCTTGCTTATTTGGATGCGTGTGTCCCTAAATAAAGCCTTACTAAGATCATCATATAGGCTTGGTTGGAGAATAGTAGCACCTGTCAGAAAGAGGGGAAATCGTGAGACCTAGAATTCCAAGACAAGTTCTCAAAATAGATCTAATTCCACTGAGCTGTTGTAATGATAAGATCTCTTTGCAATTCACCGAGAGCCCCCCGATTGCCCTCTAAAACTCATTCATGGCAGGGGACGCCCTCTCAAGCTGACCCAAATCTCGCTTTAACTTTCTACTCATGTGTCCCGGTCAGATAACGGACCGCTTTTGCTTATAAAGATGAATCAAGCGAGAATGCGCTCGAGTATAAAACAGGTGGTGAAAAGGATCAATTCAGAGAATGGATAAGCCCTTTATTATAAAGACGGGGGTAGCACACAGGAAAATGCGATTGTAACCAAATGCGGACGTGAACCATATGAATTCATGGAAAGAATAACCTTGTAATACCCTAGATTTCATAATTGTTTTCCTTGTATTATTCCCTTATTTAATGAAGGATTATTCATGAAAATTCTTGGGTTTATGCGAAGTTGATGTTTCGGGAATTTATTTAAGTTGCCTTGATTTTTAATAGGCCAAAAGTTGACTTTATTTTCCGTAAGTTACCTTTGAAAACTTCCTCCATGAAAGTTGTAGAGCTTGTCGATACGAGTTTGTAGACATGCGGCACGTCTAAAACGGATGTCGTATGAAGAAGTTATGTTCAGAGGAAGTTTGTTTTCGGGTTTGAAAAGAGTATAAGTAGAAAATTTGTGTGTGGGATTAATTAGAACCCTAAAAATCAGTTTCCCTCCTCTCTCTCTCCTCCCACCCGAGCTCCCCGAGCCTTCACTTTCTTCAGCCGAGTTCTTCCTCCTCCGGCCACCAAACCGGACGCCACCGGTCTCATTCGACTCCCACAACAGCCCTCTCCATTTCTGGAGCAGTCCCGCTGGCTGTCCCGCCGCTTGGAAGCCGCCACGAAGCGGCGGAGCTGCTGCTGTCCCGCCGGAAAACCGGCAATTTCGACGCCGTTTCCGGCCAAGTTTAGGTGAGTCTTGATCCTCTCTTCCTCCTAGCAGTGTCTAGGCATAGTTGAAGCAAGTTTTTGAGGTTTTGAGGCCGGTTTTGCAGGTTTTGTAGAGTGATTTTCTGGTCACTGTTCGGGGAAGTTTCCGGCCAATTCCGGCCAAAATTGGTCGAAGTCACAGGTATGAAAGTTGTTCCCCTTGCTTCAAGCTTCAACTTTGCTGTTGGGAGTTTTCTCAAATTCAGAAGTTTGGGTGGCGCGTGAGACCCACTCGCCGCCGCCTGTGGCGGCGCGTGGCGGCGCGTCCGGTTGAGTGCAGCCTTAGTTTCCTGTGGTTAGGTAGTCCTTACTACTGTGAGCCTGTTGAGTGGTAGTGTGGCTAGTTTTTAAGAAATGTTAGCATGCTAGAACGTTAAGTGTGATTTTAGGTTTGGTGGAGGTTTGAGTTAGGAATGGAGGATTAGAGGCAGCCTTTGTGGGTCTCTAAGTTCGACGACTTTGGAAAGTTGTCATCTCTTGAATTAAGGGTTAGTTAAGGGTATTGTGTTAGCCTATGGTATTTTTAGTTACTAAGGTTTTAATTGTGTGTTTTTTTTAGGTGGTTGTGAAGTTGTGTTTCGCTTGCTAAATTTGGTTGTGGAATTTGCAGTTGGATACTTAGGTGAGTAAATCTCACCAAGGTTCACTTTTGAACCTAATGATATAATGATAATGATGATGATATATGGTGGTTTTATTATTATTCTTTTAATTGTTTTTAAAAATATATGAGCTTGATCGCCAACGTCTCATAGGTAAGATAAAAACAAGTCTTCTTTATATTGTGATGTTGAGAATAATAATGTGAGATATATCATGTTGTTGACGATAATAATTGTGATAATATGTTGTGAGGTTAATGTTGGGAAATTTATTATGATTGTTGGATAAATAGTTAAACCGGGTTCCAAGCCCTTTTTGGGTGATTGGTTGCGGCTAAGATGCTATTTATCATTTTTGTGTTTCATATTAGACAGTCAAACCGGGTTCCAAGCCTTTGGCCGGGTGATTGGTTGCGGTTAGGAATAGAGCTCTAGTCCGTCTGTCAGTGTAGGTCATGGGAGATACTTGAAGGTATCTGGGACCCATGGGTACACATATTGTTGTTGTAGGTCATGAGGGGTATTTACTAAATATCTGGGACTCATGAGTACATGTCTTGTTAATGTGTGGTTTTTATTCATTTATCAAAATTTATTTGGATGTGTTAAATTGTTGGATGTGATAAATGTGGAGTTTACTTTGAGTTTACTCATACGGGCTTTTTAGCTTACCGGGTTTGTTATTCTACAATCCCGGTACACCAATTCTTGGTGTAAGGGTTAGACCTGCAGGTGAGGATCAGCAGGGTTGAGGCGGAGGTGTAGTGGCAGGGTTTTCCCTATTTTTGTCAGACTCTGTATAGTTTTAAATTTGAGTAGATTGTATTAAAATCATGAGATTGTTCTCATGTTCTTGTTTTGCATGTTATGTAAACAAGGAAGTGTAATCTTATTTCAGTAATAGATTTTGTAGAAATTTCTATTCTGTAATCAAGTTTTGATGTTGTTGGTTGTTGTGGTTGTTGTTGTTGCCGTTATGTTGTTATTGACAACAGGTTGTGATGTTAAAATTTTAAGTTAGATCATGCCAAAATTTTTGAAAATTTCATTCAAAAATTGGGGTGTGACAAACCTGCCGGGGGATAGCATGTCTTAAAATGGAATGCGCAAAAGAGTGAAAGCACGGTTCTAAAAGTACGGCGGCCGCTAAGGTTACGAAGTCAAATGTGTTAAAATCATCCATGGAGGTGTCAGGAAGTGCACCCGATCTCCAATAGCTCATGGAATGGAATAATTTGGGGTGCATCGATTCGCAAATTCCAGTACCAATCTCAGCTATTGGGGAAACCTGACTTCTTTTTTAATATAAGGGTAAATGCCTACTGAACAGATTGATCGCAGATATTGCATTGTGCTTAGTAAAAGCGGCTATTCCACCTACGTGTAAAGCCTTACTTTCCTTTTTTTTATGGGTTAAATTTGGAAAAGTTACGTCACACCTGAGAGTATTTTTAGTACACGGCATGTATCTTCACATACATACATAGATGGTCAGGATTAGAAGAAATAATATAGAAACATGGTGGTCAAACATATGAATTGTTATGAACGGTTAAGATTGTGTCGTGTAAATATACGTCGTGCATACAAGAATTTCCAGTCTCACCTACGGGTGATTTCTGACTTTCTCATTTTCACTCTAATCCTTCGGAGCCTCCACTTTTGAAATAATTTTATTTCGCCTAGCGGTCAAATCGGTCTTTTTTGAACTCGTAATGACCTGACTGAACTTCCATAATCGCAGCGCTCCGTCCGATTGAAAGAAATCCATTCCCGCCTACCGGAGATTTCTCATTCCACCTATCCAGACAAGCTCCCTACAGCCGATGCCGCGGATCGACTCATGGCACTGAAATTCCACTGCAATCTCAACAAATAGGATTGCAGCAGAACGCTTGATAGCGACTCTCTATGGGTCCATGGTACGTAGGTCACAAAGCGTAAAAAAGACATTGCTTTATTTACAATGAAATAGACGGCTTTATTATGAATGCCCGCTTTCTTGCAGCCTTAATCCCAGAGGTGAAATTGGATCTACATTATTTGATTTCATACAAAAGAATTTGTGCTACGAAGAGCCGGGAAAAAGCGTTTTGTGCAATTCAATTTGATCTCGAGGTGAATCGTGAGATTGAAGCAGTACAGGAGAATTTCATTGAAATAGTGGCCTCCGCCTTCTTCTCCTAGAAAACTGATGCTTTTGGGACTTTGCAATCATCCCACTCAACAAAGAGACTAGCGATACTGATGGCAAAGCGGGGAGAAGGACCCATGTGTGGAAAGACGCCTCTCGGGGATCTGTGTATGACAGGGCGTTAGCTTCAAACGAGCCACTCGGCATACAGGTAGTCTCGCTGCAAATGTATTCATTGGTATTTCTTTCTCCGTGAGTCCTGGTAAGATCCGCTCCCTGATTTTGATTCTACCAGAGGAGCAGTTCCTTATTGTTTTTGTCCAGATCCTTTCCTACAGCTGTGCAGCAAGCCAGAAATAAATCGTTGTTTGTAATGGATCATAGTCCGCATGTTGGCTCATTGCTTGCATGATCTTTATTTTATCTTGTTTTCTTTCATTTCCCTCTGGACTACTTGACACACATGCGTTGAGTTACTTGTGAAAAAGCTGTCTACTCATTTCATTGTTAGCAAGTAGGTGGCAGCTAAATAGAGCCTCGTGTCTCCATCGGGGTACCCCATCTGACCAATATATGAGGCCCACAGACTCACGTTTTACCCTTGAGAGTTATGGGTAACCTAGATCTGATTGAACGTAGGGATCTAAATAATGGACGTACAATAGATTCTAAGTTGATCCAGGAAATGTAAAAGACTTGATAAATTGGGCCATACTTCTCGTTACGGACTACCCCCGCTGTCTCCCAATGGACTAATAATAGGCGAAAGAGTTATCAAACAATGAAAGAAAGGGACAGTTAAAAGAGACTTTTTAAGCTCATTATCAGTCACTTAAACAACTTCAAGAACATCTGCGCAACTTATTCACACAATATCCCCTGCACGCTCTCAGAGGAGAACCCAATTCCCCCGATGTGGCGTGCGGCTTATGGAGGGCGAGGAGACAAGAACGAGAACATACTTTCATTTTTTGAAATGTCTTAGCGATCGTGTAAAATGTCCCAACATTCATTACTAAGTATCCATTCATGTACGAGGCGGAACAGGTGATAACCTGCCACTTATTGGAAATTCCTGTGTGCACGACGTGTATTTACACGACACAATCTTAACCGTTCATAACAATTCATATGTTTGACCACCATGTTTCTATATTATTTCTTCTAATCCTGACCATTCATGTATGTATGTGAAGATACATGCCGTGTACTAAAGATACTCTCGCCACTTATAGAGTGACCGCTTTATTTATCTTTCTACATGAACCGGCTGGTAAGGTTTTGCGCTTCTTCTATATTGGGACGCCACTTGTAAAAGGACGTCAATGCAATTTCCCGCACAATTATACATAAGATGTAACGTCAATTACTATCTTTTTATATGGATAGACAGTGAGCTGACGACAGTTTATCCGCTATTAAGTTCATATGAGAATCTTTCATTTCTCCTCTCACCGTGTATGAAACAATAGATGCTTCATAATAAAGTCACTCAATTAGTAGTCTGGAATCCCTCCGATGGGGTCAGATAGGAAACCCGTATTGTCTCATAGCATTCGCGCAGGTCTCGGTAGTGAAGCATAGGAGGAAAGACGGATTCCGATAAGGCCAGAACTGATCCCGTATCTGTTACAAAATCTCCAAATCAAAATACAAAAAGAGGGTCCCATCTCAACCGCTGGCCCTTTCTCGCGTAAAAGCCATTTTCATCCCACTGGCACCAACTAATACCGTACACACAAAGAAAGAAAACATGTGCTTACCTACCACATTTCATCAAACCTATAAATCCTTGGAATTCTCATATAGCGTCGTATGCCTCCGCGCAAACACTACTGTCAGCCAATACAAATATCTTGTTATAACGAGCCAGAAATGACCAACTTTCGCGAGCATTCTTTGTTGCCTCTTTTCGGTTTCCTTTTACGAAAGTCGATTGATCCGATTGACAGAAGGAAATAGGGACGCCTGAGGCATGCGCTAAAGGCAGATTAGAAAGACAACATACTAGTCTTAGCGTGATAAGCATATTTTATAACCTCTTGTAACCCGCTTGGCCACATATTCTACTAAGAAAGAAGAAGGCAAACTAGTTGGGAAAGGCCTGGAAGTTGCGATATGCCAAGCACCTATTCCTAGAATCTCTTTTTTGAGCGAATGACTCTATTTGCCAGTCGTACGGAAAGCTCAAACAAATCTTAAGGTTCGATCTCGGTTAGTTTGATTTCTTGCATTCATCATCCAGAGGGGTGTCCGATAACATAGTAGCCCCCACTGTCTCCTCTCCCTTAAGAGGCTGGACAGGGGTTGAAGAAACTTTTTGACTTATGATGGATCACAAAGACGGGCCATTCTTCGTCTTCTTCTTTCTAGAAGGGGGATCCGATCAATGACATCGCAACCAGGTTGGTCTCATAGTTGTGCCTTCGGGCGGGACATGGTTGGGAAAATATTATAATGGAAGTAACAACTCAAAAACACACAAAGGATAAATATGCAAAGATGTAAAAGATAGAGGAAAGGGAACACCGGATATAACGTGGTTCGGCGATGTGCCTACGTCCATGGGGCAGCAATAACAAGAACTTCCACTATGAAATAATGGGTATACGAGATACACAACTTCAAGAACAGTACTTGAAGGAAACCCTCTCTCACATTTGTTTTGCTATCAACTACTCTACACTCAACTTGGAGTGGACACTCTTCTCTACTTGGAAGATGAATGTTTCGCTTTTGGAAGAAATGCTTGAGATTGATGAGATACTTGGAATGAGCAAATGACTCTCCCTTTATAGGCTAAGGAGGAACCATCTAGACCTCATTAGGCTCTCCCAATGAATGATGCTTCATGAATATTCTTGTAACTCATATCTTGACCATAACTCCAAAATCATCCATGTAACTCATGTAACGTTTGTCTAACTCATGAAACCTTTCATACTTTTATTTATGTTGGTCTGGATATTATAACATGTTGGTCACGGTTTAATGCGAAGTATGGATCATCTAGTGGTTCGCTCGCTCCGCTAGACAGAAGAACGAAATCGTAGCCTTCAAGCTGACGTCTGAATATCTCATTCATAATCCGACGAGTTAAATGAGAAAGGGGCGGTTTCATAGCTCTAGCTTGCTGCGTCAACTGGCCCTTGGTCATCCTTTATGTGAGGTTGCTTGTCTCCTCCAGCTTTTCTAGTTAATGGGGCTCTCTATTCAAAGATTCAAGAAGTGGATGGAGAAGTTGCCCTTTCTTTTATTCATTCGCCTTACGTGATCATCTACTTTCTTCCTTGTAGTAATGTATCAATCCTTCTATATGATGGCATTCTGTAATTCCATTCATCCTTTCGCGCCGGAGAATTGAACATACTTTCTGAGCTGCGTACGTCTTCTGTCTTTTCCTTGCGGGGTAAGTCTTTTTTATAACAATATATATAGGGAAGTGCGTCGGGAAAGCAACCAGGGATGTTGGTTCAATTCTAGCATGTGAATCAATGAAAACAAAAAGGGGAGGCACACCGACCGAAAGTGAGGAGCTAGAAAGCATCGATTTCCAGGTCTATCTATTAGATGATATTTTACCGATGTGAGTGTTGAGTTGTTTCGAGTATCAGAATCTGATTCTCGCTCAGCTCCAGCTTCACAGGTTGGATATGTAGGAAAATTTTCCAGGGGAAAACATTGATGGATTGAGTCGGTCAACTGTAATATGTGTGTAGCATCTGAGTTTTCCAGCACTATAACTGAACTAGTACCTTACTAACCATAAAATCAATGACTAAAACTATCCAGTATTGCCGGCTTCTTCCCCGTCCAGAGTTTCACTTCACTAACTTGAAAGAGACTACTCCTTTGGAAGGAACGACTCTATATAAAGAGACGCGCTACGATGCTGGATACTCATAAAAGTAAATGAGTCTTTCGTTGAACTACCACTAACGTTAACACGTAAGTGAGTTCAGTGATACCTATTCCAGAGTACGAGTACCCGTAGGTATGCACACTCTTTCCTGAGCAATGGAAATAGCTAACCCAACTAAAACGCATAAATTTGCTATCACCATCGGGCTCAAATCTTCTAACGTCATGCAACAACCTCGATAGCACGCTGCTCACAACTCGACAATGAAGCCCACTTGCTAGGAAACTAAAGTTCATGCATTCCCACATGCCCATAGGGGTCAAAATTAAGACCCGCTAATCGAACAGATTTAAGGATGCACACACTGCAGAACTGTCACAATCACTTCTAATACCGAGGCACTTTGCGGAGTCAAAGCTCTCGCAAGTCCACAAGATAACCTCGCTCTGCCTAAGTGACCAGTCCACCAAAAATAATAACCTCGATTCTCGAAATGACATTATGAAGAGATCAATACCACATCACTGAGGTCTCTCCGCCAAAACTATAACATTACCATTTTGTGCACCACAACTAGCAACGTATGGGAATTCCAACTCTTTCTTGATTCTGTTATCTCTGTTAATCTCCTTACCACAACCCATAAGATAATCTGAAACATGACTATCATGTGGAATCTAGATATTCCTCCTTGCTCGCCATAAGCAAAACTGACTAATAATGCCCACGAAAAATTGGCACAGTCAATTCATGATGCTAAACTTGACGTTGAAATCCACATAAATAGAACACCTTCCTTAAGCATTGACAAAATTTACATCTCCAGCCATGCTACTTATTCGGGTGCAATCGCGACGCCAAGAGCAATAATTAAAAGCACATGGCTCACTCTAGCCGTTCCAAAAATGATTCTAAATACCAAAATCTTTGAACCTGACAAACACACATCTCTTTTTCTACCTCTAATATCGATTAATATGATAAATAGAAAACGATCTGAAAATCAGATATGCTCAATTTCCAAAAGAAATAATTTAAAGCACATGTAAGGCAAGTCCTCTAACTTCGAGCTTAAAAGTTTCACAACTAACCCATTTCGAATATGAACTAGAAACCAACATTTGATAGAGTGGTTTCAACTACTCACCCTGATATCAACGGATGAAAACACATCCAGATAGCGATGACCTTCCAAAACAAACATGGGTTAACAAGTGGTCCCACCACAATATGATCTCGAGAAAAGACACTGATCAACCTATCAAAAACTACTACTCTCAATATTAAAACTCTTAATAAACCTTGACTCTAGACGCTTCTTGAGTCAACAGGGGAAAACCCTCTTCCATAATGCTACATCATGAAATATACCTACAACGACACAAACCATCAAAATCAACATCATCATGCAACTCTTAAACTACCACATAGGATTTACAGCATCAAGACTCATTGCTTAAATGAACTCTAGCTCACTTGGGATTACCACTGGATTTATTCTGAATCCATGACTACGATACAACTATCAATTTATCATTTACCTCGAAACTTGGACAAAATAACCAGATACTCTACCCTTCAAATCGAAGCGTTGAAATCGCATTCCAAAAGCTCAAGCTCTGAGGATGCTACCCAAAAACTAAAGTAGGAATAATTTAAATATTCCCACACACACCACAACCAAAACTTTGCTTGAATCTCAAAACATTTAATGTCACCATTCCATTTCTAAAATTTCTCGACTGAGCCACAACAAGTTGTCACAACGCACTGACCAATGACTTTTGTAAGGTCAAGTGACACATCTCAGTTCTTAAATTAAGTTACGGTTATTTACCGTTGGTATTACTTCAGATTTTTTACCGGAATGAGTAACTATTTACCCTTAAGGACCATAGGGTTGACTTTTTGTAGGAAAATTATTATGAGAAAACTTTCTTCATAAAAGTTGTAGAGGATGTGGTTACGAGTTCGTAGACATGTCACTCATTAAATTCAGAGTATGCATGGTAAAGTTATGAAATTAATGGTAAAGTTTTCGTGTCGGTAAAAATGGGTAATTTTGAAGTGGGCTTATTTTTGAGTTGCGTTAAGAGTTGGGCCATGGGGTGGCAGCCAAGCCCGAGCCCTTTCTTTTTCTCTTCTCTTCTTCCTTTTCTCTTCTTTCTCTTCTGTTTGTCTTCCCGAGCCCGAGCTCCCTCCCGCTCGTCGTCGGCCGCCGTCCCTCCAGCGACGGACCGCCGTTCCGGCCCAGGAAGGACCCCCGTCGCCTCCTCTCTCTCCCCGGCCAACCATCCGAGCCAGTAGAGCCGCCGGAGAGGAGAAAAGCCGCCGGAAGCCGCCGATCGACACTTCGCCGGAGCTCCGTCCTCCGGCCACCATAGGCCGTGATTCTTGGCTCATTTTGTAGCCTTCATCAAGGTGAGTAATCCCTCCAAAGGATTCGGTCTATTTCGATCTCGTTAGGGTGATTTGTATAATTGAAAGTTTTAGGGATTTATGGATGTTTTAGTTCGATTGCCCTAGTTAGCCTCAGAATTGGACTAAGTGCTAGTTATGAAAGTTGTTGGGTATGATGAGAGGATTATTCTATCAAAATTTCATAGGTTTTGGAGGTCTCCAGAATTGGCCTCCGGCCGCCGCTGCCGGCGGAGCCGCCGCCGGTTAGGAGATTTTTAGGGTTTTAAATGTGGAATATTAAGAGGAGTTTATTGGTGTGATTTATGGAATTTTTGGATGAGTTTTGGATAGGTTTGTGATTTTCAGAAGTTTGGTATTTTTTGCGGTTAATTAATGTAGAATCCGGCCGTAGGATTTAAGTCGTATTTTGGGGAGGTTGTATTTTACGACTGATGAGTATGATATTTAAGTTCGGATCGTTCTGTTTTAGGAATATCGAAGTTAGGCAATGATGAGCGTATTTATGGCTCTCGGGTAATTTGACCTATTTTGATTAAATATTGATTATATAAAGGAAAGATGCTAATTTAATCATTGTTGTATAGAGCACGATTAGAGCCTGAAGTTGCTTGTATATTACTGTTAGACAGTTGTTGGATTTAGTATAATGTTAGGAAAGTTGATGAGTAGTGGTTTTGGGTGTCCATAGAAAAATCAGAGATAGGTTAGTATTTGAAGTGTTGATATGAGCAAGCCTAAAGGTGATTTGGAATGTGATGATGAACTACGAGTGGCTTGATCCCTTTAAAATGGTACATAGGCAGCCCGATCAAGTTTTGGGTGCAGCCACAAATTAACAAAATAAATTTAGGTTCCAAACGCAATAAAACTGTGTTGTTGTTTTGTTTGAGACTTAGATCCTATCTCATTTTTGATTTTAGGATTTTTCTTGTAAATTCTGGATTTGAGGTATTATACTGAATTGCATATTATTTGGTTTTTGGAAAGATGATAATCATTGAAGTTATTTATTTTATTGAGCATCTTAACGTGTGAGACACGTTGATTATAATTAACTATATTGCTCTTAGAATTTTTCCAAGTACGGTTGAGAATCATACTTGTATTTATTTATGAGTTTCGGGGAAACTCATATGATTTATATTTTTCCTTATGCCCTATTCTTGGAATATATATGATGTCAATTCTAGTATGTCGTTCCACCTTTTGAGGTGATGTGACACCCATGTTTCAAGTGGGGTCACGCAAGCCCTTTCCGCCTTCGGGTGATGTGATGTAGTCGACGACATCACGCAAGCCCTACTCCTCTCTGTTATCATAACATGAAGGTGTAGGGAGTATGGGAGTACTATGCCTGGGAGGTAACCGAGTCTGGGAGACTCACTTAGCATGTCGTTCCGCCTTTCGAGGCGATGTAACTTCCACGTTTTAAGTGGGGTTACTCAAGCCCTTTCCGCCTTCGGGTGATGTGATGTAGTCGACGACATCACGCAAGCCCTACTCCTCTCTGTTATCATAACATGAAGGTGTAGGGAGTATGGGAGTACTATGCGTGGGAGGCAACCGAGTAAGGGAGACTCACTTATATGGCCATATAGGATATCGTATTTGAGTTGTTATTTTGACTAGCGGGGCTAGTCCATTGTTTTGGGAGAATCTCATATGAGAGGTGTATATTCCTTTTTGGTAAAGGTCTTTATTGTTGATTTGACTAGCGGGGCTAGTCCGTTTTCTTGGGATTTTCTTTATGAAAGATTTTTGTTAACATGTGCATGCAACGCATTTATGACATATTGGAAAGTGGGAAAGTATTTACATTTTGGTTATAGATTGGTTGTGGGATTATTAGAGTTGAGTAATTGTTATTGGGAGATGTGTTGATCTTGGGGAGCAGGAAGGCTCCAGGTGTTGAGGCTGTTTGGTTTGGTTATAGAAGTGTTAAGTTGGATTTTTCAAGTAAGGGTTGTCCATTTTCAAGGAAGGTTATGCCGAATTTTTGGTAAATTTTCCTTGAATGTGGACCCCGCAGGATTTACCTTGGGTTTCAGGGTGAAATTCGGGGTGGGTCATGTCATCAACAATCCAAGGAAGTTAATCTTGGAGTCATTATGTTGAACATCTCAACCAACTTCAACTAATCCATCTTCTAGATGAAAGTCATCAAAAATCTTACTATTCATCGACTGCTATTAACCTTCTTCTCCAAAATGCTCTGATTATACTCTAATATGTTGATTCCAAGGATAAGAATATATCCTTGATTAGAGTTTCATGGCCAAAACATGCGCCACCAAACCATAACAAACATTAGCCAAAATAATCCCAACTGACTTTCTCTACGGACAAGGCAATTAGAAATTTTGTCATCAATCAGGACTTCTCTAAATTGACATTTAGCTTTTTATGCAGTAACTTCTTGCAACCCAACACTAGTCACAGATCCCATGTGACTAACTCGCTCAGGATTAGGGTCCTCAACAACTTGTAAAGGTACCCGTTGGAATTACTATGAGTACCTCCCACATCACTTCAATCAACTTTTACCTCAGAAGAATACACCACTATTTCAAACTTTCCTTCCAACTCCTTTATTTTTTTTATTTTTTTTCCCATAAAAAATCACGTAATTCGATACCACGATTTTTCAATCGGACTACTACAACTTCACACTTGCCCACTATAAATAGTGAACTCCAAGGCTTGAATTAAATTTTTCACCTTCTAAAAATTCGCACGAGATGCTCACCCTAGCATCTTAATCATAACCCAAGCAATAATTTGGACAAAATGAACAGAATGCTGCCACGCATATGAGTTCTCAACTGGAGTTCCCAACTCCCAATTGAACTCTAACAATTTATGATATCACTCAACAACCCTTGGAAAGGTGTGATCCATACACATTTTCATTACTTGAAGCATAATGATTACCCAAAGAGGTCGGCGTACGGAGGCATAGTCTTAGAGATGAAAACATTTATGGCACACTACTGTCCATAAATAAAATAAGAACAACTACATCACTCGCTTAATCAACACATAGTGTCTAAAGCATATAATGCTAATAGATCCGCCGCGGTCGGACCATCACTCTATAGACACTAAGTGTGACCAAGAATATGAGGTAGTACTAAAAGAGAAAGGAATCGAATAACCTAATGCTCTGATACCAACTGACACGACCCACCCCGAATTTCACCCTGAAACCTGGAGTAACTCGTGCGGGGACCACCTCCAAGAAAGATATTACCGAAAAATCGGCATAACCTCCCTTGAAAATGGACAACCCTTCCTAACGAAAACCTGCAAACACTTCCAAAAGTTTTTAATCCAACCTTGAACTCCTGGAGCCTTCGTGCTCCTCAAATCACAACACCACCCAAATTATTTACTAATCTAAACAAAACTCATATCTAACCATTTAAAGATTCAGAGCAACTCTAACAGGAAGAAAGGAAACATAATAAATTAACAAGCGGAAGCTATATGATGACTATGTCTCATCTCCATGTACGCCCGACCTCAACTATGCAATCCTGCAAACTGGGCATTTTTAAAACGAAGAGCCCAGGGGAAAACATTTGAAACACGTTAGAGTGAGTGGACAAAAACATAAATTTAATGAAAATATTTATGCTTTCCCATTTTCTAATAATCAAGAAATTTGTTGCATGCAAGTGTTGATAAAACCTTCATAAGGAAAATCCCAAAGACATGGACTAGCCCCGCTAGTCAAAATATTGACAAAGATAAATACTAACCTTCATTGAAGAAGGTACCAAAACAAGGGACTAGCCCCGCTAGTCAAATCGACAACTCAAGTAAAATATCCTATATGGCCATATAAGTGAGTCTCCCAGACTCTATTGCCTCCCAGGCATAGTACTCTCATACTCCCTGTACCTTCACGTCGAGTTGACGGATAGGGTACAGGGCTTGCGTGATGCCGCCGGCAACATCACATCACCACTAGGGTGGAAAGGGCATGCGTGACCCCACTTGAAACATGGGTGTCACATCACCTCGAAAGGTGGAACAACATACTAGCATTGACATCATATATATTCCAAGAATATGACATAAGGAAAAATATAAATTATATGAGTTTCCCCGAAACTCATAAATAAATACAAGTACGATTCTCAACCGTACTTGGAAAAATTCTAAGAGCAATATAGTTAATTATATTCAACGTGTCTCACACGTTAACATACTTAAAATAGATTAACACAAATCATTTTCAAGATCCATTCATAGGAGAAATAATAATTTCAACTCAGAAAATTAATGATGATTTTCTAAACAAATCATGCATGCATACTCCTTTAAAAATAAAATGTCCACTCACAGTGCTCGGCTATGCTTGCCGACGACCCGAGGCTTCCTCCAATGATCCATCTCACGTCCTGAACAATAATTAACCTTAATTCTCATTCAACAATAAAACTTCAAAAAATAATTCCATTATGTGGCTAATAAATCCGCGCCTGAAGGATGTATAGCTGAAGCATATATTGCGCACGAGTGCGACACCTACATGAAGTTGTATTTAGGAGCGTTAAGGAAAACTCCGCAAACCATACTGGTAGATGTACCGAAGTTCAATCTTTCCATACTCTCTAGTGATGTTGAAGTTTATGGAATTTTGTCAGACTCCTATAATTTGCAACCATATGAGCTAGTCATTGCCCACTAGTGGGTATTGATTAATTGTCGAGAAGTTCAATACTAGAAAGACATCCATCTATATTGTCCAGACATTCAAGGTGATCTCGAGTATCACAATAGGGAGTTAACAAATTATTTTGGCGACTGGGTACGTAATTCAATATTTCTGTACGTGTTTATGTTTATTGCATAATTTTCCATATTTAAAGTTGAATGGTTGGTTGCAGATGAACCATATTCAATTTGATGGTCACCCAAATTGGTTGCACGAACTAAAACTTCTAGCGATGAAGCCGATAATGTCAAGAGTTTATCCGATGTGCATGGTAAATGGCGTGCAATTTATATGTTAACAGAGCGACAGCAGAAGGAGAACACAGAATTCTGGGGTGATGGCGCATGGTGGGCTGAATGGAGTTGACTATTACAGTGTTCTCCAATTAGTGATGGAACTCGTTTATGGGCAAGGCATGACAGTGCACCTCTTCAAGTGTAGATGGTTTGATACTAAGCCGCAGAGTATGAAGACCGATCAGTAGGGAATATTATCGGTGAACACTGCTACAAGTTTTTACGAAGATGACCCGTTCGTTTTTGCCACATCGGTAAAACAAGTGTTATATCTTGATAACCTTGCTAAGGGTGACGCGTTGAAAGTAGTCAACCTTGTGCACCCTCGAAACATTTACCAGGTGGCTACACTTGGAGAGGCCGAAGAGGAGGAAGAAGATGTTGCATATTAAGAGCCCAGCGTAATAGGTATTCCTAACTCGTCTACCGTTCGCCTTAGTAATTTTAAAGCGGGTCGTTCAGTGTGAATTCGTGATGAAGAGCCAAGGCTTAGTGATGTTGATCCAAATCAAGAAACAGACGAAGACTCTAGCGATGAGGAAATGCATAGATTACCATAAATTAATTTTGACACCGAAGAAGACTCATCGGATGATTTTGATTACGAGCCTTAGTTTTAATTCCGATTACATTAATTTGTAATAAAAAAGAATGTATAACATTTATAGTTTACATATATTGAATTCATATTTCTGTTATTTTATATGAATTTTGGTGATATATGAACAAGAAGTTAGTATGGTTTAAACCTTCTGTTTTTTTAATGTATTTTTTATACTTTAGCCGATGAAATATACTATAATTCGTCGTCTTAAACCATCTTAGCAGACGAAGTATACCATAACTCGTAGGCTTAAATCATCTTAGCTGACGAAATAAGTTATAATTCGTCGGCTAAGATGCGGTTAGCCGACGAATACTCTAATATTTCGTCGGCTAAACCCTAAATCTTAGCCGACGAATACCCTAATATACGACTTGTTGCGTATCATCGATTTGAAACTATTTTCAGTTGAAAGTCCAGGAAAAATACATAATTTAGACGGTCCAATGATCTTTTTCGTGAGTTTAGGGGTTTGACTTACGAGATTGACCGTCCGGATCGAGCCCTTAACCTTGTCGGATCAAGTTGAATTTTTTCCCATACATGTATTTTATCATGATGGTCAGATCTGACCATCGGATTTTCGTTTCTCAATTTTGGTCATCACAATCACAACATGCCTACTAATGTTGTATAATTTGTTTACCAAGTGTTTAAGTAAATGTTCCGTTTCAAAAACAAACTATACGTAGAACCTTCAAACGCAAAAAAGTCGTGAAATAAGATATTACCAGAAAAAGGGAAATACGTCTACGGTTGAAAAATCATGGTATTCCGGTAAAGTCTCGGTGCTGATAGTTGCGGTCAATGCAATTTTCAATTCTTTATCCCTATGGGTAGCCCTATCTTTTGTGGTTATTTTCCGTAAAAAAACTATATGACTTGTTGGGTCTTATCGGTTTGAGACTATTTTCAGTTGAAGGTCCGGGCAAAATACGTAATTTAGACGGTCCAATGACCTTTTCTGTGCGCTTAGGGGTTTGACTTACGGGATTGACCGTCCGGATTGAGCCCTTAACCTTGTCGGATCAAGTTGAATTTTTTCCCATAAACGTATTTTATCATGATGGTCAAATTTAACAGTCAAATTTTCGTTTATCAAGTTTAATCATCACAATCACAATATGCCGAATGTATAAAAGTACTTTAGCCAACGAATTTTAAAGGTCAGTCGACGAATTTCAAAGGTTTAGCCGACGAATTTCAAAGGTTTAGCCGACGAATTTCAAAGTTTAGCCGACGAATTTCAAATGTTAGCCGACGAATTTAAAGGTTTAGCCGACGAAGTAAAAATCTCGTCGGCTAAAGTTATAAGGTATACAGACGAAGAGCCAGTGCTCGACAGCCTCCACAACACGTTTCAAAAACCCTAGCCTCCTCCGCCTCCCTATCTCAGTCTCACGGTTTCCCTCTCCCTCTCCCGGTCTCCCGGTCGCCCTCTCCCTCTCCCGGTCGCCCTCTCCCTCTCCCGGTCTCCCTCTCCCAAATTCTCCAGCTCCTCTTCTTCTCCAAGGTTAGCGTTTTTCTTCTATTTTACTTTTGATTTCGAATTGATTTTCACCTCTTCTTTTTCTTACTGTCCAATCTCCCATTTTACTGTTATGATCATGAATTCATATGGGTAATATGGGTAACCCAATCAAATCTGTAATCTTTAGTCCAATTTTGATGGCTAAAGATGTTACATTTTTCCCTAATTTATGTTTAGGAGATTAATTATCCCCATTTTGGGGTACAAATCAACAACGGCGGCGACAAGGCTGGAAACCAGTCGGGATAGGAGCTCCTTGACACCCTGGTTCGACTTCGGGTAGTCTTGAAGCTCGACTCATGGCGGAGAGTGGTGGTGGTGGATTCCAACTTTCCAGGGAGCTTTTCGGTGTTTTTCGGCTGATTTCGGTCCAACTAGTTGAACCTCCAGGTATAAAAGATGCTTCCCTCTCTTCAATCTACAAGTTTGATGTTTTGAGTTTGCCCAAATTCGAAATTTTTGGGGTGGCGAGTGGGGCCCACTCGTCGCCGTCTATGGCTGCATGTGGCAGCGCGTCTGGCAGGGGTTGGGAGGTTAGGATTAATTGTTAACTTGTGCTCGTCGATACGAGCACGTTGACGTGTCATGAGGTTATGTTATGATCAAGATTTGCATCCTAGGTAAGACTAAGTTGAGAATCATGAGAGGTTGTTAAGCTTTGGTCTTTAAGCTTTGAAAATCTTGTTAACCTTTTTCAATAGGTTGGTTGAGGGTTCCTATGACCTTGGGAGGTCTCGGAAGAAGGGTTTCTTGAAGGACCAGACGTTGGGGCAAGGGTAGGGTCTTGGTTAAAGGGGGAAGTGTTTTCGTCATGTTGGTTACTAAAGTGAACATTTTATTAATAGGTGGTTATCGGAAGCTTGGGTTGAGCTTTCCTTTGTGTTTGGGTGAAGACGCAACGGGAGTTAAGATGAGTAAAGATCTCACTAAGGTTCACTTCATGATATATTTATTTATGGTTATTATGATAATGATTATGATGATTATGATAATGATATGATGATGATGATGATGATTATTATTATTATTATTATTATTATGATGATGATTATGATGATGATGATGATGATTATTATTATTATGATAATGATGATTATGATGATTATGATGATTATGATGATGATAATGTTGATGAAAATGTTGATGATGATGATATTAATGATTTAAAAATTATGTTTTTCTTTTGTTTGTTTTAAAATATGAGTTTGATCGCCAACGGCTCATGGTAAGTGAAAACAAGTTTTCTGTTAAAAATAAAATCTTTCAAATGGACTTCTGATCATGTGGGTTCTTTAGTGGTGATTGTGTGCATTCGTTGTGAAATGTGAGACTTAGTGGTGATTGTGTACATTAGTTGTGGAATTGTGCCTTAGTGGTGATTGTGTGTCTTAGTTGTGAATGTGTGCCTGAGTGGTGATTGTGAGCATTTGTTATGGAATTGTGCCTTAGTGGTGATTGTATGCATTAGTTGTGGATGTGTGTGCCTTAGTGGTGATTGTGTGTATTAGATTAGGAGCCTTCGTGGTGGACCGAGAACCAAGCCTTGGACGGGTGATTGGTTATGGTCAGTATAGAGCTCTAGTCTGTCTGTCGGTACTTCATGGAGGATGACTAAGTGTTGACGAACCCATGACTACAAGACATGGAAGAGCACAAGTACATGTACCTACAACAGTTTCTAGATCACACCAACGTAAGCTTGGAGTGTCATATACAAAAAATAAGGTACCAAGAAGCAACACTGTGTAGTTATTATGTAGAAACTATTAATTTTAGCATTGACAATTTCATAACGATCATTCTTTTGAACTATTTCAGATCGGATACTTAGAGCACCAAAGATGAAAACTGACCAAAGATGATAACTGACATAAGACCTGATTTGCTTTTGCTTGAAAAACAGGTGCTCTTTAGTTCAAGTACATATTATTTTTATTACAGTTGTGCATCATACAATTAACTGGATGTTGGTGTCATTTGTTTTTTGGTCTGTAGGGTGGGTCATGATCTTGTTACAGCCTCAAGGATTGATTTAGATGCATGACAATTAATCAATTAGAAATCAAAAACACATAAGAAAATGCTACTGCCGCTAAACCTAAATCACGAAATCATCATTTATTCAAGAAGTTACAAATCAAAACATAGAACAATCAAAGATCACAAAGAAATACGAAAACCATATTGAAGACTCTAGAGTTGTGATAGGTACAAGAGATGAAGATTGTTCTCTCGTTGCAGTTCAATTAACTGTACGTAGACTTAAAACCAAGTAAGTTACTTAGCTCTTATTTTAGTTAAGAATAAAGATATGAGTTTTTAAGTGTTGTGTTTATTATGTTTCTGATTAAGATTCAAATTTATAATTTCCTATGATGTATACTAAAGAATCCTTGTTGCTAGTATATCTCTGACATGAACTTCATTTAATTACGTAGGAAGGGTTTTTGAGCTGTCTGATGACTCACATAGACAAGACATCAGACTATTTGGGTGGTAATATATATAAGCAACTCCAGTCCATTTTATTGTTAAGAAACTTTGGCTTAGTTAGTTGCACTTAGTTGCTTTTGTTTACATATTATGTGCTTGTGTCAAGGAACTAATTAGTAGAAATACTTGACAATTATTGCTTCATGTTCTTGTATTAATAGTTCTTGTGCAAGATTGGGGTTTGAGAATCTTTAATTGAATGTGACAATTCTTTTTCAATGCATTTTATTCCTTTTTACACAGCTTTTGTCCTTAAAAAAAAATTCTGTTCTGGCACGTTAATATAACAATATCTATTGTCTTTACTAAGTTAAGATACTAGAAATGTGAGATCATAAAGAACAATCGACAATGTAAGTGGAGAGTTTAAATCAAAAGAACACATCACTTATATGTAGCTTAAGCTTATTTATACGATAGACAAATGTTGTCTGGAAATGTCGAAAGTTTAAAAGATATCACGTAATGAAAGCTTGAAACATATCAGACGATAGATACCTATTGTCTTAAAAAGACCAAATGAAAAAAGAAAAAATATACGTGCCTGAAGATCATTCACCCAATGCATATATGTCGTCGTACTACTTCTAGACCAGAAACAACATCAATAGTATGTCATGTGGGTTCATCCGGCAATACATTAATGTAGTGTGAAAAATTTTAAATTCTAATTCACCAAGTATATGTCGCTTGTAATATTTTCACATGATGTTTAAATGTCGTTTTTAAGCAAATTAACCTACACCTATATGTTGTTTTAAAGCGTATTTCTTTCTCATTCGCAGTTATAAGGTGACACAAAGAGCTGTGTCGCCTCACGGTAAAAAAAAGATACGTCGCCCTCTAGCATGTCGTTTAAACTATCAGACAACATATATACCGTGTCGCCTTATCTTAATTTAGGCGACACAAAATGAAAAAAAATCTTCTGTCGCTTGAGGTTAATATAGGCGACACAACATTTGTGTCGTCGGTGAACCTCATCAACGACATGCTAGAAGGCGACACTTCCTATTTTTATCAGGCGACACTTCAGTTGTGTCACCTGATGCAAGAAATGACAGTGTAAATGTTGTTTTGGTTTTTGCATCTTAGGTACTTAGTTTGTTAATGGTGTTATTTAGGTAACTTGGGAAGTTTGATCTTGGAGGTAGTGTGGTTGTTATTGAGTGTCTAATGACATTGGGAGGTCATGGAGGAAGGATTGCCCTTCTTTGGGCAACCTTTAAGTTAAGGATACTTTGATCTTTGTTGTGTTTTGTACTAAGGTTTTTAATGGTGTAATTTTAGGTGTTTTGTGAAATTGTTGAGTTGGCTTGCTCATGTGTTTTGTGGAAACGCAGCGGGATTTTGAGGTGAGTAAAATCTCATCAAGGTTCACTTTGTGACCTATTTAATTATAATGTTGATGATTTTAGTGATGATAAGGTTGATTAAATGATGGTGATTATATGATGATGATGATAATGATCATGGTAATTATATGATGATAATTGATGATAATGATCATGATAATTATATGATGATGATTAAATGATGATGATTATGATGATTAAATGATGATGATGATGTTTTGATTTAAAAATTATGTTAATCTTTTATTTGTTTTAAAATATATGAGCTTGATCGCCAACGGCTCATGGTAAGTTAAAACAAGTTTTTTGTTTTAAATATAATATTTCAAATGAACTTTTGTTTATGTTGGTGCCTTAGTGGTGAATGTGTATTAGTTGTGAATTGGAGTCTTAGTGGTGATAATGTGTCTTAGTTGTGAATGTGTGTCTAAATGGTGATTGTATGCATTAGTTGTGGATGTGTGTGCCTTAGTGGTGATTGTGTGTATTAGATTAAGAGCCTTCGTGGTGGATAAGGAACCAAGCCTTGGCCGGGTGATTGGTTACTGTAATACCCCGGAAATTTGATATTAGTTTCTAATTTTATTTAGGAATTTTTGAGTTAGAAGTTAGTGTGTTTTGAAGTTTGAAGGAAGAGCGGAAGGGTTCAGATGCATAAATTGCCTAAACCGGTTTTATGGTTTCGAAGGGTCAAGAGTTGACTTTTGAATTTGTTGGGTTTCTCGAGAAACTTCTTTCACGAAAGTTGTAGAGCACGACGATACGAGTTCGTAGACACGTGGCACGCGTAAAACGGACTTCGTATGAGAAAGTTATGGTCAGCAGAAGTTGTGGCTTTTTGAGAATATTTAGGTTAAATAGGAAATTTTTCGTGTTGGGTTCCATTATTTTTCAGAAATCCTTTCTTCCCCTTTCTTTTCTCTCCCCGACCCCGAGAGAACCCAAGCTTCCCAGCCGACCCGACCCGGACCCAGTTGACCCGACCCGGATTTTCCGACCATCTTCGGCCGACCCAGGCGACGGCACCGGTCGGAATCGCTCCACCTTGGCGGCGCAATCTTCCCTGTGTTGGTGGATGAGGATGATCTGAGCGGAACTGTGCAAGCCGAGTGCCACAGTGAGGGCGGGCGACCCGGTTTTCAACCCGATCGGTTTCCTACCTCCGGCGGCGGCGACGCATCTTGGAAACGGTCGGGATATGAAGTGTTGGATGTCCTCGTTCGATCCCTGGTGGTATTGAAGCTCAACTCAAGGCGGAGAGTGGCGGTGGTGGATCCCAATCTTCCGGCGAGTTTCCAGCGACTTCCCGGCCGATTTGGTTTCGACCTCAGGTATGGAAGTTGCTCTCCTTGCTCTGAGCTATATTTTTGGTGTTGGAAGTTTGTCCGTTTTCAAAGGCCAGTGGGGTGGCGTGTGGGGCCCACGCGCAGTCGCTAGGGGGAGCGCGTAGCGGCGCGTCCGTAGGTGCTTGTGGTGTTTGTGTTGTTGGTTAGGTAGTACTTGTTGATACGATCATGTTGTTATGTGGTTTATAGGTTTTGGTTACCGATGATGCATGCTAGGTTTCGTTCGGTTTCCATTTTGAGTATATCTGATTTTTAGAAATCTGGTTTGTGGTTTTATAAGTTGTGTAGGATGTTCAGGTGACCTTTTTGAGTTATAGGGAGAGGTTTTGTCTCAAGTGACAAGTTGTGGGTTAGGACTTGAGTTTCGGTTCAAGTCGGATAATGTTGTTTTCTTAGTTACTAAGGTTAACGTTTTGTTAATAGGTGACTTGTGGTGTGGTTTTGTGTGATATGCTTGCGTTTGTGCTTATGAAGACGCAGCGGAAGTTAAGGTGAGTAAAATCTCACTAAGGTCCACTTTGTGGCCTATTTATTTGTTGATGATTGTGATGTTGATTTTGATCATGATTTGATGATGATTGTGATGTTGATTTTGATGATGATAATTGTTATGATGACGATTATGATGATGAGATTAATGATGATGTTGATGGAAATGTTGATGATATGATGATAATTATTATGTGATTATTATGATGATGAATGTGATGGTGATTTTGATGATGATGATAATTGTTGCTAATTGTGAAGTTGTCCTTGAAAGAAAATGATTTTGTTTTTAAATATAAATGAGCTTGATCGTCAACGGCTCATAGGTAAGGTAAAACAAGTTTTTATTTATGTGTTACTCTATGACTCTTATGATCATAATTTTATTAAATTGTGAGAAGTTATGTTGTTGGAATAATTTTTATTATTCATATAATTATATCCTTGTGAAGGATATAATTTTTATGATGTAAATCTTGTAATGTTGTTAATGGAGCTGTGATATTATGACTGTTGAATAAATAGATTAACCGGGTTTCAAGCCTTATTTAGGTGATTGGTTACGGTTAAGATGTTATTTATCATTTTTATGTTTTGATATTAAATAGCCAAACCGGGTTCTAAGCCTTTAATCGGGTGATTGGTTGCGGTTCTGATGCTATTTATCATTTTTTTATTGTGGTGATGTTAGATAGTCAAACCGGGATTCCAAGCCTTTGGTCAGGTGATTGGATACGGTTAGGAATAGAGCTCTAGTTCGTCTGTCAGTGTAGGTCATGGGAGATACTTGAAGGTATCTAGGACCCATGGGTACACATATTGTTGTTGTAGGTCATGAGAGGTATTTATTAAATATCTGGGACTCATGGGTACATGTCTTGTTAATTTGTGATTTTTATTCATTTATCAAAATTTATTTGGATGTGTTAAAGTGTTGGACTGTGATAAATGTGGAGTTTATTTTGAGAATTACTCAGACGAGCTTTTTAGCTTACCGGGTTTGTTGTTCACAACCCGGTGCACCAATTCATGGTGTAGGGTTAGACTTGCAGGTGTTGATCAACAGGGTTGAGGCAAAGGCATAGTGGCTGGGGTTTAGATGATGTACATTTTATTTGTATATTATGTAAGTTATTTTAAGCTCGTGTGAGCATCTTCTTTTTACTAGACTTTTGAAGTTGTAAATAAAGAGATGTAATGTTTAACTCAGTCGATGAGTTTTATTGACATTCACATTTCCAGTATTTAAGTTTAGTAGGGTTTTGTTGAGCAAGTCATGTAGTCTTATTTGTGATTTATATCATGCCCAATCTTTAAAATTTATCCTTCGAAAATTGGGGTGTGACAGTTTGGTATCAGAGCCTTGTTGCATATTTGGTGATAATCAATATCTTTGAGTGATGGCCCGACTGCAACGGATCACCATCACTCTTTGGTACCGATATGTCATTGGGTATGCGGGAGGCAAGAATGGGGTCATGAGTGTTAGGTTCTTAGAGCATTGGTTGCTCTGTAAGTAAGGAGTGCAAGAGTTGGTTAGTGTTTCTTGAGGTTTAGTCTTTTGAGGAATAAGAATCATTAGATTGGCTCCTTTTCAGCTGCCCGTGGTAAGCTAGAGGATTTGTGATTGGTGAGGAAAATTTAGGAGTGAAAGGTATTTTGTTCTCTTTTCTTCTTCATGAGAGTGAGTTATGATTTTTGGCGTGTCTTTTCTGCGATGTTGTGGTGGTGTGGTGTTTTGATTTAGTTATGCAGTTAACGTCGTGTGTTGCAGTTAAGGTCTTGTGTTTGACTTATGCGTGAGCATTGTTATGCATCGTAAGAAGTTGATTTCTGTTGTGTGTCAAGTTAATTGAAAGTTTGTAGTGTTATAGTGAGTAAGCCTCACGTTCAAGCTAGTTATCCTTGGCGGTAACTAGACGAGTTTCGTTTTAAATGTTTGTCGTTGTTTATTTTGAGAGTGAGAATATATTTGGGTGATATATATATATATATATATATATATATATCTAATTGGAAAAAAAGAAATGTATATATATATATATTATCATTGTTTATATTTTTGGTTACGTTATGCATATTTATCGTTTTAAGATATTGTGCAATTTTGTTGGATTATATTGAATTGAGAAGAATGAGACCGAGAGGAAATAAAATGTACCTCTCGGTAAATTGGAGGTTTGTGGAGGATAATTGTATAGTTGAAGTGATGTTTGCTTGTTTGGCCGGAAGGGAATAAAATGTACCTTTCGGCAATATTGTGGATTGTTGTTGAATGTGTGATGTTGCCCGAGTGGCATGTGGTGTGCAAAACGTTTGTGAGTTTGTGTTTTGCTTTGGCGGTGGTCATTTGGCAAATGACGTGTGAGTTTGTGTTTTGTATGGCGGTGGCCATTTGGGAAATGTTTGTGAGTGTGGGTGCAGGGGCGGAGCTAGAAATGTAAGTCTAAGGGGGCCGAGATATAAAATATGAAAAAAAGTATATAAAATTTTAAATTGTCTGTTAAAATTATGTGTTAATTAAAATTGAACTTATTGTTTTTGTTAATGTATAGTTTTATTTATGTACATGTAAATGATTATATATTAAAATTTACATGTATATAAAATGATTAATTAATAACTAATCGATTATGGTGATGAATATGACAAGATGCAAAGAGAAATGAAATTATATATTCTAAAATATCAAACTAGTCATTATTACGTGACATATTATTACATGAAAAATGGGCCAGATCATTACAATTATATATAATTATAACCATTTGGTCCTACAATAGTGGTGGAAATTGACCATCTTCACAAGGTTTGGGGGGTGCCATGGCACCCCTTGGTCTTAGTGTGGCTCCGCCAGTGTGTGGGTGTGTGATAGTGTTGACAAGCCTGTTAGCATGGTTCTTGATCCAACACTTTTAAAACATTCTAAAATTTTAATTGTTTTGTTATATTTATGGACTTGAATCTCATTGGTCCATGGGTAAGTATTAAAAAAAAAAAAAGATTTTAATTAAATGTTTTAGAAGGTTGTTGGATAGGAGGGCCGTGTTAATTTGGGGTGTTTTGTGTTATTTGTTTTGTGGTGGGGAATGTGTAGTGAGAGTGTTAACATAGTCTAGCGTCATTAGCCAACTAAATCGTGTTAAAATATGTTTTGTTTTAAAAATAAATGGACTTGATCGACTACAGTCCATGGGTAAGTAAAACAGAATTTATTAAGATGATTTTAAAATGGGTTAATGGTTAAAGACTATGTTAAATGGTTGTGATGTAGATTTCTTATTTTCTTAGACTTGTTTGTATGTTTAGTGATTTCCTGAATTATGCTATTTTACATGACTCACTAATTGTTCTTGTGTGTGTAATCTCCTGAACTAAATTTCTTGCAGGGATTATACTTTTCTTATCTTATTTCTCGTGAAGTGAATTCCTGAACTATGTTTACCTGCAGGATTCACTATTTGTTTTCTTGTATGTTCTTTCTGGTGTGTTTCATATTTAATTTTTGTGATTCTAATTTGATTATCTTAGTGTTGCTAGTAATCACCTGAACTAAGCTATGCGCAGGGATTACTATTCTTTCAATTGTTTATCTTATGTGTGTTGGTTGAGGTTTGACCCTAGTGGGATGAGTGTTTTTGGTTTGGTTGAGCTCTTAGTGTCATAGTGAGTTGACAATGATGCAATGCAGATATTGTTTTGTTTTGAGTTCACATTCTTCTGTAGTTTGTGTGTTGTGTTATGACTTGCGACTTAACTTAAGGGTGTTGAAAAAGAATTATTTGGTTTGTTTGTATGAGAGTTTAAATTCATGAATTTATTTTGAATTATTACTTTTGTTGAGGAGATGTATGTTTATTTGGGGGAGCTGGTGGCTCCAGGAGATGTGGATTAATTTGTTTTCGAAGTGTTGGGTTTTGGTGATTTTTCTTTCAGGTAGGGTTACCCATTTTTAAGGGAGATTATGCCAAAATTTTGGTAGAATTTCCTTGAGGTGTGTCCCGCAAGGTTTATGCCGGATTTCAAAGGGAAATTCGGGGTGGGTCCTAACAATTTGCAGAGTAGTGGTAGTGTAATTTGTAGAGACGTGTTATCGTGTTTTATTTTATGAGTGGTTGGTTGAAGGTTAACTTTAGTGAGCCCAGTGTTTTTGGAATGGTCTAGCTCATTGTGAGTGATGAACTAGTTCGCATTCTTAGAAACCCTTGTTTCTGTATAGTTAGCCAAGTGGTGTTAGTGACTTTATATCGGGAAGTGTGTCTCTGGTTGATCAATTTCCACTAGGTGGAGTGTGGATCGATAGTGTGAGAAGGCATTTGAGGAGTTGAAGACTAGGTAGACTTCATCCTCAGTATTGGTCATTCCTAGTAGTGGTGTTGACTTTGTTGTCTATAGCGATGTCTCTTATCGGGGTTTGGTTGTGTGTTGATGCAGCTTGGTGTTGTTGTGGCTTAGGGCTCTAGACAGTTTAAAGTTCATGAGAAGATTTATCTTACTCATGACCTAGAGCTAGCTGCGGTAGTTTTTGCCTTGAAGATTTTGAGGCATTACTTGTATGGAGAGAAGTTCGAACTCTTTTTCTGATCATAAGAGTTTGAAGTATTTATTCTCTCAGAAAGATTTGAGCATGAGGCAAAGGAGGTAGATGGAGCTCCTTAAGGACTATGACTTCACCTTGGAGTATCATCTTGGGAAAGCCAATGTGATGGTGGATGCATTGAGCATGAAGCCTAGGGGTATAGCTGCCTCTATCATGGTGCAGGAGTGGCTCATGTTGGAGACTGCATCTGAGTTTGACATTCTGCCATCTGGCAGGAAACAAGGGATTTTCCTTGGAAGCGTCTCTGTGCAACCCACTTTGATTTCCAGGATCATCCAAGGCCAAGCACATGACGAGTTCTCATGTGCAAAGTTGGCGAAATTAGTGGTGGATTTGTTGGATGTTTATCCTTCAGAGTGGTCGGTTGGATTAGATGGTGGATTGAGGTATATATGGAGATTATGTGTTTCTGATGGTTGTGATCTCAAGGGAGAGATCCTGTGGGAGGCACATCGATCTCGTTATACGGTGCACCCAGGAAGCACCAAGATGTATGAAGACATGCGTAGGTAGTTTTGGTGGAATGGGATGAAGAAAGTTGTAGCAGAGTATGTGTCTAAGTGCCTCACCTGTCAGTAGGTGAAGGCGGAGCATCAGAGGCCCGGAGGCTTGTTGCAGCCATTATCTATTCCTACTTGGAAATGGGAGCAGATTTCCATGGACTTTGTGACTGGACTGCCTAAGTCCAAGATTGGACATGATGCTATATGGGTGATTGTGGGGCCTTTTGAGATTTTGGAGAAAGTAGGAGATTTGGCTTATCAGCTTGCCTTACCTCCTACAATGTGTTTCATGTGTCCTTATTGAGGAAGTATGTTCCGGATGCATCTCATGTAATTGATTATAGTTCTATCAAGGAGAATGCGGATGCAACCTTGTTATTGTTGAACCGGTTTTGAATCTTTGATAGATCGACCAAGAGGCTTCGAAGGAAAGAGGTCAATTTGGTTAAGGTGTGTTGGAGTCACCAAGATGAGGGTGATGCGTTTTTGGGAGTTAGAGTCGGATATGAGGGCTAAGTACCCCAAGTTGTTCCTTTTTGAGTTAGTATCTTTAAATTTCGGGGACGAGATTTCTTTAAGGAGGGTAGAGTGTAATACCCCGAAAATTTGATATTAGTTTCTAATTTTATTTAGGAATTTTTGAGTTAGAAGTTAGTGTGTTTTGAAGTTTGAAGGAAGAGCGGAAGGGTTCGGATGCATAAATTACCTGAATCGGTTTTATGGTTTCGAAGGGTCAAGAGTTGACTTTTTAATTTGTTGGGTTTCTCGAGAAACTTCCTTCACGAAAGTTGTAGAGCACGACGATACGAGTTCGTAGACACATGGCACGTGTAAAACGGACTTCGTATGAGAAAGTTTTGGTCAACAGAAGTTGTGGCTTTTCAGGAATATTTAGGTTAAATAGGAAATTTTTCGTGTTGGGTTCCATTATTTTTCAGAAATCCTTTCTTTTCCTTTCTTCTCTCTCCCCGACCCCGAGAGAACCTAAGCTTCCCAGCCGACCCGACCCGGGCCCGGTTGACCCGACCCAGATTTTCCGGCCATCTTCGGCCGACCCAGGCGACGACACCGGTCTGAATCGCTCCTCCTTGGCGGTGCAATCTTCCCTGTGTTGGTGGATGAGGATGATCCGAGCGGAGCTGTGCAAGCCGAGCGCCACAGTGAGGGCGGGCGACCAGGTTTGCAACCCGATCGGTTTCCTACCTCTGGCGGCGGCGACGCAGCTTGGAAACGGTCGGGATATGAAGTGTTGGACGTCCTCGTTCAATCCCTGGTGGTATTGAAGCTCAACTCATGGCGGAGAGTGGCGGTGGTGGATCCTAATCTTCCGGTGAGTTTCCGGCGACTTCCCGACCGATTTGGTTTCGACCTCAGGTATGGAAGTTGCTCTCCTTGCTCTGAGCTATATTTTTGGTGTTGGATGTTTGTCCGTTTTCGAAGGTCAGTGGGGTGGCATGTGGGGCCCACGCGCAGTCGCTAGGGGCAGCGTAGCTACGCGTCCGTAGGTGGTTGTGGTGTTTGTGTTGTTGGTTAGGTAGTACTTGTTGATACGATCATGTTGTTATGTGGTTTATAGGTTTTGGTTACCGATGATGCATGCTAGGTTTCGTTCGGTTTCCATTTTGAGTATATCTAATTTTTAGAAATCTGGTTTGTGGTTTTATAAGTTGTGTAGGATGTTCAGGTGGCCTTTTTGAGTTATAGGGAGAGGTTTTGTCTCAAGTGACAAGTTGTGGGTTAGGACTTGAGTTTCGGTTCGAGTCGGATAATGTTGTTTTCTTAGTTACTAAGGTTAACGTTTTGTTAATAAGTGACTTGTGGTGTGGTTTTGTGTGATATGCTTGCGTTTGTGCTTATGAAGACGCAACGGAAGTTAAGGTGAGTAAAATCTCACTAAGGTCCACTTTGTGGCCTATTTATTTGTTGATGATTGTGATGTTGATTTTGATCATGATTTGATGATGATTGTGATGTTGATTTTGATGATGATAATTGTTATGATGACGATTATGATGATGAGATTAATGATGATGTTGATGGAAATGTTGATGATATGATGATAATTATTATGTGATTATTATGATGATGAATGTGATGGTGATTTTGATGATGATGATAATTGTTGCTAATTGTGAAGTTGTCCTTGAAAGAAAATGATTTTGTTTTTAAATATAAATGAGCTTGATCGTCAACGGCTCATAGGTAAGGTAAAACAAGTTTTTATTTATGTGTTACTATATGACTCTTATGATCATAATTTTATTAAATTGTGAGAAGTTATATTGTTGGAATAATTTTTATTATTCATATAATTATATCCTTGTGAAGGATATAATTTTTATGATGTAAATCTTGTGCTGTTGTTAATGGAGCTGTGATATGATGACTGTTGAATAAATAGCTTAACCGGGTTCCAAGCCTTAGTTAGGTGATTGGTTACGGTTAAGATGTTATTTATCATTTTATGTTTTGATATTAAATAGCCAAACCGGGTTCCAAGCCTTTAATCGGGTGATTGGTTGCGGTTCTGATGCTATTTATCATTTTTTTATTGTGGTGATGTTAGACAGTCAAACCGGGATTCCAAGCCTTTGGCCGGGTGATTGCATATGGTTAGGAATAGAGCTCTAGTCCGTCTGTCAGTGTAGGTCATGAGAGATACTTGAAGGTATCTGGGACCCATGGGTACACATATTGTTGTTGTAGGTCATGAGAGGTATTTATTAAATATCTGGGACTCATGGGTACATGTCTTGTTAATTTGTGGTTTTTATTCATTTATCAAAATTTATTTGGATGTGTTAAAGTGTTGGACTGTGATAAATGTTTATTTTGAGAATTACTCATATGAGCTTTTTAGCTTACCGGGTTTGTTGTTTACAACCCGGTGCACCAATACATGGTGTAGGGGTTAGATTTGCAGGTGTTGATCAACAGGGTTAAGGCAGAGGCATAGTGGCTGGGGTTTAGATGATGTACATTTTATTTGTATATTATGTAAGTTATTTTAAGCTCGTGTGAGCATCTTCTTTTTACTAGACTTTTAAAGTTGTAAATAAAGAGATGTAATGTTTAACTCCGTCGATGAGTTTTATTGACATTCACATTCACATTTCCAGTATTTAAGTTTAGTAGGGTTTTGTTGAGCATGTCATGTAGTCTTATTTGTGAGTTATATCATGCCCAATCTTTGAAATTTATCCTTCGAAAATTAGGGTGTGACAGTTTGGTATCAGAGCCTTGTTACATATTTGGTGATAATCAATATATTTGAGTGATGGCCCGACTGCAACGGATCACCATCACTCTTTGGTACTGATATGTCATTGGGTATGCGGGAGGCAAGAATGGGGTCATGAGTGTTAGGTTCTCAGAGCATTGGTTGCTCTGTAAGTAAGGAGTGCGAGAGTTGGTTAGTGTTTCTTGAGGTTTTGTCTTTTGAGGAATAAGAATCATTAGATTGGCTCCTTTTCAGCTGCCCGTGGTAAGCTAGAGGATTTGTGATTGGTGAGCAAAGTTTAGGAGTGAAAGGTATTTTGTTCTCTTTTCTTCTTCATGAGAGTGAGTTATGATTTTAGTTATGTTTCATGTTTCATATGTCTCTAGTTACCTAGTTATCTTTGATTGTTTTATTAAGTATATATGTTTCATGAACTTCTGTACTTGATACAAAATGCATTTCAATCAATGTTGATTTTTTCTCTCACTGGTGGGTTGCAAAAGCTATTTTAATGACATATATTATTGGCCAATGGTGTATTATAATTTTTACATGTCTCTAATTTTTGTATACAGCCAACACATGGCTCCTCACCAAAAATTCTGATACTGATGGGAAAAGGGACATTATTCTGGAGAGAAATGTTTGTGGAAGGAAAATGTTTGGAGAGGGAAAACATGAAAAGACAATTTTGTCCATGGATAATGTCCTACTTAACGGTGTCAATCACAGATGAAACTAATGTTGGATTAGGTTTAAGTGTTGAGGTACCATTATCATAGTTTTTAAAATTGAGATGTCAAAATGATGAATGAGCTTAACTTGGGGCACCATTTAAAAAATTTCCTCTATAGACAAACATGAACCCAACTTGATATTAAGCCCCCACTCTTTACCAAACTATAATCATTTGTGTTAGTGAAGCCTTAATGCTTGTAGTTGTAGATGAGAGCTCAATGTAATTTGATGAACTAAAATAAAAATTAAATGGAAGAGGGTGAAAGAGTGGAATGGGATGAGAGAGTGGTCGGTGATGGGAAAGGGCAAGAGCCCTTCCGGTTCTTCTCAATGTGCAGCGTCTCCTCCTCCCCCTCAAATGAGAGGTATAATGACTCTTAAGTTGAGGACTTTTTGGTTTATGGTTTAAAAAACTCATTTTTCGATCACATTTTAGCGTCTTATCCATTCAGTTTTTAGGTTTATATGAGTATATCATTTATACAAATTTTCAGCCAAATTGGTGTTTGTTAAGATAACAAACTAGATCAAATTAATGGACGAACCAAATCTGTCAAACATGAACCGTTCAAGTTTATAATTGATAAATCACACTTATGAATGCCTTAACAATTTTCAATATAGCTGAAAATTTAGAGAAATTATATACTCATAAATACCTATAAACTGAACAGTCATTAACAAATCCTCAATTTAAGAGTCCTCATTTGATGGGCTTCGGTTGGTAATATAGCCCGGTCTCTCCGGAGACTCCGTATGCTTGTTTTAGGTGGAGAAGACTGCCACGTGGAAGCTTGTCATTGGCTGAGAAAAGAAAGCAAAGTGGAGCAGATGGTGAGCACATGAGGGCATGGTGAGATGATGATGTTTTGATGCATGATGTCCATACATGCATGATGGAGATGACCGGGTGATGTTCATATATATTAATTAATCGAATTATTGATTAATTAACATAATCTTCAATTTCATCCAAATATGCCTCCATTTAGGAACTCTAATATGCATCATTTTTGCGTTATTTTTCTTCTGAAGTTTTCCGCTTATTCCTTCAAAATATACAAAAATAAATTAAGGGTAAATTTCTGTATAATCTTTATGGTTTGAAGTCGATATCTGTTTAGTCATTGTGGCTTTATTTTAATCTGAGTGCTCTTTAAAGTTACAAAATTTATCCAAATGGTCATTCCATCAATTTTTTCAATTAAATTGCTGATGTGGCCATTAAAAACCACGTCAGCAATTTAACTGAGAAAATTAACGGAAGAACCATTTGGATGAAAAATTGTGACTTTAAGAACCATTTAGATTAAAATAAAATCATAAAGACTAAACAGATGTCGACTTAAACCACAAAGACTAAACAAATTTCAATTCATAAATTAATTACATATTAAAAAATTAAGGATTGATTAAATTCTAATGTTTCAGTAGTAATTACGTGTATAAAAATACATGTAATCAACCCCCATTTAATTTTGGCGACGTCCTCGTTGCCAATGGGTCTTGCGCTTCACCCCCTATCTTGCTGCCCGCAGCTTCATCCCATTTGGTTTCATCATCCCCTTTTTTGTTGCCATTGTTGGCATCATATTCTTTCAATGCCTTAGTGAATTTTTCTCAAGTCACATTCTCTCCCTCCTTTAACCTCAGCTGAATGCTTTGAAATTTTTTGCTGCCAATTTGTTGCGTCCTTCTTCGTCATCGCTTATGATAATGACATCCGGCAGATTCATGGTTTCCTTCTTCATCTCTTTGTGCCGCCCACTTTGCAACACCCTTTAAAATGCATACTCCTCAATGGCACGCACTCCAAATTCAGAAAGGAGGAAACACACTCAAGGAGAGCATGCTCTCCAAACTTTGGTATAGAACTCGAACTTCTTGCCCTTCAAGTGTTCATCCCACGTCTTCATTGTCTTTGTAGCAACAATGAGTTCCGCCTCCTCAAGAGTGTAGGTAGTGAGTTGTGGATCCTTGAATGACATCACTTCATCGATGAAGATGATATCTTCTTCAACAACAAGCGAGAACATGATGATGGTGTAGTGCCCAAAGTGATAGGCAAAACATCAACATATACCTCAAGTTCAACATCTTTCATATGTCACCATCCAACGACAAAGTGTTGAGTAGTACCATCGAACTCATGACTGCTTTCGGCTCTTCTTGTGTTTCTTTCTCTTTGAGATTGCCTATTATTGAAACTAAAACTGATAATGCTTGTCTTTGGCTGCATTATCTTGCCAAATGAGGTCCACTACATATAAAACACACCAATGACCCCTTGTTTGGTGAAGGATTATGGGCAATGCCCCTGTTTTTGCTCATCATGGGAGAAATGGGTGGGTTGCTAGTTTTCTAACTGCCACTCCCACTCTCCAACCCCCTTAGCACGCCCTTGGAATGAGTTAACCCCGAATTTTCTGTTTCCCCCTCTCCTCTTGTACGAATATGCAGGGCTTGTCCGAAAATCCACCAATCTTTCAGATAGGGCTAGTGCCGATTGCAGATCTTCGACATTTTGCCTTCGTAGTTCTTGTCTTGCCCAAGGTTGTAATCCCACCACGAAGCTAAATATCTTATCTTCCTCTGCCATGTTGTGGATGTCTAGCATCTAGGAAAAGAACTCATTGACGTACTCCCTTATTGAAGAATCCATTTTGAGATTCCTTAAAACTTAACGAGCCATCCCTGCCGAGTTGCAAGGCATGAATTTACTTCGTACCTCACTCTTCAAAGCATCCCAACTATCAAGTGAGTGCTCGTCCTCATTCTCCTTTGCATCTTGCACTTTTGTTCTCCACCATAGTTTTGCATCCCCCTTGAGGTACATTGAATATATAGAGACTTTTTCCACTTCCGCTATGTGAGTAGTTCTGAAATATTGCTTGATGTCCCATATGAAATTCTCCAAGACTTTTGTATTTCTCTCCCCATTAAACATTTTAGGCTCCGGAACTCTAACTTCCTGAATGACACCACCTTCGATATTGAGCCCGACATTGGTTGTAGCGCTTTTCACCAGCCCCATGTTCTCTTCTATGTCTGTCAATCATGTCTTTACCGCGTTCGATAAAGCATTTAAGTCTTGCATGTCATGGAACTTTGTCTCCAATTCGGTAACATGCACCGTAAATGCTTCACTCATCCTTCTTGTTTCATTCTTCAACTCGTCAACTGGTAATAAGAGACAAATTGCTCCATCACTTTTTGGATAGCCGAGGAAATCCTCGACTCATGCAATGCGGTCTTTCAATGTGTCGTCGGTCATTGCTAAGGCATTAGTCTTCTACCCTTTCTTTCTTTGACCGGGTGTTTGGCGACTCCCTTCCCTTAATGCTTTCAATTTGCAATTGGCGCTTCAATCCGCACCTTTACTCTACAACTCGTCCTTTGGTCCGCAATGCTTCTTCGTCTTACTTGCGTCCTTTAATTGGACTGTGCAAAGATTCCCCAATTGCACGTAGTGCTTTAATTGCACTTTGAGAGTTGGCCCTTGCTTTTACTCATGCTGGTGTTGTAGTATGATCCATCCCTGCCTACACATTTGTTCACCAACACTACACACCCGAACTGAAAAGGTGCCGGGTATCGAGTAAATTCCTTTCTGATACCAAACTCTCACGGGCCTTCAGTACGCAGTGAAGTTTTCACTTCTTTTCCACGACAATATGCAAGGCACCGTGATGGCATCGAGACTCCCTAAAGCCCTGTCACACCCTAATTTTTTTGAAGGATAAAATTTCAAAAAATTTGGGCATGATTTATCTCAAAAACTTAATAACCCAAAACCTGCTCTATAACTTCCAACTAAAATCAAAATCAAAAACTGGAAATGTAAATGTCAATAAACTCATCAACCGAGTTAAACATTATATTTCCTTAAATTACATCAACTTCAAAAGTATAGTAATAATAAAGTCGCTTACATGAGCTTAAAACTAAACTGTCATAATATAATAAAATAAAATGCACAAAAACTAAAATCCTTTCACTATGCATCTGTCTCAGTTCTGCTGATCATCAACTGCAGGTCTAACCCCTACACCATGAATTTGTGCACCGTGTTGTAAATAACAAACCCGGTAAGCTAAAAAGCTCGTACAAGTAATTCCCAAAAATAACTCAACCCAACAACATATAAGATAAAACTGGTAATTCCTGCTTTAGAACTTGTTCATGAATCGTCTTAAAACAATAAAATTAAAAAAAAAGTAAATAATAAAACACAACGATTCACAAAACAATCAAAATCATAAGTGAATCATACAAAAATAATAATTCAAGAATTCCACTAAAAATCACACAAATAAAATTGAAGAATCTTCTGCATTAAGCATAGTTCAGGAGATACTCAAAACAAGGAATTTAATTAAGAACAATTAAGAACAATGTTAAAACCACATAACCAATACTTTTACAAATATACATGAGTCCCAAATACCAATAAGGTATGTCCCATGACCTACAACAAACACATGTACCCATAAGTCTCAGATATTAATAAATACCTCTTATGACCTACAACAACAATTTATGTATCCATGAGTCCTAGATACCTTTAGGTACCTCCCATGAGCTATACCGAAAGACGGACTAAAGCTCTATTCCTAACCGTAACCAATCACCCGACCAAAGACTTAGAACCTAGTTTGACTGTCCAATATCAAATCTCAAAATAATAATAGCATCATAACCATAACCAATCACCCGATTAAAGGCTTGAAACCCGGTTTGACTATTTAAACAACAAATCACAATAGAGTCGAATCATCATAACCGTAACCAATCACCCGATTAAACTTGGAACTCGATTTGACTATCTAAAGCACAAATCACAATATAAAAAAATTATCATCAATCAACACAATGAGCACATCATAAAATATATATCTTTCCATATAGATATATTTATATGAACAAACCTAGATATCCCCACAAGAATCATCAATAACCAAAAACATTAAGATCACATGAACTTTAAAAATAATCATATAATAAAAAGAAAACTTGTTTTATCTTACCTATGAGCCGTTGGCCATCAAACTCATATATTTTAAACAACAAAAACATAATAATTTTTTTAATTATAATCATCATCAAAATCATTAACAAAAATCAATCATCATAATAATTATCATCATCATAATCATCATCATCATCATCATCCTCATCATCAAAAATCAATCATCATAATCCTCATCATCAAAATCATTATCAAAAATCAATCATCATAATAATTATCATCATCAACATTAACCATAAATAATTGGTCCCAAAATGAACCTTGGTGATAATTACTCATCTAAATACTCTCGAAGTCTCGATGCGTCTTCACAAAAAAAAAAAAAAAAAACAAGGCTCAACTCAAAATCAACTTCACATGTTACCTAAATAACACCATTAACAACCTTAGTAACCATTGTAACAAATGATATCAAAACACCCTTAAACTAAACCTTAGCCCAAAGGAGGACAACCTTCTAAGGTCGTCGAACTTAACGACCCAATACAACTGTCTTTAATCCTCAGATCCTAAACTCAAAACTTCTCACAAATCTAGGATTAAACATAAAATCCTAGCATGCAATTCTTGCTCAAAACCTAGAAATTTCACATCTCAACAAGCTTACAACAACAACCAACACTACACACACTGCCAGGCGCCGCCACGGGCGACGGCGAGTGTGCCTCACACGCCACCGGCGACCCACGAACAGGATCATGGTTCATACACCAAATTCTTCATCTCAACAAGTCTTATAATAGTCTCAACTATCACAAAGCCCAAATAAAACTATAGAAGGTGAAAATTACCTCTCAAGTAATGATTTTGATTGATTAAAATCCTAGAATTTAAAATCCTCACTTCACCCTCCACACTTCAAGTCGGTTCACAAGGCTTGGAGTGATTAATCCATGTCTCAAAAGCTTCAAAAGCCCCCAAGAATTGTCGCCGAAGGTGACCGAAATTAGGAGTTCTGACGAAGAACCCAAAACGGCATAACCGCTGCTTCCCGGGCTTGCTGCACCTCCAGCTGCTCGAATCTTCCTATCAAACCACAACAGACTTGTAGAGAATCAAGAGAGCTTTCCAACGGTACCTCATTTACCCAAATCTGAGCTTAGATGGCCAAGATATGGCTGAAAAACTAAAAGAGGTTGGGAGGAGAAAAGAGATGCGCGATTTTCAGATTGGAAACTTTTCCTTTTTTTTTTCTTGATTTCGTTTTTTCTTTTTATAGACAACTTTCAAAAAGGTAGAACTTCCGTTGATTTCGTTTTTTCTTTTTATAGACAACTTCCGTTGACCATAACTTTTTTATACGATATCTGTTTTACGCATGCCGCATGTCTACGGACTCGTATCGTCGTGTTCTACAACTTTTGTGAAAAAAGTTTCTTGAGAAACTCAACGAATAAAAAGTCAACTCTATGACCCTTAAAGAATAAAGAACCGTTTCGGGTAATTTATGCATCTGAACAGTTCCGCCTTTTCTTCGAACCTCAAAAACACATTAACTTCTAACTTAAAAATTCCCAAATACTATTAGAAACTAATATCAAATTTCCGGGATATTACAACCCCGACCTGTCACATCCCGGTTCTTAAGTCAATTTGCAGTTATTTACTATTGGGTTACTTTGACATTTTACCGTTTTAAGTAACCGTTTACTATTTAAGACTCCAAAAGTTGACTTTTTCTTCCGTTTGGAATTCGGGAAAACTTCCTTCATGAAAGTCGTAGAGGATGTTAAACGGAGTTTGTGGACATGCGGCATGCTTAAAACGGAGTTCGTATGAAGAAGTTATGGTCTAAAAACGGGAAGTTACTATCTCGGTAAATGATATATATATATATATATATATATATAAAAGAGAAAGAGGGAGGTTCTAGAAGGGTCGGTTAAACCGACCTAAGCAACAGATTAAAAGGAAAAAAGGAAGGTTCGGGAAAGGGGGGAGAAAATCAGTTCAGACCCAGACCGGGTCATCCCCGACCAGAACAGAGTCAACGGGTCAACCCGACTGGTTCTCCGTTTTCCGACGACGACGAGCAGAAAGAATGGTAGCGACAGCTTCCTCTTATTCTCGTGGTCATGTCCATGCCCTTGATTTTCAAATAAGAAGTCTGGAGAGAGAGATTCGAAGTGGAGAAGGATAGCTGTGTTTGCCGGCGAATCTCCGATTCCGGCAGCGGCGACGCCTCTCACTAGTATGGGTAGCTTCATCCCGATCTCAGGAACCTTTCCATGTTCCTAGTTTTCGAAGAGAAGCTCGGAGGAGGGAGAATCGGAGATAAGAAGTTTTAGGATTTTCCGGCCACCGGCGAAGGCAAGTGAGGTATGAAACTTGATCTTCTCGTCGAGCTCTACCTGTTTATATATTTGGAATTCAGATTTGGTTAAGTTTGGAAAAAGATGGATTTTGGGCAGTTGACCACCGTGTGTGGCTGCTGTGCACGACGGCGCTGGTAATGTTTTGGGTTTCAGATTTCTAGTTTGTAATTGTTAGAAGCCTTGGAAGATAATTTAGTTGATGTTCTTGTGCTTGAATTCCATTTTCGATGATAGATGACAAATCTGGGTTTTAGGCTGTGTTTCGGGGAAACTCACATGAATTATGTTTCTTTATTTATGCCTACTTGTTGGATCGTTATTATTCATGCTAGCATGTCGTTCCGCCTTTCAAGGCGATGTAACTTCCACGTTTTAAGTGGGGTTACTCAAGCCCTTTCCGCCTTCGGGTGATGTGATGTAGTCGACGACATCACGTAATCCCTACTCCTCTCTGTTATCATAACCTGAAGGTGTAGGGAGTATGAGAGTATTATTGCCTGGGAGGCAACCGAGTCTGGGAGGCTCACTTGTATGGCTATAGCTGTTTCTTATTTATCGTTGTTGATTTGACTAGCGGGGCTAGTCCCTTGTTTTGGTACCTTCTTCTATGAAGGTTATTATTTATCTTTGTCATTAATTTGACTAGCGGGGCTAGTCTGTCTTCTTGGAATTTTCTTTATCAAAGATTTTTGTTAACATTTGCATGCAACGAATTTATGGCATATTGGAAAGTGGGAAAGTATTTACATTTTGGTTTCTTATCTTATGTTTATTTTCGTCCACTCACTCTAACGTTGTTTGTAAATTACTTTCCCCTGGGCCCTTTGGTTTTAAATGCCCAGATTGCAGGCTCAGTCTAAGTGAGGTCAAGCGTACATGGAGTTGAGGCATAGTCAGAGGTTGCTTCCGCATATTCTTTATTCGTTGTTTTTCGTTCAACTTTATATATGCTCTGAAAGCCCAATAGTAAATTGTTAATAGTCCTTATTCTAGATTGTGGGGTTATTAGAGTTGAGTAATTGTTATTGGGAGATGTGTTGATCTTGGGGAGCAGGAAGGCTCCAGGTGTTGAGGCTGGTTCGTTTGGTTATAGAAGTGTTAAGTTGAATTTTTCAGGTAAAGGTTGTCCATTTTCAAGGTAGGTTATGTCGAATTTTCGGTAAATTTTCCTTGAAGGTGGACCCCGCAGGATTTACCTTGGGTTTCAGGGTGAAATCCGAGGTGGGTCCTGTCAGTTGGTATCAGAGCATTAGGTTATCCGATTCCTATCACTACCTCATATATTTGGTGATACTTAGTATCTATAGAGTGATGGTCCAACCGCTGCGGATCCATTAGCATTATATGCATAAGATGCTAGGTGTTTATTAAGTATGTGAGGTAGTTGTTCTTATCTTATTTATGGACAGTAATGTGCCATAAATGTCTATATTTCCATGACTATGCCTCTGTATGCTGACCTCAAAGAGTATCTTGGTTATCTTCCGAGTAATGGGAAAGTAAGTGAATTAGGAGATTTTAAGTTCAGTTATGAGTTGGGGAAGTGACCTGGGTTTGCAGAGTTCTATTATTTATTTATTGAGTTGTTGACTTTTATTTAAATGGCGAGTTGAGCCTTTTTGCGGATATTAATAACAGAAAGGGGCATGCTTGTGAACGAAAGATTGATAAATTTCTAGTCAAGGTTGGTGCGGAAATTAACGTGTAAGGGTTGCTTTGTTTTGAGATAAAATGTCACATCCCGACCCGTAAATTTTTACCTTATTTACTAGCTTGGTTATAATAAGAATTTTACCGTCTCGGTCATTGAAGTTATAGTTTAATTGGTCCCTAGAGGGGTTTCGGGGACGATTATGTGCGGGGGATTATTCGTATGAGGAAAATACGACGACGGTAAAAATAGTAAATTTTAGCTAGTAAAATGTAATTTTTATTCAGGTATTATTTTTCGGGGTGTTTTATTTTTGGAATTGGGTTGTTTATAAGGTTGGACCGGTTGGGAGGCCCAACCCATTTTTCCTCCTTTTCTCTTCTTCTCTCTTTTCTCTTTCTTCTCTCTCCCGTGCTCTCTTCCAGCTGGATATAAATATGTATTTATGAGAGAGTATGTATAGAAAATGCTAGCTAGCCATATGTGTCTGTCCACCTTAATGACGTAGCATATAGCCGCATTAAGGCGTGACGTGAGCGTTGGACGTAAGCGTAGTAGCCCTATTTGAGTGTTTAATTCATATAGGGAGTATGGACACATATTTATACACCTGTCTGTCCACCTTGATGTCGTAGTGTAGCACCGCATTAAGGCGTGACATGAGCGTTGGACGCGAGTGTAGTAGCCCTATATAGACCCATGAATCTGTATAGGGAGTATGGACGTGTGTAAATACATACATATATTATAGAGTCTGGGAGACTCGATATTATGAGATGAAAGTTTTATCGCTTGCAGCATGCATTCGATTTTCCTTGGAAATTGATTTGGAGAAACATAAATATTTTATTCGTTAATTTATTTTTGTCCACTCACTCTAACGTTTCGTTTTCAAATGTTTTCCCCTGGGCTCTTCGTTTTAAAAATGCCCAGTTTGCAGGATTGTATAGTTGAGGTCGGACGTATATGGAGAAGAAGCATAGTCAATAGTGTAGCTTCCGTTCATTTTTATATTTCTAGTTCATTTCCTTTCAAATAGAGTTGCTTTGAACTGTGGCTGTTGGTTATGAGATTTTCTTGTTTATGTTAGTATTTAAATTGGGAGATGTTGTGATTTGGGGAGCACGAAGGCTCCAGGAGTTTATGGATGGATTTAAATTTTCAGAAGTGTTTGCAGGTTTTATTAGGAAGGGTTGTCCATTTTCAAGGGAGGTTATGTCGAATTTTCGGTAAACTTTCCTTGGAGGTGGTCCCCGTACGACTTACTCCGGGTTTCAGGGTGAAATTCGGGGTGGGTCATGTCAGTTGGTATCAGAGCATTAGGTTATTCGATTCCTTTCTCTTTTAGTACTACCTCATATTCTTGGTCACACTTAGTGTCTATAGAGTGATGGTCCGTCCGCGGCGGATCTATTAGCATTATATGCTTTAGACACTATGTGTTGATTAAGTGAGTGATGTAGTTGTTCTTATTTTATTTATGGACAGTAGTGTGCCATAAATGTTTTCATCTCTAAGACTATGCCTCCGTACGCCGACCACTTAAATGATCATCATGCTTTGATTAAGGAAAGAGGTGTTTGGATTATGCCTTTTTCAAATGTTATTGAGTTGATATCATAAATTGTTAGAGTTCAATTGTGAGTTGGGAACTCCAGTTGAGAACTCATATGCGTGGCAGCATTCTTTTCATTTTGTCCCAAATTATTGCTTGGGTTATGATTAAGATGCTAGGGTGAGCATCTCGTGCGAATTTTTAGAAGGTGAAAAGTTTAATTCAAGCCTTGGAATTCACTATTTATAGTGGGCAAGTGTGAAGTTGTAGTAGTCCGATGGAAAAATCGTGGTATCAAATTACGTAATTTTTGGGATAAAAGAATTGGAAGGAAAGTTTGAAATAGTGGTGTATTATTCTGAGGTAAAAGTTGATTGAAGTGATGTGGGAGGTACCCATAGTAATTCCAAGGGGTACATTTACAAGTTGTTGAGGACCCTAATCCTGAGCGAGTTAGTCACATGGGATCTGTGACTAGTGTTGGGTTGCAGGAAGTTTTTGCATAAAAAGTTAAATGTCAAATTAGATAAGTCATGATTGAAGGTCAATTTACTGACTATGTTTATCCGCAGTAGAAAGCAGTTGGGAACATTTTGGAATAATGCTGGTTATGTCAGCACGTATTCTGGTTCCTACAACTTTAATTATGGATAAGTTTTTATCTTTTGAGCAATTTATTAAGATAGTGGTGGTAATATCTTTTGGAAATGACGGATAATAATAGTCGATGAATAGTAAGATTTCTGATGATTTTGGTCTCTATTGTGGGTTAGTTGAAGTTTGTTAAAGCACTAAGTGGAATGACTTGGATTGTGGGTTTTACAAAAGTCATTCGTCAGTGCGTTGTGACAACTTGTTGTGTCTCAGTAGAGAATTTTTAGAAATGGAATGGTGGCATTAAATGTTTTGAGATTCAAGCAAGTTTGGTTTCCAGTTTTGTTGAGTGTTTTTGAAGGATGATGAATTTAAATGGAATTGAAAAGTAATGGTGGAGTGAGAGTGGGATGGTTGTGGTCACTCCAGCTTTACGACAACACTTAGTGAATTTATTACGTGTTGTCATGTGTAATCTATAGCAGTTGTGTGGAGTTGGTGGAAGTGGTAGCAGTGGAATAAAACCCACTAGATCATGGAGCAAAAAGGGGCTGGGTGTCCATAGTAAGTTTAAGCAATGTCGTTCTTAATAATTGAAATAAGTCTTGAATTTGTGATCGAAGTTGGTTCAGTGACATCACTTCGTTAGTGATTGGTGACTAGCTACGACACATCAATGAGAGGATCTGTTCACTCACCTTATATTTAATTCGGTGAGATGGAGCAGAGTTTTTGGTTGTGGTGTGTGTGGGAATATTTAAATTATTCCTACTTTAGTTTTTGGGTAGCATCCTCAGAGCTTGAAATCATGGAATACGATTTCAACACTTCGATTTGAAGGGTAGAGATTCTGGTTATTTTGTCGAAGTTTCAAGGTAAATGATAAATTGGTAGTTGTGTCGTAGTCATGGATTCAGAATAAATCCAGTGATGATCCCAAGTGAGCTGGAGTTCATTTAACCAATGAATCTTAGTGTCGTAAATCCTATGTGGTAGTTTGAGAGTTGCTTGGTGATGTTGATTAGATGGTTTGTGTGGCATTGTGGGTGTGATTTATGTTGTAGCTTCAGGGGAGGAGGTTTCCCCCTGTTAACTCAAGAAGTTTTTTTTTTCGAGTTAGTTTATTCAAAGATTTAAAATGGCGAATGGTAGATTTGTGGATAGGTTGATCAATGTGTCTTCTCGGGATCGTATTGTGGTGGGACCACTCATTGATCCAAGTATGTTTTGGGAGGTCTTGTATAAAAATTTGTCTTTGTTTTTGTTAGTCGCATGTTATTGCAAGCTCGGTTTTCGAAGAATCTTTTTGGTGGGAAGTCATGGCCTTGGGAGGTGTAGGAAACTTGAGCATATTTGTTTTTCAGATCGTCTTCTGCTATCAGATTAATCGTTAAAAAGTGTGTTTGTCGGGTCCAAAGGTTTTGGCTTTTAGAATCATTCTTGTGGAACGGCTAGAGTGAGCCATGTGCTTTTAAATTGTTGCACTTAGGGTTGCGTTTGCACCCAAATAAGTAACATGGCTGGAGATGTAAATTTTGTTAATGCTTAAGGAAGGGGCTCTATTTTTGTGGATTTCAACGTCAAGTTAGACATCATGAATCGACTATGCCAATTTTTGGTGGGCATTATTAGTTAGTTTTGCTTATGGCGAGCAAGGAGGAATATCTAGCTTCCACATGATAGTCATGCTTCAGATTATCTTATGGGTTGTGGTAAGGAGATTAGCAGAGATAGCAGAATGAAGAAAGAGTTGGAATTCCCATAAGTTGCTAGTTTGTGGTGCACAAAATGGTAATGTTATAGTTTCGGCGGAGAGACCTCAGTGATGTAGTATTGATCTCTTCATAATGTCATTTCGAGAATCGAGGTTATTATTTATTGGTGGACTGGTCTCTTTGGCAGAGCGAGGTTATCTTGTGGACTTGCGAGAGCTTTGACTCCGCAAAGTGCCTCGGTATTAGACATGATTGTGGCAGTTCTGCAGTGTGTGCATCCTTAAATCTGTTCGATTAGCGGGTCTTAATTTTGACCCCTATGAGCATGTGGGAATGCGTGAACTTTAGTTTCCTAGTAAGTGGGCTTCATTGTTGAGTTGTGAGCAGCGTGCTATCGAGGTTGTTGCGTGACGTTAGAAGATTTGAGCCCGATGGTGATAGCAAATTTATGCGTTTTATTTTGGTTAGCTATTTCCATTGCTCAAGAAAGAGTGTGCATACCTACGGGTACTCGTACTCTGGAATAGGTATCACTGAACTCACTTACGTGTTAACGTTAGTGGTAGTTCAACGAAGGACTTAGAGTCTTCGAGAAGATTTAAAAATAATTCAGGATTCAGATGAAAAGGTTAAAGGAGTCAGAGTTGGACTCAAAGCAGCTCTTATTAGCTAGTAGAGTTTTAAAGATGTTTTCAGGAAGGACCATGTGTCACATCCCGGTTCTTAAGTCAATTTGCAGTTATTTACTATTGGGTTATTTTGACATTTTACCGTTTTAAGTAACCGTTTACTATTTAAGACACCAAAAGTTGACTTTTTCTTTCGTTTGGAATTCGGGAAAACCTCCTTCATGAAAGTCATAGAGGATGTAAAACGGAGTTTGTGGACACGCGGCACGCTCAAATCGGAGTTTGTATGAGAAAGTTATGGTCTAAAAACGGAAAGTTACTATTTCAGTAAAGGGAAGAAGATATTTTTTTTAGAGGAAGAAAGGTCTAGATGGTTTCGGGAAAAAAAAAAAAAAGGAGAAAATTCACCTCACCTCTCTCTCTCTTCCCTCACACGTTTTCTATCTCTGCCGAAGCTTCTTCGCCGCCGTGCGCCGCCGCCAGGCCGAAGTGGGCAATGATCCGGGTATCAACATGAAGCTAAGGAGAAGGCCTATCGATCTAGGGTGGTGGCGGCGTCCCTATCGCCGCCGTTGGGGAGAAAACACGTCAGGAAACTTCGACTGTTCGGGTTCGGTTTTCACCGGATTTCTCCCTCCGCAGGCCACCGATCGGTGAGTTCTTTATATGATTAGGTTGGGTTTGATTAGTACAACATTCCTCTAGAAGCTTGTAACTCGATTCATGGTGTGTGTGAGGAGAAATTGAGATTTCGAAATTTTAGGGTTTATAGCCCCAAATCGGGTTTTATTGTTCTTGATCAAATGAACTATTTAGAGCTAGAATTGAGCTTAGTGTTGGTCATGAAAGTTGTTCGAAATGTTGAGAGGAAGGTTCTGCCAAATTTTGGTGACAGTTGGGGGTGGCCGGAGATTGGCCGTTGCCGGCCGCCGCCGGCGGCGGAGTTGGCGGTGGTGCTGCCTCTTTTTGGGCAGTTTTTCATGCTTATTAAATTGCTAAAAATGAGAGAAACCCATTGGTGGAAAGTTAGCAATTTTTTGGAGTAATGTAGGTTAGGTTTCGGATTTTCCGAAAACTAGCGATATTAATGGTTAAAATTGATAACCGGGTATAGGAATATTACTGTTATACAGTTGTTGGATTGTGCTTATGCATTGAAGTGGATATTGGAGTGTTATGTATGGATTTGGGATTGGTGTTAGTTTAAATGGGTGTCCATAGTATACCTAATGGGTGTCCATAGTAAATCTAGTTAGAATGTTTAGTAAACTTGAGTTCAAGGTGAAAGAATGCATGTTTGATGATTTGCATAAGTATGGTTTGATTTTGGACTTATGGTGGTAAATGTGATGTGGTTAGAGAAGGTAGAGAAGTAGACTAAAAAGGATGAACTACGAGTGGCTTGATCCCTTTAAAAAGGGTACGTAGGCAGCCCGATCAAGTTTTGGGTGCAGCCACAAATTAACAAAATAAATTTAGGTTCCAAACGCAGTAAAACTGCGTTGTTGTTTTGTTTGAGAATGAGATCCTATCTCATTTTTCAATTTCAGGATTTTCTTTATGATTTCTGGATTTGAGGTATTATACTGAATTGCATATTATTTGGGTTTTGGTGATTTTTCTTCTAGGTAGGGTTACTCATTTTCAAGGGAAGTTATGCCAAAATTTTGGTAGAATTTCCCTTGAGGTGGGTCCCGCAGGGTTTATTCCGGATTTCAAGGGGAATTCCGGGGTAGGTCCTGACACCATGAGTTTCAAGTGAGTATTTTGAGTGTTTTCGAAATTGTCTCATTGGAAAGGGGTGGTACGTTTTAGTAACGTGCAAAGCTTGGTCCGAGATTTATTGGTCTTTATGGGTTTTTAGATCAAGTTGGCTCTCTTGCGTTTCAGTTAGTTTTGCCTCCAGAGTTATCTAGGATACATAATGTGTTTCATGTATCCTTGCTTCGCAAGTTTATTGCCGATTCCTCTCATGGGTTGCAAGAGCAGCCGATTATTTTGTAGAAAGATTTGACCTTTGATGAGGATCCGGTTCAGTTTTTAGACCAGAGGGAGCAACTGGTTAGAAGCAAATCTTTTCCTCTTGTTAAATTCTGTGGAGGAGTCACCAAGTAGAAGAAGCTACTTGGGAATCAGAGGAGCAAATGAGGTAGCAGTATCCCTATCTCTTCGAATATCAGGTATGTAAATTTCGAGGACGAAATTTTTTTTTTAAAGGAGGGGAGAATTGTCACATCCCGACCCGTAAATTTTTACCTTATTTACTAGCTTGGTTATAATAAGAATTTTACCGTCTCGGTCATTGAAGTTATAGTTTAATTGGTCCCTAGAGGGGTTTCGGGGACGATTATGTGCGGGGGATTATTCGTATGAGGAAAATACGACGACGGTAAAAATAGTAAATTTTAGCTAGTAAAAGGTAATTTTTATTCGGGTATTATTTTTCGGGGTGTTTTATTTTTGGATTTGGGTTGTTTATAAGGTTGGACCGGTTGGGAGGCCCAACCCATTTTTCCTCCCTTTCTCTTCTTCTCTCTTTTCTCTTTCTTCTCTCTCCCGTGCTCTCACCCCGCTGGACTGTCCAGCCGCCAGCCGCCGCCGTCTGGCCAGCCATCGGCCGCCGCTCCACCTCAGTTCGAACCCTCATCTCCTCCTCTCCCTCCCCGGCCTAGCCCCCGAGCCACTAGCCCGCCGGAAGAGGAGAAAAAGCCGCCGAAACCGCCGACTGCCATCTCGTCGGAGCTCCGTCCTCTGGCCACCATAGGCCGTAATTCTTGGCTCAACTTGTAGCCCTCACCAAGGTGAGTATTTCCTCAAAAGGAATCGGTTTATTTCGATCTCGTTGTGGTGTTTTGTATAATTGGAAGTTTTAGGGATTTTTGGTTGTTTGTGTTCGATCGACATGGTTAAGCTTAGAATTTGAGTTTGTGGAAGTTAGGAATGTTGTAGAGGAGGTTGAGAGGAAGATGCTGCCAAAATTTGGTGAGCATCGGAGGTCGCCGGAAAACGGCTGCCGGCCGCCGCCTCCGGCGGAGCCACAGCCGGCGCCGCCGCCGAGAAAATGTTTTTGGTGGAGAATATTATGAGGAGTTTAATGGAATAAGATTTATAATTTTTGGAGGAGTTTTGAGTAGGTTTTGGAATTATTTAAGTTTGGTATTTTAGGCGGATTAATAAGTTATAATCCGGCCTTTGGATTGTTTTCGTGATTAAGGGTTGGAAGGTGGTTTTGAGGGTGTCAGTATTTATGGAGATTTGTGGTTGGCGGTGAATATAAGATTTAGGGCGATAGGTACGGTTGAGCGTGTGAAGCTCACAGTTAATTATGCATATTTCTAATTATGCAGTGGGAGTTTATTTTAAGGAATTATTTGTGTTTTGGAACAGGACGTGAGGAGGCTCGAGCAGACGAGGCCCCAGATCGACATCAGGCTTAGGCCTAATTTGTGAGTGGACGTTTATTTTAAATAATATGCATGCTATGGTTCATGATTGAACATTTCTTTTTTTTTTGTTGGAGTTTTGACGTCAATTAATTTTGACGCTTTTATTTCTCTTGGACAGATACCGAAAATGGGATTTTCGGTGGATATAAATATGTATTTATGAGAGAGTATGTATAGAAAATGCTAGCTAACCATATGTGTCTGTCCACCTTAATGGCGTAGCATATAGCCGCATTAAGGCGTGACGTGAGCGTTGGACGTAAGCGTAGTAGCCCTATTTGAGTGTTTAATTCATATAGGGAGTATGGACACATATTTATACACCCGTCTGTCCACCTTGATAGCGTAGTGTAGCACCGCATTAAGGTGTGACGTGAGCGTTGGACGCGAGCGTAGTAGCCCTATATAGACCCATGAATCTATATAGGGAGTATGGACGTGTGTAAATACATACATATATTATAGAGTCTGGGAGACTCGATATTATGAGATGAGAGTTTTATCGCTTGCAGCATGCATTCGATTTTCCTTGGAAATTGATTTGGGGAAACATAAATATTTTATTCGTTAATTTATTTTTGTCCACTCACTCTAACGTTTCGTTTTTAAATGTTTTCCCCTGGGCTCTTCGTTTTAAAAATGCCCAGTTTGCAGGATTGCATAGTTGAGGTCGGACATATATGGAGAAGAGGCATAGTCAATAGTGTAGCTTCCGTTCATTTTTATATTTCTAGTTCATTTCCTTTCAAATAGAGTTGCTCTGAACTGTGGCTATTGGTTATGAGATTTTCTTATTTATGTTAGTATTTAAATTGGGAGATGTTGTGATTTGGGGAGCACGAAGGCTCCAGGAGTTTATGGATGGATTTAAATTTTCAGAAGTGTTTGCAGGTTTTATTAGGAAGGGTTGTCCATTTTCAAGGGAGGTTATGTCGAATTTTCGGTAAACTTTCCTTGGAGGTGGTCCCCGCACGACTTACTCCGGGTTTCAGGGTGAAATTCGGGGTGGGTCGTGTCATAAAATGTGGAAAGTTATTGCTTGAGCAAATAAATTATGGAGATTAATTGATGTATTTTATGGGGCTGTTGAAGTTTGGTTTATGCATTGAAGAGTAATTTTTTAAATTGTTGTTGGTCGATTTATGTCTGGTATCTATAAATTTGGGATTTGCTCCCCTGTCTATGTTGAGTGTTTTGGAAGAATTGTAAGTGTAAATGGCGTTGGTATATAGTGGTGCAGCAGAGGTGAGATGGTAGTGGTCACTTTGATTTTTCAGTAACAAATGTTGAATTTATTTCGTTTTAAGCAATATATTTGTGGTCAAATGACTGAGCGTGGGGAATGAAGGGAAGAAGAGGAAAGTGCAACTTTTGTGTATAGGTGTCAGTTCTGTCAATAGGTAAAAAGAGTTATGGAACAATTCATAATATGGAGACCAAAGTTGTATAAATTTATCGAAGAAGCGTAGATGGGTGTCCATATATATTTTAAGCGATATTGTTTTGGGTAGATTGATATAAGTTAGTCTTGGACAAAATAGTGTTTGGAAACGACTCATTTCAGCTCTTAATTCTTTTGGTTGTGGCAGGAGATTATTGACGAATCTTTATCGTCTAAAAGTAATCTCTATCTTTGATATCCTTAATCATTGGTGTAAGCAAGGTTGAAGATGTAAATTCGAAGTGTGGTTGGTTAGGAAATTGTGGTATCGAGTCGAGTGATTGTTAGGAGAAGAGTGTCAGGATAAATTTGGATTGGTAATGTGTATAATGATACACAAGGATAGTTTAAGCTGTGTAATTAGAGTTATTGATCTTGAAATAATTATTCTTCGCTTTAGCTACTGTTGTTAGCTGATGTGGATAATTCCTAAGAGGATGAGTGAGGTGTTGATCTTAAGGTAGTATATCCCACGATTGTAGCTTCTGTTTGTAGTATTGAAGTGGTGAAATTGATAGGTCGAGACTATAAGTGGTTGTTGAAGTTTTATCGGATTCGAGCAATTCTATGCTTCCACTTGAGCGTTACGTAGAAGATAATGTGGTTGACGCGCAATCTTGAGATGGAGCATGTGGCCGTCAATTTTGCGTTGCTCGAGGAGTAGCACATGAATCGAGGAGAATCGGGGTATCTCTCTTATGTGAAGAGTGTCACTTAATGTTAGATTATCTTTTTAGACCCTAGATTCTTTGAGGTAATTACTGGAGCAGTGTGGCAATTGATGAGTATTGTCGATGTCCTGGGGTGTTCTAAGTAAATTTTCGACATGAGTTGAAGAGTCGGGCCTTGCAGGGTGCAGTTCGACTCATGATTGCTGATCGTCATATCTTATCGAGAAAGGTGTTACAGACTTTTGTACGCATTCGTAAAATTCGGCATTCTACGAAGAGTAATTATCTTTGGCATCTAGTCGTTTTGGCGACCTGAGCATATGACTCTAGTTTTGGTGCTCTTAGCTTCCTTGGATGTTATGGACCTGCGTGATTAAGCTAGTCAGATCTAGCAGCCAAATAGAAGAAAGGAAATCACTTTGCATCATTTGGAGGCAGCAAGAGAGGACTATCTAGTGTTGAATGATAGACTGCCAACATCAGCTATGCTGACACTCAATTCGGTCAACTCAAAGTTTGTATTTTATTTGTTAGTATGGTTATCAGGTGAGTACTTAAAGTGATTTGACTTTATAGTTAATGCGGGAATTTCTGTGCTTTGGCAGCTATTAGTAGGTACGATTTATTAATGGGACTTCGACGTTTGTTATCGATAAAGATAAATTCTTGAGCAAAGTTCTACTCAGGAAATGCGAATAGGTGTTTGTGATCTTTGGCATCATTAACAATGCATAATTATGTGAGAGAAATATAGCCCAGCGATGATTTTTCTTAACATTATGCGTAATGGCGGGGCCGTTACTTGAAAATTCTTGTTCCTCGACTTGAGTTGATACTTAGTCGCTATTATGCATGATAAAACGCGAGAAGCAAGTCATCAAATAGTGAAATTCCAATTGTGATCCTCGGATTTTGTTGACTAGCGTGAAATTCATTATTTCGATTATCTTCCGTTTGATCAACTGGTATTAATAAGATGATGGTGATAATTGCAGACGCGTGTTGTAGTAAAAGCAACTTGAATTGTTGTAGTAAGCAATGAGAAACTTATCTCTTCTTGTTTGTGGAAAGTTATTGTATCCTAAAGACTAGTTTGCATGCAAGTTTGAATGAACTCGGTTCGTACGAGGAGATACTCGTAACTTCTAGGGTATCGTCATATGCCTAATCATCGTATTTTCCTCATTTTTGGAGGTGCCAGTTTCAGATATGTTGATCGATTTTGAGAGTGATATTTTTCTTGTGCTTGTAAGTAGTCGTTGGTGGCGACTGTTGAATTTATTATTTAAGGATGAGATTCCAACGGTTGTTATAGGTTAGTAATGATTAATTCGCGGGGCGAATTGTCGGAAATAATAATATGAATGGTTGGTTGTTTATCTTTAAAGGAAAAAAGATCCTTGGTGACTCGGGAAATATTTTGAGTCAAGGCTTGTTAGTCAGTTGGCATAAATGGTAAATTGTATCAGGCATGTAAATGGCTTTCTTGTGATGCGTATTCATACATGATCGAATTGTGGTGAGACCACTTGATCTGGGTAGGACCTGGGAGGTCATTGATGTATGGATACAATTTGAGTTGCAAGAGATATTCAGAATAAGGGTTTGGTATTATAAGATCGCATTAGCGTAATTTGGCAATAAGGGAGATATTTGCCGATCAGCTTAACGATTGTGACCTATCATATAGGTGGTGAAAGTCCAATTTTGATGCAAAAGATCGAGTTTTGTTTTGATTATTAGTTAGTAACGAAAGTAAGATAGTTTGGTAAATTATGAAAGTTATTGACCATTTTGACTTGACGAAAGTCAAAGTCATCCATGTGATTTGGGGTTGTGTGTCATAAGTAATTGCAATCAGGCAAGTCATTCATTTAGAGGAAGGTAAGTCGAGGAGCAATGTGTTATGTGAGTGGTGCCATGTGGAATGTTGGCAGAGTATTTCAGTTGATCTTAGGTTTAAGATTTGTTAAAGCATATGCTCACGCCTCGGGTTTGGCAGATTAATTTTGACGTGTCTATATAATTGGAAAAAGATTTGATTAATTGTTTCCACAAGTGAAAAGATATAATTTGTGATAGAAGAAAGTTTGAAGAGCATTGATGAGATGATTTAGTTTGGTGCTTATTAGAGTCTGAGGAGAAAGGCAGTAATCTCTACCCTCTTTTGCATGATTTAAAATTTTGAGGATGAAATTTTTATAAGGAGGGGAGAATTGTCACATCCCGGTTCTTAAGTCAATTTGTAGTTATTTACTATTGGGTTACTTTGATATTTTACCGTTTTAAGTAACCGTTTACTATTTAAGACTCTAAAAGCTGACTTTTTCTTCCGTTTGGAATTCGGGAAAACTTCCTTCATGAAAGTCATAGAGGATGTTAAACGGAGTTTGTGAACACGCGGCATGCTTAAAACGGAGTTCGTATGAAGAAGTTATGGTCTAAAAACGGGAAGTTACTATCTCGGTAAATGATATATATATAAAAGAGAAAGAGCGAGGTTCTAGAAGGTTAAAAGCAACAGATTAAAAGGAAAAAAGGAAGGTTCGGGAAAGGGGGGGGAGAAAATCAGTTTAGACCCAGATCGGGTCATCCCCGACCCGAACAGAGTCAGCGGGTCAATCCGACTGGTTCTCCGTTTTCCGACGACGACGAGCAGAAAGAATGGTAGCGACAGCTTCCTCTTATTCTCGTGGTCATGTCCATGCCCTTGATTTTCAAATAAGAAGTCTGGAGTGAGAGATTCGAAGTAGAGAAGGATAGGCTGTGTTTGCCGGCGAATCTCCGATTTCGGCAGCGGCGACGCCTCTCACTAGTATGGATAGCTTCATCTCAATCTCAGGAACCTTTCCATGTTCCTGGTTTTCGAAGAGAAGCTCAGAGGAGGGAGAAACGAAGAGAAGAAGTTTTAGGATTTTCCGGCGACGGTTTGATGCTTTCCAGCCACCAGCGAAGGCAAGTGAGGTATGAAACTTGATCTTCTCGTCGAGCTCTACCTGTTTATATATTTGGAATTCAGATTTGGTTAAGTTTGGAAGAAGATGGATTTTGGGCAGTCGACCACCGTGCGTGGCTGCTGTGCACGACGGCGCTGGTAATGTTTTGGGTTTCAGATTTCTAGTTTGTAATTGTTAGAAGCCTTGGAAGATAATTTAGTTGATGTTCTTCTGTTGAATTCCATTTTCGATGATAGATGACAAATCTGGGTTTTAGGCTGTGTTGACCACGTCTGCCGCCGATAGCTTCTGCTTGTTTGGTTATGAAATTGGTTGAGAGTTGCAGGATTTGGTACTTGAGGTTCTACTGCTTTACTGTGCATGACGATGTTGGTTGTTCAACAATGTTTGGTTAATTTATGATCATATTAGAACTGCAGAGCAAGATTTTGAGTTGGGAATGATGTATTGGCTATGTGCTTTGCAATTTAAGTTGAGATGGCAGATTAGGACTGAACGGTGTCAACAACGATGGGATGGTGTAAGGGAGACAAGAAGAGTGACAATGAATTTAATATGAGCAAGCATGGTGTGTAATTAGGAAACTTTCGGAGAAAGTGAGAGGAAGTGTGGGATTGAGAACTTGGGTGTCCTTATCAATTTGAGGACTTACACTCACACATTCCATATTCGATACAGTTGTTATTAAAGGTGAAGAATTAGTATAAAATGATGAAATACGAGTGGCTTGATCCCTTTAAAAGGGTACGTAGGCAGCCCGATCAAGTTTTGGGTGCAGCCGCAAATTAACAAAATAAATTTAGGTTCCAAACGCAGTAAAACTGCGTTGTTGTTTTGTTTGAGAATGAGATCCTATCTCATTTTCGATTTTAGGATTTTCTTTATGATTTCTGGATTTAAGGTATTATACTGATTTGCATATTATTTGGTTTTTTTTTTAAAGATGATAATCATTGAAGTTATTTATTTCATTGAGCATTTTAACGTGTGGGACACGTCATTGAATTTAATTAGTTTCTTTGCTCTTTGAATTCTTTGAGTACGGTTGGGAATCGTACTTATGCTTTAATTATGAGTTTTGGGGAAACTCATATGAATTATGTTTCTTTATTTATGCCATACTTGTTGGATCGTTATTATTCATGCTAGCATGTCTTTCCGCCTTTCGAGGCGATGTAACTTCCACGTTTTAAGTGGGGTTACTCAAGCCCTTTCTGCCTTCGGGTGATGTGATGTAGTCGACGACATCACGCAAGCCCTACTCCTCTCTGTTATCATAACCTGAAGGTGTAGGGAGTATGGGAGTATTATTGCCTGGGAGGCAACCGAGTCTGGAAGGCTCACTTGTATGGCTATAGCTGTTTCTTATTTATCGTTGTTGATTTGACTAGCGGGGCTAGTCTCTTGTTTTGGTACGTTCTTCTATGAAGGTTATTATTTATCTTTGTCATTAATTTGACTAGCCGGGTTAGTCCGTCTTCTTGGGATTTTCTTTATGAAAGATTTTTGTTAACATTTGCATGCAACAAATTTATGGCATATTGGAAAGTGGGAAAGTATTTACATTTTGGTTTCTTATCTTATGTTTATTTTCATCCACTCACTCTAACGTTGTTTGTAAATTACTTTCCCCTGGGCCCTTTGGTTTTAAATGCCCAGATTGCAGGTTCAGTCTAAGTGAGGTCGAGCGTACATGGAGTTAAGGCATAGTCAGAGGCTGCTTTCGCATATTTTTTCTTCGTTGTTTTTCGTTCAACTTTAGATATGCTCTGAAAGCCCAATAGTAAATTATTAATAGTCCTTATTCTAGATTGTGGGGTTATTAGAGTTGAATAATTGTTATTGGGAGATGTGTTGATCTTGGGGAGCAGGAAGGCTCCAGGTGTTGAGGCTGGTTCGTTTGGTTATAGAAGTGTTAAGTTGAATTTTTCAGGTAAAGGTTGTCCATTTTCAAGGAAGGTTATGCCGAATTTTCGGTAAATTTTCCTTGAAGGTGGACCCCGTAGGATTTACCTTGGGTTTCAGGGTGAAATCCGAGGTGGGTCCTGTCAGCCAATCTTCCTTTACAATGCCTTGGTTCTGGTAGGCAAGGGCCTTGTCATGCCAGGTCTGTGGTGTGTGCACACTTCACTCTTCCCCATTGTTTTTGTAGGATTGCAATCTACTTTTTCACACAAGTGTCTCTCCCATTCTCACAAGTGTCGGGACTCTCTTACTGCTTGCATGCATACATAATTTGTGGAACTAATGTAATACCCCCGAAAATTCGATATCAATTTTTAATATTATTTGAGAATTTTTGAATTAGAAGTTAGTATGTTCGAATAAAGAGCCGAAGTGTTCGGACGCATAATTACCGAAAATTGTTCTATTTTGTTTAAAGGTTATAGAGTTGACTTTTTAATCGTTGTGTTTCTCAAGAAACTTCCTTCACAAAAGTTGTATAGTACAACGATATGAGTTCGTAGATACATGACAGGCGTTAAACGGACTTCATATGCGAAAGTTATGGTTAGTGGAAATGTTGTGGCTTTTCGAGAATTTTTAGTATAAATAAGAAGAGCCTAGGTTTCCTATTTTTTATTTTTTTTCATTCACTTTCTCTTCCCCTCTTTTTTCTCCCACGTGCCTTACCTTCAGTATCATATTTTTTCGTCTGACCCAACCCGAACCCGGCCGACCTGACCCGGCTTTTCCGGCCACCTCCGACCGACCTAGACACCGGCACCGGTCAGGTTCTCTTCCTCTCCTCCGTCCGAGCCTCCGTGTGGTGGTGGCTTGCTCCAATTTGTAGTGGTGCACGCAAATCGAAGCCTAGAAGTTTGTTTTGAGACCCAGTCGGGATTCCCACCTTCGGCGGCAGCGATGAGGCTTGAAACAGGTCATTATAGAAATGCCTTGGCGCCCTGGTTCGACTTCTGGTGGTCTTGAAGCTCGATTCGAAGCTTGGTGTTGTAGAGTTAGGTTTGAATTTTTAGGCGAATTTTCGGCGTTTCCCGGCCACTGCGAGTTAAACCTCAGGTATAAAAGATGTTTCCCTCTCTTCAATCTACAAGTTTGATGTTTTGAGTTTGCCCAAATTCTGAAGCTAGTGGGGTGGCGCGTGGGGCCCACTTGTCACCGTCTCTGGTGGCGCGTGGTAGCGCGTTCAACAGAGGTTGGAAGGTCTATAGTAACTGTTAGCTTGTGCTTGTCAATACGAGCACGTTGACATGTGATGAGGTTGTGTTGATCAACTAATGCATCGTAGGTTATGGTTAAGTTGAAAATTGTGTGAGGTTGTTTAGCTATGGTGTTCGAGCTTTGAAAATCTTGTTAATTATTTCAATATGTTGGATGAGGGTTCCTATGACCTTGGGAGGTCTCGGAAGAAAGGTTGTCTTGAGGGACAAGACCTTGAGTTAAGGGTAGAGTCTTGGTTCAAGGGTAAGTGTCTTGGTCTTGATAGATACTAAAGTGAACATTTTATTAATAGGTGGTTGTCGAGAGCTTGGTTGTGTTTTCCTTTGTGATTGTCTGAAGACGCAGCGGGAGTTAAGGTGAGTAATCTCACCAAGGTTCACTTTGGGACCCAATTATATATGGTCATTTTGATGATGATGAGGATTTAAAATTATGCTTTTGTTGGTAGATTATTTTTGTGAGGTTATTTATGTGTGTGTGTGTGTGGTATTGCTTATGTTGGTTCTATTGATGTTGGTACATTACACTTCATGTGAATAGATGATGACATGTTGTGTTGAAATATATGTCATTTGGATGAGTAATTATTGTGATGTCTAAGTTGAGCTAATTGTGACTTATTTGATGTTCTAAGTCAAAGGAATTATGCTTGAATGGTGGAATTGTGTGCCTTAGTGGTGATTATGAGCATTAGTTATGGTTGTATGCCTTAGTGGTGATTGCGTGCATTGTGGTTGTGTGTCTTAGGGGTGATTAGAAGCCCTTGTGGTGGTGTTAGTGAACCGGGAACCAAGCCTTGCTCGAGTGATTGGTTATAGTCAGTTTAGAACTCTAGTCTATCTATTGGTACTTTATGGGGGATGACTAAGTGTTGACGAACCCATGAGTATGTGTTTGTCTAATTACTTATGGGGGATGACTAAGTGTTGACGAACTCATAAGTGATGTGTGATGTTCTTACGTGTTGTCATTTAATTCCTTGCTTTAAGTATCTCATGAACTATGCTTTTTCTTAGGTGATTATTTAATCTTCATTATGTGATTTTAGTGGAATTCATGAACTACATTTTTTGCAGGATTCACTTATGATTTTGAGTGATTTTGAATTGTCGTGTTTTCTTATTTACTTGCATCTGAATTCTGTTGCTTTTAGGCGAGTTCCTGAACTAAGTTTCAAATGCAGAAATTTCCGGTTTTACATTATGTGATGTTGAGATGAGTTCTTTAATTTAGATTTACTCATACGAGCTTTTAAAGATTACCGGGTTTGTTGTTTACAACCTGGTGCACCAATCCATGATGTAGAGGTTGATTTTGCAGGTGAGGATTTTCAAGATTGAGACGTAGAGGTCTAGAAGCTGCCTATTAGGAGTTGAATCTTTTATTATTATTGAATTGTCAATTTGTAATAAGATATTTAGAGCATGATATTTACTTGACTTCCCAAGTTATGTAAACTTCGGAATGTAATATTTGACCTTTTTTTTGTTATCATGCCTCGAATTTGGATTTTTATTTATCCAAAATTCGGGGTATGGCAAATAACATTCTTTTTACATTGATAGAAAGCAAATTACAATAGACATGACACTCTTCTTTGGCTTGCCAATTTCGTTAGGCAAAGTCTGAATCCCAGTTTTCCAACTATGAGCAATGCCCTATTTAAGCCTACTAGAGATGGAAGTTACAACCTAACTTCCCTTTAGTACATATGGCACGAATGCCTTATTTTTAGGTGTAGTGGACATCCCCCACTACTTAGATTTATTAACTGCTTTAGATAACCCACCAAGATTAGCATAACTTCTTTGTCAACTTCTCCAGTTTTTGTGCTAGGGAACCACACACTATGCCACATGTTTTGTGGAGATAACATCCCACTAACTTGCTTTGGCAAACGCTTGCTTGTAACCGCCTCACACACGTGTGCACCCTAGAGTGCACCCACGGGCACCCGTCGCTGCACCCTGCCGAGCACCAAGCAGCACACCTTCCTTTCACCCTTCTCGCACCTTTGTATCACCCTGACGAGAACACTTGACATGCACCCAGTAGCGCACCCTTCTGTGCACCCTTTCACACCCAATAGTGCACCCTACCGAGCACACTTATCATGCACCTAACAATGCACTTTGCCGAGCCGTTGGAGTTCATAACGACTTCCATCCTTTGGCTTATTACGTTGTCGCACACCAGCATTCCTTTCCTACTTACACTTGTCTTTGTTTGTGCCTTCATGAGTGTCGACATGGTGCAAAGACAAAACATGCCGCGTGTTTTGCCGCCTATGAGACTTTAAGAGCTTGACAAACCACCCCCGGCCATTTGATTTTGGCAACATCCTCATTGCCAACAGGTCTTGCACTTCAACCCCTATCTTCTTGCCTGCTGCTTCATCCCATTTGGTTGCGTCATCCCCTTTCTTGATGCCATTGTTTGCATCATATTTTATTTCAATGCCTTAGTGAATTCTTCCCAAGTCACCTTGTCTCCCTTCATTAACCTCAGTTGAATGCTTTGAGATTTTTTGCCTAGGATGTCGAATAGCGACTCCTGGTTCAGCTTTTCCAGTTCTCCCTATGCAGGCCAATTTGTTGCGTCCTCCTTCTTTCTTTGCTCTGTCCAAACTGTGGTTTCCAAGCTTTGCTCGCCCTCAAGACTCTCTTCTTCGTCATTGCTTATAATAATGACATCTGACAGATTCACGGGTTCCTTCTTCATCTCTTTGTTCCGCCCACTTTGCAACACTCTTTCAAATGCATACTCCTCCATGGCACGCTTGGCCTCTTCGTAAGTCACACTCTATCTTCGGAAACGAGGAAACACACTCAAGGTGAGCATGTCTCTCCAAACTTTAGTGTAGAGCACAAACTTCTTGCCCTTCAAGTGTTCACCCCACATCTTCATTGTCTTGGCAGCAGCAATGACTTCTGCCTCCTTAAGAGTATAGGTAGTGAGTTGTGGATCCTCGAATGGCATCACTTCATCGATGAAGTGGATAACTTCTTCAACAACAAGCGAGGACATGATGGTGTAGAGCCCAAAGTGATAGGCTAAAACATCAACATATACCTCAAGTTTAGCATCTTTCATACATCACCTTCCAGCGACAAAGTGTTGAGTAGTACCATCGAACTCATGACTGCTTCCGGCTCTTCTTGTGTTTCTTTCTCTTTGAGATTGCCCGCAATTGAGACTAAAGCTGATAATGCTTGTCTTTGGTTGCAGTATCTTGCCAAGTGAGGTCCATTACATATAAAACAAGCCAATGACCCCTTGTTTTGTGGAGGATTATGGGCAATGCCCCTGTTTTTGCTCATCATGGAAGCAGTCAGTGGGTTGGCAGTTTTGTAACCTCCACTCCCACTTTCTAACCCCTTAGCATGCCCTTGGAATGAGTCAACCCCAAATTTTCTACTTCTCTCTCTCCTCTTGTCCGAATATGCTGGTGTTGTCTGAAAATCCACCAATCTTTCAGATAGGGCTAGTACCGATTGCAGATCTTCGACATTTTGCATTCGACATTCTTGTCTTACCCAAGGTTGTAATCCCGCCACAAAGCTACATATCTTATCTTCCTCCGCCATGTTGTGGATGTCTAGCATCCAGTTAAAGAACTCATTAACGTACTCCCTTCTTGAAGAATCCATTTTGAGATTCCTCAAAGCTTCTCTAGCCATCCATGCCGAGTTGCAAGGCATGAATTGTCATATCCCGACTCTTAATTTTTACCTTATTTACTAGCTTGGTATTAATAAAAATTTTACCGTCTCTGTCAATGAGGTTATAGTTTAATTGGTCCCTAGAAGGGGTTTTGAGGGACAAATATTTTAGAGGAATTATTCGTAGTGGAAATATTTGCCGACAGTAAAAATGGTAAAATTCTAGCTACTAAAAAAATAAGTTTTATTAGGGTATTATTTTGGGGTGTTAAATTTTAGAGTTGGATTTTATTTTTGGTTGGTGTTTAAGTTGGACCGGTTTGGGGAGGCCCAAACCATTTCTCTCCCCTCACTTCTCTCTCTTCCTCCCAACTTTCTTCCTCTCTCTCCTGCTGCTGGAATTTCCAGCTGTCCGTCTGCCGCCGTCTGGCCACCAGAGACCGCCGGACCGGTCCCGTTCGGACCCCATCCTCTCCCTCTCTCTTCCTGGGCCGACGACCGAGCGTGTTTTGCCGCCGTGAGGGAGGAATCACTCCGAGAAGGAGCGGCTGTGCGTGGAGGTGTTTTGCCGGAAATTCTCTTTTTCGGCCACCATAACCGGAGTTGTTGGTCTCAACTTGAAGCCCTCCTCCCGTGTAAATCCGATAAGCTTAACACTGAAAGGGTAGTGGATCAGACGGAAGAGTTTTGGGTTATATATTTAAGTATTATTATTTTCTGAAATTGAAGTTTGGTCTTAAGCATGATTATTGTGCCAGTATTCGAGGAGACCTCACTTGAGGGGCGAATTAGATTTCGCCGGGCTTATGCCTAAAGTTGTGAGTGGACTCTTAGTTTAAATAATATGCATGAAATTGTTTATTGTTGAGTAATTTATTTTGTTGGAGCATTTGACGTCATTTTACTTGACTATTTTATTCTGTGGTGAGTTACCAAAAATGAGATTTTCGGTAAATTATAATATATTTATGATGAGGAGAGTATGTATATAAATGCTAGCTAGCAATATGTGTCTGTCCACCTTAATGACGTAGTATATAACCGCATTATGGTGTGACGTGAGCGTTGGACGCAAGCGTAGTAGCCCTATATGAGTGTTTAATTCATATAGGGGGTATGGGCACATATTTATACATTTTTCTGTCCACTTTAATGGCATAGTGTATCACCGCATTAAGGCGTGATGTGAGCATTGGACGCGAGCGCAGTAGCCCTATATAGATTATTTTAAATCTATTAATTTATATAGGGAGTATGGGCGAGTGTAAATACATACATATTTTGATATATATTTTTCTTGCTGAAGAGGCTCAATATTTATGGGATAACGTATTTATCGCTTGAGGCATGCAACATATTTTCTATGGAAATTTAAATTGGGAAAACATAAATATTTCCATTAAATTCATGTTTGTCCACTCACTCTAACGTTTTTAATTGTTTTCCCTTGAGCCATTCGTTTTAAAAATGCCAAGATTGCAGGTTAGTATAGTTGAGGTCGGGCGTACATGGAGAAGTGGCATAGTATAGTTTCCGCTCATTTTTATACTTCTAGTCCATTTCCTCTCAAATAGAGTTGCTCTGAACTGTGGTTGTTGGTTGTGAGATTTTCTTATTGAAGTTAGTAAATATAATTTGGGAGATGTTGTGATTTGGGGAGCATGAAGGCTCCAGGTGTCACGCCCCGACCCATAATTTTTACCTTTATTACTGGCATAGTGATAATAAGAATTTTACCGTGTTCGTCAATAAGTGAAAAATATAATTGATCCCCAGATAGGTGTAGGGAATGATTTTCTGTTGTTGGATATTTCCCGAAATTGAGAATTTCGGTGATTATACTCTTATATGAGAATAATATGTATATGATTAAATGCTAGCTAGCTATACGTGATTTCCCCCATACGTGAGGCACAATTCCGGTATGGGTGACATGAGCGTTAGACGCGAGTGTCGTAGCCCTGTGCGACTTTCTAATTTTGCATTTATTTATTCAAAGATTTCGTACAAGGAGTAAGCACGTATATATTACCACTCGGCCGTTTTCCCCCATATGCGAGGTACAATTCCGGTGTGGGGTGATGTGAGCTTTAGACGCAAGCATAGTAGCTTCGTATGATATCTACTTTATTCAAGTTGTTCATAGATATTGTACCAAGGGTCAGGCGAGTGTGCATACATACTATATATATAATATCAAGGCCTGAGAGGCAATGTCTTAAAGTTTAGGAGTCTAGCCAAGCTGAACCCCAGTTCAGAATTTTTCCAATGGAGCTTTTGTTTTTGCCGCTGATGAAAGCATTTCTTTTGGGGAAATATTTATTTGTTGTCAGAAGCATTTCGTCCACTCACTCTGACGTGTTGAATATTTTCCCCTGGGCTCTTCGTTTTTAAAAATGCCTAGTCTGCAGAGTTCGCGTGAGGTCTAGCAGGAGACGTCGAGGCATAGTGACTCATCTATCAGCTACATTTCACTAGTAGGTTACCTGTTTAATCTACTAGGGGTTTGTTAGCTTTCGCTGTATTTTATTTTATTTTTAGTAGCTCTGAATACTTTTGGAATTCTTCGGTATAATTTGTATTCTAGCTACTTTTGAAATGTAGCGGAGGATTTATTGATTTTAGAATAAAAAGGTCGTTCTTAAATTCTTAAGTTAGGGTTGTCCATTTTCGAGGGAGGTTTGCCAAGTCTTCGGTAAATTTTCCTTGGACGTGGTCCCCAGAGGACTCATCTGGAGTTTTGGGGTGAAATTCGGGGAGGGTCTTGACACCAGGAGTAGAGGGTTCTAGATGGAATCTTGTGAAGTGTTTGCAGGTATTATTAGGAAGGGTTGTCCATTTTAAAGGGAGGTTATGTTGACTTCTCGGTAACTTTTTCTTAGAGGTGGTCCCTGCAGGATTTACTTCAGGTTTCAGGATGAAATTCGAGATGGATCTTGACATGAATTGACTTCGTAACTCTCTCTTTAAAGGATCTCAACTATCAAGTGAGTGCTCGTCCTCATTCTCCTTCGCATCTTGCACTCTTGTTCTCCACCATAGTTTCACATCCCCCTCGAGGTACATTGAAGTCATAGAGACATTTTCCCCTTCCGTTATGCTAGCAGTTCCGAAATATTGCTCGATGTCCCATATGAAATTCTCCAAGACTTTTGCATTTACCTCCCCGTTGAACATTTTATGCTTCGGAAATCTAACTTTTGGAATGACACCACCTTCGATGTTGAGCCCGGCATTGGCTGTAGCACTTTTCATCAACGCCATGTTCTCTTCTATGTCCGTCAATCTTGTCTCTTTCGCAGCCGAAAAAGTATTTAAGTCTTGCAACATGTCATGGAACTTTGTCTCCGCTTCGGTAACATGCACCGTAAATGTTTCCCGCATCCTTTTTTTTCATTCTTCAACTCGCCAACTTGTAATGTGAGACAAATTGAAATGGGTGTGATTAAAATAGATCTAAATTTGGTCGTTTTAAAGGTTAAACGGGTGGGTTTGAATTGGTTCAACCCGGAAAGAACAAATGAATCTCAGTCAACACCAACCAAAAACCCAGATCAAGAACAAAGACACCCAACAAATTAAGAAATTATCAAGCTACAGAAGCATAAATCTTTCTGGGTTTTATCTGGCTCAAGAGAAGAAGTGGTGTTGATCGAGAATCCTTTGTTCATAAATCATAATCAGTGCAGACGGGTCTTTTCCCTGTCCCAGGTTGAACCCATTCAAACCCACCCATATAACCATTAAAACGACCCATTTAGACCTATTTTAATCACAGCCGTTGAGGATCACTTAAACAGATCCAATGGCCTGCATTCGACATCCATATCTTTGAAAGAAAACAGATGTCCGCATTTGAAAAATCTTGTGTAAATGTACACACACATAGCCCTTCCAACGAGGGATCCTTTATTGGTAGGGCTATATATATGGATGATCTAAAGATCTCATCTCTAGATCTGGACTCTATATATATTCTTGAATCTATGATTATAAGTGAGATTAAATTATGATGGAGAACTACCGAAAATCCTATTTTCGGTAATCTTTTATAAATCTCAAAGTCGCCAAATAAAAATGATAATTATAAAAAAGATATTCATAAATTAATTGTCGCATGAAATTTATTCAAAATAAAAATCCACTCACAGATTTAGGCATAAAACTCAAAAAATCCGAAATGCTCCCCAAGCGATGTCTCCTCGTATGACAGGACCCACCCCGAAATTCACCCTGAAACCCAAGGTAAATCTTGCGGGGTCCACCTTCAAGGAAAATTTACCGAAAATTTGGCATAATTTTCCTTGAAAATAGACAATCCTTACCTGAAAAATCCAACTTAACACTTCTATAACCAAACCAAACAGCCTCAACACCTGGAGCCTTCCTGCTCCCCAAGATCAACACATCTCCCAATAACAATTACTCAACTCTAATAATCCCCAACCAATCTATAACCAAAATGTAAATACTTTCCCACTTTCCAATATGCCATAAATGCGTTGTATGCACATGTTAACAAAAATCTTTCATAAAGAAAATTCCAAGAAAACGGACTAGCCCCGCTAGTTAAATCAACAATAAAGACATTTGCAAAAAGGAATATACACCTCTCATATGAGATTCTCCCAAAACAATGGCTAGTCAAAATAACAACTCAAATACGATATCCTATATAGCCATATAAGTGAGTCTCCCAGACTTGGTTGCCTCCCAGGCATAGTACTCCCATACTCCCTACACCTTCATGTTATGATAACAAAGAGGAGTAGGGCTTGCGTGATGTCGTCGACTACATCACATCACCCGAAGGCGTAAAGGGCTTGAGTAACCCCACTCAAAACGTGGAAGTTACATCACCTCGAAAGGCGGAACGACATGCTAAGTGAGTCTCCCAGACTCGGTTGCCTCCCAGGCATAGTACTCCCATACACCTTACACCTTCATGTTTTGATAACAGAGAGGAGTAGGACTTGCGTGATGTCATCGACTACATCACATCACCCGAAGGCGGAAAGGGCTTGCGTGACCCCACTTGAAACATGGGTGTCACATCACCTCGAAAGGTGGAACGACATACTAACATTGACATCATATATATTCCAAGAATAGGACATAAGGAAAAATATAAATCATATGAGTTTCCCCGAAACTCATAAATAAATACAAGTACGATTCTCAACCGTACATGGAAAAATTCTAAGAGCAATATAGTTAATTATATTCAACGTGTCTCACACGTTAAGATGCTCAATAAAATAAATAACTTCTATGATTATCATCTTTCCAAAAACCAAATAATATGCAATTCAGTATAATACCTCATATCCAGAAATCACAAGAAAAATCCTAAAATCAAAAATGAGATAGGATCTAAGTCTCAAACAAAACAACAACGCAGTTTTACTGCGTTTGGAACCTAAATTTATTTTGTTAATTTGTGGCTGCACCCAAAATTTGATCGGGCTACCTACGTACCCTTTTAAAGGGATCAAGCCACTCGTAGTTCATCATTTTAGTCCACTTCTCTACCTTATCTACCCACATCACATTTACCAACATAAGTCCAAAATCAAACCATACTTATGCAAATCATCCAACATGCATTCTTTCTCCTTGAACCCAAGTTTACTAAACATTCTAACTAGATTTACTATAGAGACCCATTAGATATACTATGGACACCCATTTCAACTAACGCCAATCCCAAATCCATAAATATCACTCCAATATCCACTTCAATGCATAAGCACAATCCAACAACTGTCTAACAGTAATATTCCTATACCCGGTTATCAATTTTAACCATTAATATCGCTAGTCTTCGGAAAATCCGAAACCGAACCTAAACTCATCCAACAATTCCAAACTATACTTCATTAGAATCCTCTCATTAAAACAAACCCAAAAACCTGAAAATCAACCTCCAAGTGGCGGCACCGCCGCCTGCTCCGCCGGCAGTGGCGGCCGGCAGCCGTACTCCGGCAACGTCCATTGCCTCCCAAATTTCAACAGAATAATCCTCTCATCAAGCACAACAATTTTCATAACTAGCACTTAGTCCAATTCTAAGCTTAACTAAGGCAATCGAACTAAAACATCCATAAATCCCTAAAACTTTCAATTATACAAATCACCCTAACGAGATCGAAATAGACCGATTCCTTTGGAGGGATTACTCACCTTGATGAGGGCTACAAAATGAGCCAAGAATCACGGCCTATGGTGGCCGGAGGACGGAGCTCCGGTGAAGTGTCGATCGGCGGCTTCCGGCGGCTTTTCTCCTCTCCGGCGGCTCTACCGGCTCGGATGGTTGGCCGGGGAGAGAGAGGAGGCGACGGGGGTCCTTCCTGGGCCGGAACGGCGGTTCGTTGCTGGCGGGACGGCGGCCGGCAACGAGAAGACTTTTTTGACGGAAGGGAGCTCGGGCTCCCGAAGAAAAAAAACAGAAGAGAACCCAGAGAAAAGGAAGAGGACAAGAGAAAAAGAAAGGGCACGGGCTTGGGCTGCCACCCCCGGCCCAACTCTTAACCCAACTCAAAAATAAGCCCACTTCAAAATTACCCATTTTTACCGACACAAAAACTTTACCATTAATTTTATAACTTTACCATGCATACTCCGAATTTAACGCGTGGCATGTCTTCGAACTCATAACCACATCCTCTACAACTTTCATGAAGAAAGTTTTCTCATAATAATTTTCCTACAAAAAGTCAACCCTATGGTCCTTAAGGGTAAATAGTTACTCATCCGGGTAAAAATCCGAAGTAATACCAACGGTAAATAACCGTAAAATAATTTAAGAACCGGGATGTGTCATCGTATCTTGCACAATAACCATGTTTAGGACCAAACTTCAATTTTGGAAATATGAATACTTTAATATAAAAACCCGAAACTCTTCCTCCTAACCCATTACCCTTACCAGGGTTAACCTTATCGAATTCACACCAAACTTCACACATGACCTCATTTCATCTATTCGAACATTCTAGAATAGAAATAAAGGAAATCCAACGGTAGGATCTTCCCGAGTAGCACACCGACAAAAACCAAACTTCAAATAATCCCAAATATATTCAAAACTTCACCAAAATTCTCAAATTTTATACCATTGGACTCCTCTCATCATAAACAAGTTAAATAACTCGAAAAACTACCCAAAAGAGGCGGCATCGCCATTTGCTCCGCCGGCAGTAGTGGCCGGCCACCGCCAAACTTCGACCACCTCCAATGCCAACCAAATTTTAACACAATCTTCCTCTCAATACACACAACAACTTTCATAACTAAGACGAAGATCAATTTCAAGTCTAAACATGCAAATCAAACCAAAACATAAAATAACCTAATTCAAGAACCCTAAACTTTCAAATTAATGATTCTCCTTATCCAGATTGAATTGGGTCGAATCCTTTTGAGAGTTTGCTATGCGAGGGAAGACATTCAAGATGTAGGTGGTGGCGCCGCCTAGGTTGGCCGGAGAAGAGAGAACCAATCGGGTTGCCAACTCGGTCTAAACTCACTGTTTTAAGCTTCAAGCGTTGTCCACAGCTTGAGTTGTGCCACAAAACTACCACATAAATGTCTAGAAGGAAGAGCTCGCTCCAATGAGACCGGCGACGAGCCGATCCGTCCCCAAAAGGAGGAGAAATCAGAGAAAACCTGACTGAGATCCGTGTTGTGTCATGGGTCGTCGGCTAGGTAGGAGAGAGAGCGTAAGTTTCTTAAAAAAAAAGTTACCCCAACATGGAAACTTACCCATCCTTTTAAAGCTGATTCCTATAAATAGTAACATTCGTTTTTAGACTATAACTTCTTCGTACGAACTCCGATTTGTACATGCCACTTGTCCACAAACTTGGTTTAATGCACTCTACAACTTTCATGAATAAAGTTTTCTCAAAATTTGGATGAAGGAAAAAGTCAACTTTTTAGAGCCACTAAGAACTTAAAATCAAAGGTACAAGTAAAAAAAAAAGGTCATTTATTGTCCAAATGACCGTAAACAGTCAAATAAGGGTCAAAATAAAGTCCGGGGCGTTACAATGATATTTGGAGGATCTAAGGGATTACGTGATACAATGAAAATTTAGAGACAAACATGATTTCTTTAGAGTCAAAAAAATCCAAACACAGATTCACGGCAACAAAAGTATCCTTCCACTTGTAGACGATGGTGCATTGGGCTGCTGGGCAGAGTTTAAACTAAATGGGCTTTGAATAAGAAATTAACATATTTAATGTGTTAAAGGTTCTACTGGGCTTGGTTTAATTTCTCTCAATAGCCTACATTAAAACTTTGTCTATCATGTATGAACTTTGGTCCTAAGTCCAAAATTATCGATGAACGTCATTTTAACGATGAGCCTCACGGAGTCTATTACCTTCCACACCACATTCTCTTTGCAAGCCCCAAAAGACGTAGCTTGGGTGTACGTTTATTAGTATTGCATATTACATTTGCATGGTGATTTGTTCTGGAATTTGAGCTTGTTGCTATTCTAAGAAGTCTCTTGAACTATAACGGGCTTGCACGAAGGCCCAACGAGGCTATGAGCATGCGTTGACTTGGGAAAACGGTCTCGAGGAATTTTGGGTATCAACAAGAAGCAAGAGTTATGAGTATTAGTAGTTACCATGGTAATGAGGTTCATGGTTTTCCTAAGGAGACGATTGGCAAATGGAATGGCTACTTGTGCCACACTTCTCGAGGTATTTTAACTATTGCTGCAGATGATGAAGAGTTAACAAGATATGCACATGAATGTTTGGTTGAGATGCTGAAGAGCTTAGAGTTAATAAAGAAATGAGAAAGAAAAGAGATGTTATGGTGCTAGCCCTTTGGAGAAAACAATTGTTAGTGAAAGTGTCTCGGTTGAGGGAATTGTTCAATCTAATGCTTCTGAAACATCAATTGTGCGGGGAGTTATAAGAAAAGCTACAGTTGGCCGCCCACGTATCAGATCTAAAGACTCGGCTGAGCAAAAAAAGAGTAAAGTACCGAACAAGAGCTCCCACAAGAAGAATACTCATCCAGGTACAGTTCTAAAATAAAATGAGATTTTCAATATAGTTTGTAGTTTATAATGCTGATGGATTTTTATATTTCTAAAAAATGTATAAGAACTTGAAAGCACCGGTGTCAGTTCAGGAACACAACCGATTCAACCATCTGATATTTTGACTCAAGGCTAATTTCACGAATTGCTATAACCTGAATTTGGATCCTTAAACTGTCTTGTCTTTTTAATCATGATTTTTTTAGAGTTACAATATAAATGCTCACAGTAATGTTGGAAATTGGTCATGGTTGCTGAAAGATGATCATGGTTACTGGAATTTGTGTATGATATTTAGATGGAATTGACTCAATTTTTGTTGGCGGTTGAAGATTAAGATATTGGGATGAAATATTTGAATTGTATTTATATTCATCTAATAACTGAGAATACAGGAATTTATATAAATGTTTCTTTTAAAGTTTGAATATGATTTGATTTGTTATTTATGTGTAATTGAATTGATCTTTTGTAGGAAGCGTTGGCACATGCAAGTGCAGTATCACAAGAGGAAGAACACATATCACAAGTGGAAGATTGCGCTCAAGATCATTCTGTAGATTGAGATATTGTAACTTTTTATATATGAATGAGTAGAAATTGCTAAGGTCATTATATGTACAGATTTTGACATGAAGTTGTCCTCATTCCTGTGAATGAATCGTGACTCTTGTTTTTTTGGCTTTAGCCGTTTTTGCAATAATGTATGTTAATCATCTTTGCTTATATTGAAGCAAATTAATGTCCAGGGGTCAAAGATTTGCAATACTTGTCCCAAGATTTGCTTATATATACTGTATTTAATATATATTTGTTACATTGTAGAGACTCAAAACATTCTTGAGTTTTTCTTTGTTGAAGGATATATCAGAAACATGTTCATATGAAGAAGCTTTTAAGCAAGTATCTAGCAAGTTGAGTAAGAACATGTTTATTTCACCTGTACCAGTTACTACATACATCCAAGCCAGCAGTAGTATAGCAACATTGATAATGATGTTTCTAAGCAACATATCATCATCATCATTATATTTTACCAGCCCACTTTCACCTATCACCCATGTTTTTGGGCAAACACTGGTAATTGAAATTCAATATGTATTGAGAAAAAAATAGTCTGCAATTCTGCACATAAAAATCAGTAGAATAGAAGAACCATAATGACTCCTATCTCATACTAATCAAATTAAACTTGAAAGTCTTGACCAAAATGAAGAAGTTAAAACAAATATATATACCATAAGAAAACCTGTATAATAGTGAAACATTATTGTTTCTACATTAACCATTTCCAATAAGAACATGGTTACTGACTTTCTCACTAAAATTAAGCATATACACCCTTAAAATACAGATTACTACAACATTGCTATCAACGACAGCATTCAAACCCCCAAGATTAACTAAGAAAGTAGTCAAATTTCAACTCAACATTGATAGAAAAATTTCAAAACCCAAAATCAAATTCTCACAGCACAAACATGGAATTCTGGACTGTTCTTCTTCAATGGAGCACCCAACATGGCAAGAGATACGAACTAGAGCTAGCGATTAGAATTAGATTGAGACACGGTTGCTGTAATACTCCAGATTTTCATATCATTTTCCTTGTATTATTCTCATAATTAATGAAGGATTATTTATGGAAATTCTTATTTGGTTGTGCGAAGTTGAAGTTTCGGGAGTAATCTTTTAAGGTGCTTTGACTTTTAGAAGGCCAAAAGTTGACTTTCTTTTCTGTAAGTTATTTGTAAAAACTTATGAAAGTTATAGAGTTTGGCGATACGAGTTTGTAGACACACGGCACGTGTAAAATGGATATCGTATGAGAAAGTTATGGTCAAAGGAAGTAAGTTTCTGGTTTTGGAAAGTTTTTAAATATAAGGTGGTGGGTTTTATTTTTGGAAAACCCTATAATCTTCTCTCTTCCTCTCCCGACCTCTCCCGCGCAGCCAACTTCCACAGGAGCTAGCTCCGCCGTCCGGCCACCGTTTGGACAGCTGTCAGTCCCGTTCGACTCCCACAGATGTCCTATTCAAGGCTGGGTAGCTACTGCACGGCATAGCACGCCGGGATCGGAGCTCCTTGCCGAAAAAGGAGGCTGCTGCATCACCGATCGGAACCGCCGTATACGGTGGTAACGGGGGAAAAAGTTAGGTGAGTCTGGTTCCTCTCCTCCTTCTGGTAGTGGCTAGGCTTAGATTGAAAAACTTTTTTGAGGTTTTAAGCCCGGATTTGCAGGTTTGGTTTTTGATTTCGGGTTAGTGTTTCAAGGTGGTTTCCGGCTGATTATGGCCGAACTGGTTGAGCCTCCAGGTATTGAAGTTGTTCACCATGCTTTAATCTACAAGTTTCATGTTGTGAGTTTCTCCTAATTCAGAAGTTTTAGGGTGGCGCGTGGGGCTCACTCGCCGCCGCCTGTGGCAGCGCGTCTGGCTGTTTTGCGGCCTTAGTTTTCTGTGGTTTGCTAGCTCTTGCTATTGTGAGCATGTCGAGAGGTATTAATTGTCAGGACCCACCCTGAATTTCACCTTGAAACCCGAAGTAAATCTTACGGGGACCACCTCCAAGAAAAAGTTATCGAGAATTCAGCATAACCTTCTTTGAAAATGGACAACCCTTCCTAATAATACCTGCACACACTTCAAAAACAAAATCTATCTATACCCTCTACTCTTGGAGCCTTCATGCTCCCCAAATCACGACATCTCCCAAACATAATTACTAACTTCAATAAGAAAATCTCACAACCAACAACCACAGTTCAGAGCAACTCTGTTTGAGAGGAAAGGGACTAGAAGTATAAAAATGAGCGGGAACTATACTATTTACTATGCCTCTTCTTCATGTACGCCTGACCTCAACTATACTAACCTGCAAACTGGGCATTATTAAAATGAATCGCCCAGGAGAAAACATTTAAAAACGTTAGAGTGAGTGGACAAACATGAATTTAATTGAAATATTTATGCTTTCCTAATTTAAATTTCCATAAAAAAAATATGTTGCATGCCTCAAGCGATAAATACTTTATCCCATAAATATCGAGCCTTTTCAGCTCAGAAAAATATATATTAAAATATGTATGTATTTACACACGCCCATACTCCCTATATAAATTAATAGATTTAAAATAATCTATATAGGGCTACTACGCTTTCGTCCAACGCTCAAGTCACGCCTTAATACAGTGATACACTATGTCATTAAGGTGGACATACGAGTATATAAATATGTGTCCATACCCCCTATATGAATTAAACACTCATATATGGCTACTACGGTTGCGTCCAACGCTCACGTTACACCATAATGCGGTTATATATTATGCCATTAAGGTGGACAAAAACATATTGCTAGCTAGCATTTATATACATATTCTCCTTATAAATATATTATAATTTACCGAGAATCCCATTTTTGGTAACTCACCACAATGAATAAAATCGTCAAATAAAAATGACATCCAATTCTCCAACAAAATAAATTACTTAACAATAAACAATTGCATGCATGATATAATAAAACAAAAGTCCACTCAAAACTTTAGGCATAAGCCCGACGAAATCTAATTTGTCACTCAAGTGAGGTCTCCTCGAATCTTGAAACAATAATCATGCTTAGGACCAAACTTCAATTTCAGAAAATAATAATACTTAAATATATAACCCAAAACTATTCCGTCTAATCCACTACCCTTTCTAGGGTTAAGCTTATCGGATTCACACCAAACTCCAACCACAACCTCAATTCATTTATTTCAACATTCTAAAAAAATAGTAAGGGAAATTCAACGGTCGGATTCTACCCTAATTAACCTCCAAAATACCAAACTTTGAAAAATCTCTAACCTATCAAAAATTCCTCCAAAAATTCAAAAATTCACATCATTAACCACCCCTTAATATTACACATCTAAAACCATAAAAATCCCTTAATCAGCGGGGGCTGGTGGCCGACTCCGGTGACCTCCAATAGCTACCAAATTTTAACAGCATCTTCCTCTCAACATCCCAAACAACTTTCATAACTATCACTAAGTCCAATTTCAAGTTTAACTATGCCAATCGAAAGAAAACATCTAATGAGCCCTAGAATTTCAACTCTATATTTCTCCTTACCTATCTCAAGAGGGAGGGAGTCATTTGGAGGGATTGCTGCACGGGAGGAGGGCTTCAAGTTGAGACCAACAGCTCCGATTATGGTGGCCGGAAAAGAGAATTTCCAGCAAAACACCTCCACGCACAGTCGCTCCTTCTCGGCGTGATTCCTCCCTCACGGCGGCGAAACACGACCAGCTACCTACCTAGACTTGAAGAGGATGTTCCAAGCTTCGATTTGAAACCAAGCTTGCCGTCTATCTTGGCCGGACGGAGGTGACTAATCCAATGGGTCGGGAAGAGCTCATGGGAGAGAGAGAAAAGGGAGAGAGAGAGTGTGTGTGGGTGGGTGTTGGGCTTCTCCACACCTACCCAGTCCAACTTAAACACCAACTAAAAATAAAACCCAACTCCAAAATTTAACACCCCAAAATAATACCCTAATAAAACTTACCTTCTTACTAGCTAAAATTTTACCATTTTTACCGTTGGCCAATATTTCCACTACGAATAATTCCTCTGAAATATTTGTCCCTCAATACTCCTCTAGGGACCAATTAAACTATAAACTCATTGATGAAGATGGTAAAACTCTTATTAACACTATGCTAGTAAATAAAGTAAAAATTAAGAGTCGGGATGTGACAATAATACTAGGTTTTGAGCAAGTATTGCATGTTAGGACCTTAGGTTTATTTTTGGCTTGGTTGAGGTTTGAGTTTAGGTTTTGAGAATTAGAGGCAGCTTTGGAAAGTTGTCCTCCCTTGAGCTAATGGTTAGTTTAAGGGTATTGGTTACCCTATAGTACTTTGGTTACCCTACAGTACTTTGGTTACTAAGGCTTGAAACAAGTTTTCCTTATATGTTTATTTTTGAGGTTCTTGTGATCATAATTTTATTGATTATTGATAAGTTATTCTTGTGGAATAACATATATTGTTCATATAATTATATCTTTGTGAAGGATATAATTTTATGATGTGAATCATGTGTTGTTGATGATGATGTGGTGATATAGTAAATTGTTGTTCAAAATAGTCAAACCAGGTTCCAAGCCTTTAACCGGGTGATTGGTTACGGTTATGATGCAATTTTATTTTGTGATTGTTATTGGATAGTCAAACTGGGTTCCAAGCCTTTGTCGGGTGATTGGTTACGGTTATGAATAGAGCTCTAGTCTGTCTGTCGGTGTAGGTTATGGGAGATACTTTATGGTAACTGGGACCCATGGGTACACAATTTATTGTTGTAGGTCATGAGAGGTATTCATTAATATCTAGGACTCATGGGTACATGTCTTAAGTAAATGTGTCGGATGTGTGAATTTTAATTATTGATCTAATTGCTCTTGTGGAATATTTGGAGGTGAGAAGTGTTGTGTTATTTTGAGTTTACTCATACGAGCTTTTTAGCTTACCGGGTTTGTTATTTTACAACCCGGTGCACCAATTCTTGGTGTAGGGGTTAGATCTGCAGGTGAGGATCAACAGGGTTGAAGCGGAGGCTTAGTGGCAGGGTTCTTTTTGGTTTTGCTGTACTCTGTATAGTTTTATAGTTGGGTAGACAATATTAAACTCATGAGATTGTTTTCATGTTCTTGATTTTCAAGTTTATGTAAACAAGGAAATGTATTAATTCAATGTTGGGTTGTGAGACATTTACATTTCCGCAAATGAGTTTTAGTTGCTTGAGATTTTTTGTGGACAAGTTTTGAATTTAATATTTTAAGATATATCATGTCAAATTTTTGAAAATTATCCTTCGAAAATTGGGGTGTGACAGTTTGGTATCAGAGCCAGGTTTAAATATTTGGTGATAATCAATACTTCGGAGTGATGGCCCGACTGCAGTGGATCACCATCATAAGCTCTTCGGTATTGATATTGTTTTGGCCACGATCCTTAGTAAGGGATTAGAGAGGTACTTAGAGGTACCAAAAGTAACTAATGGTGCGGATGCGGGCATGCCACCTCGCGGACGAGGAAAGTGAGTGCTTTGGGTCTTGACTTCTTAAACAAGCGGAGGGATTCCGGTGCCACCTCGCGGATAAGGAATTACGAGCACTACGATTCGATACTCACGGTGTGTCGCGAGCAGAGCAACAAATAGGCATCAGGGGTGATCAGAGTAGAGTCCGAAAGGGTTCTGAGAACTAAGGCGGGGACGCGCTAAGGGTTAGGGTTTCGAGAGGCTCGAAGATATCAACTATGTTGAAAGTTTGTTTGTTTGTATTGTTGTGTTTTTTTAGAGTGTTCAGAGAGAGCTTGTTAGGGTTGTCAAGCCCCTTTATATAGTGGTTCGCCTTCTGCCAGAAGTAATCACTATCCAAGTCGGACTTTGAAACCGAATACCACAAGGATTCTGATTCATCCACGTCAACCAATCATCTGCATGATGCATGTCCATTTGGCACAACACACTTTGCATAGGTCACTGCCTCCGCGTTGCTCAAACTGCAGAGTCCTATGCAGACTTATTAAGAACATCTTTACCCCGCGGGGTGTCACAGTCCTTGTGGAAACCTATCTCGCGTGCTCCTGAAGTTTGTTTCCATCTCGCGTGCTCCTGAAGCTCGCGAGGCTTAAAAGGCTTTTTCATTAAAAGGGCCACAGGAGTTGGCCCAAAGCATGTCAAAAACTTTTAGGAGTCTTCAACTATAAATGTGGCGTAGTTGATCACATGCATGCAGACTCCGCCTATTGTTTCTTCGCGAAGCCTCCTACGCGAGCCAGTTTCACCTAAATGTACTCCGCCTCACCTAGATGTATTTCACTCCTACGTGAAGTGTCATCTCACCTAGACTAAGCAAAGTCTATTTCACTAATTCCACGTGAAGTTCTTTCCGCATGCGAATTCTACCATCCAACTTGCATGATCTAACTAGCGGGCCATCACTTGTAAACCCAAAGAAATTGGGCTCGTTGTGGTGACGTGGACCAAGAATGTAATTAATATTCACTTGGACATTTTACCGCCCAATAAAGTATTACTTCGGATGTAACAAAATATGCAGACTTGAACCAAAATGCCCACTGGCTCAAACATTTCGCCCTAGGACTTGAGCTTTGGATTGTTTAAACGAAAAGGCTTAATTGAACAAGTCATAGTAATTGGAAGATGTTGACGTTTTGGTGCCATCGCGACCTTCGTCTCGCTGAGGAGGACCAAACTTTGGAGGTGTGTGCTCCCCACCACCTCGCGAGACAGCTTGGTTTTGTCCAAGGGGTTCCTTACTCACTGAGTAGCGAGCAAGTATGTATCCTGACGTAAGATTGGCGAAGCGAACCATTGGGAAACACAAACCGCGCCAACCTTGACATCCCACGCGTACAGGCTGTAGAGGAAACTCAAGAGGCTCTGGTCCAACTCCACTTCGCTTTTTATGTTGCCCCCATGTATGAACCTTAAACGAAATTTTTAGAGGCCAAAGGGATTGGTCTAAATAATGACCAAGACACTTCAAGAAGGGTCTAAAGTCTGAAATATCTGGAACACGTATCTGCACCTTATGTGCCCCCTAGTGAAGGAAAAAAATCGTAAGAAACCTCTGGACAAAAGATGTCCAGGGCTTTCTGTTGATATAAGGCACGCTGACTAGTTATTCCTGGATCACTCCAGTTTAATCGGCGAAGTAGACTGTCTGGCAGTGGCTTTCTGACTTGACTTTGCTAGCAGAAAATGCGAAGAATTGCTTTATTTAGGGTCTCTAGAATAGGCCCCAATCTTGTACCTGTATTGTGGTTAGACTTTGTACATTTACACAGAAAATAAAGAGAGAAATGAAGATATTAGCATAACTAATTTGTATGTAAAACTTTATTTAGGGCCTCTGGAATAGGCCATAATCTTGTACTGGTCTGTTGGCTAGACTTCGCACGTTTACAAAGAAATGGTCTAATTACATGCTTCTCTCTCGGGTTTCCCCCTAGTGTGAGGCGGTGGAGCGCTAACGCGATGGCGCATAGCACTATTAACCGTGGTCACGGGATCAAGAGGAGGCGGAGGATCCGCACGCTCCCAAACACCAGCGATATGGCGCTTTAAGAAACGACCATTAATAGGATTGCGGTGGATGGTGCCGTCAAGGTCGTGCAAGTGGTATGCCCCCTTGGGTAAGATGAGATGAATGATAAAGGGTCCTTTCCACCGAGGGGACCACTTACCCCGGCCCTCAGTTTTTGTCCCCAAGTGGGAGCACAGCACGCCATACTGTTTAGCCTTCAGCATAACTCCATCAACGGGTAACTCTATCATAGGACCATGCAACACGTTGCTTCTCGAGGATGAGTGATAGGAGCATAAAATGCGACGTTCTTAATATGTTTTTACCTCCGTTTATAGTTTGCTTAACCCTTATTGTGAGAATATTGTGTCATTTTGTCAAGTTAAGAGTTTACGGTAGAGTCAGTTGTATATTGGGCTAAAACGAGCTGAATACGCAGAATTTGTTGATACACACATTTTATGCTATATTCTTAAAGTATTTTCGACCTTCTTTAGTTTTGTTATTTCCTTAATAATGTCATTTCTAACTTGTCTCTGTTTTGTAGGTTGAAAGAGGCAGTTTTGCACAAAAGAAGGCTAAAACGCTAGTGTTGAGAGAAATCCTAATCAAAGAAGGATTCCTAGTGCAGCAAGGAGTCTCATTAAGTCAGAATATGATAGGAGCACTAAAGGGACAAAGAGCTTAGAAGAGAAGTGAAGGCCCAAGTTCAAGGATGGAAGAGAAAAATGCAGAAAGCCCAAAAGAAGGCCCATGTAGTGCAAGGAAAGAAGGCCCAAGCCCAAAATGGAAAGAGAAAAGTAAAGAAGGCCCATGTAATGCAAGGAAAGAAGGCCCAAGCCCAAAATGGAAGGAGAAAAGTCAAAGCATTTCAGCTATCACACATCAGTTTTGGAGAGAAGTTCCACCAAGGCTTCCTCTATATAAAGACAGCCTTGGGTGCTTCTAAGATCATCACATCTTCCATACAAACACAAGCCAAAACTCTACCAAATTCTCACCATAAACCCTATACAGAAACTAGACTAGCCAAACCACCACCACCTCCCTTTTTGCTTTGTATAATTCCATCACCAATTCCACCACCTTTGCAGCCACCGTTCAAGGTTTCTACAAAGTGTGATCCATTCTTCTCATGGCTGTTTATGTTTCTGTAATTTTACAATACTTTGTCTATGAAGATTGTATATTTTTATGGTTGCCAATCTGGTTTTGTTACATGTTTAGATTTTCTGATATTTATAAATTATGTATGACGATAGTTACAAACTTGTTCATGTGATATTTTTTGTGCTAGATTTAGGGCAGCATGTTTCAATGTGTTCTTGATTGTATTCGATTAGTTTTCTGAATTGAGCAGGCAAAATCAATGGTTGCATACAACCTAAGGCCATGGTTGTTATGTGGGTTGCGATTTCATCTACCAAAGTGATATATGATTTAGTCATACGCGAAGTTATCTAGGTCTATGTTGCTTAAAAGTGGTTAAGTATAATTCTGAAAACTTGCATGTTAATAGGATGAGTGACGCCATACCTTGTGCATGTTTCTGATTCGACTTACTATGCTTATGTGTTTTCTTGTTTAATTTCTACGCGAAGTGTCTTTAAACGGGTTAGCATACAATTTAGGATTACACGCGAAGTTGATTATAAATACTTGTGAAGTCTTAACGATTGGAGTAACCGCGAAGGGCTCTAAATCAGAATCGGAATTGAAGTAGAGTCCAGGATGTGTTGAAACTGCTGTACCGAATGTCTTGCATAATTTGTTACATGTTCTTGAGTGTTTTCGTTTCTTGTTTTGTGTGAAGTTGTCGATCACATGTATATATGTTAGTTTAGGTTTTATTTCAGCAGTAGTTTTAGTTAGATAAAAATTTCCAAAACCCCCCTATTTATATGTGTATTATGTGAATATGTATTAGCACTTATAAGTTCAATTCACCCTTTGACATCCCTGGACTGAACGATCCCTACTTATTCTATACTAACGATGACATTTGCAGGGTAATAATTGTGTGAGGTTGCATTGTTTACTTTGTAGTCGATGTAGTCTCCGTCAATGAGATTGTTGAAAGCAGTGATACGGTGTCACGCCCCAATTTTCTAAGGATAAATTTTAAAAATTTGGGCATGATATAACTCACAAATAAGACTACATGACATGCTCAACAAATCCCTACTAAACTTAAATGCTGGAAATGTAAATGTCAACAAAACTCATCGACTGAGTTAAACATTACATCTCTTTATTTACAACTTCAAAAGTCTAGTAAAAAGAAGATGCCCACACGAGCTTAAAACAACTTATATAATATACAAATAAAATGTACATCATCTAAACCCCAGCCACTATGCCTCTGCCTCAACCCTGTTGATCCTCACCTGCAGGTCTAACCCCTACACCAAGAATTGGTGCACCGAGTTGTAAACAACAAACCCGGTAAGCTAAAAAGCTCGTATGAGTAATTCTCAAAATTTACTCAACATCTCTAACACCACATAAGATAAAACCGGCAATTCCTGCTTTAGAACTTAGTTCAGGAATCACTTCAAAACAATAAAATCATAAGTGAATCCTGCAAAAATGATAGTTCAGGAATTTCACTCAAAATCACACAATTAAATTGAAGAATCTCCTGCATTAAGCATAGTTCAGGAGATACTCAAAAACAAAGAATTTCATTGACAACAATTAAGAACAAGGTTAAAAACCACATAACCAATACTCTTACAAACACATGTACCCATGAGTCCCAGATACCTTCAGGTACCTCTCATGACCTACACTGACAGACAGACTAGAGCTCTATTCCTAACCGTAACCAATCACCCGGCCAAAGGCTTGGAACCTAGTTTGACTGTCCAATATCACATCACAAAATAATAATAGCGTCATAACCGTAACCAATCACCCGATTAAAGGCTTGGAACCCAGTTTGACTATCTACACAATAATTCACAAAAGAGTAGAATCATCATAACCGCAACCAATCACCCGATTAAAGGCTTGGAACCCGGTTTGACTATCTAACTTGTTTTAACTTACCTATGAGCCGTTGGCGATCAAGCTCATATATTTTTAAAACAAAAAATAACCAATTCTTTAATTCAACATCATCATCAACAACATCATCATCATCACAATCATCCTCATAAAAATCATCATCATCATCATCATCATCACAATTATCTAAAAAGCATAACATTTAAATCATCATCAACAAACACAATGAACACATCATAAAAATTATAACCTTCCACATAAATATAGATATTTCCACAAGAAATAAATCTATCAATCACCCATAATATTATAATTTGGTCCAAATGTGAACCTTGGTGAGATTTACTCACCTTTACTCCCGCTGCGTCTTCACACAAACACAAGCGTCTAGCTCAAAACTAAACTCCACAAGAACAAGCAAAACACCAAAATCGCCAATCACCTAGATAACACAAAGTCATCCTTAATAATTATTTAAACAACATAACATTGCACCCTTAAACAAGGTTTAACCCAAGATTGCCAAAAAGGGGGCAACCTTCTTCCGAGACCTCCCAAGGTCGTCGGACACTTAAAAACCTTCCACAAATCTAAGATTAACCAAAAAGTCCAAGCATGCAATTATTGACAACCAAAATCTAAAAACCCACAAATCAACACAAACGTATCGATGAGCACTACCTAACCAGCACCACAAAAACCACAGACACTACCGAGCGCGCCGCCACACGCCACCACAAGCGGCGGCGAGTGGGCCCCACACGCCCTAGGAGAACTTCACCAAACCCTAACATGCTCAAACAACTCTAAAACCTACAATATACATGCTAACGTGCTCGTATTGATGAGCACCACCCAACAAGGACTACAGACCTCCCAAACCCCTGCCGGACGCGCCGCCACGCGCCACCACCGACGACAGCGAGTGGGCCCTACGCGCCACCCCAAAACTTTCGAATTAAGACAAACTCCCAACACAAAACTTGAAGATTAAAGAGAGGGGAGCATCTTTTATACCTGAGGTTTTGCCCCAATTGGCCGAAAACTCGCCGGAAAGATTGTGATCCACCACCGCCACTCTCCGCCGTGAGTTGAGCTTCAACACCACCAGGGATCGAACGAGGACGTCCAACACTTCATATCCCGACCGTTTCCAAGCTGCGTCGCCGCCGCCGGAGGTAGGAAACCGATCGGGTTGCAAACCGGGTCGCCCGCCCTCACTGTGGCGCTCGGCTTGCATAGCTCAGCTCAGGTCATCCTCATCCACCAACACAGGGAAGATTGCGCCGCCAAGGAGAAGCGACTCCGACCGATGCCGTCGCCTGGTTCGGCCGTAGATGGCCGGAAAATCCGGGTCGGGTCAACCGGGTCCGGGTCGGGTCGGCTGGGAAGCTCGGGTTCTCTCGGGGTCGGGGAGAGAGAAGAAAGGGGAAGAAAAGGAATTCTGAAAAATAAGAGAACCCAAAACGAAATTTTCCTATTTAACCCAAAATATTCCCGAAAAGCCACAACTTCCGCTGACCATAACTTCCACATACAACGTCCGTTTTACGCGTGCCACGTGTCTACGAACTCGTATCGTCGTGCTCTACAACTTTCGTGAAGAAAGTTTTCCGAGAAACCCAATAGATTAAAAAGTCAACTCTTGACCCTTCAAAATAAAGCATTTCCACGGAAATAAAAACTCGACTACTTCCAACCCACTCACTAAACCACAAAATCATACAACTCTTACTTAAAAATTTCCAAAATAACATTAGAAACTAATATTAAATTTCCGGGGTATTACATACGGTGTTCATCGAGGTCCTCGAGCTCGTGCCACATTGCCTGAACGTAATCATCACCAAGTAATTGGTGCTGTTCCTGGACGCGAAGCGAGGCAACGTGAATCTCAAGGGGTAGGACGACGTCATGACCAAACATGACAGCATATGGGGTGGTATCTGTCGGACCACGCTTGGAGATGTGGTAGGCCCACAAAGTATGGTAAAGCTCTAGCCGATGAGGAACGTGACCATAAAATTGGCCATGAAAGCTGCCCCCGGTCTGTCATGATGCACTCCGGAAGACCAAAGCGGGAGATAATGTTGCAGAAGATAAAGTTGCGGACTGAGGTCGCCGAGGCGACTTTGAGTGGTTCGGCTTCAACCTACTTGGTAAAGAAATCGGTGGCCATGATAATAAACTTGTGCTACTTGAAGGAATGGGGGTGAATATTGCCGACGAAGTCTATCGCCCATCCTCGACCTGGCCATGGTTTAATAATCTGCTGAAACATAATGTTGGGGATGTGTTGACTAGTCCATGAGCTTGGCAATCCTGACAACCTTTGGCGAAAGCAATACAGTCCCTGAGAATGGTAGGCCAGTAATAGCCGTGGCGACGGATTAACCACCACATTTTGGGCCCTACCTGGTGCGAACCACAAACCCCGCAATGAACCTCGCACATAAGCCGCTTGGCCTCATTGCCATACGCGCAGCGGAAGTCATTGCCGTCTTCGCCGCGCTGGCGAAGTTCACCATTGAGGAGCACGAAGTTGAGGGTGAGAAACCCCATTTGTCATGAATGTGTGGCGTCATGAGGAGGTAGGCGATGAATGGTAGCCGCCAGTCCTCATCGATAGGGTCTAAGGCAGCGATGTCAAGAGAGTCTGCCTGATATTGCCCCTAGCAATAAAAGAAGGAATAGTGCATCGTTAGACCTTGAGTAGTCGTTCGCGCACTCCTTCTCGCAAGCTAAGGCCGGAGGCAATCTGAGCGAGCTCATTCGCTACGAAGTTGAACTCGTGCGGAATGCGCTCGATGTGAACATCGTCGAACTGGTCCAATATGTCAAACTCTTTGCGCAAGTAGGGGTCGATGGACGAACTCAAGCATTTAAACTTCGCCACCAACTGGTTGACTACCAATAAGGAGTCGCCGAAGACCTGAACCTCGTGGACCCTGCAACAAGTTCAGTACACGGTCTATCAAAGTAAAGAGTCCATGGGGTGAGTGAAACAACGGCGAACTCCAACTCGCGGAAAGCTGTTAGTTTGGTTGGTGGGTGATGAGCGAGAAAGTCCGCTATGGCCTGTCCTTTTACTGCTTTTTGCGGAACACATTGTAAGGAGAACTCAGACAAAGCCAATATCCATTTGCCTATGCGTCCCCGTAGTATAGGGCGGGAAAGCATGTATTTGATGAGATCAGATTGAGCGATCCCCACCGTGGTAAAGGCTAGCATGTAGTGGCGGAGCTTGCAACCTGCAAAGAATAGAGCGAGACACAACTTCTCCATTGGAGAGTAGCGCGTCTCGCAATCGGTTAACACCCTGCTAAGGTAATAAACGACGTGTTCCACCCTGTTCTCATCGTCTTGTGCCAAGAATCCACCAATGGACAGATCGGCAACGGCGATGTAAAGCTTAAGCGAAACACCTGGGCGAGGAGGAACCAAAACAGGAGGGTTTGTAAGGTAGTCCTTGATACTATCGAAGGCTTCTTGATGTTGTGGCTCCCATACGAACTCGTTTGCCCCCTGAAGCTTGAGGAGGAGTGAAAAGGGCTGGACCTTCCCTACCGCATTTGAAATGAAACAGCGGAGGAAGTTGATTTACCCGATCAGTTGTTGGAGCTCCTTCTTAGTTGTAGGAGGTGAGGCGGTTTTTACCCCTGCGCCTTGTCTTTGGGGATCTCAATACCCCTTTGGTGGACCAGAAATCCCAAGAAGTTGCCTGCCTCTGCGAAGAACACACATTTAGTGGGGTTCATCTTCAGGTTATGTCGTCGCATCCGTGTGAAAACCTGTCAGAGGTCTTCAACATGTGTCGCCCACGTTTTGGTTTTAACCACCACGTCATCGATATAAACTTCAATCAGCTTCCCCAAGATATCGTGAAAGATAAGGTTTATGCCACGCTGATATGTTGCCCCCGCGTTCTTGAGCCCGAAAGGCATGACAACATATTCAAACGCACCTGCAAACCCTAGGTAGCGGAAGGAGGTTTTGTGACGATCGTTTTCAGCAACAGGAATCTAGTGGTATCCGGCGGTTCCGTCCATAAAAGATAACACTTCATACCCTGCAGCTACATCAATGAGGAGGTCGGCCATAGGCATGGGGTATATATCCTTGGGCGATGCATTGTTGAGGTCCCGGTAGTCAACACATACCGCATTTTGCCGTTCATCTTGCGGACGGGAACTACATTGGATAGCCATTCGTTGTACTTGGCCACAAGAATGATACTTGATCGATGCATGTTTTGAATTTCTTCCTTGACTGCGATCTAGGTCTCAGTTCGCATGAATCGGCCATATTGGTGGACTGGAAGTCGATCAGGATAAGTAGGCAGCCGGTGAGAAACTAAATCCACGGACAAGCTAGGCATGTCTTCGTACTTTTTGGTGAAGCAGTCCCTATACTCATGTAATAGGGCAAGAAGGTCTTCCTTTTCTATACCCGCCAAGTTAGCACTAATGGAGAGAAGTAAAGGCTTCTCTGTACTCCCTACGTAAACTTATGAAATGGGGTCGTGGACTTGAGGTGGTATATCGTCCAAGGCAGCGGGAGATAACTAAATAACTTCCTCTTTAGTATCGGTATAATCCACTATTTCGTCTACATATTCCATAGTCGCGACCTTGTTATAGGCTTCGCGTTCCGCCCAATATAACCTCATTGACAGAGACAGTAAAATTCTTATCATTACCAAGCTAGTAAATAAGGTAAAAATTTGAGAGTCGTGGCGTGATATTTCTTCCCTCCTTATAAAAATTTCGTCCTCGAAATTTACAAACCTGTCAATCAAAGAGGTAGGGGTACTAATACCTCATTTGCTCCTCTGATTTCCTAGTAGCTTCCTTTACTTAATGACTTCTCCATAGAATTCTAAGCACTTGCTCCATTTGGTCAAGAATCTGAACCGGCTCCTCATCATAGGTCAAATCCTTTTGCAAACTAATCGGCTGCTCTTGCAGCACATGAGAGGGATCGGCAATATACTTGCGAAGCATGGATACATGAAACACATTATGTATCCTGGATAATTCTGGAGGCAAAAGTAACCGATAAGCAAGTGAACCAACTCGCTCTATTATCTCATAAGGCCCAATATACCTCGGACCAAGCTTCCCACGCTTACCAAAATGTACTATCCCTTTCCAAGGAGATAGTTTCAAGAACACCCAATCACCCACTTATTAGGAAACTAAAATTCACGCATTCCCACATGTTCATAGGGATCAAAATTAAGACCCGCTAATTGAACAGATTTAAGGACGCACACACCGCAGAACTGCAACAATCACTTCTAATACCGAGATACTTCATGGAGTCAAAGCTCACACAAAACCTCAAGACAACCCTCCTTTACTTAAGAAATTAGTCCAACAAGAGTTTAAAGTCAATTTCCGGAATGAAATTATGTAGTGATCAATAACTACGTCACTTAGGTCTCTCCACCAAAATTATGATATTATCCTTTTTGCGCATACCATCAGGCAATTTATCAGAAATCAAGTTCTCTCCTGATTCTTCTATCCCAAAAATCTATGTACTATAAACTGGAAGATCAACTGAAGCCTAACTATCTTGTGGAAACAAGATATTCCTCCTTGCTTGCCATACACAAAACTGATTATACATGCCAACGATACTTTAGCACAACCATTTCAGGCTGCTTGACTTAACATTGAAAATCACCTTCCTTAAGCATGGGAAAAATTTACGTCTTCAGCCATGCTACTTATTTGGGTGCAATTGTGACCCCAAGTGCAACAATTAAAGGCACATGGTTCACTCTAGCCGTTCTACAAGAATGATTCTAAATGCCAAAATCTTTGGACCCGACAAACACACTTCTTTTTCTACCTCAAATAACAATTAATTTGATAGCAGAATACAATGTGAAAATCAGATATGCACAAGTCTCCTACACTTCCCAGGCACCACGGCTTCCCACCAAAAGATTCTTCGATAACCGAGCTTGCAGCACCAAATTAACCATCGAATATATAAAAAATTTAATTTCCATAACAAGCCCACTACTACACTTTGTGGTTCACCATCCAACAAAAACTATAAGTTCAAGAAAGAAACAAGAGTTATGGCTAATCTCAGCGCAAGCTCTAGAATAAATAACTTAAAATTTATGAAAGACAAGTCTCACAACTTTGAGCTCAAAAGCTCCATAAATCACCGACGTCCACTAGAACCTGATTCAAAAACACACTAGAAACCAACCTTTAATAATGATTTCAACTAATCACCTTGACACCAATGGATGAACACACAACCAAAAAGCGAAGACCTCCCTCAAACTTGGATCAATAAGTGGTCCCACCACAATACGATCCTGAGAAGAGACGTCGTTCAACCGATCCGTATGTCTATTAATCACCATATTAAATCTCTTGATAAAGCTTGACTTGAAATGCTTCTTGAGTCAACAGGGGAAAACTCTCTTCCATAAGGCTACACACACAAAATATACCTACAATGACACAAACCATCTATTCAACATCACCACGCGACTCCTAGACTATCACATAGGACTTACGGCTCTAAGATTCATCGCTTAATTGAACTCCAGCTCACTTGGGATCACGATTGAATTTACCCTTGATTCATGTCTATGACACAACAACTATTTATCATTTGCCTCAAAAATTGGACAAACTAACCAGAATCTCTAACCTTCAAATCGAAGAGTTTGAATTCGCACTCCATAATGTCAAGCTCTGAGGATGCTACCCAAAACTACAGCAGGAATAATTTATATATATTGTCACATCCCAGTTCTTAAATTAAGTTATGGTTATTTACTTTTGGTATTAATTTGGCTTTTACTGTTTTGAGTAACCGTTTATTATTTAAGACTCCAAAAGTTGACTTTTTCTTCCGTTTGGAATTTGGAAAAACTTTCTTCATGAAAGTTGTAGAGGATGACGTGTCACCTAACCGGGGTCAAACAACTTCAATTTAATTACCCTGCAATCGTAGTAGTATGGACAAGTAGAGATCGTTCTAGCCGGGGAAACCAAAGGGCGATCGAAAGAAGAGAAACCCAACAACTTATAAACAAGTATTCACATATAAACATTGAAATATTGGGGGCTTAAGATTGATTAATACTAACAAATAACCTACTGAAAATTAGACCAAAGATTATTATATACAAGTGATCAACATACTCATGCAACACATAACACGAAAAACCATCAAGAACACATAACAACTTCATGCAAGGCCGGGCAGCAACGTTCAAATTATCCTAGATTCTAACCAATTCCGATTCTAATTAGAGCCTTTACGGTTATCTAATTGTTAAGACTCCTCAAGTATTTAGAACCATCTTTGCGCTTGATCCTAAACATGAATGCTAACTCATTTAAAGACACGTTGCGTAGAGATTAAACAAGAAAACACTTTAGCACACGAGTCAATTGGAAACATGATCTAAGGCATGGCGTCACTCATCCTATTAGCATATAAATTATCAGAATTATATCCGCCCTAAGTTAATAACAAAGACCAAGACAACTTTGCGTATGAATTGATCCAAAATTATTATGGTAGATGAAACCGCACCTTAAGGACAACCATGGCCGTGACAGCCTCAAGGATTGATTTAGATGCACGAATTCATGATAATTAATCAATTAGAAATCAAAAACACATAAGAACATGCTATTGCCCTAAAACCTAAATCACGAAATCATCATATATTCAAGAAGTTACAAATCAAAACATAGAACAATCAAAGACCACAAAGAAATCCGAAAACCATGCTTGATAAATAAAACCAAAATCGAAAAGTATATTACAATAGAGTTTGAAACTATACAGAAAATATATAATACAAGAAGCCATGAGAAAATCACACTTTTACAACCTTGAAAGGTTCAGCAAGTGTGGCGGAAATCGGTGGAATGATGGAGTGATTCTTGTGGTTTGTGGTGGATGAATCGGCTAAGTAATTTTCTGTATAGGGTTTGGTAGAGTTTCGGCTATGTAATTGCAAGAGTAGTGATGATGTTTTTCTGCTCTTTAAGTCATGCTTTATATAGAGGAAAAACCCAAGAGAAGTCGGCCACAAAGCCTAAACCAAGTTGGTTTAGGATTCCTAGTTCTTCTCAATTTCGGCAGAATAACCTCAGTCTGATGATTACGTCATAACTACCTCTAGAAAATAGATATTGAGGTGATTCCAATTGATTTGGAAACTAGACTCCCGTATCTTTCTATCCATATCTAGCATGTTTTCTGCTTCTTTCTGAGCTGTCCTGGAGTGTCCGTTGAAGTTGACAGACGTGCACAGGAATTCTCCCGATTTAATCTGGATTTGCAAGGCTTGGACACTCCTTGATATTCTGCCGAATTTAGATCTTCTTCTCCATATTGGACTTGGTTTGGAACTCTCATTCATGGACTAGGCTTCATGGATCAGCTGCTTTGCTTCCCGAGGTCCAACAGGAACACTTCTCTTGATTATTTCTCCCATGAGCTCTTCTTCATATCACCTAAATATCAGAGAGTTAAATCAATTCGTGACAATGCAAAAGCTTTACATAATCATAAGAACATCTAAGGCTCCACAAATCAGCTTTTGACGAATTTCTACATCATTCCTCTATTTTTAACTCGTTTTACACACAACTCTACCAAAAACTTTCAACTCTACATTATGACTCTATTCTACGAAAATAAGAGAAAATCAAAGTACAAATGGAGGTAATAACACATTAAGAATGTCGCATTTTATGCTCCTATCAAAGGACGTTAAACAAAGTTCGTTGACATGCGGCATGCTTAAAATGGAGTTCATATGAAGAAGTTATGATCTAAAAACGAAAGTTACAAAGTAGGTAAAAAGGGGTAAAAATTTAATGGGGTTTCATTGTTGGGTTTTAAGGTTGGACTGGGTGGGACAAAGCCCATCACCTTTTATTTCCTTTCTCTCTTCTTTCCCGAGTTCCCTCCCCCCCCCCCCCCCGAGCTCTCCCCTTGCCGGAAACCCCCTGCCATCGTCCGCCACCGTTCGGCCAGCTCAGACCGCCGGTCCAGTCTCATTAGAACCTCGTCGTCCCCTTGTTCTTACTGGGTTGGAGAGCAAGCTTGCCATGCCGCCGATCGAGAGGAATCAGTCTGAGACGCCGACTGTCATCTTGCCGGAGCTCCCTCCTTCGGCCACCATAGCTCGTGATTTTTGGCTCATCTTGTAGCCCTCATCAAGGTGAGTAAACCCTCAAAAGGAATTGGTCTAATTCGATCTTGTTAATGAGAAATGTATAATTGAAGTTCTAGGGATTTATGGATGTTTTGGTTCGATTACCCTAGTTAGCCTTAGAATTGGACTAAGTGCTAGTTATGGAAGTTGTTGTGTATGATGAGAGGATTATTCTATTGAAATTTGAGAGGCAATGGACATCGCTGGAGCCGGTAGCGGCAACGCCATTTAGAGGTTGTTTTTGCATGTTTTCAGGTTTGTTATAATGAGAGGAGTTTTGATAAGGTTTAGGATTTATCAATGATTAAGGATTTAGATGGTAGTCGAATGGGAATCCGGCAGTTGATTTAGCAGGATTTAAACTTTAAAAAGGTTAAATTATGGATTTCAGTAATTTCAGAATATTGTGAACCGTATTAGATTAAAAATGGGGAAGTTGGGCAAGAGAGATGAAATTATAGGCTTCCTTTTATTTCGAAAAATTTTATTAAAGAATTATCCTAGTTTGGAGGCTTAATAATTATTTATTGTTCAGGACGTGAGGATGATCGTGTTGGGAGACCTCGGATCGACGACATGCATAACTGTATACTGTGAGTGGATCTTTGATTTGAATGTCATGCATGCACTAAAGTTTATTTAGTTGTTAAAGGCATATTAGAAATTTAATATTTTCTTGAGTAATGAGTTCCATTCATTTTTCGGGAACTCTCTTGAGCATTTTATTTGACATGTGGGACATGTCAAATGATTTATTTTATTACGCAATATTTCCAGGTACAGTTGGGAACTGTACTGAGTTTAATGGATTTAAATACTATCGGTTTTATTTTTGGATGATTTTGAGATTTATAAATGATTACCAAACATGGGATTTTCGGTAGTTCTCCTTTATAATTTAATGATTTTGACTTGGAGATATTATTATTATTTATGATTTATATTTATATTGAAATCTCACATATATTTATAAGTTTGAGAATATTTTGACGTGTGAGACACGTTATTGAGTTTTAATACAATTTCTTATGATGATTTTCATGTACGGTTGGGAACCGTACCATTCGTATGATCTTGGGAAAGATCAGTGGATTTAAGTGTTTTCGTATGATTTTAGTCACCATAATATAGAGTCGATTTTATTCTTTATTGCTAGCTAATCATTATTAGCGACTACTCACCATAGGTGAGTAATGCGCTTAGCGTGTGACGCTATTATAGTCTGGGAGGCAACCGATCGGTATTTATATATATATGTTAGCTAGCCATTATTAGCGGCTACTCACTATAAGTGAGTAGGGCGCTTCGGTTGGACACTATTACAGCTTGGGAGGCACCTACCCGAGCCTTGGAGGCTCCTTTTACATGGTGATAATTCTTCCCCTTATTTATTTTTCTCAGTTATAATTGATTAACCAGCGGGGCTGGTTTATCCATTATTCGAGATTTCTGTTTTATTTTACCAGCGGGGCTGGTTTATCCATTTATTAAGTGAATTCGGATTTAAGGTTTTAAGGACGTTTAAAATTGCGTGCAGCTAAGTTTTTAATGCTGAAATGTGGGAAAGTATTTAAATTGAGTTTTTGTTAAATTATTTAAATTATTTTGTCCACTCACTCTAACGTTTCTAAATTACTTTTCCTTGGGCCCTTTGGTTTTAAGTGCCCACTGTGCAGGCTAAGTATAGATGAGGTTGAGCGTACATGGAGTCGAGGCTTAGTCCAATAGTCAGAGGCTGCTTCAGCTTCAGCTTTATTCATGGTTATTCTTTCATTATTAGATATGCTCTGATAACCAGCTAGTGATTTAATGTTGACTTTGTTGTTTGGTTTAGAAGTGTCAAGTTGGATTTTCAGGTAAGGGTTATCCATTTTCAAGGAAGGTTTAGCTGAATTTTCGGTAAATTTTCCTTGGATATGGACCCCGCAGGATTTACTACGGGTTTCAGGATGAAATCCGGGGTGGGTCCTGACATATATTCCGACACACCCAACAACCAAAACTCTGCTCCACATCACCGAATTAGAAATAAGGTGAGTGAACATATTCTCCTATTGATGTGTCGTAGTTAGTCACCAATTGCTAACGAAGTGATGTCATTAAACCGACTTCGATCACAAATTCAAGAGTTATCAACCACCCGGAACGACACGGTTAAAAAAATTACTCTGGACACCCATGTACTCTTGCTCCATTATCTAGTGGATTTTGCTCCATTGCTGCCACTACCACCAGCTCCACACAATTGTCTTAAAATACTCATGACAACACGTATTAAATTCACAGGGTGTTGTCATAAAACCTAAACAACTATAACCATTCCGCTCTCACTCCACCATTACTTTTCAATTCCATTTAAATTTATCATCTTCCCCAAAACACTCAACAAATCTGGGAACCAAACTTCAACACCTAAAATTCCGAAAGAATCCATAATGGCCCCACGATTTAAAACTTGGTTGAAACTCAAAACATTTAGTGCCAACATTCAATTTCTAAAATTTCCCAACTGTGGCACAACAACAAGTTGTCACAACGCATTGACCAATGACTTTTGTAAAACCAACAACCCAAAGAAAAACAATCCAAGTCATTACACTTAGTGCTTAAACCAACTTCAGCTAACCCACAATAGATACTCAAATCATCAGAAATCTTATTATTCATCGACTACTATTATCCGTCATGTTCAAAATATATTACCTGTACTATCTCAATAAAAATGCTCTAAGGATAAAAACATATCCATGATTAGATTTGTAGGAACCAGGATATGTGCTGACATAACCATCATTATCCCAAAATGTTCTAAACTGCTTTCTGTTGCGGATCAACATAGTCGGCAAATTGGCCTTCAATCATGACTTATCTAAATTGACATTTAGCTTTTTATGTAGCAATGCCTTGCAACCCAAACACTAGCCACAAATCTCATGTAACTAAATCGCTCAAGCTTAGGGTCCGCAACAACTCGCATAGGTACCTCTTTGAATTATTATGGGTACCTCACCACTAAACATGTAATAATTGTTTTCTTTTTTCTATTCTGGAATGCAGCAAGCACCCCGTAAGAATGGGAGGAAGAAAAAGAAGTAGTGGGTTGATATGGATGATGATTATTATGATACTTGTAATTTGGACAACCTACCAGCCGATTTGCCTCCAGCGCTTAAGACCTTGAGCATATGGGGTAATGAGTTCTTGGAAAATAGGGTCAATATCCATAAAAAGTTTTGCGAGAAATTATTTGGACGTGAAAGGAAAATTGCCATCTTCAGAAGAGATCTTTTTGCTGTCACCAACGTACTTGAGGTTTCTGGCGATACCATTGTGATGTATATGAGGTATATATATATATTTTGAATTATCCTTGCTAGCTAGTTTAATTATATTGCACAATACATGATGTCCAGTAGCATTAAGTGATATGCTCTTTGGATTAGCAGCTTCCTTCATGAAATGTTGAAAGAATCGAATATGCTTCACATGATCGGTTTCGTTAACCCTTCTGTGACGGGTGCCCTTGGCTGTGGAAATTCAACTGAGTGATCTCGATCTTTGTCTGATGCTTTTACAAGAGGGAAGCCAAGCCAGATTTTTTGGTTCCCTATAACTCAGGGTACGAAAGCTTTATTGATGCATTTCTGTATATGTTTTAAATTCTCAATTTATGTGTCATATCCCGACTCTTAAATTTTTACCTTATTTACTGGCTTGGAATTAATAATAGTTTTACCGTCTTTGTAAATGATTTTATAGTTTCAAAGGTCCCTAGAGGAGTGTTAAGAGATGAATATTTCGGAGAAATTATTTGTAGGAGAAAATTGTGATAATGGTAAAAATGGTAAATTTTAGCTAGTAAAAAGGTAAGTTTTATTAGGGTATTATTTTTGGGGTGTTAATTTTGGAATTGGGTTTTATTGGTGGTGTTGGACAGGGATGGGGAGAGAAGCCCAAAACATCTCTCTCTCTTCCCTCTCCTCCCTCCTGACTCTCTCCCTGCCAAAACTTTCCACCGCCCGTCCGCCGTCGTCCGGCCACCGCTAACTGCCGCACCGGTCCCAATCGATCGGTCTTCGACCCAGCCTCCTCCCTGAATCGGTGGCAACCACCCTAGCGTCACCGTGAGAGAAATCACGCCCGAAAGGTCCGACTGCCGTAGCTCTCTGTCGCCAGAACTCCCTCCTCCGGCCACCATAGCCAGAGCCGCTTGGCTTGTCTGAAAGCCCTCCTCCCGTGTAGCAATCCCTCTAAATGATTCACTCTCTCTTGAGCTTGGTAACGAGAATTAGTGAGTTGAAATTCTGGGTCTCAATTTTATGTTTTGATTCAATTACCCTATCTAGGCTTGAAATTAGTGTTTGTGCTAGTTAGGGAAGTTGTTGTGCGTGTTGAGAGGAAGGTTGTGCTAAATTTTGATAGGCATTGGAGGTCGCCGGCGGCCGCTGTTAGGGGAATTTTATGGTTTTAGATGTGTAATATTAAGGGGAATTTAATGATGTGAATTTTGGAATTTTTGAAGGAGTTTTGGATAGGTTTTGGATTTTTTCAAAGTTTGGTATTTTGGCAGTTAATTTAGATAGAATCCGGCCGTTAGATTAATGTTGTTTTGGCTATATAAGGTTGGTTTAAGGATTCCGGTATTTGTGGTGAAGTTTGGACCATATCGATTTAAGAATGACGAAGTTGGGCAAGGATGAGAATGGATAAGGCTCACATTTAATTTTGCCTATTTTCATATAAGCGTTAGTATATAGTTGGGGATTAATTTATGTTTTTGAAACAGGACGTGAGGAGGCTCGAGCTGAAGAGGTCTCGGACCGATATCAGGCTTAGGCCTAATTTGTGAGTGGACATTTGTTTTAAATAATATGCATGTTATGGTTCTGGGTGAACAATTTCTTTTGTTGGAGCATTTGATGTCATTTTGTTTTGATGATTTTATTTATTTTGAAGAGTTACCGAAAAAGAGATTTTTCGGTAAATTATAAATATTTATATGACGAGAGTATGTATATAAATGCTAGCTAGCCATATGTGTCTGTCCACCTTAATGACGTAGTATATAACCGCATTATGGTGTGACGTGAGCGTTAGACGCAAGCGTAGTAGTCCTATATGAGTGTTTAATTCATATAGGGGGTATGGGAACATATTTATACACTCATCTGTCCACCTTAATGGTGTAGTGTAGCACCGCATTAAGACGTGACTTGAGCGTTCGACGCGAGCGTAGTAGCCCTAGATAAATTATTTTAAATCTATAAAATAATTATATAGGGAGTATGGACATGTGTAAATACATACACATATTGGTATATATTTTTGAGTTGAAGATGCTCAATATTTATGAGATAAAAGATTTATCGCTTGGAGCATGTATTTGTTTTCTTTGGAATTTAAATTGGGAAAACATAATATTGTTATTTATTTTCTTTATTTATTCTGTTATTTTGTCCAGTCACTAATGTTTTTCAAATATTTTCCCTTGGACCCTTCGTTTTAAAAATGCCCAATCTGCAGAGTCCGGGTTGACACTAGTAGGAGGCGAGGCATAGTTACCCACTTCTCCACCACTTTTCACCAGTAGGTTACCTGTTAAACCTACTAGTGTAATTTCTTGCTTCCTGTAGTTTTCTTTAGTAGCTTTGATTACCCTTGAGGTTAGCGTATATTTTAATGGCGGTGTGCTAAGATTTATATTATATTTTTCGAATTCTCGAAAGTTGAAGTTTGTTATATTATTTGGATATTTATGGGATGAATTGGAGGTTGGTTGATTCATTTAGGAGGGAAATTCTTGAATTTTCCGGGTTAGGGTTGTTCATTTTCAAGGGAGGTTTACCAAGTTTTTCAGTAAATTTTTCTTGGAGGTGGACCCCGCAAGACTTACTTCGGATTTCAGGGTGAAATTCGGGGTGGGTCTTGACATTATGTGCACCTAGAAGAAATATATGATTGTTTTGATTCTCTTATATGCGTGTCAGATATCATTAGATTTTAACGGCGGTGAGTCACACTAAAGACCTTGTGTATTACATGGATCCATCGAAGAGGCGAATGGACGTTACCACTGATGAATGGAAAATCATAGTAAACCAGTAAGTGCAGCCAGCTTGCATCTTTATCGTTGGTGTATATTATATACAAAATGCATTGTTTACTTATTTAGTTCATTCTGATTATAATTTCGGGTATTTTGTTGTTTTTGAGTGCCATGAAAATTGCGAATGCACATATTACTAAGGAAGCACAAAAACTTTAGTAGAAAAACTGTTCAGTGAGTTCCTTATCATAGCTAACTGTTTATATTTACACTTAACCATTTCGGTTCATGTTTATTAGGTTTATTAAGCAAACAAATTATTTGATTCAGGGCATTCCGGAGCAGCTTGTTGACAAGACCTGTGGATATTTCATTATGCTTTACATGAGGGAAATAGTTCTGGAGAAAAACCAAGACTGGTCTAAAAAGGTAATTTGTTGCATTCATCAGTTTGTGAGCTGTATAACTCAATCAGTTGGTTCAATCTGTTATGTTTTTTGTCATCCTTGCAATGGTTGACAAGGGATGATGCATATTACACCATGGACAATGTTGATATTGTTCGGCAAGAGTGGGCAAAGTATGTTCTTAAGTTTACAAATAACTAGCAAGCTAGTGTATGGTTTAATTTAGTACTGTTTTGGAGATACAAAGCATCCATCAGCTTGCCCATAGATTTATGCCAGCATTTGATTTACAGTCATATTTTGATGTGTACTGTATGTTTGCTCATATTATGTAGTTCTTTTCCTGTCTTACTATGCTGGATTGCATATCAGGTAGTTGAATATAATGATGGTGCTTTTTGTTAATCCCTTATGGCCTAGCTAGGATTGTGTATGGTTTATATATGGTGGATTGAGAGTCTATGTTATCAATTTGGTTGTTGAATGCATATTTTAGTTTTGTGACGTGTCGCGTAACCGAGGTCAAACAACTTCAATTTAATTACCCTGTAATCGTAGTAATATGGACAAGTAGGGATCATTCTAGCAGGGGAAACCAAAGGGCGATCGAAAGAAGAGAAACCAAACAACTTATAAACAAGTATTCACATATATACATCAAAATATTGGAGGTTTAATGACGTGTCGCGTAACCGAGGTCAAACAACTTCAATTTAATTACCCTGCAATCGTAGTAATATGAACAAGTAGGGATCGTTCTAGCCGGGGAAACCAAAGGGCGATCGAAAGAAGAGAAACCAAACAACTTATAAACAAGTATTCACATATATACATCGAAATATTGGGGGTTTAAGATTGATTAATTCTAAAGAATAACCTATTGAAAATTAAACCTAAGATTATAATATACAAGTGATCATCATATTCATGCAACACGTAACACGAAAAACCATCTAGAACACATAACAACTTCATGCAAGGCCAGGCAGCAACGTTCAAATTATCCTCGACTCTAACCAATTCCGATTCTAAATAGAGCCTTTGCGGTTATCTAATTGTTAAGACTCCTCAGGTATTTAGAACGATCTTTGCGCTTAATCTTAAACATGAATGCTAACTCATTCAAAAACATGTTACGTAGAGATTAAACAAGAAAACACTTTAACACATGAATCAATCGGAAACATGATCTAAGGCATGGCGTCACTCATCCTATTAGCATGCAAATTATCAGAATTAAATCTGCCCTAAGTTAATAACAAAGACCAAGACATCTTTGCATATGAATCGATCCAAAATTATTATGGTAGATGAAACCGCACCTTAAGGACAACCATGGCCGAGGCAGCCTCAAGTATTGATTTAGATGCATGAATTCATGACAATTAATCAATTAGAAATCAAAAACACATAAGAAAATGCTACTTCCCTAAAACCTAACTCACGAAATCATCATGCATTCAAGAAGTTATAAATCAAAACATAGAACAATCAAAGATCACAAAGAAATCCGAAAACCATGTTTGATAAATAAAACCAAAATTGAAAAGTATATTACAATAGAGTTCGAAACTAAACAGAAAATAATACAAGAAGCCATGTGAAAATCACACTTTAACAACCTTTGAAGATTCGGCAAGTGTGGGGAAAATTGGTGGAAGGATGGAGTGATTCTTATGGTTTGTGGTGGATGGATTGGCTAAGTAATTTTCTGTATAGGGTTTGGTATAATTTCGGCTATGTAATTGCAAGAGTAGTGATGCCCCCCTTCTGCCCTTGAAGTCATGCTTTATAGAGAAGAAAGGCCCTAGAGAGGCCAGCCCCACAAGTAAAATCCGAGTTGGTTTAGGTTTCCCTAGTCTTTCTTAATTTGGCCCAATGATCTCTGTCTGATGATTTCGTCATAACTCCCTCTAGAAAATAGATATTGAGGTGATTTCAATTGATTTAAAAACTAGACTCCTTGAGCTCTCTATCCATATCTAGAACGTTTTCTGATTCATTGTGAGCTGTCCTGGAGAGCCCGTTGAAGTTGTGAGACGTGCACAAGAATTTTTCTGAATTAATTAGGAATCAAGACTTGGACATTCCTTGATATTCTGCCGAATTTAGATCTTCTTCTCCATGTTGGACTTGGTTTGGACCTCTCCTTTCATGGACTAGGCTTGATGGATCAGCTGCTTTGCTTCCCGAGGTCCATCTGCAGGAACACTTCTCTCGGTAGGCAGTAGGTTGCTCTGTTCTGGCAGTCTGACCTTCCGACATAACTCCAATTCTCCTTATTCTTTCTCCCATGAACTCTTCTCCATGTCACCTACGTATCAGAGAGTTAACTCAATTTGTGACAATGTACAAGTTTTACATAATCATCAGAACATCTCTAAGGCTCCACAAATTGGCTTTTGACAAATTTCTATATCGTTCCTTTATGTTTAACACGTTTTACACACAACTCTACCAAAAATTTTCGACTCTACATTATGACTCTATTCTACGACAATAAGAATAATTAAAGTACAAATGGAGGTGATAACACATTAAGAATGTCCCATTTTATGCTCCTATCAACTACCCCACACTTATCCTTTTCTAGTCCCACTAAGCCATTTCATGCATCAGGCTACACATATCAGGCGACACTTACGAAATTAAGTGTGGTTCGGGAGGTTGGGGCGACACAATTTTTTTATGTGTCGCTGGAAGTTAACTTACACAATACCAATTTTCTTTGAAAAAAATGTCTATTTTCGGGGCGACACATATATGTCGGTGAAAAAAGTGGTCAACTTTAGCTCAATTGTCTAAATTTTACACATGTTAATCCGACGACATTTATGTGTCGGCCGATATTGAATTTTGTTGAATTGACAACTTGTGTGAAAATTTTACTTCATTTTGTAGATAAGACGACCTTTATGTGTCGCATGATATTGAAATTTGTTGAATTTACAACTTGTATGAAAATTTTACTCCATTTTGTTGATAAGACGACATTTATGTGTCGCCGGATATTGTATTTTGTTGAATTAACAAATTGTGAGAAAATTTTACTCAATTATGTACATACGACGACATTTATGTGTTGCTTGATATTGAATTTTATTGAATTGACAACTTGTGTGAAATTTTACTTCATTTTGTTGATAAGACGACATTTATGTGTCGCCGGATATTGTATTTTGTTGAATTGACAAATTTTGAGAAAACTTTACTCAATTATGTACATACGACGACATTTATGTGTAGCCTGATATTGAATTTTATTGAATTGACAACTTGTGTGAAAAATTACTTCATTTTGTTCATAAGACGACATTTATGTGTCGCCGGATATTGAAATTTGCTGAATTGACAAATTGTGAGAAAACTTTACTCAATTATGCACATACGACGATATTTATGTGTCGCCTGATATTGAATTTTGTCGAATTGACAAATTGTGTGAAGATTTTACTCAATTATGTAGATACGGCGACATTTATGTGTCGCCTGACATTGAATTTTGTTGAATTTATAACTTGTGTGAAAATTTACTTCATTTTATTAATAAGACGACATTTATATGTCGCCGGATATTGAATTTTGTTGAATTGACAAATTGTGGCATGGGAAAACTTTACTCAATTATGAATTATCTACATACGACGATATTTATGTGTCGCCTGATATTGAATTTTGTTGAATTGACAAATTGTATGAAGATTTTACTCAATTATGTAGATATGACGACATTTATGTGTCGCCTGACATTGAATTTTGTTGAATTTATAACTTGTGTGAAAATTTTACTTCATTTCGTTAATAAGACGACATTTATGTGTCACCTGATATTGAATTTTGTTGAATTGACAAATTGTGTGAAGATTTTACTCAATTATGTATATAAGACGACATTTATGTGTCGCATAATATTGAATTTTGTTGAATTTATAACTTGTGTGAAAATTTTACTTAATTTTGTTAATAAGACGACATTTATGTGTCGCCGGATATTGAATTTTGTTGAAATGACAACTTGTGAGAAAACTTTACTCAATTATGTACATACGGCGACATTTATGTGTCGTCTGATATTGAATTTTGTTGAATTCACAACTTTTGTGAAATTTTACACCATTTTATTGATAAGATGACATTTATGTGTCGTCGGATATTAAATTTTGTTGAATTGACAAATTGTGTGAAGATTTTACTTCATTTTGTTGATAAGACGACATTAATGTGTCGCCGAATATTGAAATTTGTTGAATTGACAACTTGTGTGAAAGATTTTACTCAATTACGTAGATACGACGACATTTATGTGTCGCCTGACATTGAATTTTGTTGAATTTACAACTTGTGTGAAAATTTTACTCCATTTTGTTGATAAGACAACATTTATGTGTCGCCGAATATTAAATTTTGTTGAATTGACAAATTGTAAGAAAACTTTACTCAATTATGTACATACGACGACATTTATATATCGTCTGATATTGAATTTTGTTGAATTAACAAATTGTGTGAAGATTTTCTTCATTTTGTTGATAAGTCAACATTTATGTGTCGCCGGATATTGAAATTTTTTGAATTGACAACTTGTGTGAAAGATTTTACTCAATTATGTACATACGACGACATTTATGTGTCGCCTGACATTGAATTTTGTTGAATTTACAACTTGTGTGAAAATTTTACTCTATTTTGTTGATAAGACGACATTTATGTGTCACCGGATATTAAATTTTGTTGAATTGACAAATTATGAGAAAACTTTACTCAATTATGTACATACGACGACATTTATGTGTCGTCTGATATTGAATTTTGTTGAATTAACAAATTGTGTGAAGATTTTCTTCATTTTGTTGATAAGACGACATTTATGTGTCGCCGGATATTGAAATTTGCTGAATTGACAACTTGTGTGAAAGATTTTACTCAATTATGTACATACGACGACATTTATGTGTCGCCTGATATTGAATTTTGTTGAATTGACAATTGTGTGAAAGATTTTACTCAATTATGTACATACGACGATATTTATGTGTCGTCTGACATTGAATTTTGTTTAATTTACAACTTGTGTGAAAATTTTACTCTATTTTGTTGATAAGACGACATTTATGTGTCGCCGAATATTAAATTTTGTTGAATTGACAAATTGTGAGAAAACTTTACTCAATTATGTACATACGACGACATTTATGTGTCGTCTGATATTGAATTTTGTTGAATTAACAAATTGTGTGAAGATTTTTTTTTTTTTGATAAGACGACATCTATGTGTCGCCTGACATTGAATTTTGTTGAATTTACAACTTGTGTGAATATTTCACTTCATTTTATTGATAAGACGACATTTATGTGTCGCCTAATATTAAAGTTTATTGAATTGACAAATTGTGAGAAAATGTTACTCAATTATGTAGAAACGACGACATTTATGCGTCGTCTGATATTGAATTTTGTTGATTTGACAATTTATGTGATTCCTCAATTTTGTTGATAAGACGACATTTATGTGTCGCCTGACATTGAATTTTGTTGAATGTCAAAGTTCTGTGAATTTTACTTTATTTTGTTGATAAGACGACATTTATGTGTCGCGTGATATTGAATTTTGTTGAACTGACAACTTGTGTGATGATTTTACTCAATTATGTAGATGCGACGACATTTATGTGTCGCCAGATATTGAATTTTGTTGAGTTAACAACGTGTGTGAAAAATTTACCCAATTATATTAATAGATGACATTTATGTGTCGCCTGATTTTTGTTGTTTTTTAAGTGTAAGCATTTGTGAAGCAACTATATGTTGTAAATAGAATTTTGCAAATCTATCCGTAGGATATGTTACGTATAGTGAAATATGGTTACCATAAGAAAATCATATATTTTCGATATTGTTTGGATCTCGATCGAGACGGTCAACCCTTTTCACGCTTATTATCCCCTATGGGTAACTCTATCCCCGAAATGTAAAATTTCTCAAAATTTTACAGAAGCTGCTACATCATATATATGTGAGAGTGTGTGCATGAAAGAATCCACCAAAACTAGTCAAGAAGGAGGAGGTAAGAGCGAATTGGCTTAATTAAATGATGTTGAGCTAATGTTGACCACGTCGATCGAGACCCAAACTTCATCAAAATTAGGTGAATTTTTTACCATATCCATATTTAAATATGCTGATCACATCTGACGGTCAAAATTTAATGTTATGAATTTTAGACGTTGGAACCACAACATGCCTACTAATGTGATATAACTTGTTTAATGGGATTTTTCTAAGTGTATGCATTTGTGAAGCAACTATATGTTGTAAATAGAATTTTGCAAATCTATCCGTAAGATGTGTTACATATAGTGAAATATGGTTACCATAAAAAAATCACATATTTTCGATAATGTTTGGTTCTCGATCGAGACGGTCAACCCTTTTTACGCTTATTATCCCCTATGGGTAACTCTATCCCCGAAAGGTAAAATTTCTAAAATTTTTACAGAAGCTGCTACATCACATATATGTGAGAGTGTGTGCATGAAAGAATCCACCAAAACTAGTCAAGAAGGAGGAGGTAAGAGCGTATTCGCTTAATTAAATATTGTTGAGTTAATGTTGACCGCATCGATCGAGACCCAAAAATTATCAAAATTGGGTGAATTTTTTACCATATCCATATTTAAATATGTTGATCACATCTGACGGTCGAAATTTACAAATTTTATTTTGTACATATAGCTCACCATTGGGAAGCTTATAGAAATTTAATCGTAAATAAAGTTGACCCATGTGATCGAGGTCCAAACCTTAACAAAAATGAGCAATTTTCGGACCATGTCCCTATTTAACTACGAAGATCACATTCAACGGTCAAATTTTACAAATCGTATTTCATACATATAGCTCACAATTGGGAAGCTCATAGAAATCTAATCGTAAATAAAGTTGACCTATGTGATCGAGGTCCAAACATTAACAAAAATGAGCAAATTTTGGACCATGTCCATATTTAAGTACGACGATCACATCCAACGGTCAAATTTTACAAATTGTATTTCGTACATATAGTTAGTTTATAAAGATGTACATCTAGTTATAATATGTTAGTGTGTTGCTAGGCAAATATGTTAGTGTACCTCATGATCATAGATATAAACCCTAAATGTGTTACAATGCAGCTCTCATAACATTATTCATACCACGCTTGACTTTCGGCCATATAACAGAAGTTGTCGATAATAGGGTTTAGGGTTTAGGGTTTAGGGTTTAGAGTTTAGGGTTTAGGGTTTAGGGTTAATATGTGTATAGGAAAAGGCTTGGAAAAATTAGGGCGCAATTTTTCAAAAAAAAGGCGCACTGGAAAATTAAATTGGCGCCAGATCGAAAAAGAAGGCGCACTTGCATTTTGACCTAAACTAAATGTCAATTTGCCTATCTTTTCCTCACTCTACTCTCTCGACAAACCCAACAAACCCTTTCTCTCTTCAGACAAACCCAACAAACCTAACGCCCAATCTCTCCGACCCCCAAACCCGCTGCCTCGCAATCCCTCCTCCTCACCGTCTACCGCGTCACCTCCTCCGATTCCAAACCTCCTCTCCTCCGACCTCCGCTTCATCCTCAACTCCTTCCAAGCCCGACCCGACCTAAACTCTGTCCGATTTGAACAAGGCAAGTGTGGATCTGTATTTGGTTCCAGATAATATCGTTTTGATGATGTATTCTGCTATTGGGTTGTTCGGTTTGATGTAATTTTGTTGCTTTTATTGAATGTCAGGGAGGAGTTAGTGAAGGAACTGAGTTAGTTCAATTTTCCTTCGACTGAAGACATTGAGGGTACCATTGTGAAGTTACTGCGCAGACAGAAGCATGTAAGTGATCGATCCCTTTCAGTAGTTCATTCATAGCTTGTTTTGATTAGTTGCTATTTGGAATCATGTTGATTATAGTTTTATGATTAGTCCTTACTAGTAGAAGATCAATATGCAGCTGTTGTTATTACATGCCTTGAGTTTGTAAATGTTTCGTTGGAACTTGAAAAAAAAGGCACTTATCAGCAAATTTTCGAAGAAAAACCTGAAATTTTCAATGGTTTTTGCATCTGCAGGCCAAAAATGGAGGGATTTCAAGAGCAAGCTAACCACTTGGTACATTATTCCGTTTATGGATTCCCCTGAACTCTTTGAGTTCCCTCCTGATGATTACCGAAGCATTCACGCAGATCAATGGCAAGAGTTCGTGAAAGATAGGATATCACCTCAGTTTCAGGTTTGTAAAATACAAAGTGTTGTAATTTTATTACATTTTTCAGCAATATTGGCATTGTTTCAATTGCTAAAATATAATGGAAACTTTGGCTATCGTCTTGTAGGAATTCCGGCAAAAACAAATGGCAAGGAGGAAAGAGAATAAGTACCCTCATCGACTTGGACGGAAGCCATATGCTCAGTTGCAAGAGGAACTGGTACATTACTCTTCTTAGTAATATATTACCCTATGTCACCACAAGCGTATTAACCCAAATATATATTTATAGGCTGCCACAGTGCCTGCTGGGAGGAAATTAGTTCGAACTACAATGTGGAAAGCAGCTAGACAAGACAAGGATGGCAACTACTTGGCGCCACAAGTGCAGGAAAAGGTCGATGAAATTGTATGTCAAGTCCTTGAAATTAGCTTATTATTAATTTCAGTATTTGAAATTGTTCATGCTTTTATGCAAATTGATTTACGTCTATTTCAGGACAAATTGGAGAAGGAAGAGCAAGAGGGAAAAAGAAAGTTTGAAGGACCTGTTGATGTTTTGACTACGGCGTTGGGAACACCTGAATATTCTGGTAGGGTGCGAGGTGTTGGTGGCTTCGTCAAACCTGAAGCATATTTCCATCTTCCTAAACGTGCTAGGCTGAACTTAGATGCGAGACAACGTATTAAGAACGGGGAAGAGGATAGCAGTAGTGTGCTTGCTGCGGAGAGAGCCCAATGGAAAGAAGAAAAAGCTGAACTGGTGGGAAGGCTGGTGAGGTTAGAATCATTGCTTATGGGGAAAGATAAGCAAATTGTTGAGTCACCAAAGTCTGCGACCCTGATAAATGATCTAGGGTCTGGCCAGGGCAGTTGTTCCCGTCTTGACAAGGCTGGTGTTGGAGGTAATGAAGTGGAGGGTGTGAAAGCCATCAAGAAGAAGTTAGATTTAGAGGAGGGCAAGCTGAAGACACAAGTTGAAGCGGATGAAGTTACAAAAGAGCAGGCGCCTGAAAAACCCTTGACTGTTGAGGAGGAAGCGCATGTGATGGAGATGGCTCAGGTAAATTATCGCCACCTTGTATTTATATACTTACCGAAGTACCCTTATAGGCACATTTGGTGTTGATTCTGCCTCACTTGACTGATGTTGAGATTTTTGTTTATTTATTTAATATTTTTTTCTGTTTTGAATTAGGTTCAGTCTAGCCCCACTGTCCAGAGGCATCATCTTGTAATAGATTCATTGGACAACATTGTGGCTGAGGGAACCATTGTTGAAGTGGGTGTCGATTCCAGCTCACAAACTGTTCATGGTGTTCCATTAGCTGCGGAAAATATCCGAGTGTCTGTGAGCAAATGTCTTGTGGAGAATGCCTTGCTACCAGTCCCTATTAGGGATGAGATTGTATTTGTGAGCGATGCAATTGGGACTTGCGTTGCTTGGCCTAAAGACTGGGTTATACCAGCCACTGCAGTTGGTAATGCAAAGGTAATGTAGTTGTTCATGCATATATATATCGATCAGCGGCTACTTGAAATTGAAATACTAAACATGTAGTAATTGCTTTCTTGTTTTCTAATCTGAAATGCAGCAAGCACCCCGTAAGTACGGGAGGAAGAAAACAAAGCAGTGGGTTGATACGGATAAGGATGATGATGATTTGGAGCACCTACCAGCTGATTTGCCTCCAGCGCTTCTGTCCTTGAGCAAATGGGGCAATGAGTTCTTGAAGGATAGGGCCACTATCCACACAAAGCTTAGCAAGGACTTATTCGGCACCGAAAGGAAAATTGCCCTCTTCAGAAGTGATCTTTTTGCTTTCACAAATGTGCAAGAGGTTGCTGGCGATACAATCGTTATGTATATGAGGTATATATAATTTTGAATATCCTTGCTAGTTAGTTTAATTTTGTTGCGCAATACATGTTCAGTAGCATTAAGTGATATGCTCTTTTGATTTGCAGCTTCCTACGTGAAAAGTTGAAGGAATCAAATATGCTTAACATGATTGGTTTTGTTGACCCTTCTTCCCTTGGCGTTGGAAATTCAACTGACCGGTCTCGGTCTTTCTCTGCTGCTTTGAAAAGAGGGAAGCCTGGCCAGTTTTTTCTGGTTCCCTATAACACAGGGTACGACAGCTTTATTCATGCATTTTTGTATATATTTTAAATTCTCAATTTATGTGTCATTAGATGAAATGTATTGATTGTTTTGATTCTATTATGTGTGTTAGAAAACATTGGATTTTATCGGTGGTGAGTCCCAGTGAAGAACTTGTATATTTCATGGATCCTATGAAGAGGAGAATGGATGTTACCACTGATGAGTGGAGAACAATAGTGAACCAGTATGTCAGCCAACTTGCATCTTTATCATTGATGTATACTATATACAAAATGCATTGTCTAACTATTTAGTTCATTCTGTTTATAATTTTGGGTATTTTGTTCTTTTTGAAGCGCCATAAAAATTACGAATGCAAACATTCCTGCTAAGAAACCACGAAAGGTTCAGTGGAGAAACTGTTCAGTAGGTTCCCTACCTTAGCTAACTGTTTATATTTACACTTGACCATTTCAGTTCATGTTTATTAGGTTTATTAAGCAAAATTTAATGTTATTTGATTCAGGGAATTCCAGAGCAGATTGGGGATAAGAGCTGCGGCTATTTCATCATGCTGTACATGAGAGAAATAGTGCAGGACAAAGAACAGAACTGGACTAAAAAGGTAACGGCTTGCATTCATCAGTTTGTGAGTTAAAAAACTCAATCAGTTGGTTAAATCTATTATGTTCTTTGTCCTCCTTACAGTGGTTGACTAGGGGTGATGAAAAATACACCATGCAGGACGTTGATGTTGTCCGACAGGAGTGGGCAGAGTATGTGCTTAAATTTACAAGTAACTAGCAAAGCTGCTGTATGGTTCTATTAGTTCTGTTTTCAGAAAGGATTGTGTGTTTGCCCAGATTGTGTACTTTTGCTGTGTTACCATAGGCTGCTGGCTATATGTATATATGTGGTAGTTTGCTGTGCTATTATAGGGTAGGTGCTGGCTGCATATATATGAGACAGTTTGCTTTGCTATTATAGGGTACTGCTAGCTGCATGTATATGAGGCAGTTGAACAAAATGATGGTGCTTTTTGTTAACCTCTTATGGCCTAGCTACTTTTGTACATAATGATGGTGCTTTTTGTTAACCTCTTATGGCCTAGCTACTTTTGTGTACAGTGGATAATGTTATCATTTTGGATGTTGAATTAATGCGTATTTTAGTTATAGATGTCGTTTTTAAATCTAAATTATCAGGATGTTTCAATATAGCAATTGTGTAGTTTTAAACAAGCCATGACTACGATTATGTGTGGCCATAAGTAACAATTGGCAACACATATCTATTGTCTTTACAAAGCTTAGATACTAGAAATGTGTTGCCATAAGAAACAACCGGCAACGTAAATGCAAAGTTTAAATCAAAAGAAGGCATCACTTATGTGTAGCTCAAACTCATTCATGCGATAGACATGTGAGGCCATTAAGAACAACCAACAACGTAAATGCACAGTTTAAATCAAAAGAAGACATCACTTATGTGTAGCTTAAGCTCATTCATACGATGGACATGTGAGGCCATAAAGAACAACCGGCAACGTAAATGCACAGTTTAAATGAAAACAAGGCATCACTTATGTGTAGCTCAAGCTCATTCATACAATAGACATGTGACGCCATAAAGAACAACCGGCAACGTATATGCAGAGTTTAAATCAAAACAAGGCATCACTTATGTGTAGCTCGAACTCATTCATACGGTAGACAAATGTCGCCTGAAAAAGTCGAAGATATCACGTAGTGAAAGCTTAAAGCATATCAGACGACATATATCTATTGTCTCAAAGAGACCAAATGAAAAAAGAAAACTTATACGTCGCCTGAAGACCATTCACCGATGCATATGTGTCGCTGTACAAGGTCTAGACCACAAAGAAAAATTACACGTCGCCTGAAGACCATTCACCGATGCATATGTGTCGCCTGACGGCAAAAAAAAGATGTGTCGCCTTCTAGCATGTCGACATTTATGCTTTGGTCAGGCGACACATAATGAAAAATGTCTTATGTCGCCTGTTGTTCTTCTAGTCGACACATATGATATGTCGCCTGATCTTTTATCAGGCGACACATAGTAAAAAAAGTCTTCTGTCGCCTGATGTTCTTAAAGGCGACACAACATTTGTGTCGCCTGATGGTTTAAGTGTCGACACGCTACTAGGCGACACATAAAAAATACATCAGGCGACACAACTGTAGTGTCGCCTGATGCCGAAAATGGCATAGTGTCCCTTAGCAAACTAAATACAAGACTCTACTACAAACATTACTAATGCCCTTAAACAAATGTCTCAGAATCTTTATTAAGCATAGCTTTCAAGTTTTGACATTAGAATGTAAACACATAAATTTCAAGTTTCACAAACATGCTTCAAAATATGAATAAGTAAGAAGAGAGAAAAATAAGCATATAACACATCTAGTTAATTCGATTCTCCTCACAAGGCATACTCTCTTCTTTTCACTCGATCATGGAATTCACTCATAAGTATATGCAAGAGAAAAGATGGTAAGGCAAAAAATAGCTTGCATATTTCATCAAACAAAAGCACTTTGTGAATTTTCTTTTGGAAAAACCTCATTTAACAACTATATGCCGAATGGACCAAAACCATATGCTTAACTCTTGAGAAAATCTCCACAAATCAAAGTTCACCTATCTTAAGAATCATGAAAAGATCTCAAACAAAGGTTGTAATGGGGCTCGGCTGCATAGGGTAGGAATTTTTAGGATAAGTGATGCTTTAAGGCATCACCAAGACTTTGGCAAAGCTCAATCCTCCTTATGTTCACTCCAAGGGCCGAATTTCATCTTGTTGGACCCATACGTCATCCTTAACTCCTCAAAGCATCATGAACATGAACAAAGGTCACATATTACAATTTTAGACCTTCAAATACACACAAACTCCAAATTCAAAACACCTTCTTTTGTAATGTGCTGTCCCTTTATTTTATTTTGTTTTGATCTGATTGTCATTTCTTTATTTTTTTTTTAAAGGTTTCGGCACACAATTTTTACATCAGTTCACCCCACACTTGTTTCTTAACATCACACAAACATAACTCCACATTGAATGTAAGCTTTGCCAAGTCTGGATAACAAGGTAAAGGATATAACTATTCTAAGCAAGGGAATTTTATAAAGGTGATGAAAGAAAAGGCTTAATGTAGGCTCAAAGGGGTTAAAACTAAGGAGTCTCACGATGGGCACAAATAGGGCACATGCTTTCTTTGGCTTTGATGGTCATCCTAAAGAGATCTTTTTCAATCCTTTTCACAATCAAGGCATTTTATGATATAAAAGTTTCGAAAATCATCAAGAGTAAGTTCTAGTAAATTCTAGAGTCCATTAAAAAGCTATAGCACATAGTCATTGAATATGCAAAGAATGATGAGGTTTCAAAACTGAAATTGCCTAAATTTTTTTTTCTTTAAGTCACTCATGAAGAAAGCATTTAGGCTCAAAAGCTCACATAGGTTGTTATGAACACAAATTAACCAAGACATGCATGCTTCCACAATTGATCAAATCTCAAATGTTCATACCAATCCACATGATTCATGAAACTTACAATTTCTTTAAGTAAATGTCAAACCATCATCTATGCATTGAAAGACATAATCATCATTGACTTTAAGGGCATTCTAAGACTCAAAATAAAACAAAACACTCATCTTTTTGTTGGATTCGATTTTCTGTTTTTCTGAATTTTGTCTTTGGTTTTCTTTTTATGACTCAAAACTAAAGTTAAATGACTCAAACAAACATGTTATTATGTAAACCTCTACCCCACACTTAGAAAATTACATTGTCCTCAATGTAATACCCTAAATAATGTCATAATTTCCTAAGCATGCGTCTAAGTCACACAACAAACACATATACAATTTGACCATAAGAAATGAAGGGATAAAAATGATGCAAACTCTCGGTGACGGTTCCTCCACCGCTACGGTCGAAATGAGTTGCCTCTCATGCAGCGCTTAATGTTTAAAGTCCTTTAGCCTAGACTCTTCATCTCTATAGTGGCGTCACTCTCCATGCCGTGGGTCTTTAATGTTTTTCTCCTCAACGTTTTACTCCTTGAATGCCTCGTAATAAGGCTTAAGTCGATGACCATTCACCTTGAACGTATTTCCTGATGTACTACTTTGAATCTCAACTGCGCCATGAGCAAACACAATAGTAATAACAAATGGACCTTGCCAACGTGAACGAAGCTTACCTGAAAAAAGTTTAAGTCTTGTGTTAAATAAAAGGACTTGGTGCCCAATTTCGAAACACATTCCCCTTATCATCTTGTCATGGTAAGCCTTTGTTTTCTCCTTATAAATCATAGCTGAATTGTAAGCTTCGTTCCTAATCTCCTCAAGCTCACAAAGTCGTAGCTTCCTATGCAAATCGGCCGAATCTAGGTCCACAATGCTCTATATTCAAGCTCAACCAGCAAATTGCTTCACCGCCTTCCATGCTCTATATTCAAGCTCAACCGGCAAATGACATGTTTTCCCATAGATGAGCCGAAAAGGGGACATCCCAATAGGTGTCTTGTATGCTGTCCTATAGGCCCACAATGCGTCGTCTAAACAATCGCTCCAATCCTTCCTTGTTGGACATACAGTTTTCTCCAAAATCTGCTTGATTTCTCGGTTTGAGACTTTGGCCATTCCGCTAGTCTGAGGATGATATGACGTTGGTATCTTGTGAGTGACTCCATACTTCTTGAGCAAAGCCTCTATGGTGCGGTTGCAAAAGTGACGAGGCCAAAAGTTGACCTGTGCAATTAAAAACCCTATCGTGTAATATTAGTAAGTAGGGTATCGTTCCAGCCGGGGACATTAGGGAAGGATTATATCTGCATTAAAATAAGTTAGTAATATTCACAAATGTAAAATAAGCATACAAGTACAATTCTGTCACAACTATACAAGTATAACACACATATATAATTATAAACATATATACATATTTACAATTTTAAATGGGGGATGTATAAGGTGGTTTGAAACATAAAGAAAAGAAGTAAAATATTTACATACATCGGTCAATCAATACTCAAGCACAAAATATAGCAAACACCGATTAGAAAACACATAAGTTTTATGAAAGACCAAGTTATTACGTTTATGTTATCATAGATGCAAATTAATTCCAACTTTTTACGACTTCTCATATAACTTAAAACTTATGACGCGCATCATCCTAAGTTTATGTGTCATCTTGTTTAATGCTTACGACGCGCATCACATTAACACAAAATACACTTACCGTTCACGAGTCGTTGGAGACATGATCCTAGGTATGTCGTCACTCATCCTATTAGCATGTAAATCACTTACCCTACCACCCTATGCAGCAACTAAAATCGAGAGCCCGACGCGGTGAACTCAACCCTAGATTACTACGGCATATTAAACTCCCCCCTTAGAAACATCCGTGCACAAGACTATCTTTAGGTTCGATTATGTGATCAGGTAAGCAATTAATCAATTTGACATCTACTAAACACATAAACATAAACAACTTAAACTAAATCATAATCCTAACATGCAATCTAAATCGTTACATAACAAACATATTCATATGCAAATCACAAAGAAGAGTTCATAAACATGCTTATTATGCAAAACCGAAAACCAATACATATATATATATATCAATAAGAACTGTCTTTACACAGAAAATAAATACACAAACCATGAAAGTATTCATCCTTAACCAACCTATGCAGTTCGGCAAGGATGAAGGATGAAATTGGTGGAAGAGTGCGGTCGGCAGTGGATGGAAACAGGGGCGGCAGCAGCTTGTGTTTTCTGTGTTTGAGAGGTTTTTGGGTAGAGTTTGGCTATACTATGTTTTGAGCAATTGAAAGACACGAAATTAAGAGCTATACATGTCTATTTATACAGAAAAATCGAAGAGAAACCCTAGAGAATTCGGGAGCTTCAAGGAGACACAACCCTTGTTGGACTTGAAATCCTTCTTGGACTTGGTTTCTTCTTTCTTCTTTGACAAGGATTTCGACTTGGACCTTGGATTTCTGATTTCTTGGACTCCTCTACATGTTATTAGATCCATGTAGGCCTTATACACACGTTCTTGGGCTCATAGGCAGCCGAAATCATGGACAAACTCGGCAAGGACAGACTTTCCCGGTTTGACCGGAAAAGCTCCATACTTGGTTGTTTCGGCTGCCATGATGCATTCTTCGAATCTTCTTCTTCAATTCAGCTTCCCATGACTTCATTAAGCTTCTCTTAAGTCCTTTGACATGCTTGGGAAGAATTTTGGTGAAGAAACATCCTCCCAAACTCGTGTGACAACTTAGGCAGAAACTGCCCAGTTTTGCAGCTTGACCTCCGCCATTTGTTTTGATCATAACTCCTTCATCTGAACTCCAAATTCTGTGATTCAAGAAGATCTGAAAACTAGACATCCACAGAGTTTCATCCATGTATGGCACATTCCCTGGTTCCTCCTGGATCGTCCTAGGGAAATCTTTGACGTTGAGTTATGGTTTCTGGAAATTTCTGCTCGGATCAAAACTTGTGTTTCGGAGTTTCTTCTTTTCCATGGCCTCTCTTGTTGTCCTCCGTGAATCCAATCTTCATGATTCTTGTTCTCATATGCTCATTTACATGTCATCTACACATTAAACCAAATTCCTCAAAAATGACAATGTAAAGGTACGATGAATCATGATAAAATTACTAAGTGTTATCCAAAATCGGTTTTACAATACTTAAGCTCAAATTTCTGTATAAATACATGTTTTAGCCATTGCTCTACAGAAAAACCCTTTTGACTTAAAATAAGTAAACAACATTACTTAAGTAATAAACAAGGTACAAATGAGGGTAAAAACACATTAAAAACATAGCGTAAAACGCACTTATCAAACTACCCCACACTTACCCTTTGTTAGTCCCTTAGCAAACTGACTCTAAAACAAAAACAAAACGACTCAAAAACTTCTAATACCCTTAGAAAGATTGTCTCAGGATCTTTATCATGCATAACTTTCAAGTTTGAACATTCGAATGAGAAGAACCTAATTGCAAAGCTTCATAAACATGTATCATAGCATGAACAAGTAAGATATGAGATCATATAGCACAAACATGTATGATAACCGTTCCACCTCACAATGACATACTCTCTTCTAATCACTCATCCATGGTATTCACTCAATCGTATATGCAAGGGAAAAGATGATAAGATAACAAATAACTTGCATATTTCATCAAATAAAAGCACTTTGTGAATAGAAATTCTTGGAAAAACCTCATATAACAACTATGTGCAATAATGGACCAAAACCATATGCTTAACTTATGAGAAAATCTCCACAAATCAAATTTAGCTATCTTAAGAATCATGAATTAATCTCAATAATATGGTTGTAATGGGGCTATGTTTCATAAGGTAGGAATTTTTAGGATAAGTGGTGCTATAGGAAATCACCAAGACTTAACAAATCTCGCTCCTCCTCATGTCTTCATTTCAAGGGTCGAATTTCTTCATGTTGGACCCATACGTCAATCTTGACTTTTCCCCATATTATGAACAGGACAAAGGTCATATAAACACTTTTAGACCTTCAAATAATCACCAACTCCAAATTCACAAAACATTACAACACACCATGAAAGAATTTGTGCCTTGAACTTTAATTCTATCCGATTTTTTTTTTTTCGGACATATTTCTTTCTTTTTGTTCATACATGGCACATACATTTATAATCATATGGTGTTTTACCCCACACTTGCTCTTTATTACCTTGTCACCCCACACTTGCATCACAGCATCACGCATTACAGCTCCATCATAAATACTTTGCCAAGTCTTGATAACAAGGTAAAGGTTTAGCTATTCTAAGCAAATGAATTCTTTTTAAGGGTGATGAAAAAGAAGGTTTAACGTAGGCTCAAAGGAGTTTACTAAAGAGTCCCATGACGGGCACAAAATAGGCATAGGATTATTTGGCTTTGGTGGTGATCCTAATGAGATTTAATTCAATCATATTCAAAATCAAGACATGTTATGATTATAAAGCTTCGAAAATCACATAAGCAAGTTCTAGTAAATTCTAGAGTCCATTAAAAAGCTATAGCACATAGTCATTGCATATGCAAAGAATAATGAGGTTTCAAAATATAGTGAAATTTCGAAAGAGATGGAATTTATCACTCAAAAAGAAAGTATTTAGGCTCAAATTCTCACATAGGTTTTTATGGAAACAAATTGATCAAACATGCATACTTTATTATCAATCAAATCTCAAATATTCATACTAATTCACATATCCATGAAACTTGCAATTTCTTAAGATAAATGTTAAACCGTCAATCATGCATTCAAAGATATAGTTCATCATAGACTTTTAAGGGTATATCCTAAGACTCAAAAACAAATAAAACATTTAAAACAAAATTTAAAAATTAAAAACAAATTTCGAAACAAATTTTTTTTTTTTTATAAAAATTACGGAAAATTTAAAAATTTCTGCATAAATTGAAAAATTTCCAGAAAGTTTGAAAAACACACAAATAAAAATATGTTACTATGTAACCTCTACCCCACACTTAGAAAATTACATTGTCCTCAATGTAAACCCAAAATAATGTCATAATTTCCTAAGCATGTGTCTAAGTTACATAATATACACTTAAATAAATCAAAATATCAACCATAAAAGTGAAGGGATTAGAAAAATGCAAACTCTCGTTGATGGCTCCTCCACAGCTACGGTTGAAATGAGTTGCCTCTCATGCAGCGCTTAATGTTTATAGTCTAGCTTGTCCTCTTGTTGCTTTGTTAACGTTGATGACACAATAACTGGTAGAGTGTCATCTTCTCCGAGAAATACATACTTCAAGTGTTTTGGGAGAGCTTTTAGCTCTAACTCAGGGGCCTGTTCCATAGATGGTAACAACTTATTAGTGGAAATTGGAATTGACAAAGGAGAATACTTATCGTAGAGTGGTTGTGAATCAAGTTCCTTCACAACTTCAAGTATGGACGGCTCCAAATCTTTCAAAGCCTCCTCATCCCGTTCTCCAAACTTGTCAAATCCGACCCCTCGCTCGATGGCTAATTGCTATGCTTGATGGGTGGTCATTGCACACGGTGCAACACCACCATACCTCCATTCACTGCCGAATCCTTCCCCATATGCTTCGGCATTGTTGCTTTCTCCATTGTTGAGTTCGGCACAGGGTGCTTCATGGCATCGAAAATATTGAATTTGATGATCTCACCATCGAACTCCATTGTCAGATTACCTCCAGCAACGTCGATAGTCATTCTTGCAGTTCTCATGAAGGGTCGTCCCAACAACAATTGTATCGAATTTGTAGATGACTCCTCCATTTCTAGCACATAAAAGTCCGCAGGAAATATCAGTTGATTAACCTGCACAAGAACATCTTCAACATACCCCTCAGGGTACTTGTTAGAATGATCCGCTAATTGGATCACAACATTATCAGTTTTGAGAGGTCCTAGGTCTAGGGACTTATAAAGATTAAGTGACATAACATTAATTGAAGCTCCTAGATCTAGCATGACATTCTCAAAACGAGTAGAACCAATAACACAAGGGATAGAAAAACTCCCTGGATCCTTCATTTTGGGCGGCATTTTCCTTTGGAGAACGGCAGAAACTGTCTCACTCATCTTGACAACTTGTTTCTCCCTTGTGTGCCTTCTTGTTGTGCAAAGCTCCTTCAAGAACTTAGCATACTTTGGGATTTGTCGAATGCACTCCAACAAGGGTCGATTGATGTTCACTTTTCGAAAAACATCCAACACTTCTTCGTCGGATTTATCCTTTTTGCTCTTAGTGAACCTAGAAGGAAAAGGTAGAGAAGAAGATTGATTAGTATTAACTGAATCACTAGGGTTCGAAGTCATACCTTCCTTCGTTGAAGTTGCCGGATCTTTTTCAAGATCCCTCTTTTTCATTGCTTCCAAGTCTGCCTTGCTTGGCTCAGCTTCTTTGTTTCGCATGGTTTTTCCTTGATCTTGTCCATGTGTCTCAGCATTGGCATTGTGCTCGGCATTCATCCCATGCTAGGCATCATTCATGTGTAGCTCGGCATCTCCTTCTTCATCACTCATGTCCAACACTCCAAGTCCTTTTGTGGTTTTAGGCTTTGAAGGTGGCGACAACAAGGTTTTCCCACTTCTTGTAACAACTATTTGTGCTTGTTCGTTCTTGGGATTCTTGATGACACCTCCTGGCAACCTTCCTTGTTCATTAAATTTTCCCATGAAGTCCACAACTTGCCCCATTTGATTCTTTAATTCCATAATGTCTTTCGACATCAAGGCAATGTCCTTGGTGTTGGTTTGAGTTGTGGCCAACAAAGATTGTGTCGAAGTGGCCATGTTCTTGAAAATTTCATCATAATTTTGCTGCCCACTCGGCTGTCCTCCTTGTTGGTAGGGTTGGTATGGCCTTGGCATGAAATTGCCTTGAGGCCGTGCCATGTAAGTACTTGGTTGCTGCCCTTGTGCGTTTGGTTGTGGATTCAGCACGTTACTATTGTTGTTCCAACGAAAGTTTGGATCGTTGGCCCTTGGATTGAAATTCTGAAAACGTGTTTGAGCCCCTTGACCTTGGAAGTTGCCGAATTGTCCTTGAAAACCGACGGCATTGACATCCTCAAAGCTCGGATTTACTTGAGTGCACTGATCCGATGTATGTCCTTCCATGCTACACACTCCACAGACTTGTATTCCTCTATTCTTGGCTAGGTTCGAAACCATGAGAGTCAACTTACTCAAGTCATCTTTTAGCTCGGCAATGAGTGGCCAAGTTTCAAAATTTTTAACATTTAAGCACAAAATGTCGGCAACCTAATAAAGTTGCTAGTTGATTTTATTATTCTTAACTTTCACGGTACGTGGAGCAGGGAAGACCACTGTGCAATGAGCTTGTACAGCTCAATGTAGTGTTTTGCTTCGTCCTATATACCATGAAAATCAAGACCAATTTCAAAATTGAAGTTATAATGCCTATATGCCAAGTTGCTTTCTAAAATCTAAAGCAAGGTGATGCTACGGCCAGAGCTTTTGACTAGGTCGAGCGGATTCCGTGGTTTCAGAAGGCAAGTGTCAATGTCACGGGGGGCGAACCCCCTACAAGAACCAGGCAGGACTCGTTTGTGATCAAGGAGGCGGACCCCTATCGACCCCTTCACCGAGAAGAGTGGTCAGTCATGATCTTGAGATCCAATTGAACAAACCTGAATTCCATATCTATGACAGAACGGCCTCTTACTCAGCTAGGAACAAACTCGGATCCCTAGATCAGTCACCTTATGTTAATCAAAGCCGCCCTCAACCTCATGAAATGCGCAAATAACATGAAGGGTTTAGGCTAAGATTAACAAAAGTGGCTCCACCTGACATGTTTTACTTTAGAAATTACAAAACATCTTAACATATAAAAACCATAACTTCAAATATTACCTAAGTATTTACTAAGGTGTCAACATGACATATAAATACAAGAAAGAATTCGGCACATATATTGCAATAAACATATACCACACTTCGGCACCTATATAAGAGAAAACAAAGAATAGTTAGTCACAAATATACAAAATAAATCCTTTTTAGCATCCCCGGCAATGGCGCCAAAAAGTGACGAGGCTAAAAGTTGACCTGTGCAATTAAAAACCATATCGTGTAGTATTAGTAAGTAGGGTATCGTTCTAGCCGGGGACACTAGGGAAGGATTATATCTGCATTAAAATAAGTTAGTAATATTCACAAATGTAAAATAAGCATACAAGTACAATTCTGTCACAACTATACAAGTATAACACACATATATAATTATAAACATATATACATATTTACGATTTTAAATGGGGGATGTATAAGGTGGTTCGAAACATAAAGAAAAGAAGTAAAATATTTACATACATCGGTCAATCAATACTCAAGCACAAAATATAGCAAACACCGATTAGAAAACACATAAGTTTTATGAAAGACCAAGTTATTACGTTTATGTTATCATAGATGCAAATTAATTCCAACTTTTTTCGACTTCTCATGTAACTTAGAACTTACAACGCGCATCATCCTAAGTTTATGTGTCATCTTGTTTAATGCTTACGACGCGCATCACATTAACACAAAATACACTTACCGTTCACGAGTCGTTGGAGACATGATCCTAGGTATGTCGTCACTCATCCTATTAGCATGTAAATCACTTACCCTACCACCCTATGCAGCAACTAAAATCGAGAGCCCGACGCGGTGAACTCAACCCTAGATTACTACGGCATATTAAACTCCCCCCTTAGAAACATCCGTGCACAAGACTATCTTTAGGTTCGATTATGTGATCACGTAAGCAATTAATCAATTTGACATCTACTAAACACACAAACATAAACAACTTAAACTAAATCATAATCCTAACATGCAATCTAAATCGTTACATAACAAACATATTCATATGCAAATCACAAAGAAGAGTTCATAAACATGCTTATTATGCAAAACCGAAAACCAATACATATATATATCAATAAGAACTGTCTTTACACATAAAATACATACACAAACCATGAAAGTATTCATCTTTAACCAACCTATGCAGTTCGGCAAGGATGAAGGATGAAATTGGTGGAAGAGTGCGGTCGGCAGTGGATGGAAACGGGGGCGGCAGCAGCTTGTGTTTTCTGTGTTTGAGAGGTTTTTGGGTAGAGTTTGGCTATACTATGTTTTGAGCAATTGAAAGACACGAAATTAAGAGCTATACATGTCTATTTATACAGAAAAATCGAAGAAAACCCTAGAGAATTCGGGAGCTTCAAGGAGACACAACCCTTGTTGGACTTGAAATCCTTCTTGGACTTGGTTTCTTCTTTCTTCTTTGACAAGGATTTCGACTTGGACCTTGAATTTCTGATTTCTTGGACTCCTCTACATGTTATTAGATCCATGTAGGCCTTATACACACGTTCTTGGTCTCATAGGCAGCCGAAATCATGGACAAACTCGGCAAGGACAGACTTTCCCGGTTTGACCGGAAAAGCTCCATACTTGGTTGTTTCGGCTGCCATGATGCATTCTTCGAATCTTCTTCTTCAATGCAGCTTCCCATGACTTCATTAAGCTTCTCTTAAGTCCTTTGACATGCTTGGGAAGAATTTTGGTGAAGAAACATCCTCCCAAACTCGTGTGACAACTTAGGCAGAAACTGCCCAGTTTTGCAGCTTGACCTCCGTCATTTGTTTTGATCATAACTCCTTCATATGAACTCCAAATGCTGTGATTCAAGAAGATCTGAAAACTAGACATCCACAGATTTTCATCCATATATGGCAAGTTCCCTGGTTCCTCCTGGATCGTCCTAGGGAAATCTTTGACTTTGAGTTATGGTTTCTGAAAATTTCTGCTCGGATCAAAACTTGTGTTTCGGAGTTTCTTCTTTTCCATGGCCTCTCTTGTTGTCCTCCGTGAATCCAATCTTCATGATTCTTGTTCTCATATGCTCATTTACATGTCATCTACACATTAAACCAAATTCCTCAAAAATGACAATGTAAAGGTACGATAAATCATGATAAAATTACTAAGTGTTATCCAAAATCGGTTTTACAATACTTAAGCTCAAATTTATGTATAAATACATGTTTTAGCCATTGCTCTACAGAAAAACCCTTTTGAGTTAAAATAAGTAAACAACATTACTGAAGGAATAAACAAGGTACAAATGAGGGTAAAAACACATTAAAAACATAGCGTAAAACACACTTATCAAAAAGTGAGAACCTCCATCACTTATCCAAACTCTTGGAACTCCAAACCTAGAATATATGTTAGTTCTCAAAAATTCTGCAACAACTTTAGAATCATTAGTCTTGGTGGCTTTTGCCTCCACCCACTTAGAAACATAATCAACAGCCAATAAAATGTAAAGGAATCCCATAGAAGAAGGAAAAGGTCCCATGAAATCAATTCCCCAAACATCAAAAATTTCAACAACAATAATAGGGTTTAGGGGCAGTTGATCTCGCTTACCTAAATTACCTGTTCATTGGCAACGATCACACGTCAGGCAAGTCATATATACATCTTTGAAAATCGTTGGCCAAAAGAAACCAGCCTCAAGTACCTTCGTGGCTGTCCTCTTTGGTCCAAAATGTCCTCCACACGCCTCCTTGTGACAAAAATCAAGGATGGACTTATGCTCGTCTTCAGGAACACATCGTCAAATGACTTGGTCCCCACAATGTCTCCACAAGTATGGTGCGTCCCATTTGTAATGTCAAGCCTCCTTCTTGAGCCGAACCTTGGTTGCATACGGCATGGTGCTAGGAAGCTTCCTGGACACAAGATAATTCACTAAATCGGCATACCAAGGCTCCCTCACATCCAACGAAAACAATTTCTCATCTAGAAACATCTCCAATAATGGAATCGGCTCCTCCTCTTGCACAATTCGGCTCAAGTGATCCGCCACCACATTTTAGGTTCCCTTCTTATCCTTGATCTCAATATCAAACTCTTGAAGCAAGAGAATCCATCGAATGAGCTGCGGCTTTGCATCTTTCTTTGTCATCAAGTACCTTAATGCTGCATGATCACTATACACAACAACTTTAGAATTCAAAAGATAAGATCGAAATTTTTCTAAAGCAAAAAATAACCGCTAAGAGTTCTTTTTCCGTTGTTGAGTAATTCAATTGAGCATCATTCAATGTCCGCGAAGCATAGTAAATGGCGCATGGCTTCTTCTCCCTCCTTTGGCTGAGCACTGCTCCAACTGCATAGTCTGAGGTGTCACACATGAGCTCAAATGGCAATCTCCAATCCGGCGGGATCATGATCGGTGCCGACATCAAAAAGTCCTTAAGTCGCACAAACGCATTCGCACACTCCTTTGTCCACTCGAATGGCACATCCTTTTGCAGATGTGAAGTAAGTAGTTTTGCCACCAACGAAAAGTCCTTGATGAACCTCCTATAGAATCCTGCATGGCCAAGAAACGAACGAACCTCTCTCACCGTTGAAGGTGAGGGTAAGTGACGTATAATATCGATTTTAGCCTTATCAACTTCTATTCCCTTTGCCGAAACAATATGTCCTAAAATTATCCCTTGATTAACCATGAAATGACACTTCTCCCAATTAAGTACAAGGTTAGTTTCTACACAGCGTTCTAAAATCAATTCTAAATTCCTCAAACATGCATAAAAGTCTTTACCACATACACTAAAGTCATCCATAAAAACCTCAATGAGATTCTCAATATAATCTGTGAAGATAGAATACATACAACGTTGAAACGTACCTGGCGCATTGGATAAACTGAATGGCATGCGTCTATATTCAAACGTGCCAAAAGGGCATGTGAACGTTGTCTTCTCTTGATCGTCTGGGTGTATCATGATCTGATTATAACCGCAATAACCATCAAGAAAACAATAGAATTCATGGCCGGCTAACCTCTCGAGCATTTGGTCCATGAATGGTAACGGCATGTGATCTTTCCTCGTTGTTGCATTGAGTCTTCGATAGTCGATACACATCCGAAACACTGTCACTAACCTTTGTGGTACAAGCTCGTTCTTCTCATTCTCTACGACGGTGACTCCACTCTTCTTTGGTAGCACTTGGACAGGTGAAATCCATTGACTATCCGAGATCAGATATATCACTCCACAATCTAACAACTTGATCACCTCGTCCTTCACAACTTTCATCATCGGAGGATGCAGTCATCGTTGTCCCTCTCTTGTTGGTTTCACACCTTCCTCCAATAGTATCCTATGAACACACATAGTAGGGCTTATTCCCTTGATGTCGGCCAAGGTCCAACCTACGGTAGCCGTGTTCCTCTTCAAGACGTTAATTAGCTTGAACTCTTGTTGCTCACTCAACGATGAAGACACAATAACGGGTAAAGTGTCCTCGTCTCTTAGAAATACATACTTTAGATGCTTGGGAAGAACTTTTAGTTCTAACTTTGGGGCATGCTCCACAGATGGTAAAATTTTGTTAGTGGTAATGGGAATTGACAAAGGAGAATTGAACCTCTTAGTGTAAGGTTGTGCCTCTAGCTCAGCAACAACCTCACGTATTCTCGGCTCAAGATTATGCCGAGCTTCCTCATCCCATTCTCCATTTTTGTCAAATCCGGCCCCTTGCTCAATAGCTAATTGCTATGCTTGAAGTGGAGACGCCGCATATTGTGCAACGACCTCCACAACGTCTTCAATTTCTCCCTCCTTGAGATCGGCAATGGGGTACCTCATGGCGTCAAAAACGTTGAACTCAATCACCTCACCATCGAACTCCATTGTCAAATTGCCCTCGGAAACATCAATCTGTGTTCTTGCTGTCCTTATGAAGGGTCATCCCAACAATAGTTGTGTTGAATTCCCGCTTGACTCCTCCATCTCTAACCCATAGAAATCTGCAGGAAATATTAGTTGATTCACCTGCACAAGAACATCGGATTTCTCTTTCTTGCTCTTGGCGAACCTTGAAGGAAAAGGTAAACACGAAGAATGATTAGTTGTAATTAATTCATTTAAGTTAGAACTTTTACCTTTGTGTGCTTCAGAGATCGGCACACTCTCCTTCTTTGAAGTAGCGGGATCTCTTTCTAAGTTTCTCTGTCTCATTGCCTCCAAGTCTCCCTTGCTTGGCTCTGTTCCTTTGTTTTCCTTAGAAACGTGCTCCATTCCATCTTGATCAACACTATGCTTGACATCCCCATGACTCTTGATAGCAGCCCTAGGCTCGGCTGCCTTGCTTCCGACATCACCAAAGTACATATCATTGTCCTCCAAGTCAAGATGTCACGTCCCGGTTCTTAAGTTATTTTACGGTTATTTACTTTGGTAATATTTTGGTCTTTTACCGTTTTAAGTAACCGTTGACTATTTAAGACTCCAAGTTGACTTTTTCCTCCGTATGGAATTTGGGAAAACTTTCTTCATGAAAGTCGTAGAGGATGTTATTACGAGTTCGTAGACATGCTACGCGTTAAAATCGGAGTTAGCATGAAAAAGTTATCAATTAAAAATGTAAGTTCTATTCGGGTATTATTTTTCGGGGTGTTTAATTTCTGGATTTGGGTAGTATATGAAGTTGGACCGGGCCAAAGGGTGGGCAAAGCCCAGCCCTCTTTTCTTTCTCTCTCCCTCCCGATTTCCTCTCCGCACCCAAGCCCTCCAGCTGCCCAGATTTTCCGGCCGTCCTCCCGCCGCCGTCCGGCTGCCCCAGACCGCCGCACCGGTCCCGTTCGGTCGGCCTCCAACCCAGTAACCTCCCTGGACCGGTGAGAGGAGCCCTAGCTCCGCCGTGAGGGAGCGGTGCCGCCCGAGAGGTCCGACTGCCCATATCTTCTTTTCGCTGGAACTTCCTCCTCCGGCCATCAATCCGGGCAAGCTTGGTACGGTTTTGTAGCCCTTCTCCCGTGCAGCAACCTCTCCAAACAGCTCACTCCCTCTTGAGCTAGGTAAGGAGAAATGTGGAGTTGAAATTTCTAGGGCTTTTAAGTTGTTTTCGTTCGATTAGCCTAGTTAGGCTTAGAATTGGCTGTTGTGTTGTTCATGAAAGTTGTAGAGCATGATGAGAGGATGATTATGTCAAAATTTCATAGGTTTTGGAGCTGGCCGGAGTTGGCCTCCGGCCGCCGCTGCCGGCGGAGCCGCCGGCGGCGCCGCCGCCGGTTGGGAGATTTTAATGTGGTTAAATTTGGAATATTAAGGGGAGTTTATTGAAGTGAGTTATGGAATTTTTGGATGAGTTTTGGATAGGTTTATGAATTTCCGAAGTTAGTATTTTTGGCGGGTAATTAATGTAGAATCCGGCCGTAGGATTTAAGTCGTATTTTGGGAAAGTTGTTTTTACGACTTTTGAGGATGATAATTAAGTTCGGATCGTTCCGATTTAAGAATATCGAATTTAGGCAATGATGAGCGTAATTATGGCTCTCGGGTAATTTTGCCTATTTTCATTAAATATTGGATTATTGGTTGGGAAATTAATATTATATTTGGAACAGGACGCGAGGAGGCTCGAGCTGAGGAGACCTCCGACCGACGTCAGGCTTAGGCCTAAGTTGTGAGTGGACGTTTATTTTCAAAATAATATGCATGCTATGGTTCATGATTGAACATTTTCCTTTTGTTGGAATTTAGACGTCAATTAATTTGACGCTTTTATTTCTCTTGGAGAGATACCGAAAATGGGATTTTCGGTGGATATAAATATGTATTTATGAGAGAGTATGTATAGAAAATGCTAGCTAGCCATATGTGTCTGTCCACCTTAATGGCGTAGCATATAGCCGCATTAAGGCGTGACGTGAGCGTTGGACGTAAGCGTAGTAGCCCTATTTGAGTGTTTAATTCATATAGGGAGTATGGACACATATTTATACACCGTCTGTCCACCTTGATGGCGTAGTGTAGCACCGCATTAAGGCGTGACGTGAGCGTTGGACGCGAGCGTAGTAGCCCTATATAGACCCATGAATCTATATAGGGAGTATGGACGTGTGTAAATACATACATATTTTATAGAGCCTGAGAGGCTCGATATTATGAGATGAAAGTTTTATCGCTTGCAGCATGCATTCGATTTTTCTTTAGAAATTGATTTGGGGAAATATTTATTTGTTGTTAGTTCAGTTTTGTCCACTCACTCTGACGTGTTAAATATTTTCCCCTGGGCTCTTCGTTTTTAAAATGCCCAGTCTGCAGAGTTCGCGTGAGGTCTAGCAAGAGACGTCGAGGCATAGTGACCCAGCTATCAGCTACATTTCGCCAGTAGGTTACCTGTTTAATCTACTAGGAGTTTGTTAGCTTCCGTTGTATTTTATTTTATTTTTTAGTAGCTCTGAATACTATTGGAATTCTCATGTTTGTATTCTGGCTACTTTTGGAGTGTAGCTGAAGATTTATTTGTTTTGGATTAAAAGGTGATTCGTAAGTTTTTAAGTTAGGGTTGTCCATTTTCGAGGGAGGTTTGCTGAGTCTTCGGTAAATTTTCCTTGGAGGTGGTCCCCGCAGGACTCATCTCGGGTTTCGGGGTGAAATTCGGGGCGGGTCCTATCACAAGAACTCCAAGGCCCTTTATCTTCTTTCCTTTAGGGGCTGTCGGTGGCACAAGTTTCTTCCCACTCCTCATAATGGTAGCTTGAGCTTGTTTGTTCCTTGGATTCCTTATAACTCCACCCGACAACTTCCCTTGCTCGTTGAACTTTCCCATGAAGTCCACAACTTGCCCCATTTGAGTCTTTAACTTGGTAATGTCCTTTGACATCAAATCAATGTCCTTCGTGTTGGTCTAAGTTGTGGCCAACAAAGATTGAGTTGAAGTGTCAATGTCCTTAAAAATCTCATCATAATTGCTAGGTCCACTCAGCTGCCCTCCTTGTTGGTTGTAGGGTACATACGGCCTTGACACAAATTGCCCTTGTGGCCGAGCCGCATACTGTCCTCCACTCGGCTGCTGCCCTTGCTGTGTACTTTGTTGAGGGTTAAGCACGTTATTGTTGCTCCAATGAAAGTTTGGATCGTTAAACCTTGGATTGAAGTTTTGAAAACGTTGTTGCCCTCCTTGTCCTTGAAATCCACCTTGCTGTCCACCAAAACCGACGACATTAACTTCCTCAAAGCCGCCACTGATCACTTGGTTGCATTAATCGGTGGGGTGCCCTTCCATGCTACATACTCCACAAACTTGAGCTCCTCTACCCTTTGCCAGGTTCGACACCATAAGAGTCAACTTTCCCAAATCTTCCTTAAGTTCCGAAATAACACTTGACTCTCCAAGGATACTTGTCTCATTAACACGCCTAGTTGAAGATGATCCGAATTGTTGATTGTGTGTAGCTCTCATCTCCAACAAGTTGCTAGCATCCTCTCGGCTACTCTCCATCAAAGATCCTCCAGCCGCCAAATCCAAAAACTGCCTCTCCATAGGACGAAGTCCTTCATAAAAGTATTGAAGCAAAAGCCTCTCACGTATCCCATGATTTGGACATGAAGCAACTAAAGCCTTGTACCTTTCATAGTAAACATCAAAAGGCTCATCAACATCTTGCTTGATCGATGTTATCTCCTTCCTTATTTGCGTCACCCTCGATGATGGAAAGTACTTTAGGAGAAACTAGCTCATACGACCAGCCGGAACTGCAAAGAACCATCCCCTAGCTCGATCCTCAAGTGAAAACGGAAATGCCTTCATCTTTACAAATTGTAAATCTGCTCCTCTAGGACACATGGTGTTGCAACAAAACTCAAATTGCTGTAAATGTTGGTTCGGATCCTCTCCACTAAGTCCATGAAACTTTGGCAATTGGTGGAAGAAACCACCTCTCATCTCAAAATCAGCCAACTTACCCTCTGCAACAGCTGGATAGGTGATTTTGGTCGGCCTTGGTGCCCCTTTTGTTCCATTGACTTGTCCATTTTCTTATCTATGTGAAGGCATCCTTACTTCTTGAGCTGGTGAAGTGATAGGATCAAGATCTAAAGTTGCAAACTCAAGATTTTCGTGAACCAAAGGCGAGGATTCACAAGAAGAAGTAATTAACGAAGGTGAATCCGGTGGTCAAGAACTTGGTGAACTTGGTAATGAAACTAATTGTAAACTCGAATGAGATGTTGATGGGACCTCAAGATCGTACAATTCACAAAACACGCTTTAATCGGTTTTGACTATCTCTTGTCCATGTACTAGTACTGGTCATTCATGGGAACCTGCAAAACCAATCTGACACATTTGAACAAGATCAAGTTAGCATCATACAATCGGTTATACACGAAATCTTCATATTTTTATACAAGAAACACTCAGAAATTTTCAAGACAATATACACAAACAAAATCTCCAAAGCTTCACACAAATCGTCATTCATATAAAGCATCGAAGATTACTACAAGTATGTGAACAACTTTCAAGCATCGAAATCAACAACTCAAGCTCACAAATTAACACCGAAACTTCAAAAAATTAAAAATACAAATCGGCCAAAATTAATTACAAGCCGGAAACCAATAAATAAATAAAGACTATATAGCATCTTCTTCGATTCTTTTTGGCTTCCCCGGCAACGGCGCCAAAAATTGACGTGTCGCGTAACCGAGGTCAAACAACTTCAATTTAATTACCCTGCAATCGTAGTAATATGGACAAATAGAGATCGTTCTAGCCGGGGAAACCAAAGGGCGATCGAAAGAAGAGAAACCAAACAACTTATAAACAAGTATTCACATATATACATCGAAATATTGGGGGTTTAAGATTGATTAATTATAACGAATAACCAATTGAAAATTAAACCTAAGATTATTATATACAAGTGATCATCATACTCATGCAACACGTAAAACGAAAAACCATCTAGAACACATAACAACTTCATGCAAGGTCGGGCAGCAACGTTCAAATTATCCTCGACTCTAACCAATTCTGATTCTAAATAGAGCCTTTGCAGTTATCTAATTGTTAAGACTACTCAGGTATTTAGAACCATCTTTGCGCTTAATCCTAAACATGAATGCTAACTCATTCAAAAACATGTTGCGTAGAGATTAAACAAGAAAACACTTTAACACATGAATCAATCGGAAACATGATCTAAGGCATGGCGTCACTCATCCTATTAGCATGCAAATTATCATAATTAAATCTGCCCTAAGTTAATAACAAAGACCAAGATATCTTTGCGTATGAATCGATCCAAAATTATTATGGTAGATGAAACCGCACCTTAAGGACAACCATGGCCGAGGCAACCTCAAGGATTGATTTAGATGCATGAATTCATGACAATTAATCAATTAGAAATCAAAAACACATAAGAAAATGCTACTGCCCTAAAACCTAACTCACGAAATCATCATGCATTCAAGAATTTATAAATCAAAACATAGAACAATCAAAGATCACAAAGAAATCCGAAAACCATGTTTGATAAATAAAACCAAAATTGAAAAGTATATTACAATAGAGTTCGAAACTAAACAGAAAATAATACAAGAAGCCATGTGAAAATCACACTTTTACAACCTTTGAAGATTCGGCAAGTGTGGGGAAAATTGGTGGAAGGATGGGGTGATTCTTATGGTTTGTGGTGGATGGATTGGCTAAGTAATTTTCTGTATAGGGTTTGGTATAATTTCGGCTATGTAATTGCAAGAGTAGTGATGCCCCCCTTCTGCCCTTGAAGTCATGCTTTATAGAGAAGAAAGGCCCTAGAGAGGCCGGCCCCACAAGTAAAATCCGAGTTGGTTTAGATTTCCCTAGTCTTTCTTAATTCGGCCCAATGACCTCTGTCTGATAATTTCGTCATAACTCCCTCTAGAAAATAGATATTGTGGTGATTTTAATTTATTTGGAAACTAGACTCCTGTAGCTCTTTATCCATATCTAGCACGTTTTCTGATTCATTGTGAGCTGTCCTGGAGAGCCCGTTGAAGTTGTGAGACGTGCACAAGAATTTTCCCGAATTAATTAGGAATCAAGACTTGGACATTCCTTGCTATTCTGCCGAATTTAGATCTTCTTCTCCATGTTGGACTTCGTTTGGACCTCTCCTTTCATGGACTAGGCTTCATGAATCAGCTGCTTTGCTTCCGATGGTCCATCAGGAACACTTCTCTCGGCAAGCAATAGGTTACTTTGTTCTGGCAGTCTGACCTTCCGGCAATGATTCCGGCATAAATCCAATTCTCCTGATTCTATCTCCCATGAACTCTTCTACATGTCACCTACATATCAGAGAGTTAATTCAATTTGTGACAATGTAAAAGCTTTATAGAATCATAAGAACATCTCTAAGGCTCCACAAATTGGCTTTTGACAAATTTCTATATCGTTTCTTTATGTTTAACACGTTTTACACACAACTCTACCAAAAACTTTCGACTCTACCTTATGACTCTATTCTATGACAATAAGAGATAATCAAAGTACAAATGGAGGTAATAACACATTAAGAATGTCACATTTTATGCTCCTATCATTATGGATGCTTATTTTATTTATGGTTGGTGTTTTTAAACCTAAATTATCAGGATGTTTCAATATAGCAATTGTGTAGTTTCAAACAAGCCATGACTACCAATATGTGTGATTTCAGCTATAGAGGATGGATACAAACCTAACAATATTTATTGTCTTTACTAAGTTAAGATACCAGAAATGTGTGGGTATAAAGCAACAACCGGCAACACAAACAAAACAATATCTACTGTCCTTACTAAGTTAAGGTGCCAGAAATGTGAGGCCATAAAGAACAACCAGTAACGTAAGTGGAGAGTTTAAATCAAAAGAAGACATCACTTATATGTAGCTCAAACTCATTCATACAATAGACAAATGTTGCCTGAAAATGTCGAAAGCCTAAAAGATTTCACGTAGTGAAAGCTTAAAGCATATCAGACGATAGATAACCGGCAACACAAACAAAACAATATCTATTGTCCTTACTAAGTTAAGGTACTAGAAATGTGAGGCCATAAAGAACAACCGGCAACGTAAGTGGAGAGTTTAAATCCAAAGAAGGCATCACTTATATGTAGCTCAAACTCATTCATACAATAGACAAATGTTGCCTGAAAATGTTGAAAGCCTAAAAGATATCATGTAGTGAAAGCTTAAAGCATATCAGACGATAGATACCTATTGTCTTAAAGAGACCAAATGAAAAAAGAAAAAATATAAGTTGCTTGAAGATCATTCACCCAATGCATCTGTGTCGTCATACTACGTCTAGACCAGAAAAAACATCAATAGTATGTTGTGTGGGTTCATCCAGCGATACATACATGTAGCGTGGAAAAGTTTAAATTCTAATTCACCAAGTATATGTCGCCTGTAACATTTTCACATGATGTTTAAATGTCGTCTTTAAACAAATTAACCTACACCTATATGTTGTTGTAAGGCATATTTCTCTCTCACTCGCAATTATAAGGCGACACAAAGAGCTGTGTCGCCTCATGGCAAAAGAAAAAGATACGTCGCCATCTAGCATGTCATTGTTTAAACAATCAAGTGACATATGTACCGTGTCGCCTTATCTCAATTTAGGCGACACAAAATGAAAAAAGTCTTATGTCGCCTGAAGTTCTTATAGGCAACACAACATTTGTGTCGTCGGAGAACCTCATCAATGACATGCTAGAAGGCGACACTTACGATTTTGATCAGACGACACAACTGTAGTGTCGCCTGATGCAGGCAATGGCATAGTGAGAATTGATGTCATCTAAGCATACCGGGCAAGCCTTATACCCCTTAGTTTGTTGGCCAGATAACATCCCGTAAGCTAGATAATCACTGATGGTCCAAATAACAGCTACTTTCATCATGAATGAAGTTTGACCATGCCTGTCAAAAGTAGGAAGTCCATTTTCCCATAACTCCTGCAGCTCGTCAATTAATGGTCTCATGGACACATCCAAGCACTTTCCTGGAGAATACGGCCCTAGAACCATAAGCGTAAGAAAATTGTACTCCTTCATACACATGTTGGGAGGAAGATTGTACTGAAATACTATCACAGGTCAAATGCTATAAGACAAATTCATGTTTCCAGTAGGATTGAACCCGTTTGTTGAAAGTCCAAGTCTAACATTTCGACAGTCTCCAACAAATTCAGGAAAAGAACTGTCAAAGTGCTTCCAAGCCTCCCCGTTTGCGGGATGTGTGAGATTATCCGGATCTATCCTCTCCTCTCCTTGGTGCCTTACCTGGTGCCATCTCATATGCTTGGCCGTATGTGAACACATGTATAGACGCTGCAGACGAGGACCCAACGGGAAGTAACGAAAAACTGTCCTAGGAATTGGCGAGTTTTTCTGTTTAGATGAAGTGGAAGCTTTATACCTTGGCTCGTAGCAGTGTGGGCACTCAACTTCATCCTTGTTTTCTTTGTAATACAAGATGCGGTTATTGACGCAAGCGTCTATCTTCTGGTGATCAAGACTGAGGTAAGCCAACATGCTTTTTACCTGGTCGAAATTTTCTAGACAACTGTTACCTTTGGGAAGCACTTCCTTCATAAGTGCAATATCCTCATCAAAACATACGTTAGTCTTTTCCCGCTTGTTTTTTATCTTCATTTGCTTCAGGATGGTACCCAACACAATATGATCAGTGCCAGGATACAATGAGGTTTGTACTTCCAGTAGAAGCTTGTTTTACTTCTTATAATCACTATTGTAGTCAACGTGGGAGACATTAGGGAAGGTGTCAGGAGCGTTGTCATAAACAACATTTTTCCTGATATATCCTGAGGCGGCGAACGGGAAGGCATCGTTTAAGATGTTCATCACAACAAGGTCCCCGTAACTGGCATTGGAAGATCCTGCCTACTAATTATGTTGTGCTTGAATTTCTCCAAGTATAGGCATTTGAACTTGATTTTCACGGTGCCATGTCTATGTTGCCAAGACCCACCCTGAATTTCACTCTGAAACCCGAGATAAATTCTGCAGGGTCCACCTCCAAGGAAAATTTACAGAAAATTCGGCATAATCTGTCTTGAAAATGGATAACCCTTACTTAAAAAAAATCCAATTTACACTTCTATGACCAAACAAACCAGCCTCAACACCTGGAGCCTTCCTACTCCCTAAATTCATCGCATCTCCCAAATTATCAAATAATAAACTTCCGAAATTCCATAACCAACAAAAAGACAACATTAAATCACTAACTAGTTATCAGAGCATATCTAATAAGGAAATAATAACAATGAAAAAAGATTAAGCGGAAGCAGCCTTTGACTATGTCTCGACTCCAAGTACACTCGACCTCATTTAAACTTATCCTTCATACTGGGCATTTAAAACCAAAGGGCCCAAGGGAAAGTAATTTAAAAACATTAGAGTGAGTGGACAAAAATAACTTAAACAATTTAACAAAATACGTAATTTAAATACTTTCACATGTTCAGTTTTAAAAACTTAGCTGCACGCAAGTTTCATAAATCATATAACTTACATTCCAGAAACCCAAAAAGAAAGAGATAAACCAGCCCCGCTGGTTAATCAGATAAAGAAATCTCGTAAGAAGAGATAAATCAGCCCCGCTGGTTAATCAAATACATAACTCAGAAGAATAAAATAAGAGGAAGAGTTATCACCATGTAAAAAGAGCCTCCTAGGCTCGGGCCGGTGCCTCCCAGGTGAGGACCGCTAATAATGGCTAGCTAACAAATAAATATAAATACAGATCGGTTGCCTCCCAAGCTATAATAGCATCCCACGCTAAACGCTCTATTCACCTATGGTGAGGACCTCTAATAATGGTTAGCTAGTAATAATCAATATAAGCGACCATATATTATGGTGACTAAAAACATATAAAATCACTTAAATCCATTAAACTTCCCCAAGATTATACGAATGGTACGGTTCCCGACCATACCTGAAAATTATCATAAGAAAATAAAATAAACTCAATGACGTGTCTCACACGTCAAAATATTCTCAAAACCATAATATAAGTGAGATTTAATTAACAAGTAAAAATCATAATTAATATCTCAATCCAAAATACTCACTAAAACATTCTCAAGGTCAAGATCGATATTCCACCAATAATTTCGAAAATTATAAATAGCGAACTACCGAAAATCTCATTTTCGGAAATCTTTTATAAATCTCAAAGTCCACCATTAAAACCATTATAATGAAATCCGGAATATATAAAGAATATCCAAACTCAAATATCAAAATAATAATCCGAGCTCAAATCCATAAATCATGACCAACATTTAATCCATGCATCAAACTCAAATAATTTCCAAGATCATTTCATAAGTTGAAATTATAATATACGCTCGGAAAATAAAATGATAAATTATAAAATCTTACATGCATATTTATTTAAAATCAAAATTTCCACTCACAAATTTAGGCATAAGCCCGACGATATCCGCTTCACCACTCAAGCGAGGTTCCCCTCATATCCTGACACAATAAACATGCTTAGGACCAAACTTCAATTTCGGAAAATAAATACTTGAATATAAACACCCAAATCTCTTCCGCTTAACCCACTATCCTCACTACGGTTAAGCTTACCGGATTCACACCAAACTCCACCACAACCTTAATTTATCAATTCTAACATTCTAGAATAAATACCAAGGAAATCCAACGGCCGGATTTTTATTCTAACATCCTCCAAATTTCTCAATCTTTGAAAAATCTCAAACCTAACCAAAACTCCTCCAAAAATTCCAAACTTCACATCATTAAACTCCTCTCATTAAAACAAACTCAAAAACATGAAAAACTACCCCTAAGCGGGTGCCGGCAGCTGAACCCCTGCGACCTTCAATGGCTACCAAATTTTGGCACAATTTTTCTCTCAACATTCCAAACAACTTTCATAACTACCACAATAACCAATTCAAAGCTTAAACATGTCAATCGAATCAAAACACCAAAAATCCCAAATCCAAAACCCTAGAATTTCAAAACTTCAAATCTCCTTACCTAGATCAAGATAGGTTGAATCCTTTTAAGGGTTTGCTGCTGGAAGGGAGAGCTTCAAGACGAGTCCGGCAACTCCAATTTTGGTGGCTGGAAAAGTAAGTTCCGGCGACAACACCTCTATGGCACAACTGCGACTTCATGGCATGTTTCCTTCCTCCTTCATGGCGGCACGACACCACTGGCCAGCTACCCAGATTGATGGAGGATGGTTCAAGATTCATTTTGATACCCACCTTGCCGCCTAACTCGGCCAGACAGCAGCGAAAGGCAGCCGAAAAGTTGCGGGTCGAGAGAGATGCGAGGAGAGGAAAGAGAAGGAGGAAGTAATTTTTTTCTGGTTTCTACCTTTTGACTTTCTACCTTAAAACTTTTTTATACCCACATTCTGAAATAGTAACTTTTATTTTTAGACCATAACTTCTTCATACGAACTCCATTTTAAGCGTGCCACATGTCCACGAACTCTCTTTAACATCCTCTACGACTTTCATGAAGAAAGTTTTCCCAAATTTTAAACGCAAGAAAAAGTCAACTTTTGGAGCCTTAAATAGTAAACGATTACTCAAAACGGTAAAATGTTAAAGTAACCCAAAAGTAAATAACCGTAAATTGACTTAAGAATGATGCAGACTATTGGTATAGGTCGCTTGATTATATTGTCGTTCATAAAACATTCAAACGACAAACATAAAGACTAGGACAAATACCGTTTAGTGCCAAGTGAGAATACATGTTTCATATGTTACTGGTTTCCGATTGAGACATTTGTTGCACAGACATATATGAATAACTTTGTCTAGAGGAATATATAGTCGCACGAACTTAAGAAAATCAAAAATGTGTCTCATATAAAGAGGGGACCCATTCCTTAATTGCATCCAGCTCTTGTCCATGTTGTAAACTATAACAACAGGAAACAAAAATATATAATCAAAAAATCCTTAATAATAAACAGGAAATATATATACATACTTTATTATGAAAAATCACCATTTAGTCAAAAACATGGATTTTAACTCATTTCAATGAAAAAAGTATTGAGTAGCCCATTCTCCTGTTTTAACACGAAATAACAATTATACCCTTCACATTAATCTCCCACTCTCCCACTCTCCACAAAAATCAAAAAACTGTCTCTCTCTCGATTACGATCTCTGGTTTAGGGTTTAAAACAATCTCCATCATTCCATCGATCAACATCGCTCTCTCGTTAAATCTCAGTCAACGACATCGCTCTCTCGTTAAATCTCAGTCGATCGAAATCGCTCTCTGGCTCAATCTCAGTCGATTGAAGTCGATCTGTGGATAAGTCTCGGCGTTGATCTCTACTTCAATCGCTCATGCTTGGCGTCACTCTCTGGTTGAATATCGGCGTCGATCTCTGCTTCAATCGCTCTCACTCGACCTCGCTCAGAAAATCCATAAAAACAGGTACATGTTGGATTTTATTGAATTTAGGCTTCTTTTGGACTTCTCTGAAGATATTGAAGCTTGATTCTCTGATTTATAGCGATTAAAGGCCATGAATATGAAAACATGAAAACATGAAAATTCTAGGGTTTCTCTGTTCATAACCATTACAGATTGAGATTAATGTTGTCTTTGTTGATTTTTGTAAGATTTACTGTGTATAATTGGCATTTTAAATGAAATTGAGATACTGTAATGCAAGTTTACTGACCCCCAGTAGAAGTTTACTAAGGGGAAGTAAACTTCTACTGTGTTTACTAGGGGCAATAAAGTTGTTTATTAGGTTAAGAATGGGTATTTGGTATGTGTTGTGGCCCTGAAATTGAAAGGGAGTTTTTGTATTGCATGTTTACTGACCCCCAATAGAAGTTTACTAGGGGGCAGTAAACTTTATGTTTTGCATATGCAGTTTATAAATGCAAGTTTTTACTACTTATATGCAGGATGAGAAGAGGTTCAAGACATTTAATTGTGACTTCTGAATCCGAAGAGGATTCGGTTTAAGAATCTGTAGCTTCTATGAAGACAAAACAAAATATAGCAGAAGTTTTACATAAGATAAAGTCGAAAAAAAAAGAAAAAAAGAGGTCCAGAAGGGTGCTATTGCTGAAGAAGAAGAAGATGATGATGAGGTAGACACTGAAGATGAAGAGGGGGGAAATTGAAAGGTTTGATTTTCAGAAAAGATCAATAGGCGGAAAAAGAAAACAAGTGGAGACAGATTCAGGGGAGGAGGAGGAAGAAAAGGGAAGAAAGAAGAAGGACAAAAGAGGAGAATGGGGGCTTGACCAAGATCAAACACGTGTAGCAAAAGTGCTCACTGACATCATTTTATATGTTAATGTATAGATACTAGGAGAGCATCCCATAGGAATCATGGGAGTTGATAAACAACACTTGTTTTCGGGGAATAATTGAAGCATTCAGATTGGGCAAGATTGATGAGGACCAAGTGAAGAAACTTGAATCTGATTTTGAGATCTTAATAAGGCACTACAACAGTGACAAGAAAAACTTCATATTTGGGAACAAGGAGATTGAAATTACAGAGCATGATGTGCATTCAATTTTTAGAAAAACCAAGGAAGGCTCGGATGTGGATATCAAAATAGAACAGAAATATTGCAATTGGGCAAGAAGAAAAGCGGAGATTCTGCTGTCTTTGGAAAGCAAACAAGAAGAACATTCACTAGAAAGGTTATTGATGACACATTGATGGAAGAGCTAAGGAAGATTTGGAAGAAGAAAGGGGATCCAAGGAAGATAGCTTCTTTGGTTATAATGTACCTTATGTCAGCTTTATTTTTCAGCGAAAGCGAGAACCACATTGAATGGAAACTGATACTCAAGTGTGGAGACCTTGAAGGCATCGACAAACTGATACAACAAATGTCTCCTTCTGGTTCTATACTGGTTCCTTGAGAAAACAAAAATAAAGAAGCGGATTCTCGGGAAAGTGAAAGAGACTCCCAGATTTATAAGATGGTCAATACAAGAGATCATCAAAGAAAATGAGTATTTGAGAAGACTTGAATTGCTAGAGGTAATAATAATATTTTTTTTTTATGAAACTATTGCATTGTATTTTTTGTTTTTCAAAAAACTAAATTAAACTGATTTGTGTCTTATAAATGTAAAAACAGGAACTCATAATAGAAGGTCCATGGATGGATGAGGAGGAAACGAGTTCCGGCAATGATGAGCGGCAGCAAGATGAGAATGAAACACCAAGGATAAATGATTGGGTAAGTTTGAATGGTTACTAACACCCAGTAAAACTATTGGCAATAAAAATAGAACTTGAATTGCAAATTTACTGACCCCTAGTAGAAGTTTACTAGGGGCAGTAAACTTCTACTGGGTTTACTAGGGGGCTAAAAATTGTTTATTAGGGTATCTGTTGTGTGTTGTGGCCATGAAATTGAAAGGGAGATACTGAATTGCATGTTTACTGACCCCCAGTAGAAGTTTAATGGGGGCAGTAAACTTCTACTAGGTTAACTAAGGGCTAAAAGTTGTTTAGTAAGGTATTTGTTTTGTGTTGTGGCCATAAAATTGGTAGGGAGATATGGAATTGCAAGTTTACTGGCCCCCAGTAGAAGTTTACTAGGGTGCAGTAAACTTCTACTAGTTTAACTAGGGGTTAAAAGTTGTTTATTAGGGTATCTGTTGTTTGTTGTAGTCATGAAATTGAAAGAGAGATACTGAATTGCAAGTTTACTGACCCTTAGTAGAAGTTTACTAGGGGCAATAAACTTGTTTATTTGGATATAATTGTTTAACAGTAACGATGTCATTATTATAACGTGTACAAAAGCTGTCGATGGAAGATATGAAGAAGAAGTTGACAGAACTTGCCAAAACAAATGAAGAACTGGTGAACAAAAACACTGAATTGCTTGGCAAGTTAAAGAAAGCGGACAGCTAAATGATTGAGCTAAAGAAAGAAAGGAGGGCAGACAAAAATCAAATCAAGGCTCTCAAGATACAGTTACATAAGGCTGCAAAACATGCTCAGACAAAGCATATAATATGTGTAACTGAGGAGAAGGAGGAGGAGGAGGTGTAATACCCCAGATTTTCATATCATTTTCCTTGTATTATTCCCAAAATTAATGAAGGATTATTTATGGAAATTCTTATTTTGTTGTGCGAAGTTGAAGTTTGGGGAGTAATTTCTAAGGTGTTTTGACTTTTAGGAGGCCAAAAGTTGACTTTCTTTTATGTAAGTTTTTTGTAAAAACTTCCTTCATGAAAGTTGTAGAGTTTGGCGATACGAGTTTGTCGACATATGACACGCCTAATTTGGATGTAGTATGAGGAAGTTATGATCAGAAGAAGTCAGTTTCCGGTTTTGGAAACTATATAAGTAGAAAAATGTGGGGGAGTTATTTTTGGAAACCTAAACTGGTCTCACTTTCTCTCTCCTCTCTCCCGACCTCCTCCCGCTCACCTTTTTTCTCTAGCTTGGTTCTCCTTCGTCCGGCCACCAAAGTGGACGCCGCCGGTCCCGTTGGGTCGGCATTGGTCTCCTCTCCACTCTTGGTTCTCCTTCGGCGAAGCTACTGCTGTATCGCCAGAAAACCGGCGATTTCGACGGTGTTTTCGGTGAGAGTTAGGTGAGTCTTGCTCCTCTCCTTCCTCTAGAGATGTTTACACCTCTTTGGTGACCTAAAAACTAAGTTTGGGCGCCAGATTTGCAAGTTTGGTTTTTGTTTCCAGGTTGTTGTTTCGGGGTGTTTTTCGGCCAAACTGTTTGAACCTCTAGGTATTAAATTTGTTCACCATGCTTTAATCTACAAGTTTCATGTTGTGAGTTTCTCCTAATTCGGAAATTTTGAGGTAGCGCATGGGGCTCACTCGCCGCCGCCTATGGCGGCGCGTCTGGCTGTGTTACAGCCTTAGTTTCCTATGGTTAGCTAGTTCTTGCTGTTGTGAGCTTGTTGAGAGGTAGTATTGTTAGGTTTTGAGCAAGGATTGCTTGTTAGGACCTTAGGTTATTTGTTTTGGCTTGGTTGAGTTTGAATTTAGGTTTTAAAGTTTTGTGGCAACTCTATTGTGTCGTTGAGTTCAACGACTTTGGGAAGTTGTCCTCCCTCGAGCTAAGGGTTAGTTTAAGGATATTGTGTTATCCTTTAGTACTTTGGTTTCTAAGGTTTTTTATTCGTGTCATTTTAGGTGATTTGTGAAGTTGTGTTGTGGGATTTTACAGTGGGATTTCTAGGTGAGTAAATCTCACCAAGGTTCTTTTTAGGACCAAATTTTACTATGATCATTTGTTGATAAAAATTAATACTATGCTATTATTTGTTTTAAAATATTTGAGCTTGATTGCCAACGACTCATAGGTAAGATAAAACAAGTATTTTTGAGGTTCATGTGATCATAATTTTATTTTTTTGATAGATTATTCTTGTGGAATATCTATGTGGAAGTTATAATTTATGATGTGATCTTGTGTTGTTGATAATGATGTTGAGATATTGTGATGGTTGGATAAATAGCTAAACAGAATCACGGTGGAACAGACTATCATGCTCAAGAGACTCAAGGACATGTAGTGGCTCATCATGCCATCGGAGGACATGGCTACGTTCACTTACGAATCAACTATCATGGCCAATATGTCACGGGATGAGAACTTCGCTTCTCCACCAACCGTGTGGCCTTAGAGTTGTTCACCTCCTTGAACTCTCTAAGTCAGCCTCGCCTCTAGGCAGCAGAAACAAGAGCAACACAAGAGGGCAAGAAAGCTAGAAGTGTGCGAAGTATGCTAAGCTAAGCAAAGCAAACACTTAAGCAATGTGGGAGAAAGGAACTTTGTATTGATGTTGAGAACACTTTACAAAGGCTTTGTAGGATGCTCTAGTTTCCCAGATGGCTTGGCCAAGTGCCTTCACCATCTATTTATAGCCTAGCACCTCCTCAATGGATGGCTAGGATTTATTTGATCCAATGGTTACAATTCTAAGTTCTAGAATGTACACCAATTATCTACAAAAAAAAATTTAGGCTTAGAGAATTCTAAAGGGTTCTAAAATTCTCTAAGTAGTCCACCATCTAAGCTAGAAAATTCTAAGGGGTTCTAGAATTCTCTAGGCATGTCCACCAACTCTAGATATTTCCACTATGTTCTTGAATGTCCAAGTGCTTCTCCTTAGACTTGGACCTTACATGATGGACTTGTGTCATGGACCTCCTTCACTCAAACTCGGTCCATGACATTCTCCCCCACTCAAATCGGCGACGTCCTCGTCGCCCTTGCGAGCTCTTCTTGCTCGAACTTGGCGATCTTGTCCTTGCCATGCCACAAGGACCCCTCTTTCTCCCAAGTAGCCTTGGACGTGGGCAGCCCCTTCCACTTGGCGAAGTGTTCGGTATACTTCGGCATCAGCTTCGCCCGCACCTCGCGCTTGGCTTTGATGCTATCCACCACCTTGCCAAATGAAGTGGTTATATAAGCTGGAGCTCGATGAGACTTACCTCGCTCTGTTGCCTCAGCCTCCTTATGAAAAGGCTTCAACTGACTCCGTAGCAAACTCTTGTGAAGTCCCTTTTTCGCCTTGTGTTGTGTTGGACTATCCTTCACAAACACTAGGTCGCCGGTTTGGAACTCCAAGTGTCGCCTTTGTTGGTCCGCATGCCCCTTCATCCTCTTTGGAGCCTTCCCTAGTTGCAAATGAGGGAGCTCATTAGCTTGCTGCCCTTCCTTGGCTGTTTTGCATGCAGTGGGGCTACTTCCCGTGTAGCCGCTCACCAACGTGCTTGGAGTCAAGGGTTGTTGTCTCGTTGCTAGCTCTAACGGACTTGCTCCTGTCGACTCCGGCCGCTGCAAGTTACAAGAGAATTGGGCGGCATCAAGCAACCTCACCCAATCCTTTTTGTTGGCACTCGGACTTGATGGCATGGGAAGGGGTTCCGCCAACCCTCCCGGCTGCTTTTCCTCCACCTTGTCTTGTTGGCACTCAAGACATGTCTCCACATACAAGTCCACATCGTCCTGCATATGTGGCCAATAGTATGTGTTGCTAAGCAATGCCATCGTGCGATGCGTGCCGGAGTGTCCCACCCTCTTCGAGACATGGCACTCCTTCAAGATGTCCCTCCTCAAATTGTCCCATTTTGGAACATAGAGCCGCTTCCCCGTTGTGTAAAGCAACTCCTCCTCGAGCCAAAACCGCCTTGTCGTTCCACTCTTGACAAAATCCACCAAGTTCTTGGCTTGTGAGTCATGGGATAACCCCTCCTTGATTCTTCCCATGAGATTGCTTTGAGGTACAACGGGTGCTAGCTCGGCAGCATGATCCACCTTCCTCCTTGGTGGCAGCCTCTTCGGCAACTCCTTGGGCTTTCCATCTCCAAACTCCTCAAGGATTGCCTCCCTTGCCTTTGGCAATGGTTCGGACTTTCCTCCAACCTCCTCATCCATCTTGAGGGTTGCAAGGAAAGTAGACTCGCCTTTCTTCCAACCTTCGGCGAGTTGCATGGCGGATAGAGCCATTGGCTTCTCCCTTGCTTGCCGCTCCACGGGCACCACACAAGGTAACTCTCCCTCCGCTACAATGCAAAAGATGTTATGGAAGGGAATGGGAAATGCCCGTACCTTGTCGATGAATTCAAGGCCGATTACCGCACCATAGTCGTCCATTTTGACCATGGTGAAATCCACTTTCCCCTTCCAAGTGCCGATGCGAACCTCCACATTGCGTACTACCCCAACAATGGGTGTGGCGGCCGTGTTCACCGCTTTCACGCTGCCCGACTCCTTCGTGACTCAGAGGCCAAGCTTCCTCGCTTCTTCTGACGTCATGAAGTTGTGAGTCACTCCGCAATCCACCAAGACACGTACCATCATGTCTTCCACCTTGACATCGACGTAAAGCGATCCACCTTTCGCTTGTTGCCTTGGTTGAGAGACGCTAGCCTTTATGGCATTGAGCAACCGGATACTCCACATCCTTGCTACATCGTTGTCCTCCGCCTCGACCCTAGGCTCTTGCATAGCCATTGCTTTGAGGGCCTTCTTTTGAGGGCAGTCGCGCATCATATGAGGGCCGTCACACAAGTAGCACTTTATCTCCCAAGCCTTGCTTGCGGACTTGTCGTGGCACTCGAAGCCTTTCACCTTGGGCTTATGACTTGACTCGGGCTTCTCCCTCGGCTTTGGCATGTCTCCCCCACTCTTCTCATAGTTCACCTTCTTCCCCATGAACTTGGTGTCGACTTGGTGGCTAACTTTGAATTCGATGAGGGACTCGGCAGCGGCAATAGCTTGAGACAAGGTTTGCACTTGTCTTCTTTGCAACTCAAGCTTCGCCCAATTTTGTAGCCCACTCATGAAGTAAATGAGCTTGTCCTCCTCTGTCATGTTGGGCACCTCGAATAGAAAGTTGACAAATGTGTCGACATACTCTTTGATGCTACCGGTTTGCCTTAGCCACCGAAGCTTCTCCTTTGCTTCGTATTGAGCATTTTGGGGATAGAAATGTAACTTGAGATCTTGCTTGAATTCTTCCCAAGTATTGAGGGAGAACATACCTTGCTCGATCTCCATGCTCCTTCGACGCCACCACATAAGGGCATTGTCGGCGAGGAACAAGGTTGCCATCGAGATTTTGGACTCGTCATCCTCAAGCTTTAAATACTTGAAGTACCTTTCCATATTCCATAGAAAGGTATCAAGCTCTTTGGCTTCCCTCTTCCCATTGAAGGATTTGGGTTTGAAAGAGTCCAACGCCTTCGTCGCCTTTGGCCCTTGCGACTTACTCAAGGCATGATAGGTGCATAATTATACATTATTTGTATCAAAATCCTCTATACTTTCTTTGTTTGTTCGGTGTATTTTCTAGTTATTTACTTTGTTAATTTGTTTTCTAGGTGTTCCGAAACAAATAAGAAGAAAAGAAGGGAAAGAGGGAGTGGAAGACGAAATTCAGAAATCTGCCTTTGAAAGTCAGCCAACTACGACGGAGCACTAAGGGCAGCTCGAGAAGAACCAGATGATGAGTCTTATATCAACGGAAAGCTACGGATGTCATATTTCCATAGCATTTTATAGTTCATGAATAGCATTTTCCAAGAAGAAGTTATGGGCAATTTACTACCAGAAGGTCAATCTGCGCGCGAATCCGACTCTTAACGGGAATTTGTGTTTTGAGGCCCAAAGCACACCGGAAAGCCCATGGATGAGTTTGTACTTCATTATCCAACTTATTATCTCTATGTGAATCTGATTATGAAGAATTAAATGAGTTGGCACACTTTCATTGGTCCTACAGATGTACACCAATCAGATTGTCTAAGGAAACCTAAATCAAGATGGATTGGTTGAAGGAAACAATATAAAAGCCTATGCTATCATCTTTGGCGCCCCTTATCCTTCCCTTCTTCGCCTCTTCTTTAGCTCTTCTCCTCTTCCTTCTGCATTGTCTTTCTATTATGTTTATTTAAGTTTCCTTAGTTAGGGGCTGCTTGAAGCCCTAAACATGAACAACAAGATGATTTGAGTTTTGGTTTTAGTTTCTTTTAATCCAAGATGAGATTTGGTTTACTATTTTTATGTTGATGAATTTTTTTCATGTTTGCTTTGAGTGCACGCTTAGTATGCATGTTAGGGTTCTCTAGCTTTGATAGTTTGATGCCAGTGTCAATATCGGACTCCTCAAACTATCTAGAGAAGTAATTGTTAGTTTTTGCTAGCAAGTAAACTAAGTCCTAGGTTTAGCAAGACGCTAAGTTTATTGCGATGCCTTGTGATGTCTCAAACCCTTTTAGAACGTAATGATCTTTGCATGCTTAATCTAATAAACGTACCTTTAGGTTGCATTGCTTGAGAATAGTTTAGGTGTAGAGCACTTCCTGCCTAGCGTACGAAGTAAGAAAGGGTAATAGGTTGTGTTTCAAGCGTACCGAACCAACCTGAGCATCTTCATCTACATTAATTGAAATATAACTGAACCAATTATCTTGTGTGTGATTGTCGGGGTGGATTGCATCTTCCCTAGCTAGTTTTATTTCATTGTTTTCCAAAACCAAAACCAAAATCAGTTTTCGTCACTTTCTGTCCGCCGTTTTCCAGTATTTATTTGACATAGCAACCAATCTCTGATTCATCTCAAATTTTTTATGTGAGTCCGTCTGTCTATCGAGTTCGAGCCTGTAAATTTTCGTATTTTTCTGACTTGTTTAGGTTAGTCAAATAATTAGGTTTTCGACTGCTGGTCGTTAGGATCAGTAGTCACTTTTGTGACATCGTTTGAGTAGTTAGATTCATTTAGTCCTCTGCGGGAATGACCCTTATTTGCCCATACTATAAACGATGATCTAGTTGTGAATAACGAAAATAAATTGGTTTAAAATTAACCGATGAAGTTTTTGGCGCCGTTGCCGGGGACTATTGTAATCTAACTACTTGCTTCATTTGTTTTTCTTCTTCTTGTATATATAACTAACTTGTTTTTGTGTTCTTTTGTTTCCAAATGTGGCAGCAATCCTACGAAGTGTGTTCCATATGCTCCATGGTTGGTCATTCATCGGAGACATGCCCAAACTTGCAATATCATGGTTACTACGATCAAAGTAGCATGTTTGGAGGATATGAAAAAAACCATGGGTATTGGAATGATCATTATGCGTCTGCGTACAATCCGGCATGGGAGCATCCTCCCTATTCTGAGTGGAATGGCTACATTAATGCTCAACAAGGATTCTATGATGCGTTTGAAGCTCCATCATCTTCATACTATGATTATCAATCAACAGCAACGCCAACACATGAAGGTGAGTCTCTTGAAGATCTGATTGCCACTATTGCTAATAATAATGTATCCCTTGCGCAGATTACTACTTCCTTTTCACATGACGTGGAGTCATTTAGACAAACCATGGGTGAACTTAGCCAAGATGTTAACGAATCTGTTGAGAATATTGGACAACATATTGATACAATTTTGGCTTACTTAACTCATGAGTCAAGGGATCAGGAACAATGTCAAGAGGATTCCATGAGTCGTGAGATCGACTGGTCGGTAGCCGATGAGTCCTCAGAGGCTATTGTACCTCCAGAGCACCCTCTTACACATACGACAGTCTTGTTGGAGCCTCCTACAACCACCTCTTTACTTCAATCTCATGGTGCACCACTTGACTCAATAATAGAGGATGAAGACTCAGATTTGGAGGAACCCTATGAAGAGAACTTCAATGAGGAATTTGAAGCTGAACATAATGACAATAAGTTCCATGTGTTGGAGGAGATCACAGTGCCTCATGAAGATCAAGAGTGTTTCATGAATGATGTGAGTTATTTCTTAAAGGAGGATACCATCAAAGCAGGTTCTATGTTTGAGCCTCTTTTCCCAATGCATGTTCGACCACCAGATTCTTCCATGCCACATTTAAGCTCTCCACATGCTCCATCCATCCAAGCACCATTAGATTTCTTTGAATGTGTGGAGATGGTGATCTATGAGCAGCCAAAATCTGATAAGGAAATCCTTTTATCCATGCTTGGTGCATTCCAAAAGAGAAGGAGACAATGGAAGAATAGAAAGAAAAAGAAGAGTTTCGAATCATATCTTTCCATCGATCTTAAGATACCCAAGTTGCTATCAAGAGAGCATGAAACAACATTGAAGAAAGTTAAGCATCTTGTGGATCCAAGACCGAAACCTCCTGATTATTCTTGATGAGGAGTTGTCATGACATGGAGGAGGGAGATTGAGCATTTAAAGTGACAAATTTAAAAGGGACGCTTTCTTAGTTATTTTCTTCTTTTCATTTTCTTCATGTTTTGTTTGGTTTTATGTTTTTGGTTTGTGTGTAGGTCACGTAGTTGAGAAAAGTTCGAGAAAATCACTTTTTGATGGAAACGGGTTTTCTACCACACTGATCAGTTCACTTTGAACGGCCACCGTTCAGAGCTCACTTGGAAGCATAAAACATGCAATATACGGATCAAAAGCCCCACGAGTCTACTTTTCAGTGGATTTGACAGAGCCAGATTCCGAGTTCCCATGAGCTCAAAACTTCAGTTTGAGAGCATCAAGGTCAGCTCAGGAAAGCAGAAACTGTGCAGCAGTGTCACTTTAAACGCAAAACAGGGAATATTCCCTGGGTCTAAATCAGACGTGCCATATATAGAATCAAAGCTGTAGATGTGGACTTCATGCTTCCCAAGTTTCACCTTCATTGGATTAGTGAAGCTCCCGGAATTCAGGTTTAAATGGGTAATGATCATTCTGCCAGTTTTTTCTGTAGATTTCCTGTTTTTTGTTTTCACTTTGCAGGGCTATAACTTCCAAACCGCTGGGAGTTAAGAGGTGAGTTACATATCCACAGAAAGCTAGGAACGTCAAATTTCGCCTCCAGGTGGTAGCTCAGTCATCCGACACTACAAACAGAAGGTTATGGGGTCTGGAACATGGGCTGATGCAGCGAAATTTGAAACTTCAAAAAGATGATTTCCCCCTCTTTGCTTTCAAACACGTTGAGAGGTCTTCAAGAAGGAGCACTCTTACTCTTTTCTCATTTATATTTGTTTATTAGTTTGTTTCATTCTTCACGTAAATCCTATATCATTGAATGATTATCTATGTCAAACATTGAGGGCAATGTTTTGGTTTAAGTGTGGGGGGAATGATACTCTTGTTTTTGTGTGTTAAAAAAAATTAAAAACAATAAAAAATAATAATTCTCTTTTCTTTTTCTTGTGTCTAGTGTGTTTTCTTCCAAACATGGATGAGTTTGAATTTCTATGGAATATTATGGTCCTAAAAGGATTACAGGCATGTGTTAGATTCTTGATTTCAAGTAATTGCTAATAGATTTTTATGACTATTATGCTTGAGTTATTTGCATTTATAGTTAGATTAATGTAATGATTGAGGATTGATTGATGCATGCTAAGGACAAGTTAAACTTGATTCATATGACCCTTGTGGGATCTTGAGCCTATATATGTGCTTTCTTTCTGAGTGTTTATTGAAGATATTCTGATTCGTTTTCTTGGCTATAAATTTTCGAAAACCTCATTATTCTTTCTTGTCGATTGATTTCTCACCATAGCTTTTAATGAACTCTAGATGACTAGAACTCACTCTTGTGGAATTTCGAAACTTTTTATCATAAAACACTCTGATTTTGGAAAGGATAAATGAAACTTTTTAGGATGAACACCATTGCCAGATTGCCATGTGTACTTATTTGTGTGCGCGGCACACCCCTTAGTTAAACCCCTTTGAGCCTACATTAAGCATTTTCTTTCATCACCCATGAAATACATACCTTGAGCTTAGTGTAGTGATATCTCTACTTTTGTCCTTTGGGCCTAGTAGAGCATGAAGTTGTGATGTATTGTATGGAATGATGATGAGAAACAAGTGTAGGGGAATGTGACTTGTCCAAAAGAAAAGAAAAATGCCACAAAAATAAAAAATAAAGAAAGAAAAATAAAAAGAAATGGCAGAAAAAAAAATATTGGACCAAGTCTTTGTTTGTGAATTTGGAGTTTTGTGTATGTTTGAAAGCCCAAAAATTGAATATATGGCCTTTGTTCTTTTTCACAATGTTGTAAGGAGGTTGGAATGACGATGGACCCAAGATGATGATATTTGGCCATTGTTTTGGCGACATAAGGCGTGTTTTAATGCTCTGCTAGGTCCTTAGAAAAAAATTCCTTACCCTTCTAATCATACCCTTAGCCTAGCCTCAGTATTACCTTGTAAAGTTCCTTTTGATCTAAAAGATGAGTAAAACTTGATCTCTGGAGTTTGTTCCAAGAGTTGAGCCTATGGTGTGGTTCATTTGTGTGAGTAATTGATTCTTTCATGAGGTTTATTTATGTTGTCATGCATGTGCTTTTTGTTCATATAAATATGCAAGCTACTTTCTCTTGCATATAATTGAGAGATTGAGCCAGAAAATCATGAGTGAAAAGAAATTGAGAGCATCTTTGTGAGGAATTGAGTGAACACTTGTTTGACCCATGAGGATGTTGATTCTCCTTTGTCACATTGGTTTAATTATCCTTGCGTAATGATTTGAGAATTATGGTTATCAAAATAAATTAGCTCTTAAGTGAAGTTGTGAATTCTAACTACTTCAATTTTGTTGATCATGTTTGAGGGCTTTAAGAGTACTTTGAGATGTTTGGAAGATGTTAGGTTCCTGTCTTCTATTTTGGTTAGTTTCTTTTGTTCGCTAGGGACTAGCAAAGCTTAAGTGTAGGGGTATTTGATAGGTGCAAAACTATACATTATTTGTATCAAAATCCTCTATACTTTCTTTGTTTGTTCGGTGTATTTTCTAGTTATTTACTTTGTTTATTTGTTTTCTAGGTGTTCCAGAACAAATAAGAAGAAAAGAAGGAAAAGAGGGAGTGGAAGACGAAATTCAGAAATATGCCTTTGAAAGTCAGCCAACTACGACGGAGCACTAAGGGCAGCTCGAGAAGAACCAGATGATGAGTCTTATATCAACGGAAAGCTACGGATGTCATATTTCCATAGCATTTTACAGTTCCTGAATAGCATTTTCCTAGAAGAAGTTATGGGTAATTTACTACCAGAATGTCAATCTGCGCGAATCCGACTCTTAACGGGAATTTGTGTTTTGAGGCCCAAATCACACCGGAAAGCCCATGGACGAGTTTGTACTTCATTATCCAACTTATTATCTCTATGTGAATTTGATTATGAAGAATTAAATGAGTTGGCACACTTTCATTGGTCCTACAGATGTACACCAATCAGATTGTTTAAGGAAACCTAAATCAAGATGGATTGGTTGAAGGAAACAATATAAAAGCCTATGCTATCATCTTTGGCGCCCCTTATCCTTCCCTTCTTCGCCTCTTCTTTAGCTCTTCTCCTCTTCCTTCTGCATTGTCTTTTTATTATGTTTATTTAAGTTTCCTTAGTTAGGGGCTGCTTGAAGCCCTAGACATGAACAACAAGATGATTTGAGTTTTGGTTTTAGTTTCTTTTAATCCAAGATGAGATTTGGTTTACTATTTTTATGTTGATGAATTCTTTTCATGTTTGCTTTGAGTGCACACTTAGTATGCATGTTAGGGTTCTCTAGCTTTGATAGTTTGATGCCAGTGTCAATATCGGACTCCTCAAACTATCTAGAGAAGTAATTGTTAGTTTTTGCTAGCAAGTAAACTAAGTCCTAGGTTTAGCAAGACGCTAATTTTATTGCGATGCCTTGTGATGTCTCAAACCCTTTTAGAACGTAATGATCTTTGCATGTTTAATCTAATAAACGTACCTTTAGGTTGCATTGCTTGAGAATAGTTTAGGTGTAGAGCACTTCCTGCCTAGCGTACGAAGTAAGAAAGGGTAATAGGTTGTGTTTCAAGCGTACCGAACCAACCTGAGCATCTTCATCTAGATTAATTGAAATATAACTGAACCAATTATCTTGTGTGTGATTGTCAGGGTGGATTGCATCTTCCCTAGCTAGTTTTATTTCATTGTTTTCCAAAACCAAAACCAAAATCAGTTTTCGTCACTTTCTGTCCTCCGTTTTCCAGTATTTATTTGACATAGCAAACAATCTTTGATTCATCTCAAACTTTGTATGTGAGTCCGTCTGTCTATCTAGTTCGATTCTGTAAATTTTCGTATTTTTCTGACTTGTTTAGGTTAGTCAAATAATTAGGTTTTCGACTGCTGGTCGTTAGGATCAGTAGTCACTTTTGTGACATCGTTTGAGTAGTTAGATTCATTTAGTCCTCTGCGGGAATGACCCTTATTTGCCCATACTATAAACGATGATCTAGTTGTGAATAAGAAAAATAAATTGGTTTAAAATTAACCGATCAAGGCAGCCTCCTTGCAAAGCGCCCAATCTCCCCGAACCTCCTTCACTTCCTCTCGGAGGGCTGTGAGCTCGGCGGACATGTTGTCAAGGTTCTCTAGGATCTCCCCACGGATCTGATTTGCCATGACGTTGAGAGCACCGTGCAATTGCTCTCGCAACTCTTCCACCATGGCTGCGAGATCCCCTTTTGTCACGACGTCATCTTCAAGTCGAGTGTCGAACTCAACCATGGCGGATTCCGCCTTTCCAAGCCGTGCATCTAAGGCAGCGAGTACCTCTTTGTGGCTCCTCTTGGCGCTAGCAATAGCTTGCTCAACCACCGAAACTCCTTCTCCGGACATCTTCCTTGTCTTTGTGTTGTACGCGAGCGAACCGGGGCTCTGATACCACTTGTCACGGGATGAGAACTTCGCTTCTCCACCAACCGTGCGGCCTTAGAGTTGTTCACCTCCTCGAACTCTCTAAGTCAGCCTCGCCTCTAGGCACGGAAACAAGAGCAACACTAGAGGGCAAGAAAGCTAGAAGTGTGTGAAGTATGCTAAGCTAAGTAAAGCTAAGCAAAGCAAACACTTAAGCAATGTGGAAGAAAGGAACATTGTATTGATGTTGATAACACTTTACAAAGGCTTTGTAGGATGCTCTAGGATTTCCCAGATGGCTTGGCCAAGTGCCTTCACCATCTATTTATAGCCTAGTACCTCCTCAATGGATGGCTAGGATTTATTTGATCCAATGGTTACAATTCTAAGTTCTATAATGTACACCAATTATCTACAAAGAAATATCTAGGCTTAGAGAATTCTAAGGGGTTCTAGAATTCTCTAAGTAGTCCACCATCTAAGCTAGAGAATTCTAAGGGGTTCTAGAATTCTCTAGGTATGTCCACCAACTCTAGATATTTCCACCATGTTCTTGAATGTCCAAGTGCTTCTCCTTAGACTTGGACCTTACAGGATGGACTTGTGTCATGGACCTCCTTCACTCAAACTCGGTCCATGACAAATAGGCCTTTGGTGTTACAAGAGCATCCATCCTCCGGGATGGAGTGTTAGAGAGAAAGGGAGAGATAGAGAGTGAGTCAGTCCTTTCTACATAGGGGAAGCCTTCATTTTATAGCTAAGGAAGGTTCCCTCTTATTACATATTTCCGATGTGGGACTAACTATACATATATCTTATCATGGTGTCTTCTTGTGGAGTTTGGAGGAGCACCTTCCCGATGTGGTACCGATGATCTTTCACCATGGAGAGGTAGCCGGATGTCTGTCTACAAGTTTCCTGACTGGTCTATGGGCGGGGAAGGTAGTTTCCAACTACCGACTACAAGTTCCCCAAGTTTTCGTTCAAGACACGTCTTGAGTGGGGACTTAATATATAAAATGTCCATAGACCAGTCATTTATTAACATGTACCCGGTCCCAGTCCCCCCAAGTCCGTACTCAGGACGTGTGTTGAATGGGTCTTGTGCATTCCGGGTCTTACTTTTCTTGATATACACCGTGATCTTTAAGTCTGCTGATAAGATAAAAAATGCCCCTCCCGACCCCGGCCTCAAAACTTAATCGGCCGGACGAGGATTATTATAATAGCCTCTGAGTTTATGCAGAAACAAAGAGATTGTGTAGTGTATCAGAAGCGGAACAACACCAAAACATCTTGGTATTAGAGATATTAGCAAGTTACCGGATATAACCGAAGTTAGATCAAGGCAAATTTCCAAGGATTGTTGGACAGGACAGGTCGATGCCATGTGAAGGGAATGACGGATATAACCGAAGTTAGATCAAACAGCATCTACTTTTACAAGCCTGATTATGACAAACTCAAGCGTAAATTTGGTGAGATGGGAGGTGACAATGAGGTAATGTTTAGTAGCCAAGAGTACACAAGGAGTGTGTAGTGATAAATATAATTGTGTTCTCAAAAGGGTTCTTACTTTATGTAGGGGGCAACAATTTACCGGATGAATCTGTTTATGAAACACCATCCAACTGCTCGTATAGTCCGGCCGCATCGGAAAAGCAGGGTGGAAGGGGGACAACAATCGTGAATTGTGATGTTGCTCCTCCCTCTTTTGTCTGTGCCTTGTACAACAAATTTGGAGAGGAGGATGGTCACATGGATGCCTCAGAAACCAGTTAAGGGCAATTCTAAGTAAGAACACAACCTTCTATTTAACCAGCAACCACACAATTGTACTAATACTAATGTTTCCCGTTTGGACTTTGGACATATTCACAGTGAAGTGGCCTGTATGTGTGATGGGATGTTTGCTACAAGGACTGACCTTCAAAGCTTTGGATCTAGAGGATTACTATGTGGCGAGGTAAGTTGGTACGAAATAGAAACAGAAAACTATGGCATGCTGCAGCTGTTTTTCACACCAGTTTACTGCATTTGATACACACAATATGCTATCATGATTTATATTTTTGTACCTCATATTGGACAATTGATAGGTGATAGACACTCAAATGAACTTGATGAACTCAACGAACGATTATAGAGACTGGTTTCTTCCCTCTATATTGGTGGTATGTGTGAAAATTAACGTGTCATATTTTTGTATCAAATTCATTGGATTGCAGAATTACTATTGAATGTGGTTTTGCTGATGAAGGCTTATGCATATCAGAAAACCGAGGTGGACAAAAAAATTGGTCCTTGTAGAAACAATTACGACATGTCGCCTGCGTAAGTTTTATGGAAAATTTGCAAATTGAAATAGGGTAAGTAGAATACCGTTTGTACAGAATAAGAGTATTGTTGTAAATAGTTATTAGTTAGTGGGCATTCTTATAATTAGTCGATTAAGGTTGTTATTGTAATTTGCATCATGACCTCATCTCTATATAAGAGAGAGTTCTCAACTCAATAAGATATACACATTCTCTCATTCACTTGGTTGTTTCTCTCCTTTCTTAATCTCTTTTACTTTTTGTTGTCGGTAGTCATGAAACTACCTTCTCCGCCCATAGACCAGTCATGAAACTTGTAGACCGACATGTAGGCTACCTCGCCATAGTGAAGGATCATCAATGCAGCAACAGGAAGATGCTTATCCAAGCTCCACAAGAAGACACCAGGAGAATACATATATGTGTAATCAGTCCCTCATCGGTAATGTGTAATAAGAGGAAACCTTCCTTATCTATAAAAGGAAGGCTCCCCCTGTGTAGGATCGATCTCTGACTTCCCCATCTCTCTCTCCCGGGGAATGGTAATCACTCCATCCCGGGGAACTCTTGTAAACACCAAAGCCCTATTGGCCATGATAGTGGAATCTTAAGTGGACATAGCCATGTTCTCCGAGGCATGATGAACCACTATATGTCCTTGTCTCTTGATCATGTTGTCTCATTCATAATTGTTCATGTTCCACCGTGATTCTGCATAGCAATTGGCGCCGTCTCTGGGAAGCATTACAAAAAGTCATGTTGCTTTGTCTCCAAGAGGCAGTTCACTCATGACCATGAGAGCTATAAGGCCATCGGGTCGTCCCCAAACCCAGGGTTGTAGGTAGCCCAGTCAGCAGGTCAGCAGCCCACTCAGTATGTTCAGGCTTTCAACGGGCCAGCAAGACCAACCGGCCTGGTCCAACAATCATCGGGCCCAACCATCAGGCAGCATAGCATGACCCGCCCATGTCCCCTTTATCGTCGGGTCCTCACCAAGAGCCCGACTACAACGGCTCTAAGCAGCACTCGGGGATAATTAATCGGGATCCTGGACAAATAGTTCATGTGATGGGATCACCATTGGAAATAGATTTTTGTAAAGTTTCCATCCTGGAGAAATAGTTCATCGCCTTCAAATTCTCGCACCGCCCAGCATCATCGGTATTTCGGTGTCCCGCTGCATCGTATTTGTCTGATCTCGCCGGTAGCTTTGCTCCACCGGTATTGTCCGGGATTATGTCATCTTCAGAATGCATGCACCGAATCGACAGGCGCCCTACCGGTAGCACCTTCATCATGATCGTTCTCGATACAAACTGACACCTGATCAACCGGAAACAATTCGTCGGGCACTGGCAGGCTTCAGCGGCCTACAGATCTTTGTATCCATTTGTTGAGTTCGGTATTCGGGAGCATCCCTCGGCTCGAAGGGCAGAGTGAGTCATCAAAATTCGCTAGTTTCTGGAAGAAGGGATATCAGGGTCAACCTGGTGATGTCATACATTGCGCGCGAAGCGAATTCAGTTCGCCTGGTGATGCCACTCCCCGCGCGAAGCGAACCAGTTCACCTGGTGATGCCACTCCCCGCGCGAAGCAAACCAGCTCGCCTGGTGATGCCACTCTCCACGCGAAGCGAACTCAGCTCACCTGGGGGACGTGTAATCGATAATCTATCATGGATCAGTGAGACCAATCGGGATCACGATGCCGAAGCTCACCGGAGACCAATCCAGGGGAGTTCACTCTGTACACCCAACACCCTACTCTGGCCACCCGTAAGGCACCTTCAGAAAGCTTCTAGATAATGTCCTTATCTGTAATCTTACTGATGGCACCCACTTTGCTTACGGTGCCTGGGAGTCGAGAATGTAGCTCTAAAATAAGTCATGCCCGGGAACTCGTATGAGGCAGAAGAGGAAAAGATAGGCCCTCAGATAGTTGCTATAGGCACTGAGAAGTTGATTTGTACACCAGGCCGTAGAGCGCAAGCCATCGGGATCATCCGGACAGGCCCCCAACCTCCTACTCTCTTGTGCGAAGCCATCTTGCCTCACCTCCATGTGCATGCGGACCCCGCCTCTTGGTCCTTCACGGGGTCTCTCTTGTGTGAAGCCATCTCGCTTCGCCTCCACGTGCATGCGAACCCTGCCTCTTGGTCCTTCAAGGGGTCTCTCTTGTGCAAAGCCATCTCGCCTCGCCCCCACGTGCATGCGGACACCGCCCCTTGTGCGAAGCCATCTCGCCATGTGGGAATCGTCGGCTCCCGATGGTTAGGGTTTGGGAATAGGAATGGCATGAGCTTATCTGGTGATATGATCACAGTCCTATCCATGAGAGCAACAGGACACTCATCTGCTCTCGGACGATACGTATCTCGACACCCCAACTATTGCCCAACTGCTATGGACATCCATCTTACTTTGTCCAGAAGAAGTCCTTCCCGGAAGCAATTTAATCTCCCGGTGAAACTCGGTCCCATGTGTGTTTCAAATGTTCAAGTAGTCTGTGATCAAAGCTTCATCTCCCTCTTGCTGTTGGGTTCGCTCTTAAGGGCAGAAGGATATCTGAATTCCAGATCAATGGGACACCTTCTTATGCGGCATGAGAACCAATGCATGGACCACTCCATTTACCCACCGGGAATCTACCCTTTGCACCTATCGGGAAGCATCATCTACCAGCGGTTATCTCCTGCAAGCACCGTCCGGCATCCATATCTTGTCAACTCCAAACTCTTGACTAGGAGTGGGTCACTCGATCTGCTGGAGAAACTGTGTTCAATATGGTACCCACTGAAAAATTGCTACGTACACCTCGCCTAAGTTATCGCGAGAGCGGGATGTGGACCACGCCAAAGTTATCGCCCGAACGAATTGTGGACCCCGCCTAACTTATCGCGTGAGCGGGATGTAGGGCCTGATTGCACAAAGGCATTCACGTATAAGGCAGATTAAAATTATCAGGCGAAGGGGGGAGTTCGCACGTATCAAAATAGTGACATGAGTTTCACGCGAGCTGACCTCGCGAGGAAATGTACTACGCAAAGTATTGACTTCGCCCAGGAGGACCCCGCATGAGAGAAGGACATTGCGAAGCGTTGACAACTTCATTGCATTCTGCGCGGTGGTACGCCCTGCACCCCTAGAAGCAGGATCCCGGTCGTCCAATTCAGTTTTCACTTCCCTCTAGCTACTATTGCTCTACGAGGTATTCCACCCTAGAGAGACATCATGCCCGAGAGGCATTGTGCTAGAGAGACATTACAACCAAGAGGCTTCATGACCAAAAGGTATCCCGAAAGGCACCATGCCCAAGAGGCATCCCACAAGGAGGCATCATGTCCAAGAGGCATCCCACCGAGAGACATCATGCTCGGTCGGGAGTAGTACGAGCATGAATCTGCACCTCCTATGTGCACCCATTCGGTAGCTCTTTCCACAGATAAGTCCTTCATTTAATTGCCTCTTATGAAAGTACAAAGCATGCTTCACGTACAATTATATCATGGTACTGTTGGCTCACCATGCATTGTTGTAACCAAGTACGAACTATATAACATGCAGTCCATAATCACTATTGTCCATTTAAATTTGCGAGGCAAATGTATGTAGATCCTCCGTCTTCCCAGACATTGAATAGGGAGTTCCAAGTCTTTATGATAGTCGTAAGTCCCAGATAGGTGTGGGAAAAAATAGCAAGAAAATTGTAAGTCCTGGATAAGTGTCACCGGGAGGAAACATGCACCAACTTCTTAGGAAAATCTCGATTCTCGGATAAGAACTAACGGGAAGAAACATACAACAACCGTTTCATAAGATTGTTATACCCGAGCAAGAACCAACGGGAAGCATACACGAACTCAAATGCATGAACATACCCCGACAATGTACCACCGGGAAGCATGCGCGAAACAACTAAAACTGTAAGTCCCATGTACAGCTCCTGGAGGGTGGGGGTTGGGCAGTTCATATCATTCCCTTCATACGGAGAATAGTGGCCTGATAACCCACACGGGGATAATACCCCGCGCTCGAGCAGAAACACATGATATATAAAGGTTCGCTACCTTCGTCTCACATTGGGATGAGAGATAGGCATTCGACTAAGATTGACATTTGACATCCAGTATTACACTTGCATGAGCCATTTTTTTTCTTTTCGATAATTATTATGCCATATCTATATTTGGTTAGCCCCATAAGGGTGTCGATCATTTGTTCATTGTGAAGGTACAACAATCCGCCGAGTCAGAGACATTTTTTATCTTACAGGCGAACTCCACAGCTCGCACAGTAGACATGGCACGCAGAGTGAACTCGACAGCTTGCGCGGTAGTCCTGGCGCGCGGAGCGAGCATAGCTCACGTGGTGATTGCACGCGGAGCAATCACAGCTCGCGTGCTCCTTGTGGCCCGAGTGAACACAGTTCCCTTAAAAGTATTGCACACGGAGCGAACACAGCTCGCATGGTCCTTGTGCGCGGAGCGAACACAGTTCCCTGAAAAGTATTACACGCGGAGCGAACACAGCTCGGGTGGTCCTTGTGCGCGGAGCGAACTCCACAGCTCGCAAGTAGGCAATGTCCAAGAGGCAGACTCCACAGCTCACCTGAAAGTATTGCACGCGGAGCGAACACAGCTCACGGTGTCATTACACGCGCCTCGTATGTGTCACCGAGATCCACCTAGCGTTTGTCACCAAGACCCATCTCATCTATGTTTCCGTGAGCCATCTCGTATGTGTCACCGAGATCCACCTCGCGTGTGTCACCGAGACCCACCTCGCGTCTGTCACTGAGAGCCATCTCGCATGTGTCACCGAGATCCACCTCACGTGTGTCACCGAGACCCACCTCGCGTCTGTCACCGAGAGTCATCTCGCATGTGTCACCGAGATCCACCGAGAGCCACTTCACGTCTGTCACCGAGACCCATCTCGCGTGGCAAGATGCAACTCGTCTGTGTCATGGAGATAGTCATTATAAGCGGAGCGGACTTCCACAACTCGCGTGAAAGAATTGTACGCAGAGCAGACTCCTCGGTTCACGCGAGCGGACTCAGCTCGCCCGAGTGTCAGCCCTTTTGGGCGAGGCAGACACCTCAGCTCGCGGGTACTCATTATGCGCGGAGCGAATGGCTCAGCTCGCGCGTAGCGGACTGCTCAGCTTGCGGGTAGTCCTTGTGCATGCGAGATCCTCAGCTCGCGCGGAACAAACTCCTCAGCTCGCATGACAATTCCAATCCTTGCACTTTGCGGAGTAGTCAGCTCGCCCGAGTGTCAGCCCTTTTGTGCGAGGCGGAGACCCGTTCTCCACACGTCTTGAGTACGGACTTGGGGCGACTGGGACGGGTCCCGTTGATAAATGATTGGTCTATGGGCATTTTATATATTAAGTCCTCACTCAATACATGTCTTGAACGGGAACTTGGGGGACTTGTTGTCGGTAGTCATGAAACTACCTTCTCCGCCCATAGACCAGTCATGAAACTTGTAGACCGACATGTAGGCTACCTCGCCATAGTGAAGGATCATCAATGCAACAACGGGAAGATGCTTATCCAAGCTCCACAAGAAGACACCAGGAGAATACATATATGTGTAATCAGTCCCTCATCGGTAATGTGTAATAAGAGGAAACCTTCCTTATCTATAAAAGGAAGGCTCCCCCTGTGTAGGATCGATCTCTGACTTCCCCATCTCTCTCTCCCGGGGAATGGTAATCACTCCATCCCGGGGAACTCTTGTAAACACCAAAGGCCTATTGGCCATGATAGTGGAATCTTAAGTGGACGTAGCCATGTCCTCCGAGGCATGGTGAACCACTATATGTCCTTGTCTCTTGCTTATGTTGTCTCATTCATAATTGTTCATGTTCCACCGTGATTCTGCATAGCCTACGGGATCTTGCAGAAACACTTTTATTTTACAACACGTTATCAGCACGAATAGTTCTAACATTATCTTTTTTTCTGTTGCATGTGAAGCTTTAGAAGCAAAGGATGATCTTTTAATTTGATTCATTAATTCAATCTACATTGACATGGCAATTTCTGAAATCGATGATCAACCATATGAGGATCATCATTTAACCAAGTTCTTGTATTGGCTGAGAAGCTCCACAAATGGCCTTATCAGTTCTACACATAAAAGATGGAGATTATCCATTCTACAATGAGTAACGTTTTCTTATCTTAATTCCAATTCATATTTGCTAGCCTTGATTATATGATGAACAAATCACCATGAAGCATGAACCATATTTCGTTTGTCCTCTCAAAATTTGTATATATATGCTTATTAATTTGTGTAGTATATAGAAAATTTCATTTGATACATGAACCACCAAATTCATATTATTAATCTATTTTTGTTCATGTTTCGATTTTGGAAAGAAAAATCGGCATTGAAAATCATTGAACGGCCAGTAGCCTTCGTAATTAGCCACAGCCACCTGCCTAGTAGTGCAAACCAAAAGGCGCATGGATCAACAAGTACATGTATCAAATTCAAGATCACTGTCAAATTCAAGTATATGCATGAATTCCAGAAGTAACGCACATAACCATTAATTTGGTCGTTTAAGCTAAACGTTACATATATTTATGCCTGAAGCATTTAATAATACAAATGAATTCATATTGCTCTTAACAGAGTTTAAATAAAACCCGTTTAGAAATGTAACGTCAATTTGAATATTGATGCATAACACTGATGATGTTATTTACGTATAAATTAACATCTACGTTTTACAAGTTACTGATTTGAATTGTGTCAAATTCAATGTCATTTAAGGGTATGTAATTAATGTCATAAGCATTTACCAAGTTATAACTCATACATTATGGTACAAGCATTATGGGCCAAATTATTGCACAATTAATGATAGAAACGTTATGGTTACACCAATTTGAATAATGTCATCATAATTCATTATGCTAGAAACATGAATTTTGAGTTTTAATTACGTGATTGTTACATAAACGTTATGCCAGAAGTATTTATTTAATTTAATACTTATGCGTAATGCTAGAAGCATTAATGAGATTTGAGCTCATTGCATTTGGTACTTAACCGCTGCATAAATGATATTTATTTACTAATTTATGCCATATATTAACTGTCGGTTACCAAATTCAAATCGCGTCAGTTTTATTCAATTAGTTCTCAATTATGTTATCAGTTATATCGATAATTATTATGAGTATGTAATGACACATTAATGCCAGAAGCAATTGATGATGCAAATGAGTTAGTGTTGCATGTAACCGCTACGTTATTGACATTTATTGATTCAATAATTTTATTGCATATACATTATGTCGATGTGAATTAAATTGTTTCTGTTATAATTTTAATTTATTTCGGTTTCATATAATTTCTTTCACATTAAGTTTGTATGTTACGATTTAATAACATATATTGCATTGGTTTATGTTATATTGGTAAATATTAATGATGTTAAGTCAGAAGCTTAAATTAAGCCTGAATATACACAAATTGAGCTAGAAGATCAACGTAAGCTGCAAGGCTAGCACAGAAGCTCGCCATGTCTCGCCATGAGTACATACAATGAATATAATTCTTCTCAAACTAGGCTCATCCAGTTGGATACGATGTCTAGGAAAGTTCTTTTGAGGCTGTGTACTTAAGTGAGCCTCTCTCCACCGGACACATCCCGGTTCTTAAGTTATTTTACGGTTATTTCCCGTTGGTATTACTTCGGATTTTTACCGTGTTAAGTAACCGTTTATCACTTAAGGACCCTAGAGTTGACTTTTTATTACGTTTGGAATTTGGGAAAACTTTCTTCATGAAAGTTGTAGAGAACGTCGTTACGAGTTCGTAGACATGCTACGCGTTAAATTCGGAGTTAGCATGGTAAAGTTATGAATTTATTGGTAAAATGTGGAGGTAGTAAAAATGGGTAATTTTGAAGTGGGCTTTGTTGTTGGGTATAACTATTGGACCGGGTGGGGAGCAGCCCCAACCCAAATCCCTTCTATTTCTTTTCTTTCTTTTTCTTCTTCCTTTCCCCGAGCTCCCCGAGCTCTCTCTCTCTCGGTTGAAACCCCAGCCGCCAGCTGCCGCCGTCCGGCCAGCCACCGGCCGCCTCTCCACCCCAGTTCGGACCCCCATCTCCTCCTCTCCCTCCCCGGCCTAGCCCCCGAGCCTCTAACCCGCCGAAAGAGGAGAAAAGCTGCCGGAACCACCGGAAGTCTTTTCGCCGGAGCTCCGTCCTCCGGCCACCAAAGGCCGTGATTTTTGGCTCAACTTGTAGCCCTCATCAAGGTGAGTATTCCCTCAAAAGGAATCGGTCAATTTCGAGCTCGTTAGGGTAGTTTGTATAATTGGAAGTTTTAGGGATATTTGGTTGAGTTTTGGATAGGTTTATGAATTTCCGAAGTGTGGTATTTTTGGCGGTTAATTAATGTACAATCCGGCCGTAGGATTTAAGTCTTATTTTTGAGGAGGTTGTATTTACGGCTACTGAGTATGATATTTAAGTTCGGATCGTTTCGACGTAAGATTATCAAAGTTAGGCAATGATGAGCGTAGTTGTGGCTCTCGGTTAATTTTACCTATTTTGTTTTAATATTGGAGTTTTAGTTGGGAAATTAATTTTATATTTGTGCCAGGGTTCGAGGGGACCTCGCTTGAGTAGGGATTCGGAATTCGTCAGGCTTAGGCCTAAATCTGTGAGTGGACATCTTGGTTTTTATTTAATATGCATGCAAGATTTTCTAACTTAGTATTTTATTTTCCGAGCATATATTATAACTTCGGCATATGAAATGATCTTGGAAATTAATTGAGATTGATGCATGGATTAAATGTTGGTCATAATTTATGAATTTGAGCTCAGACTGATAATTTTATATTTGAGTTTGGATTTTCTTTATGATTTCTGGATTTGAGATTATATCAAGATTTGCATATTGCCTGGTTTTCGAAAGGTGAAAATTATTTAAATTAATTATTTCATTAAGCATTTTAACGTGTGGGACACGTCATCGAATTTAATTATTTCTTTACTCTTTAAATTCTTTGAGTACGGTTGGGAATCGTACTTATGCTTAAGTTATGAGTTTCGGGGAAACTCATGGATTTATGTTTCTTTATTTATGCCATACTTGTTGGATCGTTATTATTCATGCTAGCATGTTGTTCCGCCTTTCGAGGCGATGTAGCTTCCACGTTTTAAGTGGGGTTACTCAAGCCATTTCCGCCTTCGGGTGATGTGATATAGTCGACGACATCACGCATGCCCTAATCCTCTCTGGTATCATAACCTGAAGGTGTAGGGAGTATGGGAGTATTATTGCCTGGGAGGCAACTGAGTCTGGGAGGCTCACTTGTATGGCTATAGCTGTTTCTTATTTATCGTTGTTGATTTGACTAGCGGGGCTAGTCCCTTGTGTTGGTACCTTCTTCTATGAAGGTTATTATTTATCTTTGTCATTAATTTGACTAGCGGGGCTAGTCCGTCTTCTTGGGATGACAGGACCCACCCCGAATTTCACCCTGAAACCCAAGGTAAATCCTGCGGGGTCCACCTTCAAGGAAAATTTACCGAAAATTCGGCATAACCTTCCTTGAAAATGGACAACCCTTACCTGAAAAATCCAACTTAACACTTCTATAACCAAACCAAACAGCCTCAACACCTGGAGCCTTCCTGCTCCCCAAGATCAACACATCTCCCAATAACAATTACTCAACTCTAATAATCCCACAACCAAGATTAAGGACTGTTAATAATTTGTTATTGGACATTCAGAGCATATCTAAGGTTGAACGAAAAACAACGAATAAAGAATATGCGGAAGCAACCTCTGACTATGCCTCGACTCCATGTACGCTCGACCTCACCTAGACTGAGCTTGCAATCTGGGCATTTAAAACCAAAGGGCTCAGGGGAAAGTAATTTAAAAACGTTAGAGTGAGTGGACGAAAATAAACATAAGATAAGAAACTGAAATTTAAATACTTTCCCACTTTCTAATATGCCATAAATTCGTTGCATGCAATTGTTAACAAAAATCTTTCATAAAGAAAATCCCAAGAAGATGGACTAGCCCCGCTAGTCGAATTAATGACAAAGATAAATAATAACCTTCATAGAAGAAGGTACCAAAACAAGGGACTAGCCCCGCTAGTCAAATCGACAACTCAAGTAAAATATCCTATATGGCCATATAAGTGAGTCTCCCAGACTCTATTGCCTCCCAGGCATAGTACTCCCATACTCCATGTACCTTCACGTCGAGTTGACGGATAGGGTACAGGGCTTGCGTGATGTCGTCGACAACATCACATCACCATTAGGGTGGAAAGGGCTTGCGTGACCCCACTTGAAACATGGGTGTCACATCACCTCGAAAGGTGGAATGACATACTAGCATTGACATCATATATATTCCAAGAATATGGCATAAGAAAAAATATAAATCATATGAGTTTCCCCGAAACTCATAAATAAATACAAGTACGATTCTCAACCGTACTTAAAGAATTCAAAGAGCAAAGAAAATAATTAAATTCAATGACGTGTCCCACACATTAAAATGCTCAATGGCATAAATAACTCATCTCATTAACATGTTTCAAAAATTAGACCAAACTCAAATCTTTAAAGAAATCTCAAATCCAGAGATTAAAAGGATATCATAATTCAAATACCAAAACTTACCCAAGCTCAAATCCATAAGTTCATTATCAAAAACATAACCAATAGGTCAATCTCAAATAAATTCTATAACCAATTCAAAAGGTGAAATCATAATTTAAGCTCAGAAAATATAATTGACAACTTATAAAATCATGCATGCATATTCTTTTAAAAATAAAGTGTCCACTCACAGATTTAGGCCTAAGCCTGACGAATTCCGAATCACTACTCAAGCGAGGTTCCCTTCGTATCCTGGCACAATAAATATGCTTAGGACCAAACTTAAATTCTGGAAAATTAAACATTTGAAAATAAACACCCAAATCTCTTCTGCTTAACCCACTACTCTAATTAGGGTTAAGCTCAGCGGATTTTCACCAAACTCCACCACAACCTTAATTCCTCAAAAACACTTTTCCCCAAATAAAAATCCAATGGCCGGATTATTAATTAATAATCCGCCAAAAATATTTAACTTCAACAATTCTTAAACTTATCCAAAACTCCTCCAAAAATTCTAAAACTTATTCCATTAAACTCATCAAAATCTCTACAAAAAATATTTTTCCGGCGGCGGCACCGGCGGCGGCTCCGCGGCAGCGGCGGCCGGCAGCCTTTTTCCGGCGACCTCCAATGCTTCTCAAATTTTGACAAAATAATCCTCTCATCAAACCCAACAACTTTCATAACTAACACTTAGTCCAAATCCGAGGCTAACTAGGGCAATCGACTAAAACATCCATAAATCCCTAAAACTTTCAATTATACAAATCACCCTAACGAGATCGAATTAGACTGATTCCTTTGGAGGGATTACTCACCTTGATGAGGGCTACAAAATGAGCCAAGAATCACGGCCTATGGTGGCCGGATGACGGAGCTCCGGCGAAGTGTCGATCGGGGGCTTCCGGCGGCTTTTCTCCTCTCCGGCGGCTCTACCGGCTCGGATGGTTGGCCAGAGAGAGGAGGCGATGGGGTCCTTCCTGGGCCGGAATGGCGGTCCGTCGTTGGCGGGACGGCGGCGGCGACGAGGAGACTTTCCGACGGGAGAGAGCTCGGGCTCGGGAAGAAAAACAGAAGAGAAAGAAGAGAAAAGGGAGAAGAGAAGAGAAAAAGGAAAGGGCTTGGGCTTGGGCTGCCACCCTGGCCCAACTCTCAACCCAACTCAAAAATAAGCCCACTTCAAAATTACCTATTTTTACCGACACGAAAACTTTACCATTAATTTCATAACTTTACCATGCTTACTTCGAATTTAACGTGTGGCATGTCTACGAACTCGTAGCCACATTCTGTACAACTTTCATGAAGAAAGTTTTCTCATAAAAATTTTCCTACATAAAGTCAACCCTATGGTCCTTAAGGGTAAATAGTTACTCATCCCGGGTAAAAATCTGAAGTAATACCAACGGTAAATAACCGTAAAATAATTTAAGAACCGGGATGTGTCATGAGATATTCTTAATGAAAGATTTTTGTTAACATTTGCATGCCACGAATTTATGGCATATTGGAAAGTGGGAAAGTATTTAAATTTTGGTTTCTTATCTTATGTTTATTTTCGTCCACTCACTCTAACGTTTTTAAATTACTTTCCCCTGGGCCCTTTGGTTTTAAATGCCTAGATTGCAGGCTCAGTCTAAGTGAGGTCGAGCGTACATGGAGTCGAGACATAGTCAGAGGCTGCTTCCGCATATTCTTTATTCGTTGTTTTTCGTTCAACTTTAGATATGCTCTGAATGTCCAATAGTAAATTATTAATAGTCCTTAATCTTGGTTGTGGGATTATTAGAGTTGAGTAATTGTTATTGGGAGATGTGTTGATCTTGGGGAGCAAGAAGGCTCCAGATGTTGAGGCTGTTTGGTTTGGTTATAGAAGTGTTAAGTTGGATTTTTCAGGTAAGGGTTGTCCATTTTCAAGGAAGTTTATGCCGAATTTTCGGTAAATTTTCCTTGAAGGTGGACCCCGCAGGATTTACCTTGGGTTTCAGGGTGAAATTCGGGGTGGGTCCTATCAGTTGGTATCAGAGCATTAGGTTATCCGATTCCTATCACTACCTCATATATTTGGTTATACGTAGTGTCTATAGAGTGATGGTCCGACCGCGGCGGATCCATTAGCATTATATGCATAAGATGCTAGGTGTTTATTAAGTATGTGAGGTAGTTGTTCTTATCTTATTTATGGACAGTATTGTGCCATAAATGTCTACATCCTCAAGACTATGTCTCAGTACGTCGACCTCCAGGAGTATCTTGGTTATTTTCCGAGTAATGGAAACGTAAGTGATGTGCATTTTTCCTATATGCTTTATTGTGGTTGAGAGATTCTAAGATCAATTATGAGTCGGGAAGTGACATGTATTTATGATTTTCCTTTGCTTTTATGTAATGAGTTGCTGGACCATGATTAAGATGTACGTTGAGCTCTTATGTGGGTATTAATGATTGAGAAATTTCTAGATAAGATTGGTATTGGGATAAGAGCTATCATAGGGAGTTAAGTGGTCTTGCTTTGAGATAAAATGTGGAAAGCCATTGCTTGAGCGAATAAATTGTGGAGAGTACTTGATGTATTTTATGGGGCTGTTAAAGTTTGGTTTATGCATTGAATAGTGATTTTTGAAATTGTTGTTGGTCGATTTATGTCCGGTATCTATGAATTTGGGATTTGCTCCCCTGTCTATGTTGAGTGTTTTGAAAGAATTGTAAGTGTAAATGGCGTTGGTATATAGTGGTGCAGCAGAGGTGAGATGGTAGTGGTCACTTTGCTTTTTCAGTAACAAATGTTGAATTTATCTCGTTTTAAGCAATATATTTGTGGTCAAATGACTGAGCGTGGGGAATGAAGGGAAGAAGAGGAAAGTGCAACTTTTGTGTATAGGTGTTAGTTCTGTCAATAGGTAAAAAGAGTTATGGAACAATTCAGAATATGGAGACCAAAGTTGTATAAATTTATCGAAGAAGCGTAGATGGGTGTCCATATTTATTTTTAAGCGATATTGTTTTGGGTTGATTGATATAAGTTAGTCTTGGACAAAATAGTGTTTGGAAACGACTCATTCCAGCCCTTACGTCTTTTGGTTATGGCATGAGATTACTGACGAATCTTTATCGTCTAAAAGTAATCTCGATCTTTGATATCCTTAGTCATTGGTGTAAACAAGGTTGAAGTTGTAAATTCGAAGTGTGGTTGGTTAGGAAATCGTGGTATCGAGTCGAGTGATTGTTAGGAGAAGAGTGTCAGGATAAATTTGGATTGGTAATGTGTATGATGATACACAAGGATAGTTTGAGCGGTGTAATTAGAGTTATTGATCTTGAAATAATTATTTTTCGCTTTAGCTACTGTTGTTAGCTGATGTGGATAATTCCTAAGAGGATGAGTGAGTTGTTGATCTTAAGGTAGTATGTCCCACGATTGTAGCTTCTGTTTGGAGTATTGAAGTAGTGAAATTGATAGATCGAAACTATAAGTGGTTGACGAAGTTTTATCAGATTCGAGCAATTCTATGCTTCCACTTGAGCGTTACGCAGAAGATAATGCGGTCGACGCGTAATCTTGAGATGGAGCATGCGGCCGTCAATTTTTCGTTGCTCGAGGAGTAGCACATGAATCGAGGAGATTCGGGGTATCTCTCTTATGTGAAGAGTGTGACTTAATGTTAGATTGTCTTTTTAGACCCTAGATTCTTTGAGGTAATTACTGGAGCAGTGTGGCAATCGATGAGTATCGTCGATGTCCTGGGGTGTTCTAAGTAAATTTTCGACATGAGTTGAAGAGTCGGGCCTTGTGGGATGCAGTTCGACTCATGATTGCTGATCATCATATCTTATCGAGAAAGGTGTTACAGACTTTTGTACGCATTCGTAAAATTCAACATTCTACGAAGAGTAATTATCTTGGCATCTAGTCGTTTTGGCAACCTGAGCGTAGGACTCCAGTTTTGGTGCTCTTAGCTTCCTTGGATGTTATGGACCTGCGTGATCAAGCTAGTCAGATCTAGCAGCCAAATAGAAGAAAGGAAATCACTTTGCATCATTTGGAGGCAGCAAGAGAGGACTATCTAGTGTTGAATGATAGACTGCCAACATCAACTATGCTGACACTCAATTCGGTCAACTCAGAGTTTGTATTTTATTTGTTAGTGTGGTTATCACGTGAGTAATTAAGGTTAATTGACGTTAGAGTTGATGCGGGAATTTCCGTGCTTTGGTAGCTATTAGTTGGTACGATTTATAAATGGAACTTCGACGTTCATTAACGGTAACAAGAAATTCTTGGGCAAAGTTTTTATCAGGAAATGCGAGTTGGTTTTCATGATTCTTTGCGTCTTTAGCAACGCATAATTCTGCGGAAGAAGTATATCCCAACAACGGTTTTTTCTTAATGTTTTGCGTAATGGCGGGGCCGTTATTTGAAAATTCTTGTTCCTCGACTTGAGTTGATACTTATTCGCTATTATGCATGATAAAACGCGAGAAGCAAGTCATCAAATAGTGAAATTCCAATTGTGATCCTCGGATTTCGTTGACTAGCGTGAAATTCACTATTTCGATTATCTTTCATTTGATCAACTGGTATTAATAAGATGATGGTGATGATTGCAGACGCGTGTTGTAGTAAAAGCAACCTGAATTGTTGCAGTAAATAGTGAGCAACTTATCTTTTGTTCGTGGAATAGATATTGTAACCTAAAGACTAGTCTGCGTGCAAGTTTGAATGAACTTGGTTCGTACGAGGAGATATTCGTAACTTCTAAAGTATCGTCATACGCCTAATCATCGTATTTTCCTCATTTTTGGAGGTGCCAGTTTCAAATATGTTAATCGATTTTGAGAGTGATATTTTTCTTGTGCTTGTAAGTAGTCGTTAGTGGCGACTGTTGAATTTATTATTGAGGGATGAGATTTCGACGGATATTATTGGTTAGTAATGATTAATTCGAGGGACGAATTGGTGGAAATAATAATTTGATTGGTTGGTGGTATAACCTCAAAGGAAAATGATTCTTGATTACGAATTTTATTGATCATTTTAACTTGGCGAAAGTCAAAGTCCTTCGTGTGTTTGGGGTTGAGTATCATAAGTAACTCTAATTGGGCAAGCCACTCAATTAGTGGAAGTTAAGTCAAGGAGTAAAGTGTATTATGTGAGTGGTGACATGTGGAGTGTTGGCAGAGTTTTTCGGTTGATCTTAAGTTTAAGATTTGTTAAAGCATATGCTCACGCCTCGGGTTTGGCAGATAAATTTTGACGCGTCTATATAATTGGAAAAGAATTTGATTAATTGTTTCCACAAGTGAAAAGATATAATTTGTGAAAGAAGAAAGTTTGAAGAGCATTGATGGGATGATTTAGCATAGTGCTTATTAGAGTCTGAGGAGAAAGGCAGTAATCTCTACCCTCTTTTGCATAATTTGAAATTTCGTGGACGAAATTTTTATAAGGAGGGGAGAATTGACACATCTCGGTTCTTAAGTTATTTTACGGTTATTTCCCGTTGGTATTACTTCGGATTTTTACCGTGTTAAGTAACCGTTTATCACTTAAGGACCCTAAAGTTGACTTTTTATTCGTAGACATGCTACGCGTTAAATTCGGAGTTAGCATGGTAAAGTTATGAATTTATTGGTAAAGTGTGGAGGTAGTAAAAATGGGTAATTTTGAAGTGGGCTTATTGTTGTTGGGTATAACTATTGGACCGGGTGGGGAGCAGCCCCAGCCCAAATCCCTTCTCTTTCTTTTCTTTCTTTTTCTTCTTCCTTTCCCCGAGCTCCCCGAGCTCTCTCTCTCTCGGTTGAAACCCCAGCCGCCAGCTGCCGCCGTCCGGCCAGCCACCGGCCGCCTCTCCACCCCAGTTCGGACCCCCATCTCCTCCTCTCCCTCCCCGGCCTAGCCCCCGAGCCTCTAACCCGCCGGAAGAGGAGAAAAGCCGCCGGAACCGCCGGAAGTCTTTTCGCCGGAGCTCCGTCCTCCGGCCACCATAGGCCGTGATTTTTGGCTCAACTTGTAGCCCTCATCAAGGTGAGTATTCCCTCAAAAGGAATCGGTCTATTTCGAGCTCGTTAGGGTAGTTTGTATAATTGGAAGTTTTAGGGATTTTTGGTTGAGTTTTGGATAGGTTTATGAATTTCCGAAGTGTGGTATTTTTGGCGGTTAATTAATGTAGAATCCGGCCGTAGGATTTAAGTCGTATTTTTGGGGAGGTTGTATTTACGGCTGCTGAGTATGATATTTAAGTTCGGATCGTTTCGACGTAAGATTATCAAAGTTAGGCAATGATGAGCGTAGTTGTGGCTCTCGGTTAATTTTACCTATTTTGTTTTAATATTGGAGTTTTAGTTGGGAAATTAATTTTATATTTGTGCCAGGGTTCGAGGGGACCTCGCTTGAGTAGTGATTCAGAATTCGTCAGGCTTAGGCCTAAATCTGTGAGTGGACATCTTGGTTTTTATTTAATATGCATGCAAGATTTTCTAAATTAGTATTTTATTTTCCGAGCATATATTATAACTTCGGCATATGAAATGATCTTGGAAATTAATTGAGATTGATGCATGGATTAAATGTTGGTCATAATTTATGGATTTGAGCTCGGACTGATAATTTTAGATTTGAGTTTGGATTTTCTTTATGATTTCTGGATTTGAGATTATATCCAGATTTGCATATTGCCTGGTTTTCGAAAGGTGAAAATTATTTAAATTAATTATTTCATTGAGCATTTTAACGTGTGGGACACGTCATCGAATTTAATTATTTCTTTACTCTTTAAATTCTTTGAGTACGGTTGGGAATCGTACTTATGCTTATGTTATGAGTTTCGGGGAAACTCATGGATTTATGTTTCTTTATTTATGCCATACTTGTTGGATCGTTATTATTCATGCTAGCATGTTGTTCCGCCTTTCAAGGCGATGTAGCTTCCACGTTTTAAGTGGGGTTACTCAAGCCCTTTCCGTCTTCGGGTGATGTGATGTAGTCAACGACATCACGCAAGCCCTACTCCTCTCTGGTATCATAACATGAAGGTGTAGGGAGTATGGGAGTATTATTGCCTGGGAGGCAACCGAGTCTGGGAGGCTCACATGTATGGCTATAGATGTTTCTTATTTGTCGTTGTTGATTTGACTAGCGGGACTAGTCCCTTGTGTTGGTACCTTCTTCTATGAAGGTTATTATTTATCTTTGTCATTAATTTGACTAGCGGGGCTAGTCCGTCTTCTTGGGATCTTCTTAATGAAAGATTTTTGTTAACATTTGCATGCCATGAATTTATGGCATATTGGAAAGTGGGAAAGTATTTAAATTTTGGTTTCTTATCTTATGTTTATTTTCGTCCACTCACTCTAACGTTTTTAAATTACTTTCTCCTGGGCCCTTTGGTTTTAAATGCCCAGATTGCAGGCTCAGTCTAAGTGAGGTCGAGCGTACATGGAGTCGAGACATAGTCAGAGACTTCTTCCGCATATTCTTTATTCGTTGTTTTTCGTTCAACTTTAGATATGCTCTGAATGTCCAATAGTAAATTGTTAATAGTCCTTAATCTTGGTTGTGGGATTATTAGAGTTGAGTAATTGTTATTGGGAGATGTGTTTATCTTGGGGAGCAGGAAGGCTCCAGGTGTTGAGGCTATTTGGTTTGGTTATAGAAGTGTTAAGTTGGATTTTTCAAGTGAGGGTTGTCCATTTTCAAGGAAGGTTATGCCGAATTTTCGGTAAATTTTCCTTGAAGGTGGACCCCGCAGGATTTACCTTGGGTTTCAAGGTGAAATTCGGGGTGGGTCATGTCACCACCACCTCATCATTGCTTACCTGATCGTATACAATTGGAGTTACCGAAATGGTTGACTAATAACATTGCATTTCTTGGTAGACCATTCTGAGCCCAGTAGGCCAACTCTCCCTATACGGGACCTAGAAGCCCAGCATACCTCTCAGATTGTGCCACTTATGCTTGTAAAGTATGAAGAGGTTTATTTCTTTCACTTTAATTAAAGGCAATTCCTTTGGTCCAGCATAATCAGACAAAAGGAAAATAATCTAATGACACTAGATTTTCGTACCTAGTCATTATGTATGTCTATAAGACATTCCAAATATTTTCTCATAATGGCTGTTGTTAAATATTCACCATATTTAATGTGTAGTTAATTGCCAGAAGCATTTACACATATTTACGTGACATATTCACTATGCTAAATTAGTAGCGTAGAATTAATATCATCAATTGCTACATGATTATAATTTGAAAATACATGTACCTAATGAATCGGTAGTTCATAAATGAACCAGTAGTTTATGTATAAAGTGAACTTGTAGTTTCGATAATAACCCCCTTAAGAAACTTGAAGTTACATTCATAAATTCACCAAACATGATAAAATCAATAGCTTTTATTCATATCATGTTAATTGGAAGTCTCCAGAAGAAACAATCTGAACTAGACATCTTCCTTGCATGAAGCAAGAGAATATTGAAATAAAAAGGCTTGATGCCCTAGAATCTAAATTAAAATTGATATGTGTTATCAATATTAAGGAACTGAGCGTTCTCGTCTGGCTGACGAGGCAAAATACCTCTACGTTTCAGAAGAATGTTAACAAAAGGTAAGTTCATTGAAATCAATGCTTAAAACATTAAAATCACCAGAAAAATGATGTAATATATTTGCATAACCTTTGAGTGTGCGGCTAGAAGCGTACATTGATTATATTCAAATTTATTAGCTAGAAGCTAAATGATTCGAGCAAATACTAGCTATAGTATTGGTGTTTGATGCACCCGAAAAAAATATATGATGCACCGTATCCTCAACTCAATTATCACACGGGCATCCCCTTTAGAATAAGGGTCTTGTCTTTAATGACATATTATGTCAAGTTGCTCATTAAGGATGTTGAATACTAGACCATCATATGCAAAGACTAGAATGTACACTATCTCTTTATGCACAGAATGCAAGGGAAAATTTGTGGACCTATCCAACCACCATACGGACCAGTTAAATATTAATGGTTTTGGTTGATGCATCGACAAAAGTGATCAGATGTCACATCACTATCCACAAGAAAAAATGCTACATTTGCTAAACTCTCACCTATGAAATTTAGGGTACACCACTCGGATTATCTTATAAAGTCTATAAGGCTTGATAATGCCGGAGAGTTTACATCTATAACTTCCGATGATTATTACATATCCCTTGGGATCTGTTGAACATATAGTTTCTTATATTCACACCCAAGATGGTCTCGCAGGTAGAACCTTGGTAATGCGCACCAAGCTTCTAGTGTTTGCGTCGGGCTATGCAATCTTGCATGCAGCCATGTCGGTCCGGTTGAGGCCCATTGCTACCCACCTTTGTGTTACAGTTGGTGACTAGGTGCAAACCTAGTGTTTCGCACTTACATAGATTTGGGTGTGCAGTTCCTGTGCCAATTGTGCCGCCACAACGTACAAAATTGGGTCCTCAACAAATGATGGGCATATATGTCGATTATGAACCCTATCCATTATGTGCTCCTTAGAGCCCTTGACAGGCGATCTCTATACCGCTAGATTTGCGGTCGTCACTTTTATGAGACAGTCTTCCCGCCGTTAGGGGGAGATAAGAATGTCACTGTTCCTGATGAACGACGTGTAGAATGTCTCATCTTGATCCCCAAACCGCACATGTGATATTGCAGTTCGAAGAATTCTACTTCCAGTTGAAGTGCAAAGAATTCTAGATCTACGTATTGTAGCCCATAATATGCCAGACATTTCATTAGATCTAGTTAAAGTGATGAGATCATATATACATGTTGCAAACCTGCAAGGATAAACGTCTTAGTAGGACGTATCATCCTAGTTGGACGAGGTACAGCCATGGTGGCTAACTAGTCATAGTCCCTGCCCTGAAGTGAGGTAGACCATTAGGTTTGAAGGATTCTTATCCCTAGAAGAGGGTAAACTTGGCACAAATGAATCTTCTTGCCATCGCAATCTCAAACCAATTCAACTCACGAGATTAATCCGGATTATGGGTTCGTCCTAGAAGAGATGAAGTTGGGGGACACTCTAACATTTAAACCCACTTCCGAGAATAGAAAATCTCAGTAAACTTAGTGAGATATTGAATCGAAATGAGATTTCATCGATGATATATTTATATTTACGGTGGCCACCTAAATTATAATGAGCGATGATGTTGAACTTGCTTCGTTGATAGATCTCAACGAAGAGACGACTGGCTAAAAAGGAAAGAAACAATCCAGGTCAAATCAGATTCCTTAACTAAGAGAAAGGTGTTATGGGCCTGTTGTTCCCACACCTACCCATGTTAAACCTATATTGTTTAGATGGGTATTTGTAAGGAAGCGTAATGAGAAAAATGAGATTGTGATATAAGTCTTGTTTAGTGGCACAAGGATGTTCTCAACGCCTTGTGATTGATTATGAGGAGATATACTTTCCCGTAATGGACGTCATAACGTTCCACTACCTTATCAGTTTGGTAGTTTCTGAATAACTGAATAAGCAGCCTATGAATGTGGTAACAACTTATCTCTATGGGGATCTGAATATATAGATATACATGAAGTTTCCTGAAGGACTTATGTTACCCAATGCAAATAGTTCTAGATCACAGAACATGCTCTACATTTGCTAGAGTAGTTCACTTTAAGGGTTCAAACAATCCAGATGGAATTGGTATAACCGTCTAAGTGAATATTTGTTTGGGATGGGATATATGAACAATTGACTATGCCCATGCGTGTTTATTAAAAAAAAAACTTCGGTTTTGAAATTTGTGGTGATCTACGTCAATAGCATGAATTTGATTGATACTCCTGCACCGTATCTTTTGTCCCATTTTAGAAGCGAAATCCAACTCTTATCCATATCCTGAAAATATAACAAAATATATATATATTTATAACGATGCTAGCTAATTATTAATAAAATTTCATGCCATATATAAAATCTCAATTCATTTAGTATATATATATTCTACGTACGTACGTACTACAACTAATTAATTACAAAATTATCATTATGAACTCATATATATCATCAACAACTTCATACCATATCAACACAATAATATTATAAATTAATATTAACATATATATATATATATATATATATATATATATTTACTATTTATTAACAACAAATTAATTCATATATATTATCAATTCAAATCATCAACCAAATCGATCAACACATATATATATACATCCAACGTACTCAAAATTAATCAACTCAATCACAATCAATAAACTCAATTAATCACACTAATTAAAATCGATCAACTCAAATAAAACTCAATTAATCAACATATATATACATATACGTACCTATATATATATGGCTCCACAAACTGATTATGGACAGATTTCGACAACACCCAAACTTTTTCTCCCCTTTTTTCTTCTCCCGTTTTTTTTTCCGTTTTTTTCGAAATGAGCTGCTGCTGCCCAGATCTGCAAATATAAAGCACTTTAGCCGACGACTATGAATTTCGTCGGCTAAACCTTTAAATATTTCGTCGGTCATGGTTTGTGCACTTTAGCCGACGACATAAATTCTTTAGCCGACGAAATTTTTTTTCGTCGGCTAAAGTGTGTCATAGCCGACGAAAATTTAAAATAGCCGGCGAAAAAAAATTTCGTCGGCTAAAGTGGACATCATAGCCGACGAAAATTCACCTTAGCCGACGAAAAATTTTCGTCGGCTAAAGCCCACTAAAGCCGACGAAAAAATACTTCGTCGGCCTGGTTTTTTTTTTTTCGTCGGCTATAACCTTTCTTCTGGTAGTGCAAGAAAACCACAAAACACCTGAAGTCAGAGTTTGAGATGAAAGAATTTCGGAGACCAAATCATTTTCTTTACCTAGAGTCGTGCAAAGTGCAAATGTAAATTTGGTTCATCAATCAAATTACATCTAGAAGATGTCAAGATGCTTCAATGAGGATAAAACAAAGTCTTCAAGCTCACTCATAATCGTCTGAAATCTAGTGAGACTCGTATCATCGTGCAAATGATAACAAAGAGATATTGAGACCAGAAGACTCACATCTAAGTACAATAGGCGCATTATTGTACTTGGCTAAATGTCGTAGTTCAGACATCTCACCCGATGTGAATTTGTTAGCTAGATATAGCTCTGCGCCTACACGCCGCCTCCGAAAATAGCATAAAAGACAATTTTCCGTTACTTTAAATGTATGACGAAAAATGACTCATTATATCCCTAAGCATCATGGAATGGATCAACCGTCTTTGATCCTTAGAATGATATTTCCCTTGTTAAATATGGTGACATGAGTTATGTAAACCGACACAAGACTTATTCCCAATTAGTTATATCTTTACTATAAGAAATACAATAATCTTAGAGGTATATGAAACAAAAACCTCTTTAAGTCATGTTGACTATTAAGTTAGTCAAGAAGCATGATCAATACAACAGTTTTACCTAGTGTGTAGTTTTCAAGGGGAGTCAATATTAGGGGGAGTATCCTGAAGCATACTCTTGACCATTGTGTACTCTTTTGTCCTTCGTCCAGGGTTATTTTGTCCCACTAGGTTTTGTTACCTGGCAAGGTTTTAACGAGGCACACATTAAATTGGTCACCCTACTCATACTTCATCTTGAAGATGCTTTTATTTGAAATATATGCAATTGCTCATCTTTTCCCTTCGACCACGGGTTTGTCCCAGTAGGTTTACCGGGCAAGATTTTGGTGTAGCAACTATTATGCATGTATCTCCCGTAGACTCACATCTTATGATTCAGATTAAACCGCTTCACCGAAATTAAGGGTTCTGACTACCACTGTTTTTGTCCCATAGGGTTTTTATTACCTGACAAGGTTTTGACGAGGCAACACTGAAACATATATCAAAGGAAGTTAATGATAGAGAATACCCAAGGGGAGGTGTTGTAAATAGTTATTAGTTAGTGGACATTCTTGTAATTAGCCGACTAAGGTTGTTATTGTAATTTATATCATGACCTCATCTCTATATAAGAGAGAGTTCTCAACTCAATAAGATATACACATTCTCTCATTCTCTTAGTTGTTTCTTTCTTGTCTTAATCTATTTTACTTTTATTGTATATCTAAAGGAACTTGTTCAACGCAGATTTTTGTTCCAATTAATGAGCCAAAAGGCACATATGGTCAGAATGGGCATTGGTTTGCTTTGCGTGTTGATGTGAATCATCAACTCATCTCGATCTTTGAGAGTGCTTGGTCAGCTGAAAGCATGACGCCGTCATGCCATGGCTATTGTAAGTACTGAGATTTCCCAAATTTCCCACTGATTCGATAATCCGTTGGAATGCCTCCCCTTTACATGTCATACTAATAGATACTTTTGGTTGAATTGATCGTGTAGTTAACTATGCTTGACTGCATCTTTAAGGCTGACATTAAAGCAAGGTCATCCGTAAAATTAGCCAAATACGCCTGGGAAGTTACAACTGGAGGACTACAGTAATCCAACAGTTTTGACTGTGGACCACTTATGCTAAAGAATATTAAGGAGCCATCTTCAGATTGTACCTTAGTGGTAATGAAAAAAAAATGAGAAACCTAGTTTTGTTTATGACTATTGCAGTATCATTCTCAAACTATGGGAGCAGAGCTGCTTCTAGAGATTTTAAGTCACCCAAAAAATGAGATAACTGAACTGGATATGAAGGTGAAGACATCTATGTAGCTGTGGAAGTTAGAGGCTAAGGAAAAGAAGAAGGCTGCTTCAATTGCAAAAGAATTAGCTCAGGCGGCCATCCTATCTGAAATTTATAATGCAAACCTCAAAGCAAGGGCTGATTTGAACAAGCACTACAGGAAATATCGTCTTAGTTGACGAAATTAAAAAAAAGAGAAAAGTTCACCATCAGTCCCTCAACTCTTGTGGCAAGGCCAACGTGATGCCCAACTTATAAAAACTACCAACGTGATGCCTACACTTTACTTTTCATATCACCGTGAGGCCTAAGGCCATTTTCTGTCACGGCTCCGTGTGTTTGGTCACGTGCTGCACACGTGACCACACCAAAAAAGGGCATAAAAGACATTTTAGCTTATGGAACCAGAATCGAGTAAAAACCCGATGAGGAGACCAAGAAGGCGGGCCGGCTGTGGGGCGAGGATGAGGAGACCAAGAAGCAGTGAAGACTGAAGAGGGCACAAGTTTCCCCCAGCTCTACTACTCTTTCCCCAAAACCAAAACCAAAACCAAACAAGATGACCATGGAGGAGGAAGAGGAGGAGGAGAAGCTTCTCTCCACCATCGCCGCTTTCAAGCCAAACGGCGGCGCCACACCGATGACCACCGACTCCTACTCCGACTCCGATTCTGACGCCGCCGATCAGGGAGCCGTCGCCTCGGCCGGAGTCGAGTACCAGATATCCGAGGAGCAGAAGCAGTTGCAGGAGCGGCATGAGAGAGCAAAGCAGGAGCTTCTGAGGAAGCGTCGCGCTTCTGCTCTGGCCGTCCCCACCAACGACAATGCCGTCAGGGCTCGTCTCCGGCGCCTCGGCGAGCCGATGACGCTGTTCGGTGAGCGCGAGATGGAAAGGCGCGACCGCCTGAGGATGATTCTGGCCAACCTCGATCCGGCGCAGCAGGAGTCACTGGTCAAGTCTCATGAGGACGACGAGGCTGCTAATGCCGACGATTCTGACTTCGAGCAAGAAATTGAGTATCCCTTCTTCACCGAAGCGACCAGGCCTAAGGCTTTCCGTGAGGCTAGGGTTCATATTGCGCACTACTCCATGCCACGTGCCGCCTTGCGGCTTCAGCGTGCCAGGAGGAGGGAGGAGGATCCCGATGAGGATATGGATGCTGAGATTAACTGGGCTTTAGGACAGCGACGAGGATGAGGAGACCAAGAAGGCGGGCCGGCTGTGGGGCGAGGATGATGAGATTGCGATATTGGAAGGGATGATTGAGTTCAAGGCCAAGAATGGGACCGACCCGTCTAGCAATATGGGCGCGTTCCATGAATTCTTGAAGAGGAGCCTGAAGGCTGACGTCAACAAGAACCAGTTGAGATCGGGTTTTTACTCGATTCTGGTTCCATAAGCTAAAATGTATTTTATGCCCTTTTTTGGTGTGGTCACGTGCGCAGCACGTGACCAAACACACGGAGCCGTGACGGAAAATGGCCTTAGGCCTCACGGTGATATGAAAAGTAAAGTGCAGGCATCACGTTGGTAGTTTTTATAAGTTGGGCATCACGTTGGCCTTGCCACAAGAGTTGAGGGACTGATGGTGAACTTTTCTCTAAAAAAAATTTGTCGGCTAAGTTCGTCTTCGTCGACGGAAACATAACCATCATATAGGACACCAGAACCGTCGCCTAAAATCTATTTAGGCGACAGAAAATGACTGTCGAGGACTTCCGTCAACTAAGATATTCTTATCCGACGAAACAACATTCGTCTTCTAAGTTCTGTCGGCTTAGTAAATCCTAGGCGACGAATCTTTTCCGACGGTAACATTTCGTCAGCTTAGTAACTCTTAGGCGACGGAAACTGACCTTCGACACCCTCCGTCGACTAAGATCTTCCTATGCAACGATAGATTTCCGTCGGTAAGGCTGGTCTTGGGCGACGAACCATTTTCTGTCAGCTTATTTAGTCCTGGGCGACGAACCCTGTTTCATCGGCTAAGTAAGACTTAGGCGAAAAATATGTATTTCTTAGCCGACGATTTGTTTCGTCGACTAAGAAATGACATTATTACATGACACAACGCAGAACGAATATATTTTTGCCGACGCCTTTTGTCTTAGGCGACGAAATATTCCGTCAGCTAAGTAGACACATAATTTATACAACTTCTGCCCAGAAGAGAACGCAGATGAACCCAAACTCCCCCCCCCACAGAATTCATCCCAGCGAAAGGAAGCCTTTCTTCATGAATTTGATCGATTTTCAAGAGCTGCTTCTCTCCTAATTGATATGTAACTACATTAATTCATCTACTTTCTTCATTTAGGCATATTTTTCGGCGACTTTCCGGCAGTCCAATTACTAGATTGCTTGATGTATGCATGATATATGTAACTTTGATAGTGTCACTACCAGAACAAGTACTTTAGCCGACGAAATAATTTCGTCTGCTATAGTCCAGACTTTAGCCGACGACATTATTTCGTCGGCTATAGTCCATACTTTAGCCGACGAATTTTTCGTCGGCTATAGTCCATACCTTAGCCGACGACATTTTGTGTCGTCGGTTATATTCCAAACTTTAGCCGACGAATAATTTAAAATATTTGTCGGCTCAAGGTTCTAATAAAAAAATATAAAAAACCTATGGCCGACGAAATATAGTATATTTCATCGGTTTTATAGGGATTTAGCCGACGAATTAAAGTATATTTCATCGGCTAAAACTTATTTTTAAAAAAAAAACTTTAGTGGACTTTAGCCGACGAAAAAATGCTTTGTCGGCCTGGTTTTGTTTTTTCTGGATACATGTATATACATGTTGAATATGTTTGTGTGTATAATATGTTAATTTGTACGTATAATCTGTGTGTATACGCATAATATGTTTGTATATATGTGTATAATATGTTTATACGTATAATATGTGTGTATAATATTATGTTATATATATATATATATATATCTTTAGCTTTTGTGTGTATGATTAATAATTTTGTGAATAATATGTTTATCAAATTTTGGTTTTCATGCAAATCATTTATGTATTCAAATGATAAATAATAAAATGATGAATCATGTAATTAAGAATTATAATATTCGTATACGTACATTCATCAATATATTGGTACCTTTAGAAATCTCGTTTGAGAACCATTATGTTACGACTTTGTCTAACAAAATAGTTTTCGAATTGTCTCATATTTGGACAGTTTGAGAGCATATATGACATTGAGATTCTGTTTGTTATTGGTGCGTTTCGTTTTCAGTTGTGGCTATATATATTTCGACAAGATCTTCATTTATTGTTCATCGAGTACATATTAGGTATAGATATTCGTGCACTTGGGGAATTGTAGGGAGATACTGCTGAAATTTTCTCACACATGCGAATTCGAAACACCCCAACAACAAACGAAATCACAATGTCATGTGCTCTCAAACAGGATTAGGGCCTTAACCAGAGGCATAAGGTGAAGATTGTAGGTGTGAACAACATACATTAATATATCTCTTATATATATATATATATAATTAAGTGTATATAAATATATATATATATATATATATTTCCCTTTTATTATTCACTATTTTTTTAATTATCTAAAAAAATAAAAAGCTTATCTGAAGAATGGCCCTCTGGCATGCCTTCAGATTTCATTGGGAGAGATGACTTGTCACACCCCAATTTTCGAAAGATAATTTTCAAAAATTTTGACATGATATAACTTAAAATATTATAATCCCAAAACTTGTTTTAACAAACTTTAGGGAAAACTAAAACTCAAGTGGAAATGTAAATGTCATACAACTTAACACTGAGTTAAATATTACATTTTCTTATTTACATAAACTTGAAAGTCAAGAAAATGAAAACACTCTCATGAGTCTACAACTGTCTACCCCAAATATACATAAAAGACAGTATACAGTAAAACCCAAAAAAAAACCCTCACATTAAGCCTCCGCCTCAACCCTGCTGATCCTCACTTACAGGTCTAACCCATGCTCCAAGAATTGGTGTACCGGGTTGTAAAATAACAAACCCGGTAAGCTAAAATGCTCGTATGAGTAATCTCAAAAATAACACAACACTTCTCACATCCAATTATACCACAAAAGCAAATTAGATCAGTAATTAAAATCCACACATCCAACACATTTACCAAAGACATGTACCCATGAGTCCCAGATATTAGAAAATACCTCTCATGACCTATAACAACAATTTGTGTACCAATGGGTCCCAAATACCATAAAGTATCTCTCATGACCTACACCGACAGATGAACTAGAACTCTGTTCCTAACCGTAACCAATCACCTGGCCAAAGGCTTGGAACTCAGTTTGACTGTCTAATAAAAATCACAAAATAATAATTGCATCATAACCGTAACCAATTACTCGATAAAAGGCTTGGAACCCGGTTTGACTATTTTGAACAACAATTCACTATATCCCCACATCATCATCAACAACACATGATTCATATCATAAAATTATATCCTTCACAAAGATATAATTATATAAACAATATATATTATTCCAAAAGAATAACTTAACAATAATCAATAAAATTATGATCACAAGAACCTCAAAAATAAACATATAAGGAAAACTTGTTTTATCTTACTTATGAGTCGTTAGCGATCAAGCTCATATATTTAAAAACAATTAATAGCATATTATTAAATCCAACATCATCATCAAATGACCATAATAAAATTTGGTCCAAAAGTGAACCATGGTGAGATTTATTCACCTAAAAATCCCGCTGCAATTTTCCACAACACAACTTTATAAATCACCTAAAATCACATAATTAATAACCTTAGTAACCGAAGTACTATAGGATAACACAATACCCTTAAACTAACCCTTAGCTCAAGAGAGGACAACTTTCCAAAGTTGTTGAACTCAACGACACAATAAAGCTGTCTCTACTCCTCAAAACCAAAACTCAACCCTCAACCAAGCCAAATATTAAACCTAAGGTCCTAACATGAAAACCTTGCTCAAAACCTAGCAATTCTAACTCTCAACAAGCTCACAACAACAAGAGCTAGCTAACATAGAAACTAAGGCCACAACATAGCCGGACGCGCTGTCATGCACCGCCATAGGCGGCGGTGAGTGAGCCTCACGCGCCACCCTAAAATTTTTGAATTAGGAAAAACTCGCAACATGAAACTTGTAGATTAAAGCATGGTGAACAACTTTAATACCTGGAGGTTCAACCAGTTCGGCCGGAATCGGTCGGAAAACGCCTAGAAACACCAACCCGAAATCAAAATCCAAATCTGCAAATCCGACGCCCAAACTTGATTTCTAAGTCACCAAAGAGGTATAAACATCTTTAGAGGAAGAAGAGGAGCAAGACTCACCTAACTCTCGCCGAAATCGCCGTCGAAATCACCAGTTTTCTGGCTAGACAGCAGCAGCTTCGTCGCTCCGTGGCGGCTTTCAGGCGGCGAGACGGCGAGCGGGATTGTCCCAGAAACAGAGAGGACGTCCGTGCAAACCTAACGGGACTGGCGGCGTCCACTTTGGTGGCCTGATGGAGGAAAACCGAGCCGGAGAAGAGAGAGAGCAAGAGGAGGGTCGGGAGAGAGGAGAGAGGAGAGAGAAAGATTTTAAGGTTTCCAAAAATAAAACCTAACACTTCCTATTAAAAAACTTTTCAAAACCGGAAACTAATTTTCTCTGACCATTACTTTCTCATACGACATCCGATTTACGTATGCCGTATGTTTACGAACTTGTATCGCCAAACTCTACAACTTTCATGAAGGAAGTTTTCACAAATAATTTACAGAAAAGAAAGTCAACTTTTGGCCTCTTAATAGTTAAAGCACCTTAAAATTTATTCCCGAAACTTCAACTTCACACTAACTATAGAATTTTCACAATTAAAACTTCATTAATTTCGGAAATGACCAAATGGACATTTTCCAAAAAAAAAAAAAAAAAAAAGCCTCTCATCTCCGAAACTAAGCTACAAATTGCAACTAGCTTCAAGGATATGCAAAGCTAAACACTAGAGGCATGTTTGCTACACATGTCTCTCATAACCTAGCTAGCTTAATTTCTACGAGTCCTGGACTATTGTAGCAAGCTTGGCTTATTCTATAGTAAGTCGCTATCCATGTGGTGCTAGTAGGGGTATAAAACTGAGGAGCACAATATGACTAAAGCAACAAAGCTAACAGCATAAAAGCCTTCAACATTTTCTCACTTACGAACAAATCTTTTCTCTAGAAATAACACTGTTGTAAAGGCAGCAAAATATATTTCTTTTCCTTATTTTCCTGCATTAAATTTCTCATATACAACAGAAAAGTAAAATGAAAGCGAGGTATGAAACCAACAAGAACGCTCATGCTGCTCAAGCTGTTTTAAATGATCTTGCTGGTGTTACTAGAGCAAGAAGAACTGACTTTGCTCCAGTATTTAGTCTATAGCTTTTTCTGTTTTTCTTTTGTTTGGGCCTTTTAGGTGCCTTCTGTAACCAAAAAAAGAAACCAACAAGAACACGCCTCACGCACGGTAGCATAGGAACCCTAGGTTTTTCTAGGTTCTCGCAAGCGGCGGCGGAGCTCCAGGGAAAAGCGGTTGTGTTGTCCTGTTGAGGTGGTGATCGGCTTCGAAGGCTGAGGGAGGGGTGGTTGTTGTGGCTTCCGATCTTGAGTAGATCGAGGTTTTCCTCGGTGACACTCCAGGCTCAATGGTCTCGGTCTTCTTCTGATCAGGGTTTTCTTTGTCTCGTCGGATCTTGGTAGTCGACGACGGTGATGGCTTTGGAGAGGCGCTAGGGTTTTGGGTCAAGGATTCCGGCCATCTCGATTGCCACATCGTTGTGCACAGGCGTCAAGTGTCTGAGGGCTTGGTGTAGATCGAGGTTAAATGACTTCGGTTTGGGCGCTGGTGTGTGACTCGTCTGCTAGAGGCGGCTCACTTGAGGCTGGCAGAGATGTTCTTGTGGTAGGGAAGACCACCGGATTGTTTCGACTGAGGCGGTGATAATCCAGGTGGTCTGATCTGGGGGCTGGCTTTGGTCTCTAAGGCAGACAAGCTGAGGGTGGAAAGTTGGCATGTGGGAGTGGGCTGGGTCCTTTTGAGCCTGAGCCATTTTTCCTCTTCCTTCTAACTCAGTATGTTTTTGGGCTAGAGGTCCGGAGTCTTGTTCCCATGACCGGACCTATTACATAACCCTGATCCAAGGTTGTTCACAGTCTAGCGGGTGGATTAAACCATGTTGTGGATTCGGGTTTTGGTTGTCCATTTTTTTTTGGACATATTTTAGTTTAGTTTGTATCGTCCATTTTTTTGGACTCTATTTTCTAAGTAGGATTTTATTTTTTGTAATCCCTTAGGGTGTTTATCTGACTATTCGTATAGTCAATCGAGCAATAAATGTAAATGAGAGTCACTTGTGACCTTCAAGCTTGAACTTTTAAGATCGTATTAATGAATGGACTATTCCACTCATGGGAGTAACATCCCTTTCCCTCAAATAAAAAAAAAGTGAGGTCTGAAACAGGTGAGATTGTTGCATTAATTGTGCAGCTTCAGCTTCCTCCAATGAAAACCAATTCCAAACCCCAATATGTTTTCCAAATAGATCGAACCATGTAATTAATCGGTGCATATTTGAGTAGGGAAAATGCCCAAATACACAAAAACAGCAAAACAAATGCCTAAACCAATAAAAAATATTTTCCATAACCCATATCAATTATTCTTAACAAAAAGACATTTACACCCCTAATCTAAATAACCTCACTTTATCTCTCCCTCTCATTCAGCCTCGATCTAACCCCCCCCCCCCTCTCTCTCTCTCTCTCATCTCACCAGATCTAAGAAGCGCCGATGAGGGGACGATGACTGCCGACGAGGAGGATGACGACTGCGTCAAGCATCCAAAGATCTCTGCCGAACAGGTGCCATTGACGACGTCGATCACTTTCACTGCCTCCTACTTCTCCGAGCCCGCCGATCCTCTAGTATGTCGATCACCTTCACCGCCTCCTGCTTCTCCGAGCCCGTTGATCACCTTCACCACATCCGACCGCGACGGCAAGATCAGCAAGGACGAGCAATCAAATCCGGCTATCTCGACGAGTCTCGCATCAAATCTGATCAAGTAGATTCGGTAAAACCGAGTCCATGGTGCGACTGGCAATTTCAAACGAAGGAGCGCGTGAGGGTTACTAGCTAGAATTGTTGGAGCACCCGTCGGTGTCTACTTGCGGTGGTTTTGAGATTTGGTTCTTCCGGTGAGAAGATTCGAAGGTTTGGAATCCAGATCGGGTTTTGGTTGCGTCCTCCAACCTCGTCCTATTGTGGTTATTTGTTTTGGCCGGGTGTTTTTTTAATTTTCTGTCAATTGCTAGGTTTTGGTTGGGTTGTCAGTGCAAATTATTAGGGGTAGTAAACTGTGGTGGTAGTGAGGGCGTGACGTCCGCAAATTGGGAGGTTTTCTCCTTGATTCTTGATAGTCAACACTCATGTTAGGAGACGTGTATTGTGTAGGTGCATGCCTTTCATAATTTTCAACGGCGTTGTGTATTCATATGAGATAGGTGTAAAGCTACAATGTGTTGCTCATGTGTCATTTGTGTACATTAATATGCCTTTCACAATTCCTACCTTTCTTTTCTGTTGGACATTCTTTGTTTCTTGTATTTTAAATGATTATTGGCTCACTAAATTGGTTACTGAGGGTCAGTAACTGGTTACAGAGGGTCAGTAACTGGTTACTGGGTGTCAGTAACTGAAAACAACATGATTATTGGGTGATTACTGGGTGTCAGTAACTGAAAACAAAGTGATTATTGGGTGTCAGTAACTGAAAACTAAGTGATTACTGGGTGTCAGTAACTGAAAACTAAAAGTTATTGGGGGTCAGTAACTGGTTACTAGGTGTCAGTAATTAATCAATAACTGGTTACTGGGGGTTAATAACACTAGTGGAAAAAGTCACTTAGCCGACGGAAAAATAATATTTTCGTCGCCTAAGATCTACTTAGCCGACGGAAAACCTTCCGTAGCCTAAGTTTTTACCTAGGCGACGGAAAAATATTCCGTCGGCTAAGAAAATCTTAGGCGACGGAAGGTTTTACCTAGCCGACGGAATATTTATATATAAATATAAATGATTATTTATGATAACTTAGGCGACGAAAAATTATTCCGTCGCTTAGGTTATATCTTAGCCGACGGAAATATCTACTTAGTCGACGAAACCAAATTTAAAAAAAAATAAAAAAAATTTTGGCGGGATAACTGCCGCTTAAATATTTTGAACTTAGGCGACGGAAAAATATATTCCGTCGACTAAGTTCAAAAATTTTAAGCGGCAGTGATCCCGCCAAAAATTTTGAAATTTTTTTCGGTTCCATTCTATAACTTTCAGCTCTGTCTCCCTCATCCTCTTCATCTCTCTCTCCCTAGCTCGTCTGCTGCTCTCTCTCTCCCTCGTCTGGTTGCTCCCCCACCACAGCGGCGCCTCCTCCTCCTCCTTCGCCGCGGCACCTCCTCCTCCTCCAAGCAGTGCCGCCTCCTCCTCCTCCTCTTCTCGGCGGCAACTCCCACTCCTCCTCTTCTCGGCGGCAACTCCTACTCCTCCTCTTCTCGGCGCCTCCTCCTCCTCCTTCGCCGCGGCACCTCCTCCTCCTCCAAGCAGCGCCGCCTCCTTCTCCTCCTCTTCTCGGCGGCAACTCCTCCTCCTCCTCCTCTTCTCGGCGCGCGACACCTCCTCCTCCTCTTCTCGGCGGCACCTCCTCCTCCTCCCGGCGAGTTTAGCGTCGGAGGTGGAGTGGAGTTGTTCGGGAACACGCAAACATAACCGTCGTGGTCGCCGGAGAAGAGGAAGAGAAAGAAAAAAAAAACCTAAAAAAACGAGAAAAAAAAAACCGCGCCAATTATTCTAAAAAAAAAAAATTAAATTTTTACTTCCGTCGACTAAGATCTTAGGAGACGAAATATTCCGTCGGCTAAGAAAAACTTAGTCGACGAAAAAGTAATTTCCGTCGATTAAGTTTCGTCGACTAAAATCTTGGCAGACGGAACTATTCCGTCGACTAAGTCCCACCTAGCCGACGGAATCATCAATTCTGTCGGCTATTGTCTTAGCAGACGACTGTTAGCCGACGGATCTTAGTTGACGACGATTCCGTCGACTAAGTTCTTAGTAGACGGAATATGTTTCTTAACCGACGGAAATATTCCGTAGGCTAAGAATCGTAATCCACTAGTGTAACTGGTTATTATGGGTCACTAACTGGTCAGTAACTGATTATTGGGGATCAGTAACTGGTTACAGGGGAAAATCGGGTGACCGGAATCCGGCGGTTGGGGAAAATCCGGTGACCGGAATCTGGCGATCGGGAAAATTCCGGTGACCGGAATCCGGCGGTCGGGGAAATTCCGGTGACCGGAATCCGGCGGCCGGTGACCGGAGTCCGAGGTTCCGGCCAAGTCTTTTCATGTTGAAGAGGTGGGGGCAAAATAGTCTTGAAATAATATGGTTTGTTAAGACTTTAGTAAAGATTTGTGCATTTAGGCATAAAAATGGTTATCTTATATTGGAATATGCTAATGCAAAAGATTATCATTGGAATGGGAAATAAGAGGTTTGAATTAGTACTAAATAGGCATTTTCCCATTTGAGTATATGTTTGATGTAGAGATTTCTGATATTATTTCAGGTATCGGTATTTGTAATTAGAGGTTTAGACTCAATGTCTCTTAATTGTATTGAGCAGTTTTATTAATCGAAGCTTAAGGTCAGCTGCATCGTTAGCCTTTTATTCAAAAAAAATAATCCCCACATCACCCATTTTTGCAGCGAGGAGCTTGCAATCACAAGGGTCACTAGCTCGTATGGCTGGGTTTTGTTCATCTCCATATAAAACCAAAGATTTTCAAGAAACTCGTCCTCCGATGACGTCAACGTGAAATTGAAGAGAAAAAGAGGGCACAATCAAAGAATCAAAACCCTTCTACAAAGAAATAAGAAATTGATCAGAAAAAATTGAGAACCCAGACGATCCAGGCGAATAGGAATTGCAAGTGAGAGTGTTGAGGCGAGACGAAGGGGCTGCCATAGTGCGATAGTTTTTGGGGTTCAACCCGTTTTTGGGACTCAGAAGCTTATTTAATAGAGCCATGGGTGATGCCAAACACGCGTACGGGATACATTTTTGGCGCTATGTAAGGACGTCCTATCCCGTCCAATCCGGTGTAACAAACATCCCAAAGAAGGTTCCTTTACAATCGTGAGACATGCATGCAAGAGACGATGGGAACTATATCCCAGCCAATCTGACAAAAACTTTGCGATTGGCATTTAAGCACCGCGAGATGTCCAAATACTAGTTTCTGTGCTGAATTGTTTAAGAACTGAACATTCAATACTTAAAAAGCCCACGAGGCACGAGTAAATATCTTTTACTAACTGATTCACACGGTCATGTATGTCTTCCCAAAATATTAAAAAAGAAAAATATTGGGCAGCCATGCTAATGCTGAGGCAGTGACTAAACAAAAGAAAATTGGAACGTGGGTTACGCGCCTACCTTCTTTATCATGTCCGAACAGTTCAACCTATTGACTTGATCTATGTTTCCTTTAGTTCTTGATCTATGTTTCCTTTAGTTCTTTATATATTCATGCCCCTTTTGCATGCCCATTTCACACCCTTGCGTTTCTTATAAATACACATTCCTACCATTCTCTCCCTTCAAAGCTAATTGTTATTTGCAACTATGCAGTTCAAAGAAACAGACCGGCTCCTTATTCCTTCTCCGTCCCACTCCTCAACAAGGTAATTTATGAAACATCCTCTAGCTAGCTAGAAGCACTTCCCGTTCTATGTCTTCTGTAAGAGATTTGAGCAGAAGTTTTACAATCTCTACCAAGTGATGATCCCCTGTTATGAATAATAACAGGAGCTCGATGGCTGCAATCAAGTTAACTATGCTATACTTAACTAATGTTTGAATGCATGTTCTCATGAATGAATGAATGAATCAGGTGGTGGTCGGAGGAGACAGTGGCCATAGTGACCGGAGCAAACAAAGGAATTGGGTTTGCGGTGGTGAAGAGAATGGCGGAGTTGGGACTGAAAGTGATCTTAACAGCCAGAGACAGTGAAAGGGGTTGCAAGGCTGTTGAAACACTTAGGGATCAAGGTCTTCATAGTATTACCTTTTATCGCCTCGATGTTTCTGATCCTTGTTCCATCAACACCTTCGCTTCCTGGTTCAACGAAAACTTTACAGCCTTGGATATTCTTGTAAGCTTCTTCCACTTTCAATTTTTTTTTTTGTGGGCGTTTTAGGGGTTGGGGGAGGGGGTTATATGGTCACAGCTTCTTCTTCCCTTGTTATTCACCATTAGTAAAAACTACAAGATTTGCAGTGTGGTGGGTACGTATACTGCATGTGTTTTGCTGATCCTCCGGCCACCGGTTCTGAAACACTCGCACATGCAGTTTAGGAGATTCATATGTGATAATACAGATACAATATACATATATCTATAAACCAAAAAAAAAAAAAAAAACAAGAAGACTTATAATTTAGGGCCTTACTGATGAAAAATTATAGTTTTACTGATGAGGACTTATAATTTCACTATATATATATATATATATATATATATATATATGAGCTTCTCAGCTACGGACGTCCGTATTTATTCCTACGATGCAGATTTCCACATTACACTCATTTTTCAATCGAATTTTCACATCTCCACCGTCTAGTATTTAGATACTAATGTATAGATCATCTCTGCAAAATTTCAGCCAATTTAGTTATCATTAAAACACTCAAAACTGTGTTTTTCTGTTATAAACATGAACGGTTCAAGTTCGACTGAATTATGTTCATCCATTGTTTTAATCGAGTTTGAGTGCCTTAATGATAACTAAATTGGCTGAAATTTTGTAGAGATGATCTATACGTTAGTATCTAAAGACTAGACGGTGGAGATGTGAAAATTCAATTGAAAAATAAGTGTAAAGTGGAAATCCGCATATAGTTTTACTTGCAGTCATCCTATAATAAGATATCACGAAAATTCATAATCAATACAAATAAGAACGTCATCTGTCTATCCATTTTCATACCATCAACGTATGTAGTTTTTACCTTTATATATATATATATATATATATATATAGACACACACAGGGGTTCCAACCTTCTCCCCAACAAAAAGAAAAGATGACATTTTGTTTTGTTTGCATACATTTCATCAATTGAAGTGATTAATGTATTTAAGATAGCAATGCCTCGTCTTATAATTAAGCTAAAAAAATATAATTATTTGTTAAGTCTCACTAAAATAATTGATTTAATTATTTATCAACAAACCAATTAATTCTATGAAGCTGTAGTACGTAGAAGCATCCAGACATCCAATTATTTCACTCGTCGAAAAAAACACACACATTAATTGAGTATGTTCCACATAATCACATATTACAACTTCGTGAGTCACGTTAATTGAGTATGTTCCACATAATCACATATTACAGCTTCGTGAGTCGTACTTACAACCTGTCACTTATTAAGAGGAGACTGATACTAGACCAAATGGTACTTTGCAATATGTTCCCCATTTTATTTATTTAATCTGTGATTCAAATTATTCTCTGAAAAATAATGTGGACACTTGAGCCTTGCAGACCAAAATCTCGACCAATTAAGTCAAGTTTCTTGAAATTAGTCATGAGAAAGAGGAAGAGAAAGAAAAGGAACCTAATAATATTTCGTTTCTGTGTACGTAATTGTTGGTAGTCCTAGAAAATAATCATTATCGCAAGTTGATGAATATTACCATATAATATTGCTTCTTCACTAGTTATATTGTTAACTTTTTTCTTCTATTTTTTATTGTAAGTTGATGAATCTTATATTGTCTCCAGGTGAACAACGCAGCAGTTTCGTTCAACGAAATCAATGAAAATTCTGTGGAACATGCCGAGACCGTAATCAGAACCAATTTCAATGGACCAAAGTTACTGACTGAGGCTCTCTTGCCCATGTTCCGTACCTCCTCCATGAGTCGAATACTCAATGTCAGCTCCAGACTTGGTTCCCTGAATGTAAGTACTGTGCCTCCATGCAAGGGTTCTTAATTAATCTGATGTGATTAATTAACTGTACCAATTACCGTGGTACACTGCAGAAGGTGGGAAACCTTAGCATAAAACAGGTTCTTGAAAGTGAGAAACTATCAGAGGACGATATTGAGGGAATTGTTAGCTTGTTTCTGGAACAAGTGAAGACCGGGACATGGAAGACCGGAGGTTGGCCTGAACTGTGGACGGACTATGCGGTTTCAAAGCTTGCACTGAATGCATACACTAGGGTTTTGGCAAAGCGCTACGAAGGAAGAGGTTTGAGCGTGAATAGCTTCTGTCCCGGCTTCACTCAGACCTCGATGACTCGATGCAAGGGAGATCACACCGCAGACGATGTCGCTATTGTTGCTGCTAGGCTGGCTTTGCTTCCGCCGGACAATATACAAAGTGGGAAGTTTTTTCTATGGGGTATTAGCAGTGGTAGTAGTACCTGTAATAATACCTTGGTAGTTTCCTCCAAGTTATGACTTGGAAGATTAATTCGATCATGATTTGATTAATTTGGTGAATTGAGATTAAGGATGTAGGCATCTTATTTCGCATGTGAAAGGTTCTGGGTACGTAATCTCCGTGGTTTGGTGTGTAAAATTTAATAATTAAGTCGATTCAATCTGAATCCAGTAGTGTATGTGTATATATTTTGGTCGGATCGGTCCAGAGATGATCGACTTGGTCAACTCTTCACAAAATAATAATAACATTGGACACAGCAACCCAACACCCGAATTAAGACAGAAGTCACCAAACTAAATATTACACGCTTCGTTTGAAAATAAAATAATATATATATATATATATATATATATATTTATTCACCTATCAATATATAATATATACGTACAATTACGTTTCAGAATAGGACACCGCTTTGAAATTAAAGTATGGTGTTCTTCATTTCACTCACTTTTATGTCACATTTTCACGTACATCTTCATTATTCAGTGTCTAGAACATAGTGTGTAGATCATTCATGCAAAGTTTCATCCAATTTGAAGATCATTTGAGCTTCCGTAATTGTGATTTACACGAACGGTTCCGTTTGGACATATTTTGTTCAGTTGATTCATTTAATCTAAGTTGGTACCTAAATGATCTCCAAATTGGATAAAACTTTGCAATAATGATTTAATCACTATGTTCTAGACACTGAACAGTGAAAATGTGAAAATGTGACCTAAAAGTGAGCGAAATGAGGGGCACTACACTTTAATTTCAAAACGGTGTCCCATTATATATATATATATATATATATATATATATATATCCTTAAGCAGGGCTACCCTTTCAAATTAAGGACGTAACCTTATTTGGCTCACTTTTCAGTCATATATCAACATTTCAGCTGTTCCATATTTAGTACCTAATTATAAATCACTTATGCAAAAATTCATCCAATTTGATGATCTTGAATCGCCTGATATATTGTTCGTCATCAAATGCTCGGTGCAACGCCTTAGACCTTATTTGACCTATTTACTGTCATTTTCACTTTTACATACTTTACGAGCTTTTAGTGGACTTAAAAGTTAACTTTTCATTCATCTAGAGAAAAAGTTCTGCATAGAAGTCGTAGAGGACGTTAAACTGAATTCATGGATGTGTGACATTGTTGAGTAAAAATATGCATGAAGCGTAAATGTCACCTAACATAATTTCACTCATATTCATTATCAGAACAGAGTTTTAATTATGTCTAGTTCGATCCATTCAAAGACAGAATGTGTCTTTTAATTACAATCTCTTTTTACAAGGGAACACCCTTTGATTTCGTTTATTAAGAGATTATTGTAGGTTTGTTTGTTTTTGCGAATGCATCCGCATTCGTGAATGGGTTGCCTACGTACCCCGGAGGGGATCAACTCACTCGTAGTTCAAGAGTTCCAACAAGTGAAAGACTCATTAGAGGGCTTTGATTTGGAGTGAGAGTAATGTTTTGGAAATGTGTTTGGATTTTTGTCTAGAGGCATTTGAGCTTAGGAGCGTGATTCTGGCTTCAAGTGATCCGGGAATTTTTTTGGATTGGTGGTTGCATCTAGATTTAAATCTAGACTGCCTTCATACCCTGTGAAGGCATCAAACCAATGTAGTTCGAACATTTGAGATTTTAAATGGGTGAATGACCCATTTATTTTGAATTTGTGTTTGGGATATTTGTGTGGGTTTAAAACCCTTGAATTTAGTTTGGGCACTTGATATTTGTGGTGCTTTAAGAATTTGACTGAAGTCATTTGGACTGGTCGAATTTGACTGTTGGTGTCAGGGATTCTGTTTAGAGTTGTGGTTGCTTTTCTGTCCAACGAGTTTTTTTTTTTGCTTGAATGACCCTTTTGTGGGTTTCTTGTTCAACAAACATCATCATTTTTTCCATGTGTCTTTTGAGATGCAGAAAAGCTCACAGACAAATTTGGATTTCACTTTGCTGGCGATGACTCCACCTCAATTTTCTTGCTATCGAGCATATCTTAGATTATGTTCTTCAAAACGAAACAATCACTTGTTGGATCACTGACAATACGATGGAAACGACATAATTTGGGATTCCTGGTCTTGTTGACTTCACTTGGACGTTTTAGCGTAGGAAGTTCAATGACATTTTCTTTGTAGAGCACACTGAAAATTTCTTCTACGTCCTCATCAACAAAAGAATATTTGACTTTTTTCTTTCTTTGAGGGTGAGTTCTCTTGACCTTTCTTTTCCCTTGTGTGTATTTGACTTGGTGTCAGTTTTGAAAAAGGTTGCCAGTGATTCGTCTGTGTTGTCAACTTTGTGGTCTTCGAAGGATGCCCCTTGTGTCATGATTTTCTTACGGGCGACTTGTCTCTCGATATTACTAGCTTTTGAGACTAGTTCTTCAAATGTCTGAGGTTCTGCAGTGCTGACAAATGTAGCTATCTCTGGTAACAGATTGTTTGAGCACATTTGTACTGCAGAAAGCTCCATTAATTTTTTCGAGCATTGGAGGTTTAGGCTCCTCCATCTAGAAATGAATTCATTGCTGCTTTCACCTGGCTTTTGTTTTGTATCAGCCAAGTCGATAATTGAGACTTTTGATAGGAGCACAAAGTGTGACGTTCTTAATATGTTTATACCCTTTATTTACCCTTTGTTAACTCCTATTTAGTTGTTTTAGCTTTATATTTGTGTTTAGCGTAGAATAATTGCTTAATGTAGAAATATGTAAGTTTTAGTGTTAGAATACATAGTATTTTCGGATTAGAATAATTTGGTGTTGAAATTGTGCTAAGTGTTGAAAATCCTTGTTTACTCAGGATTCCTTTCTTGATCAGGATTCCATCTTTCCTCTTTCCTAGTTTCTAATTTTCTTATTTCTATTTCAGGAAAGTCTAAACCCGTGTTGACTAGGAAAATGTTTTCCTGACTCATGAGGGAAAGGTGGCCGGCAGCTAGGAATTCCTGCTTGAGCTAGGAGAAGTACAATTCGAGATATGCATGGAGATGCCGTGAAGATTTCCCAAGTCACCAAGGAGAGAAACCGTGCGGCCCAAGAGAGAAGATTTTTCCAAGTTCAAGATGGTTTTGTCATTCCTTAATGCATGAGGATTACTTGAAGAACAAAAGAAGAAATTAAATCCAACTTGGACTTGGTTTTGCCGATTCAATAGGATTCCTTGTGCTTGAGGAATTCTTGACTTGTTACTCTATAAATAGGGCACGGCATGGCAGCAGTTAATCATCATCAACCCGTGCAAATAACACCAAAGCCTTTGCCGAAACTCCATCAACCTCCAAACACCACAATTCGATCTCACCTTCAGCATTTGTCCAAAGCACGTAGCCTAGGATTCCGCTCACTCGAAGAATAGAACAAGTAAGGATATTTTGAGAGTGAATTCCATCTTCTATTTTCGGATTTCTATGTGTTTGTTCTTGTTTATGTTGTTTTAGGTTTTTGCTTAAGTATGTTTCGATTCTTGTCTATGAGATAGAAACACTTTTGAACCATGTTTTGAATTAAAGTTTTCAATTTTTAATCAATGATTTTAGGTTTTATGCCGTGAGTGTTATGTCTATATACTTTAAGATTTTCAATGCATTCTTCCATTATCATGTGTAGTTGATACAAGTAGTTGATATTGCATGCGTTAATCATCCAAAGTTCGACTTTGATACACGTAGTTGATAGGTTGCATTGTCTTTGTTATTTCACCGATTTTCTACCTATGTTTGATTTGGACTTGTGCTTAAACACATCGATTCTTTATGTGATACGTAATTGCATGATTAGTTTATGTGTGTGACCTATAAGTAGAGCACGTAGCCGAGCTTGTTGTGTCGCGATGTTGAATGAAACCCGTAGTCTAATTCTAAGTTGGTCTATGTCATAGGAACCACGTAGGAACTTATATGCATATCAAATTTAGGTTGTATATTTGCTCACGGTGTAGACTTAAATGAGATTAGAGATTGTCTTCTATATTCTTACATGGTTGTTTGGTTGAGTTTGCATGATTGTTGGTTGATCACATGTATATATGTATAGAAGTGAGTTAGAATTTATTTTCAATGTTTATTCCAAAATCATCAAAACCTTTAAACCCTTTATGCTTATTTTGACATTTTTATTAGATTAGATGGATCTACCCTGTAGTTGGATCCCTGGTTTAGAACGATCCCTGCTTGCTTTATACTACGATTGATTTGTTGACAGGGTTAATTGATGCGTGTGCAAATACGTCTTATCAAATGGGGCCGTTGCCGGGGATCCTTCGTGATCCTCGATCTTTTTAATTGTCGAAATTTGCATTGTATATATGTCTATATGTTTATGATGTAATTGTGTTTTATTTTTGTCTTTCTACTTTAATACTTGTATGAATAATGTTGTAGGTTGTAATGCACAGGAATAGGTAGGATCCCTTTTGTTATTTCTAGCCTTAACCCTTCTTGTTTACTCTCGGGTTTGTATGAGGTTGTGGGCGGCTTTTATTAACACTTGGAGTCATGTTTGGTTCATAAGTTTGTTGCTAGCTGAGTACATTGGTACGCTTCTTCTATTACTCTGGTGCATGGGACCAAAATTAGATCTCAAGAGCCTTGAAAACATACATCTCGGTGATGGAGTTCTCATTGCTCACTAAACGAGTCCTACCATGTTCACTATCTCTGGATTGAGATATTGACCTTTAGAAACAACGCTTCAAGCTTGTGATCGAAACATCTATATCCAGGCCGCACGTCCACCGTGTCTTACCATCTAGAATCATTATTTATTTAAGTGTTTTAGTAACAACTTGAAAATAAGCTTGTATGACTTTGTAATCTTGAAAGATTGGTGCCATGTATGATTTTGTATTTAATTTGTTTCGAAATTTATCTCTTGATTTTCAAATTTCTTTTGTTTTCCTTTGTTTTGTACCTCGTCCTTCAGGTTTGTTTATGAGGCCTCAGGTACCTCAAGGTTTTGTCCCTAACTCTTCTAATTTTGTGCCTAATAATGCCAATGTTCAAGTTTCAAATAATAATGCTAGTTCTTCTACTAATTATGATGAAATCTTGAAGTCCCTTGCTCAAGGTCAACAAAACTTAACATCTGCAACTCAAGCTTTAGTGACAGGTCAACAGGCTAATTCTAAAGAGATCGCGGAGCTCAAAAAGCAGTTGGGGCAAGTTATTGATTTCATGGGTAAAATCCATGAAAGTGGTAAGTTGCCGGGCCAAACCTTGCCAAACCCGAATGCCGGACAATTCAAGATCGTTGCAACTAGGAGTGGTCGAGTTTTTGAGGAGCCTTTGTTGAAGAAGTCGGAGCCTCTAAGGAAGGTGAGGCCGAGAGCATATTGCTACAAAATGACGAAGATATTGAGGAGGTTTATGCCGAGAAGCAGCCGAACAAAGAGGCCGTGCCTCAGTCCGAGAGAGAAGCGGCAGTTCCAGCCGAGAAGAAGAAGGTGCAAGAGGCCGTGCCTCTTGCAATCCCTGCTGATCCGAAATCCACTCAAGCCGTGCTTGAGAAAGGTAAGTCTTCTAGCTCTAATGGTTTAGTTTCTACTAATGTCCATACTCGTGCCCCTTTCCCCAACAAGTTTGCTAAATCAAAGCACGATGAAGCTGATCATGCAATGATTGAGTTATTCAAGAAGGTGGAAGTAAACATGCCATTGCTTGAGTGCATTCAACAAAATCCAAAGTACATGAAATTCTTGAAAGAGTTGTGCACCAACAAGAGGCTACCACGAGAGAAGGATGTAGCGGTAATGAATGAAACCATCTCTGCGGTTTTTCAAAGGAAACAACCACCTAAGCTCAAGGATCCAGGGAGTTTTTCGATTCCATGCACCATTGGTACTCATAGTTTCGATAAAATCATGTTAGATTTAGGTGCTTCGATAAATGTTATGCCTTCTTATCTTTATGCGGATTTAGGTCTAGGTGAATTGAAAAAGGATAATTGTCACATCCCGACCCGTAAATTTTTACCTTATTTACTAGCTTGGTTATAATAAGAATTTTACCGTCTCGGTCATTGAAGTTATAGTTTAATTGGTCCCTAGAGGGGTTTCGGGGACAGTTATGCTCGGAGGATTATTCGTAGGAAGAAAATATGATGACTGTAAAAATGGTAAATTTTAGCTAGTAAAAGGTAATTTATATTCGGGTATTATTTTTGAGGTGTTATTTGTGGAGTTGGGTTGTTAATTGGTGTGGGTATTAAATTATAAGTGTTGGTCCAGTTTGGGGGTGAAAGGCCCAAACCATTTGTCTTCTCTTTTCCTTCTCTCTTTCTCCCCGATTCTCTCTCTCTTCTCCCTCGTCTCCCTCTGTCGCTGCCTTCTCCAGTGCAGCTCCGCCATCTCCGGCCACCCCTGGCGGCGAGGCCACCGCCGTTCTCTCCCTCTCCCTCTTCTTTACAACGTCTAGCTTTCTTTTCTCCCATGCCCGAACTTTGGAAGGAGATCGACGGGAAGAAGCACAGCAGCCCTCCGGCGATTCTTGTCGACGTCGGCCATGACTTGGCACCCGTATGGTAGGGTTCGTCTCCTCTATCCTTCTTCCTTCTTTCTCTGCCTTTGACTCTTCAAAACGAGTTCAAATTCGGGAGCCCCTTTTTGTGTTTTTTTTCTAGGTTTTCGTCGGGGTTTTCTGGCGTGTTCGTTCTTGGAGCTCCGGCGGGACTACCGAGCTCCGGTGAGTCTAGAACCGGTTGATTAGAGCCTAGACTCGTCTTGGGAAGGGTTGGAGGAAGCGACGGTGGTATTGAACGAGGTAGAGGCTTTCTGCCAAAGGGAGGTTCCCTGTTCTTCATTTGGTTCTCTGTTTTGTCAAGACGGAGGCTTGGTGAGTTTGGCTTGTGAGGAACAGAAGTAATCTGGAACTGTTTCGGTGAAGGTGGCAGCTAAGGCAGCCGATGGGAATGTTTGGAGGTCTTTCATGTGGAGTGTGGCAAGGAGGAGCTCTGGTTTGTGAAGTAGAGCAAATTGAAGGTAAGTTGGTGTTTTCGGCTAATGTTTTGAGTTGTATTGAGGTTTGGGTGCTAGTTAGCTGATTTGGAATTATGCTCAGTGTTTTTCGGAAATGGTTAATGACTGTTCTTGTTGTTGTGGTTGTTGTATGTCGAGAACTTGGAGATTAGAAGATGCAGGGAAGTTATGGCAAAATTTCGGCAAGTGGCCGGAATCCGGCAGAATATTCCGGCAAGTCGTCGGAATCCGGCGAAGGCAGTTAGTCCGACAGAAGCAGTTGAGATGTGGGATTGACTCGAGATTGTGAATAGTGGAGGCAGCGCTCGAGGAGTATGCCGAGCATTGGAAGGCTTAGGCCTAATATTGTGAGTGGACGTTTATTTTTAAATAATATGCATGCTATGGTTCATGATTGAACATTTCTTTTTTTTGTTGGAGTTTTGACGTCAATTAATTTTGACGCTTTTATTTCTCTTGGAGAGATACCGAAAATGGGATTTTCGGTGGATATAAATATGTATTTATGAGAGAGTATGTATAGAAAATGCTAGCTAGCCATATGTGTTTGTCCACCTTAATGGCGTAGCATATAGCCGCATTAAGGCGTGACGTGAGCGTTGGACGTAAGCGTAGTAGCCCTATTTGAGTGTTTAATTCATATAGGGAGTATGGACACATATTTATACACCCGTCTGTCCACCTTGATGGCGTAGTGTAGCACCGCATTAAGGCGTGACGTGAGCGTTGGACGCGAGCGTAGTAGCCCTATATAGACCCATGAATTTATATAGGGAGTATGGACGTGTGTATTTACATACATATATTATAGAGTCTGGGAGACTCGATATTATGAGATGAAAGTTTTATCGCTTGCAGCATGCATTCGATTTTCCTTGGAAATTGATTTGGGGAAACATAAATATTTTATTCGTTAATTTATTTTTGTCCACTCACTCTAACGTTTCGTTTTCAAATGTTTTCCCCTGGGCTCTTCATTTTAAAAATGCCCAGTTTGAAGGATTGCATAGTTGAGGTCGGACGTATATGGAGAAGAGGCATAGTCAATAGTGTAGCTTCCGCTCATTTTTATATTTCTAGTTCATTTCTTTTCAAATAGAGTTGCTCTGAACTGTGGCTGTTGGCTATGAGATTTTCTTGTTTAAGTTAGAAATTAAATTGGGAGATGTTGTGTTTTGGGGAGCACGAAGGCTCCAGGAGTTTATGGATGGATTTAAATTTTCAGAAGTGTTTGCAGGTTTTTTTTTAGGAAGGGTTGTCCATTTTCAAGGGAGGTTATGTCGAATTTTTCGGTAAACTTTCCTTGGAGGTGGTCCCCGCACGACTTACTCCGGGTTTCAGGGTGAAATTCGGGGTGGGTCGTGTCAATAATATTATCATTAGATTGGCTGACCGCTCCAACAAGATCCCTTTGGGATATGTTGAGGATGTTTTAGTGCAGGTTGCAAGTTTAACATTTCTTGCAGATTTCTATGTCATTGACATGGAACCGGCGGATGCAGATGACAAAGAAATTCCCATTCTGTTGGGAAGGCCATTCATGAGAACCGCAAGGACCAAAATTGATGTCTACTCAGGGGAACTAACTTTCGAAATAGATGGAGACATCATTAGTTACAATATTTTTGATGCAATGAGGTATCCACTTCCTGAACTTTTTCGAGATTCCTTTTCTATTGATGTTGTGGATGCTCTTGCAGATGAATATGTGGAGACAATAGCTCAAGACACCTTGGCACTCACCTTGGAAAAAGGAATCGGATTTGATGCCATGGGGAACAAAATCACCTTAGCTCAAGATGTCATACCTTTACCCTTGCTTGAAACTGTGCAGTCACTTGAGGTGGCTGCCGAGGTATGCTACTCCTCCCCCAGTCCAATTCTCTTTCCATCTAACAAGTTTCTTCCTTCCATTGTCCAAGCCCCAAAATTAGATCTCAAGGTTCTTCCGGAACATTTGAAGTATGTGTACTTGGGAGAGAATGAAACGTTGCCGGTTATCATATCATCATAATTAGAGAAGGAGCAAGAGGAGAGATTGATCGAAGTTTTGAAGAGACACAAGACGGCCATAGGTTGGACCATAGCTGACATCAAGGGAATTAGCCCTACAATGTGTGTTCACCGAATTTTGTTTGAAGATGGAGCAAAACCAACCAAGGAGGGTCAATGACGTCTTCATCCACCTATGATGCAAGTTGTGAAGGATGAGGTGACAAAGTTGCTCGATTGTGGAGTCATCTACCCAATTTCGGATTCAAGGTGGATTTCACCGGTTCAAGTTGTGCCAAAGAAGAGCTAAATCACGGTGGTGAAGAATGATGAAAATGAGCTTGTGCCGCAAAGGACCGTAACCGGCCACCGAGTGTGTATCGATTATAGGAGGCTCAATGCAACAACAAGGAATGATCACATACCATTGTCATTCATTGATCAAATGCTTGAGAGGTTAGCCGGTCATTCCTTCTATTATTTTCTTGACGGTTATAGTGGTTACAATCAAATAAGTGTTGCGGAAGAGGATCAAGAGAAGACAACGTTCACATGTCCCTTTGGCACTTTTGCCTACTGCCGCATGCCTTTTGGCTTGTGCAATGCTCCAGGTACATTTCAAAGATGCATGTACCACATATTTTCTGAGTTCATAGGTTCTAAGATTGAAGTCTTTATGGATGATTTTTCTGTTTATGGTGAGGATTTCGATGCATGTTTAGAAAATGTAGAATTTGTGCTTAGGAGATGTGAGGAAACTAATCTTGTGCTTAATTGGGAAAAATGTCACTTCATGGTTAATCAGGGTATAGTGCTTGGCCACATTGTTAGTTCTAGGGGTATTGAAGTTGATAAATCTAAGATAGATCTTGTGCGTCACTTACCCATCCCCACAAGTGTGAGGGATGTTCGAAGCTTTCTTGGACATGCAGGTTTTTATCGTCAATTTATCAAAGATTTCTCTAAGATAGCTCGACCCTTGAGTTCTTTGTTGCAAAAAGATGTGCCCTTCCACTTTGATGCAGAGTGCAAGGAAGCTTTTGAGCGGTTGAAGACCATGTTGACATCGACACCGATCATGGCGCCACCGGATTGGTCCTTGCCCTTCGAGTTGATGTGTGATGCCTCAGACTATGCCGTGGGGGCTGTGCTCAGACAGAGAAGAGACAAGCAGCCGTATGCCATCTATTATGCCTCTGGGATGCTCAATGATGCGCAACAGAACTACACCACCACCGAGAAAGAACTTCTTGCCGTGATATTTGCTTTGGATAAGTTTCGTTCTTACTTACTTCAATCTAAAGTTATTGTTTACACTGACCATGCGTCTTTGAAGTATTTGTTGACAAAGAAGGATGCCAAGCCGAGATTGATAAGGTGGATATTGCTTCTCCAAGAGTTCGATTTGGAAATCAAAGACAAGAAGGGGTCGGACAACGTTGTTGCCGACCACCTTAGCCGATTGGTGCGTGACTCGGATCCTGTGGCCATCCAAGAATGCTTCCCGAACGAGCAACTCTTCAAGGTAAGCAAGGTAAGTGAGGTAAGTGAGCCTTGGTATGCCGATATTGTGAATTACCTTGTTACAAAACAATTTCCAAATTCTATGTCCTACCATGCTAGAAATAGACTTAAGGCATTAGCTAGACATTATGTGTGGGATGAACCTTATTTATGGAACCATTGTGTTGATCAAGTTATTAGGAGGTGTGTCTCTGACAATGAGCATAGGTCTATTCTTAGTTTTTGCCATGATCAAATTTGTGGAGGTCACTTTGGTTCTTGTAGGACTGCTTTGAAAGTTTTAGAATGTGGATTCTTTTGGCCTACTATTTTTTGAGATGCCTATATGTATTGTGCTTCATGTGATAGATGTCAAAGGACAGGGAATTTAGGACCTAGGGATGAGATGCCTATGCAACCTATTATACATGTTGAAATATTTGATTGTTGGGGTATTGATTTCATGGGGCCTTTTCCGAATTCTCAAGGAAATTTATACATTCTCGTATGTGTGGATTATGTTTCTAAATGGGTGGAAGCAAAAGCCAGCCGGACTAATGATTCTCGAGTTGTTGCAGATTTCTTACGCTCTAATATTTTCTCCAGGTTTGGAATGCCGAAATTTGTAATAAGTGATGTAGGTTCCCACTTTTGCAATCGAACAATTGAAGCTCTAATGAAGAAGTATAGAATCAAGCATAAGGTTGCTACACCTTATCACCCCCAGACAAGTGGGCAAGTGGAGCTTAGTAACCGAGAGATCAAGCGGATATTGGAGAAGAGTGTGAAGCCGTCACGCAAGGATTGGAGCCAATGACTTTATGATGCACTATGGGCATATCGAACTGCATTCAAAAATCCCTTGGGGATGTCACCGTTTCGTATGGTGTACGGCAAAGCTTGTCACTTGACTGTGGAGTTGGAACATCGAGCTTGGTGGGCGGTTCAGACTTTTAATATGGATATTGATGAGGCCGGATTACACAGGAAGTTGCAGTTGTGTGAACTTGAAGAAATCAGGAATGAGGCTTATGATTCTGCCGTGATCTATAAAGAGAAAACCAAGGCATTCCACGACAGGATGATTCGAAAGAAAGACTTTGTTATCGGCCAGAAAGTTCTCTTATTTAATTCTAGACTTAGGTTGTTTCCAAGCAAGCTACGTTCTAGGTGGATAGGACCTTTTGTTATCACTAATGTTTTTCCTTCTGGTGCAGTCATGATTAGAAGCATGGTCAAAGGAGCTGAATTTCAGGTTAATGGTCATCGATTAAAGCCCTATATGGAGAACATGGTGAACCACATGGTAGAGGAAGTCTCTCTCCTAGATGCTATGGCATGAGCAAGAGGAGATGATAGTCTAGGCTAAAGGACTATAAACACTTAAGCGCTGCATGGGAGGCAACCCATAAAAGGAGCCATCAACGAGAGTTTGAAAATTTCTTTATCCATCCTCTTTTCTTTTCGGATTGCTTTTAGTTTTCTTACATTGAGGACAATGTTGATTTTAAAGTGTGGGGTGGATATCATTACTCGTTGATTTGCTATGCTTTGATATGATTTGAGTTGTTTTTAATTTTTAGGATTAATTTTGAATTTTTGTTTGTGTTTTCCGATTTTAGATGAACTTTTAAACATTTTTAGGTTCCATTTCCTTAGATTCGGATTACAACTTTGTTTCTTTATTTTGTGTTGTGCTTTTATTTTGTTGAGTCTTAGGTGCCTTCTAACGTGTCTAGGATGAATATATGATCTTTAATTGATTAGTAATTGAGATGAGCATGATTTCGAATATTTGAGCTTATATGTTATTTGATGGTTAATAGATATGTTGAAATTGTACGAACTTCTAGTAGATGAGGACCATTGAAACTTAGGTACAGAATGAGCATGTTCCTTACTTGTTTGATTTCATGTTACCTTTGTGAGATTTTCGAGCCATATATATGTGCCTATTCTTTGGAGAGTTTACTCTATCTATTCTTTGATATATATGACCTCATTATACATTACTTGATCGATTTATATGCCATAGATTTAATGAACTAGAGATTGCTAGAACTTACTTATGAAACTTTCAAAACTTTTATCATAACTTGCTATGATTTTGAATAGGATTGTGGATCTTTCTTAGGACTATCACCACTTTATCTAAATAGCCATATATCCCTATTTTGAGCCCTGTTTGGGACCCCTTAGTCTGAAACCCTTAGAGCCTACGTTATGCCTTTCTTGTTCACCTAAATTATCCCTTGCCTAGTATAGAATTCCTCTACCTTGTCTCGAGCTTGGCAGAGCTATTTTTTTTGTGGTGATTTGAGGTGATGATTCAATACAAGTGTGGGGTTGTTCTAAGGAGTTTGTTGCCGAGATACACATGAGAAAAGAAAAAAAAAATTGCTCTCGGAATTAAAAAAAAAAAGCATGATCCGAGAGAAGTAAAAAAAAAAAATCTTTCGAATTGATATTGATGAAGATATCTCGGCATAGATGAAGTTTTTGTGAATTTGGAGATGTGATTTGTTTGTTGAAGGCTCAATATGTTATACTTTTAGCCTTTGTTCATTTTCACAATGTTTAAAGTGAAGGATGGGTCCAACATAATGATATTTGGCCCTTGATGGTATTTGGTGACATAAGGTGGATGTTCTTGCTCTGCTAAGTCTTGAGGATGACCTTTGTGATTCCTATACTTTGAAAATTTTTCCATGCCGAGCCTAGCCAACCTATTTTCTAAAAGATCCGCATGATTCTTAAGATAAGTAAACTTTGATCTGTGGAGTCTGTTTCATGAGTAAGCGTATGGTTGTGGTTCACTTGTGCATATGATTGGTATCTTTCATGAGGTTTTCGAAATCACTATTTTCTTTATAACTCTTGTGTGTGAAAAGCTTTTAAGTATATGCCATGTTCTTGAGAGAGAAAAATTCGGAGTGCATATCCTTTGTGAGTTGAATTTGAACTTGTTTGGAACGTGTCGAGCTTAATTTCACCTTTGTTTTTGCCATGTCTTACTTGTTACATCAAAATCTAATGTTTATTAACCATTGAATTCATCTTTCAATTTCGATTCTTGTGCTATGCTTGATGCTATGATTTTGAAGGTCTCTGAGACAAATTTCGTTGAAGACATTAGATTGAGTCATTGTCGTATTTTCATTATTAGTTGTGTTGTTTTTGTTTTAGTGGTTTGCTAAGGGACTAGCAAAGGTTAAGTGTGGGGTTGTTGATAGGAGCACAAAGTGTGACGTTCTTAATATGTTTATACCCTTTATTTACCCTTTGTTAACTCCTATTTAGTTGTTTTAGCTTTATATTTGTGTTTAGTGTAGAATAATTGCTTATTGTAGAAATATGTAGGTTTTAGTGTTAGAATACATAGTATTTTCAGATTAGAATAATTTGGTGTTGAAATTATGCTAAGTGTTGGAAATCCTTGTTTACTCAGGATTCCTTTCTTGATCAGGATTCCATCTTTCCTCTTTCCTAGTTTCTAATTTTCTTATTTCTATTTCAGGAAAGTCTAAACCCGTGTTGACTAGGAAAATGTTTTCCTGACTCGTGAGGGAAAGGTGGCCTGCAGCTAGGAATTCCTGCTTGAGCTAGGAGAAGTACAGTCCGAGATATGCATGGAGATGCCGTGAAGATTTCCCAAGTCACCAAGGAGAGAAACCGTGCGGCCCAAGAGAGAAGATTTTTCCAAGTTCAAGATGGTTTTGTCATTCCTTAATGCATGAGGATTACTTGAAGAACAAAAGAAGAAATTAAATCCAATTTGGACTTGGTTTTGCCAGATTCAATAGGATTCCTTATGCTTGAGGAATTCTTGACTTGTTACTCTATAAATAGGGCACGGCATGGCAGCAGTTAATCATCATCAACCCGTGCAAATAACACCAAAGCCTTTGCTGAAACTCCATCAACCTCCAAACACCACAATCCGATCCCACCTTCAACATTTGTCCAAAGCACGTAGCCTAGGATTCCGCTCACTCGAAGAATAAAACAAGTACGGATATTTTGAGAGTGAATTCCATCTTCTATTTTCGGATTGCTATGTGTTTGTTCTTGTTTATGTTGTTTTAAGTTTTTGCTTAAGTATGTTTCGATTCTTGTCTATGAGATAGAAACACTTTTGAACCATGTTTTGAATTAAAGTTTTCAATTTTTAATCAATGATTATAGGTTTTACGCCGTGAGTTTTATGTCTATATACTTTAAGATTTTTGATGCATTCTTCCATTATCATATGTAGTTGATACAAGTAATTGATATTGCATGTGTTAATCATCCAAAGTTCGACTTTGATACACGTAGTTGATAGGTTGCATTGTCTTTGTTATTTCACCGATTTTCTACCTATGTTTGATTTGGACTTGTGCTTAAACACATCGATTCTTTATGTGATACGTAATTGCATGATTAGTTTATGTGTGTGACCTATAAATAGAGCACGTAGCCGAGCTTGTTGTGTCGCGATGTTGAATGAAACCCGTAGTCTAATTCTAAGTTGGTCTATGTCATAGGAACCACGTAGGAACTTATGTGCATATCAAATTTAGGTTGTATATTTGCTCACGGTGTAGACTTAAATGAGATTAGAGATTGTCTTCTTTATTCTAACATGGTTGTTTGGTTGAGTTTGCATGATTGTTGGTTGATCACATGTATATATGTATAGAAGTGAGTTAGGATTTATTTTCAATGTTTATTCCAAAATCGTTAAAACCTTTAAACCCTTTATGCTTATTTTGACATTTTTATTAGATTAGATGGATCTACCCTGTAGTTGGATCCCCGGTTTAGAACGATCCCTGCTTGCTTTATACTACGATTGATTTGTTGACAGGGTTAATTGATGCGTGTGCAAATACGTCTTATCAACTTTCTTTTTGGAGCTGACAAATTGTGCCAGAAATGCTCTTTGTAAATCGTCCCATGTGACAATAGAGCCTGGTTGTAGTTGACTATACAAAGTAAAAGCTGCTCCTTTGAGGGACTGAACAAACTGTCTCACCGGAAATGCATCTGACTGTGATGTTTCCCTGCATGCTAAGAAGATATGAGCCAAATGTTCATGTGGAGAGCCATCTATTCCGTTGAACTTGTCGAAATTTGGCTTCTGATATCCCTTAGGGAATGGCAAAGCATCATAGTGGGAAGGATAGGGCTTGAGGTACTCGAAAACTGGGGGATTTAAAGACAGTTGTAATTCTTTGATCCCATCAGCTATCATGGTCTTGATGTCTTGTAGCGAGACTGAATTTGAATCAATTTTTTTGGGTTCCTCGTCCCCCTCTTTCTCTTTCTCCTTTTCCTTTGTAAGGAGGGCAAACTTTGCTACCAGTTCAGCAATTTCAGTATCTTTCTCAACTAGTTGTTTAGCTACTTTGGCCTCGGCATCATCACGCTTCTTGGCTTGTACTTCTTTTTCAGCTTGTAATAAAAGCGCTCCTGCTTCAGCTAATCTTCTTTGCAACTGCTTCATTTGTTCTTCTAATTTTGACGTGTTAGTCATCATAACTGACATGGTTTCAGACTTTATGTCCATATTTTGCTTGAACCATTCTGAGATTCCCATTGGCCATGTATAAGGTCTTGACTTGACTTGGTACTTGAGATATGCTCTTTGTTGTGTCAGAGCTTGAAATGACCACACCATTTTTTGGGTTTGAATTGCCCCCAATCGCATAGCAGCATCTTTCTCTTCCCTGCACGAATTGTGAGAGGTTGAAATGAACTTCACTATTTAAGATCGGCTGGAAGTCATATTGGTTGTCGATGCTTGTTGTAGGGGTTTGAGGTTATGGACTTCATGCCTTTTTACAACCTCACTTTTTCCCTTGGTGAGTGTCACCATTACATTTTCTATGCCATTTATACCGATTTGAGTGACCACGTGTGGTGATGCCTTAGTGATCAAGTTGATGGGCATTGAGCCAATCATAATTTGAGTGATGACAACGGCTTGATTAGTCTTGACAGCTGAAGTCTTGACGACTTTTGAAGCTGTTGTTGTGTTTTGAGTGGCAACAATGGATTTGACTTTTTGAGTAGCTTCTCCTGATTGAGCCTTGGTGGCGTTTCTCCTTTGAACTCTTGTCGCTCTCTTCCTTGCATTTCTAAGAGCATTATTTGAAGGTGATCTCTTCCATTGGGACTTGTTAATCATTCCATAGGTACTGTTTACTTTATCATCATGGTCAGACCCCAAACTTGAAATGGAAGTTTGATCAATGATGAATGAGACACAACGACCAGCTTGTCTTGCATGTCCACCCTTTGATTGAGTGTTTTCAAGCTTACAGTCATGGATTATTCCTTGTGGTGCCATCTTATTTCCCCTGAGACAAACAAGTAACAAATTTGACAAGTTTCTTAGTAAACGGAGATGAAAAGGAAAATGGGTCCCCAACGGAGTCGCCAAAAACTATGTTAAGTAAAAATATGCATGAAGCGTAAATGTCACCCAACATAATTTCACTCATATTCATTATCAGAATAGAGTTTTAATTATGTCTGGTTCGACCCATTCAAGACAAAATGTGTCTTTTAATTATAATCCCTTGTTACAAGGGAACACCCTTTGATTCCGTTTATTAAGAGATCATTGTAGGTTTGTTTGTTTTTGCGACTGCACTCGCATTCGAGAATGAGTTGCCTACGTACCCCGAAGGGGATCAAGTCACTCGTAGTTCAAGAGTTCCAACAAGTGAAAGACTCGTTAGAGGGCTTTGATTTTGGAGTGAGAGTAATGTTTTGAAAATGTGTTTGGATTTTTGTCTAGAGGCATTTGAGCTTAGGAGCGTGATTCTGGCTTCAGGCGATCAAGAAATTTATTTGGATTGGTGGTTGCATCTAGATTTAAATCCAGACTACCTACATATCCTGTGAATGGATCAAACCAATGTAGTTCGAACATTTGGGATGTTAAATGGGTGAATGACCCATTTATTTTGAATTTTTGTTTGGGATATTTGTGTGGGTTTAAAACCCTTGAATTTTCTTTGGGCACTTAATATTTGTGGCGCTTTAAGAGTTTGACTGAAGTCATTTGGACTGGCCGAATTTGACTGTTGGTGTCAGGGATTCTGTTTAGAGTTGTGGTTGCATCTAGTGGGTTGCTAGATTGCCTACGTACCCCCTTGAGGGATCAAACCGACCGTAGTTCTTAAGGGTTTGTAGGCTTTGCGGCTTAGTGCTAATTTTGGGTTTGACAGATGTATTTTTGAATCCGTCAACTGTATTTCTTGTGGACACTCAATTTGGTAGAGTGTCAGCTGATTTGAGTTGTGCATCTGAAATGGGTGATGTATCAGTGTGACCAAGAGGCTTGAATTGCCTTAGCCACAGTTAGTGGCGTAGGTGATCTGCAAATCCAGTCTCCACGTGTGAGCGGACTCCGCCTGCATTTGGGCCTCGCGTGTAAGCAGACCTCGCGTGTATTCTTGTAAGCGGACTACGCGTGTATGCTTTGTAAGCGGACTCCGCGACTTGCTTCCTCATGAAATCTTCTGCATAGAGGGATCTCGCCTGTGAAGTCATCTCGCCTCGCCTGGATTTCCAATTTTGTGGAAGTCATCACGCCTAGAACTTCTGCTTTGACGCGTAGTCATCTCGCCACCCCTTAGGGCTTCTATTTTGATGTGAAGTCACCTCGCCACCCCTTAGGGCTTCTGCTTTGATGTGAAGTCACCTCACCACCCCTTAGGGCTTCTGCTTTGACGTGAATGTTACCTCGCCACCCCTTAGGGTTTCTGCTTTGATGGGAAGTCACCTTGCCACCCCTTAGGGCTTATGCTTTGGCGTGAAGTCACCTCGCCACCCCATATTGCTTCTGCTTTGGCGTGAAGTCACCTCGCCACCCCATAGGGCTTCTGCTTTGGCGTGAAGTCACCTCGCCACCCCTTAGGGCTTCTGCTTTGACGAGAATGTGACCTCGCCACCCCTTAGGGCTTCTGCTTTGACGCGAATGTGACCTCGCCATCCCTTAGGGCTTCTACTTTGATGGGAAGTCACCTCGCCACCCTTTAGGGCTTTAGAGCTTCAGTCTCCGCGCGAGGTCATCTCGCCTTTGCTTGTTTGTTCTCTTCCCCTTGTATGGCTTGTTATGTGAGGTGCAAGGCCATATATTTGTGGTAACAAGAGGAGGGGCCGAGTGGCCGTCTTCTTTGACCTTAGGGGGAGATGGCTTGTGTGCTTGTAGGACTTCTGGCGGAGCAAGGGACAAGATAAGGACATTGCAAAAGAAATAGAGAGTTAGAATGAGGGCTCCACCTTCTTGTTGGCTCACCGCTCTCCTTCTGCTTTTTGCTTTGTTTCTCTGCTTTCTTCGCCTGTTCTCTTCTTCTCCTTTGTTTCGCTCCGCCTCTCCTTCTTGTCTCCTCTCCCTATGTTCGTATGTCTCCTCCCCCCTATCTTTTGGAGGCTTTGGCCTCTTTATATAGAGTGCTTGGTCATGAAGATTGATTTGCAATTGGACTTTGATGCCCGAATTGTATTCCTATCCAGATACCTTTTTTTTACAACAGTTACAATTAAACTCAAAAGCTTTCCACCCCTGACAATCACACACAACATACTTTGTCCAATTTGTGACCAACTAACTAAATTGAAGATGCTCAGATTGACTCGGTATGCTTGAGCACAATCTATTACTCTTTCTTACTGTGTACGTTAGGCAGGAAGTGCTTTACACCTAAACATTGTAACCTTAAGGTATGTTTATTAGGTCCAACAAGCAGAGATCAATAAGCATGAAAAGAGTTTGAGCAATCACTAGGCATCATAATAAACTTAGCGCCTTGCTAAACCTAGGGTTTCATCTACTCGCTAGTGAAAACTACCGATTACTTCTTTAGACAATTTGAGGGATCCGTTAGTGACCCAGGCATCAAATAATCAAAGTAATAGAACCCTAGCATGTATACTAAGTAGGCCTCTAAAGCACACACACAAAGAGTTTGTACCTGTTTTATAGGCCAAGGTTAGGCATTGTGGCCTCAGTCTCTGATGTGGGACTATTTGTCAACCTTTGCAGTGTCTTCCCTTTTGGGGGTGTTTTGTTGCTAGAGTGATTTTGGCAAGTGGGTTGTTACCGGCCCTTCACTCTTTGGATATCTGTGAAGGGCTCATCAGAGCTATCTAGCCCGGAATGATCTTCGGTGACCGGGTAATTGCGCCTTATTCTCAGCTCAGCCAAGTATTTTGGCTATGTACTAACAAGTCCCCAAGTCTCCAGTCCGAGAGAGCTCTTGGGTGGGGAGTTATTCTACAGATGCCGAGAATAGGTTTTACCCGGGTGCTAAAGGCATGGTGCCGAGTCCTCAAGTCCCCACGCGAGGGCCGCTAGGTGACGGGGATGAAGTATTGAGTTAAGTTCGTGTCTTCTTGTGAACAAACGTGTCACGTTAGTTGGCGAGTTGAACCGCGCTAATGGTGTGGCGGGCCGTTATGAGGCGACACAGTTCGTGCTAGCTGGCGAGGGAAACCGCGCTAATGGCGTGGCAGGCCGCTACGGGGTGACACAGTTCACGATAACTGGCGAGGGGAACCGCGCTAATGACGTGGCGAGCCGCTACCGGGCGACGCAGTTCACGCTAGCTGGCGAGGGAAACCGCGCTAATGGCGTAGCGGGCCGCTAAAGGGCGAGATAGTTTGCGCTGGATGGCGAGACAGTTCGCGCTAGGTGGCAAGAATATCCGCGCTAATGGCGTGGCGGGCCGCTAACGGGCAGGAGAGTTCGCGCTGGTTGGCGACAGTTCGCGCTAGATGGCGAGAATAACCACACGCTAATGGCGTGGCGGGCCGCTATCGGGCGAGACATTTCGCGCTATCTGGCGAGAATAACCGTGCTAATGGCGTGGCTGGCCGCTAACGGGCGAGAGAATTCGCGCTGGTTGGCGAGATAGTTCGCGCTGGATGGCGAGACAGTTCGCGCTAGTTGGCGAGAATAACCGCGCTAATGGCGTGGCGGGCCGCTAACAGGCGAGAGAGTCCGCGCTGGTTGGCGAGACAGTTCACGCTAGTTGGTGAGAATAACCGCGCTAATGGTGTGGCGGGCTGCTAACGAGCGAGAGAGTTCACGCTGGTTGGCGATAATAACCGGGTGGCAAGCCGCTATCGGGCGAGACATTTCGCGCTAGCTGGCAAGAATAACCACGCTAATGGCTTGGCGGGCCGCTAACGTCTCGCGCTAGTTGGCGAGACTGTTCGCGTTAGTTGGCGAGGGGAACCGCGCTAATGGCGTGGCGGGCTGCTACGGGGCGACACAGTTCGCGCTAGCTGGCGAGGGGAACCGCGCTAATGATGTGGTGAGCCACTACCGGGTGACGCAGTTCGTGCAAGCTGGCGAGGGAAACCGTGCTAATGGCGTAGCGGGCCGCTAAAGGGCGAGAGAGTTTGCGCTGGTTGACGAGATAGTTCACGCTGGATGGCGAGACAGTTCGCGCTAGGTGGCGTGAATAACCGCGCTAATGGCGTGGCGGGCCGCTAACGGGCAAGAGAGTTCACGTTGGTTGGCGACAGTTCACGCTAGGTGGCGAGAATAACCGCGCTAATGGCGTGGCGGGCCGCTATTGGGCTAGACATTTCGCGCTAGATGGTGAGAATAACCATGCTAATTGCATGGCGGACCGTTAACGTCTCGTGCTAATGGCGTGGCGAGCCGCTATGGGGCGACACAGTTCGCGCTAGCTGGCGAGAGGAACCACGCTAATGGTGTGGCGAGTCACTACCGGGCAACGCAGTTCGCGCTAGCTGGCAAGAGGAACCACCCTAATGGCGTAGCGGGCCGCTAAAGGACGAGAGAGTTCGCGCTAGATGGCGAGACAGTTCGAACTAGGTGGCGAGAATAACCGCGCTAATGGTGTGGCGGGCCGCTAATGGGCAAGAGAGTTCGTGCTGGTTGGCGACAGTTCACGCTAGGTGGCGAGAATAACCGTGCTAATGGTGTGGCGGGCCGCTATCAGGCGAGACCTTTCGCGCTAGCTGGCGAGAATAACCACGCTAATGGCATGGCGGGCCGCTAACGTCTCGCACTAGTTGGCGAGACTGTTCGTGTTAGTTGGTGAGGGAAATCGCGCTAATGGCGTGGCGTGCCGCTACCGAGCGATGCAGTTCGCGCTATCTGGCGAGACTGTTCACGCTAATGGGTGAGATGACGTGGCGTCTCATCATTTTTTTTTTGTAACAAACGAAGGCGACGTGGCTTTGCCCTATCCGTATAGGTTGGTGGGGTTTGGGGGAATGTCTATATATATGGTTGGGGAGAACTGGAGGGGGGAGTTCGTGCTTTCGAAACTGAAAATTAGGTGAGCCGCAATTTATGTTTGAGGGTTTCGGCTGCATTTGAGGGTCACCAGTAATTGGAGATGGTTGAGGGGCTGGTAGTGGAAATGAGGGGTGGGCAAGGGGATGAGATACGTATATGATCTGGTTAGGGCCTCTCGGGAGCACGGAACCAGCCTGGCCTTGACTAGGAAGAGAAGAGGTGGGGTTCGGGGTTCCGACAACTCGCGCCGCGTGGTGCAAGCTGTCGTTGTACACGTTACGATGCTCTAACATGGCGCGGAGCAAGAATTGTTCTTTCTCCAACTCGGCGATGTGTACCCGGTATGCTTCCGCTTCTGTCCTCTCTTTCGCCGCTTGCTCGCGGAACGAATGGAAGTCTCGCTTGAGGATTTCAAGGGCTGTGGCGAGGTCGGGATAGCTAACAGGGGCTGCATTGCCGGTTTGGGGAAGAGATGTGTCGCCGGATTGGAAAAGTTCTTTCTCCACTTGAGTGCCAGGGTCCACAGGGTCATCAATGATTTCCACCATGGTGCCAAGTCAAATGGGAGTTCCACATGATAGGGACCCTCCTTCTAGCGCCAATTGTTTCTACCTGTCTCATCCTCAGGTTACGAGCCGGAAAGGGGTTGCAAGTCGAGGCGAGGTAGAATCCTTCGTTCCTGCACTTGGCACCTGCATAAGTAACAATGTCAGGAAGTCGGGACTGTCTCATCCTCAGGTTACGAGCCGGAAAGGGGTTGCAAGTCGGGGCGAGGTAGAATCCTTCGTTCCTGCACTTGGCACCTGCATAAGTAACAATGTCAGGAAGTCGGGACTGGGGAGGCCCAGTCTTCGACTCTCCGATGCTTAAGTTAGCTTTAGGCTACTTGTGATGTACGGGAGTGCTGGAAGAGAGTTGTGTGTCTACCTTTTATGGGAGTTTGTACCTGTTTTATAGGCCAAGGTTAGGCACTGTGGCCTCAGTCTCTGATGGGGGACTATTTGTCAACCTTTGCAGTGTCTTCCCTTTTGGGGGTGTTTTGTTGCTAGAGTGATTTTGGCAAGTGGGTTGTTACCGGCCCTTCACTCTTTGGATATCCGTGAAGGGCTCATCAGAGCTATCTCGCCCGGAATGATCTTTGGTGACCGGGTAATTGCGCCTTATTCTCGGCTCAGCCAAGTATTTTGGCTATGTACTAACACTTATTAATTGGAAAAACAAACTGAAAATCAAAGCATGTTATGAATCATGTCTAGGGGCTTCAACAACCGCCTAGATAAGGAAGCTTAAATAAACATAATAAAAAGACAATGCAGAAGGAAGAGGAGAAGAGCTGAAGATGAGGTGAAGAAGGGAAGCAGAAGGGGAGCCGCCAAAGATGATAGCATAGGCTTTTATATTGTTTCCTTCAACCAATCCATCTTGATTTAGGTTTCCTTAGACATTCTGATTGGTGTGCATCTGTAGGACCAATGAAAGTGTGTCAACTCATTTAATTCTTCATAATCTGCTTCACATAGAGATAATAAGTTGGATAATGAAGTACAAACTCGTCCATGGGCTTTCCGGTGTGATTTGGGCCTCAAAACACAAATTCTCGTTAAGAGTCAGATTCGCGCGTAGATTGACCTTCTGGTAGTAAATTGGCTATAACTTCTTCTAGGAAAACGCTATTCATGATCCGTAAAATGCTATGGAAAGGTAACATCGCGCGCAGATCTGGTTCTTCTCGAGCTTCCCTCAGTGCCCTGTCAAAGTTGGCTGACTTGCGTAGGCAGATTTCTGAATTTTGTCTTTCACTCTCTCTTTTCCTTCTTTTCTTCTTGTTTGCTTCGGAACACCTTGAAAACAAATAAACAAAGTAAATAACTAGAAAACACACCAAACAAGTAAAGAGAGCATAGAGGATTTTGATACAAATAATGTATAATTATGCACCTATCAAATACCCCCACACTTAAGCCTTGTTAGTCCCTAGCAAACAAAAGAAGCTAACTAGAATAAAAGACACAAACCTAACATCTTCCAAACATCTCCGAGTACTCATAACGTCCACAACTATGGTCAACAAAACTCAAGCAGTCACATATTAGAATTCACAACTTCACTTAAAAGCTAATTTATTTTGATAACCATCATTCTCAAATCATTATGTAAGGATAATCAAACCAATGTAACGAAGGAGAATCAACATCCTTATGGGTCAAACAAGTGTCCACTCAATTCCTCACTAAGATGCTCTCAATTTCTTTTCTCTCATGATTTTCTGACTCAATCTCTCAATTATATGCAATAGAAAGTAGCTTGCATATTTATATGAACAAAAAGAACATGGCAACATAAATAAGCCTCATGAAAGAATCAATTACTCACACAAATGAACCACACCATAGGCTCAACTCTTAGAACAAGCTCCACAGATCAAGTTTTACTCATCTTTTAGATCAAAAGGAACTTTATAAGGTGATACTTGGGCTAGGCTAAGGGTATGAGTTGAAGAGTAAGGAATTGAAAAATTCCTAAAGACCTAGCAGAACATTGAAACACTCCATATGTCGCCAAAACAAGAGCCAAACATCATCATGTTGGGCCCATCGTCATTCCAACCTCCTTACAACATTGTAAAAAAGAACAAAGGCCATATATTCAGTTTTTGGGCCTTCAAACATACACAAAACTCCAAATTCACAAACAAGAGACTTAATCCAATTTTTTTTTCTTTTTCTTTCTGCTATTTCTTTTGATTTTTGATTTTTGATTTTTGTAGCATTTTTTTTTCTTTTGGACAAGTCACCTTCCCCCACACTTGTTCCTCATCATCATTCCACACAATACATCACAACATCATGCTCTATTAAAGGGTGTGCCGCGCACACAAATAAGGGGTGTCACTAAGGGGTGTGCCGCGCACACAAATAAGGACACATGGCAATCTGGCAATGGTGTTCATCCTAAAAAGTTCCATTTATCCTTTCCAAAATTAGAGTATTTTATGATATAAAGTTTCAAAAGTCCACAAGAGTGAGTTCTGGTCATCTAGAGTCCATTAAAAGCTATGGTGAGAAATCAACCAACAAGAAAGAATAATGAGGTTTTCGAAAATTTATAACATAGAAAACGAATCAGAATATTTTCATGAACCACTGAGAAAGAAAGCACATATATAAAGCTCAAAAGCTCACATAAGGGTCATATGAATCAAGTTGAACTCATCTTAGCATGAATCAATCAATCTCATTCATCACATTAGTCTAATCATCAATGCACACAACTCAAGTAAAATAATCGTTAAAATCTATTAACAATTATTTGAAATCAAGAATTTGACACATGCTTGCAATCCTTTTGTGACCATAATATTAATTCATGAAAAGTTCATGCTTATCATAGAGTTGGAAGACACCTAAAGACTCAACGAAAAACTAAAAACTAGACAAAACCTAAAACAAGAACACAAAAGGAAAGAAAGGTTTCCTTCCCCCCACACTTATTTCTAACATTGTCCACAATGTTAAACAAATTCTAAGCATGCAATGAAGAGAGTAAAGTATGGAAACAAAGACACATTCACAAAAACACACTGACACAAAACAAAGCAATAAAAAATTGAAAAGGAAAGGAAAGAGTAAAGGTTAGAGAAAGCAAATATGCTTTGACGACCCGTTGACGCCTCTTCCAATCCTCCATAACCAGCGCTTGATTTTGACGTCCTCAGCCTGACGGTACCAAGAAGTTTACTCAAGGGAAGCGGGTGCATGGAGAGGTACATCCTCCACTTCTTGCTCCACAAAAGACTCATAGTAAGGTTTGAGTCAATGACCATTAACCTTAAAAATCACACCGGTCTTGCCATTTTGAATTTCCACTTCACCATGATGAAACACATTAGTAACCACAAAAGGACCAATCCAAAGTGAACGAAGCTTACCAGGGAATAATTTGAGGCGGGAATGGAAAAGAAGAACTTTTTGTCCAACAACAAAAGTTTTCCTCATTATCATCTTGTCATGGAATGCCTTAGTCTTTTCCTTGTATATCTTAGCACTCTTGTAAGCCTCATTGCGGATTTCCTCAAGTTCATTCAATTGAAGTTTTCTATGCAAGCCGACAGCATCCAAGTCCATGTTAAATTTCTTCACAACTGTGATGCCAGAACGCTTACGTACAACTTGGACCAGACTCATCCATTGGCTATCAGATATGGGATAGATAATACCCACGTCAAGGAGTTTGAGAACCTCTTTCTTCACCATATCCAAAATCGGCGGATTAAGACGCCTTTGAGCCTCTCTTGATGGTTTTGTACCCTCTTCCAAAAGGATACGATGCATACACATGGAAGGGCTTATTCCCTTAATATCTGCTATGCTCCATGCTATTGCTGACTTGTGTTCCCTCAAAACCCTTATCAATTTCTCCTCCTCCTGCAAAGAGAGGTTGGCTGCAATAATGATCGGCAACGTCTCATTCTCTCCCAAGAAACTGTACTTCAAGTGTTCCGGCAAAGGTTTGAGTTCCAATTTAGGCGCCTGAACCACATAAGGGATAGGTTTTTCATTAGTTAATGGAAGAGGAATGAAATTAGAATTATACTTAGCTGGTACATATGGTGACGCATCAACAGCAGTTGCCATCTCAACCAAATCCTCATGGAAAACCATAGAACAAGATATGCCAAATTTTCTGAGTAGACAACCAACGATCCATCCTTAGATTCCCATTGATCGATAATTGTTGAGAAGTCAACCCGAGTTCCAAAGTTTTCTTTAGTGCATCTTCCCCCACACTTGCATCAAAGTTATCCTGCACCAAGATATCGAAGGTATCAATAGAAAAACAAGAGTAAACATCAGAAGGGTACCTCATAGCTTCAAAAATGTTGAAGCTTATAATTTCTCCATCGAACTCCATTGTCAAGGTTCCTTCAAAAACATTTATCTTGGTGCGTGCCGTTCTCAAGAATGGATGACCTAGGATGAGAGGAAGATCATATGGCAGAGGTTCAGATTCCATGTCAAGCACAAAGAAATCCGCAGGAAATACCAAGTGATTCACTTGAACTAGCACATCCTCCACAAAACCCTTAGGAAGAGCTATTGAGCGATCCGCTAATTGGATAGTCACTCGTGTTGGCTTGAGCTCACCTATATTCAAAGACTCATAGACAGAAAAAGGCATTAGATTAATTGAAGCACCAAGTCTAATAAAGCCTTACCAAACTTTTTATCCCCAATTGTGCAAGCGATTGTGAACCTTCCCAGATCCTTCAATTTTGGAGGTAACTTCCTCAATAGAACAGAGGACACTTCTTCACTTAGAGCAATGGTCTCCTTCTCCTTGTACTTCCTTTTGTTGGTGCATAGCTCCTTCAGAAATTTGGCATATCTCGGTATTTGCTTAATAGCATCCAAAAGAGGGATGTTAACTTGGACTTTCCAGAAAGTTTCCAAGACATCCTTCTCATCTTGTTCCTTCTTGGAGCTCATGAATCTGCGAGGAAAAGAGATACATGAAGTATTCAAAGTAGAAGAAGCAATATCGTTTACCTTAGAAGGAGAAGAAACTCGAAGATTTCGTTGTGGGTCTGAAGGATCGATCTCTTTCTGCCAAGTTTTGCTTTTTTTGCCTTCTTTTATTTCTAGCTCATCCTTCTCATCTTGACCACTCTTGGACATCTTGTGAAGCTTAGTAGGCTCCTCCAATTGTTTTCCACTTCTCAAGGTGACTGCATTAAGCTCAGCCATGCTTCCATCCTTAGGATTTGGAACTGTTGTTGAGACGACCCACCCCGAATTTTACCCTGAAACCCGGAGTAAGTCGTGCGGGGACCACCTCCAAGGAAAATTTACTGAAAAGATTGAGAAAATCTCCCTTGCAGATGGACAACCCTAACTCGAAAATTCCAAATTTCACTCTTAATTCAACACTTCCAAACATCATTTAATTATCCTTCAGAAATTCTACACATAATATATAATAATCCCAAAGTATTCAGAGCTACTAAACACTAGCAGAAGCAAGAAAACACGAGTAGGTTAAACATATAACCTACTGATGAAAACTGGCAGAAATGCGGGTGACTATGCCTCGTCTCCTACTAGATCCAACCCGAACTCTGCAGACTAGGCAATTTAAAACGAAAGGGCCCAGGGAAAAACATTTAATAACGTTAGAGTGAGTGGACAAAAATAAAATAATAAAATATTTATGTTTCCCCAAATTAATATCTAAGGAAAATCGAATGCATGCCGCAAGCGATAAAACTTTTATCTTATAGAATATCGAGCCTCTCAGACTCTATAATATACGTATGTATTTATACTCGTCCATACTCCCTATATAAATTCATGGGTCTATATAGGGCTACTAGGTCTAAATTCATGGGTCTATATAGGGCATTTTTGTGTTGCCCGGATGAGCAACATATGCAGAGGTATGAGCTTCCTCCATAATCTCACTCTTCAACTCTTCATTTCTTTTTGGAACACATAGCCGGTTCTTAAACAATAGAGTCCCAAATCTTCTAACTGAAAAATGATTGGCTGCAGCTCCATTCGAAGCTCTTTCCATCAATCGAACTATGGGAGAATCATTATACTGTGCTTCCCGCACTCTATCAACCAAAACTGGCCTCACATGAAAACTGGCTATCAAAGCACCAACCTCATCCACTGACAAATCCACTCATGTAGCTCGCAACTCACAAAGAAGCGGAACACGAACCATCTTTATATGAGATAAAGATATGGAGGGATTTCGACTAAGAGCATCAGCTACCACGTTAGCTTTTCCAGGATGATACTCAATAGTTCATCAGCTACCACATTAGCTTTTTTAGGATGATACTCAATAGTTCAATCACAATCATTGATTAACTCCATCCACCTTCTCTGTCTCATATTAAGCTCTCTTTGAGTGAACAAGTACCGAAGACTCTTGTGATCGGTAAATATCTGACACTTGGCTCCATAAAGATAGTGTCTCCACAACTTGAGAGCAAAAACTACAGCTGCAAGCTCCAGATCATGAGTAGGATAACTCCCCTCATGCGGCTTCAATTGCCTAGAAGCGTAGGCAATAACTCGATCATGCTGCATGAAAACTCCACCTAGACCCCGTCTAGAAGCATCACAATAGACCACATATTCTCCACTATCATCCGGAAGTGCCAAAACAAGAGCACTTGTCAAGCAATTCTTCAATTCTTGAAAACTTTGCTCGCACTGATCTGACCATTCAAACTTAACCCCTTCCTGGTCAACTTTGTGAGAGGAGCAGCAATCTTTGAAAAATCTTTTACAAAGCGCCGATAATAACCTGCTAATCCCAAGAAACTACGAATCTTCGTCACAGTGGTGGGTCTTCTCAAATTCGACACTGCTTCCACCTTTTGGGGATCCACACTAACTCCTTCTGCCGAAATCACATGACCCAAAAACCCCACTTTATCTAGCCAAAACTCACACTTGCTAAACTTAGCAAATAACTGCGACTTTTCCAAAGTCCACAATATTATTCTTAGATCCTTGCCATGCTCCTTCCCACTTCTTGAGTAAACCAATATGTCATCTATGAATACGATCACGAAACGATCAAGGTATGGACTAAACACCCTATTCATGAGATCCATGAACGCCGCGGGTGCATTAGTAAGTCCAAATGGCATCACCACAAACTCATAATGACCATATCGTGACCGAAAAGCAGTCTTGGCTATGTCCCCCTCTCGGATCCGCAACTGATGATAACCCGATCTCAAGTCAATCTTAGAGAAAACAGAGGCACCCCTCAACTGATCAAATAAATCATCGATTCGAGGCAACGGATATTTATTCTTCAATGTGACCTGATTCAACTAACTATAATCAATGCATAGTCTCATGGTGCCATCTTTCTTCTTAGCAAACAACACCGGAGCACCCCACGGAGACATGCTAGGCCGAATAAAACCCTTATCTACCAACTCCTGCAATTGAGTCTTCAACTCTCTCAATTCTGCTGGAGCCATTCCGTAAGGCGCCTGAGAGATAGGCATAGTTCCGGGAAGTAATTCTATAGAGAAGTCTATCTCCCTTGCAGGAGGCAAACCAGGCAACTCCTCAGGAAAAACATCCGGAAACTCTCTTACTACAGGAATATCTTCTAATCCCACAACTCCCATACTTGTATCCACCACATGAGCTAAAAAAGTCTGACAGCCTTTACTCAACAATTTCCTTGCAGCAACAGCGAAAATTATGCAACTAAAAATAACATCTCTTTCCCCTTGGAAAGCAACCTCAAAACCATATGGACTTCGAAGCACCCCTACTTTTTGAAAACAATCAACCATAGCTCTATATGCTTCCAAAAAGTCCATTCCCAAGATCACATCAAACTCCACTATATCTAAAGGAATTAAATCAGCCTCGAAATTAACTCCTTCCACTAAAACTTCACAGCCACTAAATACCCAATTTATTCTCATCACCTCACCGGAGGGTAGAGACACATGTCACTCGCCTGGAAGAGACGATGATGGCACATTGGCATGGAGGGCGAATCGACTAGACATGAATGAATGCGTTGCTCCGGGATCAATTAAAGTAAAAGCAGGCTGACCAAAAATTAATAACGTACCAATGATGACATCTGGAGAAGTACGACCCTCCTGCTGAGTCATAGCATGCAGTCTAGCGCGAGTCATGGGATGTCCACGCTGACCACTACCCCGCTGAGAGCCACCTCTGACCGAAGCATTGCCCTGGGGACCACTACTAGAGCCTCCAGCTGAAGACTGACCAACAGGCTGAGTAGGGGTGGGAGTGGTCCTCTGAGCCAACAATGGGCAATCTCTCCTGAAGTGGTCCTGACCACCACACTCAAAGCACCCATAAAACTGCTGCTGCTGCCCAAATGAAAAAGTCTGGCTACCAGATGACCCACCATGGAAACTGCCACCCGAACCATACTGCCCAGACTGCTGCCTACCCAACTGACTCCTAGCAAGTCTCCTGTGACGTCCTCTAACCCTGAACTGAGAATTAGAACCTGATCCCCCACAACTGCCACTACCAGCTGTTGAACCTGAAGCGGATGATGAAGCAGCTTTCTTGGATGGACCCTGACTGGGACCACCGAAATCACGTGGCCGAGCACTATAAATCCCCATAGACTCAATGGCCATGGCTGCATGAACAGCATCAGAGAAAGTCGGGTAATAAAAACCCGTCATCATATTTGCAAACACTCCACCAAGAGCCCCAATGAACATCTCCATCCTGGTCCTCTCATCAGGAACCAGATATGACACATGATAACTCAGGGAAGTGAATCTCTCCTGGAACTCTATAACACCCTCATCATCCCTCTTCTTAATATTCAGGAAATCCGACTGAATTCTGCTGCGGTGGGCAGGAGTGAAATATTGCCCCAAGAAAAGCGTCTTAAACTGCTCCCACGACATATTCAGAGCATCCTCAACATTCCTGCTAGCGAGCGACCATCAATGATGTGCTGAATCATCCAGGAAAGTCACTGCCATCTTCACCTTCCTTTCTTCTGGCAAATATGTGCTCGCAAAAGCCTTTTCCATTTTGTCTACCCAAGTATAAGCATCAAGGGGTCCCTTGGCACTCTTGAACTCTCTTGCTCCAGCCTCATAAACTTCTCTCCTTTTCACCGTATGAGGTTGTGGAGCTCGATCCATGACATCCCTTAGCATATTCCCAATATCATCAACCAGTCCCCTGACCTCATTGCCCTCATCGGCATTGGTCGAAGTAGCCACACGGGGTTGCCGTGGGCGCCTAGGAGGCATAGTACCTGAGGAAGAAGAAATTTAGTAGTCCATAAACAAGACTAACACAACAATCAGATATACCCAAATAACACATAGCATCAAAATCATAAAATGCCAATGAATCCGCCGCGGTCGGATCATCACTCTATAGACACTACATGCTACTTAGGCAACTATGACAATGACAAGGAAGCAGGAAAAAGAAACCTATAGCTCTGATACCAACTGACACGACCCACCCCGAATTTCACCCTGAAACCCGGAGTAAGTCGTGCGGGGACCACCTCCAAGGAAAATTTACTGAAAAGATTGAGAAAATATCCCTTGCAGATGGACAACCCAAACTCGAAAATTCTAAATTTCACTCTTAATTCAACACTTCCAAACATCACTTAATTATCCTTTAGAAATTCTACACATAATATACAATAATCCCAAAGTATTCAGAGCTACTAAACACTAGCGGAAGCAAGAAAACACGAGTAGGTTAAACATGTAACCTACTGATGAAAACTGGCGGAAATGCGGGTGACTATGCCTCGTCTCCTACTAGATCCATTCCGAACTCTGCAGACAGGGCAATTTAAAACAAAGGGCCCAAGGGAAAACATTTAATAACGTTAGAGTGAGTGGACAAAAATAAAATAATAAAATATTTATGTTTCCCCAAATTAATATCTAAGGAAAAATCGAATGCATGCCGCAAGCGATAAAACTTTTATCTTATAGAATATCGAGCCTCTCAGACTCTATAATATACGTATGTATTTGTACTCGTCCATACTCCCTATATAAATTCATGGGTCTATATAGGGCTACTACGCTCGCGTCCAACGCTCACGCCACGCCTTAATGTGGTGCCACACTACGCCATCAAGGTGGACAGACGGGTGTATAAATATGTGTTCATACCCCCTATATCAATTAAACACTCAAATAGGGCTACTACGCTTACGTCCAACGCTCACGTCACACCATAATGCAGATATATGCTGCGCCATTAAGGTGGACAAACACATATGGCTAGCTAGCATTTTCTATACATACTCTCTCATAAATACAAATTTATATCCACCGAAAATCCCATTTTCGGTATCTCTCCAAGAGAAATAAAAGCGTCAAAATTAATTGACGTCAAAACTCCAACAAAAGGAAATGTTCAATCATGAACCATAGCATGCATATTATTTCAAATAAAAGTCCACTCAAAAATAAGCCTAAGCCTGATGTCGATATGGGGCCTCGTCTGCTCGAGCCTCCTCACGTCCTGCTCCAAATATAATTATTAATTTCCCAACCAATACTCCAATATTTAATCAAAATAGGCAAAATTACCCGAGAGCCATAAATACGCTCATCATTGCCAAACTTTGATATACTTAAATCGGAACGATCCGAAATTAAATATCATACTCAACAGTCGTAAATACAACCTCCCCAAAATACGACTTAAATCCTACGGCCGGATTCTACATTAATTAACCGCCAAAAATACCAAACTTCGGAAAATCACAAACATATCCAATTCTCATCCAAAAATTCCATAAATCACACCAATATACTCCTCTTAATATTCCACATTTAAAACCCTAAAACTCTCCTAACCGGTGGCGGCTCCGCCGGCAGCGGCGGCCGGAGGCCAATTTCGGTGACCTCCAAAACCTATGAAATTTTGACAGAATAATCTCCTCATCATGCTCTACAACTTTCATGACCAACACATCACCCAATTCCAAGCCTAAGTAGGCTAATCGAACGAAAATAACTTAAAAGCCCTAGAAATTTCAACTCCACATTTCTCATTTCCTAGCTCAAGAGGGAGTGAGCTGATTGGAGGGGTTGCTGCATGGGAGGAGGGCTACAAAACCGTACCAAGCTTGCCCGGATTAGTGGCCGGAGGAGGGAGTTCCGACGAAATGCTTCCTGGCGTCTCCGGTGGGATTTCTCCTCTTCCGGTGGGTTAAAGACTCGGGGGCTAGGCCGGGGAGGGAGAGGAGGAGATGGGGGTCTGAACTGGGGTGGAGCGGCGGCCGGTGGCTGGCCGGACGGCGGCAGCTGGTGGCTGGGAGCTTCCGGCAGAGAGAGCACGGGAGGGAGAAGGGAGAGAAAAGAGAGAAGAAGAGAAAGGGAGGAAAAAAAAGGGTTGGGCCTCCCAACCGGTACAACCTTATCAACCCAACTAAAAATAAAACACCCTGAAAATAATACCCGAATAAAAATTACCTTTTACTAGCTAAAATTTACTATTTTTACCGTCGTCGTATTTTTCTCATACGAATAATCCTCCGCACATAATCGTCCCCGAAACCCCTCTAGAGACCAATTAAACTATTAACTCAATGATCGAGACGCTAAAATTCTTATTATAATCACGCTAGTAAATAATGTAATTTTATAAGAGTCGGGATGTGACAATTCTCCCCTCCTTATAAAAATTTCGTCCTCGAAATTAACATACCTGTCATCCGAAGAGATAGGGATACTGCTGCATCATTTGCTCCTCTGATTCCCAAGTAGCTTCTTCTACTTGATGACTTCTCCAAAGCACCTTGACAAGCGGGATTGTCTTGTTCCTAAGCACTTGCTCCTTTCGGTCGAGAATCTGAACCGGCTCCTCTTTGTAGGTCAAATCTCTCGTCAAACTGATCGGCTTCTCTTGCAGCATATGAGAAGGATCGGCAATATACTTGCGAAGCATGGATACATGAAACACATTATATATCCTAGCTAACTTTGGAGGCAAGGCTAATCGATAAGCAAGTGAGCCAACTCGCTCTATAATCTCATAAGGGCCAATATACCTCGGGCTAAGCTTCCCACGCTTCCCGAAGCGCACAACCCCTTTCCAAGGAGATAATTTCAGGAACACCCAATGCCCCACTGGAAATTCATGATCTCTCTTACGGACATCTGCATAACTCTTTTGCCTACTCTGAGCAGTCTTGAGTCTATCTCTAACCACTTTAATCTTCTCATTTATAACATGGATTAACTCTGGGCCACAAAGCTCTTTTTCCTCTACTTCATTCCAACACAAAGGCATGCGACACTGCCTCCCATAAAGAGCCTCAAAGGGAGCCATACCAATGCTAGATTTAAAGCTATTATTATAGGCAAAATCCATCAAAGATAGGTTTTTATCCCAACTCCCTCTAAACTGCATGGCACAAGCCCTCAACATATCCTCCAAAGTCTAAATAGTCCTCTCGGACTGCCCATCAGTCTGAGGATGAAAAGCAGTACTGAAGAGAAATTGGGTACCTAAAGCTGCCTGAAGAGCTCCCCAAAATTTAGAAGCAAAACGAGGATCCCGATCTGACACTATTGATTCAGGAACACCATGAAGCCTCACAATTTCATTCACATAAAGCTCCGCTAATTTATCCAAATTATACTTCTTTCCCACTGGCAAGAAATGTGCAGACTTGGTGAGTATCCACAATCACCCAAATACCGTCATGCCCTTCACGGGTACGAGGTAAACTAAAAAAAAAATCCATGGTGATGTGGTCCCACTTCCACACTGGAATAGGCAACAGCTCAAGCAACCCAGAAGGCTTCTGCCTTTCAACCTTGACTTGCTGACAAATAAGACATCTACTCACATAAGCTGCAATTTCCCTCTTCATGTTTGGCCACCAATAATAATCCTTCAAAATCCGATATATTTTTGTGCTGCCCGGATGAGAAGCATATGCAGAGGTATGAGCTTCCTCCATAATCTCACTCTTCAACTCTTCATTTCTTTTTGGAACACATAGCCGGTTCTTAAACAATAGAGTCCCAAATCTTCTAACTGAAAAATGATCGGCTGCAGCTCCATTCGAAGCTCTTTCCATCAATCGAACTATGGAAGAATCATTATACTATGCTTCCCGCACTCTATCAACCAAAACTGGCCTCACATGAAAACTGGCTATCAAAGCACCAACCTCCTCCACTGACAAATCCACTCCTGTAGCTCGCAACTCACAAAGAAGCGGAACACGAACCATCTTTATATGAGATAAAGATATGGAGGGATTTCGACTAAGACCATCCGCTACCACATTAGCTTTTCTAGGATGATACTCAATAGTGCAATCATAATCATTGATTAACTCCATCCACCTTCTCCGTCTCATATTAAGCCCTCTTTAAGTGAACACGTACCGAAGACTCTTGTGATCGGTAAATATCTGACACTTGGCTCCATAAAGATAGTGTCTCCACAACTTGAGAGCAAAAACTACCACTGCAAGCTCCAGATCATGAGTAGGATAACTCCCCTCATGCGGCTTCAATTGCCTAGAAGCGTAGGCAATAGCTCGATCATGCTGCATGAAAACTCCACATAGACCCTGTCCCGAAGCATCACAATAGACCACATATTCTCCACTATCATCCGGAAGTGCCAAAACAGGAGCACTTGTCAAGCAATTCTTCAATTCTTGAAAACTTTTCTCGCACTGATCTGACCATTCAAACTTAACCCCCTTCCTGGTCAACTTTGTGAGAGGAGCAGCAATCTTTGAAAAATCTTTTACAAAGCGCCGATAATATCCTGCTAATCCCAAGAAACTACGAATCTCCGTCACAGTAGTGGGTCTTCTCAAATTAGACACTGCTTCCACCTTTCGAGGATCCACACTAACTCTTTCTGCCGAAATCACATGACCCAAAAACCCCACTTTATTTAGCTAAAACTCACACTTGTTAAACTTAGCAAATAACTGCGACTTTTCCAAAGTCCGCAATATTATTCTTGGATGCTTGGCATGCTCCTTCTCACTTCTTGAGTAAACCAATATGTCATCTATGAATACGATCACGAAACGATCAAGGTATGGACTAAACACCCTATTCATGAGATCCATGAACGCCGCGGGTGCATTAGTAAGTCCAAATGGCATCACCACAAACTCATAATGACCATATCGTGACCGAAAAGTAGTCTTGGCTATGTCCCCCTCTCGGATCCGCAACTGATGATAACCCGATCTCAAATCAATCTTTGAGAAAACAGAGGCACCCCTCAACTGATCAAATAAATCATCGATCCGAGGAAACGGATATTTATTCTTCACTGTGACCTGATTCAACTTCCTATAATCAATGCATAGTCTCATGGTGTCATCTTTCTTCTTAACAAACAACACCGGAGCACCCCACGGAGACATGCTAGGCCGAACAAATCCCTTATCTACCAACTCCTGCAATTGGGTCTTCAACTCTTTCAATTCCACTGGAGCCATTCTGTAAGGCGCCTGAGAGATAGGCATAGTTCCGGGAAGTAATTATATAGAGAAGTCTATCTCCCTTGCAGGAGGCAAACCAGGCAACTCCTCAGGAAAAACATCCGGAAACTCTCTTACTACAGGAATATCTTCTAATCCCACAACTCCCATACTTGTATCCACCACATGAGCTAAAAATGTCTGACAGCCTTTACTCAACAATTTCCTTGCAGCAACAGCGGAAATTATGCAACTAAAAATAACATCTCTTTCGCCTTGGAAAGCAACGTCAAAACTATCTGGACTTCGAAGCACCACTACTTTTTGAAAACAATCAACCATAGCTCTATATGCTGGACCAATTAAACTATTAACTCAATGATCGAGACGGTAAAATTCTTGTTATAATCACGCTAGTAAATAAGTTAATTTTATAAGGGTCGGGATGTGACAGTTGTGCTAGGAAGAACACCGTGAGGTCTTGTTTGAAACACTTTTGCAAGTTTCCCAACTTGCCTCTCCAAGTTCTTGATAGCTTGTTCATGTTGTTGAGATTGAGTCTCGGTTCTTTGCATGAAAGCTTTGGTGTCATTTTGGAATGCCGTGGTGTTGAGGGCCAACTCTTTAAGCGCATCTTCTAGAGACTTACTTGAAGCTTGTTGAGGTGAAGCTTGTTTGTTTGGTTGCTGCCTTGATCCTTGTTGAAATCCAGGTGGTCCATTGTATGCACCTTGAGAAGGTCGAAGCACGTTGTCATTGTTACTCCAACGAAAGTTAGGGTGATCTCTCAATCCAGGATTGTACGTGTTCGAGTAAGGATCATATTTAGGCCTTTGTTGTCCCGCATAATTCACCTGCTCCTTAGACAAAGAAGACATAGGACATCTATCAGTAGTATGGTCAGAATAAGAACAAATAGAGCATACCTGAGGAGATGTTTTAGAGCCACTGCCTATGGCATTAACCAACATGTCAATCTTTCTCTCCATTGCCACCATTTGATTCCATGATGATGAAACCTCATATACTCCATGACCTTTAGGTCACTTGTCCCTTGTGCTAAATTGCCTGTTATTGTCAGCCAAGTCATCAATGAGATTGTATGCTTCCTGACCGGTCTTGTTCATGAATGTGCATCCACAATCTGAGTCCACCATGCCTCTATTACTCGTGTCCAGTCCATCAAAGAAAAATTGAACCAAGTCATCCAAGTCATAACCATGATGGGGACACTTCCTTTGTAGCTCTTGGAATTCCTCCCATGTTTCATATAAGGTGTCACCATCTTTCTGGGTGAAATTTTGGATCTCCCTCCTCAGTTTCTTTGTCCGTTGGGCTGGAAAGAATTATTTTAGGAAATTCTTGACCATTCCATCCCATGTAGTGACGATACCTGTAGGCAAAGAGTAAAGCCAACGCTTAGCATCATCTTTCAAAGAAAAGGGAAACAAAAGCAACTTAAGCCCTTTAGGAGGCAAATTTGCTATAGTTTGCAATTTGCATATGTCCAAGAACTCCCTTATATGAACATTAGGGTCCTCATATGGTGAACCCATATACTTGGGCAATTGTCCAAGTAACTGCACAGGGATCGAAAACGAATGATTGCCCGGTAGTGTGTAATCGATGCATGATGGAGAGTCTGTAGCGGTTGGGACAAAGGAATCCTTCAATGCCATCTTGGCTTTTGACAGTTTCTCTACTTTCTCTTTCTCGTCCTCGTCCTCTTGTGAAGAAGTAGAACCCGCCGTTATGTCTTCAATTGACAACCGAGAATCTTTCGATTGCTTCCTGTTCAACTTAAAAGTGTGTTCTATCTCCAAATCCAAAGGGGTAAGTTCTTCTTGCCCAGTCTTTCGAGTGTGCATTCACCTGAAAAGAGAAACAAACAACACTAATTAAAAACTAAAACATAACAAGAAACAAACACAAAACAAAAGAAGCTATTAGATGTAAAGTAATCCCCGGCGACACGGCGCCATAAATTTGATAGCTAAATTAAAAGCTATTTATTTTCCTTATTCTCCTGCAAATTTATCGATTGTAATATAGAGAAATAAGAGTCTCCCGCAGAGGATTAAATGAATCTAACTACTCAAAATATGTCAAAAAAGTGACTACTGATCCTAGCGACCAGAAGTCGTAAACCTAATCAGATACCTAATCTAAACTAGTTTGAAAAATACAAAAATTTACAGAGGTGTACTAGACACAAATAGCGTCTAGCACACAAAATTTGAGATGATTTGAAGTTGATTTGGTAGGAAAATAAAATACAGAAAGATGACAGACAGAAGATCAAAAAACTGAAAACTGATTTCAAAGTAGTTGAGAATCAAGATAATGAGACTAGCTAGGGAGGAAGTATCCACCCCTGACAATCACACACAACATACTTTGTCCAATTTGTGACCAACTAACTAAATTGAAGATGCCCAGATTGACTCGGTACGCTTGAGCACAATCTATTACTCTTTCTTTCTGTGTACGTTAGGCAGGAAGTGCTCTACACCTAAACTATTCTCAAACATTGTAACCTAAAGGTATGTTTATTAGGTCAAACAAACAGAGATCAATAAGCATCAAAAGAGTTTGAGCAATCACTAGCACTACCAGAAGAATGCCTTTAGCCGACGGAAAAAAAAAAACCAGGCCGACGAATTTTTTTTTCGTCGGCTAAAGTGGACTTTAGCCGACGAAATTTTCCTTCGTCGGCTAATTAAAAATATTCGTCGGCTATGATCAACTTTAGCCGACGAAATAAAAATTTCGTCGGCTAAATAATTTTTTTCGTCGGCTATAGTCTGTGAACTTTAGCCGACGAAATTTTCAAAAGTTTAGCCGACGAAATTTTCAAAACTTTAGCCGACGACATTTTTAGAGTTTAGCCGACGAAATTTTTAAAAGTTTAGCCGACGAAAAATATAATTTCGTCGGCTAAAGTGTCTTATATTTACAAATTTTGATGCAATATGGTCCTACGCAAAAAGGGGTGTAACTTTTGATCCGTCCGTCAGAAATTGCTGAAATTTTGACAGCAGCTCCGCAGGCCCAAATCCAAGCTAACTTACATTCGGGGCCTATCCGACCGTCGGATCAAGCGATCCGAGGCTTTTTATGTAATTTTCTGTTTTTAGGGTTTGGTCTTTTTCTTTTAAAACTGCGGTCAACCCTATTTACCGTTATTATTTCTTAAGGGGAGCCCTATCGTCGAAAGGTAAATGTTTTAAAAATTTTATATAGGTGCTTGCGTCTCATCTACGTGAGAGTTTTTCGTGTGGAAGATTTGACCAAACTACGTAACATAGGGGGAGATATGAGTGTTTTCGTGAATTTATAGACTTTAGCCGACGAAAATATATGAAAAGTCGTCGGCTAAGGTCAAAAAATTTCAAAATTTTTTAGGCGGTAAACCAAAGTTGGAGGAAAATTTTCAAAGGACTTTAGCCGACGAAAATATATGAAAAGTCGTCGGCTAAGATGGTTTTTGCCGACGAATAACCTAATATTTCGTCGGCTATAGTTATTTTTTAATTTTTTAATTACATACTATAGCCGACGAATACGTTAGGGTATTCGTCGGCTAAACCCTAAAATTTCTCTATTACCTACTATAGCCCTATATTCGGTGGTTATTTTGCGTAAAATTTTTATACGACTTGTTGCGTGTCATCGGTTTAAAACTATTTTCAGTTGGAGGTCCGGCCAAAATACGTAATTTAGACGGTCGAACGACCTTTTCCGTGCGTTAAGGGGTTTGACTTACGAGATTGACCGTCCGGATCGAGCCCTTATTCTTTTCGGATCAAGTTGAATTTTTTCCCATACATGTATTTTATCATGATGGTCAGATCTGACGGTCGGAATTCTGTTTCTCAAGTTTGATCATCACAATCACAACATGCATACTAATGTTGTATAACTTGTTTACCAAGTGTTATGTAAATGTTCCGTTTCAAAAACAAACTATACGTAAAACCTTCAAACTCTAAAAAGTCATGAAATAAGATATGACGAGAATGTTGAAATACATCCACGGTTGAAAAATCACACTATTCCGGTAAATATTCGGTGCCGATAGTTGCGGTCAATGCAATCACAACATGCCAAATGTATAAAAATACTTTTAGCCGACGAGTTTCAAAGGTTTAGCCGACGAAATTTTCAAAGGACTTTAGCCGACGAAAATATATGAAAATTCGTCGGCTAAAGTCGAAAAATTTTCGAAATTTTCAATCAAAATTTTTTGGCGGGTAACCAAAATTTTCAAAGGACTTTAGCCGACGAAATTTTATGAAAAGTCGTCGGCTAAAGTCGAAAAATTTTCAAAATTTTCAACAAAAATTTTTTGGCGGTCAACCAAAGAGTTTAGCCGACGAAAATAAATAATTTCGTCGGCTAAAGTTCTTTATATAGCCGCAAATAAACCCAACACTAGACATATTGCGGCCCCTCCTCCTCTTCCTCCTCCTCCTCCTCCTCCTCCACACAACCACCACAAATAAACCCAACACTAGAAATATTGCGTCCCCTCCTCCTCTTCCTCCTCCTTCTCCTCCTCCACCTCCGCCACTCTCTCTCCTCACCCCACCGTCTACTCTCCACCCCCACGCGCCCAATGGCCACCTACCGCGCCCTCCTCTCCCTCAAGTCTTCCCTCGACGACCCCGACTCCCGCCTCTCCGCTCTCCGCCTCCTCAACGTCTTCAACCGCACGTTCCCGCCGGAGCTCTCCAACCTCACTAACCTCCGTGTTCTCGACCTCTACAACAACAACCTCACCGGCGTGTTGCCAGTTTCGGTGGCAACTTTTCACTGTATCTGTCAAGATTCTCCACACACACAAAAAAAAATAAAAAAAATGTTTCTGAAGTTTTTTTTTTCAAAACCCAACAACTTTAGCCGACGATATTCAAACATAATATTCGTCGGCTATAGTATTTTTAATTTTTTTTAATAAGGTTTAGCCGACGAAATAACCTAATATTTCGTCGGCTACAATTATTTTTAAATTTTTTTTATAAGGTTTAGCCGACGAATAACCTAATATTTCGTCGGCTATAGTTATTTTTTTTATTTTTTTATAAGGTTTAGCCGACGAATAACCTAATATTTCGTCGGCTATAATTATTTTTTTAATTTTTTTATAAGGTTTAGCCGACGAATAACCTAATATTTCGTCGGCTATAGTTATTTTTTTAATTTTTTTTACAACGTTTTGCCGACGAAATACTTCGTCGGCTAAAGTCTGGGACTATAGCCGACGAGATTTTTTTTGTCGGCTAAAGTGGGACTATAGCCGACGAAAAAAAAAATTTCGTCGGCTAAAGTCATTACAGACGGCCTTTTCCCGACGACACTATAGCCGACGAAGGCTCGTCGGCTAAGGTCTTAGCCGACGAATTTTTTTAACAGGCCGACGAAAATTTTTCGTCGGCTAAAGTGCCTGTTCTGGTAGTGTAGGCGTCATAATAAACTTAGCGCCTTGCTAAACCTAGGGTTTCGTCTACTCGCTAGTGAAAACTACCGATTACTTCTTTAGACAATTTAGGGGATCCGTTATTGACCCAGGCATCAAATAATCAAAGTGTTAGAACCCTAGCATGTATACTAAGTAGGCCTCCAAAGCACACACACAAAGAATTCCTTGATGAACAATCGGTAAACAAAACCTCAATCTTATTAATTGGAAAAACAAACTAAAAATCAAAGCATGTTATGAATCATGTCTAGGGGCTTCAACAGCCCCCTAGCTAAGGAAGCTTAAATAAACATAATAAAAAGACAATGCAGCAGGAAGAGGAGAAGAGCTGAAGAAGAGGTGAAGAAGGGAAGCAGAAGGGGAGCCGCCAAAGATGATAGCATAGGCTTTTATATTGTTTCCTTCAACCAATCCATCTTGATTTAGGTTTCCTTAGACATTCTGATTGGTGTACATCTGTAGGACCAATGAAAGTGTGCCAACTCATTTAATTCTTCATAATCAGCTTCACATAGAGATAATAAGTTGGATAATGAAGTACAAACTCGTCCATGGGCTTTCCGGTGTGATTTGGGCCTCAAAACACAAATTCTCGTTAAGAGTCAGATTCGCGCTCAGATTGACCTTCTGGTAGTAAATTGACTATAACTTCTTCTAGGAAAACACTATTCATGAACCGTAAAATGCTATGGAAAGCTAACATCCGTAGCTTTCTGTAGATATATGACTCATCATCTGGTTCTTCTCGAGCTTCCCTCAATGCCCTGTCAAAATTGGCTGACTTGCGTAGGCAGATTTCTGAATTTTGTCTTTCACTCTCTCTTTTCCTTCTTTTCTTCTTGTTTTCTTTGGAACACCTAGAAAATATATAAACAAAGTAAATAACTAGAAAACACACCAAACAAGCAAAGAGAGCATAGAGGATTTTGATACAAATAATGTATAATTATGCACCTATCAGCCTCTGTCAAGTTCGACACCTCCTCTCCCTCCACAATTGCCCGTCGTCAACGAACCTTCCCCAGATGATCATCAGACTGGCCAGTCATCTGCTAAGATCAGCGTTCGGCGCAAACCGTTTCCTGAAGGAGGTAATTTTCCTCACTCGTACTCATCTGCCTCTTAACCTTTTGATTTTCTAATTGGGCATAGTAAAGTTTGGATATTGGTTTCTAGGTTTTGTGTAGTGAATGAGTATTGGTTTTGGAATGAGAAAATTTTGGATATTGGTTTGGAATGAGTATTGGTTTCTGGGTTTCTAGGTTTTGTGTAGTGAGCGAGTAAATTTTGGAGAAATTTTGAACAATGACCTTCTTTAGGCGTTCCAATTGGTGAATATATCCATATTCTTTTGTTGCTTGAACTACATCTTGACCTAGTTTCTGATTATTGTTATGGTTAACATGAAATGGACTATTAGCTTTGAATAATTGAATGATGCCATAGATACTTGAGTTATGAAATTGTGTTTGTAAGGCTGGGAAGTTGTAGTGCAGTTTTGTTGAAGTGTTGTGATTTTGTGAATAATTATGAACTGTGAGTTTCTATCTGAATATGTGAATAATTGTGATTTTGTAAACTGTGAGTTTGTATCTTCATTGTTGTTTGGTTGTAGCTAAGGGATTAGAATGAGATTAGAATGCAGATTATACAATTTTTGTGACTTCTATTCAGTAAATTTTGAGAATACAACAGATTTTCACATTTCAGATTTTGACAGAATTTGGGCCAATAAATTCCCGGTATATAAGTATATGCCTATTTTGACAGATTTTCTTTTCTTTATGGGTCTTGCAGGTTGAATCTATCTAATGAGTTCAAAGTTTAAACCTGGTGATCGAGTCTTCTCTATTGCCCAGGTCTTTCAAATAAGTTGCTTGAATCGAACAAAGAGAATGGGTTTGGTTTCCACTCCAATGATCAACAATGTCTAAGTGAGTTCTCATCTTTGCATTTGCTTTTTTTCTTCTTTATCGTTAACAGTTAAGGTATATATTGCTTCAATAGTTGAATTGTTTATATGTATTCATTTACGAGGCTATGTTCTATCCTTAAAAACAAATGAAGAACCAATTGGTAAATACTAAATAACTGCTCGATATATTGAGCAAAAAGCTATAGCATTATGTTGATTTTTTTTTATATTCTTCCAGAATTATATTGTGGTTAATTAATTGTATATTGTTAAAGATGAACGGAACCCCATTTTCTGGTAATAGATGGATTTATGTTTTAGTTTCCTCTTTTCTCCTCCGTATTCAAGACGAATTATATATAGCAGGTGATTCAATTTACTAATCATTTGTATCTTTTGGTGTAGGGTGTTCTACATTCGGTTGTGATCTTGAATGGAATCATTGATGAGTATGCCGAAGCCGGCAAGACCATTGAGGCTCTTTATGTGTACCAGATGATGATCATCATAATGATGGAGGCAATGATTCAATTAACATTGCTTTATAGTCACTAGTTTATTTTCTAGTATATATTTTGTATGAACAAGCTAAGCTATAGTTCCAAGTACTCTTGAGTTTGTATATATGAACTTGATTATGAATATATATATATATATATATATATATATATATATATATATTTGCTACTGCCCAGGTGGTTTGGTGAATGGTGAAGAAATATTGAGTCATTTTGTGTTTTTAATATATTTATGTTAATATTAAATGTGATATTAATAATTTTAAATGATTAAATTTATTAAAAATAAATAGCACTAAGGTGACGAAAGTTAATATTTCGTGGCCTTAGTCGGATGAACGAATTGTCATATAACTGCCAAGTTTTCGTAGTGTTAGTGTTTTGGTGACGAAATATGTTCGTTACTTTAGTACTGTGGCAACGAAACAGTTTTAGTCACCTAACCAATTTGGCGACGAAACATTGTTCGTCAGCTAACCAATTTTTTGACGAAACATTTTTTGTCAGCTAACCACTCTTGCGACGAAATAGTTTTCGTCATCTTAGTAAGGACTGAGACGACAAAATACTTATTTTCGTCCCCTAAGTGCTCTCACCACCACCCTTAGATGATGAACTTTAGGTGACGAAATTTTCATCGTTTTAGTGCTTACATGACGACATAAGCTCTTAGGTGACGAAAATATTTCGTCACCTATGAACTTTTTTCTAGTAGTGCAACACTATTAACTTGCATTTGTGTATTATAAAAATATAATCATCATCATCAGAATATATATATATATATATATATATATCATAACTATTTCAGTAATATACCTGAGAAGATGAGGAAAAATTGTTCATTGCAAAATTCGTAGCACCACGGCCACGACCACGACCAACTGAGCCAATGGATGTTGAGGAACCGCGCTTCACTGCCTTTGATGAGTTCAATCTAACCCTCTTCATTATGAGGGGGAATGTTGTCTGCAAAAGAAAATGAATCAAAGATTTAAGCACATAACAATTAAAATGTTACAACATTATGAAAGTTGTTCATCAACCAACTACACAACTCAGCAGGGAAATATAGAGTTCAAGAACAACCTGTTACACCAATTCAGTCAATGCATAACAAGGAAAAAAAACAAGAACAACCTATTACACCAATTCAGTCAATGCATAACAAGGCAAAAAAAAAACCAAGAACAACCTATTACACCAATTCAGTCAATGCATAACAAGGGAAAAAAAACAAGAACAATCTATTACACCAATTCAGTCAATGCATAACAATATGAAACAAACATCTCAATATCTTATTACTCCAATAATTGCCGCATGTATTAAGACAACTGATATAATGTTTCAATCCTAAACTTTTGATCATGTTTCTTCTAAGCTTTTGATCATGAACAACTTGACAGAACACATAGCAAAGTAAGCTTACCTATCGGAAAACTGTCGATTTGGAGAGAGGGCGGACTGGCGGTGGTGGTTGACTGGCAGAGATGGCGGACTGGTGACAAGGCAAACCGGCGAGAGGGTGAGAGAGGACGAGTCCGGCGAGATTGGGAACTTCTGGCGAGAGGGGAGAAGAGGGGAGTCAGGCGAAAGCCGAGAGGCAGAGAGGAGTCAGGGGACTCGGGAAAATTGGAGAAACTAAGAAGTGAGAACTGAGAAAGAGTGAAAGACTAGGCCTGTGCGTGTGGTTTTCGGCTAAAGAAGTGCTAAACTAGGGGTTTTTTTTATAATCAAAACGACGTCGCATTACACCGTTGACCATTGACTTCGGTTCAAACGGTTCCGTTCGGTTTTCACTGGCCTAAAATCAAAAACCGAAAACCGAAAACTGAACCGAACAGATCTAGTTCTGCCTGGGTTTTTTTCGGTGCGGTTTTTGCGATTTTAGTTTGGTTTACGATACGGTTTTTTTCGGTTTTCGATTTCAAAGTCACACCCCTAGGCACTAGATCTGAGGCCGCTACCTAAAGGCAGGCCTTTCTCAACAGAGATGGAGATGCCGACATTGCAGATGTCAAACATCTTCATGACGTCGATGGCGGAAATATCAGTTGCTAGAGATCTCAGAGATGGTGATCTAGTTGGGGAGGACTTGGGGGTCGACTGTGAGGGAGACGAAGTCACCGAGGCCGTCAACGACACATCCGAGGAAGTCAAAACCAGGGCTGAGGTTGGGGAAGGTGGCGGGGGCGAAGGACTTGACAGATTTGAAATGGGGTTCGGGCTCGACGTTGAGGATGGTTGGTCGAAGTGGAGGGAGTGGTTACATCAGAAGATAGTTTTGGCCTTTGTGTTTCTGATTCGATTTGAAATTGCATGTAAACTCAATGTGAGGGAGGCGAAGTTGTGAGCACTATTGTTTATGATTTGGAAATTGCCTTGGTAAAATCAGATTTGGAAATTGCGTTTATGATTTGCTTATTTTCTTTAGAATTTGTGTGCTCTATAGGAACGAAATTGGGGGAGTGGTGTGAGCATTGTTGGTGGTGGTAATGGTGGTTTTAGGATTAGGATTGTGGCTGGGTTGGTGTAATTATGCTTAGGAATCAACAGTAGCAGTTTTGACTGTAGCAATGTGCTAGCATTAGTGTTGGCAGTAGCAGCGCGTTAAGTCAACAGTAGCAGCGCGCTAGCATCAGAGTTGGCAGTAACAACGCGCTAGCATCAAAGAATTGCAGGAAAAAAATTGCAATAATACCGACAGTAGCAATGTTCTAGCGGCAAAAGCACCTTTTTAGCGGTAGTAGCACATTCCATCGAAAATAACAATAGAATATGTAGTTAAGGGTAGTTTAGTAAAATATGTAGTGACAGATGACATGTGAACATTAAGTTGTCCTTATTTGTTAATTTTTGTCCTTAAATATATAAGATAATGTGTAAAAGTCTAAAATATGTATTTGTAAACTGAAATTTGGTTAGTAACTAATATGTAGTTTTCTATATTTATTTAATATCTTTTTATTTTATTTATTTGGACTTTTATTTTGCTATTTACCATAATATTCTTTGTTCTTCACTTTGCTACCTTTACAATATTTAGTAGAAACTTGTTTTATGGTAGACTAGTCTAAGTGAGAAGGTGAAAAAAAATTTGTCAAATATTTCCTATTTATAAGTGAGAGATCCGTTGTTTTGTCTAAATAAGATGACAAATATAAGTACGATAAGACACATCAATGTACTTAACATAATACCAAAGGTTTGACCTCTCATTTGCTATGAAAAGTTGTAAAGCTAAGAGTAGCTCTGCGCCCAGGCAACGCCAAATGAATGCCATAAGGACATCCTTTCAATACTTAACGGTATTTGGGATTATTCAATCCCTACATAGAATATGGCATGGTTGCTATCCAAGCCATCATTAGCTATGCATGAAGAAAGATGCATCAAAAGCGAAATCAAAAAATTTGCGTTTTCTGATCCGTCGACTTTGTTGACATTTTATGAACAACTCAGTACGAACCGGAATGTATGTAATATACAGTTGGAAAGGTACGGATGTCTACTTTCAGAACCGTTTACGAATCGTTCATATGTATTTCTTAGAGAAAGTTACGGCTGTTTTAGTACCTAAAGGTCATGTTGCTCGAGAATCTGATTTTCTGCGCGAACTTATGTGTTGAGTTCTCAAGCAGCCTTTACCTGAAGATCTAAGTGTAAAAGATCATAATTGAGGACAATACAACATGATTTAGATAATCATTGCCCCATTCCACATTTGAAGATATGTTAAAGAGCATTGATATGCTAGGTTTTCAAAACTTCCGTGATTAGTAAGAATCCGGGAGAGCCTTATGTTTGATGTAAACATCAGGGGAAGGTGCAGACTTTAGGGGGAGTCTAGCACATACATGTCACTATCAAATGTGAAGGGTGCGTTGTACTCTTTTTCTTCTACCATCAAGGTTTAGTTTCTCCCACAAGATTTTTGTTATTTAACGAGACGACATATCAGCACCACCAGTATAGCGGCGCGCGGCATAAGAGGAAGTGTTCTAGGATATTCCACGTGTGTGCCTTAGCCTTATGCCATCAGGATATGTAGATAGAATATGACTATGTATTCATTATTATTACCATATTGATACTTTGTAATTCTCTATATAAAAAGCCTCATATTAATGAATAAGATAAAGATTCTCTATTCTCTTTACTATCTCTCATTGTCTCCATATTTTATTCTTGTTTAGTTTGTTAATTATTTTATTTTTTTCATCTTCATCATAAGAGGAAAGAGGTAAAAAAATTATTGAAAAAGAGTAAAAAAAAATGGGGGTGTGCATTAGAAATTCGGTATGTGTGAATAAAATTTTCAAAGAGGTTCGTTTGAGAAAGAAAAAAATAAATTTGTTCTTTTTCAGATTGCTAGGCTGACCAAGCATGCCCAAACTAGAGCCCATATCAGTAGGAGGCCCAGATACAAAATTTATCTGCTTGGCTCGTCTTCTCATCGTCTTTCATCTCTATTCTGCTGCAAAACCCTTTTGGAGTGTCGAGCTTTCCAAAGAGATTACAAATTCGCTTCTCCATCTCTCTCAGCGCCACCGTTACCGGTCCAGCCGCACTGGTCAGCCACCGCCTCTCTCTCTCTCTCTCTCATTTGCTTCTTTGGTTTTAATAATGAATTGGAATCTGTTATTGTCATACATTGGTGAACCAAATACAACAACGCCAAATTTGTCCATTGTTTCCTCAAATTAGTCGATGCAAAATTTCTATTTCCGAGGAACTTGTTTTGACCAACATCATTACTTAGCTGTGAAATTAACTTCAAAATGGTTATTGAAGTATTTGTGCTGCGAAATGTGTTTGGATGAGGAGGGGAGGGATATCTCCTCTTTGTTAAGGATCTGTGTTTACATAGTTGAATACCTGGGCAGAAATTCACTCTGTTTTCTATCCAACTCTGTAGTAATGTTTTTGTTTTTTTCTTTCTTTTTTCACTTCATTTTGCTCATGAAACTGATCCAGGTATTTCTGCATTGTTTAGTTTTATTTCCATAGCTTTTGAATTGGATATATGAAAGAGCACATTTTTTTTTTCTTCCAGACCAAAAAAGGAGAAGAAAAAAGTTATTAGTCACATGTTTGAGCTTTAAACTTCATTCTATTCAACTAGCTTATTGCTCGCATAGTTTCCTGGGTAATTGTTTGATGACATTTGGAGAATCGTTTTGTAGGATTTTTGATCTTCATGTGACATTTACAAGGAAGCTGATAAATTTCTTGAGGATGAGCATCATGCAGATTAGTTCATGCAATCCTAGCATATGTCTTAGACACAACTCTATATCTCTTCGTCTGCCTACTAAGCCATGTATTTTACCAATCCGTGCTAAACATGTTCTTAGAAATCCTCTGGTAGCAACCTGTAAGACCTCAGTTCAGCAACGGTGCATGACTGTATTGAAGAACAACCGATGCAGGGCGGCATCTACGTCCCAACACTCATTACCTGTCTGCTTATTGGGTGGAAAAGGAAAAAATGGAAGTGACAACGAGGTAATGCATTTTCTATAAGCCCGTGCAAAGTACTTGAATAATATATGGTTTGACTATATACGTGCTATTTCAATTATTTTCTTTTCTTTTCAGCCTATACCATCCCTTCACCCCTTGGCACATGACATTATGACCTAATATGATATTTGTGCATTATTTTTCAAGCCTTTTTTTATTTTTTCATCAAAGTACATACAATCTAGTACAGGGCTTTTGAGGACTTAGTGATTTTGTTTATGATCTATTTGGAGACGTCTCCCTACTACTTGATATGTGTTGTGAAGATATATACTCCTTGATATTTGTAATGGTCTTTCTAAGCCTGCAAATTCATGTCAGCAACATATTCTCACTGCATATCTTAATGCATCCAGGGTTCTCCCTGGAAATCTCTGGAGAAAGCAATGGGTAATTTGAAGAAGGAAAGTTCAGTAGAGGATGTATTACGTCAGCAGATAGAAAAGAATGAATTCTATGAAGACAAAGACAGTGGTACACGTCGTGGTGGTAGTGGTGGCGGCGGCAACGGTGGCGGAGGTGGTGGCGGCGCTGATCCATCTGGTGGATCAGAAGATGAAGGCTTTGCTGGAATCATTGATGAAACATTGCAAGTGATTCTAGCAACCATTGGATTTATATTTCTGGTAATAATCCCACACTCCATAGCAATTCATAGAAGCTTGTTGTTTTCTTATAGGGTGAGATGTAGGATAAGGCTCATACACTGCACACAGCTCAATAGCCAACACCAGATAGAGTATCACTTGGTGCTGCGTAGATGAGATTGATATTTAGGTTGGCCAATATTCTTCCCCACCTAGCTGAGAAGAGTTTGGTCACTGACATGATTTTGTAATTACCACGTCTCTGTTGCTTTAGTTTCATCAATGTTATGTTTTGATATGCTTTAGTTGAATGCTTGTGTTGCAGTATGTTTACATCATTGATGGCGAGGAGTGGACTCGGCTAGCAAAGGACTACCTCAAGTATCTTTTTTCAGGGTCTGAGAGTGTTCGCCTAAGACGTGCCATGTACAAATGGGGAAGGTTCTACCAGAAGCTGACTGAGAAAAAGGTGTATGATAAGTACTGGTTGGAGAAGGCCATAATCAGTACCCCAACTTGGTGGGATAGCCCTGCCAAGTATCGCTACATAAATGAGAGCATTAGATCTCATTTAGAATCAGATTCTGATGAATAGACCAAGTCAGGTAATATTTTATCGTTTTGAGATCCTTAAATTAATTGGCTACTACAGCTTGTAACGCCTGGGATGGATTGGATGTATCAAACATGATATCTGTGTGCGTGTGTGAAGGAAAAAAAAACAAGACTATTTAGGGTTTTGGAGTATGACCACACAAACAGTTACCTAGTTGAATTTTATGAAAATAGGAGATTTTTTACTAACAGACAAGGTTGTATCATGTTTTCTTCTATACAAACAATCGAAATTCAGCATATATAGATATCATGTGCAAGCATAAGCACCTTAACTGCTTTCTCAATTAACCGCCCAGATATGGCTTCAGGCACACAACTACTAGCTCTTCCACTTCTAGCCGTCTTTTGACTTCCAAACAAGGAGGTGTGTAGGCCTTTTACACCTCGTTAAATAGCTCGTCCTACTAGCAGCGGCCCATGAAGGGTCCGGTTCCCCCAACTGTTTTATATCTTCACTTTGGGTTGGGCATGGGACGAGATTGAGCTAATTTCACGGCCCGTTTTTGATATTGAAATCGGGACGGGATGGGTCTTGCATTTTTAGATTTCATCCCACTCGGGCCCTATCCTGGTTGGGACAGGACGGGACGGGATGGGTCCAGTTTCGGATAAAAAAAAGTTGAAAATATACTTGTAAGCAAAAAAAAGAGTTGCATAGTTTTATAAGTGTTCTCTACTTTATTATGTATTAATAAATACGTGTAACATATTTACAAGTACAACACGGTGTAATAAAAGAGTTTATACTGCTTACTTTCTCTAAACTTGTTATCACTACTAGGGTGCAACAAAAGAGTCTACAACAATTAACAAATTAGAGTATTAAACATCATTGTTATTGAATTAGAGACAATCTAGTAACTTGAAGAAACAAAGAGCTAAGATCAAAACATTTTTTTTTTCACAGAAAAATAAAAAAAATATTATAAACAATTAACAATCTTCTCTTATAGAAAAGTAACAAAACAGGGGTATAATAATTTCATGCCATGCAAAACAAGGGCATGCGACTTGAACAAAAATTATACCAAATATCTTGGACCAATATATGAAAAAGAACAAAAATCCATGAAAATTATAGAAAAGAATCAAACTAACTGTGAATCTTCGGCCTTGAAAGCACTTGAACTCCTCATTATTTTTATGCAACAGAAGGCATGTCATTCAGCCATGCATCTAGGGGCTTGCCAATTGAGTAAACAATGAAACCAATGTCATGCAATTTACCTGCATCAATCACGTTCCTTTCATCAAATATGAATGCCGGTTTCTGCATACCTTCATATATCTTCTGGTAATCATGAGTCTTAAACTCATCCCATTCGGTCAGAATGCAAACACCATTAGAGTCCTTTGCTGCCTCATAGGCATCCTTGACCACGCAAATAAGATCAAAACACTTAAATGAAAATCTCAAATCACATCTTAATCAATAAAAAATCAGTCATTATAATAGTCAGGACATGACGGACCTAAACGAGACTTGAATTATCTGTCCCGTTATATAGAAACGGGACAGGACGGGGCTGGCCTGACGTTTTGAAATTTAAATCTCGTCTCGTCCCGACAAAGCCTGATGTTTTGAGATTTAAATCTCGTCCCGACCCGACAAATTTCAGGACGGCCCTGGGACGAGTTTGGGATTACAGTTTTTTATGCCCACCCCTATCTTCACTTGGTCACTATATAAACCGAGAAATTTTATTCACACACCCTTATATACTTAATACATATTTCTATTTTTTTATCTAATTTTTTCCCCGAAACTTCCTCTTATGCCCTCTTTATTTTATTTATACACTCTCTTTAATCCATCATCTTCTTTCTTCATTCAAACCGACTCAAAGCAAATTACTTCTCCGTAATCTATCACTCTATTTTCTCATCTCTATGATTAATACTATCAATTTTTCAACTAAAATCAATAGGTAAGTGTTGAGGCATAAAAATTCAGCTAGCAAGCTCGATTAATTTGTCAAACCTAATTCACGCTTTAAGCTGAATTCTACTCGCAAACATCATGCCAAGCACATGGACCCAAGCCACATTCATGCACTTGGGGCTTACAAGAATGGGTGTGGTGTGGAAAGTAACGGAAAAGTGTCACGCCCCGAATCTTAAATTTTACCTTAATTACTAGCATGGAGGTAATAAGAGTTTTAACCGTTTTCGTCACTAAGTGTATAATTTAATTAGTCTCCAGAGTGGTGTTGAGGGACTAATATTTTGGAAGAATTATTCGTAGGAGAAAAATTTGACGGCGGTAAAAATGGTAAATTTTAGCTAGTAAAAGGTAATTTTTATTGGGGTATTATTTTGGGGGTGTTGAATATTGGAAAATGGGTTAAAAGTAGTGTTGGGTCGGCTGGGCCGAGCCCAACCTGTTCCTCCTCTTTTCTTTCTCTCTCCTCCCTCCCGCTCCACTCTCCCTCTCCCTCCCGACCCGAAACTTTCCCGACGCCGTTCGCCGCCCCAGCCCGCCGCGCCGGTCCCAAACAATCGGTCTCCAACCTAGCTGCAATTCTAGACCGGTGGCAGCCTCCCTAGCGTCGCCGTGAGGGAGAAAAGCCCGCCGGAATATCCGACTGCCGAAAGCTATTCTTCGCCGGAACTCCTTCCTCCGGCCGCCATAGCCGACGAGCCTTGGCTCAAAAGGAAGCCCTCTTCCCGTGCTTCAATCCCTCCAAAGGGCTCCCTCCATCTTGAGCTAGGTAAGGAGAAATCGGAATTTGAAATTCTAGGGCTTTATTGTGTGTTTTCATTCGATTGATGTGGTTAGGCTTAGAATTGGAGTTTGTGGTAGTTAGGAATGTTGTATAGGAGGTTGAAAGGAAGGTGCTGTCAAATTTTGGTGAGCATTGGAGGTCACCGGAGTTGGTCGCCGGCCGCCGCCGGTGCCGCCGCCGAGAAAATGCCTTTGGTAGCGAATATTATGAGGAGTTTATTGGAATGAGTTTTAGAATTTTTGGAGGAGTTTTGGATAGGTTTTGGAATTGTTTAAGTTTGGTATTTTTGGCGGATTAATAAGTTAAAATCCGGTCATTGGATTATTTTGTGATTAGGACGTTGGAAGGTGATTTTTGAGGTTGACGGTATTTTTGGAGATTTGTGGTTGGCTGAGCGCTAGTAGCTCATAGTAAATTATGCCTATTTTCTTTAAGCTTTGGTGCTTTATTTTAAGGAATTATTTATGTTTTGGAACAAGACGCGAGGAGGCTCGAGCAGAGGAGACCTCCGACCGACGTCAGGTTTAGGCCTAAGTTATGAGTGGACCTTCATTTTAAATAATGTGTTTGAATTGTTTTATTGTTGAATAATTTCATTTGTTGGATTTTTTTCCGGAATTGAGAATTTCGGTGTTTATACTCTTTTATTGACGTTTTCGGAAATAGTATGTATATGAGTGAACGCTAGCTAGCTATACGTGATTTCCCCCCATAATGAGGTAAAATGCCATTATGGGGTGACGTGAGCGTTACACGCAAGCGTCGTAGCCCTGTACGACTTTCTACTTTTTGAGTTTATTCTATGTTTTTACATTCATTCATAGAATTCGTACAAGGAGTAAGCACGTATATATACCACTCGGTCGTTTCCCCCATACTGAGGAAAAATGCCATTATGGGGTGACGTGAGCGTTAGACGCGAGCGTAGTAGCCTAGTGTGACTATCTATTTTAAAGCTTATTCATAGATAGCATACATGGAGTAGACGAATGTTAATACATACTAATATATATATAATTTTAGCCTGAGAGGCTGTATTTGTTTAAGATTTGGAGACTAGTCGGAACTAGTCGTTTTCCTTGATAATTTTCTTAGGGAAATATTATTGCTTGTCAAGATTATTTTGTCCACTCACTCTGACGTGATTAAATATTTTCCCCTGGGCTTTTCCTTTGTTTTTAAATGCCCAGTCTGCAGAGTTCGGGTGGGGTCTAGAAGGAGGCGACGAGACATAGTCACTCTTTTTTACACTACTGTTCGCCAGTAGATTATCTGTTTATCCCACTAAGATTCTTAGCCGCTTCCGTTGTCTTTCTTGTAGTAGCTCTGAATACTTTCGGAAAATAACTGTTTATTATTTTATTCGATTATTTGGATTAAGTGGAAAATTTATATTATTGGTTAAGAGTGTTCTTTTAATTTTTCCGGGTTAGGGTTGTCCATTTTCAAGGGAGGTTTCACTGAGTCCTTCGGTAAGTTTTCCTTGGAGGTGGTCCCCGCAGGACTCACCTCGGGTTTCAGGGTGAAATTCGGGGTGGGTCTTGACAAAAAGTATGAGGTCCGTTATTAGTTTTAGAATCGTTGGTAATTTTGGACTTGAGACCAAAATTTGTGCTCAACAACCTAATTCCTAATACGGATAAATGGAGAAGAGAGGCCTAAAAGCCAAGCCCAAACCCTTTAAGATCCAAATAAAAAAGTAACTTATTTCTAACCACATAATAAAATATGATACAAAACAACAGTAGAATCTCAACTGCAGATTTTCTGCTTGAAATCTGCTGAAAGCCTACAATCACATGTTTCAAAGCCTATTCTACAATTTCAACTTTAGACACAAGCTGACAAGCCTAGAGGCAATACAAAAACCAATACATGCTTTAACCCTACTCATCTCCTTTACCCAGCAGTAAAATAATCCTTCGATCACAAGGATTCCTTTAGCTGTTGTTATCAACCAAAGACAACAACCAGAAGGGGAGGAGGCTAGCGAGCTCTCTAGTACTCCTCTTCTGTCATTTCTCCCACCATGCTTCTCTCTCAAGCCCTTATCCAAACCATTCCTAGATCCAAATACAGCCCCAAAAGCACATATGCAAACCAAGTAGCAAGCCCAAGCAATCCACCAATATCTATCCCAAATATCTTATCTCATATACCTCAATCCACCAATATCTATCCCAAATTTTGGCAGCATCTTCCTCTCAACCTCCTCTACAACATTCCTAACTACCACAAACTCCAATTCTAAGCCTAAGCACATCAATCGAACGAAAATACACAAAAATCTCTAAAACTTCCAATTATACAAACTACCCTAATGAGATCGAAATAGACCGATTCCTTTTGAGGGAATACTCACCTTGACGAGAGCTACAAGTTGAGCCAAAAATCTCGACCTATGGTGGTCGGAGGACGGAGCTCTGCCGAAAGGACAGTCGGCGGTTCCGGCGGCTTTTTCTCCTCTCCGGCGGCACTACCGGCTCGGACACTAGGCCGGGGAGAGAGAGGAGGTGACGGGGGTCCGATCTGGGCTGGAGCAGCGTCTGGTGGTTGGCTGGACGGCGGCAGTTGGTGGCTGCAGTTTCCGGCGAGAGAGAGAGAGAGCTCGGGGGCTCGGGAGGAAGGAAGAAGAAAAAGAACGGAAGAAAAAAAGAAGATAAGGAATTTGGGCTAGGCTACTCCCCACCCGGTCCAAAACTTAAATCCAGCCAAAAAAATTACCCACTAACAATTTCAACACCCCCAAAATAATACCCCAATAAAAATTACCTTTTACTTGCACTACCAGAAAATGGGTCTTGGGCGACGAAAAAAAATCGTCGCCCTGTTAAAAATTTTTGTCGCCTAAGAACTTAGGCGACGACATGTCGTCGGCCAAAACTTCGTCGCCAGAACCGCGTCGGTCAAGAACTTGGGCGACGAAAATTGATTCCATCGTCGCCCAAAAGTCATTCTTAGGCGACGATAATAATTTCGTCGCCTAAAATATACTTCTCGTCGCCCAAAAATTAGTCGTCGCCCAAGATTTAACACCTTGGCCGACGAAAACATTTTTCGTCGCTTAATATCTTATAATCTTGGGCGACGAAAATAAATATTTCGTCGCCTAAGATCACAACATCTTAGCCGACGATATTTTTTTTCGTCGCCTAAGATGGTAAGTCCTTAACCGACGATTTAGAAATTTCGTCGCCTAAGATATATTTAAAATTTTTTTAAAATAATTAAATAATTTTTTTAAATATATAAATCATGTTTTTTAAATTTTTGCTGGAATTTTTTTTTTCGGCATTTCTTTAAATTTTTGTAATACTAAAATTTAATTAAAAATAACCCAAATTTATAAATAATTTATTACAAAAATTCAGTCTATCTGCCTATAGATCGAGAAACCCGAAATCTAACTCATCATTCTCGTTCGGAGGGTCCTGAGGCTGAGGCGGCGGCTGGTCAGGCTGAGGAGGCTGCTGCTGAGGCTGGGGCCACTGAGGGTGGGGCCACTGAGGTAATGGTATAGGCGTAGGCATAGGCGGAAACGGCTGTCCGGCCGCATGTGCAGCGATGTAGGCAGCCATCCACTGTCCCATAGCCGCCTGGTTGGCATTGGTGACTTCATTCACCCGCTCCATATGCGCAACCGTGGAAGCCGCATATGATTCCGCCATCGCCGCCATCTCCCTCGCTCTTTGGGCTTCCAGCTCAGACTCCCTCGCTCTTTGGGCTTCCAGCTCAGACTGTAGACTTGCGAACTGATCCTGTAGCCGAGTGGTCTGGCTGTTGCTGCTTGAGGCTCCGGCGGCTCCCTTGCGCTGAAATCCTGGAGTCGTCTTCAGGATCCCCTTTCCAGCGTCTCCCATACCTCGGCAGTAGTAGGTGTTGGAACGCTGCGTGAAGGCAGTGGCCATAATCCGCGCCCCAACGGTAGGATCTGAAGTGTCGATCCTGGACATGGCCTCTGACATGTCATCCTCTGCCGTGCCCAGAAATGTGTCGTTCACCATGCCTCTCATGACCTTTTGCTCCGCCTCCCTCACCCTCGCCTAATTGGATATATTATAAAAATATATTAATATACATTTAATAAAATGTAATTAAAATTAAAAATTAGAAAATATAATTAAACTTACAAGATCCTCCTCAGAATGAGGATATGCCCTCTGAAAGGTCCCCACATAGGGGTTCTCCTCTGGCCGCTCTCGCCGCACGTCGTCCATGATGGCCGAAAACGGCCTCGAACCGGCACGATGGTTGGTTGTGTTCTGTTGCCGGTTCTCAGCGTTCACCCGGGCAAGGTGCTTCAAAAAAAAATTATCGTTAGTAAATATTTAAAAACATACAATTATAATTAATTCACTAATTAAATATTCAAATTTGTTTACAAATTACCTGTTTGTGAGGGTCGTTGAATTGCGTGACAAGAAGCCACCGCCACTCGTACTCCCGATACTCGAACTCCTTCGGGGTACCCGAACGGTCTCTCCCGTACTTCTTCTAGTGTTCCCGGAGGTCGTGCTTCCACTCCTTGAACCTACATATACAAAAAAAATATTAAATATATTATTAAAAAAATAAAATTTAATAAATTATTCAATAAAGGTACCTCTCCATATGGGCCTTTTCCGCCCAGTCACGTCCCTCCTCGGGAACCACAAACCATTGCTGCATTACCACTTGTTAGTATTTTTTCGATAATTAAATAATTTATTAGTTAAAAAAATAGTAATTGATCGAGTAAACTCACCGACATCGACTGATGGAGCATCTCCTTCACTCCATCAGGAACCTGGCTCCAGACTCCCCACAACATTGGGAGTCTGGAGCGGATGGTGCCTCCCGCGGGGCCCGTGTACCGGTTTCCCAACGCGGCGTCCACCGGTTTCCCGTTGGAAAACGGGATGGCGATCCGTCCAGCGGACTCGACCGCCCTATCGAGTCCCTTGTTGCTGACGGTGCCTCTCCTGTTCCGCCTTCTCGTTCCGGCGGCTGTGACATTGTGAATCAAATTTAATATTAATAATACATTTTTACATTAAAAAAATTAAAATCGACAAAAAAGTAATAATAAATTACCTGAGGATGAGGCTGAGCCGACGGATTCGTCTCCGTCCGCCTGCTCGGAGACCCTCACGGGATGAAGAGGCGTGGGAAACTCCCGGTAGATATAGGCCTCGTGCGGTGCCACATGCGGGAGCTGCTCCCGAATCGGTCGACCCTCCTCATCGACGCGAGGTATCGCCGGTATCGTCGGAGGAAGGAAGAGGCCGGATGGCACCATAGGGACCCCGGATGACCCGCCATCACCGTCGGTCGGGGACGACTGTGTGGGGGCGTCGCTGCGGGATCGCGACCGGCGAAGTATGGGTGGATGACGAGCAGCCATCGCTGCGGGACCCGACTGCCCAACAGAACCCGAGCCGCTCACGCCACCCATAAGCGCCGCATGTCGGGCCGTCAACTGCCACGGAAACCCGTAAGACGGTGATTCCGACGGGTTGTTTGAGGTACCGTCTGAGCCGTCTTGGCTCCTCGCACCCGAACGTTGTCCAGAAGTTCTCCTCATGGCCATCCTGTTTAAAATAACCATAAATTTATTAAAAATATTTTACCGTCTTATAATTAAGTTCACAAAAAATAACCATAAATTTTTAAAAATTTTATTAACAAAAATAGCACTCTTCGAAATTAATAGTTATTAAAGGATTTATTATTTTTTTTATTCACATAACAAATTATTTACATTAATTCGCAATTATTACATTACAAAAATTATTTAATCATTTACAATAAATTTACAAATTATTTCCACAAATCCTAAACCCTAAACCCTAAACCATAAACCCTAATATTTTACAATTATTATTTACATCACAATTTACCATAATTTACATCACAATTTACAATTATCACAATCACAACAACAACAATTTACAATTTACAATTATCACAACAACAACAATTTACATTAATTATCACAACAACAACAATTAAAACCAATTTAGGGTTTTAGGGTTATACCTTAATAGTGGCGTTTTAGTCGGGGTCGGGGTTCCGAATTGGGGTCCGGGTCGGAGAGAGGGCAGAGGCAGAGAGAGGATTTTCGGAGAGAGAAATTCGTTGGCGGCTGAAGAAATGGTTAGGGTTCCGAATTTTTGCCTTTTATAGTGGCGTTCTTGGGCGACGATTTTGTAAAAATCGTCGCCCGCCTTTTTTAAAAATCGTCGGCCAAGAGTCTCTTGGCCGACGAATTAAAAAATCGTCGCCCTGTTTTTTGAAAATCGTCGGCCAAAATAGTCTACTTAGGCGACGATGTTCTTCACTATAAATGTCGTCGCCCAAGATGAAGAACATCGTCGGCCAAGATTCTACTTGGGCGACGATTTTCTTGACCATAAATATCGTCGCCCAAGATAGTCACTTGGGCGACGATGTTCTTCACTATAAACATCGTCGCCCAAGATGAAGAAAATCGTCGGCCAAGGTTTCTATCATGGAATTCAGAATATCGTGATTTTGGTGATCGGAGAAGACGAACTGAAAACCCACCGTCAGATATGACGAGAATAACGAATCACATGGGTGGGAAAAAATTCAGCTCCATCTGACAAAGATAAGGGCTCGATCCGTCCGGTCAATCTGCGCGATCAAACCCCTAAACGGACGGAAACGGCTATTCGACCCTCCAAATCACGTAATCTGGCCGGACCTTCAACTGAGAATAGTTTCCGATCGACAAGAATCTTACGGGGCTATAACAATTTGGTAAAAAATAAATACCCGGGATAGGGCTACCACTAGGTAGAAATAAGAGAAATTCGTTGACCGGAACAACCGGCACCGAAATTTTACCGGAATATCTTCATTTTTCACGGGTTGACGTATTTCACCGTTCCGGTCATATCTTATTTCACGACTTTTTTGCGTTTGAGACATCTACATATACGTTGTCTTCAAAACGACACTTAAACTCAACACTTATATAAAAAAGTTATACAACATTAGTACATATAACGTGAGTTTGGTGATCGGAGAAGAGGAACTGAAAACCTACCGTCAGATAGGACCATCATAACGAATTACGTGGGTGGGAAAAAATTCAGCTCCATCTGACAAAGATAACGGCTCCATCCGTCCGGTCAATCGGCGCGGTCAAACCCCTAAACGGACGGAAACGGCTATTCGACCCTCCAAATCATGTAATCTGGCCGGACCTTCAACTGAGAATAGTTTCCAATCGACGAGACTTATATGGGACCCTAAAAATTTGGTAAAAAATAAATACCCGGGATAGGGCTACCACTAGGTAGAAATAAGAGAATTTCGTTGACCGGAACAACCGGCACCGAAATTTTACCGGAATATCTTAATTTTTCACGGGTTGACGTATTTCACCATTCCGGTCATATCTTATTTGACGACTTTTTTGCGTCTGAGGCCTCTACGTATACGTTGTCTTCAAAACGACACTTAAACTCAACACTTATATAAAAAAGTTATACAACATTAGTACATATAACGTGAGTTTGGTGATCGGAGAAGAGGAACTGAAAACCTAACGTCAGATAGGACCAGCATAACGAATTACATAGGTGGGAAAAAATTCAGCTCCATCTGACAAAGATAAGGGCTCGATCCGTCCGGTCAATCGGCGCGGTCAAACCCCTAAACGGACGGAAACGGCTATTCGACCCTCCAAATCATGTAATCTGGCCGGACCTTCAACTGAGAATAGTTTCCAATCGACGAGACTCTTACGGGGATATAAAAATAAAAAACATTACCTTACAATTTAAATGTGCTTTATTTATTTTAATTATTCGGATTATCTTGGCCGACGAAATTAGGGAAATTCGTCGGCCAAGATTGTACTTGGGCGACGATTTTACGAATTTGCCTGTATTCGCCGGCCAACATCACACTTGGGCGACGATTTTTATTCAATTCGTCGCCCAAAATAAAAAATTAAAAGAAATTTAAATGTGTTTTATTTTATTTTAATTATTCGGATTATCTTGGCCGACGAAAACGGGCCAATTCGTCGGCCAAGATTGTACTTGGGCGACGATTTTTATTAAATTCGTCGCCCAAGAGTAAAATTAAAAATCATATTAGTAAAAACATATTCTTTTAGTACAAACATATTATTTTAAGGGGTTTGGACAACAATTTGACCGCATATCTTTATATGAATTTGGACAACAATTACAAAGCTAAGGATCAATTATAACTAAGCTAATTAAGGCTCGTAATCTGAGTCGTCCGATGAGTCTTCTTCGGTATCGGAATTAATATCTGGTAATCTATGCCTTAATTCGTCGTCAGAGTCGTCGTTTGTTTCTTCATTTGGATCAACATCAATAAATGTTGAATCTTCGTCACGAATTCTGAGCACTCGACCATGTTTAACATTATTATCGCGAACAGTAGCTACATCATGAATACCAACTGCGTTCGGCTCCTGATACGCATCAGCCTCTGGCCCTGGAATGGTCACTCCAAGTGTAGCCGCCCGGTAAATGTTTCGAGGATGCACAATGTTCGCTATTTTCCACGCGTCACCCTTGGCAAGGTCATCAAGATAAAACACTTGTTTTACCGTTGTCGCAAAAACAAATGGGTCATCTTCGTAGGCGCTTTGTCACGTCCCGGTTCTTAAGACAATTTGCGATTATTTACTTTTGGATTACTTTGACGTTTTACCGTTTTAAGTAACCGTTTACTATTTAAGACTCTAAAAGTTGACTTTTTCCTCCGTTTGGAATTCGGGAAAACTTTCTTCATGAAAGTCGTAGAGGATGTAAAACGGAGTTTGTGGACACGCGGCACGCTCAAATCGGAATTCGTATGAGAAAGTTATGGTCTAAAAACGAAAAGTTACTATTTCGGTAAAGGGAAGAAGATATTTTTGAGGAAGTAAGGTCTAGAAGGGTCGGTAAAACAGATTAAAAGGAGAGAAAGAAGGAAGGTTCGAGAAGAGGAGAAAATCAGTTCAAGCCCGAGCCCTTTATTTTTTCTCTTTTCTTCTTCCTTTCTCTTTCCTTTCTCTTCTGTTTTCTTCCGGAGCCCGAGCTCCCTCCCGCTCGTCGTCGGCCGCCGTCCCGCCAGCGACGGACCGCCTTTTCGGCCCAGGAACGACCCCCGTCGCCTCCTCTCTCTCCCCGTCCTAGCCCCCGAGCCTCTAACCTGCCGGAAGAGGAGAAAAGCCGCCGGAAGCCGCCGACTGCCATCTCGCTGGAGCTCCGTCCTCCGGCCACCATAGACCGTAATTCTTGGCTCAACTTGTAGCCCTCATCAAGGTGAGTATTCCCTCAAAAGATTTCGGTCTATTTCGATCTCGTTAGGGTAGTTTGTATAATTGGAAGTTTTAGGGATTTTTGGTTGTTTTAGTTTGATTGCCCTAGTTAGCCTCAGAATTGGACTAAGTGCTAGTTAGGAAAGTTGTTGGGTATGATGAGAGGATTATTATGTCAAAATTTCATAGGTTTTGGAGGTCGCCGGAATTGGCCTCCGGCCGCCGCTGCCGGCGGAGCCGCCGGCGGCGCCGCCGTCGGTTAGGAGATTTTTAGGGTTTTAAATGTGGAATATTAAGAGGAGTTTATTGGTGTGATTTATGGAATTTTTGGATGAGTTTTGGATAGGTTTGTGATTTTTAGAAGTTTGGTATTTTGGCGGTTAATTAATGTAGAATCCGGCCGTAGGATTTAAGTCGTATTTTGGGGAGGTTGTATTTTACGACTGATGAGTATGATATTTAAGTTCGGATCGTTCCGATTTAAGAATATCGAAGTTAGGCAATGATGAGCGTATTTATGGCTCTCGAGTAATTTGACCTATTTTGATTAAATATTGTTTATAGAAAGGAAAGATGCTAATTTAATCATTGTTGTATAGATCACGATCAGAGCCTGAAGTTGCTTGTATATTACTGTTAGACAATTGTTGGATTTAGTATAATGTCAGGAAAGTTGATGAGTAGTGGTTTTGGGTGTCCTTATCAATTTGAGGACTTACACATACAAATTCTAGATTCGATACAGTTTTTGTTGAAGGTGGAGAATTAGTATATAAGGATGAACTACGAGTGGCTTGATCCCTTTAAAAGGGTACGTAGGCAGCCCGATCAAGTTTTGGGTGCAGCCACAAATTAACAAAATAAATTTAGGTTTCAAACGCAGTAAAACTGCGTTGTTGTTTGGTTTGAGAATGAGATCCTATTTCATTTTCGATTTTAGGATTTTCTTTATGATTTCTGGATTTGAGGTATTATACTGAACTGCATATTATTTGGATTTTAGAAAGATGATGATTATTGAAGTTATTTATTTCATTGAGCATTTTAACGTGTGGGACACGTCGTTGAATTTAATTAGTTTCTTTACTCTTTGAATTCTTTGAGTACGGTTGGGAATCGTACTTGTGCTTTAATTATGAGTTTCGGGGAAACTCATATGAATTATGTTTCTTTATTTATGCCATACTTGTTGGATCGATATTATTCATGATAGCATGTCTTTCCGCCTTTCGAGGCGATGTAACTCCCACGTTTAAAGTGGGGTTACGCAAGCCCTTTCCGCCTTCGGATGATGTGATGTAGTCGACGACATCACGCAAGCCCTACTCCTCTCTGTTATCATAACATGAAGGTGTAGGGAGTATGGGAGTATTATTGCCTGGGAGGCAATCGAGTCTGGGAGGCTCACTTGTATTTTGTTCCGCCTTTCGAGGCGATGTAACTCCCACGTTTGAAGTGGGGTTACGCAAGCCCTTTCCGCCTTCGGGTGATGTGATGTAGTCGACGGCATCACGCAAGCCCTGTACCTTATCCGTCAACTCGACGTGAAGGTACAGGGAGTATGGGAGTACTATGCCTGAGAGGCAATAGAGTCTGGGAGACTCACTTATATGACCATATATGATATTTCACTTGAGTTATTAATTTGACTAGCGGGGCTAGTCCGTTTTCTTGGGTTTTTCTTTATGAAAGATTTTGGTTAACATTTGCATGAAACGAATTTATGGCATATTGGAAATTAGTGAATTAATGTTGGTTATCCTTTGGTTGTGGGATTAGTTTAAGTGAGGAATTATTTTATTGGGAGATGTGTGAACTTGGGGAGCAGGAAGGCTCCAGGTGTTTAAGATGGATGTTTGGTTTTAGAAGTGTTAAATTGGATTTTTTTTCAAGTAAGGGTCGTCCATTTTTAAGGAAGGTTATGCCGAATTTTCGGTAAATTTTCCTTGAAAGTGGACCCCGCAGGATTTACCTTGGGTTTCAGGGTGAAAATCGGGGTGGGTCCTGTCAGTTGGTATCAGAGCATTAGGTTATCCGATTCCTATCACTACCTCATATATTTGGTGATACTTAGTGCCTATAGAGTGATGGTCCGACCGCGGTGGGTCCATTAGCATTATATACATAAGATGCTAGGTGTTTATTAAGTATGTGAGGTAGTTGTTCTTATCGTATTTATGGACAGTAGTGTGTCATAAATGTCTATATTTCCATGACTATGCCTCTGTATGCTGACCTCAAAGAGTATCTTGGTTATCTTCCGAGTATTGGGAAAGTAAGTGAATTGGGAGATTTTGAGTTCAGTTATGAGTTGGGGAAGTGACCTGGGTTTGCAGAGTTCTATTATTTATTGAGTTGTTGACTTTTATTTAAATGGCGAGTTGAGCCTTTTTGCGGATATTAATAACAGAAAGGGACATGCTTGTGAACGAAAGATTGAGAAATTTCTAGTCAAGGAAAGTGCAACTTTTGTGTATAGGTGTCAGTTCTGTCAATAGGTAAAAAGAGTTTTAGAACAATTCAGAATATGGAGACCAAAGTATAAATTTATCGAAGAAGCGTAGATGGGTGTCCATATTTTTTCTAAGCGATATGGTTTTGGGTTGATTGATATAAGATAGTCTTGGACAAAATAGTGTATGGAAACGACTCATTTCAGCTCTTAAGTGTTTTGGTTGTGGCAGGAGATTACTGACGAATCTTTATCGTCTAGAAGTAATCTCGATCTTTGATATCCTTAATTATTGGTGTAAGCAAGGTTGAAGATGTAAATTCGAAGTGTGGTTGGTTAGGAAATCGTGATATCGGGTCGAGTGATTGTTAGGAGAAGAGTGTCAAGATAAATTTGGATTGGTAATGTGTATGATGATACACAGGGATAGTTTAAGCGGTGTAATTGGAGTTATTGATCTTGAAATAATTATTTTTCGCTTTAGCTATTGTTGTTAGCTGATGTGGATAATTCCTAAGAGGATGAGTGAGATGTTGATCTTCAGGTAGTATATTCCATGATTGTAGATTCTGTTTGGAGTATTGAAGTGGTGAAATTGATAGGTCGAAACTGTAAGTGGTTGTCGAAGTTTTATCGGATTCGAGCAATTCTATGCTTCCACTTGAGCGTTACGCAGAAGATAATGCGGTTGGCGCGCAATCTTGAGATAGAGCATGCGGCCGTCAATTTTGCATTGCTCGAGGAGTAGCACATGAATCGAGGAGATTCGGGGCATTTCTCTTATCTGAAGAGTGTGACTTAATGTTAGATTGTCTTTTTAGACCCTAGATTCTTTGAGGTAATTACTGGAGCAGTGTGGCAATCGATAGTATCGTCGATGTCTTGGGGTGTTCTAAGTAAATTTTCGACATGAGTTGAAGAGTCGGACCTTGCAGGGTGCAGTTCGACTCATGATTGCTGATCGTCATATCTTATCGAGAAAGGTGTTATAGACTTTTGTACGCATTCGTAAAATTCGGCATTCTACGAATAGTAATTATCTTTGGCATCTAGTCGTTCTGGCGACCTGAGCGTAGGACTCCAGTTTTGGTGCTCTTAGCTTCCTTAGATGTTATGGACCTGCGTGATTAAGCTAGTCAGATTTAGCAGCCAAATAGAAGAAAGGAAATCACTTTGCATCATTTGGAGGCAGCAAGAGAGGACTATCTAGTGTTGAATGATAGACTGCCAACATTAGCTATGCTGACACTCAATTCGGTCAACTCAGAGTTTGTATTTTATTTGTTAGTGTGGTTATCAAGTGAGTAATTAAGGTGATTTGACTTTATAGTTAATGCGGGAATTTCTGTGCGTTAGCAACTATTAGTAGGTACGATTTATTAATGGGACTTCGACGTTTGTTATCGATAACGAGAAATTCTTGAGCAAAGTTCTACTTAGGAAATGCGGATAGGCGTTCGTGATCGTTGGCATCATTAGCAATGCATAATTATGTGAGAGAAGTATAGCCTAGCGATGATTTTCTTAACATTATGCGTAATGGCGGGGCCGTTACTTGAAAATTCTTGTTCCTCGACTTGAGTTGTTACGTAGTCGGTATTATGCACGATAATACGTGAGAAGCAAGTCATCAAATAGTAAATTTCAGATATGTTGATCGATTTTGAGAGTGATATTTTTTTTCTTGTGCTCGTAAGTAGTCGTTAGTGGCGACTGTTGAATTTATTATTTAAGGATGAGATTCCAACGGTTGTTATAGTTTAGTAATGATTAATTCGCGGGGCGAATTGTCGGAAATAATAATATGATTGGTTGGTTGTTTATCTTTAAAGGAAAAAAAAAATAAAAAATCCTCGGTGACTCAGGAAATATTTTGAGTCTAGGCTTGATAGTCCGTTGGCAATAATGGTAAATAGTGACAGATCATGTTAAATATTTTTCTTGTGATGCGTATTCATGCGTGATCATATTGTGGTGGGACCACTTGATCCGTGTAGGACCTAGGAGGTCTTTGTTGTATTGATAGGATTTAAGATACAAGAGATATTCAGAATAAGGGTTTGGTATTATAAGATCGCTTTAGCGCAATCTGGCGACAAGGGAGGTATTCGCCAATCAGCTTAATGATTGAGGCTAACCACATAAGTGGTGAAAGTCCAATTTTGATGCAAAAAGATCGAGTTTTGTTTTGATTAGTTTGAAAAACGAAAGTAAGATAATTTGGTAAATTATGAAAGTTATTGACCATTTTGACTTGACGAAAGTCAAAGTCATCCATGTGATTTGGGGTTGTGTGTCATAAGTAATTACAATCAGGCAAGTCATTCATTTATAGGAAGGTAAGTCGAGGAGCAATGTGTTATGTGAGTGGTGCCGTGTGGAAGGTTGGCAGAGTATTTAAGTTGACCTTGAGTTCGAGTTTTGTTTAAGCATATGCGCGTCTTGGGTTGATAGATCAGTTATGATGTGCCAAGGTATGTATGAAAAGAATTTGGCAAATTGTTTCCACAAGTGAAAAAGTGTAATTTGTGATAGAAGAAAGAGTGATGAGCATGGATAATGGGATGATGTAGCTTAACGCTTATTGAATTCTGAGGTAAAAGGCAGTAACCTCTAACCTCCTTTTATGGTTTGAAATTTCGAGGACGAAATTTTTATAAGGAGGGGAGAATTGTCACGTCCCGGTTCTTAAGTCAATTTGCGATTATTTACTTTTGGGTTACTTTGACGTTTTACCGTTTTAAGTAACCGTTTACTATTTAAGTCTCTAAAAGTTGACTTTTTCCTCCGTTTGGAATTCGGGAAAACTTTCTTCATGAAAGTCGTAGAGGATGTAAAACGGAGTTTGTGGACACGCGGCACGCTCAAATCGGAATTCGTATGAGAAAGTTATGGTCTAAAAACGAAAAGTTACTATTTCGGTAAAGGGAAGAAGATATTTTTGAGGAAGTAAGGTCTAGAAGGGTCGGTAAAACAGATTAAAAGGAGAGAAAGAAGGAAGGTTCGAGAAGAGGAGAAAATCAGTTCAAGCCCGAGCCCTTTATTTTTTCTCTTTTCTTCTTCCTTTCTCTTTCCTTTCTCTTCTGTTTTCTTCCGGAGCCCGAGCTCCCTCCCGCTCGTCGTCGGCCGCCGTCCCGCCAGCGACGGACCGCCGTTTCGGCCCAGGAACGACCCCCGTCGCCTCCTCTCTCTCCCCGGCCTAGCCCCCGAGCCTCTAACCTGCCGGAAGAGGAGAAAAGCCGCCGGAAGCCTCCGACTGCCATCTCGCCGGAGCTCCGTCCTCCGGCCACCATAGACCGTAATTCTTGGCTCAACTTGTAGCCCTCATCAAGGTGAGTATTCCCTCAAAAGATTTCGGTCTATTTCGATCTCGTTAGGGTAGTTTGTATAATTGGAAGTTTTAAGGATTTTTGGTTGTTTTAGTTCGATTGCCCTAGTTAGCCTCAGAATTGGACTAAGTGCTAGTTAGGAAAGTTGTTGGGTATGATGAGAGGATTCTTCTGTCAAAATTTCATAGGTTTTGGAGGTCGCCGGAATTGGCCTCCGGCCGCCGCTGCCGGCGGAGCCGCCGGCGGCGCCGCCGCCGGTTAGGAGATTTTTAGGGTTTTAAATGTGGAATATTAAGAGGAGTTTATTGGTGTGATTTATGGAATTTTTGGATGAGTTTTGGATAGGTTTGTGATTTTTAGAAGTTTGGTATTTTGGCGGTTAATTAATGTAGAATCCGGCCGTAGGATTTAAGTCGTATTTTGGGGAGGTTGTATTTTACGACTGATGAGTATGATATTTAAGTTCGGATCGTTCCGATTTAAGAATATCGAAGTTAGGCAATGATGAGCGTATTTATGGCTCTCGAGTAATTTGACCTATTTTGATTAAATATTGTTTATAGAAAGGAAAGATGCTAATTTAATCATTGTTGTATAGATCACGATCAGAGCCTGAAGTTGCTTGTATATTACTGTTAGACAATTGTTGGATTTAGTATAATGTCAGGAAAGTTGATGAGTAGTGGTTTTGGGTGTCCTTATCAATTTGAGGACTTACACATACAAATTCTAGATTCGATACAGTTTTTGTTGAAGGTGGAGAATTAGTATATAAGGATGAACTACGAGTGGCTTGATCCCTTTAAAAGGGTACGTAGGCAGCCCGATCAAGTTTTGGGTGCAGCCACAAATTAACAAAATAAATTTAGGTTTCAAACGCAGTAAAACTGCGTTGTTGTTTGGTTTGAGAATGAGATCCTATTTCATTTTCGATTTTAGGATTTTCTTTATGATTTCTGGATTTGAGGTATTATACTGAACTGCATATTATTTGGATTTTAGAAAGATGATGATTATTGAAGTTATTTATTTCATTGAGCATTTTAACGTGTGTGACACGTCGTTGAATTTAATTAGTTTCTTTACTCTTTGAATTCTTTGAGTACGGTTGGGAATCGTACTTGTGCTTTAATTATGAGTTTTTGGGAAACTCATATGAATTATGTTTATTTATTTATGCCATACTTGTTGGATCGATATTATTCATGATAGCATGTCTTTCCGCCTTTCGAGGCGATGTAACTCCCACGTTTAAAGTGGGGTTACGCAAGCCCTTTCCGCCTTCGGGTGATGTGATGTAGTCGACGACATCACGCAAGCCCTACTCCTCTCTGTTATCATAACATGAAGGTGTAGGGAGTATGGGAGTATTATTGCCTGGGAGGCAATCGAGTCTGGGAGGCTCACTTGTATTTTGTTCCGCCTTTCGAGGCGATGTAACTCCCACGTTTGAAGTGGGGTTACGCAAGCCCTTTCCGCCTTCGGGTGATGTGATGTAGTCGACGGCATCACGCAAGCCCTGTACCTTATCCGTCAACTCGACGTGAAGGTACAGGGAGTATGGGAGTACTATGCCTGAGAGGCAATAGAGTCTGGGAGACTCACTTATATGACCATATATGATATTTCACTTGAGTTATTAATTTGACTAGCGGGGCTAGTCCGTTTTCTTGGGTTTTTCTTTATGAAAGATTTTGGTTAACATTTGCATGAAACGAATTTATGGCATATTGGAAATTAGTGAATTAATGTTGGTTATCCTTTGGTTGTGGGATTAGTTTAAGTGAGGAATTATTTTATTGGGAGATGTGTGAACTTGGGGAGCAGGAAGGCTCCAGGTGTTTAAGATGGATGTTTGGTTTTAGAAGTGTTAAATTGGATTTTTTTTCAGGTAAGGGTCGTCCATTTTTAAGGAAGGTTATGCCGAATTTTCGGTAAATTTTCCTTGAAAGTGGACCCCGCAGGATTTACCTTGGGTTTCAGGGTGAAAATCGGGGTGGGTCCTGTCACGCTTGTAGCAGTGTTGACCGATAAATTGCCGTACTGATCCATCTTCATGCTCTGTGCGCCTGTATCAAACCATCTACACTTGAACAGATGCACTTTCATGCCTTCCGCATAGACCAGTTCGACCACTGAATGGAGAACACCGTAATAGTCAAGGCCATGACCTTTCGCCATCACCCCAGAATTCTGTGTTCTTCATCTGTTGTCTCTCTCTTCAGATACAAATTTGACGCCATTCACTGTGCAAGTGGGATAAACTCTAGCCCGTTGCGGTTGCATCGCAAGAAGTAATAGTTCGTGCGACCAGTTTGGATTATCATAAGATTTAATCATGTCCATCTGTAACGGATGTTACACTGTAAATATCCGAAAATCTATGCAATAGAAAATAATTAGATAGATATATATATATATATATATATATATATAACAGGGAAGATTAAATTACGTACCCAGGTGCGAAAATAATTTGCGAACGTCATGTTGTGGTACTCGAGATCACCATCAACTTCCGGAAAAGATAGGTGCAACTCTTTCCAATATTTAACTTCTTCACAATTGATTAGTACCCACCAGTGCGCTATGGCTATCTCTTCATCCGACAATGCATACTCGGCGGACAGTCGTGCTCCACCAACTTCGACATCACTGGAAACTATAGAGAGATTGAACCGCGGCGCATGTTCCTCCATGGCTTGCGGAGCTCCCAACGACGCTCCTAAATACAACTTCATGTAGGTGACGCATTCATGCGCAATATATGCTTCAGCTATACACCCTTCAGGCGCGGATTTATTAGTGACATAATCTTTGTACTCACCAAGTTGCCTGTAAATATAAGATTGCAAACTATACGTTATGGTTATTGAACATGTACGTACATATATGTATTCTGGAGATGTAAGTGAATAAAACATACCTTTCCATGGGATACATCCAAGTGAAGTGTACTGGACCGGTAAGCAACAATTGCTGGGGAAGATGGATCATCAGGTGAGGCATGATATCGAAAATATTTGGCGGAAAGATCCTCTCGAATTTACACATGATGTATATGATGTCTGCCTGCATTTCCCGGAGATCGGATTTTCTCACTTCCCTTGTGCATAACTTCATGAAGAATCTTGACAGCGCTACTAACGGCTCCACAACCTGGCCAACCACACATCACAAATTTAATATAAAATCCAACAACGGCAGGTTAACCGTAATTTTAACCACAAATTTACCTGACGGTGAAGGAACGGTCGAATGAAAACAGGGAAGAGACGTTGTAGCAGAATATGACAGTCATGACTCTTCAAGCCGTATATCTTATTCTCCCGCAAGTTCACACACCGGGCTATATTTCCTGCAACGCCTGAGGGATACGTCACACAACTCATCCACCTTAAGATCTGGGTCTTCTGATCAGGCTTCACGGTGTAAGGAGCCCAAGGCATCTTTTTCTTCCCCTCTTTCAACCAAAGATGTTTTCTGATTCCCATTTTCTTAAGATCAACGCGTGCCTTAGGACCGTCTTTCGTCTTCCCCTCCAAGTTGAGCACTGTACCTACCACACTGTCGCAGACATTCTTCTCTATGTGCATCACATCTAGGTAGTGCCTGATCAACAGCGTACTCCAGTACAAGAGTTCCCAAAATATGCTCTTATGTGTCCATAATTTGTACCTGTCTGGTCTTTCAGGTATTCTGGCAACAATATCGGGATGATTGCTGAGCTGCCCAAAATCATACTCATCCAGCACTGCTAAAATCTCTTCCCCCGACCATCTATGCGGCTCCACACCTCTCTCTTCGGTCCCATCAAATGCCCCGGTATCTATCCGCCAGGGGTGATCATGTGGTAGGTAAGCACGGTGACCCATCCGGACTATCTTGTTGCAATGATTGCTGCACCCCTGGGAGCTAAGACACTCAGGACAAGCCTTGTATCCCCTAACAACGTTGCCAGACAACATCCCACGTGCAGGAAAATCACTGATGGTACCAACAATCATGGCATGCATCTGGAACATCTCATTTTTGTGGGAGTCATAAGTGGGATGACCAACCTCCTAAAGCAATTTACACTCTTCAATCAGCGGTCTCATATACACATCGAGACACTTCCCTGGATAACAACAACAACAACAACCACAACAAATTCAGAAAACGGCTATATATGACCAACAATATAGAACAAAAACAATAAATCTTACTCAAAAATTGAACCAACAGCAATATATACAATATGAAGGGAAAGTAGATACCTGGATAACCGGGCCCCGGAATCAACAAGGTCAACATGTTGTATTCCTTCTTCATGCACATCCATGGAGGAAGGTTGTAAGGCACCAAAATGACCGGCCATATACTGTACGAAAGACTCATGGTCCCAAAAGGGTTGAACCCGTCGGATGACAGCCCGAGCCTCACATTCCTCACCTCTGAAGCAAAATGAGGAAACTCTCTGTCTATATGCTTCCACGCCTCCCAGTCAGCAGGGTGTACCATGAGGTCTTCGTCATACACCTCCCTCATAGCGTGCCATCTCATAGCTTCGGCCGTCTTTGAAGACATGTACAACCGCTCCAGCCTATCCCTCAACGGGAAATAGCGAAGTACCTTAATAGGTTTCCTGTTACCTACGGGAGTCCGCTTATACCTGTCGGTCCCACATACCGGACAACGATGAAGGCCTTCAAGGTCATTACCGTCTGCATCTTTACCCCAGAATAGAACGCAGTCATATCTGTACGCATGGATCTTGATGTAGGAAAGCCCGAGATCTCTCAAGATACGACGGACCTTATGATGCATGGTGGGATGACGATGACCGTCAGGCAGGAGCGAAGCAACGTACTGTAGATACCTATCAACAGCCGTCACGGTCGATTTTGTGTCAACCTTGATATGCATCACCTCCATCACACACTGAAGAACGGTCTTCTCATGACCTGGGCACAGAGGGGTCTGTTGGAAAGCAATAAGTCTGTTGTACTTGGCTATACCGACATTGTTGACACCTCTAGGGACGACCTGCATCGGCGCCTGCGGAATGTCCTGTCGTTCAGGGCATACACCGCTGTCATGAGAAAACATGTCGTTGATGAAGGCCGTTGTTGGATCGTTGGATGTACTGCCCGTCTGATAAAACTGTCCATGATCATGCGGGCGTGATGAGGTTTCACCGTGATATATCCAACATGTGTAACGTTCCCAGAATCCGTTACTCTTCAGGTGGTCCCATACTGTATCAAACGGAAATCGATGCATATCACTGCGACACTTACACATCTTGCACGGGCAATAGAACATGCCACTCCCGTCAGCATTGGCCTGCGCATATTGTATAAAATCCCAAACTCCTTCAGCATATTTTCTGTGATATCTTGGAAGAGAAATCCAACTCTTATCCATATCCTGAAAATAGCACATATATAAATCAATATTTAATGAACATATATTTTATATATATATATATATATATATTAATGTAATACAACATACTAATTATTAATTATATATATCTAGTTCGAGCGGATTCTGTGGTTTCAGAAGGCAAGTGTCAATGTCACGGAGGGCGAACCCCCTACAGGAAGCAGGCAGGACTCATTTGTGATCACGGAGGCGAACCCCTATCGACCCCTTCACCGAGAAGAGTGGTCAGTTTGTGATCTTGAGATCCAGTTAAACAAACCTGTGAACCATATCTATGACAGAACGGCCCCTTACTCAGCTTGGAACAAACTCTATGAATATATATATATATATATATCATTAATTCAACTCAAATAAAACTGAAAATCAATATATACATATGCATATATATATGTGCATATATATGCATATGTACGTACCTGGGAGTAGCTCCACAAACTATGTATGGACAGGTTTCCACAACACCGAACGATTTGAAGAACTAGAGAAATTTATGTTTCAAATTTTCAAAGTTTTCATTCTTCTATCCTGGACTTCCAATATATAGAAGAATCTTGGGCGACGAAATATTTTAGTTTCGTCGCCTAAGAATTAAAACATCTTGGGCGACGAAATATTTGAGTTTCGTCGCCTAAGGATAAAAAACTTAGGCGACGATATAAATATCTTAGGCGACGAAATACTCTTTCGTCGCCCTAGTTTATATTTTTATTTTTAGGCGACGATTTTTTTTTCGTCACCTAAGAGTAAACTTAGGCGACGATTTATTTTCCTTAGGCGACGAAAAAAAAAATCGTCGCCTAAGTTTCCTATTAGGCGACGAAAAAAAAAATCGTCGCCCGGTTTTTTTTGTTTCGTCGCCCAAGAACCATTTTTTGGTAGTGTTGCTAAAATTTACCATTTTTACCGTCGTCAAATTTTCTTCCTTCGAATAATTCTTCCAAAATATTAGTCCCTCACCACCACTCTGGAGATTAATTAAATTACACACTTAGTGATGAAAACTGTAAAAACTCTTATTACCACCATGCTAGTAATTAAAGTAAAATTTAAGATTCGGGGCATGACAATTCTCCCCTCCTTATAAAAATTTCGTCCTCGAAATTTACAAACTCGTTACTCAAAGAGATAAGGATACTGCTGCCTCATCTGCTCCTCTGACTCCCAAGTAGCTTCCTCTACTTGGTGGCTTCTCCAAAGCACTTTGACGAGCGGAACTGACTTGCTCCTAAGCACTTGCTCTTTCCGGTCTAGAATCTGAATCGGCTCCTATTCATAGGACAAATCCTTCTGCAAACTAATCGGCTGCTCTTCCAGCACATGAGAAGGATCGGCAATATACTTGCGAAGCATGGATACATGGAACACATTATGTATCCTGGACAACTTCGGAGGCAAAGCTAACCAATAGGCAAGAGCGCCAACTCGCTCTACTATCTCATAAGGCCCAATATACCTCGGACTAAGCTTTCCACGCTTGCCAAAACGAACTACCCCTTTCCAAGGAGATAGTTTCAGGAACACCCAATCACCTACTTGAAACTCAAGGTCCTTCCTGCAAACATCTGCATAACTCTTTTACCTACTCTGAGCAGCCTTGAGCCTATCCCTGACCACCTTGATCTTCTCATTTACAAACAGCTCAGCCAATTTATCCAACCAAAATTTCTTTCCCACAGGCAAGAAATGAGCAGATTTAGTGAGTCTATCCACTATCACCCAAATACCGTCATGCCCTTCATGGGTACGAGGTAAACTAAAGACAAAATCCATGGTGATGTGGTCTCACTTTCACACTGGAATAGGCAACGACTCAAGAAAACCTGAAGGTTTATGCCTTTCAGCTTTCGCCTGCTGACAAATCAGACACCTACTCACAAAAGTTGTAATTTCCCTTTTCATGTTAGGCCACCAATAATACTCCTTTAGAGTCTGATACATCTTTGTACTCCCCAGGTGAGCAGCATAAGCAGAACTATGAGTTTCCTCCATTAGCTCAATCTTCAACTCTTAGTTCCTCTTTGGCACACATAGCCTACTTTTGAACAACAACGACCCATCTCTTCTTACCGAAAAATCCACTACGGCTCTATTCGCTGCTCTTTCTATCAACCGAACTATGGAAGGATCATTATACTGTGCCTCCCGCACTTTATCAACCAAAACTGGCCTCACATGGAAACTAGCTACCAAAGCACCCACTTCATCCACCCTAAATCCACCCCTGTAGCCTGCAGCTCACAAAGAAGTGGAACTCGAACCATCCTCAAGTGAAACAAAGACACGGAGGGATTGCGACTAAGAGCATCAGCTACCACATTAGCCTTTCCTGGATGATACTCTCTAGTGCAATCATAATCACTGATCAACTCCATCCACCGTCTTTGCCTCATATTCAACTCCCTTTGTGTGAACACATACACTACCAGAACAGGCAGTTTAGCCGACGAAAAATTTTCGTCGGCCTGTTAAAAAAATTCGTCGGCTTCAACCTTAGCCGACGAAGGTTCGTCGGCTATAGTGTCATCGGGAAAGGGTCGTCTATAATGATTTTAGCCGACGAGACAAATAATTTCGTCGGCTATAGTATGACTATAGCCGACGAAATAATATCGTCTGCTATAGTCCAACCTTTAGCCGACGACATTATTTCGTCGGCTATAGTCATACTATAGCCGACGACATTATTTCGTCTGCTAAAGTATGAACTATAGCCGACGAATAATGTCGTCGGTTATCTTCCAAACTTTAGCCGACGAATAATTTAAACTATTCGTCGGCTAAAGTTTGTAATAAAAAAAATATAAAACATCTATGGCCGACGAAATATTGTATTTTTCATCGGCCTTATAGACATTTAGCCGACGAATTAAAGCTTATTTCGTCGGCTAAACTTTTTTTTTTTTTTAAAAAAAAACTTTAGCCGACGAATTATGGCTTTTTTCGTCAGCTATAAGCGCATTCCAGTAAAAAAAAAACCCCGAAATTTCTGAATTACCATTCCATGCAAGCTGCAAAAGACATATTTAACAATTTCATATAACCAACAACAAACACATAAAAGAATATATGAACTACATAAAAGTATCAATTTACATAAAAGTATATTATCAACTACGTAAAGTCTATATCGTCTAAATTGAAGTCATCTTCTGGGGGCTGCTGCGGAGGTTGCGGCGGCTGGGGTAGCATCATGGGCGGAGGCATGGGCGGAGGCGGAAGTCCCTGACTCTGGGCAGCTGCAAAGTCCTGCATGTACTGCAACATCTGCTGCTGCTGGGCCTGCTGGATGGCATATATCTCGGCAACATAGGCTGCATGCGCGGTATTAAAGGCTGCCAACGAGGCAATATAGGCTTGCTGCGAGGCAGCCTGCGAGGCATCCTGAGCAGCTTGAGCAGCTTGAGCAGCTTGCTGTTCTCGTAGTCTCTGAACTTCCGACTCTAGCTGAGTCGTCCTGTTGATCGTGGACGTGGTGCAGCTACTCGTCGAGGTTGCCTTTCGTTGAAATCCTGGAGTGGTCTTCAGGACCCCCTCGCCTCTCTTTCCTAGACCTCGGCAGTAGAAGTTGTTTTCTCTCGGTGGGAAGGCTCTGCCCATGATCCTCGCCCCAATCGTCGGATCCGAATTGTCGATCCGGGACATGGCTTCGGACATCTCGGAATCCTGCGTCTCCGGCCATGCCTCCCTCACTAAGGTACTCAGGGCCTCGTCACTAGCCTCCCTCACCCTCGCCTATATGGATAGGAAAAAAATTATTAATTAAAATTTTTACATAAATTGAAAAATTTAAAAACGTAAAGTGACTTACAATATCCTCCTGGGAGTCAGGATATGCCTTCTCGTACGTATAGACGTAGGGGTTGACTTCTGGATGTTCCTTGGCCGCCTCGTCCATGAAGACACCGAACGGTCTAGAACCGGCATGATGGTTCCTTGTGTTGCGTTGCCGGTTCTGAGCGTTCACCCGGGAAACCGCCTTCAAAGAAAAAAGTAAACTATTAGTAGAATATTTTAAAACGCACGTACTTATTTTTAAATTAACTAACTAATTTATATAAATACCTGTTTACGAGGGTTGTTGAATTCTGATGTCAGAAGCCAACGCCACTCGTACTCCCTGTACTGGAACTCAGTAGGGGTACCAGAACGTGCGTTCCCGTGCTTAGTCCAATGGGTCCGCAGCTCGTTCTTCCACTCCTTGTACCTACAGATACAACAAAAATATTAGAAATATTATTAATATCACATACAAAATTGTTTTTCATTAACTTCCCAACGTACCTTCCCCCATGCACAACGTCGGCCCAGCTGTCCCTCAGGTGCTCGGGAACCTCAAACCACACCTGCATTTAACCGATTATTATTAGTTTAGCTTTTCGAGAAATCAACAATTTAATACATAATATTATTTTGTAAACTCACCGACATCACGTTGTGGACCATGTCCTTAACCTCCTGCGGGACCTCGCCCCAGTCGGACCACAACATAGGGACTCTATCCCTAATGAGAGCACCCACGCGGCCGGAGTACATCCTCGACTTCCCGCCCGATATTGCGTGGCCATCCCCGTCAGTATCGATGGGGATCCTCCCCATGGTACTCACCATCTTCTCGAGAGCTTTCCCTGTGACGGGGCCTCTCTTCTTCTTTGTGCCTATGACATGATTCGGCCAAATTGATTATTAAAATATATATATATATATGACCCTTTAAAAGTAATCAAGTTGCCTGACTGATTACCTGAGGAGCTCGCGACGGATTCCGGCACTGTCGCCGATGATGATACCCTCGCAGAAATAAGAGGCGTATCAAAAGGCAGGAACCGGTACGCCGCTGATGGAGCCACTGGCGGGGGCAGTGGATAAATCGGCGTCCCTGAGTCATCGACTACAGGTATCGCCGGTATCATCCGCGGAAGGAACAGATGAGGCGGCGGCATCTGTACCCCAGATGACCCACTATCCGAAGAAGTAGGACCCGGAGTGGGCGCCCGGTGTATCTCGGGCATACGAGGTGCAGACACCTCCGTCAAGGGCCTCGGGGAACGAGGGACGGCCGCCTGCCTCGATGAAACGAGCACCTCCGGCGCCGTCTCCAGAAGGCTCGCACGTCTGGCTGTCATGTGGCCCTGAAACGTCGTTTGAGGGTTGCTAGAGGTTCCCTCAGACGATTCGGACCTTTGGCCCTTCGAACTCTTCTTCGATCGAAAAAAGCCGCTCATCCTATTTATAATATTAATTAAAGGCTTTAGATTATTTTGTCTTTGTTTTATAAAAAATTATACATTTTTAAAATTATACTTATTCAATAAATATATACACGCACATACCAATATATATATATATAGATATATATATATATATTTTACTTACATAACAATATTATATATATCAACATGGATAAATTAACTAACATATCGTAAAACTAAATTCGAAATCAAAAATAAATTAACACATATATTCGAAAATAAACACATAAACTAACATAATTAAATTAACATAAATTAAATTAACACAAATTAAATTAACACCAATTTAATTAAGACAAATTTAATTAACACAAATTAAATTAATAAAAATTAAATTACAAGTTTTATTCCTTTCTTCAACTTCGCGTTTTCATCCCGATTCTCTAGTTAATCTAGTGTTAAATTATTAATAAATTTAATAATTTATTAATAATGTTCTTTTATTAATGTTCTTTTATTAATAATTTATTAACATGTGTTAATAATGTTCTTTTATTAATACGTATTATAAAATTATTAATACGTTTTGGTTTCTGTTTTTTTAGCGCATATTCTTTTATTATGTTGGGAAATGTTCTCATACTATAGCAAATTTGCACATGATTCATCCTAGTCACCGTCAAATTATAACATCAAAATTATAAACTATAACATCAAATTATAACATCAAAATTATAACATCAAAAATCCAATTATAACATCAAAATCCAATTATAACATCAAAATCCAATTATAACATCAAAATTTGGAGTAATAACATCGGAACTAGCAGTCTGATCAGAAGAGAAGCACATAAGATTCAAACCAACCAAAGTGTGTATTTATTCATGAATCACAGTAACTTGTATCCTCAAAATCCAAACAATACACCCAACGATCCAAAAGCAACAAAGGGAAATACTGTATGAACAACCATACTATTGTAATCCAAAACTGAATCATAATCTTGTGAGCAATCAAAGCAGCAAATCGGAAAATGAAGAAGATTAACAGAAGTGAATCAGCTGCAAAGTGTTTACCTTGCAGGGAGGTGGGAGGAGCCGGCGACGGGACGAGAGAGGGAGGGAGGAGGGAGGAGACCGGGAGGGAGCGGATGTTGAAAAACTGCAGAAATGAGGGAGGAGGCTAGGGTTCGCAATTAAAACCCGAGGACTTTAGCCGACGAAATAATTTGTTCGTCGGCTAAAGATTAAAATTTCGTCGGCTATACATATATTCGTCGGCTAAACCTTTGAAATTCGTCGGCTAAAGCTTTGAAATTCGTCGGCTAAACCTTTCAAATTCGTCGGCTAAACCTTTGAAATTCGTCGGCTAAACCTTTGAAATTCGTCGGCTAAACCTTTGAAATTCGTCGGCTAACCTTTGAAATTCGTCGGCTAAACCTTTGAAATTCGTCGGCTAAACCTTTATACATTTGGCATGTTGTTCTGGTGATGACCAAACTTGAGAAACACAAATCCAACCGTCAGATCTTACCATCACGATAAAATACATGTATGGGAAAAAATTCAACTTGATCCGAAAAGAATAAGGGCTCGATCCGAACGGTCAATCTCATAAGTCAAACCCCTAAACGCACGGAAAAGGTCGTTCGACCGTCTAAATTACGTATTTTGGCCGGACCTCCAACTGAAAATAGTTTCAAACCTTTGACACGCAACAAGTCGTATAAAAATTTTACGCAAAATAACCACCGAAACCGGGGCTACCCATAGGGAGAAAGAATGGAAAATTGAATTGACCGCAACTATCGGCACCGAGACATGACCGGAATACCGTGATTTTTCAACCGTAGACTTATTTCACCATTCTAGTCATGTCTTATTTCACGACTTTTTTACGTTTGAAGGATCTACGTATAGTTTGTTTTTGAAACGGAACATTTACATAACACTCGGTAAACAAGTTATACAACATTAGTACACATGTTGTGATCGTGATGATCAAACTTGAGAAACACAAATCCAGCCGTCAGATCTGACCATCATGATAAAATACATGTATGGGAAAATATTCAACTTGATCCGAAAAGAATAAGGGCTTGATCCGGACGGTCAATCTCGTAAGTCAAACCCCTAAACGCATGGAAAAGGTCGTTCGACCGTTTAAATTACGTATTTTGGCCGGACCTCCAACTGAAAATAGTTTCAAACCGATGACACGCAACAAGTCGTATAAAAATTTTACGCAAAATAACCACCGAACATAGGGCTATAGTAGGTAATGGAAATATTTTAGGGTTTAGCCGACGAATACCCTAACATATTCGTCGGCTATAGTATGTAATTAAAAAATAAAAAAAATAACTATAGCCGACGAATTATTAGGTTATTCGTCGGCAAAAACCATATTAGCCGACGAATTACAGAGTATTTCGTCGGCTAAAGTGAGTAATTAAAAAAAATAAAAAACAAGTTTAGCCGACGAAATTAAGTCTTTTTTCGTCGGCTAAGGTAGTTTTGCCGACGAATTACAGTTTATTTCGTCAGATAAAGTGTGTAATAAATTTAAATAAAAAACATCTATGGCCGACGAATTAAGGCTTTTTTCATCGGCAAAAAATATCTTAGCCGACGAATTATAGTATATTTCGTCGGCTAAAGTAAAAAAACAGGGAAAAAAAAAACTTCTGGATATTCATAAACCATACATTTAAAAAACCCTGTTCATCATGTATCACCAAAATCTCATATATTCATAACTGAAATATGAATTTAACATGTGTAAACTATAAAGGAAAAAGTCTTTGAAAAATTATACAAATTAATCGGAATCATACATTAAAACTAAGGCTCGTAATCGGAATCATCCGATAAGTCTTCTTCGGTGTCAGAATTAATCTCTGGTAATATATGTATTTCCTCATCGCCAGAGTCTTCGTCTGACTCTTGATTTGGATCAACATCAACAAGCCTTGGCTCTTCATCACGAATTCGCACCGAACGACCCGCTTTAAAATTATTAAGGCGAATGGTAGAGGAGTTAGGAATACCTATTGCGTTGGGCTCTTGATACGCAACATCTTCTTCCTCATCTTCGGCCTCTCCAAGTGTAGCCGCCCGATAAATGTTTCGAGGGTGCACAAGGTTGACTACTTTCCACGCGTCACCCTTAGCAAGGTCATCAAGATAAAACACTTGTTTTACCGATGTGGCAAAAACGAAGGGGTCATCCTCGTAAGAACTTGTAGCAGTGTTCACCGATAATATTCCGTACTGATCGGTCTTCATGCTCTGCGGCCTAGTATCAAACCATCTACACTTGAAGAGGTGCACTGTCATGCCTTCACCGTAAACGAGTTCCACCACTGAATCAAGAACACCGTAATAGTTAACTCCATTCCGCCCACCATGTGCCATGACCCCAGAATTCTGTGTTCTCTTTCTGCTGTCTCTTTGGTCGCATATAAATGGCACGCCATTCACCTTGCACATCGGATAAACTCTTGAGACTATCGGCTTCATGGCTAGAAGTCTTAGTTCGTGCGACCAATTTGGGTGACCATCAGATTGAATATGGTTCATCTGCAACCAACCATCTCAACTGTAAATATGGATAATTATGCAATAAACATAAACCCGTAGAGAAAAATTAAATTACGTACCCAACCGCCAAAATAATCTGCGAACTCCCTGTTGTGGTACTCGAGATCACCTTGAATGTTGGGATGATTGAGATGGATGTCTTTCCAGTATTCAACTTCTGGACAGTTAATCAATACCCACCAGTGGGCAATGACTAGCTCATGCGGTTGCAACTTGTAGGAGTCTGGCAAAATTCCATACACTTAAACATCACTGGAGACTATGGAAAGATTGAACTTCGGTACATCTACCGGCATGGTTTGCGGAGTTTCCTTCAACGCTCCTAAATACAACTTCATGTAGCTGACGCACTCGTGCGCAATATATGCTTCAGCTATACATCCTTCAGGAGCGGATTTATTAGCCACATAATCTTTGTAGTCTCCAAGTTGCCTGTAAATCAAGTTGCAAAATGTTATGATTATTGAACATGTATATGTATTGAGGAATTCATGAAAGTAAAAAACGTACCTTTCCATGGGATACATCCAAGTGTAGTGTACTGGACCGGTAAGCAACAATTGCTGGGGAAGATGGATCATCAGGTGAGGCATGATGTCAAAAAAATTTGGAGGAAATATCCTCTCAAATTTACACATGATATAAATGATGTCCATTTGCATTTCCCGGAGGTCACATCGAGACACTTCCCGTGTGCATAACTTCTGGAAAAACCTTCCCAACGCTACTAACGGCTCCACCACCTGACGGGGAAGGAACGGTCGAATGAAAACAGGGAAGAGACGTTGCAGCAGGATATGACAGTCATGACTCTTCAACCCGTACATCTTATTGTCCCGGAAGTTCACACACCGGGCAATATTTCCTGCATAGCCTGAAGGATACTTCACACAACTCATCCACCTGAAAATTAGGTTCTTCTGGTCAGGCTTCACGGTGTAAGGAGCTTGAGGCATTTTTTTCTTCCCTTCTTTCAACCACAAATGTCTTCTTATTCCGCATTTTTTTAGATCAATGCGTGCCTTAGGACCGTCTTTCGTCTTCCCCTCCAAATTCAGCACTGTGCCCACCACACTGTCGCACACATTCTTTTCTATGTGCATCACATCCAGGTAGTGCCTGATCAACAACTTACTCCAGTATGGGAGTTCCCAGAATATGCTCTTATGTGTCCAGAATTTGTACCTGTCGGGTCTTTCAGGTATAGCCGCCACAATGTTGGGATGATTGCTGAGCTGCCCAAAATCGTACTCATTAAGCACCGCTAAAATGTCTTCCCCCGTCCATCTTCTGGGAGGCACGCCGTGTTCTACGGTCCCATCAAATGTCTTTTCATCGAACCGCCATTCGTGATCATATGGAAGGAAAGCACGGTGACCCAATCTGCATATCTTGTTGCAATGACTGCTGCTCCCCTCATCGCTAAGGCACTCTGGACAACCCTTGTATCCCCTAACAACGTTGCCCGACAACATCCCACGGGCAGGAAAATCACTGATGGTGCCAACAACCATGACATGCATCTGGAACATCTCGTGCGTGTACTTGTCATAAGTGGGATGACCAACGTCCCACAAAAATTTAAGCTCTTCAATCAAAGGTCTCAAGTACACATCGAGACACTTCCCCGGATAACCGGGCCCCGGAATCAACAAACTCAACATATTGTACTCCTTCTTCATGCACATCCATGGGGGAAGGTTGTACGGTACCAAAATCACCGGCCATATACTGTATTGCAGACTCATGTTCCCAAAAGGGTTGAACCCGTCGGATGAGAGCCCGAGCCTCACATTTCGGACCTCTGACGTAAATTGAGGAAACTCCCTGTCTATATGCTTCCAAGCCTCCCCGTCAGCAGGGTGTATAAGGGTATCTTCGTCATGCAATTCCCTATCAGCGTGCCATCTCATCGCTTCGGCCGTGTGTGAAGACAGGTACAACCGCTCCAACCTATCCGTCAAAGGGAAATACCGAAGTACCTTTACAGGTTTCCTGTTGCCTGCAGGAGTCAGCTTATATCTGTCAGTGTGACATACCGGACATGCGTCAAGGCCACCAAAGTCATTCCCTTCTGGATCTTTACCCCAAAAGAGAACGCAGTCATATCTGCATGCATGGATCTTGATGTAGGAAAGCCCAAGATCTTTCAGGATACATCGGACCTTCCGATGAGTGGTAGGAAGACGATGACCGTTGGGCAGCATCGAAGCAGTGTACTGTAGATACTCATCAACAGCCTTCACGGTCGATTTTGTCTCAACTTTAATCCTCATTACGTCCATCACACTTTCAAGAACGGTCTTCTGACAACCGGGGTACACAGGGGTCTGTTGGAAAGCAAGCAGTTTGTTGTACTTTTCAATACCAGCAGTGTTCACAGCTCTAGGGAAGGGCTGCACCGGGTCAGGCATATACTGTCCTTGAGCGCATACACCGCTCTCATAAGGAAACATGTCGTTGATGAATGTCGTTGTTGGATCGTTGGATGTACTAGCACTGCCCGTCTCGGAAAATTGGCCATGATCATGCGGACCCCCTGATGATGTTTCACCGTGATATAACCAACATGTGTACTTCTCCCAAAACCCGTTACTCCTCAGGTGCTGCCATACTTTGTCAATGGGAAATCGATACATATCGCTGCGACACTGACATTTCGTGCACGGGCAATAGAAAATTGTATTCCCGTTAGCATTATCCATCGCATATTCTAGAAAACTCATAACTCCTGCACCGTATCTTTTGTCCCATTTTTGGAAGCGAAATCCAACTCTTATCCATATCCTGAAAATATAACAAAATATATATATATTTATAACGATGCTAGCTAATTATTAATAAAATTTCATGCCATATATAAAATCTCAATTCATTTAGTATATATATATTCTACGTACGTACGTACTACAACTAATTAATTACAAAATTATCATTATGAACTCATATATATCATCAACAACTTCATACCATATCAACACAATAATATTATAAATTAATATTAACATATATATATATATTTACTATTTATTAACAACAAATTAATTCATATATATTATCAATTCAAATCATCAACCAAATCGATCAACACATATATATATACATCCAACGTACTCAAAATTAATCAACTCAATCACAATCAAAATCAATAAACTCAATTAATCACACTAATTAAAATCGATCAACTCAAATAAAACTCAATTAATCAACATATATATACATATACGTACCTATATATATATGGCTCCACAAACTGATTATTGACAGATTTCGACAACACCCAAACTTTTTCTCCCCTTTTTTCTTCTCCCGTTTTTTTTTCCGTTTTTTTCGAAATGAGCTGCTGCTGCCCAGATCTGCAAATATAAAGCACTTTAGCCGACGACTATGAATTTCGTCGGCTAAACCTTTAAATATTTCGTCGGCCATGGTTTGTGAACTTTAGCCGACGACATAAATTCTTTAGCTGACGAAATTTTTTTTCGTCGGCTAAAGTGTGTCATAGCCGACGAAAATTTAAAATAGCCGGCGAAATAAAATTTCGTCGGCTAAAGTGGACATCATAGCCGACGAAAATTTACCTTAGCCGACGAAAGAAATTTTCGTCGGCTAAAGCCCACTAAAGCCGACGAAAAAATACTTCGTCGGCCTGGTTTTTTTTTTTCGTCGGCTATAACCTTTCTTCTGGTAGTGATACCGAAGACTCTTGTGATCGGTAAATATCTGACACTTGGCTCCATAAAGATAGTGTCTCCACAACTTGAGAGTGAAAACCACAGCTACAAGCTCTAAATCATGAGTGAGATAATTCACTTCATGCGGCTTCAATTGCCTAGAAGCGTAGGCAATCACTCGATCATGCTGCATCAAAACTCCACCTAGACCTCGTCTAGAAGCATCACAAAACACCACATACTCCCCGCTATCATCCGGAAGTGCCAACACCGGAGCACTAGTCAAGCGGTTCTTTAATTCTTGAAAACTTTGCTCACACTGATCCGACCACTCAAACTTCACTCCTTTCTTGGTCAATCCCGATAGTGGAGCTGCAATCATTGAAAAGTCTTGCACAAAACGTCGATAATAACCTACTAACCCCAAGAAACTACGAATCTCAGTCACAGTTGTGGGTCTTTTCCAATTGGACATCGCTTCCACCTTCTGGGGATCCACACTAACACCTTCAGCTGAAACTACATGACCCAGAAAACCCACCTTATCCAGCCAAAACTCACACTTGCTGAACTTGGCAAACAACTGCGCATTCCTCAAAGTCCGCAAAATCAATCTTAGATGTTTGGCATGCTCCTTCTCACTTTTCGAGTACACCAAAATATTATCTATGAACATGATCACGAAGCTGTCAAGATATGGATTAAACACCCTATTCATGAGATCCATGAATGCCGCGGGTGCATTAGTAAGTCCAAAAGGCATTACCACAAACTCATAATGACCATAGCGTGATCGAAAGGCAGTCTTGGCTACGCCACTATCCCGAATCCGCAATTGATGATAACCAGATCTCAAATCTATCTTTGAGAATACCGAGGCACCTCTCAACCGATCGAACAAATCATCAATGCGAGGCAACGAGTACTTATTCTTCACTGTGACTTGATTCAACTTCCTATAATCAATGCATAGTCTCATGGTGCCGTCTTTCTTCTTAACAAACAACACCGGAGCACCCCATGGAGACATGCTAGGCCGAATAAAACCCTTATCTACCAACTCCTGCAATTGAATCTTCAACTCTTTCAATTCCACTGGAGCCATTCTGTAAGGTGCCTGAGAGATAGGCATAGTTCCAGGAAGCAACTCGATAGAAAAGTCTAACTCCCTTACAGGAGGCAAACCAGGCAAATCCTCGGGAAACACGTCCGGAAACTCTCTTACTACTGGAATATCCCCCACTTCCAACACTCCTATACTTGCATCCACAACATGAGCTAAGAATGTCTGACAGCCTTTATTTAACAATCTCCTGGTAGCCACAGCTGAAATCAGGCAACTCGAAATCACATTTCATTCCCCCTGAAAAACAACCTCACAACCATCCAGACTTCGAAGCACTACTTCCTTTCGGAAACAATCTACCACAGCTCTATAAGACTCTAAGAAGTTCATCCCCAAGATCACATCAAACTCCACCATATTTAGAGGAATCAAATCGGCCTTGAAATTAAATCCCTCTACTAGCACTTCACAACCACTAAACACCCAATCTATCCTCATCACCTCACCAGAGGGTAGAGAAACATGCCACTCGCCTGGAAGAGACGATGATGACACATTGGCATGAAGGGCGAATCTACTAGACATAAATGAATGTGTGGCTCCAGGATCAATTGAAACAAAAGCTGGCTGACCAAAAATTAACAACGTACCAATTATGACATCTGGAGAAGTACGACCTTCCTGCTGGGTCATAGCATGAAGTCTAGCACGAGTCGCGGGACGTCCACGCTGACCATTCCCCTGCTGAGAACCACCTTTGGCTGCTGAACCACCACTAGAACCTCTAGCTGAAAACTGACCGCCTTGCTGAGAAGGGGCGGTCCTCTGTGCCAACAAAGGACAGTCTCTCCTGAAATGATCCAGAGCACCACATTCAAAGCATCCTGAGGACTGCTGCTGACCAAAAGAAAAAGTCTGACCACCAAAAGATCCCCCTTGGGAACTACCACCAGCACTAAGCTGACCGGCCTGCTGCCTACCAAGTTGGCTCCTGGAGGGTCTCTTGAAATGCCCTCTATTTCTACCCCGAGGACCATAACCCGATCCTCCACTACTGCCACTGCCCGCTGAAGATCCAGAAGCGGACGATGAAGCAGCCTTCTTAGATGGACCTTGACTGGGACCACTGAAATCTCGAGACCGAGCTCTATAAGTCCCCTAGTCTCAATGGCCATAGCTGCCCCAACTGCATCTAGGAATGTCAGATAGACAACACCCACCATCTTGTCTGCAAACACTCCTCCAAGTGCATCAACAAACATACCAATCATGGTCCTCTCATCAAGAATCAAATGGGGCACATGATAGCTCAAAGTGGTGAACCTCTGCTCAAACTCAATGACTCCCTCATCGTCTCTCTTTTTTATATTCAGAAAATCTGACTGGATCCTACTACGATGAGAGTGGTTGAAATACTGACCCAAGAAGAGCGCCTTAAACTGCTCCCAAGTCATAGTCTGAGCACCATCATTATTTTTCCTAGCGAGGGTCCACCAATGATGAGCTGAATCGTCCAGAAAGGAAACTGCCATCTTCACTTTCTTTTCCTCTGGCAGCTCTGTGCTCTCGAAAGCCATCTCCATCTTGTCCACCCAAGAATAAGCATCAAGGGGTCCCTTGGCACCCTTTAACTCTACTGCCCCTGCATCAGCAACATCTCTCTTCTTCACAGATCGAGGGGGCTGAACCCTATCCAGAACACCTCTCAACATAGCTCCAATCGAATCCGCTAAACCTCTTACTTCCTCACCCACATTGGCGTTGGTCGAGGAAGCCACACGGGGTCGATGTCTAGGAGGCATAGTACCTAAGGAAGAAGACATTTAGTAGTCTATAAACAATACTAACAGAAACTACCGCATATACCCACCTACCACATTTTTGGTGTCACCATGCCACCATCTATGGGTGACTACATGTCCTCTTATCTGGATATCAACATGTCCTCTTATCCGGACATCAACATGTCTTTATCCGGACATTAATCCTTGCAGGCATGTTTGCAGCATGTATATGTGATCTCGTCACTTTAGGGAACTTGATGAGACACAGTAGGGACAAACCACGACAATTCCAAGTCGTTATACTTGAACATTCTTGTTCTTATCTCCCCCTAACAACGGGAAGACTGGCTCATCAAAGTGACATAAAAGAGATTGTCAGGACCCGCCCCGAATTTCACCCCGAAACCCGAGGTGAGTCCTGCGGGGACCACCTCCAAGGAAAATTTACCGAAGACTCGGCAAACCTCCCTCGAAAATGAACAACCCTAACTTAAGAATTAAGAATCACCTTTTTAATCCAAAACAAATAAATCTTCACCTACAATTCATAAGTAGCCAAAATACAACTTACACCGAAAATTCCAAAAGTATTCAGAGCTACTAACAATAAAATAAAATACAACGGAAACTAACAAACTCCTAGTAGATTAAACATGTAACCTACTGGCGCAATGTAGCTGATAGCTGGGTCACTATGCCTCGACGTCTCCTGCTGGACCTCACGCGAACTCTGCAGACTGGGCATTTTTAAAAACGAAGAGCCCAGGGGAAAATATTTAACACGTCAGAGTGAGTGGACAAATCTGATCTGACAAGAAATAAATATTTCCCCAAAAGAAATGCTTTCAACAGTGGCAAAAACACAAGCTCCACTGGAAAGACTCTGAACTGGGGCCAGCCTGGCTAGACTCCCAAACTTTAAGAAATTGCCTCTCAGGCCTGGATATTATATATATAGTATGTATGCACACTCGCCTGACCCTTGGTATGATATCTATGAAGAACTTGAATAATGTAGATATCATACGAAGCTACTATGCTCACGTTTAACGCTCACATCACCCCACACCGGAATTGTACCTCGCATATAGGGGAAAGCGGCCGAGTGGTAATATATACGTGCTTACTCCTTGTACGAAATCTTTGAATAAATAAATGCAAAATCAGAAAGTCATACAGGGCTACGACACTTGCGTCTAACGCTCATGTCACCCATACCGGAATTGTACCTCGCGTATGGGGGAAATCACGTATAGCTAGCTAGCATTTAATCATATACATACTATTCTCGGAATTGTACCTCGAGTATAATCCACCGAAATTCTCAATTTTGGGAAATATCCAATAACAGAAAAATCAATCAAATGATAAAGCATTTCGAAACACAATATTTAAAAAAAGTCCACTCACAGGTTAGGCCTAAGCCTGATGTCGGTCGGAGGTCTCTTCCGCTCGAGCCTCCTCACGTCATGTTCCATATAAAAAAACCTTAAATGAAACACCGACGTTTAAAGCAAAACATGCAAAATTAAATATGCTACGCGCTTAACCAAGCCTAATACTCCAAAATCTTAAATCCAATGCCAACCTCAAAACTCCACAAATTTTACCGACATCCTCAAAAACACTTTTCACCAAATAAAATCCAATGGCCGGATTATTAATTAATAATCCGCCAAAAATAGTTAACTTCAACAATTCTTAAACCTATCCAAAACTCCTCCAAAAATTCTAAAACTTATTCCATTAAACTCCTCACATTTTTCTCCACCAAAAACATTTTTCTCGGCGGCGGCCGGCGACCAACTCCTGTGACCTCCGATGGTCACCAAATTTTGGCAGCATCTTCCTCTCAACCTCCTCTACAACATTCCTAACTACCACAAACTCCAATTCTAATCCTAAGCACATCAATCGAACGAAAATACACAAAAATCACTAAAACTTCCAATTATACAAACTACCCTAACGAGATCGAAATAGACCGATTCCTTTTGAGGGAATACTCACCTTGACGAGAGCTACAAGTTGAGCCAAAAATCTCGGCCTATGGTGGTCGGAGGACGGAGCTCCGGTGAAAGGACAGTCGGCGGTTCCGGCGGCTTTTTCTCCTCTCCGGCGGCACTACCGGCTCGGACACTAGACCAGGGAGAGAGAGGAGGTGACAGGGGTCCGATCTGGGCTGGAGCAGGGGCTGGTGGTTGGCTGGACGGCGGCAGCTGGTGGCTGCAGTTTTCGGCGAGAGAGAGAGAGAGAGAGAGAGAGAGAGAGAGAGAGAGAGAGCTCGGGGGCTCAGGAGGAAGGAAGAAGAAAAAGAAAGGAAGAAAAAAAGAAGATAAGGAATTTGGGCTGGGCTGTTCCCCACCCGGTCCAAACTTAAATCCAACCAAAAAAATTACCCACTAACAATTTCAACACCCGCAAAATAATACCTCAATAAAAATTACCTTTTACTAGCTAAAATTTACCATTTTTACCGTCGTCAAATTTTCTTCCTTCGAATAATTCTTCCAAAATATTAGTCCATCAACACCACTCTGGAGAGTAATTAAATTACACACTTAGTGATGAAAATGGTAAAAACTCTTATTACCACCATGCTAGTAATTAAGGTAAAATTTAAGATTCGGGGCGTGACAGAGATCGCCTGTCAAGGTCCTTATATAAGCGGACTATAGTCGGAAGATCATGTCTTATTCAAAGACAATATTCATCATAAATAACCCATCATTATGTGCTTGTGGAGGCGCAATTTGGCACATACAACGTGTGGACGATATAGATTACAGAACATTAACTCAATCCGTTAATAAATATGCATACCGTTACAACCGTAACATAAATATTTGAATGATGGTGGGCAAAGATGAATATGTAAAACTATGACCCTGCTACAACCCATAGTCGTTGGTCTTACTGGTCAAAAAAAAACCGCTGGCCTCACCACTGGGACCAGATAAAAAGAAACCGGTTGAACCGACTGCCAGCATGACCGGACCTCTGTTTTACTCTTCCTTTAACGGTTCACTATCTTTCAGAGCTTCAAATGCCACCACTTCAAACACTACCACCTAATTTTGTATGCAGGTAGACATGGGCGTTAGGATTGCAAAACCACCAGCCTCAAAGACGAAACCGGCCTAAAACGTGCCGAACCGTCCGTCGGAGTCGCTAGACATCCGTGAACACTTATGTTGAGCGGTTCACCACCTTCCACATCTTCAAATGCCACGAAATTTTGTAAATCTGTAGGTTGGGATTCTAGAAATCCGTGACCGCAGACAGAACCTCAAGAACCGGTCCAAAAGTTGGCGAACCAGTTTTCACAATGACAGGTCCGCAAGCTGTAAAATCAGAAATTCTAGGTTTTGTCAACTTTTCAATCATTGTGAATGTCCCCATAACATCCAATTGTTATGGCTTGAGTTAAACCATTGTGAACATCACCATAGCATTATTATGCCTTAAAGTGAACAATGAGAAGCCATTAAGCCAACATCTTATGTATCATTCTTGTAGAATCACTTATAGACATTGTAATGTCTTACTTAGTGAACAACGACTTAGCATTTTGTTTATGCTAGTCTCTACATATCATTGTCTTTAGCGTAGGAGGGTGTCACTCCTAATATTAGCCAAAGAATAGGTTTTACAAAATGATTAACGAGCATGACCAATGAGAGATCATGGAGGATTCTTTTGCGTCATATTTGCTTATGAAAACATGAGTAGTGCCTCCATTGTATAGGAGGATGACGCGAATGGCTTTAATGCCATTCATAGGCCGTGAGCATTGCTCATAGCTCCACCAAGTTGTATTTTGGTGATCTTTGATCTCAATTGTTACTTTGCTCAAAAGAAAGGATGTCTGTGAGAGTCTTTACTCTTTAGTATACGGATTATCAAAACACATCCAAAATTTTCCCGAACGATTTATGTTAAAGCCTACATGAGTCGATGTCTCCATTCTCATCATTGGTAACAATAACCGAATCAATTAACTGAATCTTAGTGACTCATGAATGTTGCGCATTCATTATTGTGATACATAAGAAATTCTCATCAATTCTCACAATGTGTTTCTAGGTGATAAACGTTGGCGTGAATATCATTAAGTCATAGTATGGTTTGATTACTTCTTTACGCATAAAGAGCATGTGTGACTTGAATCATAGCGCCACTAGGCATTGAAACTTCAGCATTAATCTGCTCTTTGATTATTTATGATGATCTAGTCATCATAGTCACAACGGATTTATAAAACACTAAATCTATGAATAATTGTCTATTCTTTGCAATAAGCTAAGCACTCAATCTCGCTACAACACATTCATATACTAGAATGTAGAGACAACAGTCTTATATCAAGACATAGAAACTGAAATATGTTAACAATTTCGATGGAGATTGAAAAAAGGTATTGGAACCCTTTAGAGTGCATTCCATGACATGTAATACTACAAAGATGGACAAAATAACGCTTAGAACATGCCAAAACATGGCAAAATTGGTCATGAGCGTTATATATAGGGGCGGCGCCACCACCAACGGTTCACTATTGGATCTTGTAGAGAAAGAGAATGATTTTTCAACATCTAATTTTGGATGATATTTAGCGTAACGTAATTTTGTTTTTGCAATTATAAATCTGCTCAAGAGTGTAGAAAATGACTCTTGTTTGTAATGCCATTGCAATTGTATAAGTATGCATTGTGCCACACTTGACATTACAAATCCTCTTTTGATCCAAACCCGATGTGCATTGCGCAACATCATGATATTTTAGCCTTTACAAATGCCGCCTTATAGTAACTGGTGGTCCAATGTAGCCCAATGTAGTGTCATGTTGTAATGCGATATATTGCATTAACATATAGCTTATGTAGATCGAACCATATGTGCAAGAAAAAATTCGAATATATATGCCAACAATTGTATCCAGGTCTTGACCATGAATTTAATTTAAAATATAACGACTAAGTAACTTTAGTCAAATATGTGGGGTGTATGCCTTCACAAAAACTTGGAAAAATAAACGGATTTGTAGTCACTTAGACTATTAAACCGAAGTCATATGCTTCATATCTTTCGCAATATACCATTTGCTTTTAAAATCCGTAACTGTGAGAATAATGTTCTCATCTTCTTCTATATAGTGAGTTTCTTGTTACAAGAACTCCATATATTTTGTATACATTGACCATAATATTGCTTTTATTGCAATTAGTGAACCGATGTAGAAGCACATCAATAACATGATTTTTCTTTCATTTACTAGCCCAATCTTTTTATGACATATGGGGTCCAAGGCGTTGCCTCTCCCTCTTTTCAGAATTCATGACATGAAATTCGTCACTTTTTTTTTATGTCAAATTCAGGGCTCATGTTTCGGTTAATTATTTCAAACAACAAGATGGAAGATAGGCTATTATCGATATACGATAATTAATTCCAAGTATTGAATTTGGTAAAGACCAAGGTTATGGTAAGTCAATTCAATGTAAACCGTGACAAATTTCGTCACAAATCGAGATTAACCGTGACAATTTCCGTCACAAATCGATATTAACCGCGATAATTTCCGTCACAAATCGATGTTTGTCCCTTTATTAACCACGACAATATTTCGTCGTAATACCGTGACTTATCAAACTGTCACAAATTTCAACATTGATGTGAGGGGTCCCAATTCCTCACATCAACCCACGTTATAAGAAATGTGGGGGGTAGAAGAAGGCTACGAAGCCGACTATGAAATTAAAATTCAAAAGCGGCAACTTTTATAAAAACTTACGTACTAGTTTGCCGTATAAGAGAAGTTGCCTTTGCAATTTTTATACGTACTTCCACGTTCGTGCAGAGAAATTACTCGTACAATTCCATCGTGATCAGTCACGCAATAAATTTCATGAAATGAAAACATATGGTTAGTAATATTCACAGTATAATATAAACAGTAAAACTAATTAAAGAATTATTTTAATAAATAAATTGATTTTACTGATGGGGTAAAAAAATTACCTGGAGGGGCAAATTTACCGTTTTGCCCCTCTTACATTCTATAAGTTTTAAATTGGGTGAGAATGATCCGGGTCGAGCAGATCCGGGTCGGATCTAGTCTGCATGACAGGACCCACCCCGAATTTCACCCTGAAACCCAAAGTAAATCATGCGGGGTCTATCTCTAAGGAAAATTTACCAAAAATCGGCATAACCTCCCTTGAAAGTAGACAACCCTTCCTAAATAAAAACACCTGCAAACACTTCTAAAAGTTCCAACTCCTACCATATAACTCCTGGAGCCTTCGTGCTCCCCAAAACACAACATCTCCCAAATCATTTACTAACTTTAATACTTAAAATCTCACAACCAACAATCACAGGTTCAGAGCATTCTAACAAAAAAGAAAAGAACTAGAAATATACATATTTATATATATATAAGCAGGAGCTATACTATTGACTATACCTCATTTTCATGTACGTCCGATCTCAACTATGCTAACCTGCAAACTGGGCATTTAAAATCGAAAGGCCCAGGAGAAAACATTTGAAACACGTTAGAGTGAGTGGACGAAAAATATATAAGTAAACGTACATAATTTATGAAACCAAAACTTAAGTACTTTTCCAATTTTTTTTATATAAGCAGGAAATCTGTTGTACACGAGTGTTGGTAAATCCTTCATAAAGAAAATCCCAAGGACAATGACTAGCCCCGCCAGTCAAAATATTGACAAAGGTAAATAATCACCTTCATTGAAGAAAATGCCAAAATAATGGACTAGCCTCGCTAGTCAAAAACAATAAAGATTTATAAAGACCTTTGTAAAAAGGAATATCAAAAAGATGGACTAGCCCCGCTAGTCAAGACAACAACAATAAATAAGAAGCAGATATAGCCATACAAATGAGCCTCCCAGGCAAAAGTACTCTCATACTCCCTACACCTTCACGTTATGATAACAGAGAGGGTGCATGGCTTGCGTGATGTCGTCGACTACATCACATCACCCGAAGGTGGAAAGGGTTTGAGTAACCCCACTTAAAACGTGGAAGTCACATCGTCTCGAAAGATGGAACAATATGCTAGCATTAGTAATATATTATCTGACTAGTATGGCATAAATACATAAACATAAATCCATATGAGTTTCCCCGAAACTCACAACTAAAAGCATAAGTATGATTCCCAACCATACTCAAAGAATTCAAAGAGCAAAAAAATTAAATGAATTCAACGACGTGTCCCACACATTAAAATACTCAATGAAATAATTAACTTAAATAATTATCACCTTTCAAAAGCCAGGCAATATACAAATCTAGATATAACCTCAAATCTGGAAATCATAAAAGTATCCAAACTCAAATCATTTCCATAAATCAATGCAAAGATTAATCCATGCATCAACTATCAAATAATTTCAAAGACCATTTCATCAGCCGAAATTATAATATAAGCTCAGAAAATAAAATAATAAATTATAAAATCTTGCTTGCAAACCAAAATGTCCACTCACAGTATTAGTCTTAAGCTTTCCATTACACGAGACACTCCTCAAGCGCTGTCTCCAAATATCCAAGTCCTTGAGTCAATCACACGCCTGACCATAAGTTGTAGAACAAATCGGTCAGACCAAACTTTACAAATAACCATTGTCTAGCCTTCTTTCCTAGTTTGACTATGGTTTCCTAGGTTGACTAGGATTGACCAACTAACGATATTTCGACACTTTCCAAATCAACCTCTGACTTAACAATTCCATCCAATTTTTACTATACATCCTACTAACCGTTACCCACTTAGACATTGCTTAACAATTCGTTCTGGTGAACCTTGATTTTGATTAAACAAACTAATGTAATTTTGTTAACTCTGAAACATACGAACCACTTTAATCTGGAAAACCACCAAATTACTAAGGGCACCCAAAAAGGTTTCCATAAATAGGAAAATTTTCATAAAAGAAAGTTTCCTAAGATAGAAACTTTCCTAACTTGATAAGTTTTCCAATTACACATCTTTTCTCCTAACTAGGAACTATAACTTGAATAAAACAGAATAGTCTTGATAACTACCTCTTCGGCTCCTGCCGGAAAAACTGCCTTTGTCGGAACATTCTGTCGGATTCCGGCCACATGCCGGAAAATAGCCATAGTCTCCCCGCATTCTTCAAAGCACCAAGTTCTAGATGTTCAATTCACCAAACAACAAATAATCAGTAAACCAACTCCAAACTCACACATCCAACTCAACTCAGGAGTTCTTGAAAGTACACCATCAACTCTGCCGATGGACATCAACACTGCCCTCTGCTCAACCAACATTCACTTTCTATCGAAAGCAAAAGCCTCCCACCGCCACACAGCCTACAAGCTGCCCCCTACTTCGATGCAGCACAACAACAACGGCCTCAAAAGCTTCCCCTCACTAGCAGTAGCTTCCTTGCCTGAAAAACTGAGTTCGGGTCTCCTCCGACACAGCAGCAGAAACCCTCTTCGCTCCATATAGCCTTGTCTTGGCTCCCCGGCGATCGACGCTACTTCAGGAAGGAGAAGAGGGGCACCGAGCAGCCTCGATGGCGTCGATGGCAATGGTTGGCCGGAAAAGCCCAAAAATGCGGAAAAGGGATTTTTCAGATTAAGGCTCGATCTTAAGAAACAAAGGCACATAGATGAAGAGAAGAGAACGGTGAACCGAGACATACCATCGGCACCTGATGAACTCGCCGGAAAACGCTGGAACCCGGTGAACACAGTCGAGCTTTCCTTCGATCGATCATTACTGAATCCAGATGAAAGTGTGATCCATGGACCGGGTTTTGTAGAGGAGGAGGAGAGGAAAAGATTGGTGGTAATCTCATGACCAGAGGTGGCCGGAATCGGCGACACCATGCCGGAGAGAGCAGAGGCAGGCAGAGAAGAAAAGAGAGAGAGAGCTGGCTCGGGTCAACGCCCAAGTGTGGGTTTCACAAAGTCAACCCATTTGTTTTCCTTTTATACCTGAACCAACGATCAAGATCGAAACCCTACTCGATCAGAAAATTAATTTCTTTTACCATACCTTCAATAAATCGTAGAAGATACTTCAAAATTCCGACAATAAACTGAAAACACCGGATAACCCGTGTCGACGCGAACTACGACACCGAGACCTTAAAAGAAGAATTTGACATTTCCAGAAGAATTCGCAAATAAACTAGAATGTTAACTTACTTAGTTACCGAGCACGGTTAAATCCCTCAGTAACTCGTAGAATACCCAGTAAATAGGTAAAATTGGGTACGGGGCGTTACACTGCATCAGCGGTCGGGGCGGACGTGGTGCCGGGCAGGAGACACCGAGAGACGGGCGGGCAGGGGCTGGACTAGGCGGCATCGTTCGAGTGGGGTTTGATACTCCCGCATCGGGCGCAGGTCCGCTTGCGTTTGCAGAGACGCCCGCTCGTCGAGGCAGTGGTGGCCAGGCGGGAGATCGCTGGGGAAGGAGGCCGACCAGGGCTCGACCAAGGTTAAGCCACTGTTGGGCTTCGACAGAGATGCTGGGGCTGCTGGGGTGGAGGTCGCCTGGGAGATGGTGGGTGCCCAGGTCCAAATCGATGGGGTATGGCTGCAGAAAATTTTAGGGTATTAGGATTTCGTTATCAAGCTCGGGTTAGAGCATAGTGTTGATAACGTGTTAAAGGAGAAAATATAACGAGAATAACTGTTTGCTCATTCATTGATAGAAAAACCTATTTATAGGCATTACATAGAGTCTCTCGAATGATCTAGAAGTTCTATCAACTGTAATCTATTCTAATAAGGAAACCGGATTAACCAATCCTACGTGTATTAGGGCAAGACACATAACAGAAGGACGGAAACATAATTTCCTTAAACAAAATCTTCTTTTTTACTTTTTTTGTTTTTTTCATTTTAGTTGATTAATCAAATCAATTTATTAATTATCAATTTAGTGATAACTCCGATTTGAAATACAATTAAGGAATCAAATCTTTTATTTGATCAAATGGACGTCGTATTTCGACTAGGGCTGGCATTGGCATGCAAAATACTGAACCAACCGACGTACCGTCCCGAACCGCCGGAATCGGTTACCGACATTGTCGGCATGGTACTACCGTACCACCATCAATGTATGGTACGGTAGCGGTACTGAGTTTTGTATAAATACGGTATTACCGTACCGTACCGAATTTTTAACATAATTAATTTTCATGTAATCTAAGCCTTTGATTCCATCCATTTACAATCGTAGCCGTTGAAATTAGAAGGAAGAGACGCACTACCAGAAGAAAGGTTATAGCCGACAAAAAAAAAACCAGGCCGACGAAGCATTTTTTCGTCGGCTATAGTGGGCTTTAGCCGACGAAATTTTCTTTCGTCGGCTAAGATAAATTTTCGTCGGCTATGATGTCCACTTTAGCCGACAAAATTTTCTTTCGCCGGCTATTTTAAATTTTCGTCGGCTATGGCAAACTTTAGCCGACGAAAAAAAATTTCGTCGGCTAAAGAATTTATTTCGTCAGCTAAAGTTCACAAACCATGGCCGACGAAATATTTAAAAGTTTAGCCAACGAAATTCATAGTCGTCGGCTAAAGTGCTTTATATTTGCGGATCTGGGCAGTAGCAGCTCATTTCGAAAAAAACAGGAAAAAAAACGGGAGAAGAAAAAAGGGGAGAAAAAGTTTGGGTGTTGTCGAAATCTGTCCATAATCAGTTTGTGGAGTCATATAATAGGTACGTATATGTATATATATGTTGATTAATTGAGTTTTATTTGAGTTGATCGATTTTAATTAGTGTGATTAATTGAGTTTATTGATTTTGATTGTGATTAAGTTGATTAATTTTGAGTACGTTGGATGTATATATATATATGTGTTGATCGATTTGGTTGATGATTTGAATTGATAATATATATGAATTAATTTGTTGTTAATAAATAGTATATATATATATATATGTTAATATTAATTTATAATATTATTGTGTTGATATGGTTTGAAGTTATTGATGATATATATGAGTTCATGATGATAATTTTGTAATTAATTAGTTGTAGTACGTACGTAGAATATATACTAAATGAATTGAGATTTTATATATGGCATGAAATTTTATTAATAATTAGCTAGCAGCGTTATAAATATATATATTTTCTTATATTTTCAGGATATGGATAAGAGTTGGATTTCGCTTCCAAAATGGGACAAAAGATACGGTGCAGGAGTTATGAGTTTTTTAGAATATGCGCTGGATAATGCTAACGGGAATACAATTTTCTATTGCCCGTGCACGAAATGTCAGTGTCGCAGCGATATGTATCGATTTCCCATTGACAAAGTATGGCAGCACCTGAGGAGTAACGGGTTTTGGGAGAAGTACACATGTTGGTTATATCACGGTGAAACATCATCAGGGGGTCCGCATGATTATGGCCAATTTTCCGAGACGGGCAGTGCTAGTACATCCAACGATCCAACAACGACATTCATCAACGACATGTTTCCTTATGAGAGCGGTGTATGCGCTCAAGGACAGTATATGCCTGACCCGGTGCAGCCCTTCCCTAGAGCTGTGAACACTGCTGGTATTGAAAAGTACAACAAACTGTTTGCTTTCCAACAGACCCCTGTGTACCCCGGTTGTCAGAAGACCGTTCTTGAAAGTGTGATGGACGTAATGAAGATTAAAGTTGAGACAAAATCAACCGTGAAGGCTGTTGATAAGTATCTACAGTACACTGCTTCGATGCTGCCCAACGGTCATCATCTTCCTACCACTCATCGGAAGGTCCGATGTATCCTGAAAGATCTTGGGCTTTCCAACATCAAGATCCATGCATGCAGATATGACTGCGTTCTCTTTTGGGGTAAAGATCCAGAAGGGAATGACCTTGGTGGCCTTGACGCATGTCCGGTATGTCACACTGACAGATATAAGCTCACTCCTGCAGGCAACAGGAAACATGTAAAGGTACTTCGGTATTTCCCTTTGACGGATAGGTTGGAGCGGTTGTACATGTCTTCACACACGGCCGAAGCGATGAGATGGCACGCTGATAGGGAATTGCATGACGAAGATACCCTTATACACCCTGCTGACGGGGAGGCTTGGAAGCATATAGACAGGGAGTTTCCTCATTTTGCGTCAGAGGTCCGAAATGTGAGGCTCGGGCTCTCATCCGACGGGTTCAACCCTTTTGGCAACATGAGTCTGCAATACAGTATATGGCCGGTGATTTTGGTACCGTACAACCTTCCCCCATGGATGTGCATGAAGAAGGAATACAATATGTTGAGTTTGTTGATTCCGGGGCCCGGTTATCCGGGGAAGTGTCTCGATGTGTACTTGAGACCTTTGATTGAAGAGCTTAAATTTTTGTGGGACGTTGGTCATCCCACTTATGACAAGTACACGCACGAGATGTTCCAGATGCATGTCATGGTTGTTGGTACCATCAGTGATTTTCCTGCCCGTGGGATGTTGTTGGGCAACGTTGTTAGGGGATACAAGGCTTGTCCAGAGTGCCTTAGCGATGAGGAGAGCAGCAGTCATTGCAACAAGATATGCAGATTGGGTCACCGTGCTTTCCTTCCATATGATCACGAATGGCGGTTCGATGAAAAGGCATTTGATGGGACCGTAGAACACGGTGTGCCTCCCAGAAGATGGACGGGGGAAGAAATTTTAGCAGTGCTTAATGAGTACGATTTTGGGCAGCTCATCAATCATCCCAACATTGTGGCGGCAATACCTGAAAGACCCGATAGGTACAAATTCTGGACACATAAGAGCATATTCTGGGAACTCCCATACTGGAGTAAGTTGTTGATCAGACACTACCTGGATGTGATGCACAGAGAAAAGAATGTGTGCGATAGTGTGGTGGGCACAGTGCTGAACTTGGAGGGAAAGACGAAAGACGGTCCTAAGGCACGCATTGATCTAAAAAAATGCGGAATAAGAAGACATTTGTGGTTGAAAGAAGGGAAGAAAAAAATGCCTCAAGCTCCTTACACCGTGAAGCCTGACCAGAAGAACCTAATTTTCAGGTGGATGAGTTGTGTGAAGTATCCTTCAGGCTATGCAGGAAATATAGCCCGGTGTGTGAACTTCCGAGACAATAAGATGTACGGGTTGAAGAGTCATGGCTATCATATCCTGCTACAACGTCTCTTCCCTATTTTCATTCGACCGTTCCTTCCCCGTCAGGTGGTGGAGCCGTTAGTAGCGTTGGCAAGATTTTTCCAGAAGTTATGCACACGGGAAGTGTCTCGATGTGACCTCCGGGAAATACAAGATGACATCATTTATATCATGTGTAAATTTGAGAGGATATTTCCTCCAAATTCTTTTGACATCATGCCTCACCTGATGATCCATCTTCCCGAGCAATTGTTGCTTACCGGTCCAGTACACTACACTTGAATGTATCCCATGGAAATGTACATTTTTTACACCTGAATTCCTCAATATATATACATGTTCAATAATTATAACATTTTGCAACTTGATTTACAGGCAACTTGGAGACTACAGAGATTATGTGGCTAATAAATCCGCTCCTGAAGGATGTATAGCTGAAGCATATATTGCGCATGAGTGTGTCACCTACATGAAGTTGTATTTAGGAGTGTTGAAGGAAACTCCGCAAACCATGCTGGTAGATGTACCGAAGTTCAATATTTCCATAGTCTCTAGTGATGTTGAAGTGTATGGAATTTTGCCAGACTCCTACAAGTTGCAACCACATGAGCTAGTCATTGCCCAGTGGTGGGTATTGATTAACTGTCCAGAAGTTGAATACTGGAAAGACATCCATCTACATTGTCCAGACATTCAAGGTGATCTCGAGTACCACAACAGGAAGTTCGCAGATTATTTTGGCGGTTGGGTACGTAATTTAATTTTTCTCTACGGGTTTATGTTTATTGCATAATTATCCATATTTACAGTTGAGATGGCTGGTTGCAGATGAACCATATTCAATTTGATGGTCACCCAAATTGGTCGCACGAACTAAGACTTCTAGCCATGAAGCCGATAGTCTCAAGAGTTTATCCGATGTGCAAGGTGAATGGCGTGCAATTTATATGCGAACAAAGAGATAGCAGAAAGAGAACACATAATTCTGGGGTCATGGCACATGGTGGGCGGAATGGAGTTGACTATTACGGTGTTCTTGATTCAGTGGTGGAACTCGTTTACGGTGAAGGCATGAAAGTGCACCTCTTCAAGTGTAGATGGTTTGATACTAGGCCGCAGAGCATGAAGACCGATCAGTAAGGAATATTATCGGTGAACACTGCTACAAGTTCTTACGAGGATGACCTCTTCGTTTTTGCCACATCGGTAAAACAAGTGTTTTATCTTGATGACCTTGCTAAGGGTGACGCGTGGAAAGTAGTCAACCTTGTGCACCCTCGGAACATTTATCGGGCGGCTACACTTGGAGAGGCCGAAGACGAGGAAGAGGATGTTGCGTATCAAGAGCCCAACGCAATAGGTATTCCGAACTCCTCTACCATTCGCCTTAATAATTTTAAAGCGGGTCGTTCGGTGCGAATTCGTGATGAAGAGCCAAGGCTTGTTGATGTTGATCCAAATCAAGAAACAGACGAAGACTCTGGCGATGAGGAAATACATATATTACCAGAAATTAATTTTGACACCGAAGAAGACTCATCGGATGATTCCGATTACGAGCCTTAGTTTTAATGTATGATTCCGATTAATTTGTATAATTTTTCAAAGACTTTTTCCTTTATAGTTTACACATGTTGAATTCATATTTCAGTTATTTTATATGAATTTCGGTGATACATGATGAACAGGGTTTTTTTAATGTATGGTTTATGAATATCGTCTGTTTTTTTTTCCCTGTTTTTTTACTTTAGCCGACGAAAAAAGACTTAATTCGTCGGCCATATATGGTTTTAGCCAACGAAAAAAGCCTTAATTCGTCAGCCATAGATGTTTTTCATTTGTTTTATTACACACTTTAGCCGACGAATGATGTATTTCGTCGGCTAAGATAGTTTAGCCGACGAAAAAAAGTCTTAATTTCGTCGGCCATAGGTTTTTTTATTTTTTTTTATTACACACTTTAGCCGACGAAATACACTGTGATTCGTCGGCTAATATGGTTTTTGCCGACGAATAACCTAATATTTCTTCGGCTATAGTTATTTTTTTAATTTTTTAATTACATACTATAGCCGACGAATACGTTAGGGTATTCGTCGGCTAAACCCTAAAATATTTCTATTACCTACTATAGCCCTATGTTCGGTGGTTATTTTGCGTAAAATTTTATACGACTTGTTGCGTGTCATCTGTTTAAAACTATTTTCAGTTAGAGGTCCGGCCAAAATACGTAATTTAGACGGTTGAACGACCTTTTCCGTGCGTTTAGGGGTTTGACTTACGAGATTGACCGTCCGGATCGAGCCCTTATTCTTTTCGGATCAAGTTGAATTTTTTCCCACACATGTATTTTATCATGATGGTCAGATCTGACGGCCGGATTTGTGTTTCTCAAGTTTGATCATCACGATCACAACTTGCGTACTAATGTTGTATAACTTTTTTACCGTGTTATGTAAATGTTCCGTTTCAAAAACAAACTATATGTAGAACCTTCAAAGGTAAAAAAGTCGTGAAATAAGACATGACTAGAATGGTGAAATACGTCTATGGTTGAAAAATCACGGTATTCCGGTCATGTCTCGGTGCTGATAGTTGCAGTCAATGCAATTTTCAATTCTTTCTCCCTATGGGTAGCCCCGGGTTCGGTGGTTATTTTACGTAAAATTTTTATACGACTTGTTGCATGTCATCGATTTAAAACTATTTTCAGTTGGAGGTCCGGCCAAAATACGTAATTTAGACGGTCGAATGACCTTTTCCATGCGTTTAGGGGTTTGACTTACGAGATTGACCGTCCGGATCGAGCCCTTATTCTTTTCGGATCAAGTTGAATTTTTTCCCATACATGTATTTTATCATGATGGTCAGATCTGACGGTCGGATTTGTGTTTCTCAAGTTTGATCATCACAATCACAACATGCGTACTAATGTTGCATAACTTTTTTACCAAGTGTTATGTAAATGTTCCGTTTCAAAAACAAACTATACGTAGAACCTTCAAACGTAAAAAAGTCGTGAAATAAGACATGACTAGAATGGTGAAATACGTCTACGGTTGAAAAATTACGGTATTCCGGTCATGTCTCGGTGCCGATAGTTGCGGTCAATGCAATTTTCAATTCTTTCTCCCTATGGGTAGCCCCGGGTTCGGTGGTTATTTTGCGTAAAATTTTTATACGACTTGTTGCATGTCATCGATTTAAAACTATTTTCAGTTGGAGGTCCGGCCAAAATACGTAATTTAGACGGTCGAACGACCTTTTCCGTGCGTTTAGGGGTTTGACTTACGAGATTGACCGTCCGGATCGAGCCCTTATTCTTTTCGGATCAAGTTGAATTTTTTCCCATACATGTATTTTATCATGATGGTTAGATCTGACGGTCGGATTTCTGTTTCTCAAGTTTGATCATCACAATCACAACATGCCAAATGTATAAAAATACTTTTAGCCGACGAATTTCGAAGGTTTAGCCGACGAATTTCAAAGGTTTAGCCGACGAATTTATGTATAGCCGACGAAATTTCAATCTTTAGCCGACGAACAAATTATTTCGTCGGCTAAAGTCTTCGGGTTTTAATTGCGAAACCCTAGCCTCCTCCCTCATTTCCGCAGTTTTTCCCTCCTCCCTCCTCCCTCCCGGTCTCCTCCCTCCTCCCTCCCTCTCCCGTCGCCGCCTCCTCCCTCCTCCCTGCCTCCCGGTCTCCTCCCTCCCTCCTCCCTGCCCTCCGCCCTCCTCCCTGCCTCCCACCCTCCTCCCTGCCTCCCGCCCTCCTCCCTGCCTCCCGCCCTCCTCCCGCCCTCCTCCCTGCCTCCCGCCCTATTCTCAGGTTCGGTGCTTAATTTTGTTGTTGTTGCTTAATTTTGTTGTTGTTGATATATTGGTGCTTAATTTTGTTGTTGTTGATAAATTGATGCTCATTGTTATCGTTTGGTTTAATTTGTCTTAATTAAATTTATGTTAATTTAATTTATGTTAATTTAATTTGTGTTAATTTAATTTGTGTTAATTTAATTATGTTAGTTTATGTGTTTATTTTTGAATATATGTGTTAATTTATTTTTGATTTCGAATTTAGTTTTATGATATGTTAGTTAATTTATGATGATGTTGATATATATAATATTGTTATGTAAGTAAAATATATATATATATATATATATTTATATATATATTGGTATGTGTATCTATTTATTGAATAAGTATAATTTTAAACATGTATAATTTTTTATAAAATAAAGACAAAATAATCTAAAGCCTTAGATTAATATTTTAAATAGGATGAGCGGCTTTTTTCGATCGAAGAAGAGTTCGAAGGGCCAAAGGTCCGAATCGTCTGAGGGAACCTCTAGCAACCCTCAAACGACGTTTCATGGCCAGATGACAGCCAGACGTGCGAGCCTTCTGGAGACGGCGCCAGAGGTGCCCATTTCATCGAGACAGGCGGCCGTCCCTCGTTCCCCGAGACCCTTGTGGCCTCAGACGGAGGTGTCTGCACCTCGTATGCCCGAGATACACCGGGCGCCCACTCCGGGTCCTACTTCTTCGGATAGTGGGTGATCTGGGGTACAGATGCCGCCGCCTCATATGTTCCTTCCGCGGATGATACTGGCGTTACCTGTAGTCGATGGCTCAGGGACGCCGATTTATCCACTGCCCCCGCCAGTGGCTCCATCACGGCGTACCGGTTCATGCCTTTTGATACGCCTCTTATTTTTGCAAGGGTATCATCATCGGCGACAGAGCCGGAATCCGTCGCGAGCTCCTCAGGTAATCAGTGATGCATGATTACTTTTAAAGGGTCACATATATTTTAATAATAAATTTGGCCGAATCATGTCATAGGCACAAAGAAGAAGAGAGGCCCTGTCACAGGGAAAGCTCTCGAGAAGATGGTGAGTACCATGGGGAGGATCCCCATCGATACTGACGGGGATGGCCACGCAGTATTGGGCGGGAAGTCGAGGACGTATTTCGGCCGCGTGGGTGCTCTCATTAGGGATAGAGTCCCTATGTTGTGGTCCGACTGGGGCGAGGTCCCGCAGGAGGTTAAGGACATGGTCCACAACACGATGTCGGTGAGTTTACAAAATAATATTATGTATTAAATTGTTGATTTCTCGAAAAGCTAAACTAATAATAAACGGTTAAATGCAGGTGTGGTTTGAGGTTCCCGAGCACCTGAGGGACAGCTGGGCCGACGTTGTGCATGGGGGAAGGTATGTTGGAAAGTTAATGAAAAACAAAATTGTATGTGATATTAATAATATTTCTAATATTTTTGTTGTATCTGTAGGTACAAGGAGTGGAAGAACGAGCTGCGGACCCATTGGACTACGCATGGGAACGCACGTTCTGGTACCCCTGCTGAGTTCCAGTACAGGGAGTACGAGTGGCGTTGGCTTCTGACATCAGAATTCAACAACCCTCGTAAACAGGTATTTAAATAAATTAGTTAGTTAATTTAAAAATAAGTACGTGCGTTTTAAAATATTCTACTAAGAGTTTACTTTTTTCTTTGAAGGCGGTTTCCCGGGTGAACGCTCAGAACCGGCAACGCAACACAAGGAACCATCATGCCGGTTCTAGACCGTTCGATGTCTTCATGGACGAGGCGGCCAAGGAACATCCAGAAGTCAACCCATACGTCTATACGTACGAGAAGGCATATCCTGACTCCTATGAGGATATTGTAAGTCACCTTACGTTTTTAAATTTTTAAATTTATGTAAAAATTTTAATTAATAATTTTTTTCCTATCCATATAGGCGAGGGTGAGGGAGGCTAGTGACGAGGTCATGAGTACCGTAGTGAGGGAGGCATGGCCGGACACGCAGGAGGAAGAGATGTCCGAAGCCATGTCCCGGATCGACACTTCGGATCCGACGATCGGGGCGAGGATCATGGGCACAGCCTTCCCACCGAGAGGAAACAACTTCTACTGCCGAGGTCTAGGAAAGAGAGGCGAGGGGGTCCTGAAGACTACTCCAGGATTTCAACGAAAGGCAGCCTCGACCAGTAGCAGCACCACGTCCACGATCAACAGGATGACTCAGCTAGAGTCGGAAGTTCAGAGACTACGAGAACAGCAAGCTGCTCAAGCTGCTCAGGCTGCCTCGCAGGCAGCCTATATTGCCTCGCAGGTAGCCTTTAATGCCGCGCAGGCAGCCTATGTTGCCGAGTTACATGCCATCCAGCAGGCCCAGCAGCAGCAGATGTTGCAGTACATGCAGGACTTTGCAGCTGCCCAGATTCAGGGACTTCCGCCTCCGCCCATGCCTCCGCCCATGACGCTACCCCAGCCGCCGCAACCTCCGCAGCAGCCCCCAGAAGATGACTTTAATTTAGACGATATAGACTTTACGTAGTTGATATATACTTTTATGTAATTGATACTTTTATGTAATTGATACTTTTATGTGTTTGTTGTTGGTTATATGAAATTGTTAAATATGTCTTTTGCAGCTTGCTTGGAATGGTAATTCAGAAATTTCGGGGTTTTTTTTTTACTGGAATGCACTTATAGCCGACGAAAAAAGCCTTAATTCGTCGGCTAAAGTTTTAAAAAAAAAGAAAAGTTTAGCTGACGAAATATGCTTTAATTTGTCGGCTAAATGCCTATAAAGCCGACGAAAAATACTATATTTCGTCGGCCATAGATGTTTTATATTTTTTTTATTACAAACTTTAGCCGACGAATATTTTAAATTATTCGTCGGCTAAAGTTTGGAAGATAACCGACGACAGAAAATGTCGTCGGCTAAGGTATGGACTATAGCCGACGAATTATTCGTCGGCTATAGTGCATACTTTAGCAGACGAAATATCGTCGTCGGCTATAGTCATACTATAGCCGACGAAATTTTTTGTCTCGTCGGCTAAAGTCATCACAGACGACCCTTTCCCGACGACACTATAGCCGACGAATCTTCGTCGGCTAAGACCTTAGCCGACGAATTTTTTTAACAGGCCGACGAAAATTTTTCGTCGGCTAAAGTACTTGTCCTGGTAGTGACGAGGTTCAATGGTTCATCCCCAATTCGGCATTTCTCCGAAATTCTCCCATTTCACAAACCTAATTTGACTCTCTCTCTCTCTCTCTCAATCTGAAATTCTCAATTCTCAAATTCTCGACTCTCTCTCAGTCTCTGGACTCTTGATCAAGGGGGCGACTCAGCCTCTCAAGTCTCAAAATCACAGGTACTTCTCTTTCTCTCTAACTTATCTTTCTGTCTTTCTGACTTTCTGCGTTTCTGACTTTCTGGGTTCTTGACTGGTTATCGAAGTCTCGAAGATGGGTCAGCAGAGGGTTATGATGACAAGGAGCGCATTAGGGAGGCAAGCTGCACAAGGGAGACAAGCTGCAGTAGGTTCGACTCTTCACTCTCTCTTAATCTCTTCTTCTCTATGAGACTATGATGATATATGTGATTAGGTAGCTCGATTGCTTTTGTGGTTGAGCAGTGAGCACTTGAGGTCTTAATTAAGCAGTTGGTTAATGTCTTAATGGTATTTGTAAGTTTTGGTTGATCATTAATTTGATAGTTTGAATGTTTGGTAGTTGATAACTTGATATTGCTGCTAATGCTGCATGATCTGCATCAGTTCAAGTTCAGTTCAAAGCAGGAAAATATAATTTGGGCCAATAGGGCATGTCTTATTTTTTTTTTTATAAAAAGTGGCCAATTTTGAAGTCGGTAACCGGCCTAACCGTACCATACCAAACCAAGAGTTCGGTATACCGAACTCTCGGTATACCAACTTTGCCGGTCGGTAGTGGTAGATGATTTTATGTACCATAACAAGTTGGTACGGTAGTTAATTTTGGCAAAAAAACGCCGGTACCGTACCAATGCCGGCCCTAATTTCGACGGATAAGATTCTTCTTATCAAGTTTGTTTCTAATGAAAAAAGAAAACACGGAGAGTCATCAGAAAGTTACAGCCGGCAGCAGCAGAAGCAGCAGCAGCCATGGCGTCGATGATAACAGTTCCGTCAAATTTCCCCGTCCTTCGACTTCCCACGGTATTCTATTAAATTGCTTGACCCTTAAACTGTTCACCTTCCAATTGATATGCTTTGGAATTTGGATAATACTTGCTTGTTTTTTCCAGCGTTTTCCTGTGAGAAAATACAACTGCACTTGTGTTGTTACTTATCAAAATGCAACTAAAATGGGGTTATTTAGCTCTCAACATAGTCTCTTCACGCGGTAAACTATTCTTACCCGTTTCTCATCTTTCATATATATCTACATTTACTTCGCAGCTTTCTTGAAAGACAAACTGAGAGTTCCCACTTTGAATGCAGCATGATAATAATCAAAGTATTATAGACCCATTACTGCCAAGCTAACTGGGTTTTCTTCCTTTAACAAAAAAAGGAAAAAGAGAAATGAATCATTCATATTACTGTGGTGTATAACAGAATATGAGTAAATTTCTGATCAGTTTGAGATCATTTTTTTGTTGTAGTACGCATGAGATTGGTTCTGCACGCTTATCCAGGCTGATATACGCAGCGGGTTCAGGTCTGTTTATTTCTATCAATTGTTCTTTGCACAGGCCTTTGAATTTTCCTATCTGTCTGTTTTCTTCAGTTGTTCTCTGGTGCTCACAATTTTACTTAACTGTTAATTTGGTTTTGTAGGTTTAGAGGCGTCTATTGCAGAAGAAACTCTTATAAGGTTGAAAACCACAAAGATTGTTGTTGAGTCCCAAGATGACAATATTATACAAGTGAGTTTGCACTGAAATATTTCACCTTGAATTAAGCTTTATGATGATAATTATGAAGCTGTTTAGGGAAGATTTTTAAGTCTTCCTAGGAACAGCTGCCTTGTTGGTTTAGGAAAACAGAAACTGTATTCAAATATCCACGGATTCAGATCGAATTCTTGAAACAAGCATTAGAGAGACTCACTGGGGCTGCAAATAAGTTTTCCTTTTCATCAAATCAGTTTCCGTTTCTTTTTTTTTTCTTTTTTTCTTTTTTGGGATAAATGGGGGCCAAAGGCCCAAACAAAGTTTCCGTTTCATTTTTCTTCAGAATGGATTAGAGTGTTTCCCATGTTTTATTTTCATTAATTGTTGGATTGTGTTGTGCCATACGATTTCATTGTTGAATGGGATTATGAGTGATCTACAGTTTCTAATTTCTTCATTTGAGTTGCTATATTACCAGTAATTATGTTGTATTTTGCATCAACTCTGTCAGAGTTCGGGGCCTTATAGTTTTGATGTTCAAATGCTAGGTTAGAGTGGACGTGCCTGGGGATGAAACACAAAAAGTTTTTGATCAGGTTTTGACAAATTTGGCACGCACAGCTCCACCAGTTCCAGGATTTCGCAGACAAAAAGGAGGTAATGCAATCAGCCCCCCAATGCTATTATTGTTCAACTGATAATAACCTGAGTGCTCAGTGTACAAATGCAACTTCTGGATGACTTCTACAGTCCTAGGGCTCTTCTCTGTGAGTCTATTTGTATCCAATAGAATCTTGCAGTTGTGCAAAAAACAATTTGAAGAGTAATCGACACTTCGAAAGAGACTACACCATGATATTAAAAAATCATGCTAAGGTTCTGCTCATTCTAGATGCACTTAGGATTACTAACTCCAGTGCGTCCAGGTTTAACTCGTCCCATTTCTATCTGATAATTTTACTCTCGAGCAACTTTTCAAATCGCAAGTAGTATTTACTAAATTCTCTTTTTTCATGTGCTTTGGAGCTACTCCAGGAAAAACATCAAAGGTCAGTAGCTTTACCTTGAGTCCATTTATTATATTTCACCATTTGATATATTCTGTGCATTTTACTAGGTCTATTTAGTTCATATACAATTAGTCCAATAGGATGATTATTTCCATCCTTCCAACGTATTTGTTTGATTTGTTCCAACGTTTAGTTACACATGTATTTCATGCAAATGGCATTATTACTTCAAATTGTAAGTAGGTTGAAGAAGGTTCTAAACAACACTAGGCGCTAGTCGGGCGGAAGGCCGGGACAAAAGCGCCTAGAGGATTAATCGGGGGATTAATTGGTTTTGTATTTTTGCTGTATTTATTTAATTACAAATAATTGTATAAATAAATATATAAAAGGTATTATAATGTCTGAAAATAGTGAAAATACTTAAATTTGGATAAAATGTTCCTAGAAATAAAAACAATCACAAATAATTAAATTAGACTCTTGCAAGCCTATGTTTCATCATTGGGCACTTGTTTGTTTCATTTTTTATTGCTAAGCGAAATAAAAAAAAAGAAGAAAAGATGGTGCCTAATCGGAACCACCTAGGCCGCCTAGGTGCCGCCCAGCCCACCTAGGCGCTCGATTTCTTCCCTCCTGCCCAGAACCTTCGAATTGGCCAAAATCAAGTCGGCCAACCACCTTCCAGCGCCTAGGTGCCGTCGCGCCGAGTTTTAGAACCTTGGGCTGAACCATAATTCAACTCTTCTTCAATAATTGAAACTGTTACCAAAGATGTTTGTGCATCTCCACAAGTTGAGTGGCACCTTAACTGCCCAACTCAGTAGTTTGGATTTGTTGAATTATTCCTCTGTTTTTAATTTGACATAGTCTGCACTCTAGACCCAGAACGAGGAGGCCAAAGAGAAACCGATTTTTATTCCTTCGTATCAAACATTAGCGAAACTGTTACATGATATCTATTATGATGGGGGAACCTTATCGAAATTTCCATGTTTAGCATCCTATTTCGGAATCCTGTATCACTGAGTTTTGGTATTATTATAATTTCAATGAGAAATAGGGTGTCATATCAGTCTACGCTAATCCTATGATTCAAAAGGTTTTAGATGCACAGGGGCCTCTCCAATGAAGATTGTGAAATAAGGGACTAAATAGGACTTTAATATCAATGTTGGATGAATATATTGTTAATCTTTACCCATAAAACCCATGTAGATTTAAAAGTCCTTATTTGAAAGTCCTTGCTGGGTGAACGATGGAGGCACACCTTTTAGTTGTACAAAAGGCTGTTCCTTATCACAAATTGTATGATTTTTCATGTTGAACTGAAAACCAAATTAATGCCTACGTTATGCATTAATGGGTTACCCAATTAATGGTAATGTGGCCAAATAGAATCCAACTTGAGCAGAATCTGTGAACTCATGAACTCGAGTTTGTTGGCTGTTTGTGATTGTAAAATGACCAAGCAGCATGTTATTGGTGATTTTTTTCTTGAGCGCTTGTGCAATTAAACTTGTTTTGTAAGTTATTTTCTCTGATCATGTTCTATGGTGACTAACCGGCAACTTCTGTCAGGTCCCAAAAAGTTTTCTTTTGGATATACTTGGTAAAGAGCGTGTCACAAACTTTGTTATACAAGAATTAGTAAGCTCTGCTATGGCTGATTATGTAAGGCAGGCAAGTCATCATCGACACCCTTTATATGTGTCCTGTTTTCAAAATTGTGCGACCTTTTAGAACCTTCGTCCAATTTCAGGAAAATCTGACTGTGAAGGAAAACAAGATCAACACCACCCAATCGGCAGAAGAACTGCAATCATCGTTCACCCCAGGGAATGAATTTGGATTCAATGCTACAATTGAGCTTGAAAAGGCAGAAATGGAAAAGCCAAGCGATGAATAAGTAGGCCCAGATGTCAAAGAATCTGGAGAGAACTTGTTCAAATGCTTAATCTGAGTGTTCAGTTGGATGGGGAAGAGAAAATTTTGTAAAAACTTAATAGGGAAATGCCCCTGGTACACTAATCTTTTGCTACCTAACTTTGTAAACATTTCTCTTATCATTTATTATCTCTTAATTTTTTTATTATTACTTTTTATATAAATTTACCGTAGAGACAAGCTACGGTACTGAGATATATATCCTATTTTTATTTTATATATACTTGAACAAAAATTACAATATTATGAATTAAATTACAACATTGAGAACAAATTTACCAAATTTATTTACATTATTTACATAAAGTCAAACAAATTACAACTAATAAAACAATTTGTTTAAAAAGTTGTAAAATGGTTGTACATTTTGTAATTACAATTATTAGAATAAGATTACAAACAATACGATTTAACATTACCATTTTGACTATAAATATATTATCACATTTGTAAATGTAGATATCATATACTGGTAGATACCATAGAATTTCTTTTTACCATAAGTTTCACAATCAGACTTAAATGCCCCTTAAGCCACTTTCAGATATTAACTTTGCAGCCCTAGCACTGTATTTTGCGGAGCGTAACTTGTTGCTAGTAGATTGTCTCGTTAACAGATTCTGCTCTAGTCAAAATTCATGGAAATGACTGCATGAGAATAATGAAAAACATGCATTCTAGTGTTAATTATGGGTTCAAAAGTGTACCCAGTGATAAATATGTTAATTTTTTATTATCATACTTTATTACACACGATTGTTTTGGTCATTTCACATAACTTTTATTTCTTAGATAACATTTGCAATTTTCTTTTTGATTAAATTGAATTTAGTTTCCATTTTATTTTCATAATCTCTACTATTAGAAAACCAGATACCCTATTTGGTGTCATGGTGAAACCTTTATTTTAAATTATCTAAAAAACCAAGATAATAAAAAATTTTCAAAAAAAATAAACATAAGTTTCTATAGGCATAACCGTAAAATACTATTTGAATTTTATAAAAAAAAATAAAGATGTGGTTTTTTTTTATGGGACAATTACTTAAAAAATATAATAATCAGATTCATTCCGATTTAAATAAATTTTCCCAATTTTGTAAACGCACATGTACGGGAATAAGAGCCGTAAGAGTTAAGACTCGTACATATGGGCCGTAGAAACGTATTCAGATACAACCTGTGTTGAATATATACAGTATATTTAGTGGAGTTGGGGTCAAAGAGTGAGTCGAACAAGAACATATTCATTCATTGATTGCTTCCTGACTTCCTCTGTCAAAACTGTGATAGCAGCTTCAATCTCACAAGGAATGGTGTAGAAGTGATCTATATATACACAGTCACAGAGATGGGGAATTTATTCGTGAAGAAACCCAAGATCACCGATGTCGATCGAGCTATTTTGTCTCTCAAGACCCAGAGACGCAAGCTCGCTCAGTACCAACAACAGGTCCCCCCATACTTGATATTATCAACTTTCACCCTCTATGAATTGGGATCCTGGGTATCTGCTAAAATTGGTTTTCCAGTTTAGGATGAGCTTGTTCTTTTTTTTTTTTTCTTTCTTTTTGTTGTGATTTGGTTACGAGTAAATGAAGGAAATTCAGTTTTGAAAGGGATAATGATTGAATTTGGCATATAGAAATGTAATGGTATAATTGCTTATGTTAGCTCAGTTACTTATTCCAGCTTGAAGCTGTAATTGAAGCAGAAAAGCAGGCTGCAAGAGACTTGATTCGTGATAAGAAAAGGGAAAGAGCTATGTTAGCATTAAAGAAGAAAAAGGCACAAGAAGAATTATTGAAGCAAGTCGATACCTGGGTTATTAATGTAGACATGAATAATATTTAAGGACCTCAAACTCGAAAAACCAATGGACTGACTGAATTCTGTCAAACATGAACCGTTCATGTTTATGACAGAAAGACACAATTTTGAGGGCTTTAACGATTACCAAATTGGCTGAAATTTTGCAGAGATGATCTACACAATATTATCTAGATACTAGACGGTGGAGATGAGGAAATTCGATCGAAAAGTGGTGCAAAAATAAAAATTCGTACCAAAACCATTGGTGTGGACGTCCGCAGCTGAGAAGGGCTGTATATATATATATATATATATATATATATTTTATTTTATTTTTTTCCAAGAGAAGAAGAACATGCATAATATTTGTAATAAATTTACCTCCTTTGTTTTTCTTTTTCAATATTTTGTCATTATTGGTAGAAGGAGACCGTGGCGAGTACTATCAATTTATCTTTTGTTTACATGTGGCACTTGTTTTGAGTTTCCAAACATATATTGCACCTGGAATATCTTGAATTGGTTGGGTTATGAAGGATTTTGGACATGACAAGGATCAAATCTGTGTTTTGGAAAATAAATATGTTTCGAACGCTTCAATTCAGTATAAGCATGTATTAAATGTCTTTCAATTCAGTATAAGCATGTATTAACTGTCTCTGTTGTAATTAGAGGTCCTATCCACTTATTCATCGAAGATGCGTGCTTTTATTATTTCTCCTGTGATTTTCACCACTTGTATGCACTTCTTCAATGTTTTCTTAGCATATTCTTTCTGGACTTTTTTCTCTTCAATAAATTCCGCCATGTTTACATGACTTTGTAGGAAATTAGTGCAATTTTGGGGGAGAAATTATCAACAGAAGATGAAGAGGAAATCTTAGCAGAATTTGAGAACTTGGAAGCTCAGGTATGTTCTTTTATTTGAAATGATAGGTCCTACATAAACCTTCTCAATCCATTTGCATCTTATTCTGATTTTTCTAATAGTTATTGATAAGAATCGGTTCTTGAAATTATAGTTAGCTGGTTCATGATCAATGTTTTGACAATTATTTTGTTTCCAACTATTCAAATTTGTGAAAAGCAGTTTATATCCTCCTTGGTGGTCTCCATTTATCTCATCACCAATATCAGTATATCCAAGCTAATTCATTACAGTGTGTACCATGTTAATGTATGTCCAACAACTCCATATCACATGATTTTACGTCTAAATATGAAACCCCCATTCTATTGTCAGATAACTACTCAAAACCTTCCTGAAACTCCTGCTTCAGTGCCGGGTCCTCAAGTTGAGAAGTTGGACCTTCCTGACGTACCAACCAAAGTGCCGGTTGCACTTGATGTGGTCACAGATGATGCAAAAGATTCTACTAAGAGTAAAGGTATTATTCTGTCTTCTGTGCAAACTGCTTATTCCTTACTACTCAATTTCAAATTCTTGACGCCATTTTGGATTTGCAGTTATGGAGGAACCTGTGCTGGCTTGATGTGTATATAACAATTGAATTAGCTCGCCATTCTGGAACTGATCACCAGTTGAATTTGACCTGTTCAGCAATATGCATGTATTGATTTGGATAATTTTGATTTTCTGTACCCTTGAAGACTTGTGAGTTGTACAGATTTATATTTCTCCAACCCTGATGTTTTGTTTCTAAAATTCTTAGTTGATTTTGAAAGTAGGAGACGATGTATTCAAAAGTAATCAAAACCTTAGAAGTCGGGCATTACAGAAAAAGGTTTGCAGCTCCAGAGGGAAATATGCCCGCTCCAAGAGAGCACTAAACCTGAAAGCAGACCATGCTTGCTTAACTCATTGGCTTGATATACACATGATCCACAACACATACCACTCGTCTTTCTACCATTATCATAAGCACCATCAATGTTAACTTCCGGTTTAACTGAGAAGGAGGGGACCGTACCATAACGACTTAGGCACCTGAACCGACATGAAAGAATGAAGCAAAGACAAAGACTGACAGTGGACTTGCTGGACAGTGTTCACCCTGCCATTCCGCAGTCGTTGATTACGCTCCCTACGAACACCCCACAACATCAAGAGAATAGCAAGTGGAACAAGTATGGTTTGGAACAAGTGGAACAAGAAGTTTATACTTGTTCAAATGGCAACTCTTAGTTATTTTGTTGTCAATTTCTTAAGAAAGAAAGAAAAAACAACACTGTCATGCAGCAAGAGATACAGTCTTAGCTATGGCCAACCGGTTTAGCGTTAACACAGTTGATTTTTACTTTACCACCAAATAAATAAATAAAAACCATTTGAAATTATGAGATATTACACTTGGAGAAAGAAAGAGGTTTCTCTCAGGTTTATAGGTTTTCTTCAATTTTCAGGTTTGTAGGTTTTCTTCAATTTTTTCAACACCGATGCCGGTACATCACCATGGTTGGCCAAGTCTCTACTCATTAGAGAACACTATACTAGCACACCCCTCCCACGAGAATACTAAAGTTTTCAAAACTGTTTTGCCTTGTGGATATCTAATTGTCTTGAAACTAGCGAGTGCTTTAGCATTATTCATAATACCTACTTTGTTTTCTTTATTTATAGAAAATTATGGTCAACAGAAGAAAAAGGCATTGGAAATGGGCAACTGAGAGCAAAAATATGATTTCCGACTAAATGACAAAAGTCTACGGGTTGACTTTCGGGTTAACAGAGTCAACTCGGCCCAATAATAAGAAGTTAGGCACAAGACCAAATAAACCCACACCCAAGCCAAATTGTGTCACACTCTGGCCTTGGACTACGCCGAAGTCCTGTACGCTAGGGTGGTCCCGAGACGCGTGGCCAACCGCCATCCGCCAGATGTGTTCCGAGGGACAGCGATGGGATTTCTCAGTTGACGGCATTTCCCGTCGTCATCGACGCCGTCTGGTTAATAGACGAGGGCTTTTGTGGAATCGTTGGTGGGGGAAGGAGGGGAGGGGTTATACAATATCGATGGCGCATCAGCCGAGTCTCGGCCGCCGAAAGGGCGAACTAGCTGCAAGCAAAGACCAGCGAAGTCTCCACCACCTTCGACTCTTGAACTGCTTGACCCGCTTCTTCACAATCTGCTTCTTCAAAGGCACGGCCATTGTTCCTGAAGGGAAGGTGACGCAGACAAAGATAGTGGAGATGAGGAAGAGGCGCAAAGCAGGCTAATCTCTGTTCTGCGTTGAGATGAAAGCGACGTGTTCTGCACTTCTGCTTTGTCTGCTGGGTATATATTTTCCCATAATACACCACACATCAACTGTTTGATCTCCAGTACGTTCTCCACTTATGGATATGATATCCAGAGTCACTTCTAAAATTTGAAAGATACATAACCAGTGTCTGCTGAGGATACAGTTAGACAAGCAAAGCAAAGAAAGTTGAGACCGGTGTTCACTGCTTATTTGAATCGAGTCTCTGGGCACGTGCAATCCACTAATCTATTATCCCCTACTTGGTTTAACTATTAATAGATTTGCACAAGGTCTAAAAAATCGATAATATCGGCTAAATATCGCCGATATTTTCGTTTTTTAATGATCGCGATATATCTTTCACTTCCCCATTCATTCTCGTCGAAAAATGCCGAAATATCGCGATATTTTGGAAATTTTAGACCCAAGATCAACCCAAGCTCAAATCAGACCCAAACCACGCAAAGATTCAAACTTTGAAATCAATATCCACCAAAACAAACAACCCAAATCCAAAAATCTCAACAGCAATCTGAAAACTAAAACGAAAAGGAAGAGAGATCGGAAATACCAGCGCTGCAAGAGGTAGGAGGATCTTTCTGGAGATCCTTGAGCTCCTTCAAGATCCGCTTGTACGCCATCGCCTTCAAAACCAAAAACCAACAGAAACCCTAGATTGATTGATTGATCACCCCCAAAACCAAACTCACTCTCTCAATAATAATCTGAGATTCCCTTTTCTTCTGCAACTAGCACAAAGCGAGCGAGAGGGAGAGAGAGGTGGAGATTTACCTGAAAGGCCCTCCTGCTTTTATTACGGGCTCTGGTTTTTCGGTCTTTTCGTCTCTTGTTTCTTGTTTATGTTTTTTTGTGTGAAGGTGGGTGCAGCTCTTCTCAACCACCACTCACGAATGAGTTTATATATTGTACGATTCAGGAAGGATAAGATTGTAAATTTACCTCTCGCTACGTGGAGTCGACATGTCGTTTCTTTTGTCCCCGTCCAAGACGGGTCATGGTTAAAATAGGTTCGGATAGTTTACTATTGATCCTTATAGTAACAATGATTCGAGTGTTTGTTAACCACCGTGCAGCAGTTCTTGTCTAGTTAGGTGTGTTAGACATTTTGATGACCTTTGTTCCGTGTTAGAGCAACTGTGTGTGACCATGGGGAGGCAAGAGAGAGAGAGAGAGAGAGATTAAGAAAGCACCCAAAAGAGATGTCATTTGAGCATCAATAGTCACTAATACACTGATACATGTGACCTAACTCTACCTAAATGGAATCAATTGAGTTGATGTACAATCTTTCAATGATTATGGTTATGGTTATGGTCAAGGTCAAGCGCTGCCCAATCCTTACAACTTCTAATACGGAAATCCACAGTCAATTCCTCTTGACCCTTATGGTTGGCATGTAAGTCAATATCTGCAAAACTACAAAGGTGAGGTATCATTTAATGACTACTCTTCACAATATACTGAAGACTCTACACAAAGAAACGATGAAGATAGTGAAAATTATATACCTCATAGGTCTTCTATGTGGCTCTAAACCACTCATGTAATTCCATGTTGTATCATATGTATATAAGGCGTGATGGCCTAGCCTCCTTTTGGGTATCCAGCCATAAAAAAAAATTAGATGTATAAACTTTACAGTAAAAATTTAAGAATTATCATTGGTTCAGCACTTCAGCACATAGTTATTCACCTTAAATAACTAAAACTCACTATGATTAATGTTTATTCAAGATTTTTTTGTCAATTATAATAGATAATTGAGATAACAAACATCTCTCAAAGTTTCATTTAAAATTTCCATGTTTTTCTACTAATTTCCCTCAATTTTCTCATTTTTTTCTGCAATCGATATTTCCTCAAAATTTCCATCGAAATATCCGTTTTTTGGACCGTCGAAATTTCCACGATCGGCGAAATTTTAGTCATTGGAGATATTGTACCTGCAAATTTGCAGGCACAATATCTCCAGCTAATTCTTGTAAAAAAATATAAGCAGCAACCCTGTTGATATGTTGAAAGCAAGCACAGACCCATACATGCATATAGAGATGGACAGTAAATTAACAGAGGCATGTATTCCAAATGGGACACCCTGCTAATGCTCTGATCGATCTCTTCTAAGTTCTATCTCTAGCCCAAAACTACTGTAGAAAAACTCAAACAGATGGAGCAATTTTCTTCATGTATATTGAATGGTATATTGATGATTTACATTGCTGTGTTTATATAGAGGATTTGAATCCTACCTAAGACTGAAAATAGTATGGACAAAGCCATTTACACCATGCTGCTAAGCCATGCTCTAGTGATTGATAAAGTACGAAACCCTATCAGAAGCCATGCTGCTAATTAGACCATGATGCTGCAATAGTAACACTTGCTTTATCAAACACCATGCTGGTTCAACTGTAACTTCATGCTCTACATGCCTTGTCAGTATAACACCCAACAACTCACTGCACAAGGCTTGCTGTGCAGTGACTTAGATATCTGCACTATAACTCAATACTTCCAATACTCCCCCACAAGCTAGATCAAGGAGAAACCTTGAGCGAAGCTTGCCAAAACATTCGACCAAGTACGAATCTTTTTACCTCCAAGTTTGTTCATTCTTGTTCTTCACCTCCATAGAACTAAAAAGTCCAACACCAGAGAAAAAGAAAGTAGACAACAGATTCTCTTCCAAAATAGAAAGAAGAAATACGAGATAGACACCGATAGTCCAACATCGGCAATGATTGAGATTACACTAGAACCTCAGACAACAAATCTTTCCTCCAAAATAGGATGGAAAAAATCATAAACATGACCATGGAACAGATCTCTCTTCCATAGAGGAAAGATGAAATCAGTGGCCAAGAAATGGAGAGTCTTATACAAAAGAACTCTCAATAGATTTCTCTTCCTCAGAGGAAAGATGAAACCAGAAATAAATACCGATAGTCCAACAACGGCAAAGATGAGATCCCATAAGAACCTCGGACAACAGATCTATCCTCCAAAATAGGATGGATTCGATCAGAAAGAGTCTTACAAAGAACTCTGAACATATTTCTCTTCCACAGGAAAGAAGAAATCAGAAATAGATACCGATTGTCCAACATCGGCAAAGATGAGATCCCATTAGAACCTCAGACAACAAATCTCTCCTCCAAAATAGGACGGAAAAACCAGAACATGACCATGGATCCGATTTCTCTTCCAAACTAGAAAGAAGAAATCAATGACCAAGAAATAAAGAGTCTTATAAAAAAAAAACTCTCAACAGATTTCTCCTCCAAAATAGGATGGAGAAATAAGAAATAAAGTTTGCAAGAATCTCAGCAGATCATCAGGATTATAGCTTTCCCTCCCAGACATATGAACTCTCAACAGAAATTGACCAAGAAGATAAAGAGCCAGGCCATGAAAACCTGCTCTGATACCATGTAGAAAAACTCAAACAGATGGAGCAATTTTCTTCATGTATATTGAATGGTATATTGATGATTTACATTGCTGTGTTTATATAGAGGATTTGAATCCTACCTAAGACTGAAAATAGTATGGACAAAGCCATTTACACCATGCTGCTAAACCATGCTCTAGTGATTGATAAAGTACGAAACCCTATCAGAAGCCATGCTGCTAATTAGACCATGCTGCTGCAACAGTAACACTTGCTTTATCAAACACCATGCTGGTTCAACTGTAACTTCATGCTCTACATGCCTTGTCAGTATAACACCCAACAGCTCACTGCACAAGGCTTGCTGTGCAGTGACTTAGATATCTGCACTATAACTCAATACTTCCAATAACTACATATTGTTTCCTGCATAATTGGATCTCTCTCTATATCTCCATCTATTCTATTACATGCACTAAACAATAGCTCTACATATATTACACAGTAATGCATGCAGGAGTTGTTGCTTGTTAGCTTAAACCCAACACTACCATAATGCATAGGTCAGAGATTCCATGATCCTCTACAAACCAAGACTGCAGTCATCGTCGCTTGCCCCAGAATCGTCGTCACCATCAGACCAAAGGGGGCATTCATCAGCCCAGTGATTACCCATATTCCCACATACCACACATGTTTGACCATTTCAACAGACCAGTGCTCATGAGGATCGTGGTCCTTCTTTTTAAGGGGGCCGTAACAATAAGGACAACTCCATCCCATGCCTTTTGATTTTTTAGGGCAATCCCAGCATACATGACCATTGGTACGACAGAGCTTACAGACAAGCTTGGTCGCTCGGGTATGAGTTGAAGAGCCTTCGCCAGACTTTGTTTCTCCTGAAAATGAAATTATTTCCTCCACCTTACCGATCACCTCCTTTTTATTCAACCCAGTTTGTTCGATCTTGTGAGAAAATCTCTATTCTGTCCTTCAGTCTCGTAGTAAAATAAATTACTTACCGTGAAAACATGAAATTACAACATTGCCCTTCCGTGACAGAATCTGTCAAACGTATGCCTACTTTTTCCGTTTTCCAGCTTTTGCCATTAATCTTCTGAAAAACACACTTCCATCCATATATACTAGCGTTCAAGTTGTATCATATTTGCAATGTAAATTCATGAACAAATCGTTCATCTATTAAGACAGCCTTTAATGATTATCTCAGCCAAAATTATAGAAAACAAAAATTGTTTACTCGCTCAATATCATTGACGTGCTCGTTACCAGGCGCTCAATCTAAAAACCTTTTTTGTGTCAATTACAACATAGAATAAGAAGGGTCGATACAAGATGGGGACTTAAAGAGCGCTCTTACAGTTACGGTTACACTAAAGAATCAGTAACTAAAGTATTTACAAGTATTCATTTACAAATATACATATGGTACAAGGTAAACATGAGGAGTTTTTAAGGTTTGTTCTAATGTTCCTAAAAACAGAAAATAAGATATGTACAAGTGATCAATTCATTCAACATCGCAAACAGAGATAAACTCGAATTCTACCACACATCAAGATCTTGTCTCATTCCAACAATCTGATTATCATGCAAGTTCTTAACAAGAGAAACAATATCGGAACACAAGTCTGAAGAGGACATGCATTCATTTAATTCTACTTACTTTATCACATAAGCACAGAGAAGTCTAGAACCACTACCAGAAGAAAGGTTATAGCCGACGAAAAAAAAAAAACCAGGCCGACGAAGCATTTTTTCGTCGGCTTTAGTGGGCTTTAGCCGACGAAATTTTCTTTCGTCGGCTAAGGTATATTTTCGTCGGCTATGATGTCCACTTTAGCCGACGAAATTTTATTTCGCCGTCTATTTTAAATTTTCGCCGGCTATGACACACTTTAGCCGACGAAAAAAACTTTCGTCGGCTAAAGAATTTATGTCGTCGGCTAAAGTGCACAAACCATGGCCGACGAAATATTTAAAGGTTTAGCCGACGAAATTCATAGTCGTCGGCTAAAGTGCTTTATATTTGCAGATCTGGGCAGCAGCAGCTCATTTCGAAAAAAACGAAAAAAAAAACGGGAGAAGAAAAAAGGGGAGAAAAAGTTTGGGTGTTGTCGAAATCTGTCCATAATCAGTTTGTGGAGCCATATATAGGTACGTATATGTATATATATGTTGATTAATTGAGTTTTATTTGAGTTGATCGATTTTAATTAGTGTGATTAATTGAGTTTATTGATTTTGATTGTGATTGAGTTGATTAATTTTGAGTACGTTGGATGTATATATATATGTGTTGATCGATTTGGTTGATGATTTGAATTGATAATATATATGAATTAATTTGTTGTTAATAAATAGTAAATATATATATATATATGTTAATATTAATTTATAATATTATTGTGTTGATATGGTATGAAGTTGTTGATGATATATATGAGTTCATAATGATAATTTTGTAATTAATTAGTTGTAGTACGTACGTACGTAGAATATATATATACTAAATGAATTGAGATTTTATATATGGCATGAAATTTTATTAATAATTAGCTAGCATCGTTATAAATATATATATATATATTTTGTTATATTTTCAGGATATGGATAAGAGTTGGATTTCGCTTCCAAAAATGGGACAAAAGATACGGTGCAGGAGTTATGAGTTTTCTAGAATATGCGATGGATAATGCTAACGGGAATACAATTTTCTATTGCCCGTGCACGAAATGTCAGTGTCGCAGCGATATGTATCGATTTCCCATTGACAAAGTATGGCAGCACCTGAGGAGTAACGGGTTTTGGGAGAAGTACACATGTTGGTTATATCACGGTGAAACATCATCAGGGGGTCCGCATGATCATGGCCAATTTTCCGAGACGGGCAGTGCTAGTACATCCAACGATCCAACAACGACATTCATCAACGACATGTTTCCTTATGAGAGCGGTGTATGCGCTCAAGGACAGTATATGCCTGACCCGGTGCAGCCCTTCCCTAGAGCTGTGAACACTGCTGATATTGAAAAGTACAACAAACTGCTTGCTTTCCAACAGACCCCTGTGTACCCCGGTTGTCAGAAGACCGTTCTTGAAAGTGTGATGGACGTAATGAGGATTAAAGTTGAGACAAAATCGACCGTGAAGGCTGTTGATGAGTATCTACAGTACACTGCTTCGATGCTGCCCAACGGTCATCGTCTTCCTACCACTCATCGGAAGGTCCGATGTATCCTGAAAGATCTTGGGCTTTCCTACATCAAGATCCATGCATGCAGATATGACTGCGTTCTCTTTTGGGGTAAAGATCCAAAAGGGAATGACCTTGGTGGCCTTGACGCATGTCCGGTATGTCACACTGACAGATATAAGCTGACTCCTGCAGGCAACAGGAAACCTGTAAAGGTACTTCGGTATTCCCTTTTGACGGATAGGTTGGAGCGGTTGTACATGTCTTCACACACGGCCGAAGCGATGAGATGGCACGCTGATAGGGAATTGCATGACGAAGATACCCTTATACACCCTGCTGACGGGGAGGCTTGGAAGCATATAGACAGGGAGTTTCCTCATTTTGCGTCAGAGGTCCGAAATGTGAGGCTCGGGCTCTCATCCGACGGGTTCAACCCTTTTGGGAACATGAGTCTGCAATACAGTATATGCCGGTGATTTTGGTACCGTACAACCTTCCCCCATGGATGTGCATGAAGAAGGAGTACAATATGTTGAGTTTGTTGATTCCGGGGCCCGGTTATCCGGGGAAGTGTCTCGATGTGTACTTGAGACCTTTGATTGAAGAGCTTAAATTTTTGTGGGACGTTGGTCATCCCACTTATGACAAGTACACGCACGAGATGTTCCAGATGCATGTCATGGTTGTTGGCATCATCAGTGATTTTCCTGCCCGTGGGATGTTGTCGGGCAACGTTGTTAGGGGATACAAGGCTTGTCCAGAGTGCCTTAGCGATGAGGGGAGCAGCAGTCATTGCAACAAGATATGCAGATTGGGTCACCGTGCTTTCCTTCCATATGATCACGAATGGCGGTTCGATGAAAAGACATTTGATGGGACCGTAGAACACGGCGTGCCTCCCAGAAGATGGACGGGGGAAGACATTTTAGCGGTGCTTAATGAGTACGATTTTGGGCAGCTCAGCAATCATCCCAACATTGTGGCGGCTATACCTGAAAGACCCGACAGGTACAAATTCTGGACACATAAGAGCATATTCTGGGAACTCCCATACTGGAGTAAGTTGTTGATCAGGCACTACCTGGATGTGATGCACATAGAAAAGAATGTGTGCGACAGTGTGGTGGGCACAGTGCTGAATTTGGAGGGGAAGACGAAAGACGGTCCTAAGGCACGCATTGATCTAAAAAAATGCGGAATAAGAAGACATTTGTGGTTGAAAGAAGGGAAGAAAAAAATGCCTCAAGCTCCTTACACCGTGAAGCCTGACCAGAAGAACCTAATTTTCAGGTGGATGAGTTGTGTGAAGTATCCTTCAGGCTATGCAGGAAATATTGCCCGGTGTGTGAACTTCCGGGACAATAAGATGTACGGGTTGAAGAGTCATGACTGTCATATCCTGCTGCAACGTCTCTTCCCTGTTTTCATTCGACCGTTCCTTCCCCGTCAGGTGGTGGAGCCGTTAGTAGCGTTGGGAAGGTTTTTCCAGAAGTTTTTTTTTTTTTTTTTTTTTTTAAATTTTATTAATAACTCACACACCCTACATATGTCAGTGAGGTTTGAACCCATGACCTCAAAGTTGTTAGTTAAACACCTTAACCAACCAAGCCACAGCTCACCGACAAAAAAAAAAATAAAAAAAAAAAAATGCGGGAAATGTAAATGGACATCATTTATATCATGTGTAAATTTGAGAGGATATTTCCTCCAAATTTTTTTGACATCATGCCTCACCTGATGATCCATCTTCCCGAGCAATTGTTGCTTACCGGTCCAGTACACTACACTTGGATGTATCCCATGGAAAGGTACGTTTTTTACTTTCATGAATTCCTCAATACATATACATGTTCAATAATCATAACATTTTGCAACTTGATTTACAGGCAACTTGGAGACTACAAAGATTATGTGGCTAATAAATCCGCTCTTGAAGGATGTATAGCTGAAGCATATATTGCGCACGAGTGCGTCAGCTACATGAAGTTGTATTTAGGAGCGTTGAAGGAAACTCCGCAAACCATGCCGGTAGATGTACCGAAGTTCAATCTTTCCATAGTCTCCAGTGATGTTGAAGTGTATGGAATTTTGCCAGACTCCTACAAGTTGCAACCGCATGAGCTAGTCATTGCCCACTGGTGGGTATTGATTAACTGTCCAGAAGTTGAATACTGGAAAGACATCCATCTCAATCATCCCAACATTCAAGGTGATCTTGAGTACCACAACAGGGAGTTCGCAGATTATTTTGGCGGTTGGGTACGTAATTTAATTTTTCTCTACGGGTTTATGTTTATTGCATAATTATCCATATTTACAGTTGAGATGGTTGGTTGCAGATGAACCATATTCAATCTGATGGTCACCCAAATTGGTCGCACGAACTAAGACTTCTAGCCATGAAGCCGATAGTCTCAAGAGTTTATCCGATGTGCAAGGTGAATGGCGTGCAATTTATATGCGACCAAAGAGACAGCAGAAAGAGAACACAGAATTCTGGGGTCATGGCACATGGTGGGCGGAATGGAGTTGACTATTACGGTGTTCTTGATTCAGTGGTGGAACTCGTTTACGGTGAAGGCATGACAGTGCACCTCTTCAAGTGTAGATGGTTTGATACTAGGCCACAGAGCATGAAGACCGATCAATACGGAATATTATCGGTGAACACTGCTACAAGTTCTTACGAGGATGACCCCTTCGTTTTTGCCACATCGGTAAAACAAGTGTTTTATCTTGATGACCTTGCTAAGGGTGACGCGTGGAAAGTAGTCAACCTTGTGCACCCTCGAAACATTTATCGGGCGGTTACACTTGGAGAGGCCGAAGACGAGGAAGAAGATGTTGCGTATCAAGAGCCCAACGCAATAGGTATTCCTAACTCCTCTACCATTCGCCTTAATAATTTTAAAGCGGGTCGTTCTGTGCGAATTCGTGATGAAGAGCCAAGGCTTGTTGATGTTGATCCAAATCAAGAGTCAGACGAAGACTCTGGCGATGAGGAAATACATATATTACCAGACATTAATTCTGACACCGAAGAAGACTCATCGGATGATTCCGATTACGAGCCTTAGTTTTAATGTATGATTCCGATTAATTTGTATAATTTTTCAAAGACTTTTTCCTTTATAGTTTACACATGTTAAATTCATATTTCAGTTATGAATATATGAGATTTTGGTGATACATGATGAACAGGGTTTTTTAAATGTATGGTTTATGAATATCCAGAAGTTTTTTTTCCCCTGTTTTTTTACTTTAGCCGACGAAATATACTATAATTCGTCGGCTAAGATGTTGTTTGCCGACGAAAAAAGCCTTAATTCGTCGGCCATAGATGTTTTTTATTTATTTTTATTACACACTTTATCCGACGAAATAAACTGTGATTCGTCGGCTAAACTACCTTAGCCGACGAAAAAAGACTTAATTTCGTCGGCTAAACTTGTTTTTTTATTTTTTTTAATTACTCACTTTAGCCGACGAAATACACTGTAATTCGTCGGCTAATATGGTTTTTGCCGACGAATAACCTAATAATTCGTCGGCTATAGTTATTTTTTTATTTTTTAATTACATACTATAGCCGACGAATATGTTAGGGTATTCGTCGGCTAAACCCTAAAATATTTCTATTACCTACTATAGCCCTATGTTCGGTGGTTATTTTGCGTAAAATTTTTATACGACTTGTTGCGTGTCATCGGTTTGAAACTATTTTCAGTTGGAGGTCCGGCCAAAATACGTAATTTAGACGGTCGAACGACCTTTTCCGTGCGTTTAGGGGTTTGACTTACAAGATTGACCGTCCGGATCGAGCCCTTATTCTTTTCGGATCAAGTTGAATTTTTTCCCATACATGTATTTTATCATGATGGTCAGATCTGACGGCTGGATTTGTGTTTCTCAAGTTTGATCATCACGATCACAACATGTGTACTAATGTTGTATAACTTGTTTACCGAGTGTTATGTAAATGTTCCGTTTCAAAAACAAACTATACGTAGATCCTTCAAACGTAAAAAAGTCGTGAAATAAGACATGACTAGAATGGTGAAATAAGTCTACGGTTGAAAAATCACGGTATTCCGGTCATGTCTCGGTGCCGATAGTTGCGGTCAATTCAATTTTCCATTCTTTCTCCCTATGGGTTGCCCCGGTTTCGGTGGTTATTTTGTGTAAAACTTTTATACGACTTGTTGCGTGTCATCGGTTTGAAACTATTTTCAGTTGGAGGTCCGGCCAAAATACGTAATTTAGACGGTCGAACGACCTTTTCCGTGCGTTTAGGGGTTTGACTTATGAGATTGACCGTCCGGATCGAGCCCTTATTCTTTTCGGATCAAGTTGAATTTTTTCCCATACATGTATTTTATCATGATGGTAAGATCTGACGGTTGGATTTGTGTTTCTCAAGTTTGGTCATCACCAGAACAACATGCCAAATGTATAAAGGTTTAGCCGACGAATTTCAAAGGTTTAGCCGACGAATTTCAAAGGTTTAGCCGACGAATTTCAAAGGTTTAGCCGACGAATATATGTATAGCCGACAAAATTTTAATCTTTAGCCGACGAACAAATTATTTCGTCGGCTAAAGTCCTCGGGTTTTAATTGCAAACCCTAGCCTCCTCCCTCATTTCTGCAGTTTTTCAACATCCGCTCCTCCCTCCCGGTCTCCTCCCTCCTCCCACCCGGTCTCCTCCCTCCTCCCTCCCTCTCCCGTCGCCGGCTCCTCCCTCCTCCCTGCAAGGTAAACACTTTGCAGCTGATTCACTTCTGTTAATCTTCTTCATTTTCCGATTTGCTGCTTTGATTGCTCACAAGATTATGATTCAGTTTTGGATTACAATAGTATGGTTGTTCATACAGTATTTCCCTTTGTTGCTTTTGGATCGTTGGGTGTATTGTTTGGATTTTGAGGATACAAGTTACACACTTTGGTTGGTTTGAATCTTATGTGCTTCTCTTCTGATCAGACTGCTAGTTCCGATGTTATTACTCCAAATTTTGATGTTATAGTTTATAATTTTGATGTTATAATTGGATTTTGATGTTATAATTTTGATGTTATATTTGGATTTTTGATCTTATAATTTTGATGTTATAATTTGATGTTATAGTTTATAATTTTGATGTTATAATTTGACGGTGACTAGGATGAATCATGTGCAAATTTGCTATAGTATGAGAACATTTCCCAACATAATAAAAGAATATGCGCTAAAAAAACAGAAACCAAAACGTATTAATAAATTTATAATACGTATTAATAAAAGAACATTATTAACACATGTTAATAAATTATTAATAAAAGAACATTAATAAAAGAACATTATTAATAAATTATTAAATTTATTAATAATTTAACACTAGATTAACTAGAGAATCAGGATGAAAACGCGAAGTTGAAGAAAGGAATAAAACTTGTAATTTAATTTTTATTAATTTAATTTGTGTTAATTAAATTTGTCTTAATTAAATTGGTGTTAATTTAATTTGTGTTAATTTAATTTATGTTAATTTAATTATGTTAGTTTATGTGTTTATTTTTGAATATACGTGTTAATTTATTTTTGATTTCGAATTTAGTTTTACGATATGTTAGTTAATTTATCCATGTTGATATATATATATATATATATATTGGTATGTGCGTGTATCTATTTATTGAATAAGTATAATTTTAAAAATGTATAATTTTTTATAAAACAAAGACAAAATAATCTAAAGCCTTTAATTAATATTATAAATAGGATGAGCGGCTTTTTTCGATCGAAGAAGAGTTCGAAGGGCCAAAGGTCCGAATCGTCTGAGGGAACCTCTAGCAACCCTCAAACGACGTTTCAGGGCCACATGACAGCCAGACGTGCGAGCCTTCTGGAGACGGCGCCGGAGGTGCCCGTTTCATCGAGGCAGGCGGCCGTCCCTCGTTCCCCGAGGCCCTTGACGGAGGTGTCTGCACCTCGTATGCCCGAGATACACCGGGCGCCCACTCCGGGTCCTACTTCTTCGGATAGTGGGTCATCTGGGGTACAGATGCCGCCGCCTCATCTGTTCCTTCCGCGGATGATACCGGCGATACCTGTAGTAGATGACTCAGGGACGCCGATTTATCCACTGCCCCCGCCAGTGGCTCCATCAGCGGCGTACCGGTTCCTGCCTTTCGATACGCCTCTTATTTCTGCGAGGGTATCATCATCGGCGACAGAGCCGGAATCCGTCGCGAGCTCCTCAGGTAATCAGTCAGGCAACTTGATTACTTTTAAAGGGTCATATATATATATTTTAATAATCAATTTGGCCGAATCATGTCATAGGCACAAAGAAGAAGAGAGGCCCCGTCACAGGGAAAGCTCTCGAGAAGATGGTGAGTACCATGGGGAGGATCCCCATCGATACTGACGGGGATGGCCACGCAGTATCGGGCGGGAAGTCGAGGATGTACTCCGGCCGCGTGGGTGCTCTCATTAGGGATAGAGTCCCTATGCTGTGGTCCGACTGGGGCGAGGTCCCGCAGGAGGTTAAGGACATGGTCCACAACGCGATGTCGGTGAGTTTACAAAATAATATTATGTATTAAATTGTTGATTTCTCGAAAAGTTAAACTAATAATAATCGGTTAAATGCAGGTGTGGTTTGAGGTTCCCGAGCACCTGAGGGACAGTTGGGCCGACGTTGTGCATGGGGGAAGGTACGTTGGGAAGTTAATGAAAAACAATTTTGTATGTGATATTAATAATATTTCTAATATTTTTGTTGTATCTGTAGGTACAAGGAGTGGAAGAACGAGCTGCGGACCCATTGGACTAAGCACGGGAACGCACGTTCTGGTACCCCTACTGAGTTCCAGTACAGGGAGTACGAGTGGCGTTGGCTTCTGACATCAGAATTCAACAACCCTCGTAAACATGTATTTAAATAAATTAGTTAGTTAATTTAAAAATAAGTACATGCGTTTTAAAATATTCTACTAATAGTTTACTTTTTTCTTTGAAGGCGGTTTCCCGGGTGAACGCTCAGAACCGGCAACGCAACACAAGGAACCATCATGCCGGTTCTAGACCGTTCGGTGTCTTCATGGACGAGGCGGCCAAGGAACATCCAGAAGTCAACCCCTACGTCTATACGTACGAGAAGGCATATCCTGACTCCCAGGAGGATATTGTAAGTCACTTTACGTTTTTAAATTTTTAAATTTATGTAAAAATTTTAATTAATAAATTTTTTGCTATCCATATAGGCGAGGGTGAGGGAGGCTAGTGACGAGGTCCTGAGTACCTTAGTGAGGGAGGGATGGCCGGACACGCAGGATTCCGAGATGTCCGAAGCCATGTCCCGGATCGACAATTCGGATCCGACGATTGGGGCGAGGATCATGGGCACAGCCTTCCCACCGAGAGAAAACAACTTCTACTGCCGAGGTCTAGGAAAGAGAGGCGAGGGGGTCCTGAAGAACACTCCAGGATTTCAACGAAAGGCAACCCCGATCAGTGGCAGCACCACGTCCACGATCAACAGGACGACTCAGCTAGAGTCGGAAGTTCAGAGACTACGAGAACAGCAAGCTGCTCAAGCTGCTCAACCTGCTCAGGCTGCCTCGCAGGCTGCCTCGCAGCAAGCCTATATTGCCTCGTTGGCAGCCTTTAATACCGCGCAGGCAGCCTATGTTGCCGAGATATATGCCATCCAGCAGGCCCAGCAGCAACAGATGTTGCAGTACATGCAGGACTTTGCAGCTGCCCAGAGTCAGGGACTTCCGCCTCCGCCCATGCCTCCGCCCATGACGCTACCCCAGCCGCCGCAACCTCCGCAGCAGCCCCCAGAAGATGACTTCAATTTAGACGATATAGACTTTACGTAGTTGATAATATACTTTTATGTAGTTCATATATTCTTTTATGTGTTTGTTGTTGGTTATATGAAATTGTTAAATATGTCTTTTGCAGCTTGCATGGAATGGTAATTCAGAAATTTCGGGGGTTTTTTTTTTACTGGAATGCACTTATAGCCGACGAAAAAAGCCATAATTCGTCGGCTAAAGTTTTTTTTTAAAAAAAAAAAAAAAGTTTAGCCGACGAAATAAGCTTTAATTCGTCGGCTAAATGTCTATAAGGCCGACGAAAAATACAATATTTCGTCGGCCATAGATGTTTTATATTTTTTTTATTACAAACTTTAGCCGACGAATAGTTTAAATTATTCGTCGGCTAAAGTTTGGAAGATAACCGACGACATTATTCGTCGGCTATAGTTCATACTTTAGCAGACGAAATAATGTCGTCGGCTATAGTATGACTATAGCCGACGAAATAATGTCGTCGGCTAAAGGTTGGACTATAGCCGACGACATTATTTCGTCTGCTATAGTATGAACTATAGCCGACGAAATTATTTGTCTCGTCGGCTAAAGTCATTACAGACGACCCTTTCTCGACGACACTATAGCCGACGAACCTTCGTCGGCTAAGGTTGCAGCCGACGAATTTTTTTAACAGGCCGACGAAAATTTTTCGTCGGCTAAACTGCCTGTTCTGGTAGTGAACGTAGATTATTTTATGTAAATTGCTGCATTCAATACTGAAGAGTACTTGTCCACAATAAACATGAATCATTAAGAACTAAAGAATTGAGATTGAACAACAACGTACATCTGAGAAGTCGTAACATGCATTTACTGTAGTTTACGTTTTCAACTATTATTACATAGTTTCCACCACTTAGAGAAACATACTTACTTGAAGAAGCTTAGCACGAATCATGACAATAGGTAGCATGCATTCTAACTCTTTTATTTAAACAAAAACACAAACTTTCAATCATTAAAACTCACAAGATTGGATCGCCATAAAATCATTAACGAAACATCAATATGTTTTACAAAATTCTGAATCTATTGAATACAAGAAAAGACAAAACATGCTTCCAATTCTCAAGTTTAGCACACGAAACATACCTATAAATTTATAAAGAAAATTAAAACAAAGTAAAGGTAATGTTTACACTTTACCAACTCTCCAACTCTCCAAGGAAACTTGTCGACATCAAAAAGATGCTTGACTTCAATGCTTCAAGTCTCCAACGTTGCTACCTTCATGGAGAAGTCCTTCAAGGCTTATCAAAGGAGGAAGAAACTTGATAAAGGAGAGAAAGATGTTGCTCAGTAGAGTTATGTGTTTCCCTGAATTTTAAGTGAATAAATGATGGTTTAAGAAGTACACAAGACTGTCTTTATATAGAGAATATCTTGGTGAAACTTTCTTTCAAAAATGATGTGAGATTAGATGCACATATTTGACTTTTCTTTTTTAGATTCACATGTTTGACTTTTCTTTCTTCCTTAGATTGCTCGGGCCTTTTAGGATTTCTGCATTTTTCTCTTTTATCATTCTTTTCTCAGTTAAGCTTTTTGTGCATCTAATATCACAAAATATGTTAAAAATAACATTATTATAAGAATATCATAGCTAAATACACTAGCGGATTATAGATCTTAGCCGACGGAAAAATTAACTTCCGTCGGCTAAGATTTTCATAGCCAACGAACCTAGTTTCGTAGGAAGGGTGAAAAGATCCGTCAGCTATGATTTTCTTATCCGACGGAAAAGTTTGGACGGCAATTTCCGTCGGTTAAGTGCATCTTAGTCGACGGAAAATTTTGGACGGGAATTTCCGTCGGTTAAGTAAATCTTAGTCGACGGATAACTCATGTCGGTAAGTATTCGTCGGTTAAGATGTTTTAAGTCGACGGAAATTATTCCGTCGACTAAGAAAAATAATCCGTCGACAAAGTAAGACTAAGTCGACGGAAAATTCCGTCGGTTAAGAAGATAAAGCTAAATTATTCTCTGGCAACGCGCAGAAGGAATCTTCCGCTCAATTATCAACCCACCTCGGCACAGAATGTATCATTCCTGCAAAAACCTCCTTCTCTATCACCAGCTCTAAATAAAACACCTCTCGCCATGAATTGAAGTTCAAGCAAAGCAACTAATCTAGCTAGCTAGCATTTTGATCATTGGTACATATTCTTCAACCTTTACATTTTCGACGGAATTCAGTTCACCGGTCATATTTTCCGGCGACTCTCCGGCTATATTCGTTTAATTTGTATTTTTATTGTGTGTTTGTGTGTGTGTGTATATATACATATATACGATTAATTATATATATATGGTTTGATTAATATATTTTATATATATTAATTGTGTGTGGATTATTGATTATATATATATGCATGTATACGTATATTTTGTATATATATATATATATATATATGGATGTATATATATGTCTGTGAATTTTTAATTTGTTGATTGTATATATTAATTTTGTTTATGCAAATCATATATGTATATATATAGATTATATTATATATGTTGTAGCAGAAAATGATGATGTTTATTAAATCAATGTATGTATATAGATATATATATATATATATATATATATATATATTATGTATGTGATCAACTTCTTTCGATCATTATCTTTTTTTATGTAAATCATGATGTGTATTAAATGATCGATATTTTGATGATGATATTTTCGTGGTGATATATTAAAACAATATTTATTTTCATTATAATATTTTCGTTTATGATCGATTATATTAAATTTGTGTTTGAGATCATATATATATTTCATTTTGTTTATGCTTACATTAAATTTTTTATTTTCAATTTGTGCTTAGATATATTTACTCATTTATTTTCGTGATGATATCGATATTTTCATGCATATATATATATATATGGTCTTAAATCAAATATTTGATTTGATGATGTTTTTGTTTAAATCAGTTATTTTCGTCACATTATGTTTTTGTGGTGAATACGTATATTTGATGATGTTTTTGTTTAAATCAGTTATTTTCGTCACATTATGTTTTTGTGGTGAATACGTACCGTTGTTTACGTGAGCGCGCAGTATTTTTATAGTTAGATTTTTCATTTCCCCTTTTATTACAGGTTACAACATGGCCGACAGGAGCTGGATGCAGTTACATAGAGGGCATCCGCGATACATGAGAGGAATTTTTGAATTTATCGAGTTTGTCCGTGGCAAGACTTCTCCTGGACAACTTTTCCACATTTGTCCATGCGGAAAATGTCGCAACAGATCTGCCAATTCTGTAACTTTTGAGGACATGTATGTTCACCTGTCACAATACGGTATTTGTCCCAGTTATACCACTTGGACATGGCACGGCGAAGCAAGTGAACATGTGCCCACACTTGTAGATATTCAAGCACAACGTAACCAGGGCGAGTCTTCCTCTAGTGCCAATTTCGGGGACCCTGGTGTGATGAATTTCTTAAACGATGCATTTCCGTCCGCCTCAGCATACGATGGAAGTGTTCCACAGGACAACAACAATACAACCTTCCCTGATGTCTCCCAGGTCGGCAGTAGTGGCTATGATAGTTACAACAAGCTTATGCAGCAAGCACAGACACCACTGTACCCCGGAAGTGAGCATACTGTATTGGAAACTGTCATGAAGCAGATGAGTATCAAAAAGAAGAGGAACAAGACCGTTGCTTGTTTTAACGATGACATTGCACTTCTGAAGGAGTTGCTTCCTGCTGACAACAACTGTCCAGAAAATTATGACAAGGTCAGAAGCATCTTGAGTGAGTTCGGTCTTGAGTACATCAAGATAGATGCATGCGTCAATAACTGCATCCTATACTACAAAGGTTATAAGGACGCATTTGAGTGCCCACACTGCTATGAGCCGAGGTATGAACCACACGCTCGTTCTAGACAGACAAACCCCATTCCTAGGAAGGTTCTTCGCTATTTCCCATTGGGTCCTCGTCTACAACGTCTCTACATGTCTTCACATACGGCCAAGCATATGAGATGGCACCACGAAAGGCACCAGCAAGAGCCGGATAGGCCTAGAGTAGATCCGGATAATCTCACACACCCCGCAGACGGGGAGGCTTGGAATCACTTTGACCGTTCATTTCCTGATTTTGCCTCTGAATGTCGAAATGTCAGACTTGGACTAGCAACAGACGGATTCAATCCTACTGGAGACATGAATAACTCTTACAGTATATGGCCTGTGATAGCATTTCCGCTCAACTTGCCTCCAAACATGTGCATGAGGACGGAGTATAATTTTCTTACTATGTTAGTTCCGGGCAAGTATTCTCCAGGAAAGTGCTTGGACGTGTACATGAGGCCATTAATCGACGAGCTCCTACAATTATATGAAAATGGAATCCATACTTTTGACAGGTATAGTCAGACTTACTTCTTCATGAGAGTAGCGGTTCTTTTTACCGTCAATGATTTTCCTGCTTACGGGATGATGTCTGGTCAAACTACCCATGGATACAAGGCGTGCCCTGTATGTATAGACGAGGTCAATTCCAGTCATCATGCCCACAGAATTGTTTACTTAGGATCCCGTAGATGGCTTCCACCGGATCACCCGTGGCGGTACGATGCACAAGCATTTGATGGGACTGTTGAGCATGGCCCGAAACCCGAAGGGAGGTCTGGTCAATGGATTCTGAATATGCTGAACCAGCACTGGTTTGGAATTTTGAGCAGCGCTAGGTATGTAAATGACCAGAATCCTCCCACCCCTGAAGAGTTTAAGTATTGGACGCACAGGAGTTCATTCTTTGAGTTGCCTTACTGGTCGACGTTGAAGATCAGACACAACTTAGACGTCATGCACATAGAGAAGAATGTTTGTGACAGCATCCTTGGAACAATTCTAGACATCAAAGACAAGACCAAAGACACCGCCAAAGCTCGTGCTGACCTTCAAAAGATGGGTATACGTCGAAAGCTATGGATAAAGCTAAACAAAAAGACCGGCAAACATGTAATGCCTCAAGCAGGCTACACGGTGGTTCCTAATAAGAGGTCGGAGATATTTAAGTGGCTTCGTGAGGTTAAGTATCCTAGTGGGTATGCCGGAAATATAGCTCGATGTATTAAGATGGGGGAAAATAAGATTATCGGGTTGAAGACCCATGACTGTCATGTTCTCCTGCAACGTCTTCTTCCTGTGGTCATTCGCCCGTATTTGCAGAGTGATGTGGTTGACACGTTGGTGGCTTTGTCCAACTTCTTTCAGAGGTTATGTGCTAAAGAGCTAAAAAAGTCAGAGGTCCGGTCCTTGCAAGACGATATTGCGTACATCATGTGCAAGCTGGAGAGGATCTTCCCCCCCACTTTCTTTAGCATCATGGTCCACCTCATGATCCACCTTCCTGAACAAGTGTTGCTTACAGGTCCGGTACAATATACCTGGTGTTATCCAAACGAGAGGTATGTATGCAGTCTATACTTTTGTCAATAAAGTCTCACATAACATGAATTTTTGCAATAACTTTTTATTTTGTAGGCAACTTGGAGATTACAAGAAGACAAACAGGAACAAACGTTTCCCTGAAGGTTCGATCACGGCGGCTTACATTTCTAGTGAGTGTGTAACCTTCTACAACACATATCTTAATGATGAACACACGGGAGGGGAATCTTCAAGAGGTGGAAATCAATTCCATTTATCAGTTGTTTCCGACGAAGTACAACCGTATGGCAGGCTAGGTAGGGAATACAGATTGAGTCGCGAAGAATTGAAGGAGGCTCATTGGTGCGTCCTTCAACATTGCGATGAATTGGAGGATTATCTGGAGAAACATTTGAGCAGGCAAAATGGGAATGAAGCCATTCACAAGAGAGATTTTCCTGACTACTTCCCGATTTGGGTACGTTATTCTTAAGTTACTTATAAATTTAATGTATTTCTCATCATTTTGTTTGACTAAATTGCGTTATTTTGCAGATGATGCATATTCAACAGAACCAACGTGAATTTTACGACCCCGAGCTGCACTGTTTGGCTGGCGGACCGCTAAAGCACAGAGCACATGCGGGATGTTTTGTTAACGGGGTTAAGTTTGTGACATCAGAACGAGATGATGGTCGCATCACTCAAAACAATGGAGTTATGGTTGAGGGCAAGTCTCACAACTACTACGGGGTGCTTATCAGCGTTATCGAACTAATCTACGGGAACCGTATGCCGGTTGTGTTGTTTAAGTGCAAATGGTTCAATACTGACCCAAATGTTTGCAGGAGTACGGTTATAGACCATGGTTTGTTATCAGTGAACACAAACACTTCATGGTATGAGAATGAGCCGTTTGTTATTGCCGCCATGGCACAACAAGTCTTTTATCTTGATGATCCGGCTATGGGTGAGGGTTGGAAAGTGGTGCAGGTAATGTCACATAGGAATATATGGAGTGCAGCTACATTGGGAGTGGATGAGGGTACGGAACCGAGCTCTGTACCGAACGAACCATATCAAGAGGAAACTCCACCTGTAATTCCCAATGACGTGGACATTCGCGTCAACGACCAACACGTTCCGGCCATTACAGGTTACATTGAAGTTACTATGCCCGAACCCGAAGAAGATGACGAATACGAGGACGAAGAAGATGAGGATTCAGAGGAATTCGAGGAGGATGATGATCCCGAAGACCAAGATTATGAAGATGAGTATGATTAAATTAATTTGGGGATGTAACTTAACTTTCATTGGTTTATTATTATGAATTTGCATAACTTCGGAGATCGATGTATTAACAATTACATTTTCATATATATTGATCGGAACACTCTTTGCGTCAAATGTTCACGGCCTTTATTTTTTTATTACTATTCTTGTTGCAGATTTTTATAGCCCCGTAAGAGTCACGTCGATTGGAAACTATTCTCAGTTGAAGGTCCGGCCAGATTACGTGATTTGGAGGGTCGAATAGCCGTTTCCGTCCGTTTAGGGGTTTGACCGCGCCGATTGACCGGACGGATCGAGCCCTTATCTTTGTCAGATGGAGCTGAATTTTTTCCCACCTACGTAATTCGTTATGCTGGTCATATCTGACGGTAGGTTTTCAGTTCCTCTTCTCCGATCACCAAACTCACGTTATATGTACTAATGTTGTATAACTTTTTTATACAAGTGTTGAGTTTAAGTGTCGTTTTGAAGACAACGTATATGTAGAAGCCTCAAACGCAAAAAAGTCGTGAAATAAGATATGACCGGAACGGTGAAATACGTCAACCCGTGAAAAATGAAGATATTCCGGTAAAATTTCGGTGCCGGTTGTTCCGGTCAACGAAATTCTCTTATTTCTACCTAGTGGTAGCCCTATCCCGGGTATTTATTTTTTACCAAATTTTTATAGCCCCGTAAGAGTCACGTCGATTGGAAACTATTCTCAGTTGAAGGTCCGGCCAGATTACGTGATTTGGAGGGTCGAATAGCCGTTTCCGTCCGTTTAGGGGTTTGACCGCGCCGATTGACCGGACGGATCGAGCCCTTATCTTTGTCAGATGGAGCTGAATTTTTTCCCACCTACGTAATTCGTTATGCTGGTCATATCTGACGGTAGGTTTTCAGTTCCTCTTCTCCGATCACCAAACTCACGTTATATGTACTAATGTTGTATAACTTTTTTATACAAGTGTTGAGTTTAAGTGTCGTTTTGAAGACAACGTATATGTAGAAGCCTCAAACGCAAAAAAGTCGTGAAATAAGATATGACCGGAACGGTGAAATACGTCAACCCGTGAAAAATGAAGATATTCCGGTAAAATTTCGGTGCCGGTTGTTCCGGTCAACGAAATTCTCTTATTTCTACCTAGTGGTAGCCCTATCCCGGGTATTTATTTTTTACCAAATTTTTATAGCCCCGTAAGAGTCACGTCGATTGGAAACTATTCTCAGTTGAAGGTCCGGCCAGATTACGTGATTTGGAGGGTCGAATAGCCGTTTCCGTCCGTTTAGGGGTTTGACCGCGCCGATTGACCGGACGGATCGAGCCCTTATCTTTGTCAGATGGAGCTGAATTTTTTCCCACCTACGTAATTCGTTATGCTGGTCATATCTGACGGTAGGTTTTCAGTTCCTGTTCTCCGATCACCAAACTCACGTTATATGTACTAATGTTGTATAACTTTTTTATACAAGTGTTGAGTTTAAGTGTCGTTTTGAAGACAACGTATACGTAGAAGCCTCAAACGCAAAAAAGTCGTGAAATAAGATATGACCGGAACGGTGAAATACGTCAACCCGTGAAAAATGAAGATATTCCGGTAAAATTTCGGTGCCGGTTGTTCCGGTCAACGAAATTCTCTTATTTCTACCTAGTGGTAGCCCTATCCCGGGTATTTATTTTTTACCAAATTTTTATAGCTCCGTAAGAGTCTCGTCGATTGGAAACTATTCTCAGTTGAAGGTCTGGTCAGATTACGTGATTTGGAAGGTCGAATAAAAATTTCGGTCCGTTTAGCAAATAAGAAAGAATTTCTTTTTTTCCTAGCCGACGGAATATTATTGTTCCGTCGACTTGGACTTTCTTAACCGACGAATTATTTATTTTCCGTCGACTAAGATGACGAAAATTTTGGCGGTTTATCATTGCGCTTTTTTTTTTCCGCGAAAATTGAAATTTTCTTAGCCGACGAATTTCTTATTCCGTCGCCTAAGTTACTATAAAACCTGGTCGACGTTTCTTCTCTCTGTTCTGTTCGATATTTCTCTCAAGTCTAAACCCGATCGCCTCCACTCCGCTGCCGACGAGCTCCGATCCTCCACCCGACCACCACCGTCAACGCCACCACGTCCGACCCCCCACCTCCACCCCAACCGACTAGGACACTCACCTCCTCCACCCAATCCGAGCCTCCTCCACTCCGCTGCCGACGAGCTCCGATCCTCCACCCGACCACCACCGTCAACGCCACCACGTCCGACCCCCCACCTCCACCCCAACCGACTAGGACACTCACCTCCTCCACCCAATCCGAGCCTCCTCCACTCCGCTGCCGACGAGCTCCGATCCTCCACCCGACCACCACCGTCAACGCCACCAGGTTAGTCTCTTAAACTCTCCGATTTTCTTATTCAATGTTGTGAATTGTTTAGAAAGTGTGCATGAAATTGATAAAGTTGGTTGCTGGTCATGAACACAGGTGTACTGTAGGTGAATTTTATTGATAATCAAACATTATTATGGTGTTGAATATAATGTTTATGGTTTTGAATATAATGTTTATGGTGTTGAATATAATGTTTATGGTGAATTTTATTGATAATCAAACATTATTATGGTGTTGAATATAATCAAACATTACTGGGAATGTTTATGGTTTTCATCATTTAGCTGCTCATATGCAGGCAGGGGCGGAGCCAGGCCAGTCTTGACTGGCTGGAGCCTAGAAAAAAAATACCACATCCCATGTGTAGCAACTGTGTGTTTAGTTCTTTGATTTAATTAAGGTTGATCTAGCTGTGTTTAGTACTTTGATTTTCTCATGGGCTACTGTGTGTTTGTGATTTGTGTTTAAATAGTACAAAATTGTGTTGGTGACCTTGTGATCAATGTGCATTTAGCTGGTTATGTTTGTGTCATTATGCTGCCGGTTGATTTTGTTTTGTTTAAAGATGCCGATCATTGGGAAGAGGAAGCAACGTTCGGAGAGGGCTCAACAGATGATGGAGGCCTTATGTAACCAGGCTACTGCCAGCCAGCCCACACCTTTGCCGCCTGGAAGAGTACCACCAGGGGCTCCTCCTTTGCTCATCAGGCCGCCCTTTATACCATCCGATACGACTTCCACTATTGGGGCGACGACCGGAACCACTGAAGCGTCGTCCACATCGGCTTCCGAAACCAGCAGGCCCATTCCTAGTGCCCGCTGTAAAGCAAAGGCCCCCACTACAGGTAATGATATTTTTTAAATAAAAAAAATTATATTTTTTAAATAAAATAATAAAAAAATCGTTTATTTTTTTAATTTTCTTGGCATGATTAAAAGGCTTAATTTTCTTGTAGTAATCCATATTTATTTAAAATACTAAATGTTTTAAAATAAAAAAATTATTATTCTTTTACTTATATTAACTTGAATCTTTTTTGCAAATGATACCTAATATTTTGTTTTATTTATTGTAGGTCCCCCACCGAAAAAGAAACGGGGTTTTGTGTGTGGAAATGCGACGGAGGCGTTATGCAAGAAGCTAGGGGGGAAGATACCGATAGAGTATTGCCCTCGTATGAAAGGGCCTAAGGTTCAAGGGGTCAACAGTCTTTTGGTCAAGGACATTGGGTCGGCCATACGTAGCCTGGTTGGAACGAGGGCTAGGACGTTCCACGACCTTGAGCAATCGGAACAGTGGAAGGTGTGGAACGCATTGTCGGTAAGTACATAAAAATTAATTTACTTAGTTTGGTTTATTTGAATAGTTTTCAATTAATACTTTTGTTGATGTATTAATTTATTTTTATTTCTTAGCCATGGTACATGTGGGACAACAATGACATTGTGACGGTGAGGTGTATCATGGACACGGCACAGGCTAGGTACAAGGAGTGGAAGTGGCAGTGTCACAATGTCTACCAGGAGCATGGACCAGAAGGGATGCCGACGGAGTTCTATGGGAGGGAGGATGAGTGGGCCTTTCTTTGCACGCATTTTGAGAGCGACGCGTTCAAGGTATGTGTATATTGCTTTTTTTTTTGGGTGATAATGTTGACCACTATATTTTGGAGTAATATATTATTAATTTTGTTACAATAATATATTTTTTCAAGCATTTTTAGAATAATATATTATTAAATTTGTTCTTATTAAAAAAATTAAAATTGTAAAACTTAACATTGCCGACGATTATGCATGATGATTTTGTGGGTTCGGTTATGCTATTTATTGCCATGTTTTAGGTTTATAGAATAAAATATTATTATTTATTTTTTTAATAAATAAAAAAATATAATTACTGATATTTTATTTATATCGCGTATTAGAAACTCTCGAACGCGAACAAGAAGAACCGTGGTAAGAAGACGATGCACCACCATAGCGGTTCTTCTCCTATTGTCTACATCATGGAGGATCTAAGGAACAAAGGTGAGCCCTTGCCGATCATCAAGGGATTCGAGGCGAGTTATGTGAGACCCGGTGACGAAGTGGCCACCCAGAAATATGTAAGTGTATTTCCTTTAATTATTTAATTAATTATGTCTCTTTGATTTGGATACTTAGTATTAATTAAGAAATATGTTGGTGTTGGTGTTGGTGTAATTGTTGTTGAATTATGTGGTTGGTGTATTCCTTGGTGTTTTGTTTATGCAGGAGAAGATGCTTGCGGAGGTCGAAAGCCGAAAGACAGACTTGAAGAAGATAAATCCGGAAGCTACAGAGGAGGAAATGATGGAGATCATTCAAACACAACAAATTGATGTGTTGGATGCTGTGTTGGACAAGCGCAAAGGGAAGGAGATACGAGGGATGGGACGAGCAGGTGAGCGAGACTTGAGCCAGTCCTCGTCCGGTTCGACCTTGCGGAGTCGTGCTCCTCCAAATCAAGACAGGGAAAGGATTGAACGCCTTGAACAAGAGGTCCGTGAGTATAAGGAGCGGACTGAGCGGGCTGAGGCCGAGTCTGTGTGGTACCGTAATCAGTACACTACTGTTAACTCACGGATGGACCAGATCTTCTCTCGCCTAGGTCTAGAACCTGAAGGTCCGGCTCCTCCTCCTCCGCCTTTTACGGCTCCTCCTCCTCCGCCTTTTACGGCTCCTCCTCATTCTTCTCCGGGTCCTCCTCCTCCTCCTCAGTCATCTTCGATTCCTCCTACTCAGTCGTCTCCACCTCCTCTTCCTACTCAGTCGTCTTCGGCATTTGTTGATGAAGATCAGTTTTTGAATTTTTATTAGTCAAATTTTAGTTTGTATGAATACAATTTTAATTATTAATGCATAATTTTTATATTATTAATGATTCGATCTATATATTTAGTTTTAATATAATTATTTCTAAAACAACCGAAACAAATATCTACTTTATCAGTAAAAAAATTAAAAACCAAAACAAATAATAAATTGTGAAAAAACAATTCTGAAAAAAAAAATTCTGACTCACCTTAGTCGACGGAAAATTGAAAACCCGTCGGTAAGGGTATAAACCTTACCGACGGAATATTTAATTTCCGTCGGCTAAGAATGAATAACGACCGACCGTTGACCTTCTTAGTCGACGACAAAGTATACTTTCCGTCGGTATTAGATAATCATTACCGACGTAAAAATTTATTTTCCGTCGGCTAAGAATAAACAGAAAGAGGACCGTATCGTCGGCTAGATCTTAACCGACGCTAATTTTCCGTCGTTTAAGAAACTGGAATCCTAGCCGACGGAATATTTCGTCTGTAAAGAAGGAATAATTTTGTCGTTTAGGTAAATGTTAATCGACGGAAATATAGCCGACAGATTTTTTCCGTCGTTTAGGAAACAATAACTTAGTCGACGGAATAGTCGTCGACTAAGATCCGTCGATGAAGATATAACTTAGTCGACGGAAATATATGTTTCCGTCGGCTATTGTCTTAGCAGACGACGGTTAGCCGACGGATCTTAGTCGACGACTATTCCGTCGACTAAGTTCTTAGTAGACGGAATATATTTCTTAACCGACGGAAATATTCCGTAGGCTAAGAATCGTAATCCACTAGTGATAAGGCAGGAAACACCATATTTGTGCTCGTATCAAGCATCAACAAATATGGGTTCGTAACAAGGTTCTAAAAATTGGCTTAGGCAGCGCCTAGGCGCTCAGCACCCCTAGGCCATCGCGATTACAGCCAACTCGTTTGATGTGGGCGGGCTGCCGATTTCTGGCTGCCTAGCCATGTAGGCGGGGGTTGGGTGGTGCTGTGCGGCTCGCCGATTAGTTTTTTTTTTCTCAAAACCTGTAAAGACACAGACGAATCAAGATGATTTACCATGCGCCGTGCCGGGAAGAGGGAGTGGATAACGGCGCCTTGTCGTCATGCGCCAACTTCGAGAAAGTAGCCGGACTACCATCAGTCCAGAATGAGAAGTATAGAGAGAAAAAAATGAAAAAGGACAAGGCTTTTGGAGTGAAGCTTGGTTGTTGCAACTTCCGGGTGGTAGGGCTTGATTAGCCGGAGATTTAAATTGAGAAAATCACGATCTGAGGAGATGGAAGAAGAAAAGAGAAGAGAAGAAAATCACGATCTGGGTTTGTTTTTTTATTTTTGGATAACACGATCTGGGTTTTGTTTGCATTTGGGATTTTAGGTAGATTTGGTTGGAAATTCTTATATGCACGATGTGCATTTACACGACACAATCTTAACCGTTCATAACAATTCATATGTTTGACCACCATGTTTCTATATTATTTTCTTTAATCTTGACCATCTATGTATGTATGTGAAGATACACATCGGGTACTGAATATGCTCTCAGATTAGGTTGAGGTGGAAGTTTGATTTTGGGTAGTTGTGTTTCTTTTATAGTTTGACTTTTCAACCAAAATAATTGTATTAATAATAATATAATTACATGTTAATTGTAATTTTAATTGTATTATATAATTATTTGGTATTAAAAAATAAAAAAAATTCAAAAATAGAAAACCGATTAATCCTCGATTAATCTTTTGGGCGATGTCCGCCTAACTAGCGCCTAGCATTTTTTAGAACCTTAGTTGGTAATGAAACTACTAATTTTCACAAAAACTGTTCATTTGTTTGATATCGTTAAATTAGTAAACGATTTATGTTTCCTTTTATTATTTTTGTGATGATCTTTAGAGGTTGATTTAATGAATGAACTATTAGAGCATGATTTTTCATTATTCATGCCAACATATGCAAATAACATAAAGTTTTGACTCATGCATCCAAATTATTCTAGTATTTTTCAAACTTCCTCTTTATTTTATTTTTTAAGGCATATTAATAAGGTTTACCATCATCAGTACATATGGTCATTCTAAATTTCTAATGTTGAAGCGTGTCTCTGGTTTGTGACATTCACACTAGTAGCTTCTTAATCAATAAGCTTGCATTTCTTTAAGCATAAGTTATATGACAGCTTATTGGATACATGCTCTGCTAGCCTCCTAAACACGGTTTTAGGTAACATGGTTCTTGAGGTACTAGCTAGTCTGATTGAATTGAATATGAACTTAAAATGAATGTTTTTCATTTTTGTTATCCAGACATATAAGATATAGTCATGCCACAATCAAATTGTTCAAACACTAGAATTTTATGGTTGTAATTTGCTTTTTCTATTAATTGAATTCCAGGACCATTCTCTGCTAAGGATGTCATTATTTATTCTTATGATGCAGATTTCCACTTTAGTCTCACTTTTCGATCGAATTTTCACATTTCCACTGTCTAGTCTTTAGATACTAATAATGTAAAGATTATCTCTGCAAAATTTCAGCCAAATTGGTTATCATTAAGGCATTTGAAAATTCGATTAAAAAATAAGTCTAAGTGGAAATCCGCATCGTTAGAATAAATAATGACCTCCTTAGCCAAGAAAGCCTGTATATATATAATTATATATATATATATATATATATTTTGTAAAAAAGTATTTATTAATAACTCACATATCGTACATATGTTCATGAGATTTGAACCCATAATCTCAAGTTTCTTAGTTAACTAACACATTAACCAAACAGACCACGGTTTACAGCCATTTTCCGGCGACCTCCAATGGTCACCAAATTTTGACAGAATCTTCCTCTCAACCTCCTCTACAACATTCCTAACTATCACAAACTCCAATTCTAAGCCTAAGCACATCAATCGAACGGAAATACACAAAAAGCCCTAGAAATTTCAAATTCCGATTTCTCCTTACCTAGCTCACGACGGAGCGAGCCCTTTGGAGGGATTGAAGCACGGGAGGAGGGCTTCCTTTTGGGCTATGGCTCGCCGGATATGGCGGCCGGAGGAGGGAGTTCCGACGAGAAAACTGGTTCGGCAGCCGTGGCTTTCGGGCGGTGTTTCTCCCTCACGGCGGCGCTAGGGAGGCTGCCACCAGTCTAGAAATGAAGCTGGGAGGGAGACCATTCGAACGGGACCGGTCCGGCGGCGAACGGAGGCCGGACGGCGGCGGACAGTCGGCCGGAAATTTTCTGGGTTTAGAGAGAGAAAAACTGGGTGCGGGAGAGAAAATCGGGAGAAAGAAAAATGGACTTGGGCCTTCAGCCCACCCGGTCCAACACCTTTATAAACCCAAAAATCCAAAATTTAACACCCCGAAATAATACCCCAATAAAATTACCTTTTACTAGCAAAAATTACCATTTTTACCGTCGTCAAAATTTCTTCCTTAATCATTCCCTCAAAATATTAGTCCCTCAACACCCTCTGGGGACTAATTAAATTACACACTTAGTGACAAACACGGTAAAAACTTTTATTACCACTATGCCAGTAATAAAGGTAAAAATTAAGGTTCGGGGCGTGACAATTCTCCCCTCCTTATAAAAATTTCGTCATTGAAATTTACAAACTCGCTACTCAAAGAGATAAGGATACTGCTGCCTCATCTGCTCTTCTGGCTCCCAAGTAGCTTCTTCTACTTGGTGGCTTCTCCAAAGCACTTTGACGAGCTGAATTGACTTGCTCCTAAGCACTTGCTCCATCCGGTCGAGAATCTGAACCGGTTACTCTTCATAAGACAAATCCTTCTGCAGACTAATCGGCTGCTCTTGCAGCACATGAGAAAGATCGGCAATATACTTGCGAAGCATGGATACATGAAACACATTATGTATCCTAGCTAACTCTGGAGGCAAGGCTAATTGATAAGCAAGAGAGCCAACTCGCTCTATTATCTCATAAGGCCCAATATACCTCGGACTAAGCTTCCCACGCTTGCCAAAACGTACTACCCCTTTCCTAGGAGATAGTTTCAGAAACACCCAATCACCTACTTGAAACTCAAGGTCCTTCCTATGGACATCGGCATAACTCTTTTGCCTACTCTGAGCAGCCTTGAGCCTATCTCTGACCACCTTGATCTTTTCATTTGCAAACAGCTCAGCCAAATTATCCAGTGAAAACTTCTTTCACACCGGCAAGAAATGAGCAGATTTAGTGAGTCTATCCACTATCACCCAAATACCGTCATGCCCTTCTCGGGTACGAGGTAAACTGAAGACAAAATCCATGGTGATGTGGTCCCACTTCCACACTGGAATAGGCAACGGCTCAAACAAACCTGAAGATTTCTGCCTTTCAACTTTCACTGGCTGACAAATCAGATACCTACTCACAAAAGCTGCAATTTCCCTCTTCATGTTAGGCCACCAATAATAATCCTTCAAAGTCTGATACATCTTTGTACTACCAGGATGAGTAGCATATGCAGAACTATGAGCTTCCTCCAAAATCTCAATCTTTAACTCCTCATTCCTCTTTGGAACACAAAGCCTGCTTTTGAACAACAACGACCCATCTCTTCTAAATGAAAAAAATTTACGGCGGCTCAATTCTCTGCTCTTTCTATCAATCGAACTATGGAAGGATCATCATACAGTGCTTCCCACACTCTATCAACCAAAACTGGCCTCACATGAAAACTGGCTATCAAAGCACCAACCTCAACTACTGAAAAATCCACTCATGTAGCTCGCAACTCACAAAGAAGCGGAACACGAACCATCTTTATATGAGATAAAGATATGGAAGGATTTCGACTAAGAGCATCAGCTACCACATTAGCTTTTCCAGGATGATACTCTATCGTGCAATCATAATCACTGAACAACTCCATCCACCTTCTTTCCCTCAAATTCAACTCCCTTTGTGTGAACACATACCGAAGACTCTTGTGATCGGTAAAAATCTGACACTTGGCTCCTTAAAGATAGTGTCTCCACAACTTGAGAGTAAAAACCACAGCTGCATCTCTAAATCATGAGTGAGATAATTCACCTCATGCGGCTTCAATTGCCTAGAAGCGTAGGCAATCACTCGATCATGCTGCATCAACACTCCACCTAGACCTCGTTTAGAAGCATCACAAAACACCACATACTCCCCATTATCGTCTGGAAGTGCCAAAACAGGAACACTAGCCAAACGATCCTTTAACTCTTGAAAACTTTACTCACACTTGCTGAAATTGGCAAACAACTGCGTATTCCTCAAAGTCTGCAAAATCAATCTTAGATGCTTGGCATGCTCCTTCTCACTTCTTGAGTAAACCAAGATATCATCTATGAACACGATCACGAAGCGGTCAAGATATGGACTAAACACCCTATTCATGAGATCCATGAACGCCACGAGTGCATTAGTAAGTCCAAAAGGCATTACCACAAACACATAATGACCATAGCGTGATCGAAAAACAGTCTTGGCTACGTCACTATCCCGAATCCGCAACTGATGATAACCACATCTCAAATCAATCTTTGAGAACACCGAGGCACTTCTCAACTGATCGAACAAATCATCAAAGCGAGGCAACGGGTACTTATTCTTCACAAAGACTTGATTCAGCTTCCTATAATCAATGCATAGTCTCATGGTGCCGTCCTTCTTCTTAACAAACAACACCGGAGCACCCCATGGAGACATGCTAGGCCGAAAAAACCCTTATCTACTAACTCTTTCAATTGAGTCTTCAACTCTTTCAATTCTGCTGGAGCCATTCTGTAAGATGCCTGAGAGATATGCATAGATCCAGGAAGCAACTCAATGGAAAAGTCTATCTCCCTTACAGGAGGCGAACCAGGCAAATCCTCGGGAAACACGTCCGGAAATTCTCTTACTACATGAATGTCTCCCACTACCATCATTCCTATACTTGCATCCACAACATAAGCTAAGAATGGCTGACAGCCTTTGCTTAACAATCTCCTGGTAGCCACAGCTGAAATCAGGCAACTCGAAAACACATCTCTTTCCCCCTGAAACACAACCTCCAAACCATTCGGGCTCCGAAACACCACTTCTTTTCGGAAATAATCCACCATATCTAAAGGGATTAAATCTGCCTTAAACTGAGCTCCTTCCACCAAAACTTCACAACCACTAAACACCCAAGCTATTCTCATCATCTCACCAGAGGGAAGAGATACGTGCCACTCGCCTGGAAGAGACGATGATAGCACATTGGCATGGAGAGCGAATCTACTAGACATGAATGAATACGTAGCTCCAGGGTCAATTAAAACAAATGCTGGTTGACCAAAAATTAACAACGTACCAATGATGATATCTGGGAAGTACGACCCTCCTGCTGGGTCATAGCATTGAGTCTAGCGCGAGTCATGGGACGTCCACGCTGACCACTCCCCTGCTGAGAACCACTCCTAGCTGTTGAACCTCCACAAGAACCACAACTAGAGCTTCTCGCTGAAAACTGACCGCCTTGCTGTGAAGGAGCGGTCCTCTGTGCCAACAAAATGGCAGTCTCTCCTGAAATGATCCAGACCTCCACACTCAAATCATCCAGAAGACTGCTGCTGACCAAAAGAATAAGCCTGACCACCAGAAGATCCCCCTTGGGAACTACCACCAGCACTAAACTGACCGGCCTGCTGCCTGCCCAACTGGCTCCTGGAGGGTCTCCTAAAACGTCCTCCAAATCTATCTCGAGAACCAAAACCTGATTCTCCACTACTACCACTGCCCGTTGAAGATCCAGAAGCTGATGAGGAAGCAGCCTTCTTCGATGGACCCTGGCTGGGACCACCGAAATCTCTGGGCCATGCACTAAAAGTTCTCCTGGTCTCAATGGCCATGGCTGCAGTAACCGCATCAAGAAAAGTCAGGTAAATGCCACCGACCATCTTGTTTGCATAAACCCCACTAAGAGCTCTAACAAACATGTCAATCATGGTCCTCTCATCAGGAATCAAATAAGGCACATGGTAGCTCAAGGAAGTGAACCTCTGCTCAAACTCGATGACACCCTCATCATCCTCCTTCTTAAAGTTCAGGAAATCCGACTGAATCCTGATACGCTAAGCGTGACCGAAATACTGACCCCAAGAAGAGCGCCTTAACTCCTCCCAAGTCATGTCTTGAGCACCACCACAATTTCTGCTAGCAAGGATCCACCAGTGATGCGCTGAGTCATCCAGAAAAGTCACTGCCATCTTCACTTTCTTTTCTTCCGACAGTTCAGTGCTCTCAAAAGCCATTTCCATCTTATCTAACCAAGCGTGCACATTAAGGGGTCCCTTGGCGCCCTTGAACTCAATTGCACCAGCATCGAAGACATCCTTCTTCTTCACAGACCGAGGCTGCTGAACTCTATCTAACACACCTCTCAGCATGCTCCCAATCGGATCAACCAATACTCTAACCTCATCACCCTCACTGGCGTTGGTCGAGGAAGCTACACGGGGTCGGTGCCTAGGAGGCATAGTACCCAAGGGAAGAAGATATTAAGTAGTCTGTCCATAAGACTAACAGAACTATCACACATACCCAATAACACATAGTATCAAAAGCAGAAAACTGCTGATGAATCCGCCGCGGTCGGACCATCACTCTATAGACACTATGGCTACATAGGCAAATACGATAGTGAATAAGACACAGAAGATGAAACCTAGAGCTTTGATACCAACTGACAAGACCCGCCCCGAATTTCACCCCGAAACCCGAGATGAGTCCTGCGGGGACCACCTCCAAGGAAAATTTACCGAAGACTTGGCAAACCTCCCTCGAAAATGGACAATCCTAACTTAAAAACTTACGAATCACCTTTTAATCCAAAACAAATAAATCTTCAGCTACACTCCAAAAGTAGTCAGAATACAAACATAAGAATTCCAATAGTATTCAGAGCTACTAAAAATAAAACAAAATACAACGGAAGCTAACAAACACCTAGTAGATTAAACAGGTAACCTACTGGCGAAATGTAGCTGATAGCTGGGTCACTATGCCTCGACGTCTCCTGCTGGACCTCACGCGAACTCTGCAGACTGGGTATTTTAAAAACGAAGAGCCTAGGGGAAAATATTTAACACGTCACAGTGAGTGGACAAAACTGATCTGGCAACAAATAAATATTTCCCCAAAAGAAATGCTTTCCACAGTGGCAAAAACACGAACTCCACTGGAACGATTCTGAACTGGGGTCCAGCCTGGCTAGAACCCCCAAACTTTAAGAAACTGCCTCTCAGGCCTGGATATTATATATATAGTATGTATGCACACTCGCCTGACTCTTGGCATGATATCTATGAACAACTTGAATAAAGTAGATACCATACGAAGCTACTATGCTCGCGTCTAACGCTCACATCACCCCACACCGAAATTGTACCTCGCATATGGGGGAAAGCGGCCGAGTGGTAATATATACATGCTGACTCCTTGTACGACATCTTTGAATAAATAAATGCAACAATAGGAAGTCGCATAGGGCTACGACACTCGCGTCTAACGCTCATGTCACCCATACCGGAATTGTACCTCGCGTATGGGGGAAATCACGTATAGCTAGCTAGCATTTAATCATATACATACTATTCTCGGAATTGTACCTCGAGTATAATCCACCGAAATTCTCAATTTCGGGAAATATCCAAAAACAGAAAAATCAATCAAATGATAAAGCATTTCAGATATAATATTCAAAACAAAGGTCCACTCACAACTTAGGCCTAAGCCTGACGTCGGTCGGAGGTCTCCTCAGCTCGAGCCTCCTCACGTCCTGTTCCACATACATAAAACCTTAAATCAAACATCGACGTTTAAATGCAAAACATGCATAATTAAATATGCTTCGCGCTCAACCAAGTCTAACACTCCAAAATCTTAAATCCGGATTATTAATTAATAATCCGCCAAAAATACTTAACTTCAACAAATCCCAAACCTATCCAAAACTCCTCCATAAATTCTAAAACTTATTCCATTAAACTCCTCACATTTATCTCCACCAAAAACATTTTCTCGACGGCGGCGCCGGCGGCGGCTCCGCCGGAGGCGGACGCCGGCAGCCATTTTCCGGCGACCTCCAATGGTCACCAAATTTTGATAGAATCTTCCTCTCAACCTCCTCTACAATATTCCTAACTATCACAAACTCCAATTCCAAGCCTAAGCACATCAATCGAACGGAAATACACAAAAAACCCTAGAAATTTCAAATTCCGATTTCTCCTTACCTAGCTCACGACGGAGCGAGCCCTTTGGAGGGATTGAAGCACGGGAGGAGGGCTTCCTTTTGGGCTATGGCTCGCCGGATATGGCGGCCGGAGGAGGGAGTTCCGACGAGAAAACTGGTTCGGCAGCCGTGGCTTTCAGGCGGCGTTTCTCCCTCACGGCGGCGCTAGGGAGGCTGCCACCGGTCTAAAAATAAAGCTGGGAGGGAGACCGTTCGAACGGGACCGGTCTGGCGGCGAACGGAGGCCGGACGGCGGCGGACGGTCGGCCGGAAATTTTCTGGGTGTAGAGAGAGAAAAACTGGGTGCGAGAGAGAAAATCGGGAGAAAGAAAAATGGACTTGGGCCTTCAGCCCACCCGGTCCAACACCTTTATAAACCCAAAAATCCAAAATTTAACACCCCGAAATAATACCCCAATAAAATTACTTTTTACTAGCAAAAATTACCATTTTTACCGTCGTCAAAATTTCTTCCTTAATCATTCCCTCAAAATATTAGTCCCTCAACACCCTCTGGGACTAATTAAATTACACACTTAGTGACGAACACGGTAAAAACTTTTATTACCACTATGCCAGTAATAAAAGTAAAAATTAAGGTTCGGGGCGTGACATCCTCTATCTATGGGGAGCCTTCCTTTTATAGCTAAGGACGGTTCCCTCACATATTATGTTTCCGATGTGAGACTAACTACACATATATCTTCTTACGATGCCTTCTTGTGGAGCTTGGGAGAGTACCTTCCTGATGTGGTATTGAAGATCTTTCACCATGGTGAGGTAGGATATACATCTTATCTACAAGTTTCTTAACTAGTCTATGAGCGGGGAAGGTAGTTTCCAACTACCGACTACAAGTCCCCCCAAGTTCCCATTCAAGACACATCTTGAGAGGGGACTTGCTAAAATAAGCCCATAGACCAGTCATTTATCAACGGGTACCCGGTCCTAGTCCCCTTAAGTCCGTACTCAAGACGTGTGTTGAACGGGTCTTGCGCATTCCGGGTCTTACTTTTCTTGATATACACCGTGATCTTTAAGTCCACTGATAAGATAAAAAAAAAATGCCCCTCCCAACCCCTGACCTCAAAACTTATTCGGTTGGGCGAGGTGTATTCATGTTTCCAATGGCAAGGTACGGTTGGTTCCCCTTCTACGGTCATCCGGGTGTTATGTTTTTCCATTGACAAAGGTAGCGAGCCCTTTCCATATCATGTGTTTCTACTCGAGTGATGGGGTGTTAACGCCGTCTGTGGTTTATCAAGCCACTTGCTCCGTTTTTAAAGGGATGATATAAATTGCTATCTCGGTGGATTACCTATCCCGCTTGGTGTTACTCGAGATCTTAATAACTTATGCCTCTCGGTGGATTACCTATCTCGGTGGAATATAATGCCGATCTCGGTCGAATGCCCATCTCTCGGTAGAATGCCAGTCTTGATGGAATGCCAATCTCTCGGTGGAATGCCTATCTTAGTCGAATGCCAATCTTTGTGGAATGCCAATCTCTCGGTCGAATGCCAAAACCTACAGACCAACATGCATACTCATATATAAGCAGGTTGACTTGCAAGTAGAATATTATGAATTTTCACAAACCAATGAGACAAGACTTATCTGTGAAAATAGCTGCTGAATGGGTGCACATAGAAGGTTCATATTCATGCCCGTACTACTCCCGGACAATGAATCCTTGTTGTTAGTACGGTCGGGCTGCCTATGAGATTTGTTGACTTTCTCCAGGTAAATAGCCCCGGGTGTCCATAGCTTTTTAGCCACCGGGACCCGTTGCTTGTAAATCAGATGATCTCGACTGGTTCCACCAGTACCTCATAGAGGAGGCATTGCCAGAGGGAAATGATAACCGAACTAGACGACCGGGACCCTGCTTCTTGATCGAGATTTGAAGTTTCAAAGTACTCTCCTGCCAACGGGACCCGTGCACATTGTTTTGGCAACAATCCTCAGCAAGGGGCAGAGAGATGGTAGCAGTTCAATGCTTCTAGGGATGCGGGGCATGCCACCGCGCGGACGCGGAATGTAGTTGAGTTTTCAATGCTTCACAAGGTCCTTCTCTCATGCGGAGTCCCCTGCGTGAAGTCATCATATCGCGTAGCACATCTTCTCATGCATCCAGCTCGCATGCAACTCATGTCATTGTTTTGATATGTGTGAACTCCTCAGCTCACCTGATAATTTTAGTTCCCTGCGCGAAGTCATCACTTGGAGTAGCACATCTTCTCATGCATTCATCTTGCATGCAACTCATGTCACTGTTTTGATATGTGCGAACTCCTCAGCTCGCTTGATAATTTTAGTCCTCCTTATATGTGAAGGACTTTGTGCAAACAGGCCCTACATCCAGCTCGCGTGATAGAGTAGGCGAGGTAACCCGCACGCCTCTAAACCCAATATTACTTGGGCTCGCCGGCTTGATGTGGACTATGAATTTAACTAATATTCACAGAAAATTAATGTCCAGTAAAATATTAATTTGGGTGTAAACACACACCTGGCCGAAACCCCGTTCTAATGTGAATCTCTCCCGACGCTACTGATGAATACTCATTCCGGCCAGGGAATTGACGAACACAGCCAGCGGGTGGAGGAGGTTGCTACCGATGAGGCTCTCAGTCAACATGACTAACTGCCTTGGTGATTGCGTGAACTCCAGGTCCCGGTGATCCATCTCCGGGTGCCACCTGCCTGGAGGAGTCGCTCGAGTTCGCGCGGAGCTAGTTGGCGAGATCAGACAAACAGGATGCAGCTGGAGGCCTGGAGTCACCGGGAGAAGAGCCATCGGGGATGCATCGGTAACTGGTGGAACACGAAACTCCCAGACCCATTACTTAATTGGACTTGCATATAGATTTAGGTCTGATGGCAGTCAAACCCGTTAGGGCACGTGCTAACTCGATGACAGCCTTAGGCCTACCGAGGAGCATGTCAGCCCGCTAACTAGCTAGCCCTTTTGATGGGCTTGAGCACCTCTCGATGGACCTATTGCTCATGGACTTGAATGAACTGCCTCTCGGTGGAATGCCTCTCGAGTGGTAGAGCAACATGACTTTTAGTAATGATTCCCACAGACGGCGCCAAATGTTTATGCATAATCCCAGAGGCTATGTAGAATCATCGTGGAACACGAACATGAACAATAAACAACATGGGCGAGAGACAAGGACATATAGTGGTTCACCATGCCATTGGAGGACATGACTACGTCCACTTACGAATCAACTATCATGGCCAATAGGCCTTTGGTGGAGTGAGTAAAGATTCATCCATTCAACATATATCCTCTATCTATAGGGAGCCTTCCTTTTATAGCTAAAGAAGGTTCCCTCACATATTTTGTTTCCGATGTGGGACTAACTACACATATATCTTCTTACGATGCCTTCTTGTGGAGCTTGGGTGAGCACCTTCCCGATGTGGTATTGACGATCTTTCACCACGGCGAGGTAGCATATACATCGTATCTACAAGTTTCCTGACTGGTCTATGAGGGGGGGGGGAAGGTAGTTTCCAACTACCGACTACACTATTTTTTTTACATCTTTAACGACTAATATTACAACTTTGAGGACTAATATTACTACTTTTATGACTCATTTTACAACTTGAGAACAAAGTTGATGCATCACATGCATTAACAGTCTCTAGCCTTACCCATATTATACAATGTTTTGAGCAATTAATGCCACAAATGTTGTTAAAGTACCCTTTTTCAGTAGTATACAAGCATTTTTATTGTGAATTCAGCAACTTCAATAATTAGTTAAAGGTCTTGTTAGTATATAGCCAAAACACTTGACCACGCCGAGAATATGGCATAACCACCTGGTTGCCAGAGTCTATTATGGGCAAGGCAACACCAGCAAACCCTTCGTGAACATCCAATGAGTGAAGGTCCACTGCAATATACCTGCCAGACCCGCTCTCCAGCAGCTAAACACCCCAAAAAAGGGAAATGCCATAGAGGACCACAAATAGTCCCACATCGGAGACTGAGGTCACAACGCCCAACACAAATCTATAAAACAGGCACAAACCCCCCAAAAAGAGGTAAGAAAATAATCCCTTTCCATACTCCCGTACTATACAAGTAGCGATCGAAAGCTGACTTAGGCATCAAAGAGTCGAAGATTGGGCCACCCTAGTCCTGACTCCTGACACCATTATTACTTGTGTAGTTGCAGGACCTGGAATCAAGAATTCGACCTCCCGTCCCGTGATCCTGGGAGAGGTAGAAATAATTGACGCTAGAAGGAGGGGCCCTCTTGTGGAACTCTCATTTAACTTGAAAAGATGGCGGAAATTGCAGATAACCCCAGTGACCCCGATACTCATATAGAAAAAGAGCTTTTCCAGTCCGGAGATACATCGCTCAGCCAAGCCACTAATACGGCCTCCGTTAGTTACCCCGATCCCGCCACCGCCCTTGAAAGTTTAAAATGAGACTTCCATTCATTCCATGAGCAAGCCACCAAAGATAAGGCGGAAGCGGAAGCGTACCAGGTACGTATTGCCGAGCTAGAAAAAGAGCAATTCTTGCTACGAGCCACGTTAGACAATCGTAACGTGTATAACGACAGCTTGGACCGCGCGGCAAGGGTCGCTTATACCCTAGACCCCACCACCATATCTCTTATTCTTAACCAAGGCCAAGGAAGTTTTGTGATCCTGGGAGGCCCCAACCAGATCATCTACGTCACCCATTCACTCACAAACCTATCTTTTCTACTCCCAGCCCCTCCACCATTTACAATCACCAATGAAACCCTTCCCCTGCTAAATCAACCTGAACCATCTGCTCCGCCTTTTCCTAATCCTACCTCTGCCAACACCCCCAACCCACCTCTCGACATGCAAACCCGCCTACTCCTCCAACTCAGTCAGTTTGTCACTCAGTTGGCTTCACGGATTGAAAGAGTCGAGAGTCGCGGGAGCCTGCGACCCCTATTCTCTGGCTATGGGCATCACCCAAGTCCCTTCATGCCATAGGTCCAGATGGAGAAGCGGTCACCCGAGGCCAAACCCTTCAAAGTGCACAAGTATAAGGGCACTGGGGACCCTCATCTCCATCTCGAGACATTCCTCTCGTTATGTAGTTCCACTCGCTACACAGACGCCATGGCCTGCCATGCCTTCCAAGAGACCCTCTCCGACAAAGCCCTCAGTTGGTTCCTCAATATGCCGCCCAACTCCATTGACAACTTTGACAAGCTCTCGGAACGCTTCCTCAACCGCTTCATACTTCATGCTAGCATTTATCGCAGTGTGGATGCCCTGTTCCACATCAAGTAGCAGGAGGGAGAAGGACTCCATGAATTGTTGTCCCGGTGGCAATCCGCCACCCCGCGATGCCACAACTTGGATCCCCGCGTTACGGAGCAGGCTTTTCGCTAGGCCTTGCTTCTTGGCAATTTCTTAATGGAGATCAACAGGAACCCTCCGGGATCCTACGATGCCTTGTTGGACCTGGCTGTTCGGTGGGCACGTGCTGAATTTGCCACTTTTAGGCATTCTGCTCCCAACACATTAGCACTACCCACTCCTCCCCCACAACAGCAATCCCAACATAAGTATGAGCATTTTGATCGTGGGCAGGACAAGAGTAGACAACATGGCACCTCCAGAGACAGCTAGGGACGTGGTTTTGACCGTCATCACCGGGGGGGGGGGGGGGGGTAGAGGAACCGCGACCACCCTTATCGGTCTTAGGAACAGAGTCCTCAGCAACAACAACGTCGTTCCTCCCCCCACCTCATTACGAGGTCCACATTATGACCACTACATACGAGGACATATGGGCCAAGTACAAAGACCTCATTCCCCCGCCTCCTAAAAGCAAATATCCGAAAAAGCCCCAACATACAACAGGCAACAAATATTGTGCTTATCATGACGACAATAGCCACACCACAAAGCAGTGCCATGGCCTCCGTAATGCCATAGAGCATTTGATCCGGAATGGACAATTCCACCAATATTGCATTCCCGTAAAGGGAGCTAATGCCATTAAGGTTCATGGCCAGATCCTAACCCTACATGGCGGAGCCCCACGATTCCCCCCTCGCCAGCCTTTTGCAAAAAGGCAATGTGCGAACCCCTTGGAAATCTTTGACATCCAGCGAGGTGTCACGATCACCCTATCAACGTGGGATCAAGTGACATTTGGCAAAGGGGAAGATACAATAAACTTCCACCATAATGAGCCGTTCATAATAAATGTTCAGGTGGATCATTACAGGTGCCATAGAGCCCTGGTAGACACGGGGGCCGCCGTTAGTGTCATGTTTGCCGACTGTTACAGAGGGCTCTGGCAGGACTGACGTGTCGTGTAACCGAGGTCAAACAACTTCAATTTAATTACCCTGCAATCATAGTAATATGGATAAGTAGGGATCGTTCTAGCCGGGGAAACCAAAGGGCGATCGAAAGAAGAGAAACCAAACAACTTATAAACAAATATTCACATATATACATCAAAATATTGGGGGTTTAAGATTGATTCTAACGAATAACCTACTAAAAATTAAACGTAAGATTATTATATACAAGTGATCATCATACTCATGCAACACATAACACGAAAAACCATCTAGAACACATAACAACTTCATGCAAGGCCGGGCATCAACGTTCAAATTATCCTCGACTCTAACCAATTTTGATTCTAATTAGAGCCTTTGCTGTTATCTAATTGTTAAGACTCCTCAGGTATTTAGAACCTGTAGACATGTAAAATTTAACAATATAATTGGGTTTATAAGTGATGGCTCGCATAGAAATAAATGAAGGCGAGACGGACTGAACTTCGCAAGAAAATAAATGAAGGCGAGGTGGACTGACCTTCGCGAGGCGAACCGCACTTCGTGAGGTGAACCGGACTTCGCGAGATGAACCAGACTTCGTGAGGAGAACCGCACTTCGTGAGGCAAACAAGACTTAGCGAGGTGAAATAGACTTGGCAAGGTGAAATAGACTTGGCGAGGTGAACAAGACTTGGCGAGGCGAAATAGATTTCGCGAGGTGAACAAGACTTCGTGAGGCGAACTGGACTTCATGTAGATGTACATGAAGGCAAAGCAAAATGGCTCCGCGCGCGTGGATTTACATTAAGGCGAGGCGACATGGCCTCGGGTAGGGGAGTCCGCGTACTGGGATCATAAATCATCGCTTGCTTGGAAATCAAGGTTCCTCGCGAGATACCTTCCATATCCGCGAGATGGTTCACCCCTTACTAATAATCTTGATCAAAACAGGACATTAATCCAAAGCGATCTGGGCATATCTAAATCTTAAGATTTGATTGATCTGATTGTGTTAAAATCAACAAGTAAATCAATAAGTCAAGATTTATTGATTCGATTAAGGAAATATTATTGATTCAGAATCTTCATTACTTGCCTTAAGTGGAGGCATGTTAACACTATAAATACCCCCTGGACAAGAAGCATAGCTCAGTGGTAAGCTGCTTCACCTGCATCCGTTAGGTCGCGGGTTCGAGTCCCCTGGGGGTAAGTGGGGAACCACTATTGATCCTCTTTTAAAAAGAAAAAAAGAAAAAAAAGAAAAAAAAACACTATAAATACCCCCTCTCATACCAAGAGGAAGGGGAGTGAAACCAAGGGGCAGAAACAAAGGAGTGGATTAGAGAGAGAGAAAAATCCCTCAAGAGCTCAGAAGTCTCCCCAAAATCCTTGAAGAACTATGAAGCTCCCCAAATAGCCAATTCTTCATTAAACCCTTGAAGAACCATCAAGCTGCCAAATAGCCGATTCTTCATCAACCTCAAGTCTAGAAGTTGTCAAATTCTAAAGAATCATCAAGCTGCCAAATAGCCGATTCTTCATCAACCTCGAGTCCAGAAGCCTCCTAAGACCCTTGAAGAACCATCAAGCTGCCAAATAGCCGGTTCTTCATCAACCTCAAGTATAGAAGTTGTCAAACCCTTGAAGAATGATCAAGCTGCCAAATAGCCGATTCATCAACCTTAAGTCTAGAAGTTATCAAATCCCGAAGAGTCATCAAGCTGCCAAATAGCCGACATCTTCACCAACTCCAAGACAAAGAACAAACCATCACGTGACACTGCTCGTGGCCTAAGTCTGATCAAGAACAAGCCTTTACAGCCCTTGGTCAATCAACTTCTACAAATCGTCAACACGACAAGAAGTCCAAATCACAACAACTCGATTCAAGATTAAGTGCTCGTCACCCTTGGATCAAATCGACGTCGGAGATAGAATCAGAGGAGTTCACAAAGATTGTAACTCGCATTTGCATTGATTAAATCATTATTTATACACGTGTCTTTCTGTCATTTGTCGCAGATATTTTCTTGTTTATAGAACCATCTTTGTGCTTGATTCTAAACATGAATGCTAACTCATTTAAAAACATGTTGCGTAGAGATTAAACATGAAAACACTTTAGCACATTGTGAGCTGTCCTGGATAGCCCGTTGAATTTGTGAGACGTGCAGAAGAATTTTCCCGAAATTAATCAGAAATTTCAAGACTTGGACATTCCTTGATATTCTGCCGAATTTAGATCTTCTTCTCCATATTAGACTTGGTTTGGACCTCTCCTTTCATGGACTAGGCTTCATGGATCAGCTGCTTTGCTTCCCGAGGTCCATCAAAAACACTTCTCTCGACAGGCAGTAGGTTACTCTGTTCTGGCAGTCTGACCTTCCCACAATGATTCCGACATAACTCTAATTCTCTTGATTCTTTCTCCCATGAACTCTTCTACATGTCACCTAAGTATCAGAGAGTTAACTCAATTTGTGACAATGTAAAAGCTTTACAAAATCATAAGAACATCTCTACGGCTCCACAAATCGGCTTTTAACAAATTTCTATATCGTTCCTCTATGTTTAACATGTTTTACACACAACTCTACCAAAAACTTTTGACTCTACATTATGACTATATTCTACGACAATAAGAGATAATCAAAGTACAAATGGAGGTAATAACACATTAAGAATGTCGCATTTTATGCTTCTATCAGGGACCGAGCTAAATTGTATAACAACCATGATCCCCTTGTCAGCTTCTCTAGAGAAATCATGCAGCCGTTAGGCTAAGACCGTTTAACTGTTTCAGTGGGAACCCACCCTTGCCGCTCTTCCATCACAGCCCGCTTCCTCATAGTCGATTGTCCCTTGTCCTATAACCTCATCTTAGGCCGGTACATTATTTGGGGGCTGCAGTGTTTTATCACCGGTCACATGTTTCTAATGAAGAAACCCACCTCGGGGGGCATTCTTACAATCCAAGGCGATAGGGAACCCATTGAGCATTGCCATCTCAATGCCATCCAGCAGGGACGGGGCACCTATGAGATGTTGCCACTCAGCTCTTCAGAGCCCATTGATGACCCACGGGACGACCCTGAGGGGAGTGGAAAGAAGGCCCTACAGCCCAATCCAGAGGAAGACACGGAATGGGTATCCTTGTCACCCACCACTCTAGAGAAGAATGTCTGCATCGGCATGAACCTTAGCCTAGAACTCCTCCAGAAGCTCATTGGCTTCCTCCAAGATAAACAGGCAGTCGTCGCGGGATCCTATGCCGACATGCCAGGAATCTCCCCTGATATCATCACCCACAAGCTTAACATCCTCCAAGGCTATCCCCCTGTCAAGCAAAAAAGACGTGTCTTTCACCCAGACAAGTATCAAGCTATCCAAGCCGAAGTCTAGCCTCTCAAAGAAATCAAGTTTATACGTGAGGTTTCTTACCCAACATGGGTCTCCAACATAGTTATGGTTCGCAAGCCTAATGGCAAGTGGCGAATGTCTGTTGACTACACAAACCTCAATAAAGCATGCCCCATGGATAGCTTCCCCTTGTCGCGGATTGACCAGTTAGTTGATTCCATAGCTGGCTACAAGATTCTCAGCTTTCTGGGTGCCTACTCGAGATATAACCAAATCAAAATGCACCCCGCCGACTAGACTCACACTACCTTTGTTACAGACAAGGGACTCTATTGTTATAAGGTCATGCCCTTCGGCCTCAAGAACACAGGGGCAACCAATCAAAAGCTAGTCAATGCCATGTTTGAAGATGAAATTGGAGTGGCCATGGAAGTATATGTCGACGACATGCTGGTCAAAAGCAAGATAGATGACGACCAGATTGCCAACCTTAATAAAGTCTTCACTAAACTCCTGGCTCACGGGATGCGCCTCAACCCTCAAAAGTGCATCCTAGCCATTCGGGGCGGCAAGTTCCTAGGCTTCATGGTCAGTGAAAGGGGTATTGAAGCCAACCCAGAAAAAGTGCAGGCCATACTTGACATGACTGTCCTGACCACCCGGAATGAGGTCTAGTGCCTCACGGGACGCTTGGTAGCTTTGGCACGTTTCATCTCCCACCTCACAGACAAGTGCACCCCATTCTTTCAACTACTCAAAACCTAGTATAAAGAGAATGTCACATGGGGCCCAGAGCATGATGATGCCTTCAACAATATAAAAGCCTACCTTGCAGCAGTCCCTCTCCTCTCCAAACCTGTCCCGGGAGAAGTCCTTTATCTGTATTTGGCTGTCTCCGCCACCACCATTAGGGCTGCCCTTACATGCCATGAGCACGATAACGAGCTCCTAGTCTATTACTGTGGCAGAGGATTTATAGATCCTGAGACTTGTTACCCAGACATAGAGAAAATAGCTCTCGCCTTCATCACTGCCGCCAAAAAACTCAGACAGTATTTCCAAGCCCACACAATTCATGTGTTAACTAACCATCCCTTACAACAATTACTACAAAAGCCTGAAACCTCAGGACGCATGGTGAAATGGGCAATTGAACTAGGAGAATTTGAGTTGCATTTCAAATTGAGAGCAGCCGTCAAGGGACAGGCAGTTGTAGATTTAATTGCTGAGCTTATCTCCTTGGCCAACAACAGTCCAAACCTAGAAGCCCCCACTCGGGACGCCATCTGGGAACTCCATGTTGACAGATCTTCCAACCACATGCTTAGTGGAGCAGCAATCATAATCACAGACCTAGAGGGCAACTTGTACGAGTACGCTCTCCGGTTTGAATTCAAAGCCTCCAACAACATAGCTGAATACGAAGCCCTCATAGCGGGCATTCAGCTCTATCGAGAACTCGGAGCTCTGGACCTCCACATCTTCAACGACTCTTAACTTGTAGTCAGTCAAGTGGCCGGGGACTTCAAGGCCAACCAGCACAACTTGGGATCCTACAAAAGTCTCATAGGTGCCCTCCTACAGCACTTCAATTCATATAAACTCACCCAAAACCCGCGAGCCAAAAACTCCAAGTCTGACGCTCTCTCGAGACTTTCCACGGCCCCTCCCTAGTCAATACCACCTGATGTGCACATCGAAACATTAGACAAGCCTAGCATCTCGAAGGCTTATTCAGAAATCTTCGCCCTCAAGCTTATTGACCAACCCTCAGAGATGGACCCATTCATAGCTCTCCTTTTTGATGGCACCCTGCCCCAGGACAAGCACGAAGCATAGCGGCTATGACGTAAAGTCTCACTTTACTTGATCAAGGGTGGTAAACTATATCGCCGAGGCCAGTCATGTCCCTTACTGAGATGCCTACCCACGGCAGAAGGGCACAAAGTACTAAAATCGCTTCACAATGGCATTTGTGGGAACCATGCAGAGGCCCGGAACCTCATGTTCAAAACGCTTTGAGCTAGGTATTATTGGCCAACATTAGAGCAAGATGCCAAGGCAATTGTCCAAGCATGCCTTCAATGCCATAAATTTGCCAATTTTGCGCATCGCCCCCAGTACCCCTGTCTGTTATCATCTCGCCAGTCCCTTTCAGCCAATGGGGACTTGATTTTGTAGGACAACTCCCAATAGCCCCAGGACAATTAAGTATACCATCGTCATTGTGGATTACAACACAAAATGGATAAAAGCAGAGCCCCTTGCCACAATCTGTCACGCCTCGACTCTTAAATTTTACCTTATTTACTAGCTTGGTGTTAATAAGAATTTTACTGTCTTCGTCATTGTGTTATAGTCCTAAGGTCCCTAGAAGTGTGTTAAGGAACGAATATTTCGAAAGAATTATTCGTATGAGAAAATATAACGATGGTAAAAATGGTAAATTTTGGCCAGTAAAATGTAATTTTTATTGGGGTATTATTTTTGAGGTGTTAAATTTTGAAGTTGGGTTATGTTTATTTAGTTGGAACCGGTTTGGGCCAAGCCCATTTGGTTTCTCTCTCTTCTCTCTCTCCCTCCTGTTTCTCTCTCTCCCCGAGCCCTCTCACTGCCAAAATTTTCCGGCCGCCGTCCGGCCATCGTTTGCCGCCGCACCGGTCCCAATCGATCGGTCTCTGACCCAGCTCCCGTTTTAAACCATTGGCAGCCTCCCTAGCGCTGCCATAAAGGAGGAATCAACCCGAAAGGTCCGACTGCCGGAAGTGGTTTTCTCGCCGGAACTCCTTCCTTCGGCCGCCAAAGCCGGTGAGCCTTGGCTAAAAAGAAAGCCCTCCTCCCGTGCTCCAATCCTTCCAAAGGGCTCCCTCCATCTTGAGCTAGGTAAGGAGAAATCGTTATTTGCAATTCTAGGGCTTTTATGTGTGTTTTCATTCGATTGACATGGTTAGGCTTAGAATTGGAGTTTGTGATAGTTAGGAATGTTGTAGAGGAGGTTGAGAGGAAGATGCTGCCAAATTTTGGTGAGCATTGGAGGTCGCCAGAGTTGACCGTCAGCCGTCGAGAAAATGTTTTTGGTGGAGAATTTTATGAGGAGTTTAATGGAATGAGTTTTAGAATTTTTGGAGGAGTTTTGGATAGGTTTGGAAATTGTTAAGTTTGGTATTTTTTGCGGATTAATATGTTAAAATCCGGCCATTGGATTATTTTATGATTAGGACGTTGGAAGGTGATTTTTGAGGATGTCGGTATTTATGGAGAATTATGGTTGATAGTGAAGTTAAGATTTAGGACGATAGGCATGATTGAGCGCGAGAAGCTCATATTTAATTATGCCTATTTTTCTTTAAGCGTCGGTGTTTTGTTTAAGGATTTATTTATGTTTTGGAATAGGACGCGAGGAGGCTCGAGCAGAGGAGACCTCAGACCGACATAAGGCTTAGGCCTAAGTAGTGAGTGGACCTTTGTTTTAAATAATGTTTTATTTGTTGAATAATTTCTTTTGTTGGAATTTAACCGGAATGGAGAATTTTGGTGTTTATACTCATTTATTGACATTTATGAGAATAGTATGTATATAAGTGAATGCTATCTAGCTATACGTGATTTCCTCCCATAATGAGGTACAATTCTATTATGGGGTGACGTTAGCGTTAGACGCAAGCGTCGTAGCCTTGTACGACTTTCTATTTTTTGTATTCATTCATAGAATTCATACAAGTAGTCAGCACGTATATATATCCACTCGTGCGTTTCCCCCATAATAAGGAAAAATGTCATTATGGGATGACGTGAGCGTTAGACGCGAGCGTAGTAGCCTAGTATGGCTATCTACTTTTCGAGCTTATTCATAGATAGCATACAAGGAGTATGACGAGTGTAAATACATACTGATATATTTATAATTCTAACATGAGAGGCCTTTTTCTGAAGTTTGGGAGTCTAGCGAGGCTAGACACCAGTTATGAATTTTTGAGTTAAGCTTTTAAGTTGTCGCTTGTATAGCGCTTTCCTTTAAAGTTTTCTTTGGAAAATATTATTGTTTGTCCAAATTTTTTTGTCCACTCACTATGACGTAATTAAATATTTTCCCCTGGGCTCTTCGTTTTTAATTGCCCAGTCTGCAGAGTTCGGGTGGGGTCTAGAAGGAGACGTCGAGGCATAGTTACCCATCTTTCTGCTACTGTTCGCCAGTAGGTTTTCTATTTAACCTACTAGGATTTTAGCAGCTTTCGTTGTCTTTCTTGTAGTAGCTCTTAATAGTTTCTGAAAAATAACTGTTTATTATTTTATTTGATTATTTTGGTTGAGCTGAGGAATTTATATTTTGGTTAAGAGAGTGTTCCTTAATTTTTCCTGGTTAGGGTTGTCCATTTTCAAGGGAGGTTTGCCGAGTTCTTTGGTAAATTTTCCTTGGAGGTGGTCCCCGCAGGACTTATCTCGGGTTTCAAGGTAAAATTCGGGGTGGGTCTTGACACAATCACCATTGAAAAGGTGATAAACTTCCTATGGCGACACTTATACTGCCGGTTTGGGGTACCTTGGCGGATTCACTAGCATTTTATGATTTGGATAGCGTCAGGACCTACCCCGAATTTTCCCCTTGAAACCCGGAATAAATCCTGCTGGACCCACCTCAAGGAAAATTCTACCAAAATTCTTGGTAGAACCTCCCTTGATAATGGGTAACCCTAACTCAAACATTTCCCAATAATATTCTAACAAAAATAATCTCTCATAAACAATAAAGGAATCTTTTCAACAGTCCTCACTACACTTTAACCAACCCAAATATTCAGAGCATCTACTAGAATAATAACTGAGAGAAATAACAACATAGGTTAACTCGTAACCTATATGGGAAAACTGGATGCAGTGGGAATTTATAATAAGCCTCCTATCCTCGCCGAACTAAACTCTGCAGACTAGGCATTTAAAACGAAAGGCCCAGGGGAGAAGCAATAAAAAAAACGTTAGAGTGAGTGGATAAAATAAATAGCAAAAATATGGAGCAATGAAGTCAAATCTATGCTCTCCCAACATTTCCATTTAGAAAATATTTTACATGCCATTCATGGGAAAATTTCCATAAATACTCAAAATTAAAATGATGAACCAATCCCATTGGTTCTCATTAATTAAATATTTCACCATAAAGATGAGCCTCCCAAGCTAGGGTCTGAGCATCCCAAGCTATAGTAGCGTCCCACGCTAGGCGCACTACTCACTTATAGTGAGGAGCCGCTAATAATGGCTAGCTAACATATATATATAAATACCGATCGGTTGCCTCCCAGGCTATAATAGCGTCCCACGCTAGGCGCACTACTCACCTATAGTGAGTAGCCGCTAAATAATGTTTAGCTAGCAATAATGATCATAAATCAACCTTTTATGGTGAAAAGAAAATTGCAATTTTTCGGAAAGTCATTTTCCGAAAATAATTATAAAGTCACTTGACATGTCTCACATGTCAATTAAAATGCTCAAGAGAGTTCCCAAAATTTAATGAAACTCTTTACTCCAAATGCCTTTGAAAATTAAATAAACTTTATTGCATGCACGGCATTTAAATCAAGGGTCCACTCACAGTGCTCGGCTAAGCCTGTCGACGACCCGAAGCTTCTGCTGAATGATCCTCCTCACGGCCTGGACCAAAATAATATTAATTCTCGAACTGAAATAAAATTTCAATAAATGACCCATAAAAATTTAAGGTCATAAAATCGAAATAGACCGATTCTTTTGGAGGGATTACTCACCTTGATGAGGGCTACAAAATGAGCCAAAAATCACGGCCTATGGTGGCCGGAGGACGGAGCTCCGGTGAATGGACAATTGGCGATTCCGGCTGGTTTTCTCCTCTCCGACAGCACTATCGGCTCGGATGGTTGGCCGGGGAGAGAGAGGAGATGGCGGGGGTCCTTTCTGGGCCGGAGCGACGGTCTCGGGTGGCCAGACGGCGGCAGCTGGTGGCAAAGCTTTCCGACGGGCACGGGGTTCGGGAGCTCGGGGAAGAAAAGAGAGAAGAGAAAGAAAAGAAAGAGAAGAGAGACTAGGCTCGGGCTCTCCCCCTGCCCGGTCCACTTAAACCCCTACATAAAAAAAAAATACCCAACACAAAAATTTACCCCTTTTTACCATCTTCCAAACTTTACCATTTAATTCATAACTTTACCATGCTAACTCCGATTTTAACGCATAGCATGTCTACGAACTCGTAACGACATCCTCTACAACTTTCATAAAGAAAGTTTTCCCAAATTCCGAATGGAATAAAAAGTCAACTTTAAAGTTCTTAACAGTAAACGGTTAATTAATACGGTAAAAGACCAAAATAATACCGGAATAAATAACCGTAAAATAACTTAAGGACTGGGGTGTGACATGCTATGTGTTATTGGGTACGTGTGATAGTTCTGTTATTCTTGTGTACAGACTACTTAATATGTTTTTCCCTCAGGTACTATGCCTCCTAGACGCCGACCCCGTGTAGCTACCTCGACCAACGCAATGAGGATGATGAGGTTAGAGGATTAGTTGATTCCATTGGGAATATGCTGAGAGGTGTGTTAGAAAAGGTTCAGTACCCTTGGTCAGTGAAGAAGAAGGATGTCTTCGATGTTGGGGCAGTTGAGTTCAAGGGCGCCAAGGGACCCCTTGATGCTTACACTTGGGTAGATAAGATAGAAAAGACTTTTGAGAGCACTGATTTGCCAGAAGAAAAAAAAGTGAAGATGGCAGTGACTTTTCTGGATGACTCCGCACATCATTGGTGGACTCTTGCTAGCAGAAATAATGGTGGTGCTCAGGACATGACTTGGGAGCAGTTTAAGACGCTCTTTTTGGGTCAGTATTTCGGTCATGCTCATCGTATCAGGATCTAGTCAGATTTTCTGAACTTGAAGAAGAGGGATGATGAGGGTGTCATCAAGCTTGAGCAAAGGTTCACTACTTTGAGCTACCATGTGCCTTATTTGGTTCCTAATGAGAGGACCAGGATTGCCATGTTCATTGAAGCACTTGGCGGAGTGTATGCAGATAAGATGATAGGTGTTATCTATCTGACCTTTGTTGATGCTGTTACTGTAGCCATGGCCATTGAGACCAAGGGAACATATAATGCACGGCCCCGAGATTTCAGTGGTCCCAGCCATGGTCCATCGAAGAAGGCCGCTTCCTCATCCGCTTGTGGATCTTCAGCAGGTAATGGCAGTAGTGGAGGATCAGGTTCTGGTCCTCGGAGTAGAATTAGAGGACGTTTCAAGAGACCTTTCAGGAGCCCGTTGGGTAGGCAACAGACCGGTCAGTTTAGTGCTGGTGGTAGTTCCCAGGGGGGATCATCTGGTGGTCAAACTTTTTCCTTTTGTCAGCAACAGTCATCTGGGTGCTTTGAGTGTGGTGGTCATGATCATTTCATGAGAGATTGTCCTTTGTTGGCACAGAGGACCATACTTACTCAGCCAGTCGGTCAGTCTTCAGCTAGAGGCCCTAGTGGTGGTTCAGCAGTTAGGAGTGGTTCTCAGCAGGGTAGTGGTCAGCGTGGATGTCCAATGACTCGCGTGAGACTTCATGCTATGACCCAACAGGAGGGTCGTACTTCTCCATATGATTGGTATGTTGTTAATTTTTGGTCGGCCAACATTTACTTTAATTGATCTCGGAGCCACGCATTTATTTATATTTAGTAGATTCGCTCTCCATGCCAATGTGTCATCATCGTCTCTTCAAGGCGAGTGGCATGTGTCTCTTCCCTCGGGTGAGGTGATGAGAATAGATTGGGTGTTTAGTGCTTGTGAAGCATTTGTGGGAGGAACTAAGTTTAAGGCGGATTTAATCCCTTTAGATATAGTAGAGTTTGATGTGATCTTGGGGATGTACTTCTTGGAAACTTATAGAGCTTTGGTAGATTGTTTTCGAAAAAAAGTTATGCTTCGAAGTCTGGATGGTTTTGAGGTAGTTTTTCAAGGGCAAAAGATGTGATTTCGAGTTGCCTGATATCAGCTGTGGCCACCATGAAATTGTTAAGTAAAGGCTGTCAGGCATTCCTAGCTCCTGTTGTGAATACAAGTATAGGAGTGTTGGATGTAGGGGATATTCCTGTAGTAAGAGAGTTTCCTGATGTGTTTCCTGAGGACTTGCCTAGTTTGCCTCCTATAAGGGAGATAGATTTTTCTATCGAGTTACTTCCTGGAACTACGCCTATTTCACAGGCACCTTACAGAATGGCTCTAGCGGAATCGAAAGAGTTGAAGACTCAATTGCAGGAATTGGTAGACAAGGGTTTCATTCGGCCTAGCATGTCTCCTTGGGGTGCCCTGGTGTTGTTTGTTAAGAAGAAATATGGCACCATGAGACTATGCATTGATTATAGGAAGCTTAATCAAGTCACAGTGAAGAATAAGTATCCGTTGCCTCGCATTGATGATTCGTTTGATTAGTTGAGGGGTGCTTCTGTTTTCTCAAAGATTGATATGAGATCTAGTTATCATCAGTTACGGATTCGGGAGAGTGACATAGCCAAGACTGTCTTTCGATCACACTACGGTCATTATGAGTTTTTGGTGATGCCTTTTGGACTTAGAAATGCACCTGCGGCGTTCATGGATCTCATGAATAGGGTGTTTAATCCATATCTTGACCTCTTCACGATCATGTTTATAGATGATATTTTGGTGTACTTTAAAACTGAGAAGGAGCATGCCAAACATTTAATATTGATACTACGGACTTTGAGAAATGCTCAGTTGTTTGCCAAGTTTCAGTAAGTGTGAATTTTGGCTGGATAAAGTGGGATTCTTGGGTCATGTAGTTTCAGCAGAAGGTGTTAGTGTGGACCCCCTAAAGGTGGAAGCAGTGTCAAGTTGGAGAAGACCCAACTCTGTGACGGAGATTCGTAGTTTCTTGGGGTTAGCTGGTTATTATCGGTGATTTGTGCAAGACTTTTCGAAGATTGCAACCCCACTGACTAGATTGACCAAGAAGAGAGTTAAGTTCGAATGGTCAGATGAGTGTGAGCAAAGTTTTCATGAATTAAAGGATTTCCTGACTAGTGCTCATGTAATGGCGCTTCCAGATGATAGTGGGGAGTTTATGGTTTATTGTGATGCTTCTAGACGAGGTCTAGGCGGAGTATTGATGCAACATGATCAAGGGATTGCCTACGCTTCTAGGCAACTGAAGCCGCATGAGGGGAAGTATCCCACCCATGATTTAGAGCTTGCAGCAGTAGTTTTTACTCTCAAGTTGTGGAGACACTACCTTTATGGAGCAAAGTGTCAGATTTTTACCGATCACAAGTGTCACGCCCCGACCCTTAAATTTTTACCTTATTTACTTGCATGATGTTAATAAGAATTTTACCGTCTTCGTCATGAAATTTTAGTTCTAAGGTCCTTAGAGGTATGTTGAGGGACGAATATTTCGAAAGAATTATTCGAAGGAAGAAATTATGATGACGGTAAAAATGGTAAATTTTGGCTAGTAAGAGGTAACTTTTATTGGGGTATTATTTTGGGGTGTTGAATTTTTGAAATTTGGGTTAAATGGGGAGTTGGATCGGCTGGGCCGAGCCCAACCAGTTTCTTTCTCTTTTCTTTTCCTCTCTCTCCTCCCGTTTTTCTCTCTCCCCGAGCCCCTCATTGCCGAAACTTTCCAGCCGCTGTTTTCTGCCGTCCGGCTACCCCAGACCGCCGCACCGGTCCTGTTTGAACCATCATCCTCTCCTCTTCATTCTTGGGTAGGTGGCCGAACCCTTAACGCCGCCGTGAAGGAGCGGTCAAGCCCGAAAGCCTCAGCTGCCGAAGTGGTTCCTGTCGTAGGAACTCTCTCCTCCGGCCGCCATAGCCGGCGAGCCTTGGCTCAAAAGAAAGCCCTCATCCCGTGCAGCAATCCCTCCAAAGGGCTCCCTCCATTTTGAGCTAGGTAAGGAGAAATCGGTAAAGGAAATTCTATGGTTTTTATGGTTATTTCCATTCGATTGACATGGTTAGGCTTAGAATTGGAGTTTGTGCTAGTTATAAATGTTGTAGAGGAGGTTGAGAGAAAGATGTTGCCAAATTTTGGTGAGCATCGGAGGTCGTCGGAGCTGGCCGCCACTGCCGGCGGAGCCGTCATGAAAATGTTTTTGGTGGAGATTTTTATGAGAAGTTTAATGGAATGAGTTTTAGAATTTTTGGAGGAGTTTTGGATAGGTTTGGAAATTGTTTAAGTTTGGTATTTTTGGCGGATTAATAAGTTAAAATCCGACCATTGGATTATTTTTTGATTAGGACAGTGAAATGTGATTTTTCAGGATGTCGTTATTTATGGAGAGTTGTGGTTGGCAGTGAAGATAAGATTTTCTATTTTTCGTATTCATTCATAGAAATTGTACAAGGAGTCAGCTCATATATATATATATATATCCACTCGTGCGTTTCCCCCATAATGAGGGAAAATGTCATTATGGGGTGACGTGAGCGTTAGACGCGAGCGTAGTAGCCTGGTATGACTATCTACTTTTCTAGCTTATTCATAGATAGCATACAAGGAGTATGACGAGTGTAAATACATACTGATATATTTATAATTTTAGCCTGAGAGGCCTTCTTCTAAAGTTTGGAAGTCTAGCGAGGCTAGACACCAGTATAGAGTTTTTGAGTTAAGCTTTTAAGCTGTCAGTTGTATAGCATTTTCCTTTAAAGTTTTCTTGGGGAAATATTATTGTTTGTCGAGATTATTTTTGTCTACTCACTCTAACGTAATTAAATATTTTCCCCTGGGCTTTTCCTTCGTTTTTAAATGCCCAGTTTGCAGATTTCGGGTGGGTCTAGAAGGAGACGACGAGGCATAGTCACCCATCTTTCCACTACTGTTTGCCAGTATGTTATCTGTTTAACCCACTAGGATCTTTATCAGCTTCCGTTGCCTTTCTTGTAGCAGCTCTAAATACTTTCGGAAAAATATTGTGTATTATTTTTTTCTGTTATTTGGATTGAGTTGAAGAACTTATATTTTTGTTAAGAGAGTATTTTTGAATTTTTCCGGGTTAGGGTTGTTCATTTTCAAGGGAGGTTTGCCGAGTCCTTCGGTAAATTTTCCTTGGAGGTGGTCCCCGCAGGACTTACCTAGGGTTTTAGGGTGAAATTCGGGATGGGTCTTGACAACAAGAGTCTTCGGTATGTGTTCACTCAAAGGGAGTTAAATATGAGGCAAAGAAGGTGGATGGAGTTGATCAGTGATTATGATTGCACTATTGAGTATCATCCTGGAAAAGCTAATATGGTAGCTGATGCTCTTAGTCGAAATCCCACCATATCTTTGTCGCACCTGAGGATGGTTTGGGTTCCACTTCTTTGTGAGTTGCGAGCTACATGGGTGGATTTAGCAGTAGATGAAGTGGGTGCTTCGGTAGCTAGTTTCCATTTGAGGCCAATTTTGGTGGATAAAGTGCGTGAGGCGCAGTTTAATGATCCTTCCATAGCTCAGTTGATGGAAAGAGCGGTGAATGGAGCAGCCGTGGATTTTTCGGTAAGAAGAGATGGAACTTTGTTGTTCAAAAATAGGCTTTGTGTTCCAAAGAGGAATGAAGAGTTAAAAAATGAGATTATGGAGGAAGCTCATAGTTCCGCATATGCTGCTCATCCAGGTAGTACAAAAATGTATCAGACTTTGAAGGATTATTATTGGTGGCCTAACATGAAGAGGGAAATTGCAGCTTTTGTGAGTAGATGTTTAATTTTTCAGCAGGTGAAAGCTGAAAGACAGAAACCTTTAGGATTGCTTGAGCCGTTACCGATTCCAGTGTGGAAGTTGGACCACATCACCATGGATTTTGTTTTCAGTTTACCTCGTACCCGAGAAGGGTATGACAGTATTTGGGTAATTGTGGATAGACTCACTAAATCTGCTAATTTCTTGCCGGTGGGAAAGAAGTATACACTGGATAAATTGGCTGAGCTGTATGTGAATGAGATCGTAAGACTTCATGGCGTACCTGAATCCATAGTGCCAGATCAGGATCCTAGATTTGCTTCTAAATTCTCGGGAGCTCTTCAAGCAGCTTTAGGTACCCAACTACACTTTAGCACTACTTTTCATCCTCAGACTGATGGGCAATCAGAGAGGACTATTCAGACTTTGGAGGATATGTTGAGATCAGGTGCCTTACAGTTCAGAGGGAGTTAGGATAAGAACCTATCTTTGATGGAACTTGCTTATAACAACAGCTTCAAGTATTGGTATGGCTCCTTTTGAAGCACTTTATGGGAAACAGTGTCGTACTCCCTTATGTTGGAATGAAGTTGGAGAAAGAGAGCTTTGTGGTCATGAGATTATCCAGGACACAAATAAGAAGATCAAGGTGGTCAGAGATAGACTCAAGGCCGCTCAAAGTAGGCAAAAGAGTTATGTAGATGTCCGTAGGAAGGACCTTGAGTTTCAAGTGAGTGATTGGGTTATCCTGAAACTATCTCCTTGGAAAGGGGTAGTACATTTCGGTAAGCGTGGGAAGCTTAGTCTGAGGTATATTGGGCCTTATGCGATAATAGAGCGAGTTGGCTCTCTTGCCTATCGATTAGTTTTCCAGGATACATAATGTGTTTCATGTATCCATGCTTCGCAAGTATATTCTTGACCCTTCCCATGTGCTTGAAGAGCAGCCGATTAGTTTGCAGAACCATTTGTCCTATGAAGAGGAGCCGGTTCATATTCTTGACCAAAAGAAGCAAGTGCTTAGGAACAAGACAATTCCACTTGTTAAGATGCTTTGGAGAAGTCATCAAGTAGAGGAGGCTACTTGGGAATCGGAGGAGCAAATGAGACAACAGTATCCTTATCTCTTTGAGTAGCGTGTTTGTAAATTTCGAGGACGAAATTTTTATAAGGAGGGGAGAATTGTCACGCCTCGACTCTTAAATTTTACCTTATTTACTAGCATGGTGTTAATAAGAATTTTATTGTCTTCGTCATTGTGTTATAGTCCTAAGATCCCTAGAAGTGTGTTGAGGGACGAATATTTCGAAAGAATTATTCGTAGGAGAAAATATGACGATGGTAAAAATGATAAATTTTGGCTAGTAAAAGGAAATTTTTATTGGGGTATTATTTTTGGGGTGTTAAATTTTGGAGTTGGGATATGTTTATTTAGTTGGAACCGGTTTGGGCCAAGCCCATTTGGTTTCTCTCACTTCTCTCTCTCTCCCTCCCGTTTCTCTCTCTCTCCCCGAGCCCTCTCACTGCCAAAATTTTGCAGCCGCCATCCGGCCATCTTTCGCCGTCGCACCGGTCCCAATCTATCGGTCTCTGACCCAGCTCCTGTTCTAGACCAGTGGCAGCCTCCCTAGCACCGCCGTGAAGGAGGAATCAACCCCGAAAGGTCCGACTGCCGGAAGTGGTTTTCTCGCCGGAACTCCTTCCTTTGCCGCCATAGCCAGCGAGCCTTGGGTCAAAAGAAAGCCCTACTCCCGTGCTCCAATCCCTCCAAAGGGCTCCCTCCATCTTGAGCTAGGTAAGAAGAAATCGGTATTTGCAATTCTAGGGATTTTATGTGTGTTTTCATTCGATTGACATGGTTAGGCTTAGAATTAGAGTTTGTGATAGTTAGGAATGTTGTAGAGGAGGTTGAGAGGAAGATGCTACCAAATTTTAGAGAGCATTAGAGGTCGCCAGAGTTGGCCGCCGCCCGCCGCTACCGGCGTTGCCGCCGAGAAAATGTGTTTGGTGGAGAATTTTATGAGGAGTTTAATGGAATGAGTTTTATAATTTTTGGAGGAGTTTTGGATAGGTTTGGAAATTATTAAGTTTGGTATTTTTGGCAGATTAATATGTTAAAATCTGGCCATTGGATTATTTTATGATTAGGACGTTGGAAGGTGATTTTTGAGGATGTCGGTATTTATGGAGAATTATGGTTGACAGTTAAGTTAAGATTTAGGGCGATAGGCATGATTGAGCGTGAGAAGCTCATATTTAATTATGCCTATTTTTCTTTAAGCGTCGGTGTTTTGTTTAAGGATTTATTTATGTTTTGGAACAGGACGCGAGGAGGCTCGAGCAGAGGAGACCTCAGACCGACATAAGGCTTAGGCCTAAGTAGTGAGTGAACCTTTGTTTTAAATAATGTTTTATTTGTTGAATAATTTCTTTTGTTGGAATTTAACCAGAATTGAGAATTTCGGTGTTTATACTCATTTATTGAAGTCACCAAACTTTAACCGGAAATGAGAATTTCGGTGTTTATACTCATTTATGAGAATAGTATGTATATAAGTGAACGCTATCTAGCTATACATGATTTCCTCCCATAAAGAGGTACAATTCCATTATGGGGTGACATGAGCGTTAGACGCAAGCATCATAACCTTGTACGACTTTCTATTTTTCGTATTCATTCATAGAATTCGTACAAGGAGTCAGCACGTATATATATCCACTCGTGCGTTTCCCCCATAATGAGGAAAAATATCATTATGGGGTGACGTGAGCGTTAGACGCGAGCGTAGTAGCCTAGTATGACTATTTACTTTTCGAGCTTATCCATAGATAGCATACAAGGAGTATGACAAGTGTAAATACATACTGATATATTTATAATTCTAACATGAGAGGCCTTTTTCTGAAGTTTGGGAGTCTAGCGAGACTAGACACCTGTTATGAATTTTTGAGTTAAGCTTTTAAGTTGTCGCTTGTATAGCGCTTACCTTTAAAGTTTTCTTGGGGAAATATTATTGTTTGTCGAAATATTTTTTGTCCACTCACTCTGACGTAATTAAATATTTTCACCTGGGCTTTTCATTTTTAATTTCCTAGTCTGCAGAGTTCGGGTGGGGTCTAGAAGGAGACGTCGAGGCATAGTCACCCATCTTTCCGCTACTGTTCGCCAGTAGGTTATCTATTTAACATACTAGGAGTTTAGCAGCTTCCGTTGTCTTTCTTGTAGTAGCTCTGAATACTTTCAGAAAAATAACTGTTTATTATTTTATTCGGTTATTTGGGTTGAGCTGAGGAATTTATATTTTGGTTAAGAGAGTGGTCCTTAATTCTTCCGGGTTACAGTTGTCCATTTTCAAGGGAGATTTGCCGAGTTCTTCGGTAAATTTTCCTTAGAGGTGGTCCCCGCAGGACTTACCTCGGTTTTAGGGTGAAATTTGGGGTGGGTCTTGATACAATCACCACTGAAAAGGTGATAAACTTCCTATGGCGACACTTATAATGCCGGTTTAGGGTACCTCAGGCCATCATCACTGACAACGGAACACAATTTGACAATGACATTGTAGACATATAAAATTTAACGATAATAATAGTTGTTGAATAATCCAAGCAAATACGTAGTTCGTGAGTCAACAAAATTGGAAAGCTGTTGGAAATAACACTTGGCAACGTGGAAATGGTCGGCTGACAACATAAACATAAATCCCAATTGAAATCAATTATTAAGTGTCAATTGATGATCACATATCAATTAAATTAAATTAATTATCAAAACAAAGAAGTCAGACATCCCCAAAAATAATTGGTGACGGTTCGCCAGTGGTCAGCCGAACTAGAGAGTAGACTTCACGAGGTGAAATTGACTTCGCCAGGCGAACTAAACTTCGTAAGGCGCACAAGACTTGGTCAAGTGAACATGACTTTGTGAGGCGAACAAGACTTAGCAAGGCGAAATAGACCTCGCGAGGCGAACAAGACTTGGCGAGGCGAACGGACTTGGCGAGGCGAACTAGACTTCGCGAGGCGAAACAGACTTCGTGAGGTAAAATAGACTTTGCGTAGATTTACTTGAAGGCAAAGCGAAATGGCTCCGTGCCTGTGGATTTACATGAAGGCGAGGCGAGATGGCCTCGTGTAGGGGAGTCCACGAACTGAGATCAGAAATCACTACTTTCCATATCCGCGAGATGGCTCGCCCCTTACTAAAGATCTTGATCAAAACAGGATATTAATCCAAAGCGATCTGGGCATATCTAAATCTTAAGATTTGATTGATCTGATTGTGTTAAAATCAGCAAGTAAATCAATCAGTCAAGATTCATTGATTCAATTAAGGAAATATTAGTGATTCAGAATCTTCATTACTTGCCTTAAGTGGAGGCATGTTAACACTATAAATACCCCCTCTCATACCAAGAGGAAGGGGGCAGGAACAAAAACCAAGAGAGCATAAATAGAAGTAGCGGACTAGAGAGAGAGAGAGAAAAATCCCTCCGGCGAGCTCAGAAGTCTCCCCAAAATCGTTGAAGAACGATCAAGCTCATAGCCATTTCTTCACTAAATCCTTGAAGAACTATCAAGCTCACAGCCAATTCTTTACAATCCTTGAAGAACTATCAAACAGCCAATTCTTCATCAAATCCAAATCCTAAACCCTTGAAGAACTATCAAGCTCCCCAAACAACCAGTTCTTCACCAAATCCCAAATATTTGTTACGTGATCAACCCACGTAAGCATCAAGAACAAGTGTTTGTCACCCTTGAGCTAAACCTAAATTCGGAGATAGAATCAGAGGAGTTCACAAAGATTGTAAGCCGTATTCGCATTGATTAAATTAAATTATTCTTTGTACACGTGTTTTCTGTCATTTGTTGCAGATAATTTCGTGTTTACAAAATTGGCACGCCCAGTGGGACAACTTTGCCTCTCATCTCCTTCTCCACATGCAAGTTCAAATTCGTTCGACGTAATGGCCTCCAAGAGCACTCAAGCCATCTCGACGAAGAAGTCTAAACAAACAACCGCGAGGTCAAACAACGAGCACTCTGGTCATGTCACCCGTAGCATGGAGAGGAGTCAACCCACAACATTTGTGGCTTTGCCTTCCAATCCTCGCGAACCGGTCATCACCTTGGTGAATCTCACTGACAAGCATGCCTCGCGAAGTGAAGGCAAGCGCCTCGCGAAGTGAAGAGAAGGAAACTCCAAACAAATCAAGGGATCGATCATTCTCACCTGCCACGGATGATGAATCAAGCACGGCTTCATATGTTGGAAGTCCAAATAATGATGAAGACCGCACATATGGCATACCAACAGACTATTCATCACAACCTATCCCCATGCAAGTCATGGTGACAGGTGCCTCCACCATCGAAGAGCAAATAGCCAATCTGATGGGAGTGGTTGAGAAACTCACCAAAACGGTGGAAGAAAAAGACCTGCAAATTGCCGAGCTTTATAGCAGGCTTGAAAGTCCAGATGAAGAAAAGAAGCACAAAGTAGGCGAGAGCTCCAAGAACGATGACAAAGATGATGATGGCTCGCTAGGATCAATGTCCTTTCAACAATTGCAAGACATCATCACCAACTCCATCAGAGCTCAATATGGAGGTCCTTCTCGTGATTCTCTCACCTACTCCAAACCCTACACCAAAAGAATCAATGGACTAAGGATGCCGTTGTGATACCAGCCGCCAAAGTTTCAGTAATTTGAAGGAAGGGTAATCCAAAGCAACATGTTGCTCACTTCATAGGAACCTGCAATAACGCCGGGACGGAGGGTGACCACCTTGTCAAGCAATTCGTTCGCTCTTTGAAAGGAAATGCCTTTGAGTGGTACACGGATTTAGAGCCCGAGTCAATCGACAGTTGGGACCAAATGGAAAGTGAATTCTTAAACCGCTTCTACGGTACAAGGCGAACTGTGGGCATGATGGAACTCACCAATACAAAACAATGGAGAGATGAACCAGCGATTGACTTCATCAACAGGTGGCACTCACTCGGCCTTGACTGTAAAGACTGCTTGTCGGAGACGTCTACGATAGAAATGTGCATCCAAGGCATGCATTTCGATTTCTTGTACATTCTCCAAGGTATCAAGCCTCGATCCTTTGAAGAACTAGCTACGCGAGCGCATGATATGGAGATGAGCATAGCTAGCCACAAGGGTAAGAAGGAGTTTGTCAATGATCAGCGAAAAGATAAAGCTTTCAGTAGCAAAGTTGACAAGGTCATGAAAAGATCTACAAAGGAGTCGATGACTGTAAGTGTTGCTCCAATCAAGATCTCCACACGAGACAAGAAATAGGTTAAGAGAGTAGAACCGACTCAAACCTATGGGAGGAAGAAGCACTCATTGACTGAGTGGGAGCAAAACACTTATCCATTCCTAGATTCCGACGTAGCAGGCATGTTGGAGGATCTGCTTGAGAACAAGGTGATAGAACTCCCAAAGCGCAAACGTCCATAAAAAATGCATCGGGTCAATGATCCGAAGTATTGCAAGTTTGATCGCCTTGTCAGCCACCTAGTTGAGAAGGGCTTTGTCTTGAAAGATTTGATCATGAAGCTTGCCAAACAAGGAAGAATCGAGCTGGATGTCGATGAGGTTGCTGCGGTCAATTGCACTACCATTTCATTGGGGTCTTTTGAGCCGATTCAAGTACCCCCATGCCAATGAAGGCACCATGCCATTTCTCAAAAGAGACGGGCAATGATAAAAAGTTAGAAGAAGTGAAGCCAATCCGGCAGATAAACCTCGCTCCTAAAGCTGCCCCATAAGATGATGGTGAAGGATGGATACTTGTCAATCGTCGAAAAGCGAGCAAAGGTGTGTTGTCAAGTCCACCACTCTCGCAGGCAGATCATAAATGACCACATGGGAGTCGTCAATGCCTCGCATAGAATAAGACAAGGTGTATAAAGAAGAAATTGGTTCCTTGTGTACAAAAGTCCTTCAATCAAAATCCGCTAGCAAGGTGCATGCCTAAGATGCGAATGAGTTGGAGGGTAAATTCAATGACAACCAGTTTTGAAGGTGATTCCAAAGATGTCGAGAAGGTTGAAGAAACTAAAGTGCTGAGACAATTGGAAGACTTGCCTCTAAAATTTAGCCTCTCTAACCTGTCACAGCTTTCCACATCGGCGAGACGTGTGTTAGTCCAGTTGTTGCTTAATGAGGACCAGCATTCTTCAAACATCAATGAATGTGTTGCATGCATAGCATGTTGTGACGCCATTCATTTCACGGATGAAGATCTACAATTGGGTTCAAAACCACACAATCGACCTCTTTTTGTGACAGGTTACATGAGAGAGCAAAAATTAAACCGCATGCTTGTAGATGGAGGGTCTGCTGTGAACATTATGCCAAAATCGACAATGTCTCGACTCGGCATCAATATTGACTAGTTATCTAAAAGTCGTCTCATGATCTAGGGTTTTAACCAAGGAGAGCAAAGAGCAATAGACATGATTCGGTTAGACATGGTTATTGGTGAATTGGTTATGCCAAAATAGACACTCTGTTCCACGTGATAGGTGAAAAGACTTCGTACAACATATTGTTGGGGTGACAATGGATTCATGAAAATGATGTCGTACCTTCAACTCTGCATCAATGCTTCAAGTTCTACCGCGGAGGCATGAAAACAGTGATAGGTGACACCAAGCCATTCACCGAGGCTGAGTCTTACTTCGTAGATTCCAAGTTCTATTCAGATGAGGAATCAGTAATTCAAGTTCTTCCAGTTAAAGCACCCTTAACAGGGAAAGCTACAATGGTGGCAAGGAAAGAAGTTGAAGTAAAGGGCAAGGGAAATGAAGAGTCACACAAGTCTCCATCCAAAACTGTGACATCAGACAAGTCTAGTCCAATTGTCCCAATTCTTCAATATGTGCCAAAGTCCAAGCGCAAGGAGGGAGACTCTCCATTTGCGGGAACAAAGGCTCAAGTGAGTCCTCGAATGTTGAGAGAAGAGGACCTAAAATTATTGAAGGAAGCATCAATATTGCCATTGACAAATTTAAACGACCAAACTCCTACGAAGCAACCATTGAAAGGATTTGTCAAACCAATCCGAGGAAGGGTAGAGCACGGGCCTTTAATCGAGAAAAGAACAAATGAAGGGTTTGACCCCAATGCTTACAAATTGTTAGCAAAGGCTGGATTCGACTTCGGTTTGTCAAGTAAAGAGGATGATCAAGCCGTCAGTAAGAAAGCTCATGAGCTCAATGAGTTTCAAAAGAAGCTAAGAGAACAGGGAAAAGCAAGTTATTCGTTTAAAACGGGTCTTGGTTTTACCCCAAACAAGCCAATCAAAATCTCAGGTAGAAGAAAGGCGGAGAAGGCAAGCATGCAGTACATAAGCGTCGAAGAAGTAGAGGATGAGATTCCACAAATCCAATCTGTTTCTCGTACTACAGCGTTCGATCGCATCTGCCCAAGTACTCGAAGTACTACTAAATCAACAGGCAAAGTTTCGGTGTTTGAACGTGTTGATAAATCAACAAGTCGAAGCTCCATCTTCAATCGTCTTGACATCGCAGCTACACTAACTTCTGTGTTCAAAAGGTTGTCATCGTCAAATGAAGAAAGTAAACAGTTAAAGCCAACTCCTTGAAAATCGGCACTTGAAAGGATCCAAACTTCTAAAGGTCAACAAGATAGAAAAAGCAAAGAAGAAGTTGGCCAATCGGAAAATAAAGAAGTCCAAAGTCTCATCCCATCACGCATGAAAAGAAGTTGTGTGCTAGAGGTGAATTTGACTAACCAACTTAAAGTGAGGCAACATACCTTCATACTCACTAGTCATGGTAAAGAAGGCAATGATGCTAGTGGCGATGAGGATGATGTTATTCAATGTGCTTACCACATCACAGTACCAGAGGTGGAAGCTTATGAAGAGGATGACCATGAAGGCTTCAAATATGAAGTAGAGGCAGCTCCTCCAGAGCTTGAAGATGGGGTGAAATCTACAGTCGATGAACTTAAGAAAATCAATCTGGGGACGGAGGAAGACCCAAGACCAATATTTGTGAGCGCGTCGCTAAGCTCCCAAGAGGAGAAGGAGTACCCATGACTTGTTGCTTGAATACAAGGATGTCTTCACTTAGACTTATACAGAAATGCCCGGTCTTGACCCTAAAATAGCAGTTCATCCATTAGCTGTCAAACCGGAGGCTCGACCCATCAAACAGCTGACACGACGTTTTCAAATGGAGGTTCAAACTCAAATAGAAGAAGTTGACAAGTTGATCACTGTAGGCTTCATTAGAGAAGTCTAATATCCCAAGTGGATCACAAACATTGTCCCGGTTGAAAAGAAGAGTGGACAAATGCATATGTGTGTAGACTTTCGTGACTTGAATGATGCATGTCCGAAAGATGACTTCTCTTTGCCTATCATCGAACTCATGGTGGATGCAACCATAGGTCATGAAGCTTTGTCTTTCATAGATGGATCGTCTGGCCACAACCAAATAAAGATGGCGCTAGAAGACGAGGAGTTAACTGCATTTCGCACTCCCAAAGGCATTTACTATTACAAAGTCATGTCATTTGGATTAAAGAATGCCGGTGCAACATACCAACGGGCCATGCAGAAAATCTTTGGCGAAATGCTTCACAAGTACGTTGAGTGCTATGTTGATGATTTGGTTGTCAAGTCAAGAAGAAGGAGTAATCACTTGCAAAACTTACGAAAAGTGTTCAATAGGTTATGCGAGTGCCAACTCAAAATGAACCCATTGAAGTGCGCTTTTGGTGTTAGTTCAGGTAAATTCCTTGGTTTCATCGTGAAGCACCGGGGTATTGAAGTAGATCAATCAAAGATTAAGGCCATTCAAGAAATGCCGGAGCCAACAAACTTAAAAGAATTGAGAAGCCTCCAAAGAAAACTCGGGTTTATCAAGCGGTTCATCTCTAACCTCGTGGGCCGATGTCAACCTTTTAGTCGACTCTTGAAGAAGAATGTGCCTTTCGTGTGGGATGAAGCATGTCACAATGCTTTGGAAAACATAAAAAAGTACTTGGCTAATGCTCCGGTGTTGGGTGCACCCATTCCTGGGAAACCTCTTACCCTTCACATCACAGCTCAAGAAAGATCGCTTGGAGCACTTCTAGCTCAAGAAAACGAGGAAAGAAGGGAGATGGCCTTGTACTATTTGAGTCGAACTCTCACAGGAGCAGAATTAAATTATTCTCCAATAGAGAAGACATGTCTCGCTCTCATCTTTTCCATTCAAAAGTTGAGGCATTATATGCAAGCTTACACGGTGCATTTGGTGGCCTGAGCCGACCGAGTCAAGTTTGTCATCTCTAAACCAGTCTTATCAGGGCGAATGGAAAAATGGGCTTTGCTCCTCAATCAACACGACATCGTCTATGTACCTGCCAAGGCGGTTAAAGGCCAAGCCATGGCTGACTTTCTAGCGGATCACCCAATCCCTGCAGATTGGGAAATTTTAGATGACTTGCCGGATGAAGAAGTCATTCTTGGAGAAATTCTCCCCACTTGGAAGATGTTCTTTGATGGATCTTCCAAAATAGATGGAGCAGGGGCCGGCGTTGTCTTCGTCACCCCGCAAAAGCAAATATTGCCATATGCCTTCACTCTCGGTGAGTTGTGTTCAATGTTGCGGGATACCAAGCTCTCATCATGGGGTTGCAAACGGCCTTAGAAATGCAAATTGCAAATCTAGAAGTGTACGAGGATTCGAAGTTAGTAATTGATCAACTACTAACTAATTACGAAGTCAGGAAAGAGGATTTGGTTCCTTATTTTCGTCTCCCTACACAACTCTTGACAGGTATCGATGTTGTTACACTAGAACATGTGCCAAGGAAGGAAAACCAAATGTCGGATGCCTTGGCCAACCTAGCAGCAACTTTGGCATTATCAAATGATGAAATTGTGGACCTTTCAATTTGCCAATGATGGGTTGTCTCAACAAGGATTGTCCCATTGTGCGAAAATTCCAATGCGGTCTCTGTCTATGTCATTGACGTCGAAGATTGGAGACATCCTTTGATCGACTACATCGAGCACAACAAGCTGCCTAACGATCTAAAACAGCGGACGAATATCATACGAAGAGCCCCACGCTTTTTCTACTACAAAGAGACTCGTTATAGACGATCATTTGACGGGTTACTCCTTAGATGTTTGGGAAAAGAAGAGGCGTCCAAAGCCATGGAAGAGGTTCATTCTGAAATATGTGGAGCTCATCAATCATGCCCTAAGTTGCATTTTCAAGTACTGCGAATGGGTTACTACTGGCCCACAATGGTCAAGGATTGCATGGAGTATGCACAGAAATGTCAAGCTTGTCAATTCCACGCAAGCTTCATCCATCAACCGCCTGAGCTATTGCATCCTACGATTACTTCTCACCTGTTTGATGTCTGGGGGATAGACACTGATGGGCCCATAAACCTAAAATCTTCTGGAGGCCACATGTACATTTTGGCAGGCATGGATTCCTTCTCAAAATGATCAGAGGCGGTACCACTTAAAGAGATAAAGAAAGAAACCATTGTGGATTTTATCAAGACACGCATCATCCAGCGATATGGTGTGCCATGTTGCATCATCATGGATAACACCAAGTACTTCTCAAACAGCGCTATGCAAAAGCTTAGCAAGAAGTATCACTTTAAGCTACACTTTTTGTCAATGTACAACGCACAGGCTAATGGTTTGGCGGAGGCATTTAACAAGACGCTCTGCAATATCTTGAAGAAGACCGTCAGCAAGTCACAAAGAGACTGGCATGAGAAGATGCGAAGCATTGTGGTCATATAGAACAACATATCAAACTCCCACAAATGCCACACCTTATTCTCTAGTGTATGGTGTTGAAGTCATCTTGCCATTAGAGAAGAAAATTCCCTCATTAAGGATTGCTTTGCAAGAAGGCCTCACAAATGAGGAAAATATCAAGCTACGACTTCAAGAGTTGGAAGCCTTAGACGAGAAGAGGCTCGATGCGCAACAACATCTAGAATGTTACCAAGCCCGGATGTCGTGTGCCTTCAATAAAGGGGTTCGGCCTCGATCCTTTCAAATTGGCCATTTGGTCCTTACGGTATGCAGACCCATCATCATGACACACAAGACTGGCCGCAAATTCAAATCAAAATGGGATGGCCCTTATGTTGTTAGCGAAGTCTACACCAACGGAGCCTACAAAATTGTGGCTGAAGACGGTTTGAGAATTGGCCCAATCAACGGCAAGTTCTTGAAGAAATACTATGCTTGAAACAAGTAAAGATTGCTCCTTGTCTGCACGAGCTTAAACTACCAATGACACCAAAAAAAAAATGCTCCTTGTCTGCACGAGTTTGAACTGCAAATGACACCAAAAAAAAAAAAAAAAAAAATGCTCCTAGCCTGCATGAGCCTAAACTGCACAAGGCACCTAAGCAAAAAAAATCTCAAAAAAAAAAGAGTTCTAAATCCTTATCCTTGAACTACGTGATAACTTGATTCTTTCTTTGGAAGGATACGTAGGCAGCTTGAGAATTATATTCTTGAGTTCAGTCACATAAAAAAAAAACTCTTTTTATTGCATAATGAGTTCTATTGTCAAAATGACTTATTACATGCGCAAAAAAAGAATAAATCATAAGTTGCTAAACAATGATGGGCCCTTCACATCCAAGATAGGCCTTTGAAGCTGTTGCATTGCTTTTCAAAATCATCTCGGAACCTCTTTGCTTCCTCAAGTTCTTCAACAGTCAACTCTAGAGTCTCCTTGATTTGGACTTTCTGCTTTACTAAATCGGCAAGCCTTTTGTCATGAAGTAGAAGGCTCGCATCTAAAGAGGCTATCTCCTGCTCCAACCTCCGCTGCTTCTCCTTTAAGTGCTCAAAGGACTCAATCACAACTTAATGTTGACCAAGATCAGTTTGGCGAAGTTCGATCGACTTTGTAATTTCAGCCTCCATATGAGGCAAACGTTGATCACATGTGCCTGGAGTAGCTTTATGCGTGCATACAAGCCTTGCCGCATTGTATTGAGTAGCACAAGTCATCAAGCTTTCCACCTTATCTTTTACTAGCGAAGGATCAAACCCATAACACTGAAGTTCGGCCACCATCTCGTCAAGGTCTTTCTTTTTAGAAAGAATGGTTCTTGATGAGTGCTTCGTGATGACATCTTCAATTTGTTCACAAATTAGAGTGGCGGCCTGAATACGAATCTTTCGAAGCCCTTGGTTAGTGTCCATAACATCAACTTCGCCGTGGGTGACTTCGGAGGATGCCATATTGCTTAAAACCCTTGGAGGATTCACCAAAACATCTTCACAATTAACTTGTTGTGATTCATTTTGTTCGCATGCATCGTCTTCATGAAAAGAGTCGGTCTTCATTGGTTCTGTTAAAAGGACACGAACCTCTTTCGAACAAGCTTCATCTTCAAAAGGTGGGAGTCCTTCTAGCTGAAAACAAGAAGGTAAAAAAGAATGAGTCTAGATCATGCATATAATGTCAAAAAAAAAAAAGATGCGTGGTGATGGTGGCGAACATACCTCAACATGATTTGGTGTTTGTTGCGAGGGACTCGGAATTTCGCCAAGAAAATTACTATTGAGGACAAATTCATCGTTAGGATTAAAATAAACAGAGCCAAGGTTGGGTTCAATCCTTCGACGCTTGAAGTTCACGTCCTTAGAACTATTGCTACTTCCACTGAGCCTTTTTGTTTGGGTGTTTGTCTCCTTCAATTTAAGTTAACTCTGGGCGAGATGATTATCAGATGAATCCCCGTGACCTTCTAAAGCTTGGTGCATTACATTGGGAGAATTGCTACTTAGGGGCAACGCCTTGATAGAAGATGCGTGAGGATTATTGCTAAGTTCAATCTTGCAGGGAACCACTTCCTGACGAAATGGAATCTCACGGGAAACCACTTCCTATTGAGACGGCATCTCGCAAGGAACCAATCTCTGGCGAGATGGCATCTCGCGGGTAACAACTCCCTGGCGAGACCGCATCTCGCGTGGAACCACTTCTTGTCGAAATGGTATTGATGGGTGGAAAAGCACCTACAAAAATACCCTATTATCAAATCAATTAAATCGAGGTAGTAAATGGAAAATAGGGGTCATTACCCACAGAGGATTGGTGAAACCGAATTAATTAACTAACAGACACGTAAACCAGAAATCTGACATATTCAACTTAGGAGCAGAAACCGAATTAATTAACTAATCTAGACTCAACCAAAAATTATGAAATTAAATACACAGTAACTAGACACAGTGATGGACTACCACAAAAAATTTTGACGGTGTTCGGAGTTGGTTTGACTGGTGAACAAACATAAATAATACAGGAGTATTGCTGAAAACAGAATACTAAAAGTGAATATGGATGTAAATATAAGAGAAACAATAGCTAAGAACTTCTCTCCACCACTAGATATGCTTCAATCACCTCAAAAAAATGTCAAGGATTATAGATGAATGCACTCACAGTTAAGCCATTGTCGTTAGGTCATTAACCGTATTACGTTCTCTTACATGCCCTGTTAAGTGAAATGTCTTATCGACTTAACTATATTACCAATTTATTGATCTATGAAATGTCGGTATCTAACCCAAAATAACTGAAATCATGAAATTCTAAGAACGTTTGAGTAACAACAAAGAATCTAAGGTCAATGTCGGTAGCCTTAGATTACCAAGGAATTACTTCACACAAGTACCTGTAATGAACTTGTTATCTCTCATAGAATATGCAACGATATGTCGTCATATACACATTCAAAATAATAAACCCTAAAACAAGCATCAAAGTGTCGACCCAAAGAAACATGCAATAGAATTATCAATGAACAATCAGTGAAGAAATTCTCATCTAGAATTATATAAATCAATTGGGGTTCAAAATTGAAGACATATCTAGGGCTTTGATCTGCCCCTAACTATCAAGGAGTTTAGTTACACATATTCTTGAATAAGAACATTAGAGAATCCATGGAAGATGAACTAAAGGTGGAGATGTAACATCCCGGACCCAAATTTTACCTATTTACTAGGTATTTCACGAGTTACTGGAGAATTTAACAGTGCTCGGTAACTTAGTAAGTTAACACTCGAGTTTATTTGCGAGTTTTCTGTAAATGTTAAATTCATCTTTTTCAGCCCTGATATTGTAGCGTGCGACGATGCAAGATCATCAATGTCCTCGGATTTCTTTTTCAGAGCTTCGAGCTATTTTCTACGTTTTATCGAAGTTTGGTAAAGAGATTGTTTTCAGAAATTGGTTTATAACATTTAATCGTGGCCGTTGGATCGAGTAGGGTTTCGATCTTGGCCGTTTGTTTGGGTATTTAAAGAATTGAGACGGGTTAACTTTAAAAAAAAACCCAACCCGGGCGTTGACCCGAGCAGTCTCTCTCTCATGGTCTCCGGTGACCCTCGAAGGAGTGACGCTGTCCGGCCGTCGCTGGACGTGCAACCACCGCAAATCGGCTCCTCTCTCTCTCCTCTACGTCCTTCTACCCTTTGATTCGACCTTCGGCCATCATAGAGGGAGATCGAACAACTAGAATTCCGACTGTGTTCGTCATTTTTCGGCGAGCTCCAGTGACGACGGTGACAACGAGGGGTAGGGTTCTTCTCCTCCTTCCTTTTACTTCAATTCCATGTCTTTATTCTGTTGATTCGTGCCCTAATTAGAGGAGCCCCTTTTATTCTGTTTTTCTGGGTTTTCCGGCATACCTCCGGCGATCAAGTTCTCAACGTTTCCGGCCTCTCTTCCTTGTTCCGACAAGCAAGGTTGCTTCCTGGCAGACCCAACAACTGAGTGTAGGATGTGAGTGGAGTTTGGTTGAGGATGGACCTTATTCGGGTCAGGATAGAGAGAGACAGAGGACTGCAGGTCGACCTCCGGCAAGGAGAGGTTGCTGGGTTAGAGTGGTGTACGGTTTGGAGGTAAGGAGTTTGTTTTGGTTGGCTGTTTTATTGTTTGTGTTGCGGTTAATGAGTTGAATTGTGACTGCACTCATTGTTGAGGTTGATGATTGTCGATAACTTGGTGATAGGAATTTATGGGGAGGCTATGGCAAAATTCCGGCAAGTGGCCGGAATCCGGCAGAATATTCCGGCAAGTCGTCGGAATCCGGCGAAGGCAGTTAGTCCGACAAGAGCAGTTGAGGTAGTTATCGAAGTTTTCCTTTTTGTTTTGCGTTGTTTCATAAATAGGAAAGTTTGTCGGTTTATAATCGGAAATCTTTCTAAGTGAGGAAAGTTTCTATTTTGGGGAAACTTTCCCTTTTTGAAAACTTCTTATTTATGGAAACCCTTTTTGGGTGCCCTTAGTAATTTTTAGGGTGAAGTTGTGTAGAGAGGAAATGAAAGGAATTCTTGGTTTTGTTTGATCGTAGGAGATCATAAATTAATTTTAGAAGTATTTTGGTTAATGTGCTAAGGCATGGAAATTGATGGGGACTTTGTTTTCAGGTTAAGGTTCATTCCGAATAAGTTATAGTTGTGAAGTTTAGTCGGAATTGATTATTTAATATATGTCGGTCAATCCTGGCCAACCTAGGATACTTAGTCAATTTAAGAAGAAGACGAATCAATGAATATTTCAGAATCTGGTTTGACCGATTTATTCTGCCGTTTATTATCAGACGTGGGATTGACTCGAGATTTTGAATAGTGGAGGCAGCGCTCGAGGAGTATGCCGAGCATTGCAAGGCTTAGGCCTAATACTGTGAGTGGACTTTTATTTGAAATAATATGCATGCTATGGTTCATGATTGAACATTTCATTTTGTTGGAGTTTTGACGTCAATTATTTTGACTCTTTTATTTCTCTTGGAGAGATACCGAAAATGGGATTTTCGGTGGATATAAATATGTATTTATGAGAGAGTATGTATAGAAAATGCTAGCTAGCCATATGTGTCTGTCCACCTTAATGGCGTAGCATATAGCCGCATTAAGGCGTGACGTGAGCGTTGGACGTAAGCGTAGTAGCCCTATTTGAGTGTTTAATTCATATAGGGAGTATGGACACATATTTATACACCCGTCTGTCCACCTTGATGGCGTAGTGTAGCACCGCATTAAGGCGTGACGTGAGCGTTGGACGCGAGCGTAGTAGCCCTATATAGACCCATGAATTTATGTAGGGAGTATGGACGTGTGTAAATACATACATATATTATAGAGTCTAGGAGACTCGATATTATGAGATGAAAGTTTTATCGCTTGCAGCATGCATTCGATTTTTCTTTAGAATTGATTTGGGGAAACATAAATATTTTATTCGTTAATTTATTTTTGTCCACTCACTCTAACGTTTCGTTTTTAAATGTTTTCCCCTGGGCTCTTCATTTTAAAAATGCCCAGTTTGCAGGATTGCATAATTGTGGTCGGACGTATATGGAGAAGAGGCATAGTCAATAGTGTAGCTTCCGCTCATTTTTATATTTCTAGTTCATTTCCTTTCAAATAGAGTTGCTCTGAACTATGGCTGTTGGCTATGAGATTTTCTTGTTTAAGTTAGTATTTAAATTGGGAGATGTTGTGATTTGGGGAGCACGAAGGCTCCAGGAGTTTATGGATGGATTTAAATTTTCAGAAGTGTTTGCAGGTTTTATTGGGAAGGGTTGTCCATTTTCAAGGGAGGTTATGTCAAATTTTTCGGTAAACTTTCCTTGGAGGTGGTCCCCGCACGACTTACTCTGGGTTTCAGGGTGAAATTCGGGGTGGGTAGTGTCAGGAGAAGAAAAACTTGATTGGCTCAGAGACCGGTTGAATTCTCCCTGGCTCCTCTTTTCTTCTCTCCCTCTTTTCTTTTTCTTTTCTTCTCTCCTCTTTGCTCTCGTCCATTTTTTCTTTTGTTCTCAGCCTCTCTCCTCTTAAATAGGTCCATTCACCCTAGGTCTCCCGTCCATCCCCTTATCCAACTAGGATTTAGGAATCCTTATTAAGCCCAATTATCTCCTTTTCTTTGTTTGACTTCAAAATACCTAAAAACAAATAAAGTCAATTAAAAACAAGAAAACATAACAAAATAACTAAGTAATAGGAATAATTAGCATGATAAAAGTCGCACAAATATGCGACTATCAGGTATCTCATGGGGAACCACTTCCTGACGAAATGGAATCTCGCGGGGAACCACTTTCTGGCGGGGCAATACCACGCGAGCAGCAATCTTGTCTTCCTTTAAAAGTTTGTGCGACGATCCAACAATAGAGCACCAATGAAGACACTACTTCGAACTTTACAACCATTGACGCATTTTCATCGTTGAATTCTTTAAATATATCACCATTAATTGTGGCTGAATTTCATCGTATTGGGCCTTCACTTCATTCTTTTCATCCACTGTTTACCTGGGGTATCAAGCTAGACATCACAAAAGAACAAATATATATATATATATATATATATATATATTTTCTCTTTTTTTTTCTTTTTTTTTTTACAACACAACTAGCTTGATAACCCATAATCATTCCATTGCGTCATTCTCGCCATACCATCTTCCACCTTGGTCTTCATGTATATGTCTCATGTACAGCTCTACCAAGTTCTAGAACAAAGGTAGAAATATAACTATTCTATGGTTCAAGGCTAAGGTTATGCGGGTGATGACAAAAAGGCTATAATGTAAGCTCATAGTGATTAACTAATGGGTGCACACCTTGTGTATACAAAATATGGGTCACAAGCTACATATGGCAATGGTGGCAAATCTTAGGTGCCTTTATCACTTCCCCAATCAAGACATGTATTGACTATAAGTTTGGAAAAGCACAAGAGCAAGTTCTAGTAATATCTAGAGTCCATTAACTTAATCTGCGGCAAGCAATTGACACACAACAAAGAAAATATGTATTATCACATTTAGGCTCAATCGCTCACAGGTTAATGAATCTCAACTTAGTTTAAGCATGCTGATGAATCTGTACCATGTTAACTCATTTCTACATCCACTACACATTAACACATGCACCATATATCAAGATTAACCAAAGAAACTCAAATGATTCCGCCACATGTTTCACTCTTGGTCACAATTTCAGAGGATATAAGCACATCATAGACTATTAAGGGCCCTAAGACTCAAACGAGACACAAATCTAAACATAAACTCTAAAGATATCATATAAACCCCACCCCACACTTGAAATTTGCATTGTCCTCAATGTAAAACAAAACCAAAGCATGCAATAAATCAAACAAGCTAGTATGAAGCATAATACATATGACATCATAAAAACACACTAAACATGAAGAAAGGAGAATACAATCCAAGCTTCTCCATCAACATGGGTTTCCTCCCAAGTAGCGCTAAGTTTAACGTCGTCAGCCAGACGGTACTCCTTATCATTGCTCCATCGGTACTGGATTGCAGAGATGTACTGCCTCCACATCTCTCACCTCTGCAGGCTCATAAAACGGTTTGAGTCTATGTCCGTTCACTTTGAACGTGTTCCCATTCTTTGGATTGTTTACCTCTACTGCACCATGAGCAAATACATTAAGTATAACAAAAGGCCCACTCCACCTAGAACGAAGTTTACCTGGGAATAACCGTAGACGCGAATTGAAAAGCAAGACTTTTTGTCCAACAACAAAAGATTTGCTTGTAATCATCTTATCATGAAACATCTTGGTTTTCTCCTTGTAAATTCGACTGGACTCATAGGCATTGTTGCGAATCTCATCTAGTTCATTCAATTGTAACTTCCTATGAACACCTGCATCATCAATATCAAAGTTAAACTGCTTAATAGCCTAATATGCCTTGTGTTCAAGCTCTACCGGAAGATGACAGCGTTTTCCATAAACCATCCGATAAGGAGACATCCCAATCGGTGTTTTGTATGCCGTCCTGTATGCCCACAACGCCTCATCTAAGCGTTGACTCCAATCTTTCCTGGTTGGTCCAACAGTCTTCTCCAAAATTTGTTTAATCTCCCTATTGGATACTTCTACCTGCCCGCTCGTCTGAGGATGATAAGGTGTTGCCACCTTATGATGAACATTGAATTTCCTGAGTAAAGCTACAAAAGACTTGTTACAAAAGTGGGAATCTCCATCACTGATGATGTACCTGGGAGTGCCAAATCTAACAAACAATGATTTCAAAAATTTCAAAACAACAACAACATCGTTAGTACGAGTGGCCACTGCCTCCACCCATTTTGAAACATAATCAACTGCAAGTAGAATGTAAATATTTTGCTGAGAGCTAGGAAAAGGACCCATAAAGTCAATACCCTACGCATCAAAAATCTTAACAACAAAAATTGGGTGTTGGGGCATCTGATTTCTAGGACCTAAGTTACCTGTGAGCTGACATCTGGCACATGATTTATAGAACTCATGCGCATCTTTGAACAGGGTTGGCCAGAAGAAGCCACTGTCAAGAACCTTTATTGCAGTCTTCTTTCTAGCAAAGTGACCTCCCTCTACATGTGAGTAACAACAAGTGAGTATAGATTGAAATTCAATTTCAGGAACGCACCTTCTTATCAACAAATCTGGACAATGTTTCCATAGATAAGGCTCATCCCACACATAATGCTTAGCGGTCTTCACTAACTTGTCCTTCTGAGCTCTACTGTAGTCGCTTGGTACTTTTCCTGACACAAGATAGTTAACAATATCTGCATACCAAGGCTCGAAAATGTTGAGAGCAAAAAGTTTCTCATCCAGGAAGCTATCACGCAGAGGCAATGAGTCAACCTCTGTGTTAGATCCATTGTGATCATGCTTAAGTGATCTGCCACCACATTTTCAGTGCCTTTCTTGTCCCGGATCTCAACATCAAACTCCTAAAGTAGTAACATCCATCTAATCAACCTGGGTTTTGCATCCTGTTTAGTCATCAAGTATCTCAAAGCATAATGGTCAGAGAAAACAATAACTTTGGTTCCTCACGAGTAAGATCTGAACTTCTCTAATGCAAAGACCACAGCTAAGAGTTCCTTTTCTGTAGTTGAGTAATTTAATTGTGCATAATTTAAAGTCATGGAAGCATAATATATTACATGGGGAAACTTAGCTAGATGTTGACCCAAAACAACACCAATCGCATAATCAGAAGCATCACACATTAATTCAAAAGGTAAGTTCCAATCAGGTGCCTGTATGATGGGTGCGGTTGTTAGAAGCTCCTTGAGCTTGTTGAATGCCTTCAAGCACTCATCCGTGAAGTTGAAAGCTACATTTTATGGAGCAGTGCACATAATGGTCGAGCTATCTTGGAAAAGTCCTTGATAAACCTGCAATAAAATCCTGCATGTCCAAGAAAAGATCTCACCTCCTTCACGGTTGAAGGAGGGGGTAAAATATGCACAATATCAACCTTAGATTTATCAACCTCAATGCCCTTGGCAGATATCACATGACCCAAAACTATTCCTTGTTCTACCATGAAATGACACTTTTCGCAATTCAAAACAAGGTTAGTCTCAACACAACATTCCAAAACCATGGATAAATGATGCAAACACATGTCAAAAGAATCACCAAATACCGAAAAATTGTCCATAAATACCTCAATGATTTTATCAACCATGTCTGAAAAAATACTCATCATGCATCTTTGAAACATTGCAGGCGCGTTGCATAGGCCAAAGGGCATCCGCCGATAAGCAAAAGTGTCGTAGGGGCATGTAAAGGTGGTCATCTCTTGATCATCCTTGTGTACGGCTATCTGGTTGTACCCTAAATAACCATCCAAAAAACAATAATATGCATGACCTGCCAACCTTTCCAACATCTGATCAAGGAACGGGAGAGGAAAGTGATCCTTGCGTGTGGTGGCATTAAGCTTGCGGTAGTCAATACATACTCTCCATCCCGTTTGCACATGTTGAGGCACCAACACGTTCTCATCATTCTTTACCACTATAATTCTTGAACATTTGGGAACTACCTGCATCGGACTAACCCACTTACTGTCAGAAATAGCATAAATTATACCTGCATCGCAGAGTTTAATCACTTCTTTTTTGACAACTTCCAACATGGGGGGGGGGAGTTTAGTCGACGTTGAGCTTCTCTTGTTGGCTGAACTCCCTCCTCCAAATGTATCATGTGAGTACACAGAGTGGGGTAGATTCCCTTGATATCTGCTACTGTCCATCCAATTGCTTGCTTATACTCCCTAAGAACAATCAAGAGCTTCTCCTCTTGCAACTGTGAGAGCTTTGAAGAAATTATAACCGGTAAAGTTTCACCGTTTCCAAGAAAAGCATACTTCAAATGCTCAAGAAGAGGTTTGAGCTCTAACTCGGGCGCTTTCTGAATAGATGGAGTAAGCACATTAGTTGAAACCAGGAGAGGAATGAGTTTAGGAGACTTACCTGTCATGTACGGCAAAGATTCAAATGCCTCCTCCATTGCATAATACTCATCTTCCATCTCAAGGTCTTTCGCTAAAGCAATCTCAAATACATGCTCAAATTCGACAGGTTGAGGAATTTCCTCAATGGATTTAACCGGTGGTGCTGGAACCTTCTTTTTACCAGCCATTTCGATGAATTTTCGCATAGGGTCGTCCCCCAATGAGTACTAAATGAAATCCTGCATAAAACTCTCAAAAGCACCAATAGAACAACAAGAGTACATATCATCAATATTTGGGTGCTTGAGGGATTCAAAGAGGTTGAATTGGATCTTTTCTTCAGCTACTTCCATGCTAAGTGCACCTTCATAATAATCAATTTTGGTACGAGCTGTTTTTAAGAATGGTCTACCAAGAATCAATGGTATCTCATAAGGCACATGTTCACCTTCCATCTCTGATACAAAGAAATATGCTAAAAAAATCAAATCCCCAACCTGCACTAACAAATCTTCTATAATACCTCTAGGGTAACAGTTAGATCGATCAGCAAGTTTAATGGTTATTCCAGTAGGTAAAAGTTCTCCCATATTCATTCTATCATACGCAACATATGGCATTAAATTTATGGAAGCACCTAGATCAAGAAGAGCACTAGCAAACCTGTGATCACCAATAATGCATGAAATAGTGAAACATCCTAGATCACCTAACTTTGGTGGCAGCTTTCTCTACAGCACAGCGGACAACCTCTCACTCAAAGCAACAGTTTCGGTTCCTTTGAATTTTCTCTTTATAGTACATAAGTCCTTGAGGAATTTTGCATACTGAGGAATCTGCTTGATCACATCTAACAACGGAATATTCACCCCAACCTTCTTGAAGGCATCTAGGATCTCCTTATCCTTTTCCTCCTTCACTTGTTTCTATAACCTGCCAGGAAAAGGCACATTAGTGATAATCAAAGGTGAGGTTAAGGGACATACCATGGCTGGTTTTGGTCTTGACTCAATTTTTTTTCCAAGTGCATTCTCAACAGGTTGAGAGAATTCCTTAACGGATTGATTTGGGGCGCCTAGACTGACTTGTGATGCTCTAATATAGGCTTTTTCCACTTCCTTCTTGGCTTCTTGACCACTGGAACTGCATCCACCTCCTTCCCACTTTTCAAAACCATTGCATTAACTTCATGCTGACCCTTAGGATTAGGAAGAGTGTTGCTGGGAAGACGTCCTAGGTTGACTTAAGCAAGAGTTTGTTGGATTTAGCTCATTTGGCGCTCTAACAAGTCAATTGCCTTCTCTTGTTGCTGAAAGGTGGACTTTATCTCTTGACGAAAGGCACTGCTTTCCTCTCTTTCCTTTTTGCTATCAAACATCATTTGTTGCATCATAGCTTCCAAAGTTAAAGTTCTTATTGATGTTTGAGCTGGAGCCTGTTGTTGTTGAGGCACACGTCTTTGGCTAAATTGATGCCCATCCTCTCCAAATTGTCTTTTTTGGAATCCAGGTGGATTAGTATGAGGATTGAGCACATTGTTGCTTCGGTAGCTGAGGAAGGGATGATCTCTACTCCCATTGTATGTGTTGGGCTGCCTATACACAAAATTCACGTCCTTCTCTTGGGTAGCTTCCTCAACTGCTCTGCACTTAGGACAATCTTCTGCAAGGTGGTTCTTAGCTGCACAAATAGTATACACCACTTGAGATGCGGCAACGGTTGCTTTATTATTCACCTTCATAGCACTAGCAATTAAGGAAATGTCATTCTCTATAGAACTCAATCTCCTCTCTATGGTTCCATCTATGGTAATGGCATTCAAGGATCTTCTGCTGGCACCCATAGATCGGTCTCTGGACTGAAACTGTCTTGAATTCTCTGCTTGATTCTCCATAATTTCCTTAGCTTCAGCTCCAGTCTGATTCCACCAATTTCCTCCACAAGCCGAATCAAGTTTTTGCCTATTGAGTGTATCAAGTCCTTCATAGAAGTACTCCATTTGAGTGTTGAGATCAAACTTGTGATGGGGGCATTGACGTAGTAAACCCTTGAATTGACTCCATGCTTCAAGTAATTCATCTCCATCTCTCTGCCTAAATGTATTGATCTGTTTCTTTAAATTCTTGGTGTGAGAGGCTGAATAGAATTCCTTCATGAATGCAACACACATATTGTCCCATGAGTCAATAGATTGGGAAGCCAGTGAGTTGTACCATGCCTTTTCTTGCTCTTTCAAGGAAAAAGAAAACATAATAAGTTTCACAACATTCTCATCCACCGTCGTTGACTTCTGTATCCTGCACAGTGCTGTAAAATCATTAAGATGGTCTTGTGGATCTTCAGAATGAGTGCCTCTAAAGTGTGGTAGATTCGAAATCAGAGATGGGGGAATTGAGTAAGCCCCTAAATCATCTGGGAGCACAATTGGTGAATCTGCTGCACCTGTGCCAGGAATAAAGGACTCCTTAATTTTCGCAGCCATTAGTCCTGGTGATGGTGGAGATGTTGGAACACATTGCTCTTCGTCAAACTGTGTCTCTAAATCAGAATGGTGTTCAGGCTCAGAATCCTCACCGCCACTGTTGCTCGTGTTTACCTGTAGTTTATGCTGTTTCCTGTTCAGTTTTACTGCTCTCTCAATCTCTGGAGCAAATAACAATGGTTCAGAGCTTGTAGAGCGACGAGTTTGGTTACATTCTTTTACACATTAAAGAATGTAAGACTCAAAAGAAAAATAAAGTAAACAAGGCAAAACTAAAAATAAAAGACACTTTTAAGACTTAGAATTAAACAATCCCCGGCGACATGGCGCCAAAATTTGATGGGCGCAAAAACACCTACAAAGATACCCTATTATCAAACCAATTATATCGAGGTAGTAAATGGCAAATAGGAATCATTACCCGCAGAGAATTGGTGAAACTAAGACTTAAAGACACAAGAAACACAAATAGACACGTAAACCAGAAATCTGGTAGATTCGACTTAGGAGCAGAAACTGAATTAATTAACTAATCTAGACTCAACCACCAATTATGAAATTAAATACACAGTAACTAGACACAGTGACGGACTACCACACAAATTTTGAGGGTATTCGGAGTTGGTTTGACTGGTGAACAAACATAAATAATACGGGAGTATTGCTGAAAACAAAATACTAAAAGTGATTATGGATGTAAATATGAGAGAAACAATAGCTAGGAACTTCTCTCCATCACTAGATATGCTTCAATCACCCCAAAACAATATCAAGGATTATAGATGAATGCACTCACAGTTAAGCCAATGTCGTTAGATCATTAACCGTATTACGTTCTCTTACATGCCATGTTAAGTGAAATGTCTTATCGACTTAACTATATTACCAATTAATTGATCTATGAAATGTCGGTATCTAAACCAAAATAACAGAAATCATGAAGTTCTAAGAACGTTTGAGTAACAACAAGAATCTAAGGTCAATGTCGGTAGCCTTAGATTACCAATGAATTACTTCACATAAGTACCTGCAAAGAACTTGTTATCTCTCATAGAATATGCAACGATATGTCGTCATATACACATTCAAAATAATAAACCCTAAAACATGCATCATAGTGTCGACCCAAAGAAACATGTAATAGAATTATCAATGAATAATCAGTGAAGAAATTCTCATATAGAATTATATAAATCAATTGCAGTTCAAAATTGAAGACATATCTAGGGCTTTGATCAGCCCCTAACTATCAAGGAGTTTAGTTACACATAGTCTTGAATAAGAACATTAGAGAATCCATGGAAGATGAACTAAAGGTGGAGAAGAAAAACTTGATTGGCTCAGAGACCGGTTGAATTCTCCTGGTTCCTCTTTTCTTCTCTCCCTCTTTTCTTTTTCTTTTCTTCTCTCCTTTTTGCTCTCGTCCGTTTTTTCTTCTGTTCTCAGCCTCTCTCCTCTTAAAGAGGTCCATTCACCCTAGGTCTCCCATCCATCCCCTTATCCAACTAGGATTTAGGAATCCTTATTAAGCCCAATTATCTCTTTTTCTTTGTTTGACTTCAAAATACCTAAAAACAAATAAAGTCAATTAAAAACAAGAAAACATAACAAAATAACTAAGTAATAGGAATAATTAGCATGATAAAAGTCGCACAAATATGCGACTATCAGGTATCTCATAGGGAACCACTTCCTGACGAAATGGAATCTCGCAAGGATCCACTTTCTGGCGGGGCAGTACCACGCGAGCAGCAATCTTGTCTTCCTTTAAAAGCTTGTGCGGCTATCCAACAATAGGCATTGTTGTTGTAGTCATCTTAGGCGTGGAACAATATACTTTGGACCACCATTCAACATAGTCGCGAGTCACCATGCCCTCTTTTAGAGCGCTCTCAGGTGGCAATGTCACTGTGTTTCTTGTCTCACGTTTGGTAAAGCTTTCCCAATGCCAGTACGTCAAGGATAATGCGCCCGTCCGAATGTCCTTTTAAAGGCTTCCTGGAACATCTTGAACATAGCCGAACTGACGGCTAAAACGATAAGGACTGTAGGGTTGAATGACTCGCTGGTTGTCTTGCCTAAGAGTAAGAAATCCAGATCGAAGGTAGGTGAGATAAACAATGTCTGAACGGTTAACATTCTCACGATCAACGATCATTTTGCATTCTTTAGTGGCTATGGCTAAGATGTCCATCCCCACATTACCACACGCATTTAACAACGAACGAGCTTGTGCATCTCTAAAGTGTTTGGCCGAAAATGCCCCTGAAAAGTGAACCATGCGCGGTTTAAAGCTGTCAGGAAGAGGAGAATAAAAATGGGTGTCGAAATACTCTGCCAACCATGTGTACACATAGTGAAAGGGTAATGTGGCTGAACAATTCCCTGGATCTTTGGAACCAGAAATCTCGTTCAAGCCTTGATAAATGTTGGCCAACACAGGTACAGCTAGACAAAATTGATAGCCTTGGGACATTTTGCTTGATAGCCTCGGATCAAGCCTGTGTCGTCCATAGGAAAGTCAAATAGTGACAACCAGCACGCGTAAAATGCCGCCAAGTAAGTAGGCTCTATGTCTTCGTCATCCACGCCCAAGTCATCGAACGGTGCAGAGTTGTCATCGGTCCGGCCTTGAACCTCGTGGATTTCACCAGACGGGTTGTACGGGTTCTGAGTTGCGTCTTTCTTGTTCCGTGTCCTCTTGGCAGGCAATCTCTTGTATCTCAAATCCCCTTTGAACCAATACTGGATCCATGATGTGATCTTCACTTTTTGCCCTTTATCGCAAAGCTTGTGGTATGCGAGAAATAAAAACATGCAGCATTTGGGAATGATGGGCTCACCACCTTTACCCTTGGCTGAAAATTCTTCAATAGATGGAACAACTTCGTCATAGAACCTTCCAGTTATGGGCAAACCACAAATATATGTCAAGTCCCTCAAAGAGAGAGACATCTCCCCACACGAGGTGTGAAGAGTATTTGTGCTAGGGCACCAAAACTCACAGAAGGCCCGCATCACAGGTGCAACACAATCATAGCTGAAGAGCAACGCAAACACCGCTCGGTGGAGGCCTGTTTTGTGGATAAGATCTCCGCTTCAGGTTAAGATGTCTTCTAACCATTCCCAGTAACATTATGTGTAGGAGAAGGCTCCGTTGGCACGAAACCCTCTCCATTGCACTGAACCATTGCACGTACGGTCGTTGAGAAGCACAAACGGTGTTTGAGGAAACATCCATACATCTGCGCTTCGTTTCTCAGTGGTGGATTTGGTTGATTGAAAAGTGGCCAGCTGACATGATTGTTGGAAAGACCACCGAGGAATATGACCTGAACCGGAGACTCTAGGGCGCGCGGCCTAGTCAATGGAGGATAGGTATATAAGGTGGTGCCATCACTTTGAACGTCGTTGCTTCCTTCAAGGATAATGATTGTGTCTTTCTTGAAACTCTTGAAAAATGCCATGCGAAGTAGTGTACAGGAGTTTGCCTCATGGCCTGAACTTTCTGCAACACCTCGCGGCCTTGAACTTTCTGCTGCGCTTCGCAGCCCTAAACCTTTGTCGTGCCTTGCTACCTTAAAATGTTGTAGCGCCTCTCCGAGTAAGGTTTCTTCTGTTGCTGAAGGTAGATAACTCAGAAGTATCTCTCAACCTACAAGATTTAAAAAAAAAAGAAGGGAGAAAGACTCAGTGAATTATGTAACTCCGCCCAATAACAATCAAATTAAAAGGAGAGAGAGTATACTGATGATCTTGTAGCGAGATGGTTGTAACTTTGTGATGAATAATGTTCAATCGGAAGCTCTAATTTATAGTGCAGTCTTTCCTCATTGAAACTGGAATAGTATGGAGACCCAGCGAATCAAGAATGAAATACATCAAAGATTTCCGCCCACTGCTTGGAAACTTTACCGAATCAAATTTGGGTAGGAATCCTTGCGAATTAAGGAATCCCTACAAAATTTGGATATCCTATAAATTCAAGGAATCTGTACAAGAAAATAGCGAATCCTTACAAAATTAGGAATCCCTATCAATTCGGGAACTCCCGCAAAATTAACCCATTGACATAGACTTCAAGACGCACCTCTGGCACATGACGACATCATGGCTACGACTCACCTTGAAGTGGGGGCATTTTGTAGACATATAAAATTTAACGAAAACAATAGTCGTTAAATAATCTAAGAAAATATGTGGCTCGGGAGTCAACAAAATTGGAAAGCCGTTGGAAATAACACGTGGCAACGTGGAAATGGTCGGCTGACAACATAAACTTAAATCCCGATTGAAATCAATTATCAAGTGTCGATTGATGATCAGATATCAATTAAATTAAATTAATTATCAAAACAAAGAAGTCAGACATCCCCAAAAATAATTGGTGACGGTTCACCAGTGGTCAGCCGAACTAGAGAGTAGACTTCGCGAGGCGAAATTGACTTCGCCAGGGGAACTGAACTTCACAAGGCGAAATGGACTTCGCGAGGCGCACAAGACTTGGTCAAGCGAATATGACTTCGTGAGGCGAACAAGACTTAGAGAGGCGAAATAGACCTCCCGAGGTGAACAAGACTTGGCGAGGCGAAATAGACTTGGCGAGGAGAAACAGACTTCACGAGGTGAACTAGACTTCGCGAGACGAAACAGACCTCTTGAGGTAAAACAGACTTGGTGTAGATTTACTCGAAGGTGAAGCGAAATGGCTTCGCGCGCGTGGATTTACATGAAGGTGAGGCGAGATGGCCTCGCATAGGGGAGTCCGGGAACTGGGATTAGAAATCACCGCTTGCTTGGAAATCAAGGTTCCTCGCGAGATACTTTCCATATCCGCGAGATGGCTTGCCCTTTACTAATGATCTTGATCAAAACAGGACATTAATCCAAAGAGATCTAGGCATATCTAAATCTTAAGATTTGATTGATCTGACTGTGTTAAAATCAACAAGTAAATCAATCAGTTAAGATTCATTGATTTGATTAAGGAAATATTATTGATTCAGAATCTTCGTTACTTGCCTTAAGTGGAGGCATGTTAACACTATAAATACCCCCTCTCATACCAAGAGGAAGGGAGCACGAAGAAAAACCAAGAGAGCATAAATAGAAGCAGCGGACTAGAGAGAGAGAGAGAGAGAGAAATCCCTCCTGCGAGCTCAGAAGTCTCCCCAAAATCCTTGAAGAGCTATCAAGCTCATAGCCAGTTCTTCACTAAATCCTTGAAGAACTATCAAGCTCACAGCCAATTCTTCACAAATCCTTGAAGTACTATCAAATAGCCAGTTCTTCATCAAATCCAAATCCTAAACCCTTGAAGAACTATCAAGCTCCCCAAAGAGCCAGTGCTTAACCAAATCCCAAATACTTGTTACGTGTCGCGTAACCCTCAAGAACAAGTGCTTGTCACCCTTGAGTTAAACCTAAATTTGGAGGTAGAATCAGAGATGTTCACAAAGATTGTAACCCTCATTCACATTGATTAAATTAAATTATTCTTTGTACACGTGTTGTTCTGTCATTTGTTGCAGATAATTTCGTGTTTACAGACACATTCCGAGAATTTTTTTCAGACCAAGGAATGACAATCTTTTATGCCTCCCCAGCACATCCCCAAATCAATGCTCAAGTGGAAGCCATAAACAAGCTCATCAAGCAAAACTTAAAAAAAAACGCCTGGAAGAGCCCAAAGGGTTATGGGCAGCCAAGCTCTCGAAAGTCCTCTAGACAGTCCGCACCACCCCAACAACAGCCACAGGTGAATCTCCATACCTCTTGACTTATGGCACCAAGGCAGTGATTCCAGTGGAAATGGAGGTCCTGAGTGAACGTGTCACAGTTTATGACCCCGAGACAAATGCCACGGGGATACGACTCAACATGGACTTCCTGGGGGAGCACTAGGCACACCTTAGGACCATCAACAACAAGCAAAAGGTAGCTAAATACTACAACAAAAAAGTCGTCTCCCGCCCCCTGAAAGTAGGCAATTGGGTCATGAAAGAAGTCATCCCCCACCCTACTGACCTCAAGGCAAAATGGGACGGCCCACTCGAGATAGTCAACGCCCCAGGGCTAGCCACATTTTATCTCCGCCCTTGGAATGCTCGCCACCTCCATTTCCCATTTAATCAATCTCAGACTAGGCATCATAGCTAGTACTTCATTTTCGTGTACTTTAGCCTAGTAGCGGCTCTAACAATATGTACACCTTGCCCATTAGCAGCCAATTCTAAATGAAATCCCAACAACACGGGACCAAAAACATGGGTCACAAAACAAAAACAAAGGCATAACGCCAATCATTGGCCTGGACTCCCAGGCAATTCATAAATTCTAAACATATCCCAATGGCTAACCACGCCACCTACATTGTTCCAAACAAAATTTTTCTTTCCCTACATTGTTCTAGACAAAAAAATAAAAGTTACAATCATTTTTCCCTAGAAGATGAGCCGCCGGACTTGTTAACACTCCCCCCACTCTTTGACCCACTACCATGACCCCGAGTCTGGCTAATGTTCATCAAAACCCTTTGCCCATGCGAGTGCATAAAGCGATCCCGTGACACAAGTGGAGGCCTCACAGCAACATTAGGGCGCACAAGCGTGCTCACTCGTGACACTTCCGGACCAAGAGACTTCTGCACTTCAGGGCGGAGAGAGGTCACGAACCGAGAAACTCACGAATCAGAGGGCAGAACAACAGAAGATGCCACCTGCAACACCACCACTTGGGTAGATACGTACCCCTTGGGATGCGCAGCCCTCAGTGGTGACGTAGAAAAAATTGCCAGAGGCCGTGGCACGCCCATAGCAGGAACTTCTTTCTACACAACGGGGGACGTCACACGCCAAGCCTCATGCTGCTTCGCCAAAGACCGTGAGATCTTGGCTTGATTCCTTTTTTTCGACGTCATCTGTTCCCAAGCCTGCCATGCAGCATCTCTCTCGGCATACCACTTGCGCATCGCTAGCTCGTTAATCCAGCCCACCTAGCAGCCGCTTTTGCTCAAATCATCCTGGCCTTTGTTGTAAGCGCCCCTCAACTGCTACTTATATGATTCATTCTCGCGAAACAACCTCTCCTTTGCCCCGGCAGCTCGCCCACACTTGGCCTTCCAAGACATCTCCAGCTCCGCCAGCGACTGAGTCAACCTCGCCACCTAAGTCTCCAAGGATGCTGCCTTGGCAATCGCCAACTATCCAGCCTCCACCTGCTCATCCTTCTTCTGCATCGCCTCCTTCAGCTCCGCAACCACTTTTCCCGCTACAATAACCTAATCTCGGAAGACAGCAGCGTCCTGCTCCAACTGCTCTAGATGTTCCGCAAGGGCGCAATTGTTCTTCTCCGCCTCCCTCAATTGCTGGCACTTCACCTGCAAGTAGGTGACTGCCCTCTCACTCATAGCATACATCAACAACGTCACCTGCAGATATAGACCCTAAGTATAAGCCCAAGCCTGGGTAGCAAAGAAAAAGCAAAACGTTACATATGCTTACCCGAGTCAATTTCTCTTTGACGAGCGCAACGCCAACCAACGAATCAACCTCCTCCAGAGCATGCATGTCGTAGGAACAATGACGCATGTCGTACACCATCTGGGCTAAGTACGGCTGCACCTCCCCTGTCCCCTCTAAGGCTTGAGTGATCCCAGTCAGGCTCCCTGAACCCCCAGAACGCCCTTCCTTAAGCGACCTCTTGGATTGGCCCTCGCGTGCCACCGCGACCCTCTCCTTCCTCTTTCGAGTCCTCGTCGTGCCAACCTCTCCAACAAGTTCCGCCCGTTCAACTAAGTCTTCGCCACCTACTTGCGACCCGCCCACATCTCCCAAAACCGTATCCACCACTCCATCTGGTTCAGACACAGGTTCTTCCTCCACCTGAGACTGAGTATGTCCACCCTCGTGATCTCCATCCTCAGTCTGTGTTTCCTCGACATCCACTTCCTAGCCACCTAAACCCATCACTTCTGCTACCATGGGAGGCACATAGGTGTAGTCTTCATCCTCCAACTTTAACCTTAAAAAGTCATCCTCACAATCACACAGCTCAACCTCCTTCCCCTCGCCGGTCTCCAAGGCAAAGTCGTACTGCTTGGCTTGGTCAGCCTCGGCACGCAACCCCTCCAACACGACCTCATCTGATACCTTGTCGAACAGACCTTCCTTCTTTCGCGATCCGCTGTCCCGTAGCATCGTTATTGCTCCGAACATAAAAGGGAAAGTCAGGAAGAGGCCAGCAAACACAAAATGGGAACACTCAAAACAATCAAAATACAAACCTGGAACCCGGGAATAACCTAAATGACTATATATGCCTAGGCGGAATATCTGATATGAGCTCTTACACTCGAACGCCCATGTCACTCGGTGTATCTGACGCTCCATCAGCTCGGTTAGGTTATATTCTTAGGGCACTACACAAAGCCAGCAGTCAACAAGGGCAGAACAAAGCAAAGTAAAGAACCACAAAGACACAAGAACACGGTACCTATTTTCTGGAAAGCCCCAGACACCCGGAAGGGATGTCCATGCCACTCCTGTCACTGCCCCCCCCCCCCCACTAGAAAGCATTTCCGCCGCCAACTCTCATTTGTAGAGGTGGGCAAATCTTCCACCAAGATTTTAAACTTCCCCTGGGACTTCATCGTCACACAGCCCCGGCTGCCTTTCTTCGCACACCAACCCATGTGCCAACAAGCATTAAACTCCTCACAATTGGGGAACTCCTACCCTAGTAAACGAAACAGAACCCCCGTACCCAATATCTGCCTCAGCATATTGGGGGTGACTTGCCATGGGGCGACATGCAAACACGTCAGTGTGTACTGCACAAATGTGGGCAGCAAGAACGTCAACCCGCACCTAAGCTGGTACTCGTATACCAGAGTGAAATTGCCCAGCGGATCCCAAAATTTCACACCCTTGCCAAGCGGCAACAACAAGACCTCGTCGGGAATACTCCAATTTTGCCTAAGTGCTGTAAACTCTGACGAAGTCATACTCTCACGAGGATGTTACCATAACAAATCGTCCTCCTCCTGAGATCTCGCCATGCTAAACTCTTCTACCTCCTGCAAGAGAGGGTTAGACGAGGACACGTGAGACCCTGCATCCATAACAGGAATGCCTACCCCAAGTTAAGTGCAACTTCCACCATAAGATTATCCAACTCCTCCCCCCACCGGTGCAAGGTGTCTAAATCAGAATCAGGCGAGCTAGAGACAGCCACAATCTCCTCACTGAACACCCACAACAGATCTGCCATACCCTACATCCTCACGAGTTAGACACACACTACCTTAACCCTAACCAACCTAACAGCAAACGAATCAATCCCTTACTCTAGAACCCAAGTTAAGTGCAACTTCCACCATAAGATTATCCAACTCCTCCCCCCATCGGTGCAAGGTGTCTAAATCAGAATCAGGCGAGCTAAAGACAGCCACAATCTCCTCGCTGAACACCCACAACAGATCTGCCATACCCAACATCCTCACGAGTTAGACACACACTACCTTAACCCTAACCAACCTAACAGCAAACGAATCAATCCCTTACTCTAGAACTCCTACCAACATCGCAAAAATGAGAACAATCCCTATCGACTCCAGATAACAAAAGACAAACCCAGTTACAAAAAAGAAAAGAAAAACATTGACAAGTTCATACCTCGAAACAGGGGATTCACGTAGTGGCAGTGAAGCTGGTTGCAAATAGCCGAGCGCTCGCACCCAATCGATCGAGGGTGAAATTGGACATTCCCCAGATTTGCTTTCACAACCGAACCAAAACCCTCTGAAACAATTTGTGAATCGCTCTTTTAGCCCTAAAATCCCCGATTACGAAACACAAACTCCCTCCCCCAGCCTTCTCCAGGCCTATTTATAAACTTCACACCCCGACCCCATCAATCTATACGGTCGGGGAACACCCACGGTTATGCCAATAGCGCGAACCGTTACGCTAATAGCGCGAACCGTTATGCCCAATAGCGTGAACCGTTACGCCACCAGCGCGAACTGTTACACCAATAGCACGAACCGTTACGCCCAATAGCGCGAACCGTTAAGCCAACAGCGTGAACTGTTACGCCCAATAGCATGAATCGTTACGCCAAGAGCGCGAACCGTTACGCCCAATAGCGCGAACCGTTACGCCACCAGCGCGAACCGTCACGCCCTACGCGAACCGTTACGACCTTACCACTCGGCATGAATGACCACATGCCCCTCATAAACTGGACATTCATAACACACTTGCGACGTAGCAAGACGTTCCGTATCGGATTCTTGGAACGTTCCCCAACCACCTCGCGACCCTCGCGTAGGGACTTAGGGACTCGACACCATGCCTCCAGCACCTGAGTAAGACACATCCTCGGCATAATTAAGGAATAACTCCCCACCCAAAAGCCCTCTCGGACTGGGGACTTGGGGACTTGTTAGTACATAGCCAAAACACTTGGCCACACCGAGAATATAGCATAATCACCTGGTTGCCAGAGACTATTTCGGGCAAGGCAACACCAGCAAACCCTTTGTGGGCATCCAAAGAGTGAAGGTCCACGGCAATATACATTCCAGACCCGCTCTCCGACAGCTAAACACCCCCAAAAACAGTCCCACATCGGAAACTGAGGCCACAACACCCAACACAAGCCTATAAAACAGGCACAAACCCCCCAAAAAGAGGTAAGAAAATAATCTCCTTCCATACTCCCGTACTATACAAGTAGCGATCGAACGCTGACTTAGGCATCAGAGAGTCGAAGACTGGGCCACCCCAGTCCCGACTCCTGACACCATTGTTACTTGTGCAGTTGCAGGACCCGGAATCAAGAATTCGACCGCCCGTCCCGTGATCCCGGGAGAGGTAGAAACATGTATCTTAACTTAATCCCCAAATTCGTAATCCTTACCTGACTCTGCAATCCGATATTATATATATGCCCATACAATGGCTATGCCCTAAAATACAATTCAACAATATATACACATCTAAGTCTCATCATTCTTGTTAGAGAGTATTCTACAAAATTGATAGCTTAATGGCTATAGATGTAAACATGTCAATTAAAACTGAAATTATACTCCAGCCACCAATATAAAATGTATATTTAAATCGTATCTCATTCTCTAGCCAGCTTTCATTTCTTCTGTTGCTCTGTTTCTAATGCAACCATCATGAATTTCAGGTGGGTTTCAATAATAAAAAATCCAAATTACATAGAATCTACATTGATAAAGGTGCAGAAATGATTAGAACAACCACTCTAGGCGACGTAGGAGACTTGAAAATCAAGCCCCATCTCTTTAAAGCACTTAATTCCTGAAATCCGGCAAAGATATAGCAATTAAATTGAAGAACAAGTTACCAGCTGAGTCCTACAATTAAGCTGTTCACGCGTTTAGCTTTCCTTCTATAGTGCTTTATATATTTCTCAAGTCTCACTTCACAATCTCCTCTTTCCCATCATAAATCTAGTTTTGTGAATGTGAGACACACTTGGTTTGATTCGTAATTGAAAATGGCTGTACATAGTGTTGATCATAATGTTGGCGCAGCACCAGAAGCAATTCTAGAGAACATATGGGCCAGCTTTATTGGTGTTGATGGAGGAAATGAAGGAACAAGCGACACAACAAACATGTCAAAATCCTGGGAAGAACTACCTAGTCTTGAAGGGAGAGAAGGATCATTAGAAATTCTTCAAAGGCTACCAAGTCTGGGTAGGTGGATGTCAATGGGAGCTGAGGCCGGGGAAGAGCTTCTCGACACTTGCGGTATTCCTACTTGTCATATTGAGAAGTCTTGCGGTGAGAAATTACAGGGAAATGAGGCTGCCAAACTAGCCATGGAAGAGATGGTTGAGAGAGTAGAGAAAGTGGCAACAATGCATTATCGTGGAGTTAGGAGAAGGCCATGGGGAAAGTATGCAGCCGAAATCAGAGACCCGTCAAGAAAAGGAGCTAGAGTTTGGCTTGGGACTTTCGAGACTGCTGAGGAGGCAGCTTTGGCGTATGACAAAGCTGCTTTGAGAATCAGAGGTACAAAAGCACATCTTAACTTCCCTTTTGAAAGAGTTGCAAAGGCTGTTGGACTTGAGAATTGCAGCCTCAACAATATTTGTTCCCCTACAACTTCTCAAAATGGTTTGAATCCTCTCAAGAGAGTGAGAGAGTGGGAAGAAAATGTTGAGGTGATGACTACAGAATCTGCATCAAAACGAAACGTAAGCAAGGAAAAAATGTTCAAAGATGAGTTTGATGTGTTTGAGTTCCAAGACCTGGGAAGTGACTACTTGGACAGTTTGCTCTCTTCATTTTGACAAAAAACAAAGAAAAAAAAAGGACCGGATCGAGATAGGAGAAAACTCATACACAAACACGTATGGCATTCTTAACTATATATCTCTGTAAGTAGGACTAGATGTGTCGTCGTATTTAGTCAAAGAGGAAGAGTTAGCAACCTCGCCATATATATTGTCATGCTATTTGCAACATTAAATCACAATTAAGTATTGTTCAAATTATAAATTCTTAACTCATTTATTTTGCATGACTTGTGTATATATGTTTGTGTATATTTCAACTATGAAAAATTAAGAGCGTCTGCTTTTTCTCTATGCAAGGTTTGCTACAAATAAAAGAAAGTTGATTAGAAATAATAAAAATATAGTGGCTAGAGAAAGCTCATGCACCAACCTTTCCAATAAACCTTGATTTTATGCATTCCGATCTGATTTGTGTTTGCAAAGTGATGAAATAGCTACTACTAGTTGTTTTTTCTTTTCAGAATGCTTTTAGCAATGTTATATAATCCCCAGTGTTTTCATAGCTATACCGAAGTTATTATACTTAAGAACAATTAGGAATCATCTATTCTGTTTAGGAATGATTATTTGCTGAGAAAAACAACACATGAGCTTAATACAATGGTTCTGAAAACGCTTCTGTCCTAGATAGAGAGATGGGATTGGCTAGCTTTTTAGACAAGGTATGGAGCAGGTACGAGAGACCATTAATTAGGCAAGGAAAATGATAACGCGTCGTGATCCCAAATCAACAAGCTATTATCACGTCTTGTGGACGTCCCGACAACCCGCTAACCTAAAACCATATATAAGCCCTTTAGAAATTAGAGTTATAAACCTTTCAAGTAAAGGAAACACGCGTTTCAGATCAGAGTAAAATAATGTAGACTTCACCTCGATAACCTTTCAAGAAATTAGCAGCATGTAAGCCATTTTCAAAACAATCGCGGCAACACTTTTAGCTAACGACACGAATAATGTAGACTTCACCTCGAATCTAGCAACAAACATACCTAGAAATAACTTGGCACACCCAACTCCCTCATTCTCTATCCCGTTCCAATACATAGTACCTACATTTAATCTAGAGTTTGTAAGGGTGAGTATTCGCCCTCGCTTGCCTAAAATAAGGGTCAGCCCACCAAGACTAGGTTTGAAAACATAACTTGTATGTAATCTCATGTGTATTTGATTTGATGCTAATTTGCAACTTACGCGCAATAAGAGCATGGTCATCAAAGAAGTGGGAAATATTTAGACCCGAATGTATCATACAATGGGGATTATGAACTAGCTAGCAATCCTATGGTCTAGGTCACCTGAAATCACTTGTATGAAAATATGTACAAAGAGGCTCACACAAAATGGATTTACAAAGAATGTACAAAGAGGCTCACATAAAATGGATTTACAAAGTAGAAGGTAGATAATGTGTTGCAATGTTTTTGGGTTTTTTTTCAGTAATCACAAGCTAATTAACTAAGACATAAATGAAAAATAGATAGAAGGATGGGATGCATCACATCAAGGGTCACCATGAGAATCAAGGTTCTCCACCCAAATAAGAATCATATGGCATAATGATGACTAATGAAAAAGATGCTTCAATGTTTTGCCTGATTTCCATTTAGCATTAAGAGACCAAAAAAAAAAAAACCTAAATAGATTGTCAGAAAATAGGAGTTAAACCATAAGTGAAAGAGGAGGAAGAAAAAACACTTTGGTTTTGACTTTCCTATTCTAGCAACCATTACCACAAACAATAAGATCGAAAAGAGTACTTGCGATGACGATTACTCTACCCACAATCCCAAATACTATTCCAAAAATCAAGTTAAATAATACTCAAAATTGGGAAATAAGAGTCCCACAATCTAGAGAAATCCAAATGAAAATAGATATATGCAATGGGCAAATTCCACCATACTCATGCCATAATCTAAATTGAAATACAAATTTCCCAATTCAATATTTCAATTCCAACACACCAAACATAGATTAAAGGGGGGGGGGAAACCTAAACCATACATCTAGAGTGAGCAAATTAAAGCAAGAGTACACAAAGCAATTGAATAACACTACCAGAAGAAAGGCTTTAGCCGACGAAAATAAAAAAACCAGGCCCACGAATTTTTTTTTCGTCGGCTAAAGTGGACTTTAGACGACGAATTTTTTTCGTCGGCTGAATAATTTTTAATTTCGTCGGCTGAATAATTTTTTTCATCGGCTAGTCTGTGAACTTTAGCCGACAAAATTTTTAAAAGTTTAGCTGACTAACTTTTTAAAAGTTTAGCCAACGAACTTTTAAAACTTTAACCGATGAAATTTTTAAAAGTTTAGCTGACGAAAAAATATAATTTTGTCGGCTAAAGTGTCTTATATTTGCATATGCAGACAATAACTCATCTGAGAAAAAAAAACTATACGTAGAACCTTCAAACGCAAAAAAGTTGTGAAATAAGATATGACCAGAATGGTGAAATATGTCTACGGTTGAAAAATCACAGTATTCCGGTAAAGTCTCGGTGCCGATAGTGGACTTACCCTTATTATTTACTATGCTGTAGATTTGGCGTTTGGTGTCTGATTGACTATTGTGACACCTTTCCAGAAACGTAACGGCGCTACGAGTCAAACTCATTAGCCATGATGAATAGGCTTTTTTGGCCATCCGAGTCCGTTTAGGGCTTCAAAATGCAGTTTTCTTATTTTCGATTAGAGTTGACCGTTTCGATCAAGCCCTTAACTTTGTCGAATCCAGTTGAATTTTTTATCATAGACATCTTTCATCATAATGATCATATCTGACAGTCGAATTTTGGTTTGTGAATTTTAGTCATCGTAATCACAACGTGTCTACTATTTACCATTATTCGGGTTTATGGGGAGCCCTATCGTTGGAAGGTAAATGTCTCAAAATTTTTATATGGGCAGTTGTGTCTCATCTACGTGAGAGTTTTTTGTGTGGAAGGTTTGACCAAACTACGTAATATAGAGGGAGATATGAGCGTTTTCGTGTGATAAGTGACGATGAATTATGGTTGACCGTTTCGATCGAGCCCTTAACGTTGTCGGATCCAATTGAATTTTAACCATAGACATATTTCGTCATAATGATCATATCTAATGGTCGAATTTTGGTTTGTGAATTTTAGTCATCGGAATCACGTGTCTACTAATGTTGTATAACTTGTTTAGTGGGTTATACAACTTTGTGAACCAACTCTACATAGGAAGCAAAATTATTAAAAATATCGTGAAATAAGATGTGTTTAGAATGGTGAAATACGGCTATGGTTCAAAAATCATGTAAATCGGGTAAAGTCTCGGAGCCGATAGTAGCGGTCAACCCTATTTACCGTTATTATTTCTTATGGGGAGCCCTATCGTCGGAAGGTAAATGTCTCAAAATTTTTATATAGGTGGTTGCGTCTCATCTACATGAGAGTTTTTCGTGTGGAAGATTTGACCAAACTACATAATATAGGGGGAAATATGAGTATTTTCGTGAATTTATAGACTTTAGCCGACGAAAATCTATGAAAAGTCGTCGACTAAGGTCAAAAATTTCAAAATTTTTTAGGCGGTAAACCAAAGTTGGAGGAAAATTTTCAAAGGACTTTAGCCGACGAAAATATATAAAAAGTCGTCAGCTAAAGTTGAAAAATTTTCAAAATTTTGAACCAAAATTTTTTTGCGGTCAACCAAAATTTTCAAAAGAGTTTAGCCAACGAAAATAAAGAATTTTGTCGACTAAAGTTCTTTATATAGGCGAAGATGGATGGTAAGAAGTCTATTATCTACCAAAAATTCGTTGCATGCAAATGTTAACCAAAATCTTTCACGGAGAAAATCCCAAGAAGACGGACTAGCCTCGCTAGTCAAATTAATGACAAGAATAAATAATAACCTTCATAGAAGAATGTACCAAAACAAGGGACTAGCCCCGCTAGTCAAATCGACAACTCAAGTAAAATATCCTATATGGCCATATAAGTGAGTCTCCCAGACTCTGTTGCCTCCCAGGCATAGTACTCCCATACTCCTTGTACCTTCACGTCGAATTGACGGATAGGGTACAGGGCTTGCGTGATGCCGTCGACTACATCACATCACCTGAAGGCGGAAAGGGCTTGCGTAACCCCACTTCAAACGTGAGAGTTACATCGCCTCGAAAGGCGGAACGACATGCTATACAAGTGAGCCTCCCAGACTCGGTTGCCTCCCAGGCAATAATACTCCCATACTCCCTACACCTTCATGTTATGATAACAGAGGATGTCGTCGACTACATCACATCACCGGAAGGCGGAAAGGGCTTGCGTAACCCCACTTCAAACGTGGGAGTTACATCGCCTCGAAAGGCGGAAAGACATGCTATCATGAATAATATCGATCCAACAAGTATGGCATAAATAAAGAAACATAATCCATGTGAGTTTCCCCGAAACTCATAATTAAAGCATAAGTACGATTCCCAACCGTACTCAAAGAATTTAAAGAGTAAAAAAACTAATTAAATTCAACGACGTGTCCCACATGTTAAAATGCTCAATGAAATAAATAACTTCAATGATTATCATCTTTCCAAAAACCAAATAATATGCAGTTCAGTATAATACCTCAAATCCAGAAATCATAAAAAAATCTTAAAATCGAAAATGAGATAGGATCTCATTCTCAAACCAAACAACAACGCAGTTTTACTGCGTTTGAAACCTAAATTTATTTTATTAATTTGTGGCTGCACCCAAAACTTGATCGTGCTGACTACGTACCCTTTTAAAGGGATCAAGCCACTCGTAGTTCATCTTTATATACCAATTCTCCACCTTCAACAACCACTGTATCTAATCTAGAATTTGTATGGGTGTAAATCCTCAAATTGATAAGGACACCCAAATTCTCAATCCCACACTTCCTCTCACTTTCTCCAACTTGAAATTGAAATTTAATCTACACTTCTGATATTACTCTGGACACCCATAATCCTTAGCGATCAAATACTACATCCAATCTCACAGTTATAAACATTTCCTTCCAACTCAAGTTTCAATCAACTTTCAAATGCCTAACCAACATTCCAAAAACGTCATGGCATCAATGCTGCATTTCGGCAACTCTACTACATGAACTAAACATTGCATTTTGATAAGCTCTCATATTAACAAAACACACATAGCCATTTCTCCATCACCCAACTTCCTCCTTTCTGCCATTCAAGCAACACAGTTGGATTCTGTTGCTACTGCCAAGCTCACCAGAAACCAGAACCACACAACCACCACTATCGCCGTCGTCGAGCCCAACAACCGTACACACTGCCCAAAATCTCCCATTCTCCAAAACTCTACCAATAATGAATTCAAGCATCTCAACCTACTCCTTTAAAATCAGAATACTAACAAAACCAAAAACTACCAGAACAACCACCTACCGCCGTCGTACACAGCATCACTCACGCGCAGCCAACACTACCCAAATTCAAATTCAACAAAACTCAACCAATCTCAATTCCATGTACATATAGAGCTAAAGCTCGAAGAGAAGATTAAATTTCATACCTCACTTGCCTTCGCCGGTGGCCGGAAAGCATCAAACCGTCGCCGGAAAATCCTAAACCTTCTTCTCTTCGATTCTCCCTCCTCCGAGTTTCTCTTCGAAAACCAGGAACATGGAAAGGTTCCTGAGATCGATATGAAGCTATCCATACCGGTGAGAGGCGTCGCCGCTGCCGGATTCGGAGATTCGCCGGCGAACACAGCCTCTCCTTCTCCACTTCGAATCTCTCACCCCAGACTTCTTATTTGAAAATCAAGGGCATGGACATGACCACGAGAATGAGAGGAAGCTGTCGCTACCATTCTTTCTGCTCGTCGTCGCCGGAAAACGGAGAACCCGTCGGGTTGACCCACTGACTCTGTTCGGGTCGGGGACGACCCGGTCTGGGTCTCAACTGATTTTTTTCTCTCCCTTTCCCGAACCTTCCCCTTTTCCTTTTAGACTGATACTTAGGTCGGTTTAACCGACCCCTTCTAGAACCTCCTTCTTTCTCTTTTAAAAATATCTTTTTCCCTTTACCGAAATAGTAACTTTCCGTTTTTAAACCATAACTTTCTCATACGAACTCCGATTGGAGCGTGCCGCATGTCCACAAACTCCGTTTTACATCCTCTACGACTTTCATGCAGGAAGTTTTCCCGAATTTCAAACGGAAGAAAAAGTCAACTTTTGAAGTCTTAAATCGTAAACGGTTACTCAAAACAGTAAAACGTCAAAGTAACCCAAAAGTAAATAATCGCAAATTGACTTAAGAACCGGGATGTGACATAATATTTGAGCACTCGCTAAATTCAAGGTAATTAGAGATAAATACACACCTAAATTGCCTATGCAACACGCCCCCACACTTGAACTTTGTTAAAGGTGAAAATCTGGTTAAGGGTAAAAGGGAGATTCACACAAAGAGGTCCGTGCGAATCATGAATTATCTACTAACCTGCAGGATAAGAGAAAGTCGTTAAGGGCATGTTTGGATTGCTACGGACAATCACCTTACGACACTCAAGTTAGACATCTTGGCGGATAGTTTGCAACTCAAAGTGAGGGAATGAGCTAGTTACCTTAGTTTGTGAGGCTAGTGCCTATTTATAAAGGTTGAGCGAGACAGATTGTCTTCATGGCTGTTGAAAGCCTGGCACAGAAGAAAGATTTTGGAAGCGAGCATCGGATCGAGCCGCACACACGCATTCACATGTCTAGTCGAGATGCGCTCCAGGGTAAGCTTAAGTGTTAAGAATGCATGTGCAAGGTTCATTAGAGCGCTTGACACTATTTCCCATAACAAGTCCCCAAGTAAAGATAATGACTTGGTTGGGGAGTTTAAGCAAAGATGTTTACAGAAAGTGCTTATACATTCAGCGTTCAAGTGCATTCGAACGAGTTCCTAACTCCCCAAGCGAGGAATTTCTGCTTGTGGCATCACTCCCGAGTGAAACAAGGAGTTCTATGGGTTTGAATTATGCGGACCGAAGTCGTGGTGCGTCCGATGTGAAAATAGAATGGGTGATGGAGAGCGACCCCAACTGACCCGATCGCGAGGGGCATGATCTTTTACCTGCAGGTGGCATGTTTATCCCATTGTATGCGACATATTGAACGAGAATGAATCAATTGTATGTCCAGCCAATGGTACCGCAATCGTAGAGCAAGATAGGAAAATTTTGTTTTTCCAGCGAGAATGTAATCTGCTATTGCTGAATAAAAATATTATTTTCAAAGAAGATCATGTGCCCCTTGCATTGAATGTTTACTTTCTTTGTCCAATTGTATAACCTTGCCGTTCGGACTTAACTATCATAAGTTATAGGGATAAGTAATGTATTCTCTATGCTTTGCAGTCATGGTATCTGATTCCCCTAAGCTTAAAGGTTATATGGCTAGAGCATCTTGTAGACATGTAAAATTTAACAAAATAATTGAGTTTATAAGTGATGGCTCGCAAGAAGTTAGGCGAGGCGAACTACACTTAGCATAGAAATAAATGAAGGCGAGGCAAACTGACCTTAGTGAGGTGAACCGCACTTCGCGAGGTGAACACTTGGCTAGGCGAACCAGACTTCGCTAGGCGAACCGCGCTTCGCGAGGCGAACCGCACTTCGCGAGGCAAACCAGACTTTGCGAGGTGAACAGCACTTCGCGTGGCGAACCGGACTTCGCTAGGTGAACCGCACTTCGCGAGGCAAACAAGACTTACCGAGGCGAAATAGACTTCCCGAGGCGAACAAGACTAGATGAGGCGAAATAGACTTCGCGAGGCGAACTGGACTTCGCAAGGCGAACTAGACTTCGTGTAGATTTACATGAAGGCAAAACGAAATGGCTCCGCGCGCGTGGATTTACATGAAGGCGAGGTGAGATGGCCTCGCGTAAGGGAGTCCGCGAACTGGGATCAGAAATCACCGCTTGCATGGAAATCAAGGTTCCTCGCGAGATACTTTCCATATCCGCGAGATGGCTCGTCCCTTACTAATAATCTTGATCAAAACAGGACATTAATCCAAAGTGATCTGGGCATATCTAATTCTTAAGATTTGATTGATCTGATTGTGTTAAAATCAGCAACTAAATCAATCAGTCAAGATTCATTTATTCGATTAAAGAAATATTATTGATTCAGAAGCTTCATTACTTGCTTTAAGTGGAGGCATGTTAACACTATAAATTCCCCCTCTCATACCAAGAGGAGGGGGAGCGAAACCAAGGGGCAGAAACAAAGGAGCAAACTAGAGAGAGAGAGAGAAAAATCCCTCCGTGAGCTCAGAAGCCTCCTCAAAATCCTAGAAGAACTATCAAGCTCCCCAAGTAGCCAGTTCTTCACTAAATCCTTGAAGAATCATCAAGCTACCAAATAGCCGGTTCTTCACCAACCTCAAGTCTAGAAGTTGTCAAATCCTGAATAATCATCAAGCTACCAAATAGCCGATTCTTCACCAACCTCAAGTCTAGAAGTTCTCAATTCCTGAATAATCATCAAGCTGCCAAATAGCCGATTATTCATCAACTTCAAGTCTAGAAGTTGTCAAGTCCCGAAGAATCATCAAGCTGCCAAATAGCCGACATCTTCACCAACTCTAAGACAAAGAACAAACCACCACGTGACACTGCTCGTGGCCTAAGTCCGATCAAGAACAAGCCTCAACGGCCCTTGGTCAATCAACTTCTACAAATCGTCAACACAACAAGAAGTCCAAATCACAACAATTCGATTCAAGATTAAGTTCTCGTCACCCTTGGATTAAATCGACGTCGAAGATAGAATCAGAGGAGTTCACAAAGATTGTAACCCGCATTCGCATTGATTAAATTAAATTATTATTTGTACACGTGTTATTCTGTTATTTGTCGCAGATATTTTCATGTTTACACATCTGAACGGGATGCTGCTAGGGAGCATCATCGATCGGAACTTAGGCAACATCATGATTTTTTGGCGGGATCAAGTAGCGCATTTGAGAGTCTTTCAAATAGCAAGTTTGTTGATCCGGTTCGTATGGTTATGGAGCCTCTTCTTCATCACATGATCCTTTTGCATCCCCTTCAAGCGTAGATGCACTCCATATGTTTCGGTGAGACATCACATTTACCACTTTCCAATCCCCACCCTCTTTCGGATCATCAAGATAAAACACTTGTTTTGCCATGGTGGCAAGAATAAATGGCTCACTCTCATACCAGCTTGTGGATGTATTCACTGATAAAAATCCATGATCCATCTTCGTACTCCTCGGTAAACTTGGGTCAGTGTTGAACCATTTACACTTTAACAACACAACTGGCATACCAGCTCCATATAATAATTCGACAACGAAGAGTATGATCCCGTAGTAGCAGATTTCATCCCCCTCTACCATGACCCCATAATTTTGAGTGACCCGGTCTTCATCCCGGTAGAACATCACAAACTTTACACCGTTAACAAAACAACTCCCATGTACACTATGATGTTGCGGCTTACATGCCAAATTGTGCAACTCCTGTGAGTAATCAGTATTGTTCTCTCATAGGAGTTCTTCCATCTGAAAAAGAAATAATGAATAACTCATAAGTGATGGAACTATGTAAACAATATTGCCAATAAATAATAAAACGGAGATTGAACTTACCCAATTAAGAAAGTAATCAGGAAAAGTTCTCTTGTGCATCTCTTCAGCTCTATATGGTTGTCTTGCTGTGATTTTCTCCAAATGTTTCTTTTTGTAGTAGTCAACCTCAGAACAGTGGTCAAGCACGCACCAATGAGCTTCACGGAGCTCAGTTTTTCTTAACTTGTACAAATTTGATAAGTTACCAAATGAACGTACAACTTCTGAAACAACTGAAAGATTGAAGACGCTTGTGGATGACTCCACCTTGGTTGTGTTACTACGATATAAGTCTCAGTAAGTTACACACTCATTCAAGAGGTATGCGTTCACTATTGACTCTTCTAGTTTTCCTTTGTTGCAGACATATTTTTTGTACTCCCCAAGTTGTCTAAAAATTACACTATTATTATTATGCAAACAATAAAATGTAAATGTAAGCTGGCGATAAAAGTGTGCAATGTACCTTTCTTGTGGGAACATCCAGGTACCAGGTATAGTGTACTAGACCAGTAAGCAGCACTTGTTCTGGTAGGTGGATCATGAGGTGAATCGTGAAGTCGAAGAAAGTAGGCTGGAAAATCCGCACCAACTTGCACATGATGTAGACAATGTCCTCTTTTAATCCAAGGACATCTGACTTCTTTAGCTCTCTAGCACATAACTTCTGAAAGAATCTAGACACTGCTACTAATAGCTCTACCACATCAGGACGCAAATATGGTCGAATTACTACTGGAAAAAGACATTGTAGCATGATATGACAGTCATGAGTCTTTAATCCAAATAACTTATTCTCCCCCACTTTACACATCTAGATATATTTTCTGCATAACCATGAGGATACTTAATAGCTTCAGACCATTTGAAAACTTTCTTCTCATTAGCCAGATTAATCCTGTAATGTGCAAGAGGCATTGATCCCGACGCTGTTAACCACAAGTGAAGGCGTATGTTCATGAGTTGAATATCTTTGCGCGCCTTCACAGTGTCCTTAGTCTTATCTTTAAACCCGAAAATTGTTCCCATAATGCTATAACAAACATTCTTCTCTATATGCATGAGATCAGGGCAGTGCCTTATTCTCAATTTTTTCCAGTAAGGCAATTCAAAAAATATAATCTTATGTGTCCAGTTCTCCAATCTAGAAGGACGTTTTGGATTCCAAGCTAACACATCAGGATCAATAATAAGACGTCTGAAATTAAAAGAGTTCAACATGTCCAAAATCCACTCACCAGACCGCTCTTGGGGTTTTAAACCAAACTCTTGCTTCCCATCGAATAAAGCCACATCACATCGCCATGGATGATCTTCTGGAAGCCGTGTACGACTCCCTAAGTAACACACATTTCCAGCGTGCCAACTAGCATTTAGGTCTCCTAAGCAGATTGGACAAGCCTTGTAACCTTTAGTGGTTTGAGACGACAACATCCTGTATCCAGGAAAATCACTAATGGTCCAAACCACTGTTGCTTTCATCTTGAATGAAGTTTGACTATACTAGTCAAAACTAGGGATGCCATTTTCCCATAATTCTTTTAACTCATCAATCAATGGTCTCATGTACACATCAAGACATTTTCCTGGATAATAACGACCTGGAATTAACAAAGTCAGCATACTAAATTCCTTCTTCATACACATCCATGGAGGTAGGTTGTACGCCACAACAATAACAGGCCAAATACTATAAGATAAATTCATGTTTTCGGTAGGATTAAACTCATCTCTTGCAAGTCCAAGTCTTACATTTTGAATGTCTGCTGCAAATCCAGGAAATGATCTGTCAAATGATTTCCAAGCCTCCTAGTCTACGGGGTGTCTGAGAGTGTCATCATTTTTCCTCGTTACCCCGTGCCATCTCATCTTTTCTGAAGTGTGTGAAGACATGTACATACGCTTCAACCACTAGTAGGAAAAAAGGCTTAAGCGATAGGTACTTTCACATTTCTTCGCTTAAGAAATTCCTAAGCGACGAAAACGAATATTGTTGTTGGAGATACATTTTTCGTCGCTACAGTTTTCTAGGGCGACGAAATATTTTGTCGCCTGAGATTCATCGCCACAGGTCCTACTAAGACAACAACAAGAATTTTGTTCCAAATTATTTATGTAGCAACGAAAATTGTACACTTAAGCGACAAATACGTTTGTTGCATGATATTCTTAACCTAACCTACAAAATTGCATTTCGTCGCTTTAGTTTTAGACTAAAGTGACAGAACCTTTGACTCTTGAGCGACGAAAAATTTTTGTCGCATGATATCCTTCACCTAATTGACAAATTTAATTTTCATCGTCTTAAGTTAACACTAAAGCAACGGAATTTTTTGTCGCATTATTTCCTTCACCTAACCGACGAATTGATTTTCGTCGTGTTAGGTTAAGACTAAAGCGACGAAACTTTTTGACTTTAGCGACAAAATATTTCCTCGCTTAAGTGAAATCTTCTTTATATCCTCTGAAGGAAAAGAGATCGAGCTACAGTGAAAAAAATATGCACAAATCAATCTCGCAAATCTCTGGTTTATTTGATGCATGATCATCATCTGTGTTCTTCTAATGCGTTTTTCATATTCATCCACTAGTTTGTAGTTTGGTACATGCTCTTTCTCCCTCTTTTCTACCATTTTTTCTGATGAGTTTTCCGGTGAAGTATTCCGGTCAGTTATTGTTATTTTTTGTTACTAATTTGTTTAGATGTGTTGGTTTTATGATGAATTTTGGTTACCTATTGGTTTTCTTGTTTATATATTACATTTTTTTCATATTGCTAAATGTTGAATTTTGGTAATATATATTTATGAGAATGTTTAGGTTGACTGCCTTTGTGAGAATATTGGTAATATATATGAGAATTTTGGTAATATATATTTATGAGAATATTTAGGTTTATTTTGAATATTTATGAGAATATTTTGGTAATATATTTTTTCATATATATTTTTTTTTCTGTATGCAAATGATTATATGTGTGTTTATTTGCGCAATGAATGTAAGAATGATTATATTCTTGCATTCTAGTTACTTATATGTTTAGCCTTAGAAATCCCGTTCAAGAATTATTTTGTTACAACATTGTTTGACAAAATGATTCTTGAATTGTCTCATTTTTGGACAGTTTGGGAGAACATGACTTTGATTCGCACTGATTTATGATGTGGTGGTTCAGTTTTCGATAGTGGGTAATTTCGACATGGTTTACCGCTACTGTTACTCGAGTGCACATTAGGTATAGAAATTGATGCACTTGGGGAACTGTAGGGAGATACTGCCGAAATTTTTCCACGTCACAGATTTGAAACCACCAGAGGCGAAACAAAGTCATATTCTTCCAAATGGGATTAGAACTCTAACCATAGGCATAAGGTGATGAAGAAGAAGAATTGAATGGATATATGTGCTTATTTGTTGCTAACAATGTGCATTTTTTTTTCTATTATGGCAGGCATACAGAAAAAATGGACAAGAGCTAGATGCAGTACAATAGGGAACACCCTTCATATATACAGGGGATCGTAGATTTTCAGCAATTTTTACAACAATACGGTGGTGGAAAGGAATGGCACAAGTGTCTATGTAAAAGATGTTGTTACGGTAGTTTGGAGACAATTCAGGGTATAGAAAAGCATTTGTCACATTACGGCATGGATCCGTATTATACTACATGGACTAAACATGGTGAAGTGCAAGTTAATGATCCTATAATGCCCTATTTCTTACCAAATAACTTGCATGAGGCTGGCTCATCTAGTGCTTTCACCAGCCCTTATATGGATCCCACATTTAATGACAAGACCTGCCCCGAAAACACAAAGTAAAATAGACAAGTCTTGCGGGGTCCACTCTTAAAAGAGATTATACCGAAATTTCGGCATAACCTCCCCTAAAAATAGACAACCCATCCTGTAATGAAACTGAACACTTCAAATATAATCATCAACCACCACTCCAGGAGTCCTTCACTCCCCATAACAATAACCAAAGTCATAGAAGTACTTAACAACCAAACCAAATTCTTAACATTAATTAACATGAACATCAACCAAGTTTAAGCTCTCTACTTGAGTCATAGTCCTAAAGAAAAACACTTCAACTTAATTTACATTATCCCATGGTTCTCAGAGCACTAAGGGAGGAAAATAAAATAACTACACATAGGTTAACAAGTAACCTACGATCAGCGAGGGGCAGCGGGAAAACTATGCCTCAACTCCAAGGGAAAACGAACAGGAGCTCTGCAATCTGGGCATTTAAAAACAAAGGGCCCAGGGAAAAGCATTTAAAAACATTAGCGTGAGTGGACGAAAAATAAACTAATTAGTATACATCCAAAAATAAAATAATACAAAATCACATTTTATATGCTTTTCCATTTATACATAAGTAAGAATTTCTATGCATGAAAATAATATAATCAAAACAAATTCACCCTAGCCCCACTAGTCATAAAGCAATACGAAAGATTTACGGATTCCTCATATAAGAAACTTCCAAGATGATGGACTAGCCCCGCTAGTCAAATTAATAACTTAAGTAAAATATCCTATATGGCCATATAAGTGAGTCTCCCAGACTCTATTGCCTCCCAGGCATAGTACTCCCATACTCCTGTACCTTCACGTCGAGTTGACGGATAGGGTACATGGCTTGCATGATGCCGCCGGTAACATCACATCACCACTAAGGTGGAAAGGGCTTGCGTGACCCCACATGAAATGTGGGTGCCACATCACCTCGAAAGGTGGAACGACATGCTAGCATTGACATCATATACATTCCAAGAATATGGCATAAGGAAAATATAAATCATATGAGTTTCCCCGAAACTCATAAATAAATATAAGTACGATTCTCAACCGTACTTAGAAAACTTCTAAGAGCAATATAGTTAATTTAATTCAACGTGTCTCACACGTTAACATGCTTAAAATAGATTAACTCAAATCATTTTCAAGATCCCTTCATAGGAGAAATAATAATTTCAACTCAGAAAATTAATGATGATTTTCTAAACAAATCATGCATGCATACTCCTTTAAAAATAAAATGTCCACTCACAGTATAGACGACTAAGTCTGACATCAGTCAGAGCCCTCCTCACGTGGTGTCTCCTCTTGTCCTGTACAAAACGAGATTTAAGGTCCGAGACCAAAAATAATACAAAAATATCAAAGTAACAAAATAGGGCAATGCCATCTACCCTCACTCTGCACTCTCCAAAAACTAAAGAGAACTCCAACCATTTTTACTAACAGTCTCCAATTTTTCCTCAACGTTCTAACACTTAAGCACAAATATGGAAATTCCCAAGGATGCGGCTCACCTCTACCCTTTCACCAAAATCAACTTAAACTTTACTAAATTCCTACTAACACTCACCAAAATTTCCAATACTTCAATACCACTCATCTCTCACCCATGGAGCCATCAAAACTATCCCAATTTCCAAGCACTCTTCACCAAAAATCACCATACAATACAACAACATTTATCCCTTCTAGAAATCATCCCAAAATTACTCAAAACCACCACCAAAACCGGTAGCAGTCACCGGCTGTGGCGGTCAACCGCCGGCAGTGGCGGTCAACCACCACCACTAAATCAACTTCAACCATTTTTAACAAGGCATACATCAAACTATTCCCCTCATCAAGCATAACAACAATCATGACTAACACAAACTCTAGAACTCAAGGATTTGGCCGGAAAACTCATTATAAACTCAAGAACACAAAACCCCTGATTTGCTATCTACACCCAAATCGTTCTACCTCTTTTGGGTGGTTGAAAGACTAATCAAAGAGCTACAACCCCCCCCCCCCCCAAAGTTACCTTGAATCGGTGGCCGGAGAAAACAGTTCCGGCTCCACAAAACCGGCGGCTTGAGAGCGTTCCCTTGAGCTGCTACCGGAGAGAGGAGGATGGCCACCACCCTAGGAAGGACAAGCAGTGTCCCAGCTGCCGTACGAGACTGGCGCGGCGACGAGGCGTGGCCAGACAACGACTTTCCGTTGAGGAGAGTCGGACGGCCTCGGGAGGTCGGGGAGAGAGATGAGAGGCTGAATTTCTGTTTTTCTTTCTCTTTAATCCCTAACATAACCGGGCCTCACTTAAAATACCCCAGCCCCCATATAAAAAGCCTTATTGTTTAGCTAGAACCTTTACCTACGAACTCTTATTCGGGTAACTAAAAATCTATGAACTCGACTAAACCACCTCTATTAAGGATAGCATAATGAATTTCCGAATTGATTAGCTACCAATAAACCGGAAATCACAATATAAAATTACTTACTAGGTTCGGGGTGTATCAATTCTCCCCTCCTTATAAAAATTTCGTCCTCGAAATTTCCATACCTGTCAATAAAAGAGGTGGGGATACTGCTGCCTCATCTGATTCTCAGGTTCCCAAGTAGCCTCTTCAACCTGATGACTTCTCCAAAGGACCTTAACAAGTCGAACCGTCTTATTCCTCAGCACTTTCTCTTCTTGATCTATGATCTGAACTGGTTCTTCTTCCTAGGTCAAATCCTTCTTCAAACTAATGGGTTTCTCTTGCAAGACATGAGAAGGATCGGCTACATACTTACGGAGCATAGACACGTGGAAAACATCATGGACCCTTGATAACTCTGGAGATAATCTCAAACGATAAGCTACTAGGCCAACCCGCTCTGTAATTTCATAAGGACCGATGTACCTTGGGCTAAGTTTCCCACGTTTCCCAAAATGAATCACACCTTTCCAAGGGGACAACTTCAGGAATATCCAATCACCAATCTGAAATTCAAGGTCTCTTCTACGGTTATCTGCATAGCTTTTCTGCCTACTTTGAGCTGCCTTAAGTCGGTCTCTAATTACCTTGACATTCTCATTTGTATGAAATACAATTTCTGGAGCAGCAAACTCTCTTTCTCCCACTTCATTCCAGCATAAAGGTGTACGGCATTGTCTCCCATATAAGGCCTCAAATGGTGCCATACCAATGCTAGAATGAAAACTGTTATTATAGGCAAACTCCATCAAAGCCAATTTCTTATCCCAACTCCCTCTAAATTGCATCACACAGGACCTCAACATATCTTCTAATGTTTGAATAGTTCTCTCGGATTGACCATCGGTTTGTGGATGAAAAGCAGTGCTAAAACATAATCGAGTCCCCAAGGCTACCTGTAACCCTTTCCAAAACTTTGACACAAAGCGGGGATTCCGATCCGATACTATAGATTCTGGCACTCCATGGAGTCTAACTATCTCATTTACATACAATTCCGCCAATCTCTCCAATTTATAGGTTTTATTAACCGGTAGGAAGTGTGCTGATTTGGTGAGTCGATCAACAATCATCCAAATACCGTCATGACCATCTCGAGAACGAGGTAGACCATAAACAAAGTCCATAGTGATATGATCCCATTTCCACACTGGAATCTCCAGGGGTTGTTGCAACCCTGCTGGTTTCTGCCTTTCAGCTTTCACCTGCTGGCAAACCAAACATCTACTCACAAAAGCTGCAATCTCTCTTTTCATATTTGGCCACCAATAAAATTCCCTCAAGGTCCGATACATCTTAGTACTGCCAAGATGCATCGCATAAGGAGAACTATGAGCTTCCTCCAAAATCTCTCGCTTCAGCACTTCATTCCTTTTCAGCACACAAAGTCTATTTTTAAATAATAAGACCCCATCTTTTCCAATGGAGAATCCCACCGTGGTGCCACCACGTGTTCTTTCAATCAGGCGGACAATGGAAGGGTCTTGATATTGTGCCTCTCGCACTCTGTCAATCAGAATCGGTCTCACATGGAAACTAGCAACCAAAGTACCAACTCTGTCCACAGACAAATCAACTCATGTAGCTCGTAGTTCATAAAGAAGAGGAAGTCGAACTGTCCTCACATAGGATAAACTACAGGTAGGCTTTCGACTAAGAGCATCTACCACCACATTCGCTCTTCCAAGATGGTACTCAATAGTGCAATCATAATCTTTAATCAACTCCATCCACCTCCTTTGCCTCAAATTCAATTCTTTTTGCGTAAAAATATATCGGGGACTTTTGTGATCCGTAAAGATTTGACACTTAGCTCCATAAAGATAGTGTCTCCACAACTTCAATGCAAAAACCACCACGGCAAGCTCTAAATCATGGGTTGGATAATTCAACTCATGCGGCTTAAGTTGCCTAGAAGCATAAGCAATTACATTTTGATGCTGCATAAGCACACCACCCAAACCGACTCTTGATGCATCACAATATATCACATATTCTCCACTATCATCAGGCAAAGCCAAAACAGGAGCACTAGTTAACCAATTCTTGAGTTCCTGAAAACTCTGCTCACATTTCTCAGACCACTCAAACTTAACTCCTTTCCTCGTCAATCTTGTAAGTGGAGCGGCGATCTTAGAGAAATCTCGCACAAAACGACGATAATAGCCTGCTAGACCCAAGAAACTACAAATCTCCGTTACACTATTAGGTCTACACCAATTAGTCACCGCTTCCACCTTTTGATGATCCACACTACCACCCTCAGCTGAAATAACATGGCCCGAAAATCCAACACTATCAAGCCAAAACTCGCATTTACTAAACTTGGCATATAGCTCTGCACACCTCAAAGTCTGAAGCACCAGACTCAAATGCTTAGAGTGTAACTTCTCACTCTTTGAAAAGACCAGAATATCATCAATGAACACAATGACAAAATGGTCAAGATATGGGCGAAACACCCTGTTCATCAAATCCATGAAAGCAACGGGTGCATTTGTCAACCCAAACGGCATCACCACAAACTCATAGTGACCATAGCGTGACCGAAAGGCAGTCTTGACTATGTCAGAGTCTCTAATCTGCAACTGGTGATACCCGGACCTCAAGTCAATCTTGGAAAAGACTTTAGCACCCCTCAACTGATCAAACAAATCATCTATCCGAGGCAAAGGATACTTATTTTTCACAGTAACTTGATTCAACTTCCTATAATCAACGCACATTCTCATACTACCATCCTTCTTCCTTACGAACAATATTGGGGCACCCCATGGAGACATACTAGGCCTTATGAAACCCTTGTCCACTAACTCCTGCAATTGGACCTTCAACTCCTTCAATTCCGCAGGGGCCATCCGGTAGGGTGCCTGAGAAATAGGGGCTGTACCAGGAAGTAATTCGATGGTAAACTCTATCTCCCTTGTAGGAGGTAAATCAGGTAACTCCTCAGGAAAAACATTAGGGAACTCTTTCACTACAGGAATATCTTCAACCTTAAGTACTCCTATACGAGTATCCACAACATGGGCTAAATATGCCTGACAACCGCTACTCAGCAATTTTCCTAATGTTACTGCTGAAATCAAGCAAGATGGCAAAACATCTCGCTCTCCACAAAAAGTAATCTCTGGCTTCCCCGGACTTCGGAACACTACTGTTTTCTGGAAACAATCGACCAAAGCCTGATGTGCCTCTAAGAAATCCATCCCCAGAATTACATCAAAATCAACCATCTCTAACGGAATTAAATTTGCCTCCAAGCTATATCCCTCAACAAGAACTTCACAAGACCTAAATACCCACTCTATTTTAAGCATATCACCCGAAGGCAAAGTCACATACCACTCCCCCAGGAGAGGAGTTGAAGGCACATTTGCATGAAGTGCAAATCTACTAGACATAAAGGAATGGGTAGCTCCTGGATCCATCAAAGTAAATGCAGGTTGGCCAAAAATAAACAACGTACCAATGATAACCTCGGGCGAGGTACGACCTTCTTGAAATGTCATGGCATGCACTCTAGCCTGAGTGGTAGGATGTCCTCTCTGACCTCTACCCTGCTAGGGACTGCCTCTAGCTGCTGAACTAGCATTTGAGCCACTGCTAGAAGCGCCAACTGAAGTCTGACCTGCAGTCTGATAAAATGTAGGCGCAACCCCCTGAGCCAAACGGGGACAATCTCTCTTGAAGTGACCTGGCTCGCCACATTTGAAACACCCAACTGGCTGATACTGTCCAGACTGACCTGACTGACTACTGTGGCCGCCTCTACTACCACTCATACCACCCCTAAACTGACTAAAGGGGAGCCTGCCTGCAGATCCCCCAACAAATCTCCGGCTACCTCTGAGTTTAGGTCGGGCTAGATGACCAGAGCTACTACTAAGTCCACTACCCATAGAAGATCCGGAACCGTATGTAGATGCTACTCTTTTTGATGGCCCCTGACTAGGGCCACCAAAGTCTCAGGGTCGGCTACCCATCTGAGAGGTCTCAATATTTAAAGCTGCCCCAACTGCATCATTAAATCTCGGATACAACATTGCTTGCATCTTTTCCTCATACTCACCCCCAAGTCCCCGAATAAACCTGTATATCTTATCTTGCTCGTCCCGTACCAAGTCAGAAACATGATGAGCTCTAGCAAGGAAATGCTGCTCAAACTCCCAAGACTGACATATCTCCCTTCTGCAAATTCATAAACTGATCCTGCATCCTATGTAGAAGAGCTCGACTACAGTAACGATCATTGAAGTGGGCCTTGAACTCAACCCAAGCCATGAGAGAATCATCCTCATAATCCCTAGAAATGCCAACCCACCAATGCCATGCAGGACCGTGCAACCATTGCACTGCCACAAATACCTTACGATCATCAAGAACACTTATCCTAGTAAACACTCTCTCCATAGTCTCAATCCACTCTTGGGCCTCAATGGGATCCTTGGCTGTCGAAAACTTCTCAGCACCATTATCCTTGGCTCTCTTAATGCTTAAATCAAGCGGGGGCTGCGGGTTCATTGCTGCAGCAAACTGATTAACAATATGCTCAAACGCTCCCAGCATACCCTCTTGTGCATTCACGTCATCCTCCACAGGAGGAGCTCTCTGTGTTTGGCGTCTAGGAGGCATAGTACCTGAGATAATTATATATTAGTAATACACACATGAACAATCTAGTATTAAACTAGATGCCATTACTCCAACAAGAAAAGGAACCTAATGCTCTGATACCAACTGACAAGACCCGCCCCGAAAACACAAAGTAAAATAGACAAGTCTTGCGGGGTCCACTCTTAAAAGAGATTATACCGAAATTTCAACATAACCTTCCCTAAAAATGGACAACCCATCCTGTAATGAAACTGAACACTTCAACTATAATCATCGACCACCACTCCAGGAGTCCTTCACTCGCCATAACAATAACCAAAGTCATAGCAGTACTTAACAACCAAACCAAATACTTAACATTAATTAACATGAACATCAACCAAGTTTAAGCTCTCTACTTGAGTCATAGTCCTAAAGAAAAACACTTCAACTTAATTTACATTATCCCATGGTTATCAGAGCACTAAGGGAGGAAAATAAAACAACTACACATAGGTTAACAAGTAACCTACGATCAGCGAGGAGCAGCGGGAAAACTATGCCTCAACTCTTAGGGAAAACGAACAGGAGGTCTGTAACCTGGGCATTTGAAAACAAAGGGCCCAGGGAAAAGCATTAAAAAACATTAGCGTGAGTGGACGAAAAATAAACTAATTAGTATACATCTGAAAATAAAATAATACAAAAATCACTTTTTATATGCTTTTCCATTTATACATAAGTAAGAATTTCTATGCATGCAAATAATATAATCTAAACAAATTCACCCTAGCCCCACTAGTCATAAAGCAATACGAAAGATTTACGGATTCCTCATATAAGAAACTTCCAAGATGATGGACTAGCCCTGCTAGTCAAATTAATAACTTAAGTAAAATATCCTATATGGCCATATAAGTGAGTCTCCCAGACTCTATTGCCTCCTAGGCATAGTACTCCCATACTCCCTGTACCTTCACGTCGAGTTGACGGATAGGGTACAGGGCTTGCGTGATGCCGCCGGCAACATCACATCACCACTAGGGTGGAAAGGGCTTGCGTGACCCCACTTGAAACGTGGGTGCCACATCACCTTGAAAGGTGAAATGACATGCTAGCATTGACATCATATACATTCCAAGAATATGGCATAAGGAAAATATAAATCATATGAGTTTTCCCGAAACTCATAAATAAATATAAGTACGATTCTCAACCGTACTTAGAAAACTTCTAAGAGCAATACAGTTAATTTAATTCAACGTGTCTCACACGTTAACATGCTTAAAATAGATTAACTCAAATCATTTTCAAGATCCCTTCATAGGAGAAATAATAATTTCAACTCAGAAAATTAATGATGATTTTCCAAACAAATCATGCATGCATACTCCTTTAAAAATAAAATGTCCACTCACAGTATAGACGGCTAAGTCTGACGTCGGTCAGAGCTCTCCTCACGTGGTGTCTCCTCTCGTCCTGTACAAAACGAGATTTAAGGTCCGAGACCAAAAATAATACAAAAATATCAAAGTAACAAAATAGGGCAATGCCATCTACCCTCACTCTGCACTCTCCAAAAACTAAAGAGAACTCCAACCATTTTTACTAACTGTCTCCAATTTTTCCTCAACGTTCTAACACTTAAGCACAAATATGGAAATTCCCAAGGATGCGGCTCACCTCTACCCTTTCACCAAAATCAACTTAAACTTTACTAAATTCCTACTAACACTCACCAAAATTTCCAATACTTCAATACCACTCATCTCTCACCCATGGAGCCATCAAAACTATCCCAATTTCCAAGCACTCTTCACCAAAAATCACCATACAATACAACAACATTTATCCCTTCTAGAAATCATCCCAAAATTACTCAAAACCACCACCAAAACCGGCAGTAGTCACCGGCTGTGGCGGTCAACCACCGGCAGTGGCGGTCAACCACCACCACTAAATCAACTTCAACCGTTTTTAACAAGGCATACATCAAACTCTTCCCCTCATCAAGCATAACAACAATCATGACTAACACAAACTCTAGAACTCAAGGATTTGGCCGGAAAACTCATTATAAACTCAAGAACACAAAACCCCCGATTTGCTATCTACACCCAAATCGTTCTACCTCTTTTGGGTGATTGAAAGACTAATCAAAGAGCTACAAAACCGCCCCCCCCCCCAAAGATACCTTGAATCGGTGGCCGGAGAAAACAGTTATGGCTCTACAAAACCGGCGGCTTGAGAGCGTTCCCATGAGCTGCTACCGGAGAGAGGAGGACGGCCACCACCCTAGGAAGGACGAGCAGTGTCCTAGCTGCCATACGAGACTGGCGCGGCGATGAGGCGTGGCCGGACAGCGGCTTTCCGGTGAGGAGAGTCGGACGGCCTCGGGAGGTCGGGGAGAGAGATGAGAGGCTGAATTTCTGTTTTTCTTTCTCTTTAATCCCTAACATAACCGAGCCTCACTTAAAATACCCCAGCCCACATATAAAAAGCCTTATTGTTTAGCTAGAACCTTTACCTACGAACTCTTATTCGGGTAACTAAAAATCTATGAACTCGACTAAACCACCTCTATTAAGGATAGCATAATGAATTTCCGAATTGATTAGCTACCAATAAACTGGAAATCACAATATAAAATTACTTACTAGTTTCAGGGTGTATCATTTAACATGCTACATGATGTTTTTCCATACACTTTAAGATATCATCAGGAAGAGAATTTTGATGCACCCCAGGAAGCATATTCTACTTTCTCAAACCTAAACACTAGTGATTACGATAAGTACAACAGGATGCTCGAAGAAGCGTAGACCCCGGTGTACGAGGGATGTTCAGAAACTGTTTTGAGTTCTCTTATGGAACATATGAGTCTGAAAAAGATGCATAGGACGTCGAACGAACATTTTGATGACGTATCATCATTTATCAGACGTTTGCTTCCTCCTGTAAACAAACTACCATCAAATCATTACAAGGCAAAATATATCATGAACGACCTCGGTCTTGGTTATGTGAAAATTGAAGCTTGTAAGAATAATTGTGTTATATTTTACGGAGATTACAAAGACATATTTAAATGTCCTATATGTCATGCGTCGAGGTGGGAAGATACTCTTTCCCCTAAAGGGAAAAGGATTCCTATGAAGGTGCTTCGTTATTTTTATTGACTCCTAGGCTGCAGCGTCTCTACATGTGTGGAGAAAACTATTGAGGATATGAGATGGCATGGTATTCCAAGGGAAGATGACGATGATTGATACACCCCGCAGATGGGGAAGCATGGAAATCCTTTAACTTATCATTTCCTGATTTCGCTGCAGACTTTTGAAATGTAAGGCTCAGACTCTCAACAGACGGGTTTAATCCCTATGGAAACATGAACTTGTCTTACAGTATCTGGCCTGTTATAGTTGTTTGTTATAACCTGCCTCCCTGGATGTTAATGAAGAAGGAATATAACATGTTAGCTCTGTTAATTCCAGGACCAAAGTCTCCAGGTAAGTGTCTCGATGTGTATTTGAGACCACTGATTAATGAGTTGAATGGGTCATGGGAAAATGGAGCATTTACATTTGACAAGCTTACCGGTACTTCATTCATGAAGAGAGCATCACTGATGTGGACTATTAGCGATTTTCCTGGTTACAAGATGTTGTCCTCTCACACCACTAAAGGATACAAAGCTTAACCGACATCAATTCTAGTTGGCACGCTGATAGGGTGTGTTATATGGGAGCTCGTAGATGGCTTCCAGATGATTATGAATGGAGACTTGATGCAGTTAACTTCAATGGGAAACAAGAGTTTGGTCTGAAACCCTGAGAATGGAGTGGCGATGAAATTTTAGATTTGTTAAACACCTTTGACTTCGGAACTCTGAGCAGTGATCGTGAAGTATTAGCTCGGAATCCTAAACGTCCTTCTTATCTTGACAATTGGACACACAAGAGTATATTCTTTGAACTACATTACTTGTCAAAGTTAAGAATAAGGCACAACCTAGATGTCATGCACATAGAGAAGAATGTTTGTGAAAACATCATTGGAACAATTCTGGATATAAAAGAAAAGACTAAGGACACTATCAATGACACGACCCACCCCGAATTTCACCCTGAAACCAGGAGTAACTCGTGCGGGGACCACCTCCAAGAAAGATATTACCGAAAAATCGGCATAACCTCCCTTGAAAATGGACAACCCTTCCTAACGAAAACCTGCAAACACTTCCAAAATTTTTTTTAATCCAACCTTAACTCCGGGAGCCTACGTGCTCCCCAAAATTTACTACTCCCAACAACACAACATTAACCAACATCAAATAACATTATCCAAAAGATAACAAAAATCCTCCAATAAATATTCTAAAACGACAACAAGTCTTCACCCACAACCGAAATAATATACATTAAACCCAAGTATTCAGAGCTACTAAACACAAGCGGAAAATGAAACCACAAGTAGGTTAAACAGATAACCTACTAAAGAAAAGTGGTGGAAAAGCGGATGACTATGCCTCGTCTCCTACTAGGTCAAACCCGAACTCTGCAGACTGGGCAATTTAAAACGAAGGGCCCAGGGGAAAACATTTAATAACGTTAGAGTGAGTGGACAAAAATAAATTAAAATATTTATGTTTCCCCAAAACAATTTTCAAGGAAAATCGAATGCATGCTGCAAGCGATAAAACTTTTATCTCATAAATATCGAGTCTCTCAGACTCTATAATATATGTATGTATTTACACACGTTCATACTCCCTATATAGATTCATGGGTCTATATAGGGCTACTACGCTCGCGTCCAACGCTCACGTCACGCCTTAATGCGGTGCTACACTACGCCATCAAGGTGGACAGACGGTGTATAAATATGTGTCCATACTCCCTATATGAATTAAACACTCAAATAGGGCTACTACGCTTACGTCCAACGCTCACGTCACGCCTTAATGCGGCTATATGCTACGCCATTAAGGTGGACAGACACATATGGCTAGCTAGCATTTTCTATACATACTCTCTCATAAATACATATTTATATCCACCGAAAATCTCATTTTCGGTATCTCTCCAAGAGAAATAAAAGCGTCAAAATTAATTGACGTCAAAACTCCAACAAAAGAGGAAATGTTCAATCATGAACCATAGCATGCATATTATTTAAAAATAAACGTCCACTCACAAATTAGGCCTAAGCCTGATGTCGATCTGGGGCCTCGTCTGCTCGAGCCTCCTCACGTCCTGATCCAAAACATAAATAATTCCTTAAAATAAACTCCCAAGGCATAATTAGAAATAGGCATAATTAACCGTGAGCTTCACACGCTCAACCGTACCTATCGCCCTAAATCTTATATTCACCGCCAACCACACATCTCCATAAATACTGGCATCCTCTAAACCACCTTCCAACCCTTAATCACGAAAATAATCCAAAGGCCGGATTATAACTTATTAATCCGCCTAAAATACCAAACTTCTGAAAATCACAAACCTAACCAAATCTCATCCAAAAATTCCATAATTGATACCAATAAACTCCTCTTAAAATTCCACATTTAAAACCCTAAAAATCTCCTAACCGGCGGCGGCTCCGCCGGCAGCGGCGGCCGGAGGCCAATTCCGGCGACCTCCAAAACCTATGAAATTTTGACAGAATAATCTCCTCATCATGCTCTACAACTTTCATGACCAACACACCACCCAATTCTAAGCCTAACTAGTCTAATCGAACGAAAACAACTTAAAAGCCCTAGAAATTTCAACTCCACATTTCTCCTTACCTAGCTCAAGAGGGAGTGAGCTGATTGGAGAGGTTGCTGCACGGGAGGAGGGCTACAAAACCGTACCAAGCTTGCCCGGATTGGTGGCCGGAGGAGGGAGTTCCGGCAAAGTGACGTTTTGGACAGTCGGACCTTTCGGGCGGCACCGCTCTCTCACGGCGGAGCTAGGGCTCCTCTCACCGGTCCAGGGAGGTTACTGGGTTGGAGGTCGACCGAACGGGACCGGTGTGGCGGCGGTTGGTGGCCGGACGGCGGCAGGAGGACGGCCGGAAAAACGGGCAGCGGTAGGAAGAAAAATCGGGGAGAGAGAAAACCGGGAAGAAGAAGAAAAAGAGAAGGGAGAAAATGGCTTTGGGCCTCCTCCCCCAAAACCGGTCCAACTTAAATACCCAATTAAAACAAACCCAACTCCAACAATAAAACACCCCGAAAAATAAATACCCGAATAAAAATTACCTTTTACTAGCTAAAATTTACCATTTGTACCGTCGTCGAAATTTTCTCTGACGAACAATCCTCCACACATAATCGTCCCCAAAAACACCTCTAGGGACCAATTAAACTATTAACTCAATGATCGAGACGGTAAAATTCTTATTATAATCACGCTAGTAAATAAGGTAAAAATATACGGGTCGGGATGTGACAATTTTCCCCTCCTTATAAAAATTTCGTCCTCGAAATTTACGTACCTGTCATCCGAAGAGATAAGGATACTGCTGCATCATTTGCTCCTCTGATTCCCAAGTAGCTTCTTCCACTTGATGACTTCTCCAAAGCACCTTGACAAGCGGGATTGTCTTGTTCCTAAGAACTTGCTCCTTTCGGTCGAGAATCTGAACTGGCTCCTCTTCATAGGACAAATCTCTCGTCAAACTAATCGGCTGCTGTTGCAGCACATGAGAAGGATCGGCAATATACTTGCGAAACATGGATACATGTAACACATTATGTATCCTAGCTAACTCTGGAGGCAAGGCTAATCGATAAGCAAGTGAGCCAACTCGCTCAATAATCTCATAAGGGCCAATATACCTCGGGCTAAGCTTCCCACGCTTCCCGAAGCGCACAACCCCTTTCCAAGGAGATAATTTCATAAACACCCAATCACCCACTTGAAATTCTAGATCTCTCCTACGGACATCCGCATAACTCTTCTGCCTACTCTGAGCAGTCTTGAGTCTAACTCTAACCACTTTAATCTTCTCATTCGTAACATGGATTAACTCTGGGCCACAAAGCTCTTTTCCCCCCACTTCATTCCAACACAAAGGCATGCGACACTGCCTCCCATAAAGAGCCTCAAAGGGCGCCGTACCAATGCTGGAATGATAGCTATTATTATAGGCAAATTCCATCAAAGATAGGTTTTTATCCCAATTACCTCTGAACTGCATGGCACAAGCCCTCAACATATCCTCCAAAGTCTGAATAGTCCTCTCGGACTGCCCATCAGTCTGAGGATGAAAAGCAGAGCTGAAGAGTAATTGGGTACCTAAAGCTGCCTAAAGAGCTCCCCAGAATTTAGAAGCAAAACGAGGATCTCGATCTGACACTATTGATTCAGGAACACCATGAAGCCTCACAATTTCATTCACATAAAGCTCCGACAATTTATCCAATTTATACTTCTTTCCCACTAGCAAGAAATGTGCAGACTTGGTGAGTCTATCCACAATCACCCAAATACCGTTATGCCCATCACGGGTACGAGGTAAGCTAAAAACAAAATCCATGGTGATGTAGTCCCACTTCCACACTGGAATAGGCAACTGCTCAAGCAACCCAGAAGGCTTCTGCCTTTCAGCCTTGACTTGCTGACAAATCAGACATCTACTCACATAAGCTGCAATTTCCCTCTTCATGTTTGGCCACCAATAATAATCCTTCAAAATTCGATACATTTTTGTACTACCCGGATAAGCAGCATATGCAGAGCTTTGAGCTTCATCCATAATCTCACTCTTCAACTCTTCATTTCTTTTTGGAACACATAGCCGGTTCTTAAACAATAGAGTCTCATCTCTTCTAACTGAAATAATGGTCGGCTGCGGCTCCATTCGATGCTCTTCCCATCAGTCGAACTATGGAAGGATCATTATACTGTGCTTCCCGCATTCTATCAACCAACACTGGCCTCACATGAAAACTGGCTATCAAAGCACCAACCTCATCTACTGATAAATCCACTCCTGTAGCTCGCAACTCACAAAGAAGCGGAACACGAACCATCTTTATATGAGATAAAGATATGGAGGGATTTCGACTAAGAGCATCAGCTACCACGTTAGCTTTTCCAGGATGATACTCAATAGTGCAATCATAATCATTGATTAACTTCATCCACCTTCTCTGTCTCATATTAAGCTCTCTTTGAGTGAACACATACCGAAGACTCTTGTGATCGGTAAATATCTGACACTTGGCTCCATAAAGATAGTGTCTCCACAACTTGAGAGAAAAAATTACCGCTGCAAGCTCCAGATCATGAGTAGGATAATTCCCCTCATGCGGCTTCAATTGCCTAGAAGCGTAGGCAATAACTCGGTCATGCTACATCAAAACTCCACCTAGACCACGTCTAGAAGCATCACAATAGACCACATATTCTCTACTATCATCCGGAAGTGCCAAAACAGGAGCACTTGTCAAGCAATTCTTCAATTCTTGAAAACTTTGCTCGCACTGATCTGACCATTCAAACTTAACCCCCTTCCTGGTCAACTTTGTGAGAGGAGCAGCAATCTTTGAAAAATCTTTCACAAAGCGCCGATAATAACCTGCTAATCCCTAGAAACTACGAATCTCCGTCACAGTGGTGGGTCTTCTCCAATTCGACACTGCTTCTACCTTTTGAGGATCAACACTAACTCCTTCTGCAGAAATCACATGACCCAAGAACCCCACTTTATCTAGCCAAAACTCACACTTGCTAAACTTAGCAAATAACTGTGACTTTTCCAAAGTCCGCAATATTATTCTTAGATGCTTGGCATGCTCCTTCTCACTTCTTGAGTAAACCAAGATATCATCTATGAATACGATCACAAAACGATCAAGATATGGACTAAACACCCTATTCATGAGATCCATGAATGCCGCGGTGCATTAGTAAGTCCAAAAGGCATCACCACAAACTCATAATGACCATATCGTGACCGAAAAGCAGTCTTGGCTATATCCCCCTCTCAGATCCGTAACTGATGATAACCCGATCTCAAATCAATCTTGGAGAAAACAGAAGCACCCCTCAACTGATCAAACAAATCATCGATCCGTGGCAATGGATATTTATTCTTCACTGTGACCTGATTCAACTTTCTATAATCAATGCATAGTCTCATGGTGCCGTCTTTCTTCTTAACAAACAACACCGGAGCACCCCATGGAGACATGCTAGGCCGAAAAAAAAAAAAACCTTATCTACCAACTCCTGCAATTGAGTCTTCAACTCTTTCAATTCCGCTGGAGCCATTCTGTAAGGCGCCTGAGAGATAGGCATAGTTCCAAGAAGTAATTCTATAGAGAAGTCTATCTCCCTTGCAGGAGGCAAACCAGGCAACTCCTCAGGAAAAACATCCGGAAACTCTCTTACTACAGGAATATCTTCTAATCCCACAACTCCCATACTTGTATCCACCACATGAGCTAAAAATGCCTGACAGCCTTTACTCAAAAATTTCCTTGCAGCAACAGCGGAAATTATGCAACTAAAAATAACATCTCTTTCCCCTTGGAAAGCAACCTCAAAACCATCTGGACTTCGAAGCACCACTACTTTTTGAAAACAATCTACCATAGCTCTATATGCTTCCAAAAAGTTCATTCCCAAGATCACATCAAACTCCACTATATATAAAGGAATTAAATCAGCCTCGAAATTAACTCCTTCCACTACCACTTCACAACCACTAAATACCCAATTTATTCTCATTGCCTCACCGGAGGGTAGAGACACATGCCACTCGCCTGGAAGAGACAATGATGGCACATTGGCATGGAGGGCGAATCGACTAGACATGAATGAATGAGTGGCTCCGGGATCAATTAAAGTAAAAGCAGGCTGACTAAAAATTAATAGCGTACCAATGATGACATCTGGAGAAGTACGACCCTCCTGCTGGGTCATAGCATGCAGTCTAGTGCGAGTCATGGGACGTCCACGCTGACCACTTCCCCGCTGAGAGCCACCTCTGACCGAAGCACTGCCCTGGGCACCACTACTAGAGCCTCTAGCTGAAGACTGACCAACAGGCTGAGTAAGGGTGGGAGTGGTCCTCTGAGCCAACAATGGGCAATCTCTCCTGAAGTGGTCCTGACCACCACACTCAAAGCACCTAGAAAACGGCTGTTGCTGCCCATATGAAAAAGTCTGGCTACCGGATGACCCACTATGGAAACTGCCACCCGAACCATACTGCCCAGACTGCTGCCTACCCAACTGGCTCCTAGCAGGTCTCCTGTGACGTCCTTTAACTCTAAACCGAGAATGAGAACCAGATCCCCTACTACTGCCACTACCAGCTGATGAACCTAAAGCGGATGATGAAGCAGCTTTCTTGGATGGACCCTGACTAGGGCCACCGAAATCTCGTGGCCGAGCACTATAAATCCCCATAAACTCAATGGCCATGGCTGCATGAACAGCATCATAGAAAGTCGGGTAATAAACACCCGTCATCTTTTCTGCAAACACTCCACCAAGTGCCCCAATGAACATCTCCATCCTGGTCCTCTCATCAGGAACCAAATATGACACATGATAGCTCAGGGAAGTGAATCTCTCCTGGAACTCTATAACACCCTCATCATCCCTCTTCTTCATATTCAGGAAATCCGACTGAATTCTGCTGTGGTGGGCAGGACTGAAATATTGCCCCAAGAAAAGCGTCTTAAACTGCTCCCACGACATATTCAGCGCATCCGTAACATTCCTGCTAGCGAGCGACCACCAGTGATGTGCTGAATCATCTAGGAAAGTTACTGCCATCTTCACCTTCCTTTCTTCTGGCAAATCTGTGCTCGCAAATGCCTTTTCCATTTTGTCCACCAAGCGTGCGCATCAAGGGGTCCTTTGGCGCCCTTGAACTCAATTGCACCAGCATCGAAGACATCATTCTTCTTCACGGACCAAGGCTGCTGAACTCTATCTAACACACCTCTCAGCATGCTCCCAATTGAATCAACCAATCCTCTAACCTCATCACCCTCACTGGCGTTGGTCGAGGAAGCTACACGGGGTCGGCGCCTAGGAGGCATAGTACCCAAGGGAAGAAGATATTAAGTAGTCTGTCCATAAGACTAACAGAACTATCACACATACCCAATAACACATAGTATAAAAAGCAGAAAACTACCGATGAATCCGCCGCGGTCGGATCATCACTCTATAGACACTACGTGCTACTTAGGCAAATATGATAGTGACGAGGAAGTAGGAAAAGGAACCAGGCTCTGATACCAACTGACACGACCCACCCCGAATTTCACCCTGAAACCCGGAGTAACTCATGTGGGGACCACCTCCAAGAAAGATATTACCAAAAAATCGGCATAACCTCCCTTGAAAATGGACAACCCTTCCTAACGAAAACCTGCAAACACTTCCAAAATTTTTTTTAATCCAACCTTAACTCCGGGAGCCTACTTGCTCCCCAAAATTTACTACTCCCAACAACACAACATTAACCAACATCAAATAACATTATCCAAAAGATAACAAAAATCCTCCAATAAATATTCTAAAACGACAACAAGTCTTCACCCACAACCGAAATAATATACATTAAACCCAAGTATTCAGAGCTACTAAACACAAGCGGAAAATGAAACCACAAGTAGGTTAAACAGATAACCTACTGAAGAAAAGTGGTGGAAAAGCGGATGACTATGCCTCGTCTCCTACTAGGTCCAACCCGAACTCTGCAGACTGGGCAATTTAAAACGAAGGGCCCAGGGGAAAACATTTAATAACGTTAGAGTGAGTGGACAAAAATAAATTAAAATATTTATGTTTCCCCAAAACAATTTTCAAGGAAAATCGAATGCATGCCGCAAGCGATAAAACTTTTATCTCATAAATATCGAGCCTCTCAGACTCTATAATATATGTATGTATTTACACACGTCCATACTCCCTATATAGATTCATGGGTCTATATAGGGCTACTACGCTCGCGTCCAACGCTCACGTCACGCCTTAATGCGGTGCTACACTACGCCATCAAGGTGGACAGACGGTGTATAAATATGTGTCTATACTCCCTATATGAATTAAACACTCAAATAGGGCTACTACGCTTACGTCCAACGCTCACGTCACGCCTTAATGTGGCTATATGCTACGCCATTAAGGTGGACAGACACATATGGCTAGCTAGCATTTTCTATACATACTCTCTCATAAATACATATTTATATCCACCGAAAATCTCATTTTCAGTATCTCTCCAAGAGAAATAAAAGCGTCAAAATTAATTGACGTCAAAACTCCAACAAAAGAGGAAATGTTCAATCATGAACCATAGCATGCATATTATTTAAAAATAAACGTCCACTCACAAATTAGGCCTAAGCCTGATGTCGATCTGGGGCCTATTCTGCTCGAGCCTCCTCACGTCCTGATCCAAAACATAAATAATTCCTTAAAATAAACTCCCAAGGCATAATTAGAAATAGGCATAATTAACCGTGAGCTTCACAAGCTCAACCGTACCTATCGCCCTAAATCTTATATTCACCACCAACCACACATCTCCATAAATACTGGCATCCTCTAAACCACCTTCCAACCCTTAATCACGAAAATAATCCAAAGGCCGGATTATAACTTATTAATCCGCCTAAAATACCAAACTTCTGAAAATCACAAACCTAACCAAATCTCATCCAAAAATTCCATAATTCATACCAATAAACTCCTCTTAAAATTCCACATTTAAAACCCTAAAAATCTCCTAACCGGCGGCGGCGCCGCCGGCAGCTCCGCCGGCAGCGGCGGCCGGAGGCCAATTCCGGCGACCTCCAAAACCTATGAAATTTTGACAAAATAATCTCCTCATCATGCTTTACAACTTTCATGACCAACACATCACCCAATTCTAAGCCTAACTAGTCTAATCGAACGAAAACAACTTAAAAGCCCTAGAAATTTCAACTCCACATTTCTCGTTACCTAGCTCAAGAGGGAGTGAGCTGATTGGAGAGGTTGCTGCACGGGAGGAGGGCTACAAAACCGTACCAAGCTTGCCCAGATTGGTGGCCGGAGGAGGGAGTTCCGGCAAAGTGACGTTTTGGACAGTCGGACCTTTCGGGCGGCACCGCTCTCTCACGGCGGAGCTAGGGCTCCTCTCACTGGTCCAGGGAGGTTGCTGGGTTGGAGGTCGACCGAACGGGACCGGTGCGGCGGCGGTTGGTGGTCAGATGGCGGCAGGAGGACGGCCGGAAAACCGGGCAGCGGTAGGAAGAAAAATCGGGGAGAGAGAAAACCGGGAAGAAGAAGAAAAAGAGAAGGGAGAAAATGGCTTTGGGCCTCCTCCCCCAAAACCGGTCCAACTTAAATACCCAATTAAAACAAACCCAACTCCAACAATAAAACACCCTGAAAAATAAATACCCGAATAAAAATTTCCTTTTACTAGGTAAAATTTACCATTTTTACCGTCGTCGAAATTTTCTCTTACGAACAATCCTCCACACATAATCGTCCCCGAAAACACCTCTAGGGACCAATTAAACTATTAACTCAATGATCGAGACGGTAAAATTCTTATTATAATCACGCTAGTAAATAAGGTAAAAATATACGGGTCGGGATGTGACAATCAAAGCGCGGTGCGATTTGCAAAATATGGGTTTACACCAACACTTGTGGGTAAAATGGACCGGCTCTAAAGTTGTTATGCCTATTGCACCTTACCATGTGAAGCCGGCTTTGAGGCCTAAAGTTTTCAACTGGATTCAAGATGTTAAGTATCCTCAAGGGTATGCAGCAAATATATCTCGATGTGTTAAAGTGGGAGAAGAGAAGATAATTGGAATGAAAATGCATAACTGTCATGTTTTGCTGCAGCGGCTACTTCCAGTCGTAATTAGACCAATGTTGCATAGTGATGTTGTGGAGCCATTAGTAGCCTTTTCCCGGTTCTGGCAGAAGTTGTCACGTCCCGACTCTTAAATTTTACCTTATTTACTAGCATAGAGGTAATAAGAATTTTACCGTCTTCGGCATTAAGTTTTAATTTAATTAGTCCCTAGAGGTGTGTTAAAGGACGAATATTTCGAAAGAATTATTCATAGGAGAAAAATATGACTACAGTAAAAATGGTAAATTTTGGCTAATAAAAGGTAATTTTTATTGAGGTATTATTTTGAGTGTTGAATTTTTGGAAAATGGGTTAAATGTAGTGTTGGGTCGGCTGGGCCAAGCCCAACCCGTTTCTCCTCTTTTCTTTCTCTCTCCACCCTCCCGGTCCGCTCTCCCTCTCCCTCCCTACGCCGTTCGCCACCGTTCGGCCCCCCCAGCCCGCCGCGCTGGTCCCAAACGATCGGTCTTCGACCCAGCTGCTATTCTAGACTGGTGGCAGCCTCTCTAGCCCAGCCGTGAGGGAGAAAAGCCCATCAGAAGATCAGATTGCCGAAAACTATTCTACGCCGGAACTCCTTCCTCCGGCCACCATAGCCGGCGAGCCTTGACTCAAAAGAAAGCCCTCCTCCCGTGCTTCAATCCCTCCAAAGGGCTCTCTCCATTTTGAGCTAGGTAAGGAGAAATCAGAATTTGAAATTCTAGGGCTTTATTGTGTGTTTGTGTTCGATTGGCATGGTTAGGCTTAGAATTGGAGTTTGTGGTAGTTTGGAATGTTGTAGAGGAAGTTGAGAGGAATGTGCTGCCAAATTTTGGTGAGCATCGGAGGTCGCCGGAGTTGGTCGCCGGCCGCCGCCGGCTCCTGCGCCGAGAAAATGTTTTTGGTAGAGAATATTATGAGGAGTTTATTGGAATTAGTTTTAGAATTTTTGGAGGAGTTTTGGATAGGTTTTGGAATTGTTTAAGTTTGGTATTTTTGGCGGATTAATAAATTAAAATCTGGCCATTGGATTATTTTGTGATTAGGATGTTGGAAGGTGATTTTTGGGGATGTCGGTATTTATGGAGTTTTGTGGATGGCGGTGAAGTTAAGATTTAGGGCGATAGGCATGGTTGAGCGCTAGAAGCTCATAGTTAATTATGCCTATTTTATTTAAGCGTCGGTGTTTATTTTAAGGAATTATTTATGTTTTGGAACAGGACACGAGGAGGCTCGAGCAGAGGAGACCTCCGACCGACGTCAAGCTTAGGCCTAAGTTGTGAGTAGACCTTCGTTTTAAATAATGTGTTTGAATTGTTTTATTGTTGAATAATTTCATTTGTTGGATTTTTACTGAAATTTAGAATTTCGGTGTTTATACTCTTTTATTGACGTTTTTGAGAATAGTATGTATATGAGTGAACGCTAGCTAGCTATACGTGATTTCCCCCCATAATGAGGTAAAATGACACGACCCACCCCGAATTTCACCCTAAAACCCGGAGTAACTCGTGCGAGGACCACCTCCAAAAAAGTTAGTACCGAAAAATCGGCATAACCTCCCTGGAAAATGGACAACCCTTCCTAACGAAAACCTGCAAACACTTCCAAAATTTTTTAACCCAACCTTAACTCCGGGAGCCTACGTGCTCCCCAAAAACAACAACCCCCACCCACACAACATTAACCAAAAACAAATAAAATTATCCAAAAGATAACATAAATCCTCCAATAAATATTCTAAGACGTCAACAAGTCTTCACCCACAACCGAAATATTATACATTAAACCCAAGTATTCAGAGCTTCTAAACACTAGCGGAAAATGAAACCACAAGTAGGTTAAACAGGTAACCTACTGATGAAAAGTGGTGGAAATGCGGGTGACTATGCCTCGTCTCCTACTAGGTCCAACCCGAACTCTGCAGACTGGGCATTTTAAAACGAATGGCCCAGGGGAAACATTTGAACACGTTAGAGTGAGTGGACAAAAATAAAATAAAGAAAATAATTATTTATGCTTTCCCAATTTTACTTTTCCATAAAAAAAATGCTACATGCGACAGCTCAAAACGCTCAACACGAAAACTGGAATTTCATAACTGGCTCCGGCCAGTCTCCAACACTCAATAAAATACAGCTTCTCAGGCTAAAATAAAATATGTATGTATTACACTCGTCATATCCCTTGTATGAATTTTTCTTGAAACAACTAAAACAAATAGAAGATTCACACAAGTCTACAACGCTTGCGTCTAACGCTCTCGTTGCACTGTAATGGCATTTTACCTCATTATGGTGGAAAAGACGGTGTATAAATATACGCACATATCCCTTATATAAATTATTATTTATATAGGGCTACAACGATTGCGTCTAACGCTCACGTTGCACCATAATGGAATTTTACCTCAGTATGGTGGAAAAGCACATATAGCTAGCTAGCATTATCTCATATACATATTATTCTCATAATCATCCAAATATGGATATATATACATACTCACCGAAATTCTCAATTTCGGTTATTCTCTAACCATATAAATTATTTCGTATGCACATTATTTAAAATAAAAGTCCACACACAAATTAGGCCTAAGCCTGACGTCGATCTGGGGCCTCGTCAGCTCGAGCCTCCTCACGACCTGTTCCAAATATAATATTAAGTTCCCAGCCAAAATTCCAATATTTACACAAAATAGGCCGAAATTAACCAAGAGCCAATAACACGCTCATCGTTGCCTAACTTCGAAATTGTCCACATTTCAACCCTAGAATCAGCAGCCGTAACTACACCTTTCCCCAGATTAAACAACTTAATCCAACGGCCGGATTCTACATAAATTAACCGCCAAAAATACTAACTTCAGGAATTCATAAACCTATCCAAAAACTCATCCAAAAATTCCATAACTCACTTCAATAAACTCCCCTTAATATTCCAAGTTTAACAACATTAAAATCTCCCAACCGGCGGCTCCGGCGGCGGCGGCCGGAGGCCAATTCCAGCAACATCCAATTCCTATGAAATTTTAATAGCATCTTCCTCTCATCATGCTCTACAACTTTCCTAAGTAGCACAAACCCAAAATCCAAGCCTAGCTATGCCTATCGAACAAAAACATCAAAAATCCCTAAAACTTCCAATTATACAAACTACCCTAACGAGATCGAAATAGACTGATTCTTTTTTAGGGAATACTCACCATGATGAGGGCTACAAGTTGAGCCAACAATCTCGGCCTATGGTGGCCGGAGGTCGGAGCTCCGGCGAAGGGACAGTCGGCGGTTTCGGCGGCTTTTTCTCCTCTTCCGGCGGGTTAGAGGCTCGGGGGCTAGGCTGGGGAGGGAGAGGAGGAGATGGGGGTCCGAACTAGGGTGGAGAGGCAGCCGATGGCTGGCCGGACGGCGGCAGCTGGTGGCTGGGAGGACTTGGGCAGAGGAAACTCGGGGAGAAGAAAAGAGAAAGAAGAGAAAAGAAAGAAGAGAAAGGAAGAAGAGAAGAAAAAGAAAAGGGGCTCGGGCCTGGGCTACCACCCCTGGCCCAACTCAACTAAAAAGCCCACTTCAAAAAAAAATACCCCTTTTTACTACCTCCAAACTTTACCAATAAATTCATAACTTTACCATGCTAACTCCGAATTTAATGCGTAGCATGTCTACGAACTCGTAACGATGTTCTCTACAACTTTCATGAAGAAAGTTTTCCCAAATTGCTAATGGAATAAAAAGTCAACTTTAAAGTCCTTAATAGTAAACGGTTAATTAATACGGTAAAAGACCAAAATAATACCGAAATAAATAACCGTAAAATAACTTAAGGACTGGGGCGTGACATAAAATGTCATTATGGCGTGACATCAGCATTACACGCAAGCATCATAGCCCTATACGACTTTCTACTTTTTGAGTTTATTCTTTGTTTTTACATTCATTCATAGAATTCATACAAGGAGTAAGCAAGTATATATACCACTCGGTCGTTTCCCCCATATTGAGGAAAAATGCCATTATGCGGTGACGTGAGCGTTAGACGCGAGCGTAGTAGCCTGGTGTGACTATCTATTTTAAAGCTTATTCATAGATAGCATATATGGAATAGACGGGTATGAATACATATTAATATATATATATAATTTTAGCCTGAGAGGCTGTATTTCTTTAAGATTTGGAGACTAGCTGGAACTATTCATTTTCCTTGATAATTTTCTTGGGGAAATATTATTGTTTGTCAAGATTATTTTGTCCACTCACTCTGACTTGATTAAATATTTTCCCCTGGGTTTTTCCTTCGTTTTTAAATGTCCGGTCTGCAGAGTTCGGGTGGGGTCTAGAAGGAGGCGACGAGGCATAGTCACTCATTTTTCCACTACTCTTCGCCAGTTGGTTAAGAGTGTTCTTTTAATTTTTTCGGGTTAGGGTTGTCCATTTTCAAGGGAGGTTTGTCGAGTTCTTTGGTAAATTTTCCTTTGAGGTGGTCCCCGCAGGACTTACCTCGGGTTTCAAAGTGAAATTCGGGGTGGATCTTGACAGAAGTTATGTGCTCGAGAGTTGAAGAAGTCAGATGTCCTTACATTAAAAGAAGACACCGTCTACATTCCTTGCAAACTGGAGAGGATTTCCCCCGCCACTTTTTTTTCTATTATGGTTCACCTCATGATCCACCTGCCTGAACAAATATTGCTTACCGGTCCAGTGAACAATACCTGGATGTTTCCCATGAAAAGGTAAAAATTTACTATTTCCTAGCACTTTATATGTCAGGACCCATCCCGAATTTCACCCTGAAACCCGAGGTAAATCTTACGGGGTCCACCTCTAAGGAAAATTTACCGAAAATTCGGCATAATCTACCTTGAAAATGGACAACCCTAACCTGAAAAATCCAACTTACACTAGTAATATCAAACATCCATCCTCAGCTAACAAATAAATATAAATACTGATCGGTTGCCTCCCAAGCTATAATAGCGTCTCAAATTGAGCGCTCTACTCAACTATGGTGAATAGCCGCTAATAATGGTTAGCTAGCAGTAATCAATATAAGTGACCCTATATTATGGTGACTAAAACATACGAAAATACTTAAATCCATTAATCTTTCCCATATCATACGAAAGGTACGGTTCCCAACCGTACTTGAAAATCATCATAAGAAATTACAATAACTCAATGACGTGTCTCACACGTCAAAATATTCTCAAAACCATAATATAAGCTAGATTTAATTAACAAATAAAAAATCATAATAAATTTTTCCAAAATAATTTTCCCACAAAAAGTCAACTCTAGGATCCTTAACGGTAAACGGTTACTTAACACGTTAAAAGACCAAAATAATACCGAAGTAAATAACCGTAAAAATAACTTAAGAACTGGGATGTGACATTATATCTTTGATTTATATATTATTTTGACGAGCTCAATAAACTAACACCTACGTTTTATTTTCTTTCAGACAACTCGGGGGATATAAGGGGTATGTTAAAAATAAATATCGTCCGGAGGGGTCAATAACAAAGGCAAACAAGGCACATGAATGTGTAACCTATAATGAAAATTATCTCCATCAAGAAACAGAGCATGTCGGCAGTAAGAATACACCTAGGTTCAACCTTTCAGTTGTTCTGATGATATCCGTTTGTTTGGGAAATTACCAATTTCTGAAAGATTAACCGATGATGAGATTGTTGAGGCTCATTGGTGGGTACTGCGACACTGTGACCAAGTCAACATGTTTAGACATCTGTATGAACAACTTTGTAAAATTAAATATGGTAACAGATGGGAAGAGATGCAAAAGAAGACATTTCCTAAATACTTCACAAAATGGGTGTGTTTGAGTTTCATGTTTTTACGCGAGAATTTCATGTGTTTGTGATTCCAAAAATTAACATGTTTTGATGTTTTTTCAGGTTGCAAATTTGCAAGAAGAAAATAGTGTACACTACAAACCCCGAGTTGTCGTAGTTGGCTAGTAAGCCGTAACATGTGAATATATATGCTGCTTGTGTAGTCAATAGCATTAAGTTTTTGACATTGCATCGAGATCATGGTCGAAAGACACAAAATAGTGGCACGATGTGTGTGGGAACCGAAGACGGAGCTAAATATTACGGGGTCGTTATATCTGTTGTCGAGATATTCTACGCAACTAGTTTGCCAGTTGTGTTATTGAAGTGTAGATGGTTCAACGACCCAAATATACCGAGGAGTACCAAGATAGATCATGGTCGGTTATCAGTGAATACATGCACAAGCTGGTATGAGAATCAACTGTTTATTGTTGCGACAATGGCAAGACTAGTTTTTTATCTTAATGATCCAAAGGAGGGTGGGGGTTGGAAAGTTGTTAACGTGATGTCACATAGAGGTATTTACACTGCAACTACACTTGAGATGGGGATTGCAAATAGAGATATTGAGAATGTCACTCTTGAACCATATCAAGAAGCCTCAACGTCATATCCCTGACACAGAGACTATTCGCATCAACAACGACATCCACTTCCAACCCCGCAAGTACGTTCCCATTTCTAATTTAGAGTTTGACTTTGGTTCACTTCCATTCATCTGGCCAGACAATGAAGAGGAAGACTCAGACGATCATTCATATGAAGTGAGTGAGGATGATTTAGAAGATAGAGACTACATTGATAGCGATTGAAAACTCATGATGTGTTAAAACGTCAAATTCAATTTAATTATGTCATGAATTTATTATATATGTAATGAATTTATTTTATTAGTTGTGATATGTATTGATTTTCGATTAATTTAATTTTATACATTACTAACATTATGGATGCAGCAGAAATATAAACGTTGTAATCCACCAACGGTGACTTGAATCCATATAGGACAACTAATATCAAAGCCTAAAAGCCAATGGATTAAAAGAAAACCAAATCCAAAACAATCTATTAAAATTAATGTTTGAAAATAAGTAAATCTGCATTTGGAAGGCCTAAACGGACTCGGATAGCCTAAAAAGCCCATAGGTCAAGGCATAGCAACAAGTTTGGTTAGTTGGGCCGTTCTACTTCCAGAAAGCTATCATAATACTCAATCGGACACCGAACGCCAAATCTAGAGCAAACCGGGTTTGTACATGTTTTGATTGATCTACTGTCACGTCCCGACCCTTAATTTTTACCTTAATTACTAACATGGAGGTAATAAGAGTTTTACCGTTTTCGTCATTAAGTTTATAATTAAATTAGTCTTCAGAGTGGTGTTGGGGGACGATTATTTCGAAAAAATTATTCGTAGGAGAAAAATATGACGACGGTAAAAATGGTAAATTTTAGCTAGTAAAAGGTAATTTTTATTGGGGTATTATTTTCGGGTGTTGGATTTTGGAATGGGTTAAAAATATTGTTGGATCGGTTGGGCCGAGCCCAACCCGTTTCTTTCTCTTTTCTTTCTCTCTCTTCCTCCCGATTCTCTCTCCCCCAGCCCCCCCAACTGAAAAACTATCCCGAGCCTGACCGCCGCTGTCCGGCCACCCCAGACCGCCGCACCAGTCCCAAACGATCGATCTCCGACCCAGCTTCCATTATAGACCGGTGGCAACCTCACTATCACCACCGTGAAGGAGGAATCAACGCCGAAAGCCTCGACTGCCAGAAGAGTTTTTTGCCAGATGTCCTTCCTCCAGTTGCCATAGCCAGCGAGCCTTGGCTCAAAAGAAAGCCCTCATCCCATGCAGCAATCCCTCCAAAGGGCTCCCTCTATCTCGAGCTAGGTAAGGAGAAATCGCTATTGGAAATTTCTAGTGCTTTATTGTGTGTTTCCGTTCGATTGACATGGTTAGGTTTAGAATTGGAGTTTGTGATGGTTAGGAATGTTGTAGAGGAGGTTAAGAGGAAGATGCTGCCGAGAAAATGTTTTTGGTGGAGAATTTTATGAGGAGTTTAATGGAATGAGTTTTAAAAATTTTGGAGGAGTTTTGGATAAGTTTTGGAATTGTTAAAGTTTGGTATTTTTGGCGGATTAATAAATCAAAATCCGGCCATTGGATTATTTTATGATTAGGACATTGGAAGGTGATTTTTGAGGATGTCGGTATATATGGAGATTTATGGTTGGCAGTGAAGTTAAGATTTAGGGCGATAGGCATGGTTGAGCGCGAGAAGCTCATATTTAATTATGCCTATTTTCTTTAAGCGTCGGTGTTTTATTTAAGGATTTATTTATATTTTGGAACAGGACGCGAGGAGGCTCGAGCAGAGGAGACCTCCGACCGACATCAAGCTTAGGCCTAAGTTGTGAGTGGACCTTTGTTTTTAAATAATGTGCTTGAATTGTTTTATTGTGGAATAATTTCCTTTGTTGGATTTTAACCGGAATTGAGAATTTCGGTGTTTATACTCTTTTATTGACGTTTTTGGGAATAGTATGTATATGAGTGACCGCTAGCTAGCTATACGTGATTTTCCCCTATAATGAGGAAAAATGTCATTATGGGGTGACGTGAGCGTTAGACGCGAGCATAGTAGCCTTGTACGACTTTCTACTTTTCGAGTTTATTCTATTTTTCACATTCATTCGTAGAATTCGTACAAAAAGTCAGCACATATATATATATATACCCACTTGGTCGTTTCCCCCATAATGAGGAAAAATATCATTATGGGGAAATATTATGTATAGCGCTTTCCTTGATAATGTTCTTGGGGAAATATTATTGTTTGTCGAGATTATTTTGTCTACTCACTCTGACGTAATTAAGTATTTTCCCCTGGGCTTTTCCTTCATTTTTAAATGCCCAATCTGCAGAGTTCGGGTGAGATCTAGAAGGAGGCGACGAGGCATACTCACTCATCTTTCCACTACTATTTGCCAGTAGGTTATCTGTTTAACCCACTAGGATTTTTAGCAGCTTCCGTTGTCTTTCTTGTAGTAGCTCTGAATACTTTCGGAAAAATAACTGTGTATTATTTTATTCAGTTATTTGGATTAAGTTGAAGATTTATATTTTGGTTAAGAAAGTGTTCTTTAATTTTTCCGGGTTAGGGTTGTCCATTTTCAAGGGAGGTTTGCCGAGTTCTTCAGTAAGTTTTTCTTGGAGGTGGTCCCCGCAGGACTCACCTCGGGTTTCAAGGTGAAATTCGGGTGGATCTTGACATCTGCTCTTCAATCTCTATCGCCATATGTTCTATATCACATTTTATGAGTATTAATTAGCAAAAAGTGAAATATAAATGATTTTCCAACTTAAACAACGAATTTTGTCATTTTCGTCGCTTTAAAACGTATATTGTTTGCCGGAAAGTCAAAAAATTAAGCCACTTAAGCAACGAAAAAGAAACAATTCGTTGCTTTGGCCCAAATATTTGGCGGGCTACCTTTCATTCCCAAATTTTGGCCCAAATTTAAAATAACTTAAGCGACAAAATAATTAAATTGTTTTGTCGCTTTGTCACTATGTATATCACTTCCTGCGCACATCATCATTTAATTCCTGCGCGCATCATCACTTAATTGATGCGCTCTGAATCCCTAACCTTGAAGAAAAATCCCATATCGGTCCAAATCTCCCCCTCACTCCCTCTTCCTCCTCTTGCCCTATTCCTCCGCTTAGAAAACCCAGCTCCCCTCTTCCTCCTTACCGGTCCAAATCCCTTCACTCCCTCTTCCTCCGTTTGGAAAACCCAGCTCCCCCCTTCCTCCTTACCGGTCCAAATCCCTTCACTTCGTCTTCCTCCTCTTGCCCAACCATCATAAGCCCGATTCCTTCCTCCTCCACCGCTCACAAAACTCAGCCACATCCTCCTCTCACTACCTAGATGCCACCGGCGCTCGAGAAAAGGAAAGCTCGAGAGGAGGCGGAGGAGCATCTACGACAGGAGTGTGCGCAACAATACGGCTCCTCTTCTGCCGGATCCAACGCAGCCACTCTGACGACGACGACGGCGCCTACAAGATCTCTTGCTTCATCGGCTCCCCCTCTAACCGATGACGATGACGAGTCAGCGACCCTCCACGCAGAAACACCATCTGAGAGTGCATCCAAGGTTGTCAGCGCTCCCCAGAAATCGAAGAAAAGTGGAGGACCTCCCCAGAAAGGCAACCGGGGGTATGGTGAACTACTCAAAAGTGTCTGATATTGTCAAAAGCACGGGGAAGAAGATAGACTTGGACTTTGATTGGGAGGTTATTGATGGACCTCGTAATTCTGATGTATGCAGCTTGTTTGTCAATAGTCTTGGAAGCATCATACGAAAAAAAGTGGCAATGAAGAAGGAACCGTTGTCAAGACCCACCCGGAATTTCACCCCGAAACCCGAGATGAGTCCTGCGGGGACCACGTCCAAGGAAAATTTACCGAAGACTCAGCAAACCTCCCTCGAAAATAGACAACCCTAACTTAAGAATTTAATAACCACCTTTTTATTCCAAAATCAATAAATCCTCCGCTACATTCCAAAAGTAGCCAGAATACAAATTACACCGAAGAATTCCAAAAGTATTCAGAGCTACTAAAAATAAAATAAAATACAGCGAAAGCTAACCCTAGTGGATTAAACAGGTAACCTACTGGTGAATGTAGCTGATAGATGAGTCACTATGCCTCAACGCCTCCGGCTAAACCTCACGCGAACTATGCATACTGGGCATTTTTAAAAACGAAGAGCCCAGGGGGAAATATTCAACACGTCAGAGTGAGTGGACGAAATGCTTCTAACAACAAATAAATATTTCCCCAAAAGAAATGTTTTCATCAGCAGCAAAAACAAAAGCTCCACTGGAAAGATTCTAAACTGGGGTCCACCCTGGCTAGACTACCAAACTTTAAGACTTTGCCTCTCAGGCCTGGATATTATATATATAGTATGTATGCACACTCGGCTGACCCTTTGTACGATATCTATGAGCAATTTGAATAAAGTAGATATCATACGAAGCTACTATGCTTGCGTCTAACGCTCACATCACCCCACACCGGAATTGTACCTCGCATATGGGGGAAAGTGGCCGAGTGGTAATATATACATGCTTACTCCTTGTACGAAATCTTTGAATAAATAAATGCAAAATTAGAAAGTCGCACAGGGCTACAACACTCGCGTCTAACGCTTATGTCATCCATACCGGAATTGTGCCTCGCGTATGGGGAAATCACGTATAGCTAGCTAGCATTTAATCATATACATATTCTTCTCATATAAGAGTATAATCACCGAAATTCTCAATTTCGGGAAATATCCAACAACAGAAAATTATTCAAATGATAAAGCATTTCGAACACAATATTTAAAACAAAGGTCCACTCACAGGTTAGACCTAAGCCTGATGTCAGTCGGAGGTCTCTTCCACTCGAGCCTCCTCACGTCCTGTTCCATATAAATAAAACCTTAAATAAAACACCGACGCTTAAAGCAAAACATGCATAATTAAATATGTTTCGCGCTCAACCAAGCCTAACACTCCAAAATCTTAAATCCACTGCCAACCTCAAAACTCCACAAATTTTACCGACATCCTCAAAATCACCTTCTACCAAATAAAATCCAATGGCCGGATTATAAATTAATAATCCGCCAAAAATACCAAACTTCAACAATTCTTAAACCTATCCAAAACTCCTCAAAAAATTCTAAAACTTATTCCATTAAACTCCTCATATTTTTCTTCACCAAAAACATTTTTTCGGCGGCGGCGCCGGCGGCCGGCGACCAACTCCGGCGACCTCCGATGGCCACCAAAATTTAGCAGCATCTTCCTCTCAACCTCCTCTACAACATTCCTAACTACCACAAACTCTAATTCTAAGCCTAACCACGCCAATCGAACACAAACACACAATAAAGCCCTAGAAATTCAAATTTTGATTTCTCCTTACCTAGCTCAAGACGGAGAAAGCCCTTTGGAGGGATTGAAGCATGGGAGGAGGACTTCCATTTGAGCCAAGGCTCGCCGTCTATGGCGGCGGAGGAAGGAGTTCCGGTGAAAAAACGATTTCGGCAGTCGGGGCTCTCGGCGTCGATTCCTCCTTCTCGGCGGCTCTAGGGAGGCTGCCACCGGTCTAGAACTGCAGTAGGGATGGAGACCGACCGAACGGGACCGGTGCGGCCGGACGGTGGCAAACGGCAGCCGGGAAGTTTTTGGGCAGAAACGGGCTCGGGGGAGAGAAACTGAAACTGGGCTTTAGCCCAACCTCGGTCCAAAACCCCTAAAAAACCCAAAATCCAAAAATTCAACACCCCAAAATAATACCCTAATAAAATTACCTTCTACTAGCAAAAATTACCATTTTTTACCGTCGTCAAAATTTATTACTTAGAATAATCCCACAAAATAATCGTCGCCTACACCTATCTGGGGATCAATTATATTTTTCACTTATTGACGAACACAGTAAAATTCTTATTACCACTATTCCAGTAATAAAGGTAAAAATTATGGGTCGAGGAGTGACAATTCTCCCCTCCTTTTAAAAATTTCGTCCTCAAAATTTACAAACTCGCAACTCAAAGAGACAAGGATACTGCTGCCTCATCTGCTCCTCTGACTCCCAAGTAGCTTCCTCTACTTGGTGGCTTCTCCAAAGCAATTTGATGAGCGGAATTGACTTGCTCCTAAGCGATTGCTCCTTCCGATCTGCTCTTCCAGCACATGAGAAGGATCGGCAATATACTTGCGAAGCATGGATACATGGAACACATTATGTATCCTGGACAACTCCAGAGGCAAAGCTAACCGATAGGCAAGAGAGCCAACTCGCTCTAATATCTCATAAGGCCCAATATACCTCGGACTAAGCTTCCCACGTAAAGTCGGTAGTCGGTAAACTACCACCACTGCCTATAGACCAGTCATGAAACTTGTAGACCGACGTCCAGGCTACCTCGCCATGGTAAAAGATCATCAATGCAACATCGGGAAGGTGCTTCTCCAAGCTCCACAAGAAGGCACCATGAGAGTATAAATATGTACAGTGTCCCACATCGGAAATGTAATGTAAGAGGGAACCTTCCTTGTCTATAAAAGGAAGGCTCTCCCTTTGGATATAAGTAAGATCTGGATACCGGATAGATAGTATTCCACCGGGATGGATACCATTGTAACCCCTAAGATGATACTTGATTCTAAGTGGACGTAGCCATGTCCCCCGAGGCATGGTGAACCACTATACGTTCGTGTTGTTCACTGTTCATACTGTTCATATCCCACCATTAGCTTCGGCATATCCCTTCAGGGATTGTGCAGAAATATTTGGCGCCGCCTGTGGGAAGTGATACAAAAATTTATGTTGCTCTACCGCCCGAGAAGCATTTCACCCGAGAGGTAGTTCACTTAATTCCATGAGCGATAGGTCCATCGGGAGGTGCTGAAGCCCATCAAAGGGCTAGCTGGTCAGTGGGTTGGTCTGCCCCTCGGTAGGCCCAAGCTGTCACCGGGTCGGCAATTTGTTCAGCCAGGCCGAAGTACCATCGGGCCCAAGTTTTCAACGGTTCCAACTGATCAATCTCGATGGTTCCTCTCCCGGTGAAGCTACCTCCAGATTGTTCCATATCGCAGGGGCTCATCCCGATACTTGAACCCTCCGGGATTATGTCATCGCCATAATGCATGCACCCGGCCGGGGACCTGATCGGCTTCGATCGACCTGGAGCTTGGATCGCTCGATTTCCTAGTGTTCGGTTGGGTGCACAGAAAGGATTGCTATGGACACCCAGCTAGTGGTAGTCGGCAGTATTTCTCCCGGGATTGTCTCCACCGCTCGGGACCGGCCTCATGAGATCTCCTGTCCGGGGTAGCGAAGTCCATGTTCGGGCAAGGAACCGCCAAAGTAAGATTTTTGATCGGGTGTCCACTGAAGTTGTTATGGACACCCATCCCGATTGGAATCGTCCGGGACATGGAGTTCGAGCACGTCCCGGCTCCTCTCAGTCTGAAGGATTTCTGCTTCCCGACTATAAGAGCCCTGGATCATCGCTTTGGCTTCCCGATTGGAATCGTCTGGGATTGGTCCGTGTTGGGGACAGTCCACGCTCGTCCCGGTCCCTTGTCCCCGGTTGATCGGGTTCTTCAGGAAAGAGAAGACGGAGTTGGTATTGGCAAGGGAATTCCGTCTGAATTCCATCCAAGTCGTGTTTATCTGGACACCCAGCATATTGCTCTGGGCACCCGTACGGCACCCGCATAAGCTTCCCGGGAATGGTACGTCATGTTAAAATGTGGTTCACCCGTACGGCCCACCCAAACAACCAACAAAACCTGTTATGGACACCCATCCTGATTAATTGGAAGTACGGGGTCCAAGCTCATCCCGGCTCATCTCAGCCCTCATGTGCAAGTCAGGGCCCCACCACTTTTATCTCCAAGCAACGGCTCCCGGAGGTAGTCAAAAAAAAACTCTTGCAGGTAGCCCGACCGTATTGACACCAAGTATTCATCATCTGGGGGTGGTACAGGCATGAATCAATACCTCCTATGTCCACCCATTCGGCAGCAATTATCACAGATAAGTCCCGTCCATTGGTCTGAAAATTCAGAAATATTCTACTTGCAAGTCAACATGCATGTTTTTGGCATTCCACCAAGAGTGAGGTATTCCACCGGGAGACAGACAATCCACCGGTAGATTGGCATTCCACCAGGATTGAAAGATTGGCATTCCACTGAGAGAGTGTTAAACAATTGCATGAACCATTGTGCTTTTCGATAAATATTATAATTGTTATGTCAATGCTCATCGATCATTTGTTCATTGGGAAGGTGCAACAATCCTCGCCCGGCCGAATAAGTTTTGAGGCCGGGGACCGGGAGGAGCATTTCTTATCTTCTAGGCGGACCCGTGCAACACACGTCTTGAGTGCGGACTTGGGGGGAGTGGGGCTGGGTTCGTGTTGGGGGCATTTGACTAGTCTATGGGAATTTTGTATATTAAGTCCCCACTCAAGAAGTGTCTTGAACGGGAACTTGGGGGGACTTGTAGTCGGTAGTCGGTAAACTACCTCTGCTACCCATAGACCAGTCATGAAACTTGTAGACCGACGTCTAAGCTACCTCGCCATGGTAAAAGATCATCAATGCGACATCGGGAAGGTGCTTCTCCAAGCTCCACAAGAAGGCACCATGAGAGTATAAATATGTACAGTGTTCCACATCGAAAATGTAATGTAAGAGGGAATCTTCCTTGTCTATAAAAGGAAGGCTCCCCCTCTGGATATAAGTAAGATCTGGATACCGGAAAGATAGTATCCACCGGGATGGATACCATTGTAACCCCTAAGATGATACTTGATTCTAAGTGGACGTAGCCATGTCCCCTGAGGCATGGTGAACCACTATACATCCGTGTTGTTCACTGTTCAAACTGTTCATATCCCAACATTAGCTTCGGCATATCCCCTCTGGGATTGTGCGGAAACATTTGGCGCCGTCTGTGGGAAGTGATACAAAAATTTATGTTGCTCTACCGCCCGAGAAGCATTTCACCCGAGAGACAGTTCACTTCATTCCATGAGCGATAGGTCCATCGGGAGGTGCTGAAGCCCGAGAGAGTGTTACACAATTGAAAGATTGGCATTCCACCGAGAGAGTGTTACACAATTGCATGAACCATTGTGCTTTTCGATAAATATTATAATTGTTATGTCAATGCTCATCGATCATTTGTTCATTGTGAAGGTGCAACAATCCTCGCCCGGCCGAATAAGTTTTGAGGCCGGGGACCGGGAGGAGCATTTCTTATCTTCTAGGCGGACCCGTGCAACACACGTCTTGAGTGCGGACTTGGGGGGAGTGGGACTGGGTTCGTGTTGGGGGCATTTGACTAGTCTATGGGAATTTTGTATATTAAGTCCCCACTCATGAAGTGTCTTGAACGGGAACTTGAACGGGAACTTGGGGGGACTTGTAGTCGGTAGTCGGTAATCTACCTCTGCTGCCCATAGACCAGTCATGAAACTTGAAGACCGACGTCTAAGCTACCTCGCCATGGTAAAAGATCATCAATGCGACATCGGGAATGTGCTTCTCCAAGCTCCACAAGAAGGCACCATGAGAGTATAAATATGTACAGTGTCCCACATCGAAAATGTAATATAAGAGGGAATCTTCCATGTCTATAAAAGGAAGGCTCCACCTCTGGATATAAGTAAGATCTGGATACCGGAAAGATAGTATTCCACCGGGATGGATACCATTGTAACCCCTAAGATGATACTTGATTCTAAGTGGACGTAGCCATGTCCCCTGAGGCATGGTGAACCACTATACGTCCGTGTTGTTCACTGTTCAAACTGTTCATATCCCAACATTAGCTTCGGAATATCCCCTCCGAGATTGTGCGGAAACATTTGGCGCCGTCTGTGGGAAGTGATACAAAAAGTTATGTTGCTCTACCGCCCGAGAAGCATTTCACCCGAGAGACAGTTCACTTAATTCCATGAGCGATAGGTCCATCGGGAGGTGCTGAAGCCCGAGAGAGTGTTACACAATTGAAAGATTGGCATTCCACCTAGAGTGTGTTACACAATTGCATGAACCATTGTGCTTTTCGATAAATATTATAATTGTTATGTCAATGCTCATCGATCATTTGTTCATTGTGAAGGTGCAACAATCCTCGCCCGGCCGAATAAGTTTTGAGGCCGGGGACTGGGAGGAGCATTTCTTATCTTCTAGGCGGACCCGTGCAACACACGTCTTGAGTGCGGACTTGGGGGGAGTGGGACTGGGTTCGTGTTGGGGGCATTTGACTAGTCTATGGGAATTTTGTTTAAGTCCCCACTCAAGAAGTGTCTTGCACGGGAACTTGGGGGGACTTGTAGTCGGTAGTCGGTAAACTACCTCTGCTGCCCATAGACCAGTCATGAAACTTGTAGACCGACATCTAAGCTACCTCGCCATAGTAAAAGATCATCAATACGACATCGGGAAGGTGCTTCTCCAAGCTCCACAAGAAGGCACCATGAGAGTATAAATATGTACAGTGTCCCACATCGAAAATGTAATGTAAGAGCGAATCTTCCATGTCTATAAAAGGAAGGCTCCCCCTCTGGATATAAGTAAGATCTGGATACCGGAAAGATAGTGTTCCACCGGGATGGATACCATTGTAACCCCTAAGATGATACTTGATTCTAAGTGGACGTAGCCATGTCCCCTGAGGCATGGTGAACCACTATACGTCCGTGTTGTTCACTGTTCAAACTGTTCATATACCAACATTAGCTTCGGCATATCCCCTCCGGGATTGTGCGAAAACATTTGGCGCCGTCTGTGGGAAGTGATACAAAAAGTTATGTTGCTCTACCGCCCGAGAAGCATTTCACCCGAGAGACAGTTCACTTAATTCCATGAGCGATAGGTCCATCGGGAGGTGCTGAAGCCCGAGAGAGTGTTACACAATTGAAAGATTGGCATTCCACCGAGAGAGTGTTACACAATTGCATGAACCATTGTGCTTTTCGACAAATATTATAATTGTTATGTCAATGCTCATCGATCATTTGTTCATTGTGATGGTGCAACAATCCTCGCCCGGCCGAATAAGTTTTGAGGCCGGGGACCGGGAGGAGCATTTCTTATCTTCTAGGCGGACCCGTGCAACACACGTCTTGAGTGCGGACTTGGGGGGAGTGGGACTGGGTTCGTGTTGGGGGCATTTGACTAGTCTATGGGAATTTTGTATATTAAGTCCCCACTCAAGAAGTGTCTTGAACGGGAACTTGGGGGTAGTCGGTAGTCGGTAGTCGGTAAACTACATCTGCTGCCCATAGACCAGTCATGAAACTTGTAGACCGACATCTAAGCTACCTCGCCATGGTAAAAGATCATCAATGCGACATCGGGAAGGTGCTTCTCCAAGCTCCACAAGAAGGCACCATGAGAGTATAAATATGTACAGTGTCCCACATCGAAAATGTAATGTAAGAGGGAATCTTCCATGTCTATAAAAGGAAGGCTCCCCCTCTGGATATAAGTAAGATCTGGATACCGGAAAGATAGTATTCCACCGGGATGGATACCATTGTAACCCCTAAGATGATACTTGATTCTAAGTGGACGTAGCCATGTCCCCTGAGGCATGGTGAACCACTATACGTCCGTGTTGTTCACTGTTCAAACTGTTCATATACCAACATTAGCTTCGGCATATCCCCTCCGGGATTGTGCGGAAACATTTGGCGCCGTCTGTGGGAAGTGATACAAAAAGTTATGTTGCTATACCGCCCGAGAAGCATTTCACCCGAGAGACAGTTCAGTTAATTCCATGAGCGATAGGTCCATCGGGAGGTGCTGAAGCCCGAGAGAGTGTTACACAATTGAAAGATTGGCATTCCACCGAGAGAGTGTTACACAATTGCATGAACCATTGTGCTTTTCGACAAATATTATAATTGTTATGTCAATGCTCATCGATCATTTGTTCAATGTGAAGGTGCAACAATCCTCGCCCGGCCGAATAAGTTTTGAGGCCGGGGACTGGGAGGAGCATTTCTTATCTTCTAGGCGGACCCGTGCAACACACGTCTTGAGTGCGGACTTGGGGGGAGTGGGACTGGGTTCGTGTTGGGGGCATTTGACTAGTCTATGGGAATTTTGTTTAAGTCCCCACTCAAGAAGTGTTTTGAACGGGAACTTGGGGGGACTTGTAGTCGGTAGTCGGTAAACTACCTCTGCTGCCTATAGACCAGTCATGAAACTTGTAGACCGACGTCTAAGCTACCTCGCCATGGTAAAAGATCATCAATGCGACATCGGGAAGGTGCTTCTCCAAGCTCCACAAGAAGGCACCATGAGAGTATAAATATGTACAGTGTCCCACATCGAAAATGTAATGTAAGAGGGAATCTTCCATGTCTATAAAAGGAAGGCTCCCCCTCTGGATATAAGTAAGATATGGATACCGGAAAGATAGTATTCCACCGGGATGGATACCATTGTAACCCCTAAGATGATACTTGATTCTAAGTGGACGTAGCCATGTCCCCTGAGGCATGGTGAACCACTATACGTCCGTGTTGTTCGCTGTTCAAACTGTTCATATCCCAATATTAGCTTCGGCATATCCGCTCCGAGATTGTGCGGAAACATTTGGCGCCGTCTGTGGGAAGTGATACAAAAAGTTATGTTGCTCTACCGCCCGAGAAGCATTTCACCCGAGAGACAGTTCACTTAATTCCATGAGCGATAGGTCCATCGGGAGGTGCTGAAGCCCGAGAGAGTGTTACACAATTGAAAGATTGGCATTCCACCGAGAGTGTGTTACACAATTGCATGAACCATTGTGCTTTTCGATAAATATTATAATTGTTATGTCAATGCTCATCGATCATTTGTTCATTGTGAAGGTGCAACAATCCTCGCCCGGCCAAATAAGTTTTGAGGCCGGGGACTGGGAGGAGCATTTCTTATCTTCTAGGCGGACCCGTGCAACACACGTCTTGAGTGCGGACTTGGGGGGAGTGGGACTGGGTTCGTGTTGGGGGCATTTGACTAGTCTATGGGAATTTTGTATATTAAGTCCCCACTCAAGAAGTGTCTTGAACGGGAACTTGGGGGGACTTGTAGTCGGTAGTCGGTAAACTACCTCTGCTGCCCATAGACCAGTCATGAAACTTGTAGACCGACATCTAAGCTACCTCGCCATGGTAAAAGATCATCAATGCGACATCGGGAAGGTGCTTCTCCAAGCTCCACAAGAAGGCACCATGAGAGTATAAATATGTACAGTGTCCCACATCGAAAATGTAATGTAAGAGGGAATCTTCCATGTCTATAAAAGGAAGGCTCACCCTCTGGATATAAGTAAGATCTGGATACCGGAAAGATAGTATTCCACCGGGATGGATACCATTGTAACCCGTAAGATGATACTTGATTCTAAGTGGACGTAGCCATGTCCCCTGAGGCATGGTGAACCACTATACGTCCGTGTTGTTCACTGTTCAAACTGTTCATATACCAACATTATCTTCGGCATATCCCCTCCGGGATTGTGCGGAAACATTTGGCGCCGTCTGTGGGAAGTGATACAAAAAGTTATGTTGCTCTACCGCCCGAGAAGCATTTCACCCGAGAGACAGTTCACTTAATTCCATGAGCGATAGGTCCATCGGGAGGTGCTGAAGCCCGAGAGAGTGTTACACAATTGAAAGATTGGCATTCCACCGAGAGAGTGTTACACAATTGCATGAACCATTGTGCTTTTCGACAAATATTATAATTGTTATGTCAATGCTCATCGATCATTTGTTCATTGGGAAGGTGCAACAATCCTCGCCCGGCCGAATAAGTTTTGAGGCCGGGGACCGGGATGAGCATTTTTTATCTTCTAGGCGGACCCGTGCAACACACGTCTTGAGTGCGGACTTGGGGGGAGTGGGACTAGGTTCGTGTTGGGGGCATTTGACTAGTCTATGTTAATTTTGTATATTAAGTCCCCACTCAAGAAGTGTCTTGAACGGGAACTTGGGGGTAGTCGGTAGTCGGTAGTCGGTAAACTACATCTGCTGCCCATAGACCAGTCATGAAACTTGTAGACCGACGTCTATGCTACCTCGCCATGGTAAAAGATCATCAATGCGACATCGGGAAGGTGCTTCTCCAAGCTCCACAAGAAGGCACCATGAGAGTATAAATATGTACAGTGTCCCACATCGAAAATATAATGTAAGAGGGAATCTTCCATGTCTATAAAAGGAAGGCTCCCCCTCTGGATATAAGTAAGATCTGGATACCGGAAAGATAGTATTCCACCGGGATGGATACCATTGTAACCCCTAAGATGATACTTGATTCTAAGTGGACGTAGCCATGTCCCCTGAGGCATGGTGAACCACTATACGTCCGTGTTGTTCACTGTTCAAACTGTTCATATACCAACATTAGCTTCGGCATATCCCCTCCGGGATTGTGCGGAAACATTTGGCGCCGTCTGTGGGAAGTGATACAAAAAGTTATGTTGCTATACCGCCCGAGAAGCATTTCACCCGAGAGACAGTTCACTTAATTCCATGAGCGATAGGTCCATCGGGTGGTGCTGAAGCCCGAGAGAGTGTTACACAATTGAAAGATTGGCATTCCACCGAGAGAGTGTTACACAATTGCATGAACCATTGTGCTTTTCGACAAATATTATAATTGTTATGTCAATGCTCATCGATCATTTGTTCAATGTGAAGGTGCAACAATCCTCGCCCGGCCGAATAAGTTTTGAGGCCGGCGACTGGGAGGAGCATTTCTTATCTTCTAGGCGGACCCGTGCAACACACGTCTTGAGTGCGGACTTGGGGGGAGTGGGACTGGGTTCGTGTTGGGGGCATTTGACTAGTCTATGGGAATTTTGTTTAAGTCCCCACTCAAGAAGTGTTTTGAACGGGAACTTGGGGGGACTTGTAGTCGGTAGTCGGTAAACTACCTCTGCTGCCTATAGACCAGTCATGAAACTTGTAGACCGACGTCTAAGCTACCTCGCCATGGTAAAAGATCATCAATGCGACATCGGGAAGGTGCTTCTCCAAGCTCCACAAGAAGGCACCATGAGAGTATAAATATGTACAGTGTCCCACATCGAAAATGTAATGTAAGAGGGAATCTTCCATGTCTATAAAAGGAAGGCTCCCCCTCAGGATATAAGTAAGATATGGATACCGGAAAGATAGTATTCCACCGGGATGGATACCATTGTAACCCCTAAGATGATACTTGATTCTAAGTAGACGTAGCCATGTCCTCTAAGGCATGGTGAACCACTATACGTCCGTGTTGTTCGCTGTTCAAACTGTTCATATCCCAACATTAGCTTCGGCATATCCGCTCCGAGATTGTGCGGAAACATTTGGCGCCGTCTGTGGGAAGTGATACAAAAAGTTATGTTGCTCTACCGCCCGAGAAGCATTTCACCCGAGAGACAGTTCACTTAATTCCATGAGCGATAGGTCCATCGAGAGGTGCTGAAGCCCGAGAGAGTGTTACACAATTGAAAGATTGGCATTCCACCGAGAGTGTGTTACACAATTGCATGAACCATTGTGCTTTTTGATAAATATTATAATTGTTATGTCAATGCACATCGATCATTTGTTCATTGTGAAGGTGCAACAATCCTCGCCCGGCCGAATAAGTTTTGAGGCCGGGGACTGGGAGGAGCATTTCTTATCTTCTAGGCGGACCCGTGCAACACACGTCTTGAGTGCGGACTTGGGGGTAGTGGGACTGGGTTCGTGTTGGGGGCATTTGACTAGTCTATGGGAATTTTGTATATTAAGTCCCCACTCAAGAAGTGTCTTGAACGGGAACTTGGGGGTAGTCGGTAGTCGGTAGTCGGTAAACTACATCTGCTGCCCATAGACCAGTCATGAAACTTGTAGACCGACATCTAAGCTACCTCGCCATGGTAAAAGATCATCAATGCGACATCGGGAAGGTGCTTCTCCAAGCTCCACAAGAAGGCACCATGAGTGTATAAATATGTACAGTGTCCCACATCGAAAATGTAATGTAAGAGGGAATCTTCCATGTCTATAAAAGGAAGGTTCCCCTCTGGATATAAGTAAGATCTGGATACCGGAAAGATAGTATTCCACCGGGATGGATACCATTGTAACCCCTAAGATGATACTTGATTCTAAGTGGACGTAGCCATGTCCCCTGAGGCATGGTGAACCACTATACGTCCGTGTTGTTCACTGTTCAAACTGTTCATATACCAACATTAGCTTCGGCATATCCCCTCCGGGATTGTGCGGAAACATTTGGCGCCGTCTGTGGGAAGTGATACAAAAAGTTATGTTGCTCTACCGCCCGAGAAGCATTTCACCCGAGAGACAGTTCACTTAATTCCATGAGCGATAGGTCCATCGGGAGGTGCTGAAGCCCGAGAGAGTGTTACACAATTGAAAGATTGGCATTCCACCGAGAGAGTGTTACACAATTGCATGAACCATTGTGCTTTTCGACAAATATTATAAATGTTACGTCAATGCTCATCGATCATTTGTTCATTGTGAAGGTGCAACAATCCTCGCCCGGCCGAATAAGTTTTGAGGCCGGGGACTGGGAGGAGCATTTCTTATCTTCTAGGCGGACTCGTGCAACACACGTCTTGAGTGCGGACTTGGGGGGAGTGGGACTGGGTTCGTGTTGGGGACATTTGACTAGTCTATGGGAATTTTGTTTAAGTCCCCACTCAATAAGTGTTTTGAACGGGAACTTGGGGGGACTTGTAGTCGGTAGTCGGTAAACTACCTCTGCTGCCTATAGACCAGTCATGAAACTTGTAGACCGACGTCTAAGCTACCTGGCCATGGTAAAAGATCATCAATGCGACATCGGGAAGGTGCTTCTCCAAGCTCCACAAGAAGGCACCGTGAGAGTATAAATATGTACAGTGTCCCACATCGAAAATGTAATGTAAGAGGGAATCTTCCACGTCTATAAAAGGAAGGCTCCCCCTCTGGATATAAGTAAGATCTGGATACCGGAAAGATAGTATTCCACCGGGATGGATACCATTGTAACCCCTAAGATGATACTTGATTCTAAGTGGACGTAGCCATGTCCCCTGAGGCATGGGGAACCACTATACGTCCGTGTTGTTCACTGTTCAAACTGTTCATATACCAACATTAGCTTCGGCATATCCCCTCCGGGATTGTGCGGAAACATTTGGCGCCGTCTGTGGGAAGTGATACAAAAAGTTATGTTGCTATACCGCTCGAGAAGCATTTCACCCGAGAGACAGTTCACTTAATTCCATGAGCGATAGGTCCATCGGGAGGTGCTGAAGCCCGAGAGAGTGTTACACAATTGAAAGATTGGCATTCCACCGAGAGAGTGTTACACAATTGCATAACCATTGTGCTTTTCGACAAATATTATAATTGTTATGTCAATGCTCATCGATCATTTGTTCATTATGATGGTGCAACAATCCTCGCCCGGCGGAATAAGTTTTGAGGCCGGGAACCGGGAGGAGCATTTCTTATCTTCTAGGCGGACCCGTGCAACACACGTCTTGAGTGCGGACTTGGGGGGAGTGGGACTGGGTTCGTGTTGGGGGCATTTGACTAGTCTATGGGAATTTTGTATATTAAGTCCCCACTCAAGAAGTGTCTTGAACGGGAACTTGGGGGACTTGTAGTCGGTAGTCGGTAAACTACCTCTGCTGCCCATAGACCAGTCATGAAACTTGTAGACCAACGTCTAAGCTACCTCGCCATGGTAAAAGATCATCAATGCGACATCGGGAAGGTGCTTCTCCAAGCTCCACAAGAAGGCTCCATGAGAGTATAAATATGTACAGTGTCCCACATCGAAAATGTAATGTAAGAGGGAATCTTCCATGTCTATAAAAGGAAGGCTCCCCCTCTGGATATAAGTAAGATCTGGATACCGGAAAGATAGTATTCCACCGGGATGGATACCATTGTAACCCCTAAGATGATACTTGATTCTAAGTGGACGTAGCCATGTCCCCTGAGACATGGTGAACCACTATACGTCCGTGTTGTTCACTGTTCAAACTGTTCATATCCCAACATTTGCTTCGGCATATCCCCTCCGAGATTGTGCGGAAACATTTGGCGCCGTCTGTGGGAAGTGATACAAAAAGTTATGTTGCTCTACCGCCCGAGAAGCATTTCACCCGAGAGACAGTTCACTTAATTCCATGAGCAATAGGTCCATCGGGAGGTGCTGAAGCCCGAGAGAGTGTTACACAATTGAAAGATTGGCATTCCACCGAGAGTGTGTTACACAATTGCATGAACCATTGTGCTTTTCGATAAATATTATAATTGTTATGTCAATGCTCATCGATCATTTGTTCATTGTGAAGGTGCAACAATCCTCGCCCGGCCGGATAAGTTTTGAGGCCGGGGACTGGGAGGAGCATTTCTTATCTTCTAGGCGGACCCGTGCAACACACGTCTTGAGTGCGGACTTGGGGGGAATGGGACTGGGTTCGTGTTGGGGGCATTTGACTAGTCTATGGGAATTTTGTATATTAAGTCCCCACTCAAGAAGTGTCTTAAACGGGAACTTGGGGGGACTTGTAGTCGGTAGTCGGTAAACTACCTCTGCTGCCCATAGACCAGTCATGAAACTTGTAGACAGACGTCTAAGCTACCTCGCCATGGTAAAAGATCATCAATGCGACATCGGGAAGGTGCTTCTCCAAGCTCCACAACAAGGCACCATGAGAATATAAATATGTACAGTGTCCCACATCGAAAATGTAATGTAAGAGGGGATCTTCCTTGTCTATAAAAGGAAGGTTCCCCCTCTGGATATAAGTAAGATCTGGATACCGGAAAGATAGTATTCCACCGGGATGGATACCATTGTAACCCCTAAGATGATACTTGATTCTAAGTGGACGTAGCCATGTCCCCTGAGGCATGGTGAACCACTATACGTCCGTGTTGTTCACTGTTCAAATTTTTCATATCCCAACATTAGCTTCGGCATATCGCCTCCGAGATTGTGCGGAAACATTTGGCGCCGTTTGTGGGAAGTGATACAAAATGTTATGTTGCTCTACCGCCCGAGAAGCATTTCACCCGAGAGACAGTTCACTTAATTCCATGAGCGATAGGTCCATCGGGAGGTACTGAAGCCCGAGAGAGTGTTACACAATTGAAAGATTGGCATTCCACCGAGAGAGTGTTACACAATTGCATGAACCATTATGCTTTTCGATAAATATTATAATTGTTATGTCAATGCTCATCGATCATTTGTTCATTGTGAAGGTGCAACAATCCTCGCCCGGCCGAATAAGTTTTGAGGCCGGGGACCGGGAGGAGCATTTCTTATCTTCTAAGCGGACCCGTGCAACACACGTCTTGAGTGCGGACTTGGGGGGAGTGGGACTGGGTTCGTGTTGGGGGCATTTGACTAGTCTATGGGAATTTTGTATATTAAGTCCCCACTCAAGAAGTGTCTTGAACGGGAACTTGGGGGTAGTCGGTAGTCGGTAGTCGGTAAACTACCTCTGCTGCCCATAGACCAGTCATGAAACTTGTAGACCGACGTCTAAGCTACCTCGCCATGGTAAAAGATCATCAATGCGACATCGGGAAGGTGCTTCTCCAAGCTCCACAAGAAGGCACCATGAGAGTATAAATATGTACAGTGTCCCACATCGAAAATGTAATGTAAGAGGGAATCTTCCATGTCTATAAAAGGAAGGCTCCCCCTCTGGATATAAGTAAGATCTGGATACCGGAAAGATAGTATTCCACCGGGATGGATACCATTGTAACCCCTTAGATGATACTTGATTCTAAGTGGACGTAGCCATGTCCCCTGAGGCATGGTGAACCACTATACGTCCGTGTTGTTCACTGTTCAAACTGTTCATATACCAACATTAGCTTCGGCATATCCCCTCCGGGATTGTGCGGAAACATTTGGCGCCGTCTGTGGGAAGTGATACAAAAAGTTATGTTGCTATACCGCCCGAGAAGCATTTCACCCGAGAGACAGTTCACTTAATTCCATGAGCGATAGGTCCATCGGGAGGTGCTGAAGCCCGAGAGAGTGTTACACAATTGAAAGATTGGCATTCCACCGAGTGAGTGTTACACAATTGCATAACCATTGTGCTTTTCGACAAATATTATAATTGTTATGTCAATGCTCATCGATCATTTGTTCATTGTGAAGGTGCAACAATACTCGCCCGGCCGAATAAGTTTTGAGGCTGGGAACCGGGAGGAGCATTTCTTATCTTCTAGGCGGACCCGTGCAACACACGTCTTGAGTGGGGACTTGGGGGGAGTGGGACTGGGTTCGTGTTGGGGGCATTTGACTAGTCTATGGGAATTTTGTATATTAAGTCCCCACTCAAGAAGTGTCTTGAACGGGAACTTGGGGGACTTGTAGTCGGTAGTCGGTAAACTACCTCTGCTGCCCATAGACCAGTCATGAAACTTGTAGACCAACGTCTAAGCTACCTCGCCATGGTAAAAGATCATCAATGCGACATCGGGAAGGTGCTTCTCCAAGCTCCACAAGAAGGCACCATGAGAGTATAAATATGTACAGTGTCCCACATCGAAAATGTAATGTAAGAGGGAATCTTCCATGTCTATAAAAGGAAGGCTCCCCCTCTGGATATAAGTAAGATCTGGATACCGGAAAGATAGTATTCCATCGGGATGGATACCATTGTAACCCCTAAGATGATAATTGATTCTAAGTGGACGTAGCCATGTCCTCTGAGCCATGGTGAACCACTATACGTCCGTGTTGTTCACTGTTCAAACTGTTCATATCCCAACATTAGCTTCGGCATATCCCCTCCGAGATTGTGCGGAAACATTTGGCGCCGTCTGTGGGAAGTGATACAAAAAGTTATGTTGCTCTACCGCCCGAGAAGCATTTCACCCGAGAGACAGTTCACTTAATTCCATGAGCGATAGGTCCATCGGGAGGTGCTGAAGCCCGAGAGAGTGTTACACAATTGAAAGATTGGCATTCCACCGAGAGAGTGTTAAACAATTGCATGAACCATTGTGCTTTTCGATAAATATTATAATTGTTATGTCAATGCTAATCGATCATTTGTTCATTGTGAAGGTGCAACAATCCTCGCCCGGCCGAATAAGTTTTGAGGCCGGGGACTGGGAGGAGCATTTCTTATCTTCTAGGCGGACCCATGCAACACACGTCTTGAGTGCGGACTTGGGGGGAGTGGGACTGGGTTCGTGTTGGGGGCATTTGACTAGTCTATGGGAATTTTGTATATTAAGTCCCCACTCAAGAAGTGCCTTGAACGGGAACTTGGGGGGACTTGTAGTCGGTAGTCGGTAAACTATCTCTGCTACCCATAGACCAGTCATGAAACTTGTAGACTGACATCTAAGCTACCTCGCCATGGTAAAAGATCATCAATGCGACATCGGGAAGGTGCTTCTCCAAGCTCCACAACAAGGCACCATGAGAGTATAAATATGTACAGTGTCCCATATCGAAAATGTAATGTAAGAGGGAATCTTCCTTGTCTATAAAAGGAAGGTTCCCCCTCTGGATATAAGTAAGATCTGGATACCGGAAAGATAGTATTCCACCGGGATGGATACCATTGTAACCCCTAAGATGATACTTGATTCTAAGTGGACGTAGCCATGTCCCCTGAGGCATGGTGAACCACTATACGTCCGTGTTGTTCACTGTTCAAACTGTTCATATCCCAACATTAGCTTCGGCATATCCCCTCCGAGATTGTGCGGAAACATTTGGCGCCGTCTGTGGGAATTGATACAAAATGTTATGTTGCTCTACCGCCCGAGAAGCATTTCACCCGAGAGACAGTTCACTTCATTCCATGAGCGATAGGTCCATCGGGAGGTACTGAAGCCCGAGAGAGTGTTACACAATTGAAAGATTGGCATTCCACCGAGAGAGTGTTACACAATTGCATGAACCATTATGCTTTTCGATAAATATTATAATTGTTATGTCAATGCTCATCGATCATTTGTTCATTGTGAAGGTGCAACAATCCTCGCCCGGCCGAATATGTTTTGAGGCCGGGGACCGGGAGGAGCATTTCTTATCTTCTAGGCGGACCCGTGCAAAACACGTCTTGAGTGCGGACTTGGGGGGAGTGGGACTGGGTTCGTGTTGGGGGCATTTGACTAGTCTATGGGAATTTTGTATATTAAGTCCCCACTCAAGAAGTGTCTTGAACGGGAACTTGGGGGTAGTCGGTAGTCGGTAGTCGGTAAACTACCTCTGCTGCCCATAGACCAGTCATGAAACTTGTAGACCGACGTCTAAGCTACCTCGCCATGGTAAAAGATCATCAATGCGACATCGGGAAGGTGCTTCTCCAAGCTCCACAAGAAGGCACCATGAGAGTATAAATATGTACAGTGTCCCACATCGAAAATGTAATGTAAGAGGGAATCTTCCATGTCTATAAAAGGAAGGCTCCCCCTCTGGATATAAGTAAGATCTGGATACCGGAAAGATAGTATTCCACCGGGATGGATACCATTGTAACCCCTTAGATGATACTTGATTCTAAGTGGACGTAGCCATGTCCCCTGAGGCATGGTGAACCACTATACGTCCGTGTTGTTCACTGTTCAAACTGTTCATATACCAACATTAGCTTCGGCATATCCCCTCCGGGATTGTGCGGAAACATTTGGCGCCGTCTGTGGGAAGTGATACAAAAAGTTATGTTGCTATACCGCCCGAGAAGCATTTCACCCGAGAGACAGTTCACTTAATTCCATGAGCGATAGGTCCATCGGGAGGTGCTGAAGCCCGAGAGAGTGTTACACAATTGAAAGATTGGCATTCCACCGAGAGAGTGTTACACAATTGCATAACCATTGTGCTTTTCGACAAATATTATAATTGTTATGTCAATGCTCATCGATCATTTGTTCATTGTGAAGGTGCAACAATACTCGCCCGGCCGAATAAGTTTTGAGGCTGGGAACCGGGAGGAGCATTTCTTATCTTCTAGGCGGACCCGTGCAACACACGTCTTGAGTGGGGACTTGGGGGGAGTGGGACTGGGTTCGTGTTGGGGGCATTTGACTAGTCTATGGGAATTTTGTATATTAAGTCCCCACTCAAGAAGTGTCTTGAACGGGAACTTGGGGGACTTGTAGTCGGTAGTCGGTAAACTACCTCTGCTGCCCATAGACCAGTCATGAAACTTGTAGACCAACGTCTAAGCTACCTCGCCATGGTAAAAGATCATCAATGCGACATCGGGAAGGTGCTTCTCCAAGCTCCACAAGAAGGCACCATGAGAGTATAAATATGTACAGTGTCCCACATCGAAAATGTAATGTAAGAGGGAATCTTCCATGTCTATAAAAGGAAGGCTCCCCCTCTGGATATAAGTAAGATCTGGATACCGGAAAAATAGTATTCCATCGGGATGGATACCATTGTAACCCCTAAGATGATAATTGATTCTAAGTGGACGTAGCCATGTCCTCTGAGCCATGGTGAACCACTATACGTCCGTGTTGTTCACTGTTCAAACTGTTCATATCCCAACATTAGCTTCGGCATATCCCCTCCGAGATTGTGCGGAAACATTTGGCGCCGTCTGTGGGAAGTGATACAAAAAGTTATGTTGCTCTACCGCCCGAGAAGCATTTCACCCGAGAGACAGTTCACTTAATTCCATGAGCGATAGGTCCATCGTGAGGTGCTGAAGCCCGAGAGAGTGTTACACAATTGAAAGATTGGCATTCCACCGAGAGAGTGTTAAACAATTGCATGAACCATTGTGTTTTTCGATAAATATTATAATTGTTATGTCAATGCTAATCGATCATTTGTTCATTGTGAAGGTGCAACAATCCTCGCCCGGCCGAATAAGTTTTGAGGCCGGGGACTGGGAGGAGCATTTCTTATCTTCTAGGCGGACCCATGCAACACACGTCTTGAGTGCGGACTTGGGGGGAGTGGGACTGGGTTCGTGTTGGGGGCATTTGACTAGTCTATGGGAATTTTGTATATTAAGTCCCCACTCAAGAAGTGCCTTGAACGGGAACTTGGGGGGACTTGTAGTCGGTAGTCGGTAAACTATCTCTGCTACCCATAGACCAGTCATGAAACTTGTAGACTGACATCTAAGCTACCTCGCCATGGTAAAAGATCATCAATGCGACATCGGGAAGGTGCTTCTCCAAGCTCCACAACAAGGCACCATGAGAGTATAAATATGTACAGTGTCCCATATCGAAAATGTAATGTAAGAGGGAATCTTCCTTGTCTATAAAAGGAAGGTTCCCCCTCTAGATATAAGTAAGATCTGGATACCGGAAAGATAGTATTCCACCGGGATGGATACCATTGTAACCCCTAAGATGATACTTGATTCTAAGTGGACGTAGCCATGTCCCCTGAGGCATGGTGAACCACTATACGTCCGTGTTGTTCACTGTTCAAACTGTTCATATCCCAACATTAGCTTCGGCATATCCCCTCCGAGATTGTGCGGAAACATTTGGCGCCGTCTGTGGGAATTGATACAAAATGTTATGTTGCTCTACCGTCCGAGAAGCATTTCACCCGAGAGACAGTTCACTTAATTCCATGAGCGATAGGTCCATCGGGAGGTACTGAAGCCCGAGAGAGTGTTACACAATTGAAAGATTGGCATTCCACTGAGAGAGTGTTACACAATTGCATGAACCATTATGCTTTTCGATAAATATTATAATTGTTATGTCAATGCTCATCGATCATTTGTTCATTGTGAAGGTGCAACAATCCTCGCCCGGCCGAATAAGTTTTGAGGCCGGGGACCGGGAGGAGCTTTTCTTATCTTCTAGGCGGACCCGTGCAACACACGTCTTGAGTGCGGACTTGGGGGGAGTGGGACTGGGTTCGTGTTGGGGGCATTTGACTAGTCTATGAGAATTTTGTATATTAAGTCCCCACTCAAGAAGTGTCTTGAACGGGAACTTGGGGGTAGTCGGTAGTCGGTAGTCGGTAAACTACCTCTGCTGCCCATAGACCAGTCATGAAACTTGTAGACCGACGTCTAAGCTACCTCGCCATGGTAAAAGATCATCAATGCGACATCGGGAAGGTGCTTCTCCAAGCTCCACAAGAAGGCACCATGAGAGTATAAATATGTACAGTGTCCCACATCGAAAATGTAATGTAAGAGGGAATCTTCCATGTCTATAAAAGGAAGGCTCCCCCTCTGGATATAAGTAAGATATGGATACCGGAAAGATAGTATTCCACCGGGATGGATACCATTGTAACCCCTAAGATGATACTTGATTCTAAGTGGACGTAGCCATGTCCCCTGAGGCATGGTGAACCACTATACGTCCGTGTTGTTCATTGTTCAAACTGTTCATATACCAACATTAGCTTCGGCATATCCCCTCCGGGATTGTGCGGAAACATTTGGCGCCGTCTGTGGGAAGTGATACAAAATGTTATGTTGCTCTACCGCCCGAGAAGCATTTCACCCGAGAGACAGTTCACTTAATTCCAGGAGCGATAAGTCCATCGGGAGGTGCTGAAGCCCGAGAGAGTGTTACACAATTGAAAGATTGGCATTCCACCGAGAGAGTGTTACACAATTGCATGAACCATTATGCTTTTCGATAAATATTATAATTGTTATGTCAATGCTCATCGATCATTTGTTCATTGTGAAGGTGCAACAATCCTCTCCCGGCCGAATAAGTTTTGAGGCCGGGGACCGGGAGGAGCATTTCTTATCTTCTAGGCGGACCCGTGCAACACACGTCTTGAGTGCGGACTTGGGGGGAGTGGGACTGGGTTCGTGTTGGGGGCATTTGACTAGTCTATGGGAATTTTGTATATTAAGTCCCCACTCAAGAAGTGTCTTGAACGGGAACTTGGTGGTAGTCGGTAGTCGGTAGTCGGTAAACTACATCTGCTGCCCATAGACCAGTCATGAAACTTGTAGACCGACGTCTAACCTACCTCGCCATGGTAAAAGATCATCAATGCGACATCGGGAAGGTGCTTCTCCAAGCTCCACAAGAAGGCACCATGAGAGTATAAATATGTACAGTGTCCCACATCGAAAATGTAATGTAAGAGGGAATCATCCATGTCTATAAAAGGAAGGCTCCCCCTCTGGATATAAATAAGATCTGGATACCGGAAAGATAGTATTCCACCGGGATGGATACCATTGTAACCCGTAAGATGATACTTGATTCTAAGTGGACGTAGCCATGTCCCCTGAGGCATGGTGAACCACTATACGTCCGTGTTGTTCACTGTTCAAACTGTTCATATCCCAACATTAGCTTCGGCATATCCCCTCCGGGATTGTGCGGAAACATTTGACGCCGTCTGTGGGAAGTGATACAAAAAGTTATGTTGCTCTACCGCCCGAGAAGCATTTCACCCGAGAGACAGTTCACTTCATTCCATGAGCGATAGGTCCATCGGGCGGTGCTGAAGCCCGAGAGAGTGTTACACAATTGAAAGATTGGCATTCCACCGAGAGAGTGTTACACAATTGCATGAACCATTGTGCTTTTCGATAAATATTATAATTGTTATGTCAATGCTCATCGATCATTTGTTCATTGTGAAGGTGTAACAATCCTCGCCCGGCCGAATAAGTTTTGAGGCCGGGGACTGGGAGGAGCATTTCTTATCTTCTAGGCGGACCCGTGCAACACACGTCTTGAGTGCGGACTTGGGGGGAGTAGGACTGGGTTCGTGTTGGGGGCATTTGATTAGTCTATGGGAATTTTGTATATTAAGTCCCCACTCAAGAAGTGTCTTGAACGGGAACTTGGGGGGACTTGTAGTCGGTAGTCGGTAAACTACCTCTGCTACCCATAGACCAGTCATGAAACTTGTAGTCCGACGTCTAAGCTACCTCGCCATGGTAAAAGATCATCAATGCGACATCGGGAAGGTGCTTCTCGAAGCTCCACAAGAAGGCACCATGAGAGTATAAATATGTACAGTGTCCCACATCGAAAATGTAATGTAAGAGGGAATCTTCCTTGTCTATAAAAGGAAGGTTCCCCCTCTGGATATAAGTAAGATCTGGATACCGGAAAGGTAGTATTCCACGAGGATGGATACCATTGTAACCCCTAAGATGATACTTGATTCTAAGTGGACGTAGCCATGTCCCCTGAGGCATGGTGAACCACTATACGTCCGTGTTGTTCACTGTTCAAACTGTTCATATCCCAACATTAGCTTCGGCATATCCCCTCCGGGATTGTGCGGAAACATTTGGCGCCGTCTGTGGTAAGTGATACAAAAAGTTATGTTGCTCTACCACCCGAGTAGCATTTCACCCGAAAGACAGTTCACTTAATTCCATGAGCGATAGGTCCATCGGGAGGTGCTGAAGCCCATCAAAGGGCTAGCTGGTCAGCGGGTTGGTCTGCCCCTCGGTAGGCCCAAGCTGCCTCCGGGTCAGCAATTTTTTTAGCCAGGCCCAAGTACCATCGGGCCCAAGTTTTCAACGGTTCCAACTGATCAATCTCGATGGTTCCTCTCCCGGTGAAGCTACCTCCAGATTGTTCCATATCATAGGGGCTCAGCCCGGTACCTGAACCCTCCGGATTATGTCATCGCCAGAATGCATGCACCCGGTCGGGGACCTGATTGGCTTCGATCGACCTGGGGCTTGGATCGCTCGATCTGCTAGTGTTCGGTTGGGTGCATAGAAAGGATTTCTATGGACACCCAGCTGGTGGTAGTCGACGGTATTTCTCCCGGGATCCTCTCCACCGTTCGGGACCGGCCTCATGAGATCTCTCGTCCGGGGTAGCGAAGTCCATGTTCGGTCAAGGAACCGCCAGAGTAAGATTTTCGATCGGGTGCCCACTGAAGTTGTTATGGACACCCATCCCGGTTGGAATCGTCCGGGACATGGAGTCCGAGCACGTCCCGGCTCCTCTCAGTCCGAAGGATTTCTGCTTCCCGATTGCAGGCGACCGGGAACATCTCATCGGCTTCTCGACTATAAGCGCCCTGGATCATCGCTTTGGCCTCCCGATTGGAATCGTCCGGGATTGGTCCGTGTTGGGGACAGTCCACGCTCGTCCCGGTCCCTTGTCCCCGGTTGATCGGGTTCTTCAGGAAAGAGAAGACGGAGTTGGTATTGGCAAGGGAATTCCGTCTGAATTCCATCCGAGTCGTGTTTATCTGGACACCCAGCATATTGCTCTGGGCACCTGTACGGCACCCGCATAAGCTTCCCGGGAATGGTACGTCATGTTCAAACGTGGTACACCCGTACGGCCCACCCAAAAAACCAACAAAACATGTTATGGACACCCATCCCGATTGGAAGCGTCCGGGACACGGGGTCCAAGCTCATCCCGGCTCATCTCAGCCCTCATGTGCAAGTCAGGGCCTCACCACCTTTATCTGCAAGCAACGGTCCCGGAGGTAGTCAAAAAAAAACTCTTGCAGGTAGCCCGACCGTATTGACACCAGGGATTCATCATCCGGGAGTGGTACAGGCATGAATCAATATCTCCTATGTCCACCCATTCGGCAGCAATTATCACAGATAAGTCCCGTCCATTGGTTTGAAAATTCATAAATATTCTACTTGCAAGTCAACATGCATGTTTTTGGCATTCCACCAAGAGTGAGGTATTCCACCGGGACACATGCAATCCACCGGGAGATTGGCATTCCACCAGGATTGAAAGATAGGCATTCCACCGAGAGTGTTACACGATTGCATGAACCATTGTGCTTTTCTATAAATATTATAATTGTTATGTCAATGCTCATCGATCATTTGTTCATTGTGAAGGTGCAACAATCCTCGCCCGGCCGAATAAGTTTTGAGGCCGGGGACCGGGAGGAGCATTTCTTATCTTCTAGGCGGACCCGTTCAATACACGTCTTGAGTGCGGACTTAGGGGGACTGGGACTGGGTTCATGTTGGGGGCATTTGACTGGTCTATGGGCATTTTGTATATTAAGTCCCCACTCAAGAAGTGTCTTGAATGAGAACTTGGGGGGACTTGTAGTCGGTAATCGGTAAACTACCTCTACTGCCCATAGACCAGTCATGAAACTTGTAGACCGACGTCCAGGCTACCTCGCCATGGTAAAAGATCATCAATGCGACATCAAGAAGGTGCTTCTCCAAGCTCCACAAGAAGGCACCATGAGAGTATAAATATGTACAGTGTCCCACATCGGAAATGTACACTACGCCAGATAATGCATCACATGACGGGAAAAAAACATCGTCTGATAAAGGTCAAATCCGTTGTTAATCTGATCGCCGTCTGATCAACATGTCACACAACGGCTAAAAAGAGCTTGTCTGACTAACTGGCACACAATGCTACAATAAAAACCATTGTGTGATTCTCGGCATATATCATCGACAACTGCTGACACAAGTCGAGCTGCTTCTCGGCAGCTGTTGACATATGTTGATGAATTATGTCGGGAATCATACAATAGTTTTTTGTAGAATATTGTTGTGTGATTCTCGACAGATATTATCAACACATGCCGAGCTGCTTCTCGTCAGCTGTCGATGATATCTGCCGAGAATCACACAACAGATTTTCCAATAAAAACTCTTGTGTGATTGTAAAGTTACACAACGGTTTCCTTTCATGAGTTGTTGTGTGAATATCGACAGATTTTATCGGCATACGTCGAGATTATTCTGGATTGCAGTCGGCAACATCTGTCGACACTCACACAATAGTTTTCTGGCAGTAAACTATTGTGTGAAGTTATCTTCATACAACGAGTTTTTAGGTTTCATGGTTGTCTGATTGTTAAATAGTATACAAAATTTTTGCTAATAGGTATTGTGTGATCAATACTGACACAACGTATCAATGTTAGAATATAGTTATAGGATCATTTAGTCAGACAACGTTGGATTGTCATTAACTTGTTGTATGATGATGCATTTCATACAACGTTAGATTATCATCATTCAGTTGTATGATGTGCTTTATTGATGCCCTAATACCAAATTTACCTAATGAACAGTATTACAAGTAATATTTCCAAACCATCCAAAGCATTGTTAACATTCAAACAACCAAAAATATGATATAAAGCATCCGATGCATTGTTAACGTTAACAAGAAATCTAAAACATATGCCCATCATCCTAACAACCATTTAAAATAAGAAAAGCATTCAAATACATGCCCATGAACTAGGGACATCAAAAGCTAGCTGATACATAGTATCAATTGTACCAAAAACATGCCACATATCATGCATGAATATTGTACCAGCTGAGAAGCACAAAAAAGATGTTTTTCTTTGAACAAGAGGATGCTACCTCAATCACGGCTCCTTAACATACTTCTTGACAGCAAAGTCACCCACTCGTTTCTCACCTCATCCAAATATTCTCGAGTGTATTTGCAGCTGCCTCTCTTGTCCCACTAAAATAAACAAAGAACAAAAATTAATATATATATTCAATCAAGCCCCTAGAGGCATAAGCTGTCTATCTGCTATCTCAACCTAGATGTACATATAAACCAGACACAACACTTGGTTTTTCAGTTATCATTGTAACTTAACACTGCTATATATCTGTTAGTTAATCTGAGATTGATGAAGATTCAATGAACCAAAAACTAAGATCCAAAAAGGAACCATTCCCACTTATTCAACAAAACACAAAAAATGATAGATCAAAACAATAACTTTACAACATAAATTCCATTAGGCATCAAATAATAAGATCTATTAGTTAATCTGTGTATCCATACCAGCTAGCTGTCACCCTTTTAGCAAAAATTAAACTTAATATTTAACTTGTAATGATTGACTGACTTTGCTAACAAAGATTAGATCTCAGTCCTATAATGGAGATATCACTTCAAGACAAATATCAATTCTAATCATTTCATCAAGTCAAGGCACCAAAATTAGCAGTATAATCTTATGTTTATAGTTTGTCTATTTTGTAGTATTTGAATCATTAAGTTAGTGGGAGAAAAGAAAACTATTCTAGTCGCTGATATATAGTACTGCTCCACGGAACTCCTAATATAATAAACATATTATTAATACTTAAGCTATATTGAATGACTCTAAAAACAGATTTTATACCTTGGTAACAAACCGTGACGTGTCTTTGTCTTCAATTATTTCCCTCATGCATCCCATGACATAGTACCCACAATCCTTGTCGCTTGGTTGGAAGGGCATGCCCTAAAAACAAACCATATATTACAAAATAATTCCACACAACCAAGATACACTAAGACATCTATTACTTAAAATGTAGATGACACTCACAGCCAAATTTTTGGGGATCATTGAGCTTCGTCCATTCCTCTTTCTTGTAGTATTAGCCATAACCATTGCACTACAGAAGAAAAAAAAAATATATATATATATATATATGTAAGGGAGACAATACAAGACATCCCACTTCTTATTACCTCAATTTGCACAATGAACAATGGAACTTACTCTTTTACAATCTTCGTCCAATCTCCACATGGTATACGTCTTCTCACAGGATCCATGAAGTAGACAGTGGGACACTTGAAATCTTTTTCTTGCCAGATAATATGTCCCACTGAGAAGGTTCAATATCATCTTCATCAAATGCAAAGGGATCTTGACCCTCCTGTGAAAGGTCAACTTTAGAGTCTTCAGAAATATAGGATCTCTGACTGAGAGCAGCATCCTCACTGGAACCATATGTAAATGCAAAAGGATCTTGGTTCTCCCCCAAAAGATTGATTTTAGAGTTTTTAGAAATGTAGGATTTCTGACTGAGACCAGCATCCTCACCGGAACCAAAGCTAAATGCAAAAGGATTTCTGACTGAGACCAGATGTAAATATTTATTTCCCTTCTATAACTACTAAGAATCCAATATCATAAAGAGATAAAAGGATAGCACTTTTACATATGAAAGGGAGCTAGTAGGGGTGGAAATCTAAATCAGATTTAAGATTTTAACTATACTTGATTTTCTTTACTCAGGAATGTGGCATTTTCCATGACCTTCAAGCATTTGAAAAGCAGAACCAGGTTCCGCACCATGTTGGTTTCCTTTTCCCAAGTAGAAGGAGAATTACCTTTTAGCCAACCCTGCATATTAATATCTTGCGCTTAGAAACAAAACTTACCCACAATAATATTTATCACCACCCTAAAGAAGTAACTAAAATTAAATATAAAAACAAGAGAACAGGGTATGCGAAAACATATAATGTAATGATTCCAGTATTTGGTTTTGGACTTTGCTTGGAAGCAAGTGACATTCTTAGCACACATTATTTATGTTAACTCCATGTAAATAATCAGGATTCACAATCAACAATCAATTAGATGCACTATAAAAGGGCAAACCTATTTCCCATTATTACTATCAAGGTTTCTATGTGATGTCCTCACATCATTAAGCTAAAGAAAATCATATGTATATGTGTGACAGACCAATACATGTACATGTGTACACTAGTAACATTGCCATTCTTTCCCACTATATGAATTAAATTTGTAGAGAAATATGATATAGCGAACCAAGGGCATTCATAAAATTTTTTTACTTGTAGTAATTATCTCTGATAATTGTTTGAAGCATTATGGTTCCTTAATGTTTTTACACTAGAATATAAGCCGTTTCAGTTCTGATATGAAGTAAAGCAGACAATGAGATTAAACAAACATACAAGCTCACACCTCCATTTCGGAATGGCAACTCATGGACACCTCAAAGACTGCATCAAGGCCTCCAAGCTCTCGTAATTTTTCCTTAAAGTTACCCCCAGCCTGCCTTACTGTACCAGTTGTTTCTGAAAGCAGTCCATTTAAAACAAAAAAAAGTACTCAGTGATTAAAATGAAGGACAAAACAAAGTATATTCAACATGTAAAGTTAAAAAATAAAAATGTTGACCAACTCCAATCCCATTATTAGAAAGGAAGACTTTGAAAATTTATTGCAGTGGATAGCTAGAATACTACAAAGAAATTCTATCTAAGATTTACCCCAAGTAAATTGTACAGAATTTAACTTATACACCTATATTTTTCTAGTATATAATGCCAGTACAAAGATAACGAGATAGCCATCAGCTTAAAAACATAGAATCATACCTTCAAGAGAAATAGTAGATAAGCAAGCTTTCTCCATAGTAAGCAAAGCTATCCATTTGGGGCTTAACTCCGGCATGCTCATTTCACCATCATCAGTAGAACTTGGTTTCATTTCCTTGCAAGTAACAAGGATCTTATGTACTTTGGAAAGAATAGCAGCCGAGTTGGAGTCTATTATTTTCGGTGCACAATGTGAGATGTCAGCACTCAAACGCAATGCTAGAAGCTTTCTTCCGATTTTCGGTGCTTTATCTTCAGTAATGTTTGTGACAATTGGTTTGCAAAACCTAATCAAGAAATTAATACAGCTTGGTGATTCCAAAAGAGGATCATCCTGACCCTGCAATAGTGACAAGCTTTTAGGATCATCATTATAGAAATACAGCCTAACTTTATCAAACTGAAAACTTGAATAGACATTCGAATTAAAGTCGGATACTGAATCACTTACATCACACGTCAAAACGTAGAAAATAGTTGCAGCAGCCAGATCGCTAGGTGTATCATCTAAACTGAGATCCAATATAGCCTCAGTTATCGTTTTTGTCATCCTAATAACAAAGCACTTCGTATCAGGATAACAGAGTTTCAGGCATAGTGGATCAAACACATTATCAAGATAACTAAAATGTCATGTAACCCTACAATCAAGATCCAAGAACAATCAAGAACGATCTGAAACCAACATTACAGTTTTACACACAGTAAAAAAGAAACTTTCGAAATTTTAACACAATCCCATTTACCAAGTTCAAATTTTGAGACGGAAACCCCAGCAAGAACCTTACCCCTGAGTCCTCAGAAGCCGTCTCTACTGCTGCGTACCGTAAATACCCAGCAAGCTCAACAAGCTCGCCCTTCTAATCCGAACCGGCTGACCCTTCCTCAACCCATCCAGAGCGAAATTGACCTCGTCCACATGCTCCATCATCTCCCCAAACTCCTGCGCCTCCATCAGCGAAATTGACCTCGTCTCCTGCTCCATCATGGTATACGTCTTCTCAGTGGGACACTTGAAATCTTTTGCATTTGATGAAGATGATATTGAACCTTCTCAGTGGGACATATTATCTGTTACATGCGTGCAAATATCTCCACATGAAGTTACTGATGAACCATTCGCAACTCAACTAATAATACCAACCCAGAAACCTAATCGGAGAAAGGAGAAGAGTACAAACCTCGAACCACATTGGAAGAAATCGAGTGACGTGCCAAATGGACGAACCTCCAAATCGACGAACTCCCCAAATCAACGAACCCTAATCAAGTGACAGTGGCTTACTCTCGATTGAGGGAGGAGTGATTGAGAGGAGTGATTGAGGAAGAGAGAAGAGAGAAAGTGAGAGAGTGCGCGGTTTCTAGCTTTGTTCGAGAGAGAAAGAGAGAAGAGAGAAGAGAGAAGAGAGAAGAGAGAAAGAGCGGTGAGTTTGTGTTGAAAGTGAGTGTGCGATAGTTTTGAGTGATACAGTTTTTTTTTTCGAAGTGTCAACTCCCTTAGGTTTTTGAGTCATATCAAGTGTTTCTCATATCATACAACATAACTCCAAATTTTGGTTGTATGAGAAATGACATCCTTAAGTTGCAAGAGCGGGAGATCTCCCGCTGCTACGTCTCGGCCTTAATTTTTTACTATCTATTTTATAAATTAAACGACATAAATTATATATTTTGTTATCTGAGAAGAAATGACATCCCTTAACTTACAAGAGCAGGAAATCTCCCGCTACTACATCTCAGCCTCAATTTTTTACCTATCCATTTTACAAATCAGACAACGTAAATTGTATATTTTGTTGTCTGAGAAGAAATGACATCCTTAGCTTGCAGCAGGAGCGGGAGATTTCCCGCTGCTACATCTCAGCCTTAATTTTTTAGCTATCCATTTTACAAATCAGGCAACATAAATTCTATATTTTGTTGTCTGAGAAGAAATGACATCCTTAACTTGCAAGAGCGGGAGATTTCCCGCTGCTACATCTCGGCCTTAATTTTTTCCTATCTATTTTACAAATCATACAACATAAATTGCATATTTTGTGTTGTCTAAGAATAAAGAAAATAGAGACATTCACTTAATAATCGTGAGGGCGGGAAATTTACGGTTACTTTTCATTCTAACGAGTCACTCTTTAAAATAACCCTAGTTTTCACTCACACAACGCATAAAAGCACTAAGCGTTGTCTAAATATGGGAGGCTCATCATACGAATGTCGAAATGTAATACCCTAAACATTTTTTTTAATTTTGTCGACACTCGTATAATCATATGGTTATTGTGCATGAACTCATACAATAAGTGTTGTCAATTATATCATGATAGTTTGGCTCCCCATAGTGAAAGTAAGTGTAATTATAGTTGACCGCGTCGATCGACACTTGTGTAATACCGAAAATTGATGACATTTCTACCACAATCATGCTTCAATATCGTAAACATCTCTATACAGTTCGATTTTCAAAATTTCATTTCCTCAATGGTGTCTCTCTAGATAAACACACGTTTACATAATATGTACTATACATGTTATGTCACATTATGTGCAACATAGTAAACATGTTATATCTCATTAGTAGGTCGATTGTGATATAGATGTTTAGGATTAAAATCATGAAAATTTGACCGTTTGATATAATTATGATTGTGAAGTATAGCAGTGTAACAAAATTCAAAAATTTTCGGAAACGTTTAGGTATCGATCAACTCGGTCAACCATAAATTCAACAATATTAATTTATATCACACATTAGTATTAAAAAATAACCGTTGTGGCACTACAATAGGAAATTTATTAGGATTTAGGGTATTTTAGGGGTTAGAGGTTATGATACATACAACGTAATATTGAAAACAATTGTGTGATATACCTTCACACAACATTTCTTAGTTGATTGTTGTAGGATGAAGAATTTAAGGTAGTATTGCCAAATGCAAGAGAAGGGCTTCATCATGACACACAAATACATTATACAAACAAAACTGAAAAGCCGTTGTTTGATTGTTGAAAATACTCTACTATCACATAACATGTTTGAGTGTTCCGTTGTTACATTAAGACCACCAAGACTATCCTTCATAAAAAAATTTGGTTTTCGGAGGATATGTAAGAGCAATTTTAAAACTAGAAGTCTGCAGCCTAGCATGAGAGATATATCGTACAACAGATATATAAAAAGTATTGTGTGATAGTTTAAATTGTATACATTCACACAACATTTATTGGTTTTACTGCTGTGTAACAAAATCCAGTTATATGTCAAACTAGAGTGGGGTTAGAAGCGAAATGGGCCTCATTTTTATCTGCATTCACACAACAAAATATTATCCAAAGTGTTGTACTAGTTTACGGAAAAAAATCTGGAATGATCTCAGACTATCCACACAACGCTTGACAATTTCTGAACGTCGTATGAAGCATTTTTTAAATTTGTACAACCCTGCTATTATGAACCGTTGTGTGAAAAGTGTCGTTTGTTGCACTTATTGGCGTAGTGGTAATGTAAGAGGGAACCTTTCTTGTCTATAAAAGGAAGGATCCCCCTCTGGATATAAGTAAGATCTGGATACCGGAAAGATAGTATTCCACCGGGATGGATACCATTGTAACCCCTAAGATGATACTTCATTCTAAGTGGACGTAGCCATGTCCCCCGAGGCATGGTGAACCATTCTACGTCCGTGTTGTTCACTGTTCATACTGTTCATATCCCACCATTAGCTTCGGCATATCCCCTCCGGGAATGTGCGGAAACATTTGGCGCCGTCTGTGGGAAGTGATACAAAAAGTTATGTTGCTCTACTGCCCGAGAAGCATTTCACCCGACAGGCAGTTCACTTAATTCCATGAGCGATAGGTCCATCGGGAGGTGCTGAAGCCCATCAAAGGGCTAGCTGGTCAGCGGGTTGGTCTGCCCCTCGGTAGGCCCAAGCTGTCTTCGGGTCGGCAATTTTTTCAACCAGGCCCAAGTACCATCGGGCCCAAGTTTTCAACGGTTCCAACTGATCAATCTCGATGGTTCCTCTCCCGGTGAAGCTACATCCAGATTGTTCCATATCGCAGGGGCACAGCCCGGTAACTGAACCCTTCGGGATTATGTCATCGCCAGAATGCATGCGCCCGGCTGGGGACCTGATCGGCTTCGATCGACCTGGAGCTTGGATCGCTCGATCTGCTAGTGTTCGGTTGGGTGCACAGAAAGGATTGCTATGGACACCCAGCTGGTGGTAGTCGGTGGTAATTCTCCTGGGATCGTCTCCACCGCTCGGGACCGGCCTCATGAGATCTCCCGTCTGGGGTAGCGAAGTCCATGTTCGGGCAAGGAACCGCCAGAGTAAGATTTTCGATCGGGTGCCCACTGAAATTGTTATGGACGACCATCCCGGTTGGAATCGTCCGGGACATGGAGTCCGAGCACGTCCCGACTCCTCTCAGTCTGAATGATTTCTGCTTCCCGATTACAGGCGACCAGGAACATCTCATCGGCTTCCCGACTATAAGCGCCCTGGATCATCGCTTTGGCTTCCCGATTGGAATCTTCCGGGATTGGTCCATGTTGGGGACAGTCCACGCTCGTCCCGGTCCCTTGTCCCCGGTTGATCGAGTTCTTCAGGAAAGAGAAGACGGAGTTGGTATTGGTAAGGGAATTCCGTCTGAATTCCATCCGAGTCGTGTTTATCTGGACACCCAGCATATTGCTCTGGGCACCCATACGGCACCCGCATAAGCTTCCCGGGAATGGTACATCATGTTCAAATGTGGTTCACCCGTACGGCCCACCCAAACAACCAACAAAACCTGTTATGGACACCCATCCCGATTGGAAGCGTGCGGGACACGGGGTCCAAGCTCATCCCGGTTCATCTCAGCCCTTATGTGCAAGTCAGGGCCCCACCACCTTTATCTACAAGCAACGGGTCCCGGAGATAGTCAAAAAAAAAACTCTTGCAGGTAGCCCGACCGTATTGACAACAAGGATTCATCGTCCGGGAGTGGTACAGACATGAATCAATACCTCCTATGTCCACCCATTCGGCAGCAATTATCACAGATAAGTCTCATCTATTGGTCTGAAAATTCATAAATATTCTACTTGCAAGTCAACATGCATGTTTTTGGCATTCCACCAAGAGTGAGGTATTGCACCGGGAGACAGGCAATCCACCGGGAGATTGGCATTCCACCAGGATTGAAAGATTGGCATTCCACCGAGAGAGTGTTACACAATTGCATAAACCATTGTGCTTTTCGATAAATATTATAATTGTTATGTCAATGCTCATCGATCATTTGTTCATTGTGAAGGTGCAACAATCCTCGCCCGGCTGAATAAGTTTTGAGGCCGGAGACCGGGAGGAGTATTTCTTATCTTCTAGGCGGACCCGTTCAACACACGTCTTGAGTGCGGACTTGGGAGGACTGGGACTGGGTTCGTGTTGGGGGCATTTGACTGGTCTATGGGCATTTTGTATATTAAGTCCCCACTCAAGAACTGTCTTGAACGGGAACTTGGGGGGACTTGTAGTCGGTAGTCGGTAAACTTCCTCCACTGCCCACAGACCAGTCATGAAACTTGTAGACCGACGTCCAGGCTACCTCGCCATGGTAAAAGATCATCAATGCGACATCAGGAAGGTGCTTCTCCAAGCTCCACAAGAAGGCACCATGAGAGTATAAATATGTACAGTGTCCCACATCGGAAATGTAATGTAAGAGGGAACCTTCCTTGTCAGTAAAAGGAAGGCTCTCCCTCTGTATATAAGTAAGATCTGGATACCGAAAAGATAGTATTCCACCGGGATGGATACCATTGTAACCCCTAAGATGATACTTGATTCTAAGTGGACGTAGCCATGTTCCCCGAGACATGGTGAACCACTATACGTCCGTGTTGTTCACTGTTCATACTATTCACATCCCACCATTAGCTTCGGCATATCCCCTCCGGGATTGTGCGGAAACACCACGCTTGCCAAAACGTACTACCCCTTTCCAGGGAGATAGTTTCAGGAACACCCAATCACCTACTTGAAACTCATGGTCCTTCCTGCGGACATCTGCATAACTCTTTTGCCTACTCTGAGCAGCCTTGAGTCTATCCCTGACCAACTTGATCTTCTCATTTGTGTCATGGATAATCTTAGGACCACAAAGCTCTCTTTCTCCGACTTCATTCCAACGTAATGGCGTACGACACTGCCTCCCATAAAGTGCCTCAAAAGGAGCCATACCGATACTCGAATGGAAGCTGTTATTATAGCAAACTCCATCAAGGAAAGGTTCTTATCCCAACTCCCCCTAAACTGAAAGGCACAAGCTCTCAGCATATCCTCCAATGTTTGGATAGTCCTCTCTGATTGCCCATCAGTCTGAGGATGAAAAGCAGTGCTGAAGTGTAGTCGGGTACCTAAAGCTGCCTGAAGAGCTCTCCAAAATTTAAAGGCAAATCTAGGATCCCGATCTGACACTATGGATTCAGGCACGCCATGAAGTCTGACAATCTCATTCACATACAGCTCAGCCAATTTATCCAGTGAATACTTCTTTCCCACCGGCAAGAAATGAGCAGATTTAGTGAGTCTATCCACAATCACCCAAATATCGTCATGCCATTCACGGGTACGAGGTAAACTGAAGAAAAAATCCATGGTGATGTGGTCCCACTTCCACACTGGAATAGACAACGGCTCAAGCAACCCTGAAGGTTTTTGCCTTTCAGCTTTCTCCTGCTGACAAATAAGACACCTACTCACAAAAGCTGTAATTTCCCTCTTCATGTTTGGCCACCAATAATAATCCTTCAGAGTCCGATACATCTTTGTACTCCCTGGGTGAGCAGCATAAGCAGAACTATGAGCTTCCTCCATTAACTCAATCTTTAACTCTTTGTTCCTCTTTGGCACACAAAGCCTACTTTTGAACAACAACAACAACAACCCATCTCTTCTTACCGAAAAATTTATGGCGGCTCCATTAGCTGCTCTTTCTATCAACTAAACTATGGAAGGATCATTATATTGTGCCTCTCGCACTTTATCAACAAAAACTGGCCTCACATGGAAACCAGCTACCAAAGCACCCACTTCATCCACCGCTAAATCCACCCCTGTAGCTCGCAGCTCACAAAGAAGTGGAACTCGAACCATCCTTAAGTGAAACAAAGACACGGAGGGATTGCGACTAAGAGCATTAGCTACCACATTAGCCTTTCCTGGATGATACTCTATAGTGCAATCAAAATCAATGATCAACTTCATCCACCTTCTTTGTCTCATATTCAACTCCCTTTGTGTGAACACATACCGAAGACTCTTGTGATCGATAAAAATCTGACACTTGGCTCCATAAAGATAGTGTCTCCACAACTTGAGAATAAAAACCACAGCTGCAAGCTCTAAATCATGAGTGGGATAATTCACCTCATACGGCTTCAATTGCTTTGAAGCGTAGGCAATCACTCGATCATGCTGCATCAAAACCCCACCTAGACCTCGTCTAGAAGCATCACAAGACACCACATACTCCCCGTTATCATCCGGAAATGCCAACACCGGAGCACTAGTCAAGCGGTTCTTAAATTCTTGAAAATTTTGCTCACACTGATCTGACCACTCAAACTTCACTCCTTTCTTGGTCAATCCCGATAGTGGAGCTGCAATCTTTGAAAATTCTTGCACAAAACACCAATAATAACCTGCTAGCCCAAGAAACTATGAATCTCAGTAACAGTTGTGGGTCTTTTCCAATTGGACACCGCTTGCACCTTCTGGGGATCCACACTAACACCTTCAGCTGAAACTACATGACCCAGAAAACCCACCTTACCCAGCCAAAACCTTTATTCTACACTGTGACTTGATTCATCTTCCTATAATCAATGCATAGTCTTATGGTGCCGTCCTTCTTCTTAACAAACAACACCAGAGCAACCTATGGAGACATGCTAGACTGAACAAAACCCTTATCTACTAACTCCAGCAATTGAGTCTTCAACTCTTTCAATTCCACTGGAGCCATTCTGTAAGGTACCTGAGAAATAGGCATAGTTCTAGGAAGCAACTCGATAGAAAAGTCTATCTCCCTTACAGGAGGCAAACCAGGAAAATCCTCGGGAAACACGTCCGGAAACTCTCTTACTACATGAATATCTCCCACTTCCAACACTCCTATACTTGCATCCACAACATGAGCTAAGAATGCCTAACACCCTTTATTTAACAATTTCCCAGCTGCCACAGCTGATATCAGGCAACTCGAAATCACATCTCTTTCCCCCTGAAAAACAACCTCAACACCATCCAGACTTCGAAGCACTACTTCCTTTCGGAAACAATCTACCATAGCTTTATAAGACTCTACGAAGTCCATCCCCAAGATCACACAAACTCCACCATATTTAGAGGAATCAAGTTGGCCTTAAAATTAAATCCCTCTACTAGCACTTCACAACCACTAAACACCCAATCTATCCTCATCACTTCACCAGAGGGTAGAGAAACATGCCACTCGCCTGGAAGAGGCGATGATGGCACATTGATATGGAGGGCGAATCTACTAGACATAAATGAATGCGTGGCTCCGGGATCAATTAAAATAAAAGCTGGCTGACCAAAAATTAACAACGTACCAATGATGACATCTAGAGAAGTACGACCCTCCTGCTGGGTCATAGAATGTAGTCTAGAGTCATGGGACGTCCACGCTAACCACTCCCCTGCTGAGAACCACCCCTGGCTGCTGAACCACCACGAGAACCACCACTAGAGCCTCTAGCTGAAAACTGACCACCTTGCTGAGAAGGGGCAGTCCTCTGTGCTAACAAAGGATAGTCTCTCCTGAAATGATCCAGACCACCACACTCAAAGTATCCAGAAGACTGCTGCTTACTAAAAGAGAAAGTCTGACCACCAGAAGATCCCCCTTGGGAACTACCACCAGTACTAAACTGACCGGTCTGCTGCCTACCCAATTAGCTCATGGAGGGTCTCCTGACATGCCCTCTATTTCTGCCCTAAGGACCATAACCCGATCCTCGACTACTGCCACTGCCCGCTGAAGACCCAGAAGTGAAAGACGAAGCAGCTTTCTTAGATGGACCTTGACTGGGACCACTGAAATCTCGAGGCCGAGCTCTATAAGTCCCCCTGGTCTCGATGGCCATAGCTGCACCAACTGCATCAAGGAAGGTTGGATAGACACCACCAACCATCTTGTCTGCAAACACTCCTCCAAGCGCATTAACAAACATACCAATCTTGGTCCTCTCATCAGGAATCAAATGAGACACATGATAGCTCAAAGTGGTGAACCTCTGCTCAAACTCAATGACTCCCTCATCGTCTCTCTTTTTCATATTCAGAAAGTCTGATTGGATCCTACTACGATGAGAGTGGTTGAAATACTGACCCAAGAAGAGCTCCTTAAACTGCTCCCAAGTCATTGTCTGAGCACCGTCATTATTTCTTCTAGCAAGAGTCCACCAATGATGAGCTGAATCGTCCAGAAAATAAACTGCCATCTTCAATTTCTTTTCTTCTGGCAGCTTTGTGCTCTCAAAAGCCATCTCCATCTTGTCCACCCAAGAATAAGCATCAAGGGGTCCCTTGGCACCCTTGAACTCTACTCCCCTTGCATCAACAACATCTCTTCTTCACAGATCGAGGGGGATGCACCCTATCTAGAACACTTCTCAACATAGCCCCAATAGAATCCGCTAAACCTCTTACTTCCTCACCCTCGTTGGCATTGGTCGAGGAAGCCACACGGGGTCGACGTCTAGGAGGCATAGTACCTAAGGAGGAATATTTTAGTAGTCTATAAACAAGACTAACAGAAACTACCACACATACCCAATAACACATAGCGTCAAAAGCAGAAACTACTGATGAATGCACCGCGGTCGGATCATCACTCTATAGACACAATGGCTACTTAGGCAAATACGATAGTGAATAGGAAACAGAAGATGAAACCTAGAGCTCTGATACCAACTGTCAAGACCCGCCCCGAATTTCACCCTGAAACCCGAGATGAGTCCTGTGGGGACCACCTCCAAGGAAAATTTACCGAAGACTCGGCAAACCTCCCTCGAAAATGGACAACCCTAACTTAAGAATTTAAGAACCACATTTTTATTCCAAAATCAATAAATCCTCCGCTACATTCCAAAAGTAGCTAGACTACATATTACACCGAAGAATTCCAAAAGTATTCAGAGCTACTAAAAATAAAATAAAATACAGCGAAAGCTAACAAACCCCTAGTAGATTGAACAGGTAACCTACTGGTGAAATGTAGCTGATAGATGAGTCACTATGCCTCGACGTCTCCTACTAAACCTCACCCGAACTCTGCAGACTGGGCATTTTTTAAAACGAAGAGCCTAGGGGAAAATATTCAACACGTCAGAGTGAGAGGACGAAATGCTTCCGACAACAAATAAATATTTTCCTAAAAGAAATGCTTTCATCAGTGACAAAAAAAAAAGCACCACTGGAAAGATTCTGAACTGGGGTCCAGCCTGGCTAGACTACCAAACTTTAAGACTTTGCCTCTTAGGCCTGGATATATATAGTATGTATGCACACTCGCCTGACCCTTGGTACGATATCTATGAACAACTTGAATAAAGTAGATATCATACGAAGCTACTATGCTTGCGTCTAATGCTCACATCACCCCACACCGGAATTGTACCTCGCATATGTGGGAAAGCGGCCGAGTGGTAATATATACGTGCTTACTCCTTGTACGAAATCTTTGAATAAATAAATGGAAAATTAGAAAGTCGCACAGGGCTACGACACTCTCGTCTAACGCTCATGTCACCCATACCGGAATTGTGCCTCGTTTATGGGGGAAATCACGTATAGCTAGCTAGCATTTAATCAAATACATATTATTCTCATATAAGAGTATAATCACCGAAATTCTCAATTTCGGGAAATATCCAACAACAGAAAATTATTCAAATGATAAAGCATTTTGAAAACAATATTTAAAACAAAGGTCCACTCACAGGATAGGCCTAAGCCTGATGTCGGTCGGAGGTCTCTTCCGCTCGAGCCTCCTCACCACCTGTTCCATATAAATAAAACCTTAAATAAAACACCGACGCTTAAAGCAAAACATGCATAATTAAATATGTTTCGCGTTCAACCAAGCCTAACACTCCAAAATCTTAAATCCACTGCCAACCTCAAAACTCCACAAATTTTACCGACATCCTCAAAATCACCTTCCACCAAATAAAATCCAATGACCAGATTATAAATTAATAATCCGCCAAAAATACAAAACTTCAATAATTCTTAAACCTATCCAAAACTCCTCCAAAAATTCTAAAACTTATTCCATTAAACTCCTCACATTTTTCTCCACCAAAAACATTTTCTCGACGGTGGCGCCGACGGCCGGTGACCAACTCCGGCGACCTTCGATGGTCACCAAAATTTGGCAACATCTTCCTCTCAACCTCCTCTACAACATTCCTAACTACCACAAACTCCAATTCTAAGCCTAACCACGTCAATCGAACACAAATACACAATAAAGCCCTTGGAATTTATATTCTGATTTCTCCTTACCTAGCTCAAGATGGAGCAAGCCCTTTGGAGGGATTGAAGCATGGGAGAAGGGTTTCCTTTTGAGCCATGGCTCGCCAGCTATGGTGGCCGAAGGAAGGAGTTCCGGCGAAAAAATGATTTCGGCAGTCGGGGCTCTCGGCGTCGATTCCTCCTTCACGGCGACACTAAGGAGGCTGCCACCAGTCTAGAACTGTAGCTGGGATGGAGACCAACCGAACGGGACTGGTGCGGCAGGCTGGGGTGGCCGGACGGCGGCGAACGGCGGCCGGGAAGTTTCTAGGCAGAAACGGTCTCGAGGGAGAGAAACCGGGAGGAAGAGAGAGAAGGAAAAAAAACTGAAACTGGGCTTTAGCCCAACCCGGGTCCAAAACCCCAAAAAAACCCAAAATCCAAAAATTCAACACCTCAAAATAATACCCCAATAAAATTACCTTTTACTAGCAAAAATTATCATTTTTTACCGTCGTCAAAATTTATTCCTTAGAATAATCCCACAAAATAATCGTCCCCTACACCTATCTGGGGATCAATTATATTTTTCACTTATTGACGAACACGGTAAAATTCTTATTACTACTATGCCAGTAATAAAGGTAAAAATTATAGGTCGGGGCATGACAATCGTGGTATGATTTAGACAAGGAGAAGAGGAAGAAGCTTTTTGACGGTCTCACTGTAAGTTAAGATAACTTTCAGTGAATTTTTTTGGTATTTTGATTCCCTGCATCGTTATATTTGGATTCCTTGCATCACTTCAAGTGCTAAAAGCCTAAAATGCTTTGCTCTGATAATATGTTTGGTTGGAGTAGAAACAGAATTACGAATTTGGTTTAATTTCAAGTGCTTGTACATCTAGATTGTGATCTGTTATGTTTATCAGCAGGATACTTGTGATGTTTGAGCATCTATTCATGTGATATGTCAGGACCCACCCCGAATTTCACCCTGAAATTCGAGGTGAATCCTGCGGGACCCACCTCAAGGAAAATTCTACCAAAGTTCTTCGTAGAACCTCCCTTGAAAATGGGTAACCCTACCGGAAAGAAAGGTCACCAAACCCAACTCGCTAAAACTCTCAAACCACATCCATAAATGCTCTCTCTAGCAAACTTAAACAAATGGATCATTTTCAACATTTCATAATAGACTTAGACATTCCCATAAATATCAGAGCATCTACTAAGGAAAATGAGATAAACAACACAGTAGGTTAACTAGTAACCTATATGGGAAAACTGGATGAGGTGGAAATCTATGACACGCCTCCTATCCTCGCCGAACCGAACTCTGCAGACTGGGCATTTTAAAAACGAAGGGCCCAGGGGAGAAGCATTTAAAACGTTAGAGTGAGTGGACAAAATAAATGACAAAAGAAATATGGAGCAATTAAATCAAATTTATGCTCTCTCATAATTTCAATTAGAAAAATATTTATGCACGCCATTCTTGGAACTCTTCCCGCAAATACTTATAAACCAAAATAACGACCAATCCCATTGGTTCTCAATAAATCACAATAAATAGGGAAAAATATTTCACCAAAACTATAAGCCTCTCAGGCTATAATAGCGTCCCACGCCAAGCGCTCAACTCACATATGATGAGGACCGCTCAATAGATATAATGGCGTCCCACGCTAAGCGCTCAACTCTCATATGATAAGGACCGCTGGTGGGATTATAATAACTTCCCACTCTAAACGCTCTACTCACATATGATGAGGACCGTTAAATAAATAAATATAATGGCGTCCCACGCCAAGCGCTCAACTCTCATATGATAAGGACCGCTTGTGGGATTATAATAATTTCCCACTCTAAACGCTCTACTCTCATATGATGAGGACCGCTAAATAAATATAATGGCGTCCCACGCCAAGCTAACAATAAATAATATCAGTCAACCCTTTTAGGGTGCAATTGAATTCCAAATAAAAAGACCTATTGACATGTCTCACATGTCAAATGAAATGAGCAAGGGAGTTCCCCAAATAACGGTGGGAACTCACAAATCCCAAGAAAATACTGAATTTCTAAAATACCATCAAAATTAATTAACTTTAGTGCATGCATGGGATTAAATCAAAGGTCCACTCACAGTGCTCGGCTAAGCCTGTCGACGACCCGAAGCTTCTGCTGAAAAATCCTCCTCACGGCCTTGATGAGGGCTACAAAATGAGTCAAAAATAGCGGCCTATTGTGGCCGGAGGACGGAGTTCCGGCGAAAAGTTATCCGGCGTGTCCGGCGGCTTTTCTCCTCCCCGGCGGCGTTACACGGCCGGTCACCGGCCCAGGGAGAGAGAGGAGGTGGCGGGGGTTCGTCCCGGGCTGGAGCGGCGGCCGGTGGCTGGCTGGACGGCGGCAACTGGAGGCAAGGCTTTCCGACGGGAGGAGAGCTCAGGAAGAAAAACAAAAGAGAAAGAAGAGAAGAAGAAAAAGAGAGAAGAAAAAGAAAAAACTGGGCTTGGGCTCTCCCTGCCCGGTCCATCAATTATACCCAAACAAAAATACCCACTACAAATATTTACCCCTTTTTACTAACTCCACACTTTACCAATAAATTCATAACTTTACCATGTTTACTCCAATTTTAACGCATAGCATGTCTACGAACTTGTAACGATGTCCTCTACAACTTTCATGAAGAAAGTTTTCCCAAATTCCCAATGGAATAAAAAGTCAACTTTAAAGTCCTTAACAGTAAACGGTTAATTAATACGGTAAAAGATCAAAATAATACCGGAATAAATAACCGTAAAATAACTTAAGAACTGGGGTGTGACATGATAATTGGTAGGAACTGTGCATCTATTCATAAGTGCAAAGTGGAACTTTCGTTGTCTAGTGCTGCAAGCAGCTAATACTTTAGATCATAGTTGATGGTAATCATAGGGAATACTTTTTTCTTGTCTTTATAAGGTTCAGTTCCGTTATTTGGAAGTGTTATCTGTGAATTCCTAGGCAAGGTAAAAATCCCAATTTGTGGATAAGCATTTGAGATTTTCTTCTAAAGATTGGTTTGTTCCTTTCTCTAGTCTTCTCTCTGGTCTAATTGTGCTAAGCTACTAGTTAGGCTGTTGATAGAACGAAACAATAATGAGAGCTCTTTAAATATCATGTCCATTGTAATGGACATTGACAGTTGCTTTGACTACATTGTTGGCCTTATATAGATAGATAACAATCTACTATTTTCTGGCTAATCATTCAAATTAGGAATTGACAATCTGTGTTTGTTCTGGATTTATGACCGAACCGAATTTGTTTGTTAAAGAAGAAATCAAAGATTCCTTTTCCTTTTACAGGATAGACCATCGGCTTTGTATTATATAGTGATAGAACTTAAATCATCTGGATTTCCTTAGTTGGTCAGATTTCCTTAATTGTTTAGTAATCCCTTCTCAGTACTGTCAAAGTTGGAAATGTCAGCTTGAACTTGCTGTGCCATTTTCACACTGCAGAAGTCATAATGTGGAAGCTTGCAAAGCTATCCAGCCTATATGCATTCTTAATGAACTTGATTAAAGAACTTTGTCCTCTGTGATAGAACTCTTATATAGTTGCAAGTAGATTTGCTTAAAAAACTTGGTCCTCTGTGTCTCTCTTCAGATCAAGAAACAAAAGAAAAGGCACACACAGACGCATGAACTTTGATTTATAATGTAGGACATGAATTATATTGGTGTTTATTGGACATAATCTCTATTCTCTAATATGGTTCTAATTTTCTGTATTGGTATATCTCTCAATTTCGATGCATCATGGTATTAATGTTTTTGGTATTTTGATTCCTTGCATCATTGCAACTTAATGGTTTCATGTTTTCTATGTCTTGCAGTGTTTTTTTATCATTGATTTTAATGATGTAAAAGCCATTAAATGGATCAATAAAAGGGCGGCAAGTGTATTCCGTGAATGGAAGCATGACTTGTTCGAGATTCACAAGCTCGGGGGGAGAGACGTGATTCCGGAAGAGCTTTTTCAGAGGCGGGATGAGTGGGATTGGCTTTCACGCATTTTGAATCGGACAAGTACAAGGTATAAATTAAGTTTTGGTTATGAGAGTTTGGTGTTATTTGATAGGGTAGGTGATTTGTGGTGATTTTCCCTGGTAGGGAAGTTAACTACCACTCATTATTATATCATGATAGCACAACAGTGATCAATATCATTCTATAGTTTGTGTATGATTTAACTAGTTGTCAATCTATCTTGATAAAGTTGCATTTGTCACCAACAAGTTCTTTTAAAGGGGTGTTTTGATGCGTAACAAATTATATATCTCTGATTATGGATTTGATCATACTGTAAATATAGTTGAGTTGTGGATTACAGGTCTGAAGTTGTTTTGGTAATGGTAGCCCCAAAATCTCAGTATGATAGCCATAGGTCTGGAAGTTGTTTTGGCAATGGTGATGCCTAGCAAGTGGTTTTCTTCCAATTCCATTATAGATATATAAGCATACAACCTATTTAAATGGACTAGAAAAAGAATGATAGTTTACAGAAAATCTCAATATGTGTTTTTAGAAACAATAAATTGGCATGGATATTTATATTGGTAGTATCTTACCTGATGATGGATTCTTTTGTTATGCTGCCATTTAGCTCATGTACGACACCAAAAGAATAAATATTCACATGAGTTTATGTGTGTGTGTGTGTATTTTGAGAAGAAACGAAAAACATGAGTTTATCTATATTGTTTCCAGAATACAATCTGCACAGTTATGGTGCTCAATATCTAGTGTATGCAAACTGGGAGTACAACTTTCGTTTTGCATTTCTTATTTTCTCCCTCTGTACGTACTTGATTGATGAGGCTGCTGCACTTTTGCTTTACTATTTATTGCAACGAAATGTTGGTTTTGCTGTTGTTTACTTTTTTTTTCCCTTGTATATAACAGTATTAGTTAAACTCATATATGCATTTCCTCCATACCTGCATAGTCTTAAAACTGTACTCTACCGTGTCAAACTCAGTACCTCCCAGTAATCTAGACTACATGCATACATGTCATTGCTTTGCTTTCTGTTTACATGTTTCATTTGCTGTGTAGTTTTGCTACTATATACTTGTGATTTGAGTGGGATTTAGGACTCTTAATGACTTGAAAATTTGTGCAGAGACGAACGGTTGTCAACTCCAGCAACCGTGGTAAGGAGTTAGAGCACAACTCAGGGAAGAAACCTATCATTTATCCGGTAGCTGTCTTGAGTTCGAAGTTCATTAGGATTGAGGACTCCGTTTGGCTTGAAACTTTGTACCCTTGTCCTTCCATGTGATTACCCTTGATCTGGAAAGTTTGGTGTTGTTTGATAAGGTAGATAATTCATGGTGAATTTTTGAAGTTGGGTACACTGCGCTGGAAATTGTGTTTGTGTTCAGCAGTTCAGTTGCTTCGTATTTGATTGGGTTTTGGGTCTTCGTTTGGCTTGAAATTTTGCGCTCTTGTTCTTCCTTATGTTTACTCTTGGTCTACAAATTTTGGTGTTATTTGATATGATTGATGAATTATGGTGATTTTCTAAAATTAAGTGCTTTGTGCTGAAATTGTATTCGAGTTATGTTGTGGAGTTGTGTTAAGTCTGAATTTGATCAGGATTTAAGACTCATTTTGGTCTGCAACTTTGTACTCTTGTTCTTCTATATGAGAACTATTGATCTGGAAAGTTTCAGCTTATTCCAATGTAAATTGACAAGTCGGTGATTTTTAAAGTTTACCCTGCAGTTGGTAAAGTCTCAGAATTTTGAGTATGCTTCCTTATTTTCTGTTGAGCTAAGTGTGTGTGTATAAGCATGTTGCTAGTGTATAGAGAACCATGCTACGTTCCAAAATTATGAGGATGATTTACTAGTCTCATTAGAAGCTTTCGTGGTGTGTGATGATACTATGGGTGTCCATAGTAGTTTGGTGTTTGATTGTTATATTGTAAAGCTGATGCCTGTTGCATATTTCATGTGATGTGTATTTGGTAAAACTGATTACTGCTTCAGTTATCATGTTTTGATGATGTTATAATAGTTGTCTTTTACATATTATTCTTGAATTGTAGGAAAAGTTGAAGGAACAGGGTGTTATTGCCAAGACTTTGCAGAGCAGTCAACACCTGGACATCCCACAGGATCAGCTGCCTCCTTTAGACTGGCCAACTCAACTAAATGTTGTACAAAACGCTATAGGAGAAACAAAAGGGCCTTACCTTCGTGGTATTGGACAAGCAGGCGTCCCAGAGAAGAGCAGAAGGTCAACATCTTCCTCTTCATTCTCTTGACCAAATAATGAGGCGATGGCAGAGATAGTGGCTGCTAGAAAGGAGGTGGCTGAGACACAAGAGAGGGCTGAAAAAGCCCAGAAGATTGCTGAGCAGTCTGCTGCAGATTATCAAGTGTTGAAGTTGCAAATGGATCAAATCATGGCTCGAATAGGGCTACAGCTTATGTGTTCACCCTCGGTCCCAAGCCAACAACCTCGAGACGACGAAGATGATAGGGGTCTTGACACTTCTCAAATTAGTTTAGAAAATCAGTAGATTTTTCTAGTTTAAATAATTGTACAAACAATATTAGCTAGTTTTTATTTATTGGTTGGTATGATAACTTTATTATTATTATTAGTAATATAAATATTCGGTAAATTTATTTTGGTTTTACAGGAATTAATTATTTATAACTTACAGGAATATATTTTTTAGTTATTATAATATCTCTCTCTGAATAATTAAAAAATATTTTTTTTTTTCAAAAAAACTAAAACCTAAGCCACGAAACTTTTGTCTCTTAAGATGCTTATTTTGTCGCTTAAGATAAAAATTAGGCGCCAAAAGTTGACAGGCCAAAAAAGTCTTTTGTCGCATAAGGCTATAGCAACGAAAATGTTCGTCGCATTAAATGGAGCAACGAAAACAAGACCATTGCAAAACCAAACAGGTTCGTCGCTTAACCTTAAAACGTCAAGAGAACATACGTCGCTGAACAACTTAAGCGAAAACAACTTTTTTTCGCTTCAGTTAATTATTCGTCGCATTAAATCTATCGACAAAAAAGGATCGTCGCTAAACTAAAATTTTTTGTCACTTAACTGTAAAACTACAGAAAAACATACGTCGCTGGAAAACTTAAGCGACAAACATTTTCGTTGCTTAAGTTAATTATTCGTCGCCTAGGTTTGTGGCGATATAAACAATCCCCGTCGCTTGGTTCGTTTTCTTAAGCGACAGATTATATGTTTTTATCGCTTAAGTACCTATGAGACGCGTCATATGCGACGAATCTTAAGTGACGCCGGTTCGTCGCTTAAGTCAGAAAGCGACAAAAATGAGCACTTAACCGACGATTTTTCCCATCGCTTAAGGCTTTATTTCTACTAGTGAACCTAGGAATCAATGGGAAATAACGAAGCACCTTTTTTGGAATCTTTTTCTTCTTAGATGAAGAAGATGATGACTTCCACCTCGACGCTTTACACACTGGACAGTAATCCAGGTCTTTGTTGACGACTCCATAAAACAAAACACAGTTATTCTTGCATACGTCGATATTCTCATAACTGAGGCCATGATCTTTCAACATACTCTGTATCTTATCAAAGCTGTGGGGAAAGTTGTTTTCTGGAGGAAGCAATTTCTTGATATTCACCAAGTTATGGTTAAACGACACATTTGACCAATTGCTATCAACTTTGGTTTTAATCTGTTCGATGATGGCACCCAAGACAGTTACATTACACCCAGGGTACAATGGGGTATGTGCTTTAGCAAGCATCTTGTTATACTTATCATAATCATCATTGTCAACATTTGAAAAAACATGGTCTGCATCAGTAGTATCGTAAACAACCTCTTCCTCGTGTCTTGTAGCAAATGAAGGAAAAGTATCATTTATAATGTTCATGAAAGGATCCACATAAGGGTTGAAACTACTGCTGGATGAGCCAGCATGTTGAAAGTGTCCCGCTCGGATTTCTTCCAAAATAGGTTCATTATCTAATGTTTCACCATGTAGACTCCATGCAGTATAACTACGCATAATATGTCTTGTATCCAGGTGTTCGTGGATCTCATAAATCGTCTTCCACTTAGTATTATGACATTCAACACACTGACACATGTATATAGTTTTGTCATCAGCATGTTCAAGTACAAATAACAAAAAATCTAGAATTCCTTATTGGTATTTAGGGTTCCCCCGGTCGTAATGCATCTATCTCTTGTCCATGTCCTGTCATATAAACAACAAATAAGTAATAGTACAGTAGTTCAAAAAACACAACAACAAAAACATGTATTCGATCGCTTGATCTTCACCTTATGCCTCCAGTTGGGGTCCTAATCCCATTCAGGAGAACACGATTTTGTTTCTAATTTTGTAATTCTTGTCTCTTCGATTTCGATGTAGGAAAATTTCGGCAGCCTACAGTCTCTCTAGTGCATAAATAACTATACCTAGTATGCACTTGAGGAACGGTAACGAGAGACAATGTCGAAACATATACCCACTATAAATCAAACTCATCGGAAAACATGAAAAAAATATGGTGGAGAAAGAGAGAGAAAGAGATTATACCAAACTATAAATCAATGCATAGGTAGACAAATTAATAAGGTTTCAGAGAACGGATTTGAAGGGCTTCACACCAGGTATTGAAAATCAAAGCAAATTTTGAGAGAGAGATAATGGAGTGTTTTGAAATGAGAGATGCAGATCTGGAATCGCAGCAGGGTGTTATAAAAGTAAGTCCAGTAAGGTGACGAATAAAATATTTTCGTCACCAAAATAACCTGTTACACGACGAAATATATTTTTGTCACCTAAGATAGAAACATTTTGTGACGAAAAAATTTTCGTCACTTAACCTATAACTTAAATGACGAAATCAATCTTCGTCACCTAAGTGCTACAAGCTTTGGTGACAAAAATTTAATTTGTCATGTATTCTACCACTTAAATGACGAAACATATTTTTGTCACCTAAGTGCTAAACACTTTGGTGACGAAAAGTATTGTCGTCACCTAAGAGAGAACTCTTTTGTGATGAAAATATATTTCGTCACCTTAAAGCTAACTTATATGACGAAATATATTTTCGTCACCTAAGTTAGCTCTAAGGTGACGAAAGTAGTCATTAAATGAAATTTCATCACCTTAGCTGACTTAGATAACGAAAACATGTACTGAGGTGACGAAACTGATTTCGTCACTAAGTGACTAATTATAATTATTTCGTCACCTAAGAACCTTTTCTAGTAGTGGTAATTGATTCCTTCATGAGGTTTATTTATGTTGCCATGTGCTTTTTGTTCATATAAGTATGCAAGCTACTTTCCCTTGCATACAATTGAGAGACTGAGCCAGAAAATCATGAATGAAAAGAAATTGAGTGCATCTTTATGAGGAATTGAGTTGGTACTTGTTGACCCATGAATTCGAAAGGCATATACTTGTTGTATTGGTTTGATCATCATTGCATAATGATTTGAGCATCATGATTGTTAAAATAAACTCTTAAAGAAATTTAGAGTTTTGATACATGACAGCTTGAATTTTTTTTTTTACCAGTGTGGGCGTTATAAGTTCTTTGAGATGTTTGGAAGACATTATGTTTGTGTCATTTGTTTAGTTACTCTTTGTGTTTGCTAGGGACTAGCAAAACTTAAGTATGGGGGTCTTTGATAGAAGCATAAATATGCGATGATATAATGGTTAATTCTCCTCTTCACTTTGTTAGTTTATCGTATTTTCCATTTGATTTAGTTATTTTTATGTTTATTAGGTGTTTTGGAGCAAATAAGGGAATATGAAGCAAGAGAGGAGAAATCTTGAAGGAAAAAGAATCCATGAAAAGAATTATGAATATCTGCTAGAAATTATCATCTAACTTCAACAGAGAATTGTGATCAGCTCACAACGATCCAGATGATGAGTTATATATCAATAGAAAGCTACAAGAGTCTACTTTCTAGAACTTTTTACGGATCGTCAATACCTGTTATGGAGAAGAAGTTATGATCATTTTAGTGACCGAATGTCATTCTGCCCGAATTTCTGGCCTTTGTTTTATAAATGCCCAGTATGCAGAGTTCGAGTCGGTACTAGTAGGAGACGAGGCATAGTTACCAACATCACCATCGCTTTTCACCAGTAGGTTACCTATTAACCTACCAGTGTATTTTCTTGCTTCCCCTAGTTTAGTAGTTCTGATTACCTTAGGAATATTGTAATAATTTGGGTTGTGTGTTAAGACTCAAATTATATTTTAAAATATTTGGAGGTTTATGTATAATTTATCTGTTGGATGTTAAGAGATTGTTGGAGATGGTTTTAATATTATGTTGTGGTGGATGTGTTTGTGAGGAGCGGATGGCTCCAGGAGTTGAGGATGGATGATTTGATATAAAAATGTTTATTTAGATTTTTCAGGTTAGGGTTGTCTATTTTTAAGAGAGGTTATGTTAAATTTTCGATAAAATTTTCCTTAGAGATGGACTCCGCATGAAGTACTATATTAAAACATACAACACTCATGCACTAACTTCACACAAATAAAACAAAAACTGCTACAAATCAAAAAAGAAAAACCCACGTACTAACTTCAAAAAAAAAACATATAGGAAAAAAAAAACTACCCGTTAATCTACACGCAAGTTTCACGGGTTTAAAGGCTAGTATATTAGAGAGATTACGAAAAAAATTTAGATACTATAGGAGGATCACGTGTGTCACACCCTAACTTTAGGATATGACTAATGTGATGGATTAAATCGAAAGGAAAATCTGTGGATATATATTTTTTTAATCCTTTTAAATAAACTTTTGGAAGGAAATTTTTTTATAGAACTGAGAAGTAGACACTAAAACTTTGAAGGAAGAACCATTTTGTTAAAACCAATTTATTGGAGAATCTTTGACTAAAGAATCACTCCATTAACAACATTGAGCAACAACTTGAGTAATAAACATCTCATGAAATACAACTACACTTTCTTTTCCAAAGTTTGTAAAACAATACAGTAACATTGGATATATATGTAGAAACCTCCCAAACAACTTTAATGCTTTTCTCTGTTGCCTTCAAATATACAAAATGAACAGTAAAAATCAGATAAGAGAAAGGCTAGATAAAGCTTTACATTTTTGCTCAAAACAATAATTGACTTTCAAAACCATGCATCACATATGGTATCAAAATCTCTACCAGGTTATCCTTCATAATACTTGGTGGTTCCACAACTTTTGTAAATAGCAAACTAAGCTTTTTCTTTCACATTTCACAACACAGCAATGTATTTGAGCACAATGAACAAATGCACTTGAACAAAGAGCACAGCATAGTAGCACACCATCACATATATTCAACCAAGTACACTTCAGCTCAAAAGCTCCATAATATCAACAACTTGTCCACTCAAGGACTCCTTTCCTGAAAACATAACATGAATATAGGGAATGAGCGTCACAAGCTCAGTAGGTACGACAAAATAATCTTTATAACAAAGACTCTAATTCAATATGCACTAGCTTGGAACATGAAAGGCAGGAACATGCTTGAAGATTAAATAAGATAACCAAAGAAGTGAGATTAAACCCCAATAATTGCTGCTGCATTTGCAAGAGAGAAAATCAGAAGTCCGGTAGTAGAATTACAGATATCAAACTTTACCAAGTATAACAAGCATCAACAGTATACACGAACGAAGTAGAAGAAGGCTAATCATAAGAATAACTTGACAACAAGGTTAACAAATAAGAATACCATGAACCAACGGAAGTGTCGATAGGAATACTTATGATACTCATAGAACTTTCTTTCACACGAATTCAGCAAGTCCTTAAGATTCCGGTTAGAGCCCACCGCCCAGCTATACCGCCGAGCAAACTCCGCACATGCGGTACCCTGATCAGGTTTAGGGTTAAACAACCCAAGGGATGCACAATCCCTACTCAAACAATTCACCGGGCCTAACCGAACAGAACATTTAAAATAAAATTGTTTCTTTCCAGGAAGTTTCACTTTCCAAACCAACTGATCAAACAAGGATTTCAGAAACAAACTTGAAATCCCTTTTCAGAATGTAACGAGATACTGCCCAGAAATGGTACAAAAACATAGACCTCTTGTTTTTCAACGACATAACAGAGAACAAATCTTTATGTGAAGACCCAATGGGCAGTTACAAGTACGTTTAGAACAATGAGGTAGAGAAACTTGAGTTCATAAACTCACAGATGAAATGAAGTAATCATCAAAGAATGGGAGCGTGTTCCCAAGTAAAATCAAACAGACATATCAGAAGAATCAGCTTTCAATAGCAACGGGATATGAGGTAAGTATCAATACATGGATTTGAAAGCCCTCTCAGGCCAAAATATATATATACATGTATTTACACTCATCATACTCCTTGTATGAATTCTTATAAAAAATATGAAAAATAGAAATTCATACAAGGTTACGACGCTTGCGTCTTACACTCACGTCACATCATAATGGAATTTCAAACGCTACATCATTATGGCGGAAAAGACGAGTGTATATAAAAGCATATCCCCTATAGGAATTACTACTTTCATATATGGCTACAACGCTTGCATCTTACGCTCACGTCACACCATAATGGAATTTCACCTCATTATAGCGGAAGAGCACGTATGACTAACTAGCATTTATATACATACTATCCTCATAAATATCCATATGCATATCCACCGAAAATCTCATTTTCAGTAACTTTCTAAATAGCGAAATTAACAAATAAAATGTAAATAATCACTTCCGAAAATACTTCGCAGAAATCAATTGTAAAAGGAAATTATTCTACAAATTAAGAATCAATAAAATAAACTCAATCATTAAATAAATACTCATTGCATGCATTTAATTTAAAACAAACGTCCACTCACAGCGATTCGGTTATGTTAGTTGCCAATTCGAGACTTCTCAAGTCAACCTTCCGACCATTTCCTGTGATGATTCACTTTCTACTTAATTAACACCTCATTCTCATTCTAAGTATGCAGGAACGAGACCTTAACAAGAAACTAAATCGTAAAGCCTTACACAAATCCCATAATTGCCGAAATACATTTAACTCAACTCGAATAGGAACTTTTCCCAAATAATACACCCAAAGTACTAAAGTGAATCGATAAATAATCAGAGTACTTCTAGTGTAAATTAGGTTTAACGGGTTTAATCCCATTTGGTCTTTAGTCCTTAAACAATATAAGTAAATATCATATTAGTATTCTAGAATGAACCCGCTTTTGATTGTCATTCCAAGACATGATTCATGTAATTGACCATGTTTGCAATTGTTTCATACCTTAAATAAAGATCCCACCTTAGTTTAACCACACTACCAATTATACTCAAAAACAGCTATTGTCCAAACTCCTTATTACCAACTTCTTCCGAGAATTCATACCCCAATACAAAATATATGTAACTAATAAAAATGTCCACTTAAATAACCGAAGCCAATTCTCCATAAAACTTATCGATTTGGTCTTCCCCCACACTTCCACAATATTGTTCATTTATCCGCAATGCATTAGCCATTCGACAAGCAACCACACATCAAAACAAACAACTGGAATCACAAACACCTCAAGCACTACATTTTGGCAGAAACCAACGCTTACCCTTTCTTCTTTTCCAAATGAGAGAATAACTTAGTTGCTGGAAACCCCCACCAACAGCTGAAACTCTACCAGTAGTCTCTCTCATCTCCAGGAACTCAGAATTCCACAACCTCACAAACCCTCAATTAAACGATAGAATTAGGATCTTAATCTAAACCAAAACAGAACTCTCAACCAAGTAAAATGAATCAAATTCAGCTTACCAGGTCAAATGGACAAGCTGGTGAAGCTTCCGGCGGCGTCCGACGTTGTTGTGGTGATCTACGTGCCACCGACGTCATTCAGCACCGGCGAGGACAAGGCTTCTGGGTTTTGTTGTCTGATTTCCTCCGAGTTTGTTGGCGACGACGATGAATAAATAGAATAGCCACAAACAGAGCTTCAGCTAGGCAAAGCGACAAGGACTGTTGTGACGCGTGCGGCGGCCGGCGACTAAGCTCAGTGAGTGTCGCCAAATCGTCAAATCAGAATTCGTTGATGGCTCGATGGGTGGTGACCGTGAGAGGAGGTTGTGACTGAGCGATGGTTTACGGTGGTAGCAGTGACAAGAGGAAGGGATGGAAGGGAGGAAAGAGAAGGGAGAGAGAGAGAGAGAGAGAGAGAGAGAGAGAGAGAGATCGTGGAACGGGGAAAGGAGGCGCGGCTCAATGAAAGATTTTTGGGGGTGCTAGCCCTTATTATACTTAAACGCATTAAATGACACAATTGCCCCCACAACTAATTTTCAAGACATATCTAGAAACTTCCGACGGTTTCGGATTCGAATGATAAACTCGTTCCATCGTAATATTAAGAACTCTGCTTAACATGCTCCACAACGTTCATTACGAGAGATTACTCTACCAGTAAAGGGTTCAACAGTCAACCTTATTAGGTATTTTGATGTGTCAACACAACCTGAAAACTAATTTAAGTCATCATTTACTGTCTTGGTGACCAGTAAATTAATGAAGTGAGGTACGAGGTGTTAAATTGAAGGTATTGATTTTGGTGAAACTTTTGCACCAATAGCTAGGTTAGAATATGTAAGATTGCTTTTAGCCATAGCTTGTCATCTTAAGTTCAGACTATTTCAAATGGATGTTAAAACAACCTTCTTAAATGGCTTGTTACACAAAGTGGTATATGTTGCACAACCTCAAGGCTTTGAGGATCCTCATCACCTAAATCATGTTTTCAAACTAAAAATGCAATTTATGACTTAAAGCAAGCTCCTAAAGCTTGGTATGGCAGGCTATCAAATTTTCTGGTAAACAAAGGGTATACAAGAGGATCAATTGACAAAACATTGTTCGTCAAAAGAATTAGGATGGTTGTTCAAGTCTATGTAGATGACATTGTTTTTGGTTTCATTTCAAATTTGCTTGTTAAGGAATTTAAATCTGTTATGGAAAGTGAGTTTGAAACGAGTATGTGTGGTGAACTAACCTTCCTTCTTAGCCTGCAAGTAAACCAGCTTGACAATGGCATGTTCTTATCTCAATCAAAGTATGCAGAAAATCTTGTCAAGAAGTTTGGATTGGATAACAAAAAGAAGGTGACAAATCCAATGAGTACAACTACCAAACTCACCGATGACAAACAAGGAAAAACAGTGGATCAAACCTTATACAAGAGCATGATTGGAAGTCTTTTGTCTCTTACTGCAAACAAGCCTGATATCTCTTTTAGTGTAGGAGTGTGTGCTCGGTTCCAAGCTAATCCACATGAATCTCATCTGGAGGCAGTAAAGAGAGTTATACGATATGTAGCTTGCACCATTGAATGTGATATGTTTTTCATATTTGAAACGAATGTGGAAGTTCCAGCATACTCTGATGCAAATTGGGGAGGCAATCTGAAAGACAGAAAAAACAAATCTGATGGATGTTTCTTTGTGGGAAATAATATGATAGCTTGGCATAGTAAGAAACAAAACTGCATCCCATTATCCACAACGGAAGTTGAATATGTGGCAGCTCGATCTTGCTGTACTTAAATGCTCTGGATAAAACATATGTTATCTCACTATGGACTTCTTCAATGTATGTTATTTGTCTATTGTGATAATACCAATAAGCCTCATTAAAAATCATATGTTTCATTCTAAAACAAAACACATTGATCTGAGATACCACTTTATTAGAGACTTAGTGGAGAGAAATATTCAGGAACTAAACTTTGTACCAACTGATGCTCAACTTGCTGATTTGTGCACAAAACCTTTCGACACTGAGAGATTTTTGAAATTAAGAAATGCTCTAGGGATTCAAAAAATTGTCTAAGCCTGTTATGTTTAGTTTTGAATGTATATCTGATCTTGATGCTTACTGGCCAAAATAACTAAGAAATGTGATCTTATTCATGTAACCTAAGCTTGTGTCTTATTCTGGACTCTATTTTTGACTTTGTGGTTACAGCAAAGCTTCATATATGTTCACCTAATTGTTGCTCATGTGATGTTTCATAGAAGACTCAGGGTATTGTGAGATTGGGATTGTATCTTCTGACTCTATAGTGACCAGTAAAGTACTAAGTTCTTTTTCTGCTGGACTTAGTGTATCTCTGAAGTAACATGGCCCCGAAGGTGGCGTACCTCTTAGGGTGTTCAAGCCAAAAGGGGGTCACTTAGTCAAAGAAAAGGAAAGCACCATAAAGAAACCAAAAATAAACACAGTTCTGACTCTAGTGACCAGTAAAGTTCTAAGTTCTTCTTTTGCTGGACCTAGTGTATATCTGAAGTAACATGGCCTCGAATGTGGCGTACCACTTAGGGTGTTCAAGCCAAAAGGGGGTCACTTAGTCAAAGAAAAGAAAAGCACCATAAAGAAACCAAAAATAAACAAACCTAAAGTTTAAGCTGTTGCAGATCAAATGAAAAGGTCTATATGGTTTAACAACTTTATCTTATTCTCCGGCAAAGAGAATGGAGTTGTAACAAGTGTTGTTATGTGATCCGCTTTATCTAGTTCTCCCAATCTCATGAAACACTTTGTTTATGTGATGACACATATCTGTTTCAATGCACACACACAATCAAGTTGCTATGTTGTGATTACAGGTTGAATTCATTTAGTTGAGAGAATACATCACAAGATTCAATCTCGTGATTCCAGGATTCAGTAAGATACTCATGCATATTTGGTTCAAAAATCACATAATTGCAGACTTGACAAAACCTCTCTTTGTATCTTGAACAGACAAAAGAGAAGAAATCTTGAAGGAAAAGGAATTCATGTCATGCAAGGAAAGAAATCAGAAAATCTGCCAGAAATCGTCAGTCAACTTCGACAGAATATTGTGATCAGCTCACAACGATCTAGGAGATGTGTCATATATCAATGGAAAGCTACAAGAGTCTACTTTCCATAACTTTTTACAGATCGTCAATACCTATTTTGGAGAAGAAGTTATGACCATTTAAGTGGCCGAAGGTCAGTCTGCCCGAATTTCTGATTTGGACCAAAACTTTTATTTTGAGGCACAGACCATATTGGTAAGCCCATGGACGAGTTTTGAGGGTTTTATAACCCTAATCACAGCAGAGAGAGAGGAGAAAAAAGGCCAGAGAGGAGGACGAAGAGAAAAAAAGGCCAGAGAGGACGGGAAGAGAGGAGGCAGCGATCTCATCATCAGAAGAACCTCTAGAGTTGCAGACTCGCACAAGGAAGCCGCCAAGCCATCATTGATTTCTCTATCATCCACGGTTTATCTTTCCTTTGTCATCTTTTATTCTCCTTGTGTGACTTTGCAGCCATGTGTGGCTGATTTCTCTTAGTTAGGGGCAAGGTTTGAAGCCCCAAAAATGTTTTAGATATTGTTTTGAACCTCGGTTTCAAATTATTGAGTCTTTCAAATTGTTTATTTGGTTTTGGTTTATAGAGAACTCTTGCTTGTTTATGTTCATGTATGCGCAACATAGAACATTATGAACTTGTGAGTGGGGCTAGAATTAGGTTGTTTAATCTCCTAAACGGTTAATACGGCTTAGTTCAAAGTAGTAAAACCTATAGGACAATAGGTGAAACCAAATAAAAAGGATTGCATGCTAGGTAGGCGTTCCACACTAGTTTTGCATACTTGTTCAATCACTTTCATTGATCTTAATGCTTATAATAATTTGTTGATAGGATAACATCTATACCTTGATCGGTTATTCTAAAGGCTTAGTAATGGTGCGTTCATCTTGCTTAAGTATTCAAGGGAAGTAATAAGGACTTACGCAGTGCGTTCACGGTTTGTTCTTGATTGATACCGATTTGTGACTTAATGATTGAAGTTTTGGTTGTTAACATGTCTTGAAACATACTTGGTGGTAGATTTCCAAGTTTCTAACGTCTCATTCATCTTGATCTTTTCTGATTTATTTTTTTTCTTTGTTTTCTCTTGTTTATAATCATATAACCCCATATCTCTAGTACTATAATATTTTATGTTTTCTCTTATTTTGTAATTAACGTAAGTTGTAAAGATACCCTCAATCCCCGGCTTGTAACGATACCCTTATTTGTTATATACTACAATTGACACAAAAGGGTTTTAATTGAAACGCCCGGTTTCGGTCGCTATCAGTTTCCAAAGGTTCGAAATGGGCAGGTAACAAGGAACAACTCAATAAACTGGGGGCAGGCTCATCCCACAGGGTGGCACAGATGGAGGGCTGCAAGAGGACTCCCTACTCATCCCTCTGAAGAAGTACCGGATCCAAGACTCTTGCTCAACCCTCAACACCATCATCAACCTAATCCAGTGCAAGCATCTTTGAACGAAATCTTCCAGTATCTTGTAGTGATTAGAGCTCAACAAGGGGAGCAGAACAGAAGAATCCACTCCATGCAGAGGGAACTCCAAACAGCACATCATGCCATTGCTAATCTATCTGGTTCCATACTAGATCTTCAGGCTATGCAAAATCAGTCACCACCTGCTGGAGTTCAAGTTGATGAACATGATTTTCTGGATGAGGTTGAATGCCATAGGGGAAGATTATAGGTATGTGGCAGTCATATTCAATTTGAAGAAGGAAAAGAGGTCTGTCGAAAAACTAGGAAGTAAAGGTTTCCTAGTCAAGCTAGGAGAAGCAAAGTTTACAAAGAAAGAACTACCATTCTACCACAGCAACACTGATTTCAAATCATCTGAGGTAAATGCATTTCATGCATATACATATCGTGGTTACAGTCTTTTGTTTGAGAAAAAGATTCAGTTTTATTATTGATTTAGATTGACTAAAATATCTTTAACATAGTTTAGGAAATCTTATCCAAATCTATTTTGAAAAGGATTTGATAAAATCTTATCTTTGGTTAACATATTTGTTTTTGAAATGAGTTTCCCGATCAATGAGATCCGATTGAGGGGGAGTGCTGACACTATATATATGCCTCAAAGTAATCTGTTTTGTACTGAGTTTTATTTTCATAAGAGGAGCATTGTGATATTGACTGCTTGTTCTAAAAACTATTTTAAAACTCATTCCTATATTCATACTCACTGCACCATTAGTCATCTGTGTGATTTGAGATTAGTGTTGTTGGAAATCAATATGAAGAAGGCTGCAAAGTTTCTTCAATCATAATTCATTTTGTTTTAGGCGAGTTCATTAGTTGTAAAATCAAGTTTGTTACGAGACTTATAAAAGTGATTATGTTGTATATCATTGCTTAGTCTGATTGTAACTTCATTGAAGATTTAGTGGATTGTTTGAGTGTGGACTACTATAAGGTCTCACAGTGACGTTTCCTCGAGGGAGATTTATACTGTCGATAACAAACTCTTGTGTTCTTGTTCCTTATTATTCTCTATTCTCATAAGCATTAAAATCTGGAAACAAGACTTAGAATAAAGATTCCATTTTTATACTTTCATTATTAACATGGAGAGTGAAGTTTCTTTTTATTTGAATCTGATCAATGACGATCATACCAACTAAATTATGAATCATTCATGACATACATGAGAACATATACTCATTGTGTTTCCCTCATGAGAAGGCACATCTCCAACAATTTTCTCAAAATTTCTCTAAAATAGGGAAACAAAAGTCAAAATCTTAAAAAAAAAAAAATTTGCTCCAACTCCAACAATTTCCCCCATTTTGGAGATTTTGACATTTATTACTACAATTAAATATTCTACATCATTTTTAATTATAATAAAAAAGAAATATTATATATCTTATAATAGCAATAAAATACTCAATAAAATATTTTATATTTTTTTTCTTCTCATTGGAGCATGTGAGTAATTTATGACAATGTTAATTTCGATAATTTAGGGAAGAAAGACTTTGCTGCAAATTATTATAAAAAAAATTCTATATCTTATTATAACAATAAAAAACACTTAATAATATATTTTATATTTTTTGTCTCATTAGAGCATGTGAAGAATTTATGACAATGTTAATTTCGATAATTTGGAAAAGAAAGATTTTGCTGTAAATTTTGGGAATGAGTGCTTCTCTTTCTTCTCCATCTCCATTTTAGGGGAAGAAAAGCTTTGCTATAAATTATAATAAAAAAGAAATATTCTATATCTTATTATAACAATAAAATACTTAATAATTTTTTTTATATTTTTTTTCTTCTCATTGGAGTATGTGAGGAATTTATGACAATGCAAATATCGATAATTTGGAGAAGAAAAGTTTTCCTGCAAATTTGAGGAATAAGTGCTTCTCTTTCTTCTTCATCCCTATTTTGAAGAATGAGATTCAGAAGCTGTTGGACCTAAAAACAACTCTATATTCCCCAAAATTGAGAAGTTTTAGAAAATGTGAAAGCTGTTGGAGATGCTGTAATAGGTGTCGGTGAGCCGTGACGTGGTTGATTAAGGTGGTTAACTAACAACTTTGACGGCATGAGTTCAAATCTCATTGACATATGTAGGATGTATGAGTTATTTAATAAAAATTTTAAAAGAAAAAGAAAAAAAGAGATGTTGTAATAGGTGGTAACACGATATCTCACCAATTGTAAATATCCAAAAATGGCTTGTTTTTAAAATGTGAAATCAACATTCTCCAAATTGTAATCCACATATCTACTTTTTATTTTTAATTATCATTTTTATAAAAAAAATTAAGTTACAACAAATAAAAAATTAAAATGTGAATTACAATTTAAAAAATTTGAATTTCTCATGTTACATAGAATTCACGTAATTGATGACAATTTCGTGCAGCTCAGCAGCAATAACGTAACAATGACTTGATTCACAGAACCTAAGAAAATTAGGAAAACATGATTTACTCCCCTTGATTTCGTAAAATTTCATGAATTAAATACGCGTCAGGGATCAACTTTTTAGTCTATCCGTCCAGCTGGGTCCCAGCAGCACAGGTCGGCACAGACACATGACAACTACTGCTCCGAAGCACTAATTAAAATCTCAATTAAAATAAATTGTAATAACCAAATTTGGCGCCCTGAGATAGTGGCGCACAGTCACCCACGTGTCCCCCTCTGATTCGTCATCACCTAGATATCCTCCGCCCCTCTCCCTCACTAAATAGAGATACTAGACGATAGACATCAAAGTCTTCTCTGCACTGCGAGCCTTGCCCTCAAATACTCTTCCGACCAAGAATCCATATTACGACGCCGTTTTGGGAAATGGGAATCCAATCCTGCCCGGGCCTCTCCCCCAAGCCCTGCGACACCTGCAAGTCGTCGCCGGCCGCAGTCTTCTGCCGCGCCGACTCCGCCTACCTCTGCCTGGCCTGCGACTCCAAGATCCACTGCGCCAACAAGCTCACCTCACGCCACCAGCGCGTCTGGATGTGTGAGGTCTGCGAGCAGGCCCCCGCCGCCGTCACGTGCAAGGCCGACGCCGCCGCCCTCTGCGTCACGTGCGACGCCGACATCCACTCCGCCAATCCCCTCGCGCGCCGCCACGAGCGATTCCCCGTCGAGCCCTTCCTTGACTCTGCCGAGTCCGTCGCCAAGTCCACCTCCTCCGCCTTCAACGACGCCGTTTCCACCATTAAAAACGACGACGCTGATTCTCTTCTCATTCCCAACCTCAATTTCACCTCCAAGTTCGTTGATGCTCTCGACATCAAGCCCGATATGTACTTCCCGGAAATGGAATCCTTACTCGTATTCGATTACCCGAACCCGATCCAGAACTCCAGCTCGGGTATGGATAGCGTGGTTCCGGTCCAACCTGACCCGATTCCGCCGCCTCCGGTCCTCCACCAACCCTCTCATGAAAGTTGCTTCGATATTGACTTCTGTAGAAACAAGCTGTCTTCGTCCTTCAGTTACCCAGCTCAATCAATCAGCCAAAGCGTGAGTATTATATGCTCATTTTCTTTTTAGGTAAAATTAAAGCCTGATTTGGATATTATATACTAATTATTTCAGTTTAATTTTCCGATTTTCAGGTCTCGTCGTCCTCCTTAGATGTGGGAGTTGTTCCCGACGGAAACTCATTCTCGGATATTTCGTATCCTTTCATCGCGAACGTGAACCAAAACGGCATGGACTCCGGCGTACCAGCTCCGGCGACGGTGAGTCAAGCGACACAGCTGACCGGAGTGGACCGGGAGGCGAGAGTGATGAGGTACAGAGAGAAGAGGAAGAACCGCAAGTTCCAGAAGACAATCCGGTACGCGTCCCGGAAAGCCTACGCGGAAACCCGGCCGAGAATCAAAGGCCGGTTCGCGAAACGCAGCGAAAGCGAAACGGAGGTGATGGACCGGATCTTTGACTCGGCGCCGGGGAGTTATATCGCAGACGCGCAATACGGCGTCGTCCCGACGTTTTGATTATGATAAATGTTTTAGAAATGATGAATTATCAGAGTTGTAATTTGGTAAAAGGGACTACAGGGGGTTGTGTTTTTTTTATGTGTCTTTTCAGCTGCATCGCTGAAGCCTACACAGTCTGTATGTCTTCTTCTTCTCTTTTATTATAAAAAGATCACGGATCTCTTTATGTGTTCTGATTGGATCTATTCCTCCATTCCTACCGGCCTATTATATTTTATTTTCATTTTATATGAGAAGTTATGAATTAATATGAAATGAAAATGGTTGAAACTGGAAACCGTCCCATGAGTTTTTTATTTCTATTATCAGTGTCCATTCCACACTACGATATATGTTTAAGCTGAGAAAATGAAGGGTTTGCAAAGTAAGGAGAAGTTCCGATGAAGATGCAGTCAACACATGACTCACCACAAATTATGATACTAATGAGAAAAAAATATTATTCTTGAGGGAAATATTTGTGGAGGGAAAACATGAAAAGATAATTTTACCCATGGATAATGTCTAATTTAACGGTGTCAATTACGGAGGGAACTAATGTTAGATAAGGTTAAAGTGTTGAGGTACCGTTATCATAGTTTTCAAAATTAAGATGTCAAAATGATGAATGAGCTTAATTTGAGGCACCATTTGAAAAATTTCCTCTATTCATAATGCAGATTGACAGGGTGAGCTAATTAATTACAAATCTTTTTTAATGCAATATGCGTAGAGCATCTTTAACAAACTCTCTACTTTAACTCCTTAGCTATTTTAGAGAGCGTATTTAGTTTTTTTTAGATGTTTTAGGAACTCCAGTAGACTAGCCAAACTTGAACTATTATGACTTTTAGCTATCGCTAGCTAAATATAGTTAGCGAGATGACTCAAATGAGGCTAGCTATAATTTAATACATTCCTTGTAAGATATTTTATGTGATATATAAATGTATTTAAACTATTTAATTTTTATTTGAAGAATAATGTTGATATAATGCTAGCTAAAATAAAGAGCATTGATACAACCACATTTCTAAAGTGGCTAGTCAAAATGACATTTTAGCTAATTTAACTTTAAATTTAACTTAAAATGGTTAGCATTGTTAAATATGCTTTTATGAGGAGATGTACATTTTGTTATGGGTTTAACAGAAAATTAATGTTTTTCGTTATGTAGATAGTCGAACATTTAATTTCATAACACCCGTCTTTTTTCTTCCTAAGTCATATTTACTAATATGAAAATAATGTTCTTATTTGGTTATTTGCAATTTATTTTCGATGATCAATTTCCAGGTTCGTGGAACCTTGTTCCAGCAATTAGGTTTAACAGCTTAGCTTTCCTAAAAAGTTGAAACATGCCTAAATTATCTTTTGTTCATCATTTTTGGCACAAACAATACCTCAATATTTAAGACAAAGCGAGGAAATGCACCCCATGTGTACTTACAACACTCCATACCTCATTTAGTTGTGTGACCCTATTTTGGCATCTTCTTATCTCTACACCAATAACCCCCCGTGGCTAAACATATGCCTACTTTTATTCTATATAGTAAAAATCAGCGATCACAAAATAAATACTCTTGAGTGGAGAAAAATTCAAGGCAAAAACCAATATGATTTGGGTGCGGTTATTGCTACCCCATCAAATATTTTGTTCACCCTACATTTTAATTTTAAACTAAATATTTCAATACTAACCTCATAATCAAGTATTTTTGTGAAAATATAATATTAAACTAAAATCTATAAAATCCAAACAACAACAACTCTCTATATCAGAGAAAAAAAACAATTTTCTACATCTTTCAAATCAGATTTAAGAATCACTTCAATCTTCAATAGGTGGTTAATTATACAGTGTGATGAGATTGTTCATTCTTATTTTTATTTTATTTATGGCTTCAAACGTAGTCTTTCTTATATATATGTATATATTCATAATCATAAATAATGAACTCAAGAAAAAGATCGAGGAGAACATATATAAGATGTGGTTTGAAAAGAATGGAGGTCTATGTCAAATATATCAATAAAATATTTGTATATATGTTTAGATTTTATCACTTTTATAATTGTTAGTTTTAGAAAGAAAATAAAAACAAGATTTTCTCAACATTTTAAGGACAGAATTGAAACGTTAAAGATAAAAAATAAGACATGGGGTGAACTAAACATTTAATTAGATGGAAATAGCAGCACCTTATGATTTTCGCATACTTTCAAGATATGAGGAAATATTCAACAAACGTGTATCAATTTCGCCTCTTTAATAATTTACATTAATAGTATAAAATGTGTTTTTGGTTAAAACTCATCCCTTCTAACCACCTAAATTACCAACCTATCAAACACACGTCCCCAAATTATATAATCGCTTTATTTTCTGATCGTCTAGTTATACAATCACCTAAGTTACTTATTCTCTCGGACCATCTAAGAATAGATTAAGTCTTAAGTCGCAGATGAGAGAGATAAAACTCATAAAAATAATGTAAATATTTATACACATATGTATATATAATTTGTCTTCGAGTTTTTCATAGAAAAGTAGAAATTGGTTGACAGTATTGTTTTTTTCTTTTTTCGCAATGTAGAAACAGTAGAATACCAATTAGGACGCAGCAACCGTAACAGTCTAAATTCCAGAGTTCACCTTAATTTGGAGGGTAGTGTGCTCCCGTTTATCCAATGTGGCACGTGGAAGTATCTATGAAAGGTGTGGATGATGATGGGACTCTCATCCTCTTCACGTGCCCTCCCATCTCCTGTGGGCTCTCCTCTCGTCCACATCCTGCAATCTCTGGCCCACCGGTCCATCCTATTCAACTTATTCATGGGTCAACGCTCACCCCGGCTTCATTTCTGGGCTAACTTCCAGGTCAGTTTGAGTTTTTGGATAATTGGTTTTCTATTCAATGATTCTCTGAGAGAAAATTGCCAAAAAAAACTTCAGTAGGAAATATCATCTCGAACAGGTTTGTGCACTTAATTTTACATGTTACGGGAGAACCATGTAACAGTATGATATATTCTTACATTCTAATCAAATATTGACACAAGAATTTTACTAGAGGACGCTTTGATGTTTAAAATGATTTCAGAGACAAAATCTCAACGGATTACGAGAGTATATACACATTGCTTATTCACACTATTTCTCAAAGAATCATAGAGCACGAAGGTATTAAACCATGCTCTATTGAAAAATGTCAACAAAAAGCATATTGGCCTACATAAGAAAAAATTACATCAGCTATTTTGTCAAATAAAATTTTGAGTTTGTTGTTACTTTTTAAACACTAAACTATAAACTTTAAACCCTAGACCCTAAACCCTAAATCTACGTGTTAATATTTGATTAGAATGCAAAACATGTTTATGCCCAAATTAATATTTTACTGGACAGTAAATATCTATGTAAATATTAATTAATTTCCTGGTCTATGTCATACCGGTGAGCCCAAATTCGTTGGGTTTACAAGTGATGGCCTGCCAGTGAGACCACGCGAGCTGAATTACAGAGTTTGCGTGCGAAAGAGACTTCACGTGCGAACGAGATTTCGCATGAATTACAGGGTTCGCGTGCGAACGAGATTTCGTGCGAATTACGTAATTCGCATGCGAAATAGACTTCGTGTGAACTACATAGCTCGCGCGTAGAATGACTTCGCGCGGAATTACTTGCTGACTTCGCGCGGAATTACTTGCTGACTCCGCGTAGGCGAGACAAGCGGATTACATCAAGGCGAGCTGGCGAACTGGCTCGTGTAGGAGGGCTTCGCGAAGAAGGCATAGGCGGAGTTCGCGTGCATCACTTTAATCGTTGAAGACTCTCACCAGTTTATGACATGCTTTGGGCAAATCCCTGTGGCCTTATCAATTAAAAAAAACCTTCTTTTGGCCCGTGAGCTAGAAAGGCCCGCGAGATAGTTTGAGTCCACGGCCTGCGCAGGTTAGTATTGTCCTTGTGGAATTAGGGTTTCAGAATCCAATTTGGACTAAGATTACCTTTCTTCTGCCTCAAGTCGAGCTTCTATATAAGGGGACTTGAAGCAGTAACTCTAGACACAATCAAATCTCTCAACAATTACAAAACAACAACTTTCTCAAGTTAAACCCTTTCGAGCCTCTCGAAAACCCTAACCCTAAGCGCACCGCCGCCTAGGTTTCTCAGAGCCCTCCTGGACTCGCCCCCGATCACCCTTGATTCCCTATAGTTGCTCTGCTCGCATCCTACCATGAGTATCGAATTGCCTTGTACTCGTAATTTCTCATCTAAGGTGGCACATGGAAACCCCCTCCGCCTGATCAGAAGTCAAGATCTCGCACCCATTCAACCTTTTCTTGTCCGCGAGGTGGCACGCTCGCAACATCTCCCTCTCTCTTTGTTCGCTAGTTACCTCTTGCCCCCGCGCTGAGGATCATGACCAAAACATTGGCACGCCCAGTGGGACAGGGAGTACAAGCAATTCATCATAGGGAAACCAGAGGAATCGCCATACAGGAAGCCTCAACTTTCTTGTCTCAAGCACAGATCGCTACGGTACAAGCCCCAAAACAGCGCGGCTTGCCGTTATCTCACTCAAGAACAGGTTCTTGCTCAGTTTGGTGACCCAGACTTCAGCGAGACCACCATGGTAGGCTCTCAGCCGACCAAAGACACAGGCTCTGCTCCGTCCATGGAGCAAGTCTTCCAGATGTTTGCGGAGCTCAAGGGCGAGATCCAGAGTTTGACAACCCAGACCTCCGCCACTCAACAAAGCGTTGCTGACCTAACTGAATAGGTCAAACAAGATAAAGCCCTTTGGAAGGCCAACCATGACAAAATCACCACTCTTAGTGAGGATTATGGCCACCTAGAAGGCGAACTCATGGAAACCAAGGGCCTAGTTGAAGGTTCCCTTCATCGGATCCAAACAAATTTGGACTAGAACACGGAGACCGTGAAGCAGCACGCGGAGATCCTGTCGCTCACTAGCGCGACAGTAGATGAACAGACTCGCCGCTTGGATAACCACGATACCAAGCTACATGACCAACAGAATGCTTCATTCTTTGGAAGCAAGAACAGTCTGGAAAAACTAGATGCATTCAAGGAGAAACAGGATCGGCTGAGCTTACAGGTCCTCGAAGATGAAGACTGGATGAGGGCGCAAGCACCAAAGAATCCTGCCCTAAATCCTACTGGCACAAGCGCGAATGAGGGATTATTCAAGTACATCCCTCCCAACGAGCGCGCCAGGGGAAACCCTAAGGTTGGGACTCAGAAAGCCCCTCAGTTTGCGGTAGGGGCTGAAACTTCAAAGAATCCGCCCCCACATGGTTCTACTGCTCGCTTCAAGGGATTAAACAACTCTCTACGCCAGGGAGCCGGGACACCAGATGACCCGCTTCTAGCCTACTCCAGCCCTGCTCCTAAGAATGTTGGACAAACCGCTAGTTTTTCTGCATGGCCAAACCATGAGGAAGGAGGAAAGTCCGCGCCTGTGACAACAGCTGACTGGCGCTAGCTTATCTCCTCCATCGTCAAGGAGCAAACTGGAAAAAGTGATGCTGACTTGTAATATCGCAACCCCTACCCTGATAGTGTGGCACAATACCCTTTCCCACATGGGTTTAAGAACATCGTTTTCACCACCTTCTCTAGGGAGACAAGGGAGGATGCAGCAACGTATATGGCTCGCTTCAAAGTCTAGTGCGGCTAATATGGGAATAATGATACTCTCAAGCTCAAGCTCTTAAGGAATTTTTTGTCCGGAGCTGCTTTCAGTTGGTATTCCAGATTGAAGCCAGGATCCATCGCGGACTGGCCTACCATGGAGGGACTGTTCCGGGAAACATACGACACCATTCAGCCAGAGGTTGGTCTCGATTCTCTTACTCAAATGAGTCAGTAGAGCATGGAGTCAGGAGTCTCCTTCCTCCAACGTTTCAAGATCCAACAGGCCAAGTGTGATTTCCTCCTACCTGAGCAGGAAGCCATTAAGTTGGCTGTCCGTGGCCTTGAGCATCGCCAGCGACTGAAGCACCATGGGGTACGCTTCACGTCTATGGGCGACCTGATCAACAAGGTCGGTAGTTATGAGCTGATCCTCAATGAAATGGATGAGAAGACAAATGCCTCCAAGGGGACGTAGGTACCAGGGAGAAACAGGACAGTGGGGGCACTAAGCCTCCAATCCCCCACGTTTGATCCTTACAACCAGAGGTAGGAGGAGACTGAGGCCACGCAGGAGTATGATGATGCCAGAGCAATCGAACTGACTGGTAAACCGTTGGCTCACAAACTGAAGAATTTCAAAATGACTCGTGAGCCAATCACCATTCAGTCTTTTGCATGGACCAAGCCCAAATACGAGTCATACACGTATGACCCGAAAAAGCCCATCTTGTTTTTAATGACTTGATCGAGGCGAAGTACGTATGTTTGGATCACAAGATCCTGTCCAAGGAAGAGCTAAAGGACAAGAAGTATTGTAGCTTCAACAACGTCTACAATCATGACACCAAAGACTGTGTCAAACTCCGCGACCAACTACAGGCCTGGTTGAACTTTGGCGTCTTGAAAATGAAGACACCGGAGAGCACAGCTTCTCTGGTGGATGTGGACCCCTTCCCAACCGTGGTCGGTATGGTCGAGGTGAACTAGAACGACCAGCCAGAGGAGAAGAGCCGCCGCTGCGCGCCGAAGCCAGGTTAGCGGAGAGTCACCTTGGACTTGTCTGAACACTCAGAGGATGACAATCTGCGCCGAACATCTAAGAGAGGCCACAAGGAGGACAATGTTGTTGCAGCTCGGCCATCTCGCCAATATACATACAATGTCAACCTCACACACGAGGTTCTAGACGACCTTATTGACGATAGACTCGTCACAGTGGCGAGGGCCTTACCCTACGTTGAGTATAAGGAAGGCAGTACACACCGTAAGTTCCATGATAGCTGGGGACACAGAACTCGCGAATGCTACCAGCTCCATGAGCAAGTCCAGGATTGGCTCAACCTCAAGTACATTAGCTTTGAGGACAAAGGCAGTTTCATGATCGCGACTGTTGACATTGCTTGGCCTCGCGATTATGTTGGACATTTCTCCAAACGCAAACCCGCCCGAACCGCCAGGTCGAAACCGCAAGAGACCGGCGAATGATTATACCATGTTGGCGAACCAAAGTGGAAACCATGACCAGGCGAGGCAGTTAGTCACCATACTGTAGCCCGATCGCCCTTCAAAGAAAGATAAGGGCAAAGCTATCATGCGGGACGATACACCGTCCCCCCACTGAAAACTACCAACCCGTGAGCCCCAAAACTCGCGAAAAGCTGGAACAGAGGATCAAGCGTCTTGAGATGTTCGTCTAATCACACTGGATAGAAGAAGTACATTCATCTCCAGTTTTAAGCGAGATGGACATATCAGACTCTGGCAGCGAGCACTAAGACAATGAGGCTTCAAGCCCTCAGCAAGGTATCTTGACTGACCCCTACATTCCCTTGACATCCAAATCAGCGATCAAGGAGGGAATATGGTACACACAGTAAGGGGGCAGGCCAGTTACCATCACTAGATCCAAGAAGCGGAAGCTACAGAAGAAGTATGGCAACATTCTGCATGCCTTACAAGTTGTCGATGATGGCGTCATATGACCCTCGCAGCTCACACAGAAACCTGAGCGGATGTGAAGAGAAGCTGAAGGCCTGCGTGCAATACTCCAAAGGCCACATGTAACGCCTCCAAGGGTGTGTACACAAGTAGCAGACGACCCCGCTCCAAAGGTAAATGTCTTATGTTGCCTTACCGTACCACCAAAACAGGATCCAAGCCGTGCAAGAACAGACCATCTCCAAAGCCGGAAAGGAGAAGAGATCCACAGCCCTCCCAGCGTAGGCCTTCACCGGAGCTTGACAGGAGAAGGGACCCGCTTCCTCCAACAAAGCACAAGTAGTCGCCGGAAGCTGAACGACGTAGGGACCCGCTTCCTCCACCAAGGCGTAGATAGTCGCCGGAAGCTAAATGAAGAAGGGAACCACCCCTTCCAACAAAGCGAAGACTATTCGCGATACCGAAACCAGAGATAAGGCGCGAGCCACCTCGGCCATCATTAAACCGTGGCCAGGTCGAGGATGGGAGATAGACTTCGTCAGCATCATTCACCCCCATTCTTCAGAGCAGAACAAGTTCATTATCATGGCCACTGATTTCTTTACCAAGCGGGTTGAGGTCGAGCCACTCAAGGTCGCTTCAGTGACCTCGGTTCACAACTTTATCTTCTGTAACATTATCTCCCACTTTGGTATTTTGGAGTGCATCGTGACGGATCGGGGGGCAGCTTTCATAGCCGATTCTATAGTCATATTCCTCACCGGCTATGGTATCAAGCTTCTGCATTCGACCCCCTATTATGTACAGTCCAATGGTCAGGCGGAGGCGAGCAACAAAGTTATCCTCAGTATCTTGCATAAGATGCTAGAGTTGAGCCCCTGCGTCTGGCATCTAGAGCTTTACCATACTTTTTGGGCCTACCGTACCTATGACAGATACGACCCCCTATGCTCTCATGTTTGGCCATGACGCCATTCTTCCTCTTGAGGTTCATGTCACCTCGCTTCGCGTCCAGGAACAGCACCAATTGTTTGGTGACGATTACGTCCAAGCGATGTGGCAAGAGCTTGAAGACCTCGACGAACACAACATCACTGGCTTCAACAATCCCATCCTTGAGAAGCAGCGCATTGCGCCGTCCTATGATAAAGTTACCCACGAATGGAGCTTTGTTGAGGGCCAAGCAGTCTGGCAAGCAGTGCTACCATTGGGCGAAAAGACCGAAGGCCAAAGGAAGTGGTCTGCGCGAAAGGAATGACTCTTTATTATTCATCGCATATTGCCCAAGGGAGCATACCACTTGCACTACCTTGATGGTACACTCCATCCCAATCCTATTAATGGTTGTTTCTTAAAGTGCCATATCGTTGGCGTTTGGGAGCGTGCAGATCCTCCACATTCTGCTGACCCCGCGACCACTGTTCATAGTGCTCCGCGCCTTCGCGATAGCACTCAGCCGTCTCCCACTAGGGGCAACCCGAGAGAGAAGCATGTAATTAGTTCATTTCTTTGTAAACGTGCGAGGTCTAACCAACAGACCAGTACAAGATTGAGGCATATTCCAGAGGCCCTAAATAAAAAAAATTTCATGCTAATTTCTTCATTTCTCTTTTCCACAAACGTTCAAAGTCTAAACAACAGACAAGTACAAGATTGTGGCCTATCCCAGAGGCCTTAAATAATAACATCACATATTTTTCCCTCTTACACTTTGATACAGGTTTCATAAGTGGCTTTGCAGCCGAAGCGAAACATGCATACAGTGAACTCCGGTTACCCTACACTTAAAGGCATAAATCTAGGATTTTAGGGATGTTAAAGGCGTCTTGAGCTTTCGGATCGATGGAAGCTTGGCCAAAACAGTGATTAGGCCCAGAATAAAGCACCGGAAGGCTAGAGGTCCACTAGAATTGGGTCTCTCATGCTACTGCCCAAGTTTTGGGGCGTGCTTCAAGAACAATGGTGAACTCCCGAAGCATGAGTGGACAAAGGGCCTCCGAAGCCTCACGCGTGGACAGAACAACAAGCACAAGGTAAAAGGTGCCCAGACTATTTGTTCTTTCAAGCGGAGGTTTGTCCTAAGAGTGGATTTTGAAACTCACCCTTGACCTAAGAGTAGATTTCGAAACTCATCAGAGCAAACGATGAGCGGGAGAAATGGTGGTTTCGCTTTAACCTGGGACATAAAGATGAACAGAAGGGAAGAAATATCCATGGTGAGGGGGCAGAAAGACTTGGTCAATGTTCCAAACCCGATCAGCAGATTCTCTTATAAGAAGAGGTGACTGACTCCCTTTGACATGTGTCCTGCATGTAGAGCTCTGCCCCAAGATATGGACCTTAGAGATAAGATGAACGCGTGAATCTATTGTGACTTCTTGCTTTACAAGCAAACAGTCACGTGGAGACCTTCACCCAATATCAAAAGAAGATTGTTTTTTGAATTGCAGCAGTTTTGTTGCTTAGTGAAAGAGGTTACATGGGGGCAACATGACAAGCGAAATGAAGTTAGACCAAAGGTTCTTAAGTTTCCTTACAGCCTATATACGTGGGGCATCGAGGTTGGCGAGGTCCTTTTCTCCTATTGGTTCGCCTCATCATCCTTATATTCACTAGCGAGATGACACAGTTCACTTCACCAACCTTATATTAGTAAACATACTTGCTCACTACGCAGTGAGTAAGGCACCCTTTAGACAGACGTAAGTTGTCTCACGAGGTAGTCATGAACACATACCTCAAAACATTGGTCTTATGCGAGACAAAGATCACAATGGCGCCAAGATGTCAGAATCCTCCAAATTCTGAATCATAGTGTAAAATAAGGCCTTTTCGCTTAGTCTCAAAGCTCAAGGCCTAAGGGGCAATGTTTACGCCCAAATTAATATTTTACTGGACAGTAAATGTCTATGTGAATATTAATTAATTTCTTGGTCCATGTCACACCGGCGAGCCCAAATTCTTTGGGTTTACAAGTGATGGCCCGCCAGTGAGACCACGCGAGCTGAATTACAGAGTTCGCATGCAAACGAGACTTCGCGTGAATTACAGAGTTCGCGTGCGAACGAGACTTCGCGCGAATTACGCAGCTCACATGCAGAATGGACTTCGCGCGAACTACATAGCTCGCGCACGAAATTACTTCACGTGGAATTACTAGCTGACGCCGCGTAGGCGAGGCGAGATTGACACTTTGCATAGGCAAGGCAAGCAAATTACATTGCGAGCTAGGGAACTGGCTTGCGTAGGGGGGCTTCGCGAAGAAGGCATTGGCGGAGTCCGCTTGCATCATTTTAATAGTTGAAGACTCTCACTAGTTTTTGACATGCTTTGGGTCAATCTCTGTGGCCCTTATTAATTAGAAAAGCCTTTTTTTGGCCCGCTAGCTAGAAAGGCCCGCGAGATAGTTTGACTCCGCGGCCCGCACAGGTTAGCATTGTCCTTGTGGTATTAGGGTTTCAGAATCCATTTTGTACTATGATTACCTCTCTTCTGCCGCAAGTCAAGCTTCTATATAAGGGGACTCGAAGCAGTTACTCTAGACATAATCAAATCTCTCAACAATTAAAAAAAACAACTTTCTCAAGTTAAACCCCTTTGAGCCTCTCGAAAACCCTAACCCTAAGTGCACCGCCGTCTAGGTTTCTCAGAACCCTCCTGGACTCGCCCCCGATCACCCTTGGTTCCTTATAGTTGCTCTGCTCGCGTCCTACCGTGAGTATCGAATTGCGTTGTGCTCGTAATTTCTCATCTAAGGTGGCACCTGGAAACCCCCTCCGCCTGATCAGAAGTCAAGATCTCGCACCTATTCAACCTTTCCTTGTCCGCGAGGTGGCACGCCCGCAACATCTCCCTCTCTCTTTGTTCGCTAGTTACCTCTCGTCCGCACGCTAAGGATCGTGGCCAAAACAGGACCATGTCATACTACCACGTTGTAATGATCTCAATTTTAATTGGGTTTATTTATTGAATTGTTTCTTTTGTCTTTCTGTTTTTTGTGTTTTGATCTTTGATTAGGCTTTGGTTTTGGTTTTGTGGACTATTAGTAATAAAAACTCAGTCTTGTTCTAGGATATTCCATATATATGTCTTGGTTTTATGCCATCTGGATATGTACTTAGAATATGACTATGTATTCTTTATCATTACCATATTGGTACTTTGTAATTCCATATATAAAAGGGCTCCTATCAATGAATAAGGTGATGATTCTCGATTCTCTTGCTATCTCATTCTCTACACTTTATATTCATCACGTTATCATTCACTTTGTTCTAACTCGAGAGCCAATAGCCCACCATTTGTTCTTCGAAACCCTAAAAAAGCCTTTTTCGGCTCCTATGTCTGACCGCCGCCGCCGCCTGTTTTCCCCGTCGCCCTATGACATCACCGGCTGCCAATCCCTTGGCCGCCACCTGCCAACGATTTTTGGTTTCCTCCGACTACAATTTTCGACTTATTCAAGCGTTTGAAGTTTCGAATTCGAAAGGTATGTTTTGAAACCTTAAACGTTTCCAAGTTCAATAACTCAGGGAGGATAAAATCATTTCCTCCCTCCTCCATCTCCATTATATGCTTGGGATTTTGTCACACCCTAATTTCCAAAAGATAATTTTCAAATTTTTTTGGCATTATCTAACTTAAAATATAAACATCCCATACTGCTTCAACAACAATCCCAAACATCTAGAACTCAAAAGCGGAAAGTAAATATCATACAACCCATTTCTGAGTTAAATATTACACTTCCTTGTTTACATAAACTTGTAACGCAAGAAACATGAGAACAATCTCATGAGTTTAATACTATCTATCCAATTAACAAAACTATACAGAGTACAACAAAAACCAAAAAGAACCCTGCCATTAAGCCTCCGCCTCAACCCTGCTGATCCTCACCTGCAGGTCAAACCCCTACACCAGTAATTGATGTACCAAGATTGTAAAATAACAAACCCGGTAAGCTAAAAGGCCCGTATGAGTAAACTCAAAAATAACACAACATTTATCACATCCAACATTCCACAAGAGAGATTTGATCACTAATTAAAAACTACAAATCCAACACATTACCAATGAAATGTACCCATGAGTCCTAGATATTTAATAAATACCTCTCATGACCTACAACAAAAAATTGTGTACCCATGGATCCCAGATACCATAAAGTATCTCCCATGATCTACACTGACTAACGGACTAGAGCTCTATTCCTAACCGTAACCAATCACCCGGCTAAAGGCTTGGAACCCGGTTTGACTTTCCAATATCGAAACACAAAATAATAAATAGCATGTCACGCCCCGACTCTATGTTTTATCTTATTTACTAGCATGGTGTTAATAAGAATTCTACCATCTTCGTCATTGAGTTTTTAGTCTTAAGGTCCCTAGAAGTGTATTGAGGGACAAATATTTCGAAAGAATTATTCGTAGGAGAAAAATATGATGACGGTAAAAATGGTAAATTTTGGCTAGTAAAAAGTAATTTTTATTGGGGTATTATTTTTTAAGGTGTTAATTTCGGAATGTTTTTAAGTTAGTGGGTTGACCCAGTTTTGGGCCAAGCCCAGTCAGTCCCTCCCGCTCCTCTCTCTCTCCTCTCGCTTTCTCTCTTTCCTTCCCCAACTGCCGGATTTTCTCCACCGCGCCAGTCGCTGTCCGACTGCCCAAGGACCGCCGAACTGGTCCCTTATGGACCCTCGCCCCTTCCTCTCTCTTCCTGGGCCGGTGCTGGCTTGCGGAACGCCGCCGATCGGGAGAAAAGCCCGCCAGAAGGTCCAGTTGTCCGCGTGTTCCCGTCGCCGAACTCCTTCCTTCGGCCGCCATAGCCGGAGCCCCTTGGCTCAAAAGGAAGCCCTCCTCCCATGCTTCAATCCCTCCAAAGGGCTCCCTCCATCTCGAGCTAGGTAAGGAGGAATCAATGTTTGAAATTCTAGGGCTTTTATGTATGTTTTCGTTCGATTGACATGGTTAGGCTTAGAATTTGAGTTTGTGTTAGTTAGGAATGTTGTAGAGGAGGTTGAGAAGAATGTGTTGCCAAATTTTGGTGGGCATTGGAGGTAGCCAGAGCTAGTCGTCGGCCGCCGCCGGCGCCACCGCCGAGAAAATGTTTTTGGAGGAGAATTTTATGAGGAGTTTAATGAAATAAGTTTTAGAATTTTTGGAGTTTTGGATAAGTTTGGAAATTGTTAAGTTTGGTATTTTTTGCGGATTAATAAGTTAAAATCTGGCCATTGGATTATTTTATGATTAGGATGTTGGAAGGTGATTTTTGAGGATGTCGTTATTTATGGAGAATTATAGTTGGCAGTGAAGTTAAGATTTAGGGCGATAGGCATGGTTGAGTGCGAGAAGCTCATATTTAATTATGCCTATTTTCCTTAAGCGTCGGTGTTTTATTTAAGGATTTATTTATGTTTTGGAACAGGACGCGAGGAGGCTCGAGCATAGGAGACCTCCGACCGACATCAGGCTTAGGCCTAAGTTGTGAGTGAGACCTTTGTTTTAATTAATGTTTTATTTGTTGAATAATTTCTTTTGTTGGAATTTAACCAGAATTGAGAATTTCGGTGTTTATACTCATTTATTGACGTTTATGAGAATAGTATGTATATAAGTGAACGCTAGCTAGCTATACGTGATTTCCCCTCATAATGAGGTACAATTCCATTATGGGGTGACGTGAAAGTTAGATGCAAGCGTCGTAGCCTTGTACGACTTTCTATTTTTTGTATTCATTCATAGAATTCGTACAAGGAGTTAGCGTGTATATCCACTCGTGCATTTCCCCCATAATGAGGAAAAATGTCATTATGGGGTGACGTGAGCGTTAGACACGAGCGTAGTAGCCTGGTATGACTATCTACTTTTCGAGCTTATTCATAGATAGCATACAAGAAGTATGACGAGTGTAAATACATACTGATATATTTATAATTCTAGCTTGAGAGGCCTTTTTCTGAAGTTTGGGAGTCTAGTGAGGCTAGACACCAGTTATGAATTTTTGAGTTAAGCTTTTAAGCTGTCGCTTGTATAACGCTTTCCTTTAAAGTTTTCTTGGGGAAATATTATTGTTTGTCGAGATTATTTTTGTCCACTCACTTTGACGTAATTAAATATTTTCCCCTAGGCTTTTTCTTTATTTTTAAATGCCCAGTCTGCAGAGTTCGGGTTGGGTCAAGAAGTTGGCGACGAGACATTGTCACCCATCTTTCCGCTACTGTTCACCAGTAGGTTATCTATTTAACCTACTAGGATTTTAGTAGCTTCCGTTGTCTTTCTTGTAGTAGCTCTGCATACTTTCGGAAAAATAACTGTTTATTATTTTAATCGGTTATTTGGGTTGAGCTAAGGAATTTATATTTTGGATAAGAGAGTGTTCTTTAATTTTTCCGGGTTAAGGTTGTCCATTTTCAAGGGAGGTTTGCCGAGTTCTTCAGTAATTTTTCTTGGAGGTGGTCCCCGTAGGACTTACCTCGGGTTTCAGGGTGAAATTCGGGGTGGGTCTTGACATAGCATCTTAACCGTAACCTATCACCCGATTAAAAACTTGAAACCCGGTTTGGCTATTTATCTAACAATCACAATATCACAGCATCATCATCAGCAACACAAGATCACATCATAAATTATATCATTTCACATAGATATATTGATAGGTGCATTTTATGCAACGTTCTTAATGTATTTCCGACCCTATTTAGTTATGTAATTCCTTTAACAATATTGATTTTAACTTAGTTTGTGTTTTTAGGTCACAAATAAAGCCGAGGAGCAAAAAAGAGGCAAAAGAGGAGAAATCTTGAAGGAGAAGGAATCCATATGGCGCAAGGAAAGAAATCAGAAAATCTGCCAGGAATAGTCAGTCAACTTCGACAGAGAATTGTGATCATCTCACAAAGATACAGGAGATGAACTTTATATCAGCAGAAAGCTAGAAGAGTCTAGTTTTCAGAACTTTTCGCAGATCGTCAATAGCTATTTTGGTGACCAAGTTATGACCGTTTGAGTGACCAAAGGTCAGTTTGCCCGAATTTCTGATTTGGACCGGAACTTCAATTTCAAGGCCCAGACAACAACGGCGAGCCCATGGACGAAAATTAAAGGTTCTCTAACCCTAATAGCAGCTGTTCATATGTTATCTATATGTATGAGGAATTGGGGACGTGAAAGGGTCGCTTTTTGCCACAGAAAAACAACGTCTTTCATCTCCTTCAGAAATTCTTCTCCAAACACAAACCCTAGTTTTAGGATTTCTCTTGCCGTGCCTTCTCCTCTGTAATTCTCGGCGTAGTTCCTTGTTTCAATACTCAAAGTGTAATCTAAACTCAGACCTCATGTTTTCTTTTATTATCTATTCAATTACTTTAGTTTGTTTCCATCTCTCTTATTCGTTTGTGTTCATGAGTTGGATTTTTGATTGAGTTTGTTCTTATAATCATGAAAATCAGATCTGTACAATTGAGTTGTTAGTGTAATTCATGATGCTTTTGATGATCTAAATTATGTTTATATGTGTGATTGACAACTTATGACTTGTTCTTAATCAATATGTGCCATTGTTTGTGTTAAGTCCGCGTCGGTAAACATGAACTAGAATGGTAAGGAGTTATAGGTTGCATGCTAGGATGTCTTTGAAGTCCGTGTCGGTGAATTACATTCTAACATGTTCAAGTCCTTTAATCTATTTTGGATATGAAGTCCGCGTCGGTACATATCTATGAGAGGTTAGAAGGGTTTTAAGTACTTAAGTCCGCGTCGGTAAATTACTTGAAACGTGGAATTTGATTCGTTTCTCCATATGCATGATTTAGGTTGTTAGGGTTGAAATTACATAGCTACTTGATTATATGAATCTGATTTAGTGTTTTCTTGTGTGCAAAGAGACGATCACATGTATATAGTAGCTTAGGTTTTTGTTTCTTTTTTAGTTTAGGATTTTCGTCACTCTTCTGTTCTCTGTTTTCTTTTATTTTATTTTCGTACCAAACCATCTCCGAATCCCCTGAAAATTTGTACAGTAGTTCCTCTGTGTGTCTAGTAGATCTCTGTAAATTTTCATATTTTTCTGAATAGTTTAGGTTAGGTTTTAAATTAGGTTTTCGACTGCTGTTCTATGGAACAGTAGCTACTTTTGTATTGTTTAAATGTTTTATTACTTGTTAATATTTGTTGTGTTTTCTAACACTTTGTTTTGCAAGGTACCCTCAATCCCCGGCCCTACGATACCCTACTTACTCAATGCTACTAACGATAAAAAGGGTTTATTTGATGCAAGTTTTGTACCCGTCAAAATGGCGCCGTTGCCGGGGATTGAAAAATCTTTAGCTAAATAATTGTTCTTTATTGTTGTATATACATGATCTATGTGTTTTTCATTTAGTAAACATTTGTGTTATTATCTATATACATGCATTTGAGGTGATTTCTTGAAGACTAACTTAATTGTTTTGATTCAGGAACTAATAGGTTTATGCAATGCTCCAGGTACGTTTCAATGTTGTATGATGTCTATTTTCTTTGAGTACATTGAAAAGATCATTGAGGTTTTCATGGATGACTTTAGTGTCTTTGGTAAGAGTTTTGATGCATGCTTAGAGAATTTAGAACTAATCTTTAAATGTTGTGTTGAAACTAACTTGGTGCTAAATTGGGAAAAGTGTCACTTTATGGTTAGACAAGGCATTGTGTTGGGGCATATTATATCTGCTAGGGGAATAGAGGTCGATAAGGCCAAAGTTGATCTTGTTCGTTACTTACCATTTCCCACTTCTGTGAGGGAGGTTCGTTCGTTTCTTGGCCATGCAGGATTTTATCGCAGGTTTATCAAGGACTTTTCCAAGATAGCCAGACCTCTATGTCATTAGCTCCAAAAGGATGTACCTTTCAAATTTGACGACAATTGCAAGAAGGCATTTGAGAAGTTGAAGGAGCTTTTGACGTCAGCTTCTATTATGCTCCCTCCGGATTGGTCTCTACCATTTGAGTTGATGTGTGATGCCTCAGACTATGCAGTTGGAGCTGTGTTAGGACAGAGCTCTGAAGTACTTGCTTACAAAGAAGGAAGCAAAACCGAGGCTCATACGATGGATTCTTTTACTCCAAGAGTTTGATATCGAGATTAGGGACAAGAAAGGGAGTGAGAATGTTGTAGCATACCACTTGAGCAGATTGATACAAGAGGAGGACACCATTGCCATACAAGAGAACTTTCCGGATGAACAACTCTTTAGAATTGAGGTAAGTGAGCCTTGGTACGCGGATATTGTGAACTATTTAGTGACTAGGCAATTTCCTGACACTTTAACTCATGCTAATAAGGATAGACTCAAGAAGCATGCTAGGTACTATATTGATGAACCTTATTTGTGGAGACATTGTAGTGATCAAATCATTAGGAGGTGTGTCCCAGAATCTGAGCATAAATCTATACTTGCTTTTTGTCATTCTGAGTCTTGTGGTGGTCATTTTGGTTCACGTAGGACAGCTCTTAAGGTGTTGGATTGTGGTTTCTATTGGCCTACGATATTTAGAGATGCTTATATGTTTTGTATGACTTGTGATAGATGTCAAAGGCTAGGAAACTTAGGTTCTAGAGATCAAATGCCCTTAACTAACTTTAGTGTTGTTGAAATATTCGATGTTTGGGGTATTGATTTCATGGGTCCTTTTCCTTCATCTAATGGTTTTCTCTACATTCTCTTAGCTGTGGATTATGTTTCAAAATGGGTGGAAGCAAAAGCCACCCGGACTAATGATTCTCGAGTTGTTATAGATTTCCTCCGTTCTCATATCTTTTGTAGGTTTGGAATGCCTTGTGCTATCATTAGTGATGGAGGATCCCACTTCTGCAACAGGACAATTGCGGCTCTACTCAAGAAGTACAACATCACGCACAAAGTGTCTACTCCTTATCATCCTCAAACAAATGGGCAAGTAGAGGTGTCAAATCGAGAAATCAAGAGGATTTTGGAGAAGACAGTGGGCCCTACACGCAAAGATTGGAGTCATAGACTTGATGATGCATTATGGGCCTATAGGACAGCATACAAGACCCCAATTGACATGTCACCATTCAGACTTGCCTATGGGAAGGCATGCCACCTTCCGGTGGAGTTGGAGCACAAATCTTGGTGGGCGGTGAAAACTTTTAACATGGACATTGATGAGGCAGGTTTGCATAGGAAGCTTCAATTGAATGAGCTTGAGGAGATAAGAAATAAGGCCTATGATAATGCTCAAATTTACAAAGAGAAGACAAAGGCCTTTCATGATAAGATGATCCGTGGAAAGAGTTTTGAAGTGGGCCAGAAAGTTCTACTCTTCAATTCTAGACTTAAACTCTTTTTTGGTAAGTTGAAATCTCGTTGGATTGGTCCTTTTATTGTTACTCACGTGTTTTCCCATGGAGCTATGCAGATTAAAAGTCTACAGTCAGGGAATGAATTCAAGGTGAATGGCCAAAGATTGAAGCCTTACTACGAGGCTTTTGAGGAACATAATGTGGAGGAAGTATCCCTTCAAGATGTGCCATCACATGGATAAATGGAGGTACAAAGTCTAGGCTGACAGACTCTAAACATTAAGCGCTGCTTGGGAGGTAACCCAATTCAACCGAAGTTGTGGAGGAGCCATCAACACAGATTTGCTTTCTTCTCCCTTCTTCTCTTTTATTTCTGCTTTTCTATGCTTTGTTTGTTTTTCGTGACTCTTTCTTCCCGTACTTTGATTTTATGCTTCATCTTGTATTACATTGTGGACAATGTAGGGTTTAAGTGTGGGGGACGGATTTACATCTTTTTATGTCTTTATTGGAAAATAAAGTTTCAAAAAAAAATGTAAAAAAAAAAAAATGTAAAAACAATTTTTGTTTGTCTTTTGTTTTGTTTTTGAGTCTTAGAAGCCCTTAACTGTCTATGATGATTGATAATCTCTAAAATTATGCATAAGATCACAAGATTGAGATGATTTCTAACTGATATTCATTGGTTAATTGAAATGAATAGAAATCATGTGAAATGTAGTGGATATGATTTGAATCTTTGGTACAGAAATGAGCATGCTAAGACAAGTTGTAATTCATATGAACCTTAAATGTGAGCTCTCGAGCCTATATATTTGCTATTCTTTTTGAGTGATAATTGTAATATTCTTATTCGTTTTCTTGGCTATAATTTTTCGAAAACCTCATCATTCTTTCAATTTGATTGATTGCTCACCATAGCTTTTAATGAACTCTAGATGACTATAACTCACTTTTGTGGACTTTCGAAACTTTTAATCATAAAACGCTTTGATTTTGGAAAGGATAAATGGAACTTTTTAGGATGATCACCATTGCCAAACAAGCTTGTGTCCCTATTTGTGTGCGCTGCACACCCCTTAGTTTAAACCCCCTTTGAGCCTACGTTGAGCCTTTTCTTTCATCACCCATGCAATTTTTACTTTGAGCTTTGTACAGTGATATCTCTACCCTTGTTCTTTGGGCCTAGTAGAGCAATAATGATGTATTATATGAAGTGATGATGTAAAACAAGTGTGGGGGAGTTGAAATGTCATTGTTCTAAAAAGAAAAGAATATGCCGTGAAAAGAATGAAAAGAAAATAAGGAATAAAATTTCGGCAGAAAAAAAAGAAAAAAAAAAGAAAAAGAAAAAAAGGACATTGTCTTTGTGTTGTGAAATGAGAGTTTTGGTTGTAAATGGAAGGCCCAAAAACAAAATATTTGGCATTTGTTCTTTTTCACAATGTTTGAAGGTGTTTAAAATGACAAAGGGCCCAACAAGATGACATTTGGCCCTTGTTTTAGCGACATAAGGCGTGTTTGAATGCTCTGCTAGGTCCTTAAGAATTTTTGCAATTCCTTCCTCTTCAACTCATACCCCTAAATACCTTGTAAAGTTTCTTTTGATCTAAAAGATGAGTAAAACTTGATCTGTGGAGTTTGTCCCAAGAGTTGAGCCTATGGTGTGGTTCATTTGTGTGAGTAATTGATTCTTTCATGAGGTTTATATTTGTTCTACTATGCTTTTATTCATATAAATGCAAGCTTTCTGATTCTATCTTGCATACTTACTGAGTGATTTAGCCAGAAAATCTGAGTGAAAAATGCGTGCATACCTTATGAGAATGAATCATACTTGTTTGAAACATGCTGAGCTTAAATATCACCATTGTTTTATCAGGTTCTACATGTAAGTATGTGATCTATGCATGGCAATTAGCTTCTGAAACTTCATGGAATGATTCTTGATTGAGTGCTAATTTTGATGCCATGAGATTGGAGATTCTGGGACAATATGTTATGGGCAATAGAGTTGTTTGTTTGTTAATTTTTGTAGTTGTATAGTTTCTGGTTTGAGTGTATTGAGTCTTTTGTTTGATTTTGCTAAGGGACTAGGAAAAGCTAAGTGTGGGGGAATTTGATAGGTGCATTTTATGCAACGTTCTTAATGTATTTCCAACCCTATTTAGTTATGTAATTCCTTTAACAATATTGATTTTAACTTAGTTTATGTTTTTAGGTCACAAATAAAGCCGAGGAGCACAAAAGAGGCAAAAGAGGAGAAATCTTGAAGGAGAAGGAATCCATATGGCGCAAGGAAAGAAATCAGAAAATCTGCCAGGAATAGTCAGTCAACTTCGACAGAGAATTGTGATCAGCTCACAACGATCCAGGAGATGAACTTTATATCAGCAGAAAGCTAGAAGAGTCTAGTTTTCAGAAATTTTCGCAGATCGTCAATAGCTATTTTGATGACCAAGTTATGACCATTTGAGTGACCAAGGGTCAGTCTGCCCGAATTTCTGATTTGGACCGGAACTTCAATTTCAAGGCCCAGACCACAACGGCGAGCCCATGGACGAAAATTAAAGGTTCTCTAATCCTAATAGCAGCTGTTCATATGTTCTCTATATGTATAAGGAGTTGGGGACATGAAAGTAAGGGTCGCTTTTTGCCACCAAAAAACAACGTCTTTCATCTCCTTCAGAAATTATTCTCCAAACACAAACCCTAGTTTTAGGATTTCTCTTGCCGTGCCTTCTCCTCTGTAATTCTCGGCGTAATTCCTTGTTTCAATACTCAAAGTGTAATTTAAACTCAGACCTCATGTTTTCTTTTATTATCTATTCAATTACTTTAGTTTGTTTCCATCTCTCTTATTCGTTTGTGTTCATGAGTTGGATTTTTGATTGAGTTTGTTCTTATAATCATGAAAATCAGATCTGTACACTTGAGTTGTTGGTGTAATTCATGATGCTTTTGATGATCTAAATTATGTTTATATGTGTGATTGACAACTTATGACTTGTTCTTAATCAATATGTGCCATTGTTTGTGTTAAGTCCTCGTCGGTAAACATGAACTAGAATGGTAAGGAGTTATAGGTTGCATGCTAGGATGTCTTTGAAGTCCGCATCGGTGAATTACATTCTAACATGTTCAAGTTCGTCCTTTAATCTATTTTGGATATGAAGTCCTCGTCGGTACATATCTATGAGAGGTTAGAAGGGTTTTAAGTAGTTAAGTCCGCGTCGGTAAATTACTTGAAACATGGAATTTGATTCATTTCTCCATATGCATGATTTAGGTTGTTAGGGTTGAAATTACATAGCTACTTGATTATATGAATCTGTTTTAGTGTTTTTTTGTGTGCAAAGAGACGATCACATGTATATAGTAACTTAGGTTTTTGTTTCTTTTTTAGTTTAGGATTTTCGTCACTCTTCTGTTCTCTGTTTTCTTTTATTTTATTTTCTTATCAAACGATCTCCGAATCCCCTGAAAATTTGTACAGTAGTTCCTCTGTGTGTTTAGTAGATCCTTGTAAATTTTCATATTTTTATGAGTAGTTTAGGTTAGGTTTTTAATTAGGTTTTCGACTGCTGTTCTATGGAACAGTAGCTACTTTTGTAAATTGTTTAAATGTTTTATTACTTGTTAATATTTGTTGTGTTTTTCTAACGCTTTGTTTTGCAAGGTACCCTCAATCTCCGGCCCTATACGATACCCTACTTACTCAATGCTATTAACGATAAAAAGGGTTTATTTGATGCAGGTTTTGTACCCGTCATATTTTTACATGAACAAATATAGATATTACACAAGAATAATCTATCAAAATCAATAAATTTATATCACATGAATCTCAAAATAACTCATAAGGAAAACTTGTTTTATCTTATCTATGAGCCGTTGGCGATCAAACTCATATATTTTAAAAACAAATAATGACTAAATATTAAATTCAACATCATAATCATTATCATCATCACATGACCGTAATGAAATTTGGTTCAAAAGTGAACCTTGGTGAGATATACTCACCTAGAAATCCCGCTGCAAAACCCCGAACACAACGAAGGCAAGCCAATCACAAAATCACAAATCACCTAAAATCACACAATTAAAAACCTTAGAAACCAAAGTACTAAAGGATAACACAATAACCTTAAACTAACCCTTAGCTCAAGGGAGAACAACTTCCCAAAGTCGTTGAACTCAACGACACAATTGAGTTGCCTCAAATTTTCAAAACCTAAACTCAAACTCAACCAAGCCAAAACAAATAAACCTAAGTCCTAACATGCAAACCTTGCTAAAAACTTAGCCAAACTACCTCTCAACAAGATCACAACAGCAAGGACTAGCTAACCACAGGAAACTAAGGCCAAGACTCAGCCGGACGCGCTGCTTGTGAGCCCCACGCACCGCCTGTGAGCCCCACTTGCCACCCCAAAACTTTCGAAATAGGAGAAACTCACAACATGAAACTTGTAGATTTAAGTATGGTGAACAACCTTAATACCTGAGGTTTTGACTAGTTCGGCTGGAAACTCCCCGAAACTTCAAAACTAAATAAAAAACCAAATCTGCAAAACCGGTGCCCAAACTTGGTTTTCAGTTCACCAAAGATGTATAAACATCACTAGAGGAAGGAGAGGAGCAAGACTCACCTAACTCTCACTGAAAACGCCGTCGAAATCGTCTGTTTTCCGGCGATACCGCAACAGCCCCGCCGCTCCGTGGCAGCTTCCAAACGACGCAACGGCGAGCGGGACTGCTCCAGAAATGGAGAGGGCGGCTGTGGGAGTCGAACGAGATCGCTGGAGTCCGGTTTGGTGGTTGGATGAAGGAGAACTCGACCGGAGAAAAAAGGAGAGCGGGGGAGGTCGGGATCGTCGGGAGAGGGAGGTGAGAGAAAGTGTTACCAGTTTAGGTTTTCAAAAATAACTCCCCCATATTTTTCCTACATACAGTTTCCAAACCTGGAAACTAACTTCCTCTGATCATAACTTTCTCATACTACCTCCGTTTCAGGTGTGCCACATGTCTCCGAACTCGTATCGACAAACTATACAACTTTCAAGAAGGAAGTTTTTGAAGATAACTTACGGAAAATAAAGTCAACTTTTGGCCTCTTTAAAAGTCAAATTACCTTAAAAATTACTCCCGAAATTTCAACTTCGCACAAAATAAAGAATTTCCATAAATAATCCTTCATTAAATATGGGAATAATACAAGAAAAATAATATGAACATCTAGGGTATTACATTGTGTGTGCAGGTAAAAAATCCTAGAATTTTATTCGCGGGTCAAAAGTGTGTTTGATTACTCTTGTTTCCTTGTCCGAGTTGTGTGTGATCAACGCCGACCTTTCTCCGGATTGTGTTTGATCAATCCGAGGCCTTTTTTTGAATTGTGTTTGATTAATTCGCAGTTTTTTCGGATTGTGTGTGATCAATCCATAGGATAAACCATTAAAAACATCATTTGTGATCTCTATCGAGTCTCATAACAGCTTGGTTTTATATGCAAGAGCAACCTAACATTCTGTTCATCTGAGTTTTGACATATTTGATGCCTAAGGCGAATCTTCGCTAGGTATATGTGAAACCTTTTATTGAAGAAGATTAAACCATATGTTTTGACCCCCAAGCTAAGCTTAGATGCCGAGATTTCACATTTCACGTGCTCAAAGTTTTGAAGCGCCACATCAACAAAAGCCTTCAATGACAATCTGTGCAAAAAGTAATGACCACAAAATATTGTGGAATGCACTTATGGAGCGTTTCTTGAAACGTCCATCTAACTCAATTTGTTGAGTTATTAAGTCAAGTGGATTGCTTAACACCTTATTTGATTACATATCGTCGATGATATTCCGTAGCATCCTAATACATAATGTTTAGAGGATTCAATCATCATCAATCATCAAGTTCTCTAGGTCCTCCAAGTTGGTTTGGAATTACCAACGAGACTTGATTTTGATCATTATGTTGCAAACGAGAATTGCATATACGCTAATAAGATAGACGTATTGGCCAACATACATGGGATTTTCCCCTAGTGTTGGAAAAATTGTCAGGACTCACCCCGAATTTCACCCCTGAAACCCAAGGTAAGTCCTGCAGGATCCACCTCCAAGGAAAATTTACGAAAAATTCAGCATAATCTACCTTGAAAATTGACTACCCTTACCTGTAAAAACTCTTGATAAACACTTCTATTATCAATCATCCATCCTCAACTTTTGGAGCATTCCTGCTCCCCAAGTTCATCACATCTCCTAATATAAAAACTTCTTATCGAAAATAATTCCACAACCAACAACAGACAATTAATAAATTACTACTGGACTTTCAGAGGATATCTAAGGATGAATGAAAAACAATGAATAAAGAATGAGCGGAAGCAGCCTCTGACTATGCCTCGACTCCATGTATGCTCAACTTCATTTAAACTTATCCTGCATACTGGGCATTTAAAACCAAAGGGCCCAGGGGAAAGTAATTTAAAAATGTTAGAGTGAGTAGACAAAAATAAATTAAATAATTTAACAAAAACACAATTTTAATAGTTTCCCATATTTAAACTTTTAAAACCTCCATGCACACAACTTGATAAAACATTTAACTTTAATTCGAGAATCTCATAAAAATGGACAAACCAGCCCCGCTGATTAATCAAATGCATAACTGAGAAAAATAAAGTAAGGGGAAGAGTTATCACCATGTAAAAGGAGCCTCCCAGACTCGGGTCGGTGCCTCCTAGGCTATAATAGTGTCCCACGCTAAGTGCTCTACTCACCTATAGTGAGGACCGCTAATAATGGCTAGCTAGCTAATAAATATAAATACCAATTGGAAGTCTCCCAGGCTATAATAGCGTCCCACGCTAAGAGTTCACTCACCGATGGTGAGAACCACTAATAATGGTTAGCTAGCAATAATCAATATAAGCGACCCTATATTATGGTGACTAAAAACATATGAAATCACTTAAATCCATTAAACTTCCCCAATATCAAACGAATGGTACGGTTCCCAACCGTACTTGAAAATCATCATAAGAAATTGTACTAAAACTCAATGACGTGTCTCACACGTCAAAATATTCTCAAACTTATAAATATAAGCAAGATTTCAATATCAAATATAAATCATAAATAATAATATCTCCACTCAAAAATACTCACTAAAATATTCCCAAAGTCAAAATCATTATGCCTCAAATAAACAATTAAATTATGATGGAGAACTACCGAAAATCTCATTTTCGGTAATAATTTATAAATTTTAAAGTCATCAAAATAAAACCGATAATATTTAAATCCGGAGTCATAAAGAATATCAAAACTCAAATACCAACTTTATAAGCCGAGCTCAAATCCATAAATCATGACCAACACTTGATCAATACTTCAAGCTCAATAAATTCAAGACCATAACATAAACCGAAATTTTAATATAAGCTCGGTAAATAAAGTAATAAATTATAAAATATTGCATGCTTATTTATTAAAATCAAAGTGTCCACTCACTGTATACGGCAATGCCTTCCGTCGATCCGAGATCTCCCAACACGATCCTCCTCACGTTCTGAACAATAAATAATATTAAGTCTCTAGACTAGATTAAAACTTGCCCAACTTCTCCATTGCCTATAAAACTTGCCCAACAATAATAAAAAGGAAGCCTATAATTTTATCTCCATTGCCCAACTTCTCCAATTTTAATCTAATAAGGCTCACATTACTCCGCACTTACCGATAGCCATAAATTAACCTTTTTAGAATTTAAAACTTGCTAGACCAACTACCGAAATTTCATTCTAATAACCGCCACAATTCTTAACCATTGAAAAATCCCAAACCTTATCAAAGCTCCTCCAAAAATTCCAAATTTTACTTCATTAAACCCCTCATTAAATTCATCTCAAAAACATGAAAAACAGTCCTTAAGGGGCGGTGCCGCCGCCTGCTCCGTCGGCAGCCATACTCCGGCGACCTCCAATGCTTTCCAAATTTTATCACAACAATCCCCTCAACCTACACAACAACTTCCTTAACTAGTACAAAATCCGTTTCTAAGCCTAACTAAGTTAATCAAACCAAAACCTTAAATTGAGCCATAAGACTTCAATTATACATTTTTCCATAAAATGATCGAATTGAGCCAATTTCTTTTGAGGGATTACTAACCTTGATGAGAGCTTCAATATGAGCCAAAAATCCCAAGCTATGGTGGCTGGAGGAGGGAGCTCCGACGAAGGGGCAGTCGGGTCTTTAGGGGAGTTTTCCTCCTATCCGACGGCATCGCCGGCTCAGACACTAGCCCATGTAGGGAGAGGAGATGACTGGTGTCTGAACGGAGCTGGTCTAGCAGTCTATGGTGGCTGGACAGCGGCGGACAAAGGCCGGGTCTCTGACAGGTCGGGAAGAGTTCACGGGAGAGAGAGAGAGAAGAAAGAGGGAGAGAGAGAGAGTGTGGGTGGGTGTTGGGCTTCTCCACACCTACCCGGTCCAACTTAAACACCAAACGAAAAAATAAAAATAAATAAATTAATAAAACCCACTAAATTTTACCCCATTTTTACCAACTCAAAATTTACCATTTTAGTTGATAACTTTTTCATGCTAACTCCGATTTTAACGTATAGCATGTCTATGAACTCATATTAACGTCCTCTACAACTTCCTTAAAGAAATTTTTCCAAAATAATTTTCCTACAAAAAGTCAACTATAGGGTCCTTAATGGTAAACAGTTACTTAACACGGTAAAAGACCCAGATTAAACCAAAAATAAATAACCGTAAAATAACTTAAGTACCGGGGTGTGACAAATACAATATGGGTCACGACAACGGTAGAAAACGCCGTGCCGATGTCTGGAAAAGAGGGGGGGTGTCGCCGGCCCTAATGGCAACACTCCGGGTCTAGACACCAATATGTCAAAACTACTCATGCCAGATCATGACAATGCAACCGTTGTGGATCTCCGGATCAGTGGTTCAAGATTGTCAAGTTCATCCTCAAATTGTGAACGCATACAAAGAGGTACGAAAAATCAATATGAGGACAATAACTTCATCCTCTTGATCGCGAATTTCAAAGATTCAGATCTTGCTCTAGCTACCCATGACTTTGACGTCATTGGCTAGACATTGATTTTCTTTCCAAGCTATATGTAATAAGATGTCGTATCGATGTCATTTGTTTATTCGAGACCTCGATATATAGTCATATTAGTAATAATGAATGCCTTGAGAATTTTTTCGAAGTTATGAAACTATTCTCCTCTTATGGTTCGTATTGATTTACAAACAAGATGTACATTTTTACTTCATCCTTGGAAGCATGGCATATTTACAATCTACATAGTTAGATTGTGCCATTTTAGTCTCCTCCAAGTGAAGATGACGCACGGCCTTGTATCCTCAAGGAGGATCGCCAACGTGTTTCCAGTTAAGTCTTCTATCCTATAGCGGATTTTCCATCATCAACTGTTCAACTAGGCTCATCCAAGCTCAATGTGATGTCTTAAAATTGCCTGAAAATAAAGAGATAGTGGTTTCAAGTGTGCCTCGCACTACCGACTCTCCACAGTCATGCCTGGTCCTACTGACTTGGAGTTACCGAAAGCTTTTGATCTTGGTATCTCCCTACGCTATTAACCAATAGTTGTCTTGCAAATGACTTTGAAGACTTATCAAAACTGGACAATCATCATAATCAAATCCTCTACGTCTTCTGAGTTAGTTTTTGCTAACTAGTCATAGAGTTTACTGCCTTCGAAAGACCAAAAGGAATTGATTTTAATCATATAGACGTCATTTTGGCTTCTGTTTATGCCTGCATGCCATCCGCAAGCTTCAAAGTTTTGCCAATGCCAAATTTGTGAAAAACAGCAATTTGTCCCTTCTGGACAGTAAACTTTGTTTGAGCTTTGTGAATAGATCTGGATGAAACAAACATTGAGCTTTATATCATTAGAAAGGTCTACGAGTCTAGTTTTCAGAACTTTTTGCTGTTCATACATATCTATTATAACGAAGAAGTTATGGATGTTTTACTGCACAAAAGTCATTCTGCACAAAATTTTTGATGCACTCTCCGGATTGCAGCTTTTCGTAGCTTCTTTCAATCCCTCTAAATGGTTCAAGTGGAACTATTTACTCTCCTATCTACTCCATTTTGTAGATCTGTTGATAAAAACATAAAATGCGACGATTTTATAGTTAAACCTTTACATTTAACTTGGCTATTTTTCTTTAAAAAGATTATTTTAACTTTGTTATTTTCTTAGGTACTTCGTGGAGCAAGATAATGCAAATATGTGTTGAAGTGATGCAAGAAAGGCTTCCAATACGAAGTAGAGATGTCAAGGATGAAGTTTGATCACTCACATGGTCAAAAATATCAAGGAAAGGCGATGGAACCAGTTCACCAAATGTCACGCCCCAATTTTCGAAGGATAAATTTTTAAAAATTTAGGCATGATAACTCACAATAATACAATTCCCAAGACCTAAATTTCAGAAATGTAATGTTAACACAACTCAACATCGAGTTAATATTACATTTCATTATTTACATGAACTTGACAGTCAATAAATGAAAACACTCGAATGAATTTAATGCTGCCTACCACTATAAAAATATCAGGTATATAGCAAACTAAAAACCCTGCCATTATGCCTCCGCCTCAACCTGCTAATCAACACCTGCAGGTATAACCCATACACCATGAATTGGTGCACCGAGTTGTAAACAACAAACCCGGTAAGCTAAAAAGCCCGTATGAGTAATTCTCAAAATTAACACAAAACCTCCAACATCCAATTATATCACAAGAGCAAAATATATCAATAATTAAATCCACAAATCCAACACCTTTTCAATTAACATGTACCTATGAGTCTCAGGTATTTAAAAATACCCCTCATGACCTACAACAACAAAATGTGTACCCATGGGTCCCAGATACCATACGGTATCTCCCATGACCTACACTGACAGACGGACTAGAGCTCTATTCCTAACCGCAACCAGTCACCCGGCCAAAGGCTTGGAACCCGATTTGACTGTCCAATAACAAATCACAAAAATAAAAATAGCATCAAAACCGTAACCAATCACCCAATTAAAGACTTGGAACCCAGTTTGACTCTTTAATATCAAACAAAAAAATAATAAATAGCATCTTAACCACAAATAATCACCCGATTAAAGGCTTGAAACCCGGTTTGGCTATTTATCCAACCATCACAATATCACAACATCATCATCAACAACACAAGATCACATCATAAATTATATCCTTCCACATAGATATATTTACATGAACAACTATAGATATTCCACAAGAATAATCTATTCAATAACCAAAAACATTATGATCACATGAACCTTAAAAATAATCATAAAATAGGAAAATCTGTTTTAACTTACCTATGAGCCGTTGGCGATCAAGCTCATATATTTTAAAACAACAAAAACATAATTTTTAAATTATAATTATCATCAAAATCATCATCAAAAATCGATCATCATAATCATTATCATCATCATAATCATCCTCATAATAATTATCATCATCATAATCATCATCATCCTCATCATTTAATCATCAAAATCATCATAATTCCATAAGAAATTAGTTCCAAATGAACTTTGGTGAGATGTTACTCACCTAAATACTCCCGCTGCTTCTTCACAAAAACACAAGAGCCAAGCTAACCACAACCTCACAAATCACCTAAAATTACACAATTAAAACCTTAGAAATTTCTCAACAAGGATTAAAGTACTCTTAACCTAAAGGTTGCCCAAAGAAGGGCAATCCTTCCTCCAAGACCTCCCAAGGTCATCGTACACTCAACAACAAAACAATACTACCTCCAAGAACAAACTTCCCAAGTTCCCGACCTAACGAACACCAAGAACAAATTTAGTACCTAAGATGCAAAAACCAAATCAACACTTAGTCTTCACACACAAACAACACACTAGCACTACAAGGACTAGCTAACACAGCAACCAAAGCCTTTACCCAACCCAAACGCGCTCCCACGCTCCGCCACAGACAGCAGCGAGTGAGCCTCACATGCCTCCACCAAACTTCAAAATTTGGGGAAACTCAAAACATGAAACTTGTAGATTAAAGCATAAGGAACAATTTGTATACCTAAGGTTTCAACCGATTAGGCCGGGATAGGCTAGAAAACACCCTGCAATACCAACCCAGAAATCAAAATCCACACCTACAAAACCAACCCCAAACTTGATTTCTAGATTACCAAAGGGTAGAAGCATATCTAGAAGAGAGAGGAGTGCATGACTCACCTAAACTTGGCCGGAAACGGCGTCGAAATCGCCGGTTATAGTCGGTAGTCAGGAAACTACCTTCCTCGTTCATAGACCAGTCATGAAACTTGTAGACCAACATCCGGGCTACCTCGCATGGTGAAAGATCATCAGTACTACATCGGGAAAGTGCTCCTTCAAGCTCAACAAAAAGGCACCATGAAAAGATATATGTATAGTTAGTCCCACATCGGAAACATGTAATAAGAGGGAACCTTCCTTAGCTATAAAATGAAGGCTTCCCCTAGATATAGATAATTAATCTGATGCTCCCTCTCCCTCCCTTACTCCTTCCGGGGGGTGGGATAGATGCTCCTGTAACACCAAAGGCCTATTGGCCATGATATTTGATTCGTAAGTGGATGTAGCCATGTCCTACGAGGCATGGTGAACCACTATATGCCATTTGCGTCACATGATTGTCTCTTGTTTATATGTTCCACCGTGACTCTACATAGCTTCCGGGTTTATGCAGACACACAGGCTTTCCGACAGAATAGCAGCAGCTCCGCCGCTTCGTGGCGGCTTATAGGCGGCAGGACGACGAGCAAGACTTCCCTAGAAGTGGAGAGGAGACGTGTGCCAACCCAACGGGACCGGTAACGTCCAATTTGGTGGCCGGATGAGAGAGAGAGAGCTCAGCCGGAGAAGAGAGAGTTCAGGGAAGCTCAGGAGAGGGAGGAGAGAGAAAGAGAAAAACTGATTTTAGGTTTCCAAATAGTTCCCCCCACATTTTTCTACTTATATACTTTCCAAACCCGGAAACTAACTTCCTCAAACCATAACTTCTTCATACGAAGTTGTTTTACGTGTGTCGCATGTCTACGAATATTGACGAGCTCTACAACTTTCATGAAGGAAGTTTTCGAAGGTAACTTACGAAAAATAAAGTCAACTTTTGATCTCTTAAAAGTCAAAGCACCTTAAATACTCCTGAAACTTCAACTTTGCATAACCCAATAATAATTTCCATAAATAATCCTTCATTAAATATGGAAAATAATACAAGAAAAAAGATATGAAAATCTGGGGTATTACACCAAAACAGAAGCCGTAAACACAAAAAGCTGAAAACTGGTTTATGCTTATTTTCTCCGGTTTTCAAGGCCTATTTCCATGAGGTTCCGAGAATGTTTTCACCGAGATTACTGCCACTATGCCATTTATATCATCAGACGACACTTTTCAAACGACATATTTTGGACAATTTTGAGTTTGTGTCGTCTGATTAATTTTTCGACCCTTCAGACGACATTTATAAAGTATAAGTCGTATGAGTGCCATGCTCCCTTCATACTTCTGGTTGATGCTCAATTTGTCTGTCATATGCAAAATTTTAGACGGCATATATATGCAGTGTAAAAAAGCAACATTTAGCAACTTTATGGTAATACGTCAGACAACATATTAAAGTTGTATGTGAAAGAATGCGAAATCTACTTTTAATCCCCTTTTTATATACTTCATCCAACAACATATTAATGTCGTCTGAAACAACCATAAATCTTTGATTTATACCTCCATTTTGAACCCTTAAATTCACTTATTCAGACGACAAACAAATGGCGTATAACAAACCCGTAAAATTGAGTGTACGAACCTTGTAATGTATAACTTCAGACGACATATGAAAGTGGTCTCTCTGACCCTAAAATACTCAATTTATAATTAAATATTGAGTAACTTCAGACGACATATATATGTCGTCTGAGCAATACTTTTAAAAGTCAACACTTTTATCTAAACGAAAATGCTCTTATCTAGACCGACCAATACTTAAAGTTGGGATTCGTCAATTCTTATACCATCATCTGGTGTCAACGAAACTATTTTATGCGAACATTCAGACCCGTTTATCGACCGATCATATGCGATATAACTTCAGACGACATATGAAAGTGTCTCTCTGACCCTAAAATACTCAATTTATAATTAAATATTGAGTTTGGTTACCTTTTATTGTATTTAAGAAGACGACATATAAATGTCGTCTGTGGGAACCTGATATATAAGTTTGAAAAATGGCTCAACCTATTAATCTATTCATCAGACGAGGTTAATATGTCGTCTGTATGAACTTGAAATATTCAAATTCATTTGAGTTTGGGAGAGGGCACCAACCTTAATGTATTCATCGCATAACATAAAAATGTCGTCTGGACCGGAAATATTTGAATTTGGGCGCTAGAGTTTTCCCTCACTTTTTTTCAATGTGAGACGGCGATTATATGTCGTCTGAGGTTGTAAATAAGTGGTCAACATAAAATGTGCATATTTTCCAAACGGAAACGCCCTTATCTCCTCCGACCAAAACTTATATTTTTGATTAATCAGTTTTCAAACTCCCGTTAAGAGTAGGAAAACAGTTCTATGTAATAGTTTGGACACTTTGATGAAACGATGATGTACTTCTCCTTGTGGAAGCTATAAGAAAGTTTATCTATATATGAAATTGACTCTAATGATCGAGACCTATAAGTTATTGAAAATGGGTAAATTTTCATCCACATACATATTTAAGTACTGCAATCATATCCAACGGTCAGATTACGTAAATTTTGTCTCATGTATATAGTTGTCTTATAAAGATGTATGTTTACAAAGAACTTAGTAAACATGTTATAGCACATTAGTATGCATGTTGTGATTCAAATGACGGAAATAGATTTTTTTCAAGTTTGAGTGTCAGATGTCATCATGATAGTGAATTATGGATGTAAAACAAAATTTATGCATTTTCGATAAAGTTCGTGTCTCGGTCGATGCGGTCAACGTTAATCGAATCTTCCTTAGTAACTTCAGACGACATATATATGTCGTCTGAGCAATACTTTTAAAAGTCAACACTTTTATCTAAACGAAAATGCTCTTATCTAGACCGACCAATACTTAAAGTTGGGATTCGTCAATTCTTATACCATCATCTGGTATCAACGAAACTATTTTATGCGAACATTCAGACCCGTTTATCGACCGATCATATGCGATATAACTTCAGACGACATATGAAAGTGGTCTCTCTGACCCTAAAATACTCAATTTATAATTAAATATTGAGTTTGGTTACCTTTTATTGTATTTAAGAAGACGACATATAAATGTCGTCTGTGGGAACCTGATATATAAGTTTGAAAAATGGCTCAACCTATTAATCTATTCATTAGACGAGGTTAATATGTCGTCTGTATGAACTTGAAATATTCAAATTCATTTGAGTTTGGGAGAGGGCGCCAACCTTAATGTATTCATCGCACAACATAAAAATGTCGACTGGACCTGAAATATTTGAATTTGGGCGCTAGAGTTTTCCCTCACTTTTTTTCAATGTGAGACGGCGATTATATGTCGTCTGAGGTTGTAAATAAGTGATCAACATACAATGTGCATATTTTCCAAACGGAAACGCCCTTATCTCCTCCGACCAAAACTTATATTTTGGATTAATCGGTTTTCAAACTCCCGTTAAGAGTAGGAAAACAGTTCTATGTAATAGCTTGGACACTTTGATGAAACGATGATGTACTTCTCCTTGTGGAAGCTATAAGAAAGTTTATCTATATATGAAATTGACTCTAATGATCGAGACCTATAAGTTATTGAAAATGGGTAAATTTTCATCCACATACATATTTAAGTACTGCGATCATATCCAACGGTCAGATTAGGTAAATTTTGTCTCATGTATATAGTTGCCTTATAAAGATGTATGTTTACAAAGAACTTAGTAAACATGTTATAGCACATTAGTATGCATGTTGTGATTCAAATGACGGAAATAGATTTTTTTCAAGTTTGAGTGTCAGATGTCATCATGATAGTGAATTATGGATGTAGAACAAAATTTATGCATTTTCGATAAAGTTCGTGTCTCGGTCGATGCGGTCAACGTTAATCGAATCTTCCTTAGTAACTTCAGACAACATATATATGTCGTCTGAGCAATACTTTTAAAAGTCAACACTTTTATCTAAACAAAAACGCTCTTATCTAGACCGACCAATACTTAAAGTTGGGATTCGTCAATTCTTATAAGTATGTGAACATTTGGATACGTTTATCGACCGATCATATCGCTCCCCATGAGGAAGAATAGGAACGTTTTATGTACAATTGAAGTTGACTCTAATGATCGAGACCTATAAGTTATCGAAAATGGGTAAATTTTCTTCCACATACATATTTAAGTTGTAACACCCCGAACGCAAATTTATCAGTTACTGGCCATTTGGATAGTGAATGACAACTTAATTTACTTTTCATTTCGAGTTAACGCCTCAGAAGACCAAAAAGGTTGACTTTTTGTCCTGTTGCCTTTTTGAGTATTATCTTTTCATGAACGTTATGGAGTACGAACGTTTAAATCAAGTTTTTACTGTTACGAAGAAACGAGTGTAAATTAAAATCGAGTTTGAAATAGAGGGAAATTTCTAGACAAGTCTTGAAACTTAGTCGTGGGGTAATTTTATCATTTCACGTGCATAAGTATACAAAAGATGTAAAGAAACCTAGCACCCCAAAACTCTCCCTTCTCCCTCTCAGCCGCATCCCTCTTTTCTATCTCTCTCTCTCTCTCTCTCTCGAACTCTCTCGATCTCTCTCTCTGTGCGCGTATGGTTTCCTCTGCCAGCACCGGAAATGGTAGCTCCGGTCACCGTCTCACCCAATCACCTCCACCAATCGATTCACTACTTAAACTAAGCCATACCCAACCCAAATCAACAACCTATGCAACTACCCCAATGTCGGTCCTCAATCCCTAGGCCACTGCCTTGCCGATCGGGGGACGGTCTCCGGCCAACTCCTCAGTCCACCGCTACCCCCGTTCCACTTAGCTACTGACAAGGAGCAAAACCCAGAAGCCTTGAAGCTCGACGACGCCGTACGCGCCGCCGCTGGAGAGTCGGCAGCCTTAGCTCCGCCGTGAGCTACGTCGGTTCTAACTCCTCACTTGGTAAGCTACGTTTCACTCTTTACTCCTAGTAGAGTCCACTGTTTTGGAATCGATTGAGATAGCTAACTATGCTGTTTTATGTGAGGTTTGGTGTTAATCGGTTTTTGGGTACGAAATGGAATTGAGGAAGCTAACGCATCATCTTGCTGGTGAAGCTGGGAATAACTCGGTATGCTACAGACTTTATGACTTTGAAACAAATGGCTGACCTTAAATTTAATTTGCAGACTATGGTTACTTCAAAAGAATGGGAAGGCTGCCCCTATTCTAAAATACCAGAAGGATTAGCAATGCTGGATTTATTAAGTAATCATACATTTTGGTCTTCGTGCATTATGATCACCCGATTTGCATTATCTCTGCTTCCTCTTTGATATTTCTTATGAAACCTCGGCAATCATAATCTTAGAGTATCTATTTTAGCAGTATTGTTCTTCCACATTGCACTGAAAGCAGCTGTAATGCTGAGGTTGTTTAACTATTTAAAGTATCAGGTTTATTAAAGTAGGCAAGTTGGAGGAGAAAGTTTAGATGTTTTGGACTTGATTTTTGATAAAGAAGTTTTGTTGGTGCTGTGTGTCTTTGTTCATTGTGCTTATCAGTCAAAATGTGATTTTATCTAATGTTATAAGTTGCATCAAGAAATTTCATGTTCTCTTATATTATGTGTTGATGTCTTCTTGCTATTTTCTTGTATACTGTAGAGGATTTGAAATTGTGTGTTGGCCTTAGTCTGGTGGTAAGATGTGTTTTGAGTTGGCTTGTGAGAGTTCAAATAGAGATAAAGAAATAGAAAATACATATATTGATAATGTTCACAATTCATCATTGTAGGTACCATCCTGACAAGAATGCAAATGACCCTAAAGCAGCTGATATTTTTAAGGAGGTCACATTTTCTTATAATATCTTGTTTGATCTAGACAAACGGCGGCAGTTTGACACATCTGGCTTTGAGGTGAGATATTTTTGGCGTGCTGTTGGACTATTGAAGCTTAATTGCCTGTATTTTGATCAGGTTCACATCTTATGGCTGTTGGCATGGCATTTGTTCCTCTTCTTAGCATGTATTTAATATGGATTCTTAGCATGTATTTAATATTGATTCCTAGTTGGTCTTAATATTGATTCCTAGTTGGTCTTAATATTGATTCCTAGTTGGTCTTAATGGTTGAAAAAGCAATTGAGGAACATGGTAAGACCTCTTTTCATTCATAGAGGAACACATTGTTCTCATGCTTCATCTATAACTTTATCCTAATGTAACATTCCTATGATGGAATATCCAGGAGAAGAAAATACAGAGGCAATTCTGGAAACACTCCTCACCTATTCGGTGAGTTTTAACATGCGTTCAGATGGAAATGCTCTCTTAGATATAGATACTTTGAGTTTGTGTGGTTGGTTGGCTATACTTCTACATTCTGCCAAACAGAATTTGCACATAGCAGGGGAAGAGAGAGAATTTGCATGTACTTCTAATTTCACTTCTACTGTTTTCCATCTGTATTATTTTTACATACTATATGTGCAGTACCTTCTGATTTTTAGGTGTATTTCTCTTACTTGTCATGTTAGTTATAACACAGTCTCATGGTCCATACCTTCTACTTTAGAATTTCATCTTTTTGAGTGTTTCTAGTGCCACTCTGAATGTTTCTCATCCAATATTTTTTATTATCTTTGCTGGTGAATCGTATAATTTTCTAGCTAGAAAACTAAATTCATTGCTCTGGATTCTGGTTATCTTTGATTTTCCTTGATGTACTGTAATAGTAAATTAAAATGAAGCTAATTATTAAGGAAAACACTGAACAAATAATATAAAGACATTTGAGATGTAGATGATTCCGGTTGAATGATTTCTAACTTCAATCTCCTTTGATTATTTGATGTTGAATGTGTCGTACGGTAGCATAATAAAGTGGGACATTGTTAGATTGTTCTTTGTTGTTCAGGAGCACATTAATTTTATTTGCAAGATTTATGTGTCATAGGTAATCTACTCCTATCTTATCTTCTATTTCTTGCAAACATTTTTCAGGTTCTAGAAAGTTCTTCCCAAGAACAGCAACAAACCGATTCAGATCAGTTTTCCTCTGATTATGAAGGAAGCTTTCCGGATGACTTTTCAGATTTGGACAGCTCGAGTGATGAGGTAGCTAGTCATTGGATTCTGTAAATAGCTTTCTTTAGTTAGAGCTCCCAGTTTAAATCGCATTGCAATATCTTAACTGTTTGTATACTTATTATTGTGTATGAGTGATAAGCTACTGAACGTAATTGCGTTAGGAGTTATGACAATGACAAGTGACTGGCAGGTTCCACACTTCCATGTATATCACAAAACTCAGTTGTTCTGTTGTGATATTTTTGACAGGACATAGGAGAAAGGACATAGGAGAAAGGAATTAATGTGATTTAAAGTTGCCGGAGAGCAATGAAAATGCAGTTGCATATAGATTAGGACAAGTTGGTATTGTAGCTATTTTCATGGATTCCTACACTTCAAATGATTTTGTAATTGAAGTGGATTATCAAAGTTCAATGAAGTGTTTCTTTTGTTCTTTTATTCTTGGTTTTTCTTTATATATGAAGTTCAATTTATAGAGACAACATATGTGTTTATAACAAGCAACATAACCTCAACACAAATATGCAGTGTGAGCTGGAGTCACAGGACAAAATGTTGATTGAACATTTTTTATTTTTCAATCACACGACACTTATATGTTGAGTGAAGTACCTCGGCACGACAAAAACCATGATAAACTATGATAATGCTTCTTTCATACAACATTTAAATGTGGTTACATTGTAGAGTCTAAGCGGAAAAGTTAAAAGTTTGTGGTAGGAATAGAATTGAAAGTACAATTAAATGTCGTCTGACAGAACAACTAGCAAAATGTATAATAGTTTACAAAGTTAGACGACAGATAAGTGACATTAGATCTTCTATATAACCACATATATTACAAATTTTTGACGTTGTAAGCTCACACACTCGACACTTTATTGAAGTGTGATTAGATAGAAAAATCCAATAAATCAAATTATTCTCCAATCAGTCCACACTTATATGTGGTAGGTATAAAAAACAGACGACATTTGATGTGTCTTGTGATATGATATTACAGTTTTTGGATGCTTATTTAGTCCACACTTAACCGTGGTGTGTTTATTGAAATTTTTCAATCTCCACTCTTCTCAGACGGCATAAGATATGTCGTGTGATAGCATTTCAGACGACGGCTATTCTCCGTCATCTGATAGACTATCACCCGACAGCTCCTCAGACGACATAAAAAAATGTCAGACGACGGACTTGGACCGTCGTCTGATGATGAAAATGGCATAGTGTGCCCAGATTTGTAGAGGTGCATTTGTAGATCAATTTGGAGTCAAGAATCATCCAAATCGGTGATGGCATCTAGGATTTATGAAGCATCGAAGTTGGACAGAAAATCAGCAGTTCCGGGAAAGCTGTGCAGTAGTCAAGTTCGAGGCAGTGTTTGGGCTGGATTCTGAGAAGCTTTCTTGGGGTTTTTACACGATTTTGAAGAGTGACATCATTAATATAATTTACCCAAAAGCCAAGCCCAGATTATATGTGGAAGACATTCAAAAGATAGCCCAAACATTGATTCTAGTCAAAGAAGGAAACCTAGTCTGAAAAGGAAGTTTTGAAGACTTGGAGACTACTTAAAGCAAAACCCAAATATGAAAACAGGAAGGAACCGTCATACAAGAAGAGAGCCTTCACGTTGCTGCATCGCACAAAAATCCATCAAGGGGAAGTCGCCAAGATCATCTTCATTCCTTCCATTCACAATTTTCTTCTTTCCTTTTGTAATCTTGAATTTATTTTCTCTGTGTGATTTCTACAACGATGTGTGGCTAGTTCATCTTAGTTAGGGGTGGAGGTTTGAAGCCCCGAATTATGCAATAAACTTTGTTTTACAACCTTGATTTTGTAATTACTTAGTTATGGATTGTCTGTTTGGTTTTGGTTTATAGGAAACTCTTGCTTGTTTATGTTCATGGATGCATGCATAGAACATTATGAACTTATAAGTGAGGCTAGAATTAGGTTGTTTAATCTCCTAAACGGTTAATACTGCTTAATTCAAGGTAGTAAAACCTATAGGACAATAGGTGAAACCAAATAGAGAGACTTGCATGCTAGGTAGGCGTTCCACACTAGTTTTGCATACTTGTTCAATCACTTCCATTGATCTTAATGCTTAGAATAATTTGTTGATAAGATAGCGTCTATACCTTTATTGGTTATTTTAAAGGCTTAGTAACGGTGCGTTCATCTTGCTTAAGTAGTTAAGGAAAGTAGTAAGAATTTACCTAGTGCGTTCATGGTTTATTCTTGATCGGACCTTTTCATAACTTGGTAATTGGAATCTTGGTTGTGTGTACTTTGTTTTGAAGCATATTCGGTGGTGAATTTACTAAATCCCTAACCTCTTCTCTGTCATATTTCTCAAACTACAAAAATCAATCTAGTTTTCTTATTCTTCTGTCTTCTGTTTTTCGTGATTTATTTAATATAGTAACAAACTCCAAATCCCCTGAAATTTTGTGTGCATGTTGTTCTCTGTGTCTAGTTTAGGTCTATAAATTTTCATCTTCTTCTGAGTAGTGTAGGTTAGGTAGTTAAGTATATTTTCGTCTGCTATTAGTTTGGAACAGTAGACACTTTTGTGACATTGTTTTTGTTTGTGAAATTAAATACCCTTAATCTCTGGCAATGAACGATCCTTGCTTCTTCATAGTACAATTGACAATCTTTTGCAGGGTTAAATTGTGAGGCTATTTTAGCCGTACCATCTGTCTTATAGAGACATTGAGTGTTTCACAGATAGTGGAACTACCCACAACATTCTAAGGCACTGGCAAGTATCTCTGGATTTTGTGACTTGTGAATCTTCTATGACTATACTAATTGAATCATACCAGTCATTCAAGGATGCGGTTAGCTTACATCTTGATGCCTTATGACACCATGAACATTTCATTCTTACATCAAACTATGTAGATAGATACAACCAACTTGCGGACACCTTTTTATGCTTTATGGTGTTGGTTTTGAAGAGTTAACACAACGGTCACGTGTTACACCATTATCTACTATTTTTGCTACTTATACTTCTACGGGCTCACTACCCATTCTTTAAAGAAGTTTATCGGGATATAGTTGAAGTGTCATGTACCCCATGTTCACACGTAATACGGTCTCACCAAGGCTATGACCAAGCAACTTTAGCTTGTTACTCGAACATTATTTATACGCACCAATTTTTCTATTGTGTCTTAGAGTTATGCAATATTTGCATGCAACTTTACTATTCATCTATGACTCACAATCATTGAATATTGTTGTACTATAGCTCGTGACTGTGTATCAGGATTGATACGAAATTGCAATCCTTGAGCTCAAACAAGATTGAAACGGATCTCCAATCTTTGAGCTCGGCTAGATGTTATTTATAGGTGTCAAATCACAATGCGACTGCGCATAATGATGGGTCATTTGAGATGAATAAGTTTAGGTTAGATATGAACCTCCACCTATAATCCACTTATATAGAAACCTTGTTAGGCGATTTCATTCACCGGTAAATTGTGGATTGTCATTTTGATGAGACAATATTCCCGTCGTTAGGGGAAGATAAGAACAAAATTTTTTAAGTGGAACGACGTGAATTGTCGTGGTTTATCCCCACTATGTCTCATTTTAATCTCAAATGCTTAAAGTGTTAAAGTGACAAGATCACATGCTGCAAATATGTCTACAAGGATTGATGTCCTATCAAGAGGACATGGCGCGACCAAAATGAGTTGGTCTTCACGCCATCACCATGGATGGTGAAATGGTGATGTCATATAGTGGCAAAATTGGTGTCACAAGGCCGTGTGGCTCCCTAAAAGGAGGGAGGCCCTTAGGTTCAATAATTTCTTGTACTAGGAAGAAAGCGAGCTTGGCATAACCTGATCCATTGATCAGTGATACTCAAATCCGTCTCATGAAGTCTGAATTGTGATTATTGTTGGGGGACGCCTCAATGTCAAATCTAATCCATATAAAGATCTCTACAAGTATTACACTAGTGTACATGAGAACGTGGGATAATGAATCTACTATCGAACCACCCTCTGTTGATGGATATCAACTTAGTTGATTGGCCTAATGGAAAGATGCGATACATCCTCGGGCAGGTGATGCCGACACCACAAGCTAAACCCTATCAACTATGCCTTTGTTATATAGCATAGTGAGAACAAGAGCTTTGACTCACCTTATGGCGCAAGGTTTCTCACTAACACGCACTGGGGTCAACTATGATGAGATATGCTCTCGTAATGGATATCATTGCACTCCACTACTTTGTCAATTTGGTAGTTTCTGAATAACTGAACATGCAGCCTATGAATGTGGTCATAATAATATCTCTATGGGATCAGAGATATACATGAAGGTCTTAAACGAACTTCATTCATCCAAATCAAGTGACTCCAGACTATAGGAGCACGCGTTTGCTAAAGGTATTGAAACGCACATGGACTCTACTTGATTTGGAAGAGATATGGTGAATTATGCCTTTGCGTGTTCATTCCGGATTTACATGAGCTCTTGATGGATCAAGAGATGCCAATATGTATCGATCAGCATCCGAAGTTAGAATGAAAAAGATCTTGGGAAGACATGGTCTCGATAAGGCACTCAATGATTGTATTGATGATGATTTTCCATCAACCGGCTTAGGCGCTCTATAACTAGTCATGCCTACATATACTCTTATGATAAGTCAAAGTCTTTCCTCTAAAGAGAAATCTGTTGTTTTGGCTAAAGTAAGATGACAAATATGTATTAAGAGATGGAGTTCCCATCTAAGTACAATAAGACACATCAATGTACTCAACACAATACGAAAGACTTGACATCTCATTCGCTATGAAAAGTTATAAAGCTAAGTGTAACTATGTGCCCACGCAACGCCAATGTAATGGCAGTAACTCCTTTCTCAATACTTAATGGTATGAAGGGTTGAGGCTTATTCTATCCTTACATAAGAAATACATATCAAAAGCGAAATCAGAATCTACCAAGTTTCGTAGGTCAAATTCCACAGGACCTATAGGAAATTGCACTCACTGGAAAATGATGAAATTGATACCATTGGAAAGGTTTATGTGTCTAATTTTTAGGGACATCAACCATTTGATTATACTTATCATATTTAGTGAGTCATGGCCATTTTCGTAAAGTAGGACGAATGTGTCCTAGAATCTGATTTTGGCAAAATAGTCAACTTTGACGGGACTTTATGAACAGCTCCTGACGAACCATAATATTTTTAATTTACAGTTGGAAAGCTAAATGAGTCTAGTTTCCAAAACCATTTACGGTTCATTCATAAGTATTTCCTAAAGGAAGTTACAAATGTTCTAGTACCTGAAGGTCATGCTACAAACAGCCTTCTCCTCAAGATATATGTGTAAACGATCATGTTTGAGGACAATACGGCATGATCGAGTTAATTATTGCCCAATGCCACATTTGATGACATGATTTAAGAGCATTAAAATGCTAAGTTATCAAAACTTCGGTGATTAGTAAGAATCAGGAAAAGCCCTACGATTGATGTAAAGATTAAAAGGAGGTGCGAATATCAGGGGGAGTCTAGCACATGCATGTCACTGTCAAATGTGAATGGTGCGTCGTACTCTTTTTCTCTTACGATCAAGGTTTAGTTTTTCTCCCACAAGGTTTTTGTTACTTGACGAGGTTTTTAACAAGACTCTATCAGCACCACCGGCATACCGGTGGGCTACACAAGGGGGAGTGTTCTAGGATATTTCATATATGTGTCTTGGCATTATGCCATCAGGATATGTAGTTAGAATAATACTATATATTCTTTATCATTACTATATTGGTACTTTGTGATTCCATATATAAAAGGTATCATATCAATAAATAAAATGATGATTTTTGATTTTCGATTCTCTTACTATCTCATTCTCCTCACTTTATACTTCATCAAGTCTGATATTTTTACCACTAGATTAAACTTTATACCTCATCAAGTCTGATATTTTTACCTCTAGATTAAATAATATTTACTTACTAAAAATATCTGACGGGGTGTGTAGAAGCCTTAAGTGATCATCTAGAGAAGTCCACATGCTATCAATTTGTTTGCCTTTGCTCTCTATCTTTTTCCTCAATCATAAACCCGGTTCGTCTTCCTCTTCTCTTGTGCTTTGGTTCCTAACAGATCAACCCAGTCCTTCATCCTCTTCTCTTTCTCTTCTGTCTTGTTCCAGAAACGACTTTCATAGTTTTGTTCACCTTCAGAGACTGCTTAGCTTTCAAGGGATTATTACCTATGAATCTCATTTCTCCATCTAGTCAAAGCTTGATTTCTATAAGTTTCATACCCTCTTTCTCAAACTAGTTCTTGTTTTAGCTATTACCCAATAAATTGGAGTATGATTGGTGTTAGGAAATTCAATTAGGGAACATGTTGTTGCAAACTGGGTGTTCGGTTTGATACTAGATTGCTATCTTATGATTTGAGTGCTTGCGTGATTGGAGTTTACTTTTGGAGATGTTCGTTGCTGGTTGCTATGATTTGAGGTAGGTAAAACAAATTTTTCTTTATAGCTTTGATCCTAGTTTGATATGTATTTTCTGTGATTGTGTTGGAATGTTGCCTATGCGATTGTTCTTAATTGCAACTTGACAAGTTTTGTTTGTTCACTTGTCAATCTGTGGGTTTATTGAGATCTTATTGATATACTTCCCTGGAACCTTGATTCTTTTTCATTGCAATGGTATGAATGCAAAGTTATTAACTTGTTCTTTATAGAAAGTATTCTTGTATTGGGATGCTTTAATCTTGATATAATCTAGTCTTTGTGCAACAGACTTTGCCTTTCCATCTTAAATAAATCCTTTCATGTCGTGCAAATTGCTGCCATGCCTTCTTAAATCTTGTTATATCATCAAAAGTATTGGCATTGAAAACTTGAGCTATACCTACCTTGTATTGTAGTACCTGTTTTGGTCTCCAAAGAGAGCTTTATATGGCTGCATTTGAGTCTACTTCTTATCTTATTATCGTTGTTCGTTTGTGTTCTTAATTGATCCGTACAAAGCTTCTGATATTATTGTCCTTGAGCCCCCCCCTCGTGTGTGTGTGTGTATAGAGGGAGGATCTAAAGAGGACCTCCTTACTTTAAAAATTTAAGGATTTCTACTATTTTATATTAGTAGATGACTTCTTTTAACAATCTGAACTGTTGATCCTCTAGATTCATATGCAAGTCACATTTCTACAAAATTTAAACTAATTCCATAATCATTTGGTCATTCAAATTGACGTAAACAATGTAGACCGTTAGATAAAATTAAAACGAATATTGTGCTAATCAAATGGTTACCATTTTCATTTTGGCTAATTTTTTGTATGATTCATATGTGGGTAAGTAACTAGGGAATGAGTGACTTTGATTGTCAAAATACATGCTAGAACTAAAACATCCTACTATAAGAGTTTAAGGAGGTCATCTCTAGATCCGGACTATATATATATATATATATATATATATATTATGTCTGTTTCTGCTGTTCAAATGTTGATTTCCTTACTGATAAAATATTTCCTTTGAGTATTAATCGTGTTCCAAAAATTTGATTTGGTCCTTCACCAGACTATCATACATAGATGTTCTTATTATTCATATTCGATCTTTCAGCTCTGCTATGGTGCTAGACCTTGAGAGATAACTGATGGTTTTACTATACTGCTGTTTTGAGTTCATTTCTTAACACTTGATCGTTGTTTGAAAGTGTCGTAGTTTTGTTTATGGAATAATCCAATGCTTGGCATCTTTAGTTGGAGTATGTGCTCATTGCTGGTTCATTGTTGGTCAAGTTCTTCTTTATTTGTTATCATCTTTGTTGTTGATTACTCGAACAGTTTGAAAACCCAAGTCTTTGCTCTATATTGTAAAGTATTGGAGACCAGCGAGGCTAGTCACATTTTTGTCCATTTTTAAGTTAAAAGCTCTTGAGCTTGTCGCATGCAGTATAACTTCTATGAAAATTAAATCAGGAAAGCATAAATAATTTTTATTTGTTTATTTTTATTAAATTTATTTTTGACAATCACTCTAACGTTTTTGAATGTTTTACCCTGGGCCCTTCGGTTTTAAATGTCCAATTTACAGGTCAGTATAATTATGGTCAGGCGTACATGGAGACGAGACATGGTCAATCGTATAGCTTCTGCTTATATATATATATATATATATATTTATCTTCCCTTCACTGTTAGAATTGCTCTGAACTTATGAATTGTTGGTTATGAGATTTTTGTTAGATTAGTAAATATAAATTGGGAGATGTTGTGATTAATGGGGAGCATGAAGGCTCCAGGAGTTTATAAGGTCGGAGTTAGAACTTTTAGAAGTGTTTGCATGTGTTTTATTTAGGAAGGGTTGTCCATTTTCAAGGGAGGTTATGCCGAGTTTTTAATAAATTTTCCTTAGAGGTGGACGCTGCAGGATTTACTTCAGGTTTTAGGGTGAAATTCGGGGTGGGTCCTGACATTCAACTTGTGAATATCCCTGAGTCACTAGTCTGCCTTTGTTTCTAACCACATATCTCTTCCCATCACTTTTGTTCCTGAAAATCCACTTATTTCCAATAATATTGCAGTTTTCAGGTCTAGGAACTAGATCCCAAACATCATTTCTAGAGAAGTGGTTTAATTCATCCTGCATAACACTTATCCAATTTGCATCAGTTAAAGCCTCCTTAACAGTTTTTGGTTCAATCAAAGAAACAAAACCAAAGTATGTTATTATATTTATGTCAATTTTATTCTTGGTTACAAAACATAGAAGAACTTGTTCTTGAGTGAGCTTATGAGCTTGTGATGAAGTTGTTGCAATTTGTCTTCTTGTTTTTATACCTTCTTGAACAACACCAATGACATCGTCTGGTGAATGATCCTTTTGTACCTATTTGAATCCAGTTCTGAATTTTGGGTTGTATGCAAAGATCCCATTATTCTCTTCATAATCTTCATCATCCGCAGTATTCTCTATGGACACTTTTGCACCACTATATGTTCTTCTTTTTTGTGCATACAAATCATCATTAATAGACCCATTAAAAGATTCCATTATAGTTTTTATTCTATTATTGTAAACCCGATAAGCTCTATTGTTTGTTGAGTTTCCAAGAAAGATACCTTCATCTCTCCTTACCAAGGTGTTCCCTATCCTGCAGGATATAGCACAGACTTCCAAAAATGTGAAAATAAGACACAATTGGCGGCTTACCTTTCCATAGTTCATAAGCGGTTTTCTTAGATCCTAGTCTCAAGTATATTCTGTTCATGGTATAACAGGCAGTGCTAATAGCTTCTGCCCACATAAAAAAAATTTAAACCTGCAACATGCATCATAACCCTGGCCATTTCAACTAGTACTCTATTCTTTCTCTCAACAATCTCATTTTGTAGTGGTGTGATTGGAGAGGAAAATTCATGAACAATGCCTAACTGAAAACAGAAGTTTGTGAAAGCATTGTTTTTAAATTCAGTTCCATTATCTGACCTAATTCTTGAAATTTTTAGTTTTTGTGACTGTTTTTCATTTAAAAGTCTTTGACTCAAATTTATGAAATGTTCAAATGTCTCAGTTTTGTCCTTCAAAAACTTAACCCAAGTAAATCTAGAAATCATCTACCACAACAAGCACATATAGTTTATCTACCAAGCTCTCGGTTTGAGCTGGTCCCATGAGATCCATATGCAATAATTCAAGAACTTGCTTAGTTGAGGTTGCATTGATGGCTTTGTGTGGAACTTTAGTTTGTTTTCCAATTTTGCATTCTCCACACATCTTGTCAGTTTTTCCATTCAAATTTGGAAGTTATTTAATGCACTTAATGTTTGAAATTCTTTGAAGATCCTGGAAATTTATGTGTCCTAGCTTCTTGTGCCATAGTTCAATCACTTCATCTGATGATTTTACTAAGAGACGAGCTATTTGAAACAATATCAGACTAGGTATGATAACAGTTGTCCACAACCCTTTTTCCATGCATTACCTTTGATCTTATATTGTCAAACACTAGACAGCTGTGTTTAGTAAACCAAACATCTTCATAATCATCAGTTAATTGACTTACACTAATCAAGTTTGCAGTCAAGTCATCAACATAAAGTACATTTTTTTAGTTCAGGTACACCAGGTGCACACACATGTTACCTTTCCGGTCGTGACCTCATCATTAAATGAAGTGAACCATTCCTTGTTACCTACCATGTGTCTAGAACAACCACTGTCATAATACCAAGTATCTCTACATTTTTGAGCAAGCGTAGTAAAAGCTGTCTAGTTGTTGACTGTCCATTTTGTTCAACATAATGTTTCTTTCTCCATATTGATATTTTGTTACAAGAATTATTCCTTTTATCAGCTAAAACCCTTGAAATATCACATATTAGCTACATTTGAACCTTCATATCTCTTTGCAGAGATTCTAAAGTGCATTTAGATTTTTCAGATTGATTTTCAAAAATTCTTTTCCTGCAGTTTGGTCTGATATGTCCAAACTGACCACAATGATGACAACAATGCACAAATTTCTTGACATTAATGCAACTTATAGAATTTACCTGAGCTATATCTATTACCTTGTTTCCTTTTTGATGAGAATTGACTTCCTCAAACACGTTTTTTTCACCTTCAGATTGACTGTTCTTTACAAATTTAGTGGTTGCAGTTTCCTCACCTGTGTACCCCAATCCTGATCCGTCATTGAACTTCTTGGCATATGAGAGTATTTTGGATGCCTTTTCTGAGCTTATCTTGAACTGATCAAATTTTTCTGTTGCTCTTTTTTAGTTCATCTTGCAAGGCCTCAATTTCATTAGTCAAACACAGATTAGTAGTTTGAAGAACAGATACCTTAGATGTGAGTGTGATTTTGTCACGTTTCCAAGAGTCCTCATCTCTCCGAGCTGTTGAAGTTCTTCTATATCTTTAACCAGTTTATTCTTCTCCTCTTCCCAGTTCTTCTGAGCAAAGTTGTTTTTTTTCTTCAAGTCTTCCTCTTTTGATTTTCAGTATGTTCAGCTCATCTTCAAGAAATTCATTTCTCTTTACCATCGCTTTTGAGGCTTTGTACATTTGAGCCTATTGAAAGTTCATTTCATCCTCAAAATCTTCTTCATCACCTTCTGTGTCTGATAGGTCTCTGAAAGAGCATATGAATGCTATATTATGCTCTTCCTCATCACTCCAAGTAGACAACATTGACTTGTTTTTTGATGACTCATGTTTCCTATTACCACATTCATGTGCCAAATGACCAATACAACCACATTCATAACAAGTAGGTCCTGTCTTGATTTTATTCCCTTGCTTAAATTTGTTTTTATTGCTAAAACTGCTATCAGACCTAAAGTTTTGTTTTGAGTCAAAAGAGTTTTTGTTAACTCTACCAGCTGAGTTCTTGTTTTTCATGAATTGCTTGAATTGTTTAGTAATTAAAGCCAAATCTTGATCTTCAGTGTCTTCCTCAGATTTTTCTTTCTTGGTTACTTTAAAAGCAACGCCTTTGTTTTTCTTTTCAGGAGTAATCCATCTTTGTTCAAAAGCTTTTAGATTACCTAGAAGTTCATCTAACACAATAGTATCCAAATTATAGGCATCTTATATGCTAATAATTTTACCCTAATAGCTTTTAGGAAGACCTCTAAGTAGTTTCTTAACAATTTTACGCTTGGGAAAAGGATCTTTAAGACTTCTACACCGTCCTGCAATTTTCATGATTCTTCTATAAAACTCATCTATTGTCCCTGTAGACATATAAAATTTAACGATAATAATAATCGTTGAATGATTCAAGCAACACGTAGACCCGAAAAATTGCATACGTGGCTCATGAGTCGATTAATTTAAATTAATTATATAAAAAAAGTCGGACATGCCCAAAATAATTGGGTATACAAGTGAGGGCTCGCCAGAGATCAGGCGAGCTAGATAGCAGAGTTCGCATGAGAAAAGACTTCGCATGGAACCAAGAAACGAACTTCGCGTAGAGGTAAATGAAGGCGAGGCGAAACAGACTTCGCGTAGAGGTACATTAAGGCGACGCGAGATGACTTCGCGTAGAAGTACATGAAGGCGAGGCGAGATGGCTCCGCGTAGGAGACTTCGCGAAGGAGCTAGATAGCAGAGTTTGCATGCATGCGAAGATGTACGTTTTGGTTCAGTCGTAAGTTCCTCGTCCGTGAGATGGCACACCCCTTACTGAGGATCGTGGCCAAAGCAGGTCATTTAATCCAAAGTGATTATACCTTATTGGGCGTAACTAAATCAATCAATTAAGACTGATTAATTTGATTATGTTAAAATTAACAATTAAATCAATGAGTTAAAATTGATTGATTCAATTATTACCGTTAAGGAAATACAATTGATTCGGTGTCTTCATTACATGTCATAAGCGAAGGTATGTTGACACTATAAATATCCCCTCTCATATCAACAGGAGGACTCCCGGGCAAGAGAGAACAAAATTACTCCCGAAAGCTCAGAAGTCTCAAAACACTTTGTGAAGAACTACCAAGGTTCCAAATAGCCTGTTCTTTCACCAATCCGAAGGCTTAGAAGTTGTCAAACTCCAAAGAGTCACCAAGCTGTCAAATAGCCGACATCTTCACCAACTTCAAGACAAAGAACAAACCACCACATGAAACTGCTCGTGGATCAAACACGATCAACCTCAAGCCTCCACGGCCCTTGATCAACCCTCATCTTCAAGTCTTCAAAAAACTCGTGGAGAATCAACAAACACCGAACACACGTTCTGATTCATCCCCCGTCAAAGTCAAAGGACATGCACCATGTGACACTGCTCGTGACCTAAGTCCGATCAAGAACAAGCCTCTATGGCCCTTGGTCAATCAACTTTTACAAATCGTCAATAGGACAAGAAGTCCAAACTACAACAATTCGATTCAAGATTAAGTGCTCGTCACCCTTGGATCAAATTGACTTCCGAGATCGAATTAGAGGAAATTCTTGTAAAAGAATACCCATAGAGATTGTAACCCGCCAATTCATCAATACAAATATTTTATTTTGTACATGTGTCTTTCAGTTATTCGTTACAGGAATTTTCGTGTTTACAAAATTGGCACTCCCAGTGGGACCATCTATGCCTCTCATCTCTTTCTCCGACGATCTCATCATCCTCATCACATGGAATCAAAGATTGTGCAAATCAAATCAACAAACAAGACCAACACAGTAGCTACTATGAAAATCCGTAGAAACCTTGGTTGTCATGCTGCTCATAGTGAGCCATTTCAACTCGCTACATTCGACCTTCATGCCTCGAAGTGGCTTCAGCCGATCACCGCCTTGATGACAATGGGGGCAAACCTCATTACGCAAAGATGTTCAACATCATCCGGGAACTCAAGGAAACATTCTACCTTGCTCGTGGTCGAAGATGATTCAGAGATAGGCTCACACATGGAATTGCCTCTTGACAATAAAAATAAAGCAATTCTAGAAGACGAACCTTGCACTATGCAAGTCATTGTGATAAGAGTGACCAATGTGGAAGAACATGTGGTCCAAATATCCCAGTTGACTGAAGCAGTGAAGAAGCTCCAAAAGACCATTGAAGAGAAGGATGTAGAAATTGCATCGCTCATGGAGAAGCTAGAAGTTCACCATGACAATGACTCGGAGAATAACCTTCATGGCAATAAGAAAGATATGTCTGGTAGATCATCTTCTGAGCAAAAAGGGGAATCAAATTCCATCCTAGCTTCATTCTCAGTTCAACAGCTTCAGGACATGATTTCCAAGACAATCAAAGCTCAATATGGTGGTTCATCTCGAGATACACTGACGTATTCCAAGCCTTACACCAAGCGGCTATACAATTTGAGAATGCCAACTGGTTACCAACCTCCCAAGTTTCAACAATTTAATGGCAAAGGTAACCCCAAGCAACACATCGCACATTTAATCGAAACATGCAACAACACTGGCACCGATGGTGATCATCTTGTGAAGCAATTTGCTAACTTCGAGACACGGCATTTGAATGGTTTACAAACTTGAAGCCTGAATCCATTTACAGCTGGGAGAAAATGGAAAAGGAGTTCTTGAACCGCTTCTTCAGCACACGTCGCATGGTGAGTATGTTAGAGCTCACCAACACCAAACAACAAAACGGCGAGCCCGTTGTAGAGTTCATCAATCGTTGGTGTACACTAAGACTCGACTACAAAGACCGACTCTCAGAATTGTCAACGGTAGAAATGTGTATTCAAGGCATGCATTGGGATTTGTTGTACATTCTTCAAGGGATAAAGCCTCGCACCTTTGAAGAACTTGCTACTTGAGCTCATGACATGGAACTCAGTTTGGCTAGTCACGGCCAGAGAAAATGTGACATCATGGAACCAGAGAATCAAGAGTCTTTGGCAATTAGCACAACTCCTGCAAGGGTCAAGAAACGAGTCAAATCAAATTATCAAAAGAAGTTTCAGTCAACTCAAGATCAAGCAAGGAGGCAAAATCTAAAAGACTTAGAAGCTAAAAGTTACTCTTTTCCAGATTCTGATGCTGCTGAGATGTTGGAAAACTTGCTTGAAAAAGAACTATCAAATTGCCAGACTGCAAGCGTCCATAAGAGATGCATCGCATCAATGATCCAAAATACTGCAAGTACCACCGTGTCATCAGTCATCCGGTGGAGAAGTGTTTCGTCTTGAAAGACCTCATCATGAAGCTCGCACAACAAGGAAAGATATGCTTAGACATTGAAGATGACGTAGCTCTGTCAAATCATGCTACCTTCATCTATGAACAACTTAAAGCAGTGTCATCGATGTCTTTGCTAAGGGCATGCAACATGTCGAGCCTCATGTAGACCACACCAAAGTCATAATGCTCCTTATCCGCACTAGCTTAAACTACGAATGACAAAAAAAACGTTATTTGTCTGCATGAGCATAAACTGCATATGGCACCAATAAAAAAAATTTCCTTGAACTACCTCATGACTTTATCTCTTTCTCATAAGAGTACGTAGGCAGCTTGGAAGATGCTTCTGGGTTCAGTCATAACAAAACAAGAAAATGGGCTTGGTCAGGAAGTTGTTCTGAGTATTGTCATAACAAAACAAGAAAATGGGCTTGCTCATGAAGTTGTTTTGAGTATTGTCGTATCAAAACAAAGTAATGAGCTTGCTAACAAAGTCTACATCAAATTCATTATGGCTCGAGAATTTGGAGGTGTCTCCCAAGTCAAAGAAGAGACATACAAAACTTGAAAGTGGAAGCCTCCACACAATCTTCGGAATTCTACTCTTCCTTTTGCGGTCAAAAATACGCAAAGCCTAATCACTTTGAATGATTCCTCCCACTTTCAAAAAGTGGAAGAAATCAAACAGTTAGGTGTTTATGTTCTTCAATTACCGCCAAGTCACGCAAAGCCTAAATACTTTAAGCGATTTATCCCACGTCAGAGGTGGAAGAAATCAAGCGATTAGGTGTTCGCGTTCTTCAATTGCCCCCGAGTCACGCAAAACCTAAACACTTTGAGAGATTTATCCCACGTCGGAGGTGGAATAAATCAAGTGGTTAGGTGTTCGCGTTCTTCAATTACCGCCAAGTCACGCAAAGCCTAAACACTTTGAGTGATTTGTCCCACGTCGGAGGTGGAATAAATCAAGCGGTTAGGTGTTCGCGTTCTTCAATTGCACCAAGTCACGCAAAGCTTAAATACTTTAAGCGATTTATCCCACGTCCAAGAGGTGGAAGAAATCAAACGATTAGGTGTTCGCGTTCTTCAATCATAAAGAAATTCTGAAACAAAAAAGTGAAAAAATTCAGTAGCATGCAAAGAGACATGTTATTGTAAAAAAAAAAAATCATTCATCGATCTTTTTGCAAAGAGACATATAGGCGTGTCAGAGCTAGACGTCATTACCACACTTGTCTTTGATGACAATCAATCAAACTACAACTTGGGGCACCACCTCAATTCTCTTCTCCCAAGATTAACCAAATCTACAACTTAGGTCTCAAGGGGGGGCCAAATCAACTGGACCAGCGACTTGGGCATTCGAAAGAATTGGTTAGTCAAAATCGATCATAATCCAAACTAGTACCTCTCAGACTTGGCACAAAGAGAACTCACAGACCTGTCCTTTGACAAAAAAATTTCACAGATTTGTCGAAAGAAGTGCTACCTCGCTGCCTTAAGTTTTTGTTGTGCCTCGGCGAGTAGGGCTTCTGCTGTTACTGATGAGTATGGGCAACTCAGAAATACTTCACGACCTACATATACAAGATAAGTAAAAAGTCAGTGAATACTCTGCACCATAACTGTCAGATAAAAAAGAATAGGAGAAAAAGAGTGTACTACTGAGATCTCGCAGTGAGACGGCTGTGACTTTGGGATGAAGAATGCTCAAACCGGAAGCCCTAATTTATATTGTAGTCTTAGGGTTTTGTTACACAAGTAATTTCCTCAAAGATTTCCTGCCATATGGCGCCAAATTATTTGGTGTCAGAAATCATTGATTATGGAGAATCAAGCAAATCAAGGAAGAAATACATCAAAGGTTTCCTTCCGTTTATGTTCGGTGCTCGGAAATCTTTACCGAATCAAATAAAATACATAGGAATTCTTGCAAATTTTAGGAACCTCTACAAAATTTGGGTATCCTATAAATTCAAGGAATCTCTACAGGAAAATAGGGAATCCTTACAAATTTAGGAATCCCTATAAATTCGGGAACTCCCACAAAATTAACCCATTCCCCACATATTGGAGCCCTAGGAGCCGGCCCAGAACCATCCACAACAAAAGCATGGACTTCAATTCGCGCCTTTGGCACATGATGACAACACTTGAAGTGGGGGCATTTGTAGACATATAAAACTTAACGATAATAATAATCGTTGAATGATTCAAGCAACACGTAGACCCGACAAATTTCATACGTGGCTCATGAGTCGATTAAATTAAATTAATTATAAAAAAGAAATCAGACATGCCCAAAATAATTGGGATTACAAGTGATGGCTCACCAGAGATCAGGCGAGCTAGATAGCAGAGTTCACATATGAAAAGACTTCGCATGGAATCAAGAAACGGACTTCGCGTAGAGGTAAATGAAGGCGAGGTGAAACAGACTTCGCGTAGAGGTACATTAAGGCGAGGCGAGATGACTTCGCTTAGAAGTACATGAAGGCGAGGCAAGATGGCTCCGCGTAGGAGACTTCGCAAAGGAGCTAGATAGCAGAGTTCGCATGCATGCGGAGATGTACATTTTAGTTGAGTCGTAAGTTCCTTATCCGCGAGATGGCACGCCTCTTACTAAGGATCGTGGCCAAAGCAGGTCATTTAATCCAAAGCGATTATACCTTATTGGGCGTAACTAAATAACCGAGACAGGGTGGTTGACGGCAACGTTAGGGAGTCCAAATACGTAAGCGGGGGCCTAGGGAAGAGTTATCTTTTCTGTTTAACAGCCTGCCCACCCTGGAAACGGCTCAGCCGGAGGTAGGGTCCAGCGGCTGGAAGAGCATCACACGTCGCGTGGTTTCTGGTGCGCCCTCGACGGCGCTTGAAAATCTAGAGGACCGAGTGCTATTCATGCCCGGTCTTACTCATATCCGCATCAGGTCTTCAAGGTGAACAGCCTTTGGTCAATGGAACAATGTAGGCAAGGGAAGTCTGTAAAATGGATATGTAACCTTGGGAAAAGGATTGGCTCTGAGGGCTGGGCACGAGGGTCCCGGTCCCGAACCCGTCGGCTGTCGGAGAACTGCTCGACCTGCTTCTGCGGCGAGAGCGAGAATCAATTAAGACTGATTGATTTGATTATGTTAAAATTAACAATTAAATCAATCAGTCAAAATGGATTGATTCAATTATTACAGTTAAGGAAATACGATTGATTCGATGTCTTCATTACATGTCATAAGAGAAGATATGTTGACACTATAAATACCCCCTCTCATATCAAGAGAAGGACTCCCAGGCAAGAGAGACCAAAATTACTCCCGAAAGCTCAGAGGTCTCAAAACACTTTGTGAAGAACTACCAAGGTTCCAAATAACCCGTTCTTTCACCAATCCGAAGGCTTAGAAGTTGTCAAACTCCGAAGAGTCACCAAGTTTCCAAATAGCCAACATCTTCACCAACTTCAAGACAAACCACCATGTGAAACCGCTCGTGGATCAAACCCGATCAACCTCAAGCCTCCACGGCCCTTGATCAACCCTCGTCTTCAAGTCATTAACAAACTCGTGGATAATCAACAAGCACCGAACACACGTGCTGATTCATCCCTCGTCAAAGTTGAAGAACATGCACCACGTGACACTGCTCGTGGCCTACGTCTGATCAAGAACAAGCCTCTACGGCCCTTGGTCAATCAACTTCTACAAATCATCAACGTACACCAAAAGAAGTCCAAACTATAACAATTCGATTCAAGATTAAGTGCTCGTCACCCTTGGATCAAATTGACGTCGGAGATCGAATCAGAGGAAATTCTTGTAAAAGAATACCCATAGAGATTGTAACCCGCAAATTCTTACAAATATTTTATTTTTTACACGTATCTTTTGGTTATTCGTTACAGGAATTTTCGTGTTTACAGTTGCATCTTCTTTTAATATAGTATTTTCAAATTTGAAGACAAGTTGTTGTAATTTCTGAGATCTCACCTTTTTATTACCTTCATAAGTAAGTTCTAGAAGATCCCACGCTTCTTTTACGGTTGAAGATTGACTGACACTGATCCTTTCTTCCTTTGAGAGAGCAGTGAAGGTATAGTGCCTAGCTTTATGATCTGCTTTTTGCAAGTTAACCTCTTCAGTTGACTAGGTGTTTCGAGGCTTTGGAGTTGTAGCAGACTTCTTCTCATCTGTAATTACTAGAGCAGTATAACCATCTACTATTATAGTCCATATGAGTTCATCCTAAGAACACAAAAAATTTTGCATATATATCTTCCGTGTTGCATAATTATCACAGCCACCACCAAAGTATAATGGGACATTGATGGATGCATCAAGCTTCATTAATTCCATTTTTTTTCACAGGATCTACTAGTTTACACTAGTACCTGCTCTAGTACCAAATGAAAGTATAAAAATGGAATCTTTATACTAAGTCTTGCTTCCAGATTTTAATGCTTCTGAGAATAGAGAACAATAAGGAACAAGAACACAAAAGTTTGTTATCGACAGTGTAAACATCCCTCGATGAAACTTCACTGCGAGACCTTATAGTAGTTCACACTCAAACAATCCACTAAATCTTTAATTAAGTTACTGTAATATCTAGGAATTTCAGTTTTCTATTATTAAAAGGAAAATTATTTACGAGCTATTTTTATTTCGATTTCTATTATTCTTTCAATTTCTTTGTTGCTTTTGAAAATTATTTAAATTTTGTCTTTCGAGCCTAAAAATTAACATAGATGTCGTTACGAGTTTGTAGGATTTTACGGAAATATTTTTGGATATCAAAACTATTTTTAATGATTTTTGGAAGTTGGTATTATCCAACATTAATTAAAAATATATTATTATGGCTGTTTAATCTGGGCCGTTGATGTGGATTAATGGGACAGCGCCAGATCAAAACTCAGACAGACGTCACCGTTTTGCAGCGGTAGAGACCTTTGATCGCTCCTCGTCATCCGGCCGTCTCCCGGTGCAAAACCAGTGTCCACAGCTCCGTCTCGCAGTCCCCGTCCTCAAATGTTCTTTGTTTTCGAAGAGGAGCTCCGGCGAGAGAGAAAAGAAGGAGAGAACAATTTCAGGGTTCGCCGGCCAACTTCCGATTTCGGCGATGTTGAGGAGAAAGAATGGTTGCGGCAGCTTCCTCTCTTCCTCATGGTCATGTCCATGTCCTTGATTTTCAGATAAGTCTGGAGTGAGAGATTCGAAGTGGAGAAAGAGAGGCTGGGTTCGCCGTCGATCTTCGGATTCCGGCCACGGTGGCGGGCATGGATGGTGATGGTAGCATGTCCTCGACTTGGTGAACCTCTCTATGTCCTTGGTTGTCCAAGACGAGCTCTGAGGAGGGAGAATCAAAGAGGAGAAGTTCTGATATTTTCCGGCGAGAGTTCGACCGATTCCGGCGACCTCTGATTTCGATTCAGGTACAGAAGTTAGTCCATTTTTCGAGCTCTACACGTTTCTATAATTGAAATTGAAATTGGTTGAGGCTGGAAGAAGTTTGGTTTATGGCAGTGGGTGACCGCCGTGTTTGCCACTGTGCACGGCGGTGGTGGAGGTGTTTTGATAATTGATTCTTTTCTGGTTTTGGATTTCATGTTGTGGTATATACGAGTGTTGTGTGTAATTGAAATTGTATTTGGTTGAGTTTTGGAGAAAGTGAGGTTTTGGGCAGGAGAGGATCTCGCTGGGTGTGCCGCTGTGCACGACGGTGGTGGTGGTGGTGATTTTGGGCTGCTTTAGTTCATTGGTTATATGGAATTACTCTCTGAAATTGAATTGATGATTATAATGTTTTTCGAATTGATCAAATTGTGGAGTTGTGCTGTGTGTTAGTGGGAGTTGAAATTGTGTTGTTAAAGGATGCATATGTTTCTGGATTTTGAAAGACGAGAATAGGATAGTCCAAGTTGAAGTGTGTTACTGGGGAGTTGGAAACAGTAAGAGATTTCACTATAAACTATTAATTTTGGTTATGGATGGGTTTGTTGATAAGTTGTTGTTATGCCTACAAGTAATGATATGAAGGATATGAGAAGAGTGATTAAGATTGAGATAGGCAAATATAAAGGATTTGGTTGATAATAAAATTGGGTGTCCAGTGTAATTTTGAAAAGTTGAATTGGTAGTTGGAGCGCGATTTGGCTACAACGTTAGCATAGAGCATGTCGAGGAATTAAGTGGTGGAGATATAAATAGAATGAGTACGTGTGATATGTAATTAGGAAACTATCGGAGAAAGTGAGAGGAAGTGTGGGATTTAGAAAGTGGGTGTCCATATCAATTTGAGGATTTACATCCACGAATTCCAGAATTGATATGGGGACTGAGTGACTATCGGTAATATCAGAAGTAGAATGATAAAGATTTCAGAAAACAAGTCGCTGAGTTACTAATTTTAATTAGCGTTGGAGTTAACTCGAATTTCAGGTAGGGCCTTTATCGGGGAACCTTTCTTTTAAACGATAATTAGTTTTTAATTGAAATACGTGATTTGTGTGTCATTGAGTGATTAACACTTGGATGTTACTGTTTTTCATATCAGTGATTTATATGATTGATGTTATTGCTTTCTATAAAAGCATGTGTTCAATATTGTAAAGCGAGTATTGTTACTCATTGACATGCATAATGCATTGTGAGGAATTGTGAGATTAGTGAAATTGGTGATAGTGGAGAAGATGAGAATGAGATCGAGAAAAGATACATTTTGTGTAGTTGAGTTTCCTCATGGGTTGTCTATAAATCCATGTTAGCCCATAAGTACACGAACTGGGGAATACAGAACCCTTCGATGACGGATATCGATAAAACGATCTAATCGGGTTTCGGGTTTGGAGACCATAAGTTAAAAAGACGACTAACAAAAGAGGTACAGGTGGTGAGATGTTACTGATTGTTAGATCATATATTCAAGATATTTGAGTCACCTCCGGTTGGTAAAATACATTGTATGGGACATGTAGGCTTACCTGTCTTGGGTGTATGGATTGATTGCCAGAAATTGAGTAAGACATTCATTAGCATACATGCATCGAATTGTCGTTATATATATTTAAAGCATTATTTGATATTTGATAACTTGATTGTGTCATATAGTTAAGTATGACCTAAAAAGGTTAGGCCCGACTGAGAGTAAACTCACCCTTATAGAATTTTGTTCAGGTATGACATGGCTTTCGAGAACACTAACTGTGACGTTAGCTTACGTGTACAAGAGTCGAGAAGTACGGAAGATTAGAAGTGAGAGAGATCGCAAGGGCTTATATTTTTGTCTTTGTAATTGTTTTGTTATTTGTAAACGTTTTATTTTTAACAATTTCTGTAAAAGTATTTAAAATTGTTTTATTTTCTTTTACTTTTTCCGCTCACATCTCGGGTTCGGCGTCAAGTGCTTGGAAACCACCGACAACGGGTTTGGAGTGTGTGTAACGCTCCGTACCTAATTTTATCAATTTACCAGGTTTTCTATTAGTTACTGAAGAATTTAACTGTGCTCGGTAACCTAGTACGTTAACGCTTGAGTTTCTCCTCAAGTTTTTCTCGAAATGTCAAATTCTTCTTTTAAGGCCCCAATGTTGTAGTACGCGTCGACACAAGTTCATCGGTATCTTCAGATTATTTGCGGAGCTTATCAAAGTTTCGTAAAAACAAATTAATTTTTTGAAATTATAAAAATAGCTCATTTAATCTTGGTCGTTGGATCAATTAGGCTTTTGATCTCAACCGTCGGTTCAAGTAGGGAAGAGAAGGGTTGACTTCGGTGAAGACAAAATTGGGGACGTTGACACGAGTCCCTCTCTCCTTCTCTCTCTCGTCCCTCTCGCCTGCTCCATCATCTCCGCGCCGCTCCTGAGCCGTCCGACCACCTCCGGTGACGAGACCACCACCACAATGTTCATTTCCTCTTCCACTTCAAAACCCATCAATCAAAACACATATGCATCCACCCTTGGTGGAGATCGAAATCGATGAACACAGTAACACCGGCAAGGACCGTGACTATTGTGAGTAGGGTTTCTCTCCTCTTCTCTTCTTCTTCGATTCTATGTCTTTGTTTCCTTGAATCGAGCTCTAATCCTTAAAACTCTTTTTCTACCTTTTTTGGGTTTTTCACGACGAGTCTCCGGCGAGGACTTCAGACGTCCCTTGTCTGATCAGTGTATTGGAGGACACCCATAAATCGTTATTCCTCCAATTTGTGTAAGTAGTTCCTACTCTTGTCTCGCTTTCGAATTCTTTGGATTTTGGGTTCATCTATGGAGGCCGGCGCCACCATTGTTGGGGTTGTTTACACCCAAATTAATATTTTACTGGACAAGTAAATGTCTAAGTGAATATTAATTAAATTCTTGATCCACGTCACACCAGCGAGCCCAAATAATTGGGTTTGTAAGTGATGACCCACTGAAAAAGTCATGCGAGCTAGGTGTACAGTTCACATAGAAGACTATAAGACGTGGGTTGACTTGGTCTAATGTTTAACTGCCTACAAGGTGGCACGAGCTAGATGATACAGTTTGCATGTGAGGTCTATATGCATGCGAAGTGTAAGGTCGCATGCGAGATGGACTTCGCGTAGAAGTACATGAAGGCGAGGCGAGATGGCTCCGCGTAGGAGACTTCGCGAAGAAGCAAGAGGCGGAGTCCGCATGCACGTGATCACCTACGCCACATTTATCGTTGAAGACTTCTACAAGTCTTTGACATACTTTGGGCCAACTTCTATGGCCCTTTTGATGAAAAAGCTTTTTAAGTCTCGTGAGCTTCAGGGGCGCACGAGATGGAAGCAAGCTTCAAGAGCAAGCGATATAGTTTCTATAAGGCATGTGACATCTCGCGGGATAAGAATGTTCTTAATTTGAGTCCGCATAGGATTCTACAGTTGAGAAGCGCGGAACAGTGTCCTTATGATACTCTGCTTGAGAGTCCGACTTGGATTTTGATTAAATCTCTCCTGGCAGGGCAAGCCACTATATAAAGGTGCTCGAATGCTTACAGAAAACACACACAACAACTCAATACAAACAAACAAACTTTCAACCCAGTTGATGCCTTCGAGCCTCTCAAAACCCTAGTTCTAAGCGCACATTGCCTTACTTCTCAGAGCTCTTTCGGACTCATTTGTTGCTCTGCTCGCGACACACCCTGAGTATCGAATCGCTCAGTGCTCGTAATTCATCGTCCGCGAGGTGGTACCAGAATCCTTCCGCTTGATTAAGAAGTCAAGACCCGACGCACTCTCTTTCCTCGTCCACGAGGTGGCACGCCCACATCTTTATTACTTTTGGTAGCTAATTACCTGCCCTTACTGAGGATCGTGGCCAAAACAAGGGTAGATTGTATTTGGTTAGTGTCTGAGTTTGGAGTGCGTTTCATTTAGGTTACAGAACCTAAGGGCTGAGGTGAAACAAAAGGGAAAAGAAGGAAAGGAGGACCTCGCTTGCTGCTGCGTTCGAATTTGGATATACTAAGTATTTTTGGCAAGGGAAATGAGACCAAAAAGGAAAGAAAGGAAGAGGTGCTGCTGGGAAGGTTTGGGGTGTAGAGAGCAATTATTGCAAATTTGCAGAATCGGTAAAGAAGGTAAGATACTACTGATTTTGGTTGGATTATGATGTTTAGTTTGGAGTTGGAATTTTGGTTAATAATGAGTTTTGTATTTATGGTGTTGTTAATTAAATTGGTGATGTTGCGGGTTGTCAGATTTGTAGTTGAGGTGGGAAAGGTAATTATATGATGGTTGTTTGGTCAGAAGTTTGGTTGAAATTGGTGTGGTTAAATGAGTTTTATCGATTTTCGACTCACGGTAAATAAATTGGTCTAAGATAGGCATTGGGTGTCCATAGTAATTCGACGAATTATTATGAGACAACATAATGATAAATATAAGTACCGATTACTTTTTCATCGGTTAAGGTTAGATTGTTAATTGAAGGTTGTAAGTAAAGGATTTATTGTTCACTCATACAATTTAGTTTTTATTAAGGACTTGACCGCGTAAGCTTAGAAATGAAGAGTGTGGTTATTGGGACCTTCAAATTTGCTCAATATACCTCTCATTTTCTCTACACATCTCATTTACTTTTTAATATAAACATTTGCTCATTAGACCTCGTTTCAAATTCCTAACATAACTTTAGTTATTTATTGACATATATTTCAATTAATTACTTTACCTCTTATTCACTCAATAAACCTCTCATTCTTTGTTTTTTTCCTTTGTTTTTGAACATCCATTATCCCTACCTTCAATTTTTGATTATTTTTTCATGCAAGAAAATATTCTATCATGAACTATTGTATATATCTTTTTAACGTTTGTTTTTCTCTTTTGTACGTGTTATTTTTTCTCTATTTTTTTCTTTTAAATAATTTGATCTCTATTTTGTACCTCATAATAAATTATTTCAATAAATATATATTTTCTATAATCGATAGATTTTTTTTTTGCAAAGATAATATTTATGCACCTTGCAAGTATATATGTTCAACATGTATGATAATACAAAATTATATGTCACATGATCGATATTGATTATTGTTTTAGCTCTTAAGAACTATATATATGCTTTAATATAAAAAATTGGAAAACAAAAATATATAAGGAAAATAATAAAGAATGAAATAAATTATTATTGAATTGGAAAGTCTAGAGAGAGTAAATATAGTATTTCCTTTTGTATATATAATTATTGTCCTTAATAGTCATTGTGTATGAGGATGTATATGTCATTTAATAATTTATAAAAAAGTGAGGTCTAGTGAGTAAATTTGGATGTCTTAATAGCCGCACTCAGAAGTGAAAGAAAGGGGTTGAATCGAAAATTGATCTTTGGGAGAAATTGCCGAGATCTAGTCTTGGGAGTCATGGTTTGACAGCTAGTGCAACCGAATCACTATGAGTGGACATTTTGGTTTTTATTAATTATGCAAACATGACTTTATAAGTTATTGTTATTATTTTTATCGAGCTTATATTATAATTTCGGCTTATGACTTGGATCAGAAATTATTTGATATTGACGTATTGATTAAGTTTTCGTTAATGATTTATGGATTTTGAGTTGGGTAATTGTTTTGGTATTTGAATTATGATATTCTTTTGATTTCCGGATTTGAGACTACAATAAGGATTTGCGTATTGTCTAATTTTCGAAACATGATAATTACTTGAGTTATTGTATTTCATTGAGCATTTTAACATGTGACACATCATTGAATTTATTTAATTTCTTTGCTCTTTGAATTTTTCGAGTACGGTTGGGAATCGTACTTGTGTTCTAGTTATGAGTTTCTGAAAACTCACATGGATTTGTGTTTCTTTCTTTATGCCATACTTGTCGGATAATTTATTACTAATGCTAGCATGTTATTCCGTCTTTCGAGGCGATGTGGCTACCACGTTCCGAGTGGAATCACGCAAGCCCTTTTAGCTCTAGTGGTGATGTGATGTTGCCGACGGCATCACACAAGCCATGCACCCTCTCCGTTATCATGACGTGAAGGTGCAGGGAGTATGGGAGTAATTTTGCCTGGGAGGCACCCGAGCTTGGGAGGCTCACTTGTATGGTTATATCTGTTCTTATATAATATTGTTGTCTTAACTAGCAGGGCTAGTCTATCTTTTTGATATTTCATTTTATGAAGGTCTTTATGCATCTTTATTGTTATTTTTGACTAGCCCATTGTTTTGGTACTTTCTTTTACGAAGGTTATTATTTATCTATGTCGTTATTTCAACTAGTGTGGCTAGTCTGTTTTCTCAGGATTTTCTTTGAGAAGGTTTTATCAACACTTGCATACTACGGAGTACTTGTTTATTGAATAGCGGGAAAGTATTAAAGTTTTGGTTCCTTAATTTACGTTCTGTTACTTAATTATTTTTAGTCCACTCACTCTAACATTTTAAATTATTTTCCCCTGGGCCCTTCGGTTTCAAATACCCAGTTTGCAAGCTAAGCTATTTGAGGTCTTGCGTACATGAAGTCGAGTCATAGTCAGAGGCTGCTTCCACTTATTCTTTATTCATTATTAGATATTCTTTGATAATCTAGTTAGTAAATTGTTAAATGTCTTTGTTGTGGTTGTGGGATTCTTTGAGATTAGTATTTGATATTTTGGGAGATGTGATGAACTTGGGGAGTAGGAAGGTCTCAGGAGTATAAGGTTAGAGTATGATTTTAGAAGTGTGTTGCAGGTTGGTTTTGATTAGGAAAAGTTGTCTATTTTCAAGAGAGATTATGCCGAAATTTTTGGTTAAATCTCTCTTGAGGTGGATCATGTAGTGTTTACTTTGGATTTCATCTTGAAATCAGGGGTGGGTCCTATCAATGTGACAGTTACAATCAAATCAAGTAGTGATATACAACATAATCACTTTTATACGTCTCACTAACAAACTTGATTTTACAGCTGATGAACTCGTCTAAAACAAAATGAATTCTGATTGAAGAAACTTTGCAGCCTTCTTTAGATTGACTTCCAACAACACTGATCTCAAATCGCATAGATGACAGATGATGCAGTGAGTATGAATTTATGAATGAGTTTGAAAACAGATTTTAGAACAAGTAGTCAATATCACAATGCTCTTCTTATGAAAATAAAACTCAATACAAAACAGATTATTTTAAGGCATATATATAGTGTTACCACTCCCCCTCAATTGGATCCCATTGATCACTGATTGATACTTAGAGGGAAACTCATTTTAAAAACAAATCTGTTAACCAGAGATAAGATTTTATCAAGTCCTTTTCAAAATAGATTTGCATAAAGCTTTGCTGTGGTAGATTGGTAGTCTTTTCCTTGTAAACTTTGCTTCTCCTAGCTTGACTAGGAAGCCTTTACTTCCTAGTTTTTCGACAGACCTCTTTTTCTTCTTCAAATTGAATATGACTGTCATATATCTACAAATAATATTCTTTTTATATTGAAACAAACTTAAATAGCCACTTATCTATTTGAGAGTTGATGAGAGATGTGAATTAATTTCCAGCCACCAGAGACTACTAGACATATGGAAGCTGAGATCTAGCATATGAAAGTAACATGAGCTCTAGGTATATAAGCCAAGAGAAACTGAATAAACTACTCATGGATGTTTTTTTTTTTTTCCGGTAAGAAATGGATAATGAATCAAGAGACAAACCTAATTACACAGCCTGCAATGGTATTTTGTTCTCTCGTGCGTAGTTATTTCAGCTCGAGGCGTAAAATATGCTGATTCCAATGGTAGCTCTCATTGGGCGTATCTGCGTGGTAAGGGAGAGGTTATTCTGAGTGCAGGGGCAATTGGGAGTCTTCAGCTTCTACTTCTTAGCGGTGTTGGCCCTCAGTCCTATCTATCCTCTTTGAAAATCCCAGTTGTTCACCCCCAACCTCACACTGGACAACTGATGTATGACAATCCTCGTAATTCCATTACCATTTTATCCCCGTTTTCACTAGAGCCCTCATTGATAAAGATTACTGCTATTACCAACAATTACTACATAGAGGCCTTCAGTGTTGGCACTCCAATTTCTACAACACCCTTCAGTATTTTTCCAGATCCAACTAAACATATTGAGATAAATTCAAGTTGGGGACAGATTTTTATGAAAATCGAGGGACCTTTATCTTTGGTAATCATAAGCTTCAATCATATCTGATGTGAGAGTAGGCCCAAATGTCCGGTTCAACTACTTTGCAGATCCATTGGACCTTGCTCATTGTGTTTCTGGCATGAAAAAGATTGGAGAGTTGTTAAACACCAAGGCACTGCAAGCATTTAAGGTTGAAGCTTCGTCGAGCACAAAAGCTTACAAGTTTTATGGTCCAACTTACCCATGAACCAGTCAAACGATGCATCTTTCGTAGGATTTTGCCGTGATACAGTATCAACAATTTGGCATTACCACGGCGGATGCCTCGTCGGAAAGGTGGTTGATAGCAGCCTGCGGGTCATGGGAATCGATACGTTACGTGTTGTTCACGCATCCAACTTAAATAAATGGAACTAATGTGTTCTGAATTCTCCACTTGCAAAAGGCTGCTAGTGTGTTATCTTATTGGCCCTGTCTACAATGTTTTTATTTTTAAGAAGTTAAGCATACAATTCACTAAGATAGTAAAAGTTAAAAATAAAAAATAAAAATAGCTCGCCCTAACTAGGCTACAACAAAATTTAGCCATTCCTACGGGCCTAGCTTGTCTAAAACCAAAAATTACAATAAAATGCAATCTAAATTATTCACACACAAAAATGCAACCTAAAATGACAAAAAAACTAGGGCGGTTTCATGACATACTAGGAAAAGAATCAGAATGGAAACACTTCCCTGATTTATTCAATGACTTAAAGACACTCGAAGGCACTCCCACAAGTGCTGCCAACAACTTGGCCACTGCTAGACTCCTCCGCCTCCAACACCACATCAGATGGTAAGGTTTCAACACCACGCAGCCTCATCATGTTCCTCTGCAACCAAAGTTTGCAGAAGTGCTTTGAACTTGCGCTTCTTGTTCCTAGTCTACTTAATCACCTGCAACTTCTTAGGGTGTAAGCCATTCACTTTAGGTTTATTCTTCCTATACCCAAAGACTTGCCCCGGCTTAGTCTTTTCGGCTGGAGATACAGACCTCGTAGAGACTGCAAATGGGTTTTAGATCGAAGGCAGCCCAACACCACTCCATTCAGATGAAGAGGGTTGAGCAGCCCTAGGGTTCGCAGATTTCCCAACCCTAATGGTTTCCACCACCAGTAGCCCTGAACATCACCGGGGACTCTCCAAGAAGCCACAAACCCAGAAAAAGGTCACCAACCGCTCAATTTCTAGAATATATCGCTTCTGTAACAATTAGTTTACTGGTTGATTTTGTTGCATATTTAGTGACTTTTCTGCAAGATACAATGATACTCTGTTATGACGAACTGAGAACCATTGTGGTATATTTGGGTTTGATATCTGTATACATAGTTGTGTAGATGAGCTCCTATAAAATGACATTTTTGGTGCAGTACAAACATAATTAGTAATTCACTACAATACATGGAATATTGGGTCTTACACGAGCAAAAGAAAAATCAAGTTTCACTTTTTTTTACATGGCAAATGATAATTTAAAAAGAAGCTCTTAGCTAGAATTATTACCGGGTAAACATTCATCAATCACTAGAAAATTATACTTTATTACATATAGAACAGCACCATGATATACCACAAATAATGGTGAAACAGAGTTCACTGACCTAACTGAATAAATCAAGCACGAAAATGAGAAACATAACAACTTTCCATGTCCAGCGAAGAAATATATCATAACACTACAGGGAAGTGAACCCTGTGTTTCTAGCATTATACAAACAGCACAAAAATTAGCAAACGGCAAAAGGTGCAAAGTACAAATATAACAACCTAATTTTCATACTTAATAAAATCTACGATGAAAAGTTTAATTTGTATATCAGTTGTTTAATCCAAAATGGCAACAAAAAAAAAAAATGAAGGTCAACTGACATAGCTGTATTTTTGTGTCTGGATGAAATCTCCTTTCACAACGCCTTTCCTCCCAAATTCTGAGTTGGCTTCGCAGAAGCAAGCTTTTGATTTCCAATACTAATGAATTAGCCACCTCCAGACTTCAGTGTGTCACTCAGCCTACATTAACAAATTTTGATTTTAATACGAGTACAGTTTCATGTACACTATGATTTTATCATCACCACCAAATTACTACATTAAAGGTCAAGAAACTGACATAGACATACAGTCAGATACAGTTTGCCATATAATACCAGCAAATGAGTCAGATAAACATTGGTAACAAGAGTTTTGCTGAAGTTAATGACATACAGTCAGATACAGTAGGCACTTATACAATGAGATACAGTGGGAACTTATAATCAATTATATTTCAACATGAGAACTTGCAGGTTTGCATGGTAAGAATCCTTCAGCCCAAAACTATCTTATAGTTATAGTGTGATGTCTACAAACAAAGAACACGACAAACCAACTTTTTTCTATGGTATACCATAGAAAGACTACCACATTGAGCGGCGAGTAGTGACTGTTCTTAATGTTCTAAACTATTATTCATATCACACCTGAGAAAGCTACTGATACTAGCGTAAGTTCCTCAAATATTGTTATTGAAACTTTCAACTTTTTCTATGACTTTATATTCTGCATGACTATATTAACACTAAATTAGTAAACCACCAAAAGAAAACAGACAAAAAGATAAAACACTAAACTAGTACTAGTAGTGGGCATATTGGACCAATCTGAATTGAGCATATAACCAAAGAGTTTCGTTAACCTTTCCTTCCCTCCGTTCTCTTCACGAGGGAAGTCTATGTTTTAGTTTTTTTTTTTTTTTTTGCCCGATATCATAAGGAAAGCCATATCAACTTCTACTCATATCTAGTTTTAAAACAAAAGAAACTAATTACTGTTGGATCAAAGTAAGATAGTAAAATATGAAATTTTCCTCTTCTTTAGCAACATGGCATACTAGATATCCTTGATAACATCAAAAGCAATTTTTTTTCACTAATTAGACCTACAGAACATATGATAGCTAGTGATCCTTACCAGTCTAAGCCCTCAAAAAGACCTTCGCCTTTTATGGCAGAAGTTTTAAAGATAGACCACTGACGGTTTTTTATCTTGTGCAACTCTAAGGCCTCAGTTATTGCAGCATCATCAAGTGCACCAGGAAGATCCTATATAAGCCAAAAGATAATATCATATTGCAGAAAATGCACAATTTATTGCTATGATGATTAAAAGTGTAGAAAGAGATATGAAACTGCAACAGAAAGACTACTTGACTATACGAGGGAAAACTATCCTCAGTTGAATATCTTTTTATTTTCAATAGAAGGCCTTTTACACTGTCCCCATCTATTGAATAATATTTGTTCAGATCAATAAACAGTAATACTCCCCCCCAACCCTATAATCAGGAAGTAGAATTACCTGCTTATTGGCAAAAATAAGGACAACTGCACCTTTCAACTCTTCTTCCTGCCAAAGGGTCAAGAACAGAAGGTTCAACAACACATACATTTGCTTTTAACAAAAAAAACATAATAATAATTAAGATGTAAAATCCCAAGGACATGAAGACAATAGAATCGGAAATGAATATGATGTTAAATACAAGCAAAAATAGAGAGAGAGAGAGAGAGAGAGAGAGAGAGAGTATCCAATTAAGAATGAGGCAGGGTAACAACTGATATTACAAACTATTATGGTTAGACCGATATCAATCACCTACATAATATCCCTCGCATTCCATTAAGAATGTTGCAGGCCACATCTCATATGACAAAGTATTTATTATTAAGGTTTCCGAAAGTCTGAACAGATCTTTTTCTATCCCCAAATATCCTTCACATCAATTCCCATTCCCTAATATATTTACATATACAGCATTCACAAGGCAAAGGATAGAAGCACTCAGAAATACCAATAGTTACTTTAACTTCGTAAATGTAAATGCAGTCGCTTACCTCCAAGATAGCATGAAACTCCTCTTTAGCTATTACTAGCCTGTCGGTGTCACTAGAGTCAACAACATAGATTATGGCTTGAGTATTTGGAAAATAGCATCTCCAATATGGCCTGAGGCACAGAACCAACACCAATAGGAGATGGTGAGCTTATAATAAACCTATATATCCGTCAGAGAAACAATGCCAACCACAATAACACCAAGATCTGTTACACAGGGTCATAATAAGAATGTTGATTAAATATCCATGGTCACAACATAGTACAAGGATGTCCCAGAACTAAGCAAGGTGCTATAGAAACTGCTTATTCAGAGGAAATACAAACAAATATTAAAGAGCAGTAAGGATTCAAGTTCAACATCGTCATCTCCCCACATGGAATTGGATCGTTATTACGTTAATTAAAATTTGATGGAGAGGAAGGATTCAATGGAAAGCAAGGACAACTTGCAAACAAATAATGAAAGATAAGGAAATTTCATAAAATAAAAATTAGTGTAAATGCATCAAGCATTCTAATAAGGACATCCCTAGAGGAAAAAAAGAAACAAAACAAGAAGAAACTAAAGACTAAATGGAAATCAAAAGTTTATAAACTCACATCACAATAATACAGAAGAATAATCAACAAAGAGACGACCGAATTGGTAAATGAAAAAAAAATTACCTGATACTTGTCTGTCCACCTGTAGCAACAAAGAGAGCAAAAATTATCAGAAATGGATAGCATAAAGTTTTCATTGATCAAGAAAATAAATTGCCTTGAGTTATAAAAGGTCAATTCAAAATTATCAGGAAACATAGTGAACCATGATATATATAAACATAGATCTTCCGTCTTCCTGCAGGAGTTGGAAGAAACAACAATTATGCAACCCTATTCCTAATATATTAACCCCAAAATAGCATATCCAAATTATAAGAAAGCACATTGAGGCCACAATTGCAGAATTTACAGTTTCATATTTTATAATTGTTTGAATATGTAAATAAATCATATATATGGTGCAAGTAATAAAGGCCCAGATCCCTTTTGGATCCCAATTCCAGTAGGATCCCCACGCTTCATTAGCCCATACTGCTCCTGAAAGAACATTGCTCCCCAAGATATACACTGACAAACCCCCGGAAGGTCAAAGGTAAGCAGCCACAAATCGTTGACTACCCGCCCTTGTATGTTTGGCCATCATCTTAGATAAGAACAAGGAATTCAAATATCATTTCATGATGATCCAAAATGAAAGTCTTTTAGCATTTCAATTTCATCTTTCAAACACAAAAGGAATTGTGGGTAGGAATGGTTTCCTTAGATTACAGACATGTACAAACTCTTGTCCACTTACTGCCCCAAGAAGAATAAAACTCACTGTCCAAATAGGTTACCCTAAAATGCCAATTAGGGCTAGTTTGGTATTGCTGTGACTTTAAAAAAAAACTGATGCTGCTGCTGTACTGTGAAAATAATCAGCTGTGAATTAAAAGTTTTGTGCTTGGTAAATATTAGTTTTAAAAGTGTTGTCAAGATAAAATTTATTAATTTCTAGTGTTTTTAGTGATAGCTGCTTTTAAAAGTAACCTTCAGGTTGCTTCTAAAAGCTGCTGCCAATGACCTGTAATTTTCAAAAAAAGCTACTTTTCTTTCATTTACCAAACACTATAAAATCTAAAAGTTCGGATAAAAGCTGATTTTTTTAAAAGCGAAGCTGTATCAAACTAGGCCTTAGTCAGTTTACTTGAAGTCAATCAACAAATTTCTGGATTAATGACCAACATTTCCAAAACAAAACTGGCTGCACCCAGCTTCCAACTTTCTCTTCCTTTCTTATTCAACTCGCAAGAAATGCAAGACTAAAGATTATTCTCAACTCCATTTAAATTCCTCCTCCCATCCTTCTCTGATGCTTTCTCCTCACTTGCATTATTCTGATCAAACTCCCATCTCCTTTCTTCTTTTGAATAGTAACAATGCCAAACAAGGTGAGTAATACATTGAACTGGAGAAAAAGCCCTTGGTACTTAAACCAAAGGATTAAAATCCAGTCACCCAAGAAAGAGGGCTCAGAATCTATTCTGGCCAAAATAGTTGGAATAGCTATACCACGTCTACTAGGAGTATCCTACTTCGTGCTAGCAACGAAAAGTAAAGGCTCCTGTGCATTGTTGAAAGAATCTTGATGGTTTGAAATGGATTCTGAAATAACCTATTTCACCAAGTAGTACTAATTTTTCTCAATCAACTAATGTACCATCTGAATAACATCTGAATAACCCTAACCACTCTTAAAATATGGCTCTCGTTCTAAATACCCAGAGTAACTACACCATCTTGAAAATCTACATAGACTAATAATTTAAACATTCAACTTTACCAGTGCTAATAACACCTACTATATTGCTTACTCCACTTAATCTCTTTTCACAAAGTCCTCGAGAAGTCTTCGATAACTTAATAAATATTCTCACTCAGCAACCCACTATCCCGAATATCATTGTTGGAGGCATTAAACGGCATTGGCTTACAAACAGTCCAAATATGGGGTGACTAACTCCAGGTGTTGATCTGCCATGCTGACCACAACTTCAATCTTGTTCTTTTATGTAGTTCTTTATACTAAGAAAATGGTGATCACATAACTTTAGAAATGTGGTGGAGAGACAAATTTGGACGGTACAGTTGTAACAGAAGTTTGACATATGTAGAATAGTGCTGCAATCCAGATTTATAAGTGTATGTTATACAGTTTACCTATCAGTTAACAGAATGCAACTACTCCGACCTGTTTATATTGATCCACTCGGTATCCCTAAAATTGAGATATGTATATATTTTGTTACTAATAATCCAAATCAATAGCTTCAACGTAATTTCTAAATTCAGGTGTGTTCTTAAGATACATGATTTCTCTCACAAGATTTGTTACCGATGCAAAATATGTCTACTATTCAATTGAAGATACAGATAGGGTGTGATGTTGCCATACCAAGGTCCCAGACTTGGAATTTGATATTGTTGTACTGCACTGTCTCAACATTGAATCCAATCGCTGCATGCAAGTAAACAAACCAATTCAACAAAAAAAATTCAAATACAATTTAGCTGCACATAACTCGCTATGCTATCATATTTACTTGATTCACATCAAATCCCACAACATCCTGTACAAAATTTCGAAAACAAGAAACTAAGAAAATCAAAACAAAACCGAGAAAGAATACCAACTTGGAATTGTGGAAACAACCTCCCCCATCTGAAGCCGATCTGCAGCAAAAGAAACACAATTCCATGTCAAAAAGGCGAAATCGACACGAAAAATCGAAAACAGAAGAAATGGGGATGGAAATCGTACAGAGAATAGTGGTTTTGCCAGCATTGTCCAACCCAAGGACGAGGATCCGAGCCTCCTTGTTCCCAAAGAGGGAAGAGAACATTTTCGTGAACAGAATGCCCATTCTCTCTCAGAGCATGAGAGATCAAAACTCAAATGCTAATAGGGCCTGAGATCGGATCTCGAACGCAGAGCCCTGTACCTCCCTGCAAGTCAATCAAGCCATTAAACAACGTGAGATTGCTTAAAGGAGGAGCGAAACGGAGATGGAGAGGAGTGAGATTTGCGAACCTGAGGGAAAGGAGAGAGGGTCTGCTGCTGTGAGAATTCGAGGGACCTAGTGTGAGTGTGTGTTGGGGGAGATAAAGGATTTTTCTTTTTCTTTTTTGGTATCGCTCTGGGTCGTCAAAATTCTCTGAAAAACGAATCGGAATTGGGGAACATAATTGGAAGCAATGCAGTTTTGAGTTTTGGACTAGAGACGAGAGTTTTGTCCGCAACGCATATATGGGACACCTCTATTTTCATATATAGTAAGTACCAACAATCTCTTTTTCTTAACTTTCAATATCAATCTGGATACAAATTTAAGCATCAGAAGACATCAACTCAATAATTTACGGTGAAGATGCTTTGTATTTCAGAACATGCACTCAATAATTTACGGTGAAGATGCTTTGTATTTCAGAACATGCACTCAATAATTTACCGGTCATTGCTGCCACTTGATTTGGTACATGTGTGTTTGCTATTTGCCGTCGTATCCGACAATTGGCACGTCTTGGGGCTGAAGTTTTCGCTCGTTGAGGAATCGATCTCTTTGTCGATTATTTCTACGCCGTCTAGCTGCCTCCAATGCATGAGTATGCAGGTTTTCCTAAAAGAACGGTAGAACTTCAATAAAAATAGATTTCATGTCAATTGTTTTGGTCTACCAAGCTAAATGAACTCAAAAACATACATGGTGTTCGTTGGGTGGGTTAGAGTCTGATGACATAGTGTAAAGAAGAACTCATTGATTGTCTTTTCTGTTAATGATAATTTCTAATCTGCCTTTTTGGCTCTTGGGCATGAAGAGGGTTATGTCCCTGTACAGTAAATCACATTATGTTCGAATTAACGTGTCATACAACTGATATGTATTGTGAACCACATAACCCTATTAAAACAAAGGCACTGATGCATGCTGAATAAGGTGTCTATATATATATATACCCAACTTTTCGTAATCAATTATTCTAGATTAGATAAACATCTTGATTCAAAAGAAAATATATTTAGGAGAAACCTCTATAGGATGAAGTTCTCTTTTATGACTCAACAAAAGCAATTATTTAGTGATTGACAAACATTAATGCTTGAAACAAAATCTGAAATATTCTTTTTTGATTTTATAGATCAACTAAACAACCAAAAGAATTGTTCAAACATTAACAAAAACAAGATGGAAAACCTCCACTAGCTCGGTCCTTTCTAGTCATCCTCTTGTCGAAACAATATTTATTGATCATGTTAACATTCCAATCATAGCCTCACCTTTTAAAATTGTTGTAGAGGATCGAAGCCCAGCTGATCCAAAGGAAGAAATCCCAGAAAATCAGTATATGAGTCACCTTCCCTAGTTAAGAAAACATCTCCTGAGTCACCCTCCAGTATAGTTCCTTATGCAGGTCATCCCCCCATTCCAATAGACAATAGATATAGTGCTTTGGTAGCACCCTCAGTCAAATTAAACTCAATTACCAGTCAGCCTTAGTAAACCAATACGACCCCTACAAATCAGATTCCTCATTCAACCTTTCAGTCATTTATAAAAAAATGATTTCCTTATTTTGACAGGGCTGAACATTTCCTGTTTTTTATTGAACCTTCTATAAGTCATTTTTAAAAATTGCATCTATTTAGTAAAAAGTTACTTTGACCCAAATTCTCATTACCTTCCCAGTAAACCTTTAGCATTCTATAAAGACATTATGTTTAAATCTCAGTCATTATCTATTAAACCAATCCATGACCCAAAAAATCCATCCAAAATATTATATCATTCCCTTTACATAATCCGTATCATTTCAGTATCTCAATGGGGTGATTCCCCCTTTACTCCTCACAAATTAGACACACTCACATTTACCTATCATGATCACATTGAAGCATGGAGTAAGATACTATAGTATTGTTTTCAAAAGTTTTAGCTTCATTATTTACAGGGAAAGGATTTGGAAATGGATTTTCAGGAGGATCCTGTAATTTAAGAAATTGATTTCCTTATTGTTTAATTTTTGTTTAATTTCCTTATTGTCATTTGTAAATTCTAAATGTTTTTGTTGTAAAGCATGTATTTGACACTTGATTGTTTTTACTTCATGTTGCAAATCTTGTGTTCAATAAAAACGTCTCACTCCTGATTCTAGATCATCCATTAAACATGTCATCAAACGTGAAGAAGATGAGACTCCTAAGTTTGACAATCGCACAGGAATGGGGATTCTTGATACTGTTAATACTTTATTTTACACGATTATCTAACATTTCATAGATACCCTTAGTCATATTACTTCCAGAATTTATGATCAACCCAGTAACCTTAGGTGTCCTACCTTAAGTGATTTCAAATGGTACAAAGATGTATTCATTTCTTGAGTTATGCTTAGAGACGATAGTAACCAACCGTTTTGGAAAGAAAAATTCATAAATGGTCTTCCAAAATTATTTGCTAATAAAATCAAGCAAGTCTTTAGTAATGAAACATGTCACATTAACTACGATTCTTTAACTTAAGGAAATATACTTATTGTTATCCAAAAAGAATGATTAAAAATGTGTATAGATATGAAACTAAATGCTCAAATGAAGTCAGATAAGAAAACAGCTAAATATGAATTAGGAAATTTTTGCGAACACTATGGCATACCTCCCTTACCTCCTTCAAAGAGAAAAAAAGGCAAGCAATAAATTTGTTCCATATCATTCAAAACGAAAATTTAAACCTTATAAAAGTAACTTTGAGCCAAACAATTTTTATTCCAAAAACAAATTTCACAAAAATTGGTCCAAAAATCCAAATCGTCAACTAAAGAGTAAATTTTTTGATAAAAGTAAAACTACATGTTTTAAATGCAATAAGACTGGTCACTTTGCAAAAAACTGTCCAGTTAAAAGTACTATTAATCAATTAAAAATTAATCAAGAAGAAAAAGAGAAACTTATACAAACCTTAGAATTACGAAATAGTGATTCAGAAAAAGAAATTAGTGAAGATGACAACACATTGATGGAATCTTCTTCCCCTGAATCTGATGAACATTCTTCCCCAGATATTACTTTTAGGTGTAAGGATGTGTTTCTGCAAGATCCCGCAGGCTCTGTAGAAACTATTGCACGTGATCCGATCTTGAGGAGCTTCTTCTTGTTTGCAAAAAGGAGACCGACCGGGACTTTCCGGTCTTTCTCTCTCCGATGATAAAGTCAGTATTGGTAGGTGAGTATTAAATGCTAGGATATGTTCTTTCTTACCTTTTTGGTTGACTTCAGCTGTATTTATAGCCCCGCGTTGACTTATACCTTGTATGTTATTCAATGTGGGACAAGTATTCTGTATATGTTCAGTTTCTGTGGAGGTTTCCCCTCTCGGCCCAGACTGCTTTAGCATCCAGGATGAGGCCTGTTCGAGCTGCCTCATGCTGGGCTTCGTAGCATCATGGGCCAAGGGAGGTATTTATCGACTACCGTCTACAAGTTCCCCCAAGTTCATGTTCTAGACATGTCTTGAGTGGGGACTTGAAGAAATGGTCCGTGATGCGAAAATATCAACGGGTACCCGATCCTAGTCCCCCCAAGTTCGTGCTCAGGACACGTTTGAACGGGTTGTGGTTACGATGGAAGGTAGCGAGCCGTTCCATGTTTTAGTTGTTGATGCTCGAGCACGGGGTATTATCCCCGCTTGGGTTATCAGGCCACTATTCTCCGTGTGAAGGGAATGATATTGGCATGCCCAACTCCCACTCTTCGGGAGCTGTACAAGGGACTTACAGTTATCATGGCTCTAGTTGTTTAACCCATGCTTCCCGTTGGTTCTTGCTCGGGTATAAGAATCTCACGAAACAGTTGTTGCATTCTTTACCCGTTAGTTATTATCTGGGAATCAAAATTTTCCCTAGCAGTTGTTGCCTGCTTCCTCCCGATAGTTATTATACGGGAGTTAAAATTTTCCTTAGCAGTTGTTGCATTCCTCCCGTTGACAATTATCCGCGACACATCCATCCGGGACTTGTTATTTTGGTCACCTGGTTGTCGCATAATGGCCCATTTGCGATCTTGGTGAAATCTCGCGCCAGAGTTCGCCTCGCGAATACGTAATGAAATTCACCAAGTGAGCTGAGTTCGCCTTGTTATAATGCTGGGGAAATCTCGCTCCTGAGTTTGTCTCGCCCATGTGATGAAAAACAGTACGCGGGTGGAGTTCCCCTCGCGTGGAAATAAAGTCCGCGTTCGGCGGGGGGGTTCATCGTCCTACGCTCGTGGTTATCCGCCCACGTTATAGCGGATTGCCATGACAGCTTGGGATAACGTGCGCGAGTTTGGGATCTCGCTCAAGGTGAAATATCTGAGACAAGCCTTCTCTGCATGCTACGACATCCCTGATGGCTTGACCAATTAGTCCAGGAAATTCCCCGGGAGCTCGGTGACTGTCGGCGAGTTCTATACACGAGTGTCATTGGGTTGGTAGCCTGGGTAGGTGGGGGTGTCAGGGTATTAATTGCATATCCGCCAGGTGGCGATGTAGGGAGGGAGAAGGGACGTGCATTTAATGCAAGTCATTTCACTCGTCGCTTCTTCGAGAAGTTACCGGTTAGTGGGGCACGTGTCACGATCCTACGGTGGGTCGCGACGGTTACGATTTCCTAGTTTGCGGTGAATAGGCTTTGGGGGGGATCGAGGCATTATTTCCCCCGCTTCGTATATATGTTCCGTCTCCCTTCTGAAAAAAAACCCTGCCCTCTGGTTTCATTCTTCTTCCATTCTGTCTGCTTTTTTTCTCTGTTTTCGTATTCCTTCCATTGAAACGTAGATTCGAGCGTAGAAGGAGCTTAAAAGAAAGGCGTGTTCTTGCGTAAGGGGGAGTACTGCTTCTCTGCTATAGCCGGTCCGATTGCGAGGTGTCGTCCGTTTGCTGCTCCGGCTTGTCTTCGGCCTTCACTTTCTGGTTAGTTTCTCTTCTCCAGCGTTCAGTTATGTTTCTGAGCGTATTATATGAGGCTTGTAGATCGGTGGATTTGTCTGGGTTTTTGTTTTAGGTTTCTGGGTTTGCTGGAAATTTTTACTATGTTTAGATGGGTGCTGTCAAAACATCACGGCGGCGGCACGCGATGTAGTATCTGATAGTTCATAGGGTTTTTTATAGGGTTAAAATGGAGTCTAGGGCTTCTGATGCTAACGCCTCTAGCTCATCACGGCAGGCTCCCGCTGATGATGATGAAAGGATGGAGCAGTATCTGCACCGGGAGACAAACAGAGATGCCGCGCGGGCAAAATCTAACTTCGGATCCTCCAGTTCGAGTCCTGAACAACAAGTGCTCGAAGCGATCCTGATCACACGCGCCCTTCACCGCTTGAAGGACGGTAGGGTGTGCAACGAACCTGTCTGCAGCTTCACACCCGAGGAGATAGAGCAATTTAGGGAAGAGTGGAACATTCCCTCGAGTATCCCGATGCGTGGCTTGTACCCCGGGGAACTAGCATGTGCTCCAAGAGACAATTACGTAGCGGTGCACGATAACATGTTCAGGAACGGGTTCTCTGTGCCGCTACCTCAATATGTACAATACATATTGAGTATGCTGCAGCTTGCTCCGGGACAGGTCCCACCAAATCAATGGCGACAACTCTTGGAACTCGGATGCCTGTACTGCCTGTCGAACATGGGGTGACCAACAATCAATAAGTTCCGCGCGCTCTACAGACTGTCATACTCGAAGAAGGTGAGAAGCTCCAGGTGTGTAGGATTCACCGATCTTCCGTCTTCAATAAACAAGGAATGGAGGGCGAAGGTAGTCCTACTGGGGGGCCCGTGGCAAAGAAAGGCGAGACGGCACATGGTCCCCAACTACTTTCGGGTTATTGGGGATCAGAACTACACGCTGACAGCGACCGAGCAGGAGCGTATCGCGCGCATATATGCTGCCTGGCCCCACGACGAGGACCGCAGCTCATATCATTTGACGCGGTGGGCCATTCTCGCGCACTGCGAGATGGGTAGAGTACCCGATGGGTTCATCTTTTCTTACGCTTGACATTTGAAGTCCTTGTTATGCTTAGCTGAACTAAATATAATGTCTTCGGTTTCGCAGGAAAAATTCCCAGGCAAGTTCCTCGCCCTAATCACTCTCTCGACATGGAGAAAGATCAAGATCTCTTGAAGAAGTTGTTGACCAAAGGGGATTTGGCTTCTCGCACTGAGATCGACGTGGAGACGAACAAGGTACGGATTTTGGACAAGCAAAAGGTACTTGAAGTTCCCGATGAGGTGTACGGGTCGGCGGTGACTCCGCCGGTGACTCCTCCCTCTGTCTTGCGGGCCAACTTGGGTGAAAAGAGAAGGCGCCACCACCATTCGAAAAAAACCCAGAGTGCTGAGCCCCAGGTGACATATACTGGCGTGGACGTATCCGGGAGACCTGCACCAAAATCGAAGAAACATAAATTGGCTCCCGGAGGATCTGTTTCGACTCCATTGCTATCTATATTGGCCCATGTGGTTCCTAAGATTTCGAAGACGCCGATTCGAAAGATTCTCGATGAGTACGGTTATGCGGATGAGAAGTTCGTCCGTGCAATGATCAGTGACCTGAAGGGGATTGAGCTCAACCGGATGAGATTCAAAAAAGGTACCCCTTCCGAATCCCGCAAGATTTCCCGGGAACATCTGATGAAGGTTAATGCGCGGGACTTGTTTTTTTGGCTCGGGGACTTACTTCAACTGTTTTTTGTAGTCTCTCTTCGCGGTGTACTCCATAGATGCCAGCGAGGACACTGCTAAACTGAAAGAGCAGGTGACCAAGCTCAACGGTCATGTGAGCTTCCTCCATATTGAGAAGGGGTCCCTAGAAAGGGAGAAAAATGCCTTGGCCGAGAAGCTGGCCATGCTTCAGCTTCACGTTCGGGAGGTGGAGAGCAAAGTTGATCGGGTCCCCTCTCTCGAAGCCGAGGTGGAGTCCTTGAGGGTGGAGCTTGAAAAGTATCGCCCGCTTGAGGGTAAGCTTCGTGAGAAGGAAGCCAAGATCTTGGAGCTAGGGAGCCTTGTTTCAACGCACTGTGATCAGGCCGTTGTAGCTTTCAAGGAATCCGAAGAGTTCAAGGGTCTTCTCCAGTCTGCCCGGGATGAGGCCATCATCGAGAAGTTCACGGAGTGGAGCGTGCATGGGTACCTTGACAAGCCCCGGATGCTCGCGGATCTCCTTGCTGCCCAGGAGAAGGCCAAAGCTCTAGACCCCCAGGCAATCCTCCCGGAGGGTCATCCCGTGGCCAATCCCGACAGTGCCGGTGCTAACACTAATGCGTCTGAGAGTGAGGACAAAGAAGATATTGTTGACTCGGTCGGGGATGACCTAGCTTAGGGCTTTGAACCGAGTGAAACTAGATTGTAATTTTTGAACCCTTTTTTTATGGCTTTGTGCCTTCACGGGGGAGCATAGACTTCAACCCGGTGATCCAGTTGTCATAATTTATTTAAGTGCCCATGTTGAATTTTCCATTTTCTTGCCTTTAGTCCTGTGTTTTGCCTCTTCGTTTTGTTTTGCCTCTTTGAACCTGATGTGTGTAATCGACAGTTTCACTCCAGTGTTACAAATTTAGCTTCTTCATTTCTGTAGTAGTTGTTACCAAAATAAATGAAGGCATCCTCCCAGGTTGACCCAGTCAAACCCGGTGGGCGTAGTTTCACTCCAGTGTTACGAATTTAGCTTCTTCATTTCTGTAATAGTTGTTACCAAAATAAATGAAGGCATCCTCTCGGGTTGACCTAGTCAAACCCAGTGGGGATAATTTACATTTTCTTGATTCTATTAAACGGGGTAGAACCTAAGGTGCTCGGTGTTCCACGGGTGCCCGGTGACTTTGCCGTCCCTGTCCCTTAGGAAGAACGTGGCTGGGCCGACTTCCTCCACTATCTCGTAAGGGCCTTCCCATGTTGGATCAAGGGCCATTGGTTGGGTCATCACCCGCTTCATCACCTTTTCTCCCAGACCCAAGGTTTGCGGCCTGAACTTGCAGTCATAGTGTCGGGTGACGCGCTGCTTGTAAATTTGGTTGTGTAGGTCAGCCCTGTCCCTTCTCTCCTCGATGAGAACCATGTTTAACTGTAGCCCCTCTACGTTGGTTTGCTCATCGTATCCCTCGACTCTTCCGGTTGGTACCGTCACCTCGATAGGAATGACAGCCTCTGTGCCGAAAGCAAGGCTGAAGGGCGTCTCTCTCGTTGACTCCGTTACAGTGGTTCAGATGGCCGAGCATTTCCGCCCACAATCCTTTGGCGTCGTCCAACTTCTTCTTTAGCAGTTTCTTTATAATCTTGTTGACTGCATGCACTTGCCCGTTGGTCTTTGGGTGAGCTACCGATGCAAACACCATCCTGGTTCCCATGTCCTTGGTGAACTCGATGAGCTTCGGGTTGTTGAACTGCGTACCATTGTCGGTTATGATAGTCTTTGGGACACCGAACCTGCAGTAGATATTTTTCATGAGGAAACCCATTACACTCTCGGTGGTTATTCGTCTAAGCAGCTCTGCTTCGACCCATTTGGTGTAGTAATCCACCGTTACTATGACAAACTTGTACTGTCCGGGAGCAGTGGGAAGTTTCCCGATCAAATCTAGACCCCACTGCGTGAAGGGCCACAGAGACAGCAGGATCGACAGTGCAATGGACGGGGAATGGACCTTGTTAGCGTGTTGGTGGCATTTATGGCATCTCGCTGACACTTGATCTGACATCCTCCCCATATTGGGCCAAAAATACCCCGTTCTTAGAGCCTTGAAGGACAAGGCTCTCGATCTGGAGTGGTTACCGCAAACGCCCTCATGGATGTCCCGTAGGATCGTCTCACCCTCTTGCACTGACACACATTTCAAGTTGGGAAAGCAGTAGCCCCTGCGGTACAGTTTACCGTCGACCAGCGTGTACCTAGCGCATCTCGATTGCAACTTTCTCGCCTGCCGCCTGTTCTCCGGGCGAACACCTTCTCTGATGAACTCGATGATGGGGTCCATCCATGTTGGTTCCTTGGGAACGGTAGTGATGACGAATATTTTCGAGATCATCTTGTCGATACTCGGCCGGTCTAGGATTTCGACCTTAACCTTCTTGCGCCCTTTTTGACGGGTACTGGTGGCAAGACGTGCCAAAGCATCGGCATGGCTATTTTCTTTCCTAGGGATCTGAGCCACAGTTGCTGACTCGAATCTGCATAAGAGGGCCTTCGCGAGCCCCTGGTAAGAGTTCAGGTGGGGTTCTTTAACTTCAAATGTCTCGCTGACTTGGTTTACCACAAGCTGCTAGTCACTAAACACTTCGACTCTTTTCACTCCAATCTCTAGTGCCAACTGTAGCCCCCCGATCAATGCCTCGTACTCGGCTGCATTATTGGACGTGGAGAAATTGAACTCCAGGGTGTACTTGTACTTGAACCCGTCTGGGCTAACCAATATTATTCCAACCCCGCTCTTGTCTTTAGTGACGGAGCCGTCTACAAACAACTTCCAACATGGCTGGACTTCTTGGGGAGCCACTCGCTCAACCTCAGAGCACTCCACAACCCTTTCCATGGGGGTCAGTTCTGAGATAAAATCTGCAGCAGCTTGCCCCTTGATGGCTACTCTCGACATGTAGTGTATGTCGAACTCTCCCAGTTCTATCGCCCATTTGGCCAGTCTCCCACTCGTTTCTGGCTTTAAGAGGACTTGCCTGAGAGGGCAGTTCGTGAACAGGGTGATAGAATGAGCTTGAAAGTAATGTCGCAGCTTTCGGGCGGTCACGATGAGTGCTAGTGCCAACTTCTCTAGATCGGGTACCTGCTTTCAGCCAGCATATAGCCCTTGCCCACATAATACATCAGGAGCTCGATGGCGTCATCTTTCCTGATCAAAGCCGATCTAACTGCCGTACTGGATGCTGCCAATCTCCCCGGGAATTGGCTTTGAGAGCTTTGGCACGGAAGCTAAATATTCCTTGATGTTCCTGAAAGCCTCATCTTGCTCGGTCCCCCAATTGATCAGCTTGCAATGTTGTCTTTTGAGCAGTTTTAAGAACGGTGTGCACTTGTCCATGAGTCTGGAAATAAATCTAGTGAGGGCCGCCATCTTGCCCGTCAGGGATTGCACATCACTCCGGACTTTTGGGACCACTATATCCATTATAGCTTGGACCTTCTCCGGGTTCGCTTCGATACCCTGCCGGCTAATCACACGGCCTAAGAACTTCCCCTTGACAACCCGAAACAAGCATTTTTCCGGGTTCAACCTCATACCGTACGCGAGTATGATGTTGAAAATTTCTCGCAGGTCACTCATATGCCCGGCCGCAACGGGACTCTTCACCAACATGTCATCCACATACACTTCCATTATGATCCCCAGCTGCTTGGCGAACATCTTGTTCATCAGGCGCTGGTAGGTTGCTCCAGCGTTCTTTAGTTCGAACGGCATCCTCTTGTAATAGTACACTCCTTCGTCGGTCGTGAAGGCCGTATGCTCCTTATCCGCGGGATCCATCATTATCTGATTGTAGCCCGCGTAGGCGTCCATGAAACTCAGCATTTCGAACCCGGAGGTGGAATCTACGAGTTGGTCAATCCGGGGCAAAGGGAAGCTATCCTTGGGGCAGGCCCTATTTAGACTGGTGTAGTCCATGCACATCCTCCATTGCCCCACCGCTTTCTTTGGGACCATGACCACGTTGGCCAACCATTGAGGGTATTTCACATCCTTGATAAACTAGAAATCCAGCAGCCTCTGCACCTCTCTCTTGATGACATCATACTTAGCCAGATCGAACGATCTCCGCTTTTGTCGCACCGGGGGCACGCATTTACGGATTCCTAACTTGTGCGTGACTATATCACCCGGGATACCGGGCACATCGGCCTACGACCACGCGAATATTTTGCTGTTGGCCTTCATGAAACGTACGAGCTCCTCCCGTATGATAATTGGCAATCCCGACCCGATCCTTGCGGTTCTTGCTGTGAACTCGTCCGAGATGCAAACGAGCTCGGTTTCCTCAACTGAACCAGGTCTCTCGGACTCCGCCCCTTCTGCCGCAGCATTAATCCTGGGATCTTCGTACGCATCCGAAATCAGTTTATTCGAGCTCACGGAGGCTAATACTTCTGCTTTTTCTACCATTATCTCCGTCAATGGCGTAGCATCCTCTTGCAGCCAACTGATCACCCCGGATGGTAATGATTCTCGTTGGGGATGGCAGTTTCATCATAAGAATATGTCCCGCGATGAACGCCTTGACTTTCCACAAGGCCGGTCTCCCAAGTATCCCATTGTACGACGAGTCGCAGTCGAGAATTATGAAATCGACTAACGTTCTCAGCGTGTTCCCCTCCAAACCCCCGAGGATCATGGGTATGTAGTCATATCCAAGAGGCTGCACCACGTCCCCGGAGAAGGTTATCAATGGTTCATTGTCTTGTGTGAGCTTGCTGCTCCCCTTCTTTAGCGCCCGCCAAGTATTTCTGAACAGAACATTCACGGACGCCCCTGTGTCGATTAGAATTTTCTTGCAAAGATAATGATCTAACTATGCAGTTATCAGGAATGGATCCTCGTGAGGCAGTCTGGTTCCTTGCTCTTCTTCTTCTTCGAACGTCACTGATTTCCACCTCACGTTGACATTCTGAGCGCTACAGCTTTCGAAAGCGCATATCTCTCGCCCATCTCTGATCTTGGGGCATTGCTTCTTAGCCTTGTTACTCCTCTGGTCTATACGTGCTCCCCCACGGATCGTGTTGATCGTCCCGTAAACGGGTTCCCCTGCAGCTTGAGGTGGACCTGACACGTATTGCTGAAGCTTCCTCACTTTTAGTTGGCTCTCGATCGTTTTTCTTAGCTCAACACAGTTGTTTATCGCGTGTGTTGCTTTCCCGTGGTATCCGCAGTACTTGCCGGTATCCTCTCGGGTCAATCCGGACGGTGGAAACTTTCTGGTTGCTGGTCCCAGAATTGCTCCTTTATTCTCGTTCCACACCACCTCTGAGGTTGCCGTTAATGTGGTGAAGTTCCCCCTGGTTGCGGGAACTGTTGGCTTAAATCCGCTGTTCTGATAGCTACATCTGTTCTTCCCCTGAGGACCCCCCATTTGCTTGACTTGGTTCCTGCCTCCGTCCTTAAACCTCTTGCTAGGGATGAAGGCTTGTCCCTCTTGGTCCCCTTTCCAGGTTCTTACTTCTTGGATCATTTGTCCTCGGGGTTCGAACTTCCCGTTTTCCTTTCTCTTACCCTCGTGCTGGTCCCCGTAGGTGTCATGGTCTCCCTGCGCGTGTCTAATCGCCATTTCCATAAGCTCATCATAGCCCCAGGGATTTTCAATTCGTACCACGTACAAGAACTTCCCGGGCAACAGGGCCTGGACGAAGGCTTCTTCCGCCACCTTCTTATCGAAACTCCTGACCCTGGTTGTGGCCCCTTGCCAACGATTTACAAAAGCCTTCAGTCCCTGGGCGTGCCCTTGCTTTATCTTGAACATCTGGGCTGTATTCTGCCCGTCCTTCCGCAGTATAAATCGGTTCACGAATCTGTCCGCTAGCTTCCTAAAGCAATCTATTGATCCGGCCGGGAGATCATAGAACCAGCTTAGTGCTTCTCCTGACAGCGTCTCCTGGAACATGTTGCAGCACGCGGCATGCCAATAACCCTTCGCATTCGTATGGGACTTAAAGCTCTCAAGGAAGAGATGTGGGTCCCCTTCCCTCCGTAGTTTAATTTAAGAGGTTTTGCCGCACGAGAACGCAAGGTCTGCATGATGGTCATAGTGAATGGCCCCCCTCTTTCTTCAAATCCCATGTTGGGCTGGTTATGTGCCGCCCTTCTTTCTGCTTCGTCTACCCTCATTGTCAGGCACATCACATTGTCCCGCCTCGACTCCCGTTGTCTCCAACCTTCTGTCCTCTACGGGCGTTGGGAGTGGCGGTAGGCCTTCTGTTTCCATAACTTCAGGGAACAGGTTCGTCCCGACAACAACCGTCCTTCGGGTGTCCATGGGTGGTGTTACCAGGGAGCCTCCGCCTTCGCCCTGCGCCTCTCGGATAGCGTTGGCCACCCGTTCGATCGCCTCGTCACTCTCCAGTCTTCTTGCTAACGCACTAATTATCGCTGCGTTGTCTGCCTCCAACTTTTTCTCCCGAGCAGCTGTGTCTAAGCGGTCCCATGTACTTTCTCTCTCCATGCGCGCCACGTCCGCTCTCAACCTCTCCATTATGTCCTCCATTTCTTCCTGCGTGAGGCCGCGCATTGTTCCATCCGGGGTCGCTTGCGGATCGTTTGTAGCAGGTGGGCACTCTTCACTTTCATATTTTCGTACCGGCCGGTTATTGCTTCCCGACGTCTGATCTCCAGTGAGGCCACTGCGCTATCCTGATATTATCCTGCTCCCGATTCCAGCTTCATTTGACTCTGTCATCGAGACCGGCTTTTTGTAAGGATTCCCACAGATGGCTCCAATTGTTTCTGCAAGATCCCACAGGCTCTGTAGAAACTATTGCACGTGATTCGATCTTGAGGAGCTTCTTCTTGTCTGCAAAAAGGAGACCGACCCGGACTTTCCGGTCTTTCTCTCTCCGATGGTAAAGTCAGTATTGGTAGGTGAGTATTAAATGCTAGGAGATGTTCTTTTTTACCTTTTTGGTTGACTTCAGCTGTATTTATAGCCCCGCGTTGACTTATACCTTGTATGTTATTCAATGTGGGACAAGTATTCTGTATATGTTCAGTTTCTGTGGAGGATTTCCCTCTCGGCCCAGACTGCTTTAGCATCCAGGATGAGGCATGTTCGAGCTGCCTCATGCTGGGCTTCGCAGCATCATGGGCCAAGGGAGGTATTTATCGACTACCGACTACATGATGCATGTAATTGTAAAACAATAAATGTTCTTTCCAAGTAGGAAGAGCAAGAAGAATTATTAATTGATTTAATAAGTAAAATAGATAATCCTGAGCTAAAAACTGAGTACCTTAAAAAACTAAAAAAATTAATTAACCAAGAAAATGTAATTAATCCTCCCTCACAAAAAATTAGCCTTACTATAACTTTTGATAAATTTTCTACTAGTAAAAAGGAAATGTATATATATATATATACACCCGCACTTTAAGCAGGCACCGACGACGGCACACTTCTACCCGTGCAGACACCAGAAGCATCCCCGGTCACTTTCATTTACCTGCGAGATCGATTTGAAGGTCTGGGCAGCAACCTCCACCCAAAACTTCAGACAAGATTGATCTCGACTGCAAACTGGTATTCGGCCAGTTCGCCGGTAAGGGAAAGTGATTGGGAATGCCTCTGGTGTCCGCTCGGGTGGAGGCGAGCCATCGTCAGCGCCGGAGCGGACGTCCGCACTTTAAGCCTAGTGCGGACGTCCGCTCTCGAAACAGAAATGCAATTAATTCCTCTAGCCAACACGTGTTCGTCCGCACATTTTCAATTTTACGGACGCCCTTCTCTGATCCCGGCTGTGTATATATATATATATATAGGTAAAATATTGTATAGTCCTTATGGTTTGAAGTCGACATATGTTTAGTTCTTATGGTTTTATTTTAATCTGAACAGTCTTTAAAGTCAGGATTTTTTATCAAAATAGTCCTTATGGTTTTATTTTAATCTGGAAAGTCTTAGAGTCATGATTTTCATCCAAATAGTCCTTATGGCGTTTAACTGAGAAAATTGTCAGAATGACTATTTGGATGAAAAATTATGACTTTAAGGACTATTCGGTTTAAAATAAAACCATAAGGACTATTTGGATGAAAAATTGTGATTTTAAGGATGATTCAGATTAAAATAAAATCACAAGGACTAAACAAATTTCAATTATATATATATATGGAGGATCTCAAGATGACCTCCTTACTTTAAGAATTTGAGGATTTCTACTATTTTACATTAGTAGATGACTTTTTTTAACGATCTCAACCGTTGATCCTCTAGATTCATATTCATATGCAAGAAATATGTCTACAAAATTTCAACTAATTCTATAATCATTTAATCATTCAAATTGATGTAAACAATTGTAGACTTAGATAAAATTAAAAGGAATATTGTGCTAATCAAATGGTTAAACGTTTTTCATTTTGCTAATTTTTTGTAGGATTCATATATGGGTATGTAACTAGGGAATGGGTGACTTTGATTATCAAAATACATGTTAGAACTAAAACATCCTTACTTTAACAGTTTAAGAATGTCTTATTTAGATCCAGACTATATATATATATATGTTTTTAGTAAAGTGTGTTGGAAAAATGGTGTTTTTCACCATTTGATTTAATCAATTTAAATTGGAGAATTAAAATGGATTATAGGGTGAATAAAAAATAGTCATCGAAAGATGGCTACTTGAAGCGTTTTTGGATTTTTCACCTTTCACTAACCTTTAGAATTCTGAAATTTGTTGGATTCTATAACAACAAGTTCAATGATGGATGAATTTTGTAACTAAAGAATGACAAGGGTTGGCATGTTAAAGGTTGTAACATATTAAAAAATGTCAAGGGTTGGCATGTGAAATGTTGTAACGCATGAATTGGATTCATGACATCCAAGTGGTGATCACATTCCTCCATGTATAAATAGGTGATATTTCCTTTATTCTAAATATACATTCAAAATACAAACTCGAAAGTCATCTCCTCTCAAAGAGTCATCTTTTCTCTAGTTGTAGTTGTTCTGGTGATAGATAGATAGAAGGTATTACAAGTTCGTCGGGTGTTCTTGGCAGCAGTGCAACTCCAAAACACAAGCAATCGTTGTATCCTGGGAGACAAGTGTCATCAAGCCTTTTGCACCAGTAGAGGAGGCATAATTTGTCTTAAGGAAAGTGTGTGAGACACATGATTCAATTTCAACACTTTCCTTTGGTTCTACATCCGAGTTGATAGCATAAAACGATATTTGTGTTCTTCATTCTAAGTGTTTGAAAACACTCGATTTGCTTCCACAAATTCCACTTCTCCTTCAATCAAGAGTGGTAACCAAAGTTGTTCATACTAATTGGTTTCATATTCATCATTTTATTATTTATAATTATTGTTTAATTATACATTAGATTTATATGAATATATATTTGCAATATTTAACTCTTTTTGTTTAAACCCCAATTAATATTTTACTGGACAAGTAAATGTTTATGTGAATATTAGTTAAATTCATAGTCCATGTCACGCCGGCGAGCCCGAGTAATATTGGGTTTAGAGGCGCGCGGGTTACCTCACCTACGATATCATGCGAGCTGGACGAAGTTCACATGTAATAAGACTTCGCATGAGACTTCGCATGAGTTGTTGGCGGACTGGTCCCCAGATGCAGTTGGTCATTCAATTGAGTGATAACCCGTGAAATACAAAGTCTAAAACTTGCATGCGGAGAGGAGGATTTCCGAAAAGAAGTGGTGTTTCGAAGTTTGATGGTTTTGAGGTTGTTTTTCAAGGGGAAAGAGATGTGATTTCGAGTTGCCTGATATCAGCTGTGGTCGCCAAAAAATTGTTAAGTAAAGGCTGTCAGGCATTCTTAGCTCATGTTGTGGATACAAGTATAGTTGAAGCAGGGGATATTCCTGTAGTAAAAGAGTTCCCAGATGTGTTTCCCGAGGACTTAACTGGTTTGCCTCCTGTAAGGGAGATAGATTTTTCTATCGAGTTACTTCCTGGAACTATGACTATCTCACAGGCACCTTACAGAATGGCTCCAACGGAATTGAAAGAGTTGAAGACTCAACTGCAGGAGTTGGTAAACAAGGGTTTTATTTGACCTATCATGTCTCCATGGGGTGCCCTGGTGTGGTTTGTTAAGAAGAAATATGGCACTATGAGACTATGCATTAATCATAGGAAGCTTAATCAAGTCACAGTGAAGAATAAGTATTTGTTGCCTCGCATTGATGATTTGTTTGATCAGTTGAGTGGTGCTTCTGTTTTCTCAAAGATTGATTTAAGATCTGGTTATCATCAGTTGCGGATCCGAGAGAGTGACGTAGCCAAGACTGCATTTCGATCACGCTATGGTCATTATGAGTTTGTGGTGATGCCTTTTAGACTTACTAATGCACCCGCGGCGTTCATGGATCTCATGAATAAGGTGTTTAGTCCATATCTTGACCACTTCGTGATCGTATTCATAGATGATATTTTGGTGTACTCTAAAAGTGAAAAGGAGCATGCCAAACATCTAAGATTGATATTGCGGATTTTGAGAAATGCTCAGTTGTTTGCCAAATTCAGCAAGTGTGAATTTTGGCTGGATAAAGTGGGATTCTTGGGTCATGTTGTTTCAGCAGAAGGTGTTAGTGTGGATCCCCAGAAGGTGGCAGAAGTTTCAAATTGGAAAAGCCCCAGACCGCCGCGCCGGTCCTGTTCGAACCACCATCCTCTCCTCTTCATTCATGGGTAGGTGGCCGAACCATTAACGCCGCCGTGAAGGGGCGGCCAAACCCGAAAGCTTCGGCTGCCGAAGTGGTTCCCGTCGCCGAAACTCCTTCCTTCGGCCGCCATAGCCGGCGAGCCTTGGCTCAAAAGAAAACCTTCTCTCATGCTTCAATCCCTCCAAAGGGTTTGCTCCATCTTGAGCTAGGTAAGAAGAAATCAGAATTTGAAATTCTAGGGCTTTTATGTGTGTTTTCGTTCGATTGACATGGTTAGGCTTAGAATTGGAATTTGTGCTAATTAGGAATGTTGTAGAGGAGGTTGAAAGGAAGATGCTGCCAAATTTTTGTGAGCATCGAAGGTCGCCGGAGCTAGCCGCCGGCCGCCGCCGAGAAAATGTTTTAGTGGAGAATTTTATGAGAAGTTTAATGGAATGAGTTTTAGAATTTTTGGAGGAGTTTTAGATAGGTTTTGGAATTGTTAAATTTTGGTATTTTTGGCAGATTAATAAGTTAAAATCCAGCCATTTGATTATTTTATGATTAGGACGGTGAAAGGTGATTTTTCAAGATGTCGGTAATTATGGAGAATTGTGGTTGACAGTGAAGATAAGATTTAGGACGATAGACATGGTTGAGCGCGAGAGGCTCATAGAAAATTATGCCTATTTTCTTTAAATATGTTTAATGGAATGAGTTTTATAATTTTTGGAGGAGTTTTAGATAGGTTTTGGAATTGTTAAAGTTTGGTATTTTTGGCGGATTAATAAGTTAAAATCCAGCCATTTGATTATTTTATGATTAGGACGGTGAAAGGTGATTTTTCAAGATGTCTGTAATTATGGAGAATTGTGGTTGGCAGTGAAGATAAGATTTATGATGATAGGCATGGTTGAGCGCGAGAGGCTCATAGAAAATTATGCCTATTTTCTTTAAATAGGTTTAATGGAATGAGTTTTAGAATTTTTGGAGGAGTTTTAGATAGGTTTTGGAATTGTTAAAGTTTGGTATTTTTGGCGGATTAATAAGTTAAAATCCAGCCATTTGATTATTTTATGATTAGGATGGTGAAAGGTGATTTTTCAAGATGTCGGTAATTATGGAGAATTGTGGTTGGCAGTGAAGATAAGATTTAGGACGATAGGCATGGTTGAGCGCGAGAGGCTCATAGTTAATTATGCCTATTTTCTTTAAATAATAATGAGTTTAATGGAATGAGTTTTAGAATTTTCGGAGGAGTTTTAGATAGGTTTTGGAATTGTTAAAGTTTTGTATTTTTAGCGGACTAATAAGTTAAAATCCAACCATTTGATTATTTTATGATTAGGACGGTGAAAGGTGATTTTTCAAGATGTCGGTAATTATGGAGAATTGTGGTTGGTAGTGAAGATAAGATTTAGGACGATAGGCATGGTTGAGCGTGAGAGGCTCATATAAAATTATGCCTGATAAGTGCGTTTTACGCCATGTTCTTAATGTATTTTCACCCCCATTTATACTTTGTTTGTGCCTTAGTATAGTCGCTTTTACTTATTTTAGAGTCAAGAGGGTTTTTCTGTAGAGTTGTGGCTACTAGCCGTTTTTATACAGAAAATTGCACTTAAATGATGAAAGTTTTTGGACTATCACTTGGACGTTTTACCGTGATTCGTTATTGTGTTACCTTGTCAGTTTTGATGTATCTTGTTTAAATGTGCAGAAGACAGGTACATGAATGTTACGTATCAAGAATCATGGTGAATGGACTCATGAATGACAACAAGTGAGGCCACGGAAAAGGAAGGAACACTTCTAGACATTGTTTTTGGTCTCGGACAGAATCTGCCAGAAAACGTACATCTACTTCGGAAAATCATATCTCGCGATCTAGGAGGAGTTAGAAGGCGTGACACATATGGAATTAAAGCTGTGTGTGTCTACTTTTTAACCCCACTTGGATCGTAGAAATCGGAGTTGATACGAAGGATTTATGATCAAAACAGTGGACAGAGGTCAGGCTGCAAAACTGGGCAGAAACTGCCTTAGTTGTCAAACGAGTTTTGGGAGATAATTCTTCAACAAAAGGGCTTCCCAAATTTGACAAGAGGTGTATCAAGAGCCTAATGGAGTGTTGGGAAGCTGAACATAAGGAGAAAATTCGAAGAAGCATCAAGGCAGCCTTGTTTTGGTTAAGTTAAGGTTTCCCGGTCAAACCGGGAAAGCTGACCTTGCCGGACCTATCACTGGTTTTGCCTGCCATCAAAGCCCAAGATTTCGTACATGAGGCCTACATGGATCCATAAACATGTAGGAAGGTCCAAGGAATCAGAAGATGGAGTCCAAATTCGGATACACAAGCTGCATTGAAGAAGGAATCATTGAGCAAATAGGAAAGAGAGTTAAAATAGGATTGCCTTTCCTTTGCCGAGGCAGCTAGGGTTTCTCTATAGGTTTTCTGTATAAATAGGTCTGTTGTATGCATATTTGGGAGTCCTTCAATTGTTTTAAGTTCTAGCAAGCCTAAACTCTACCTAAAAACCCTCCCTTACACAGCAAACACAAGCACAGCCGAACCATTCCTTGCCGCACAGCCATCTTTGCCGACTGCCTCCACTGCCATCTTCCACCAATTTCCCTTTCAACCTTGCCGAACCTTATTGGTAGGTTAAGGATGAAGACATCCATGGTTTGTGTTTGTATTTACTGTGTAAGAACTTTGAGTTTATTGATAAATATTTTTTGGTTTTTGGTTTTATATGATATGTGTGATTGTATGATCTTCTTTGTGACTTGATTATGATTGTACATGTTGTGTAACGGTTTAGTATGCATGTTAGGATTATTAAAGAAGTAAATAATCTGTGTTTATGTGTTTAGTAATTGTTAGGTTAATTAATCCTCACCTGATCATGTAATCGAACCCTAGGTTAATTCAAAGTACACGAGTTAGCTATTAGGGGGGAGTTTATTATGCCGTGGTATTCTAGGTCGAGTTGAGCGCAAAGACAACTCGGTTCTAGGTGCTGCATACGGTTGTTAGGGTGAGTGATTTGCATGGGTTCGAGGATGGGTGACGCCATTGCTAACGAGCATGTCTCCAACGACTCGTGGACGGTAAGTGTTGCTTGATTAGATTGAGCGCAAAGACAATTTAGTTAAGTAGTCACATAGTTTTTGGTTGAGCGCAAAGACAACCTTAAACACATGAGAAGTCTTAAGGGTTGGAATTAACTTGCAATTGTGAAAACATAGATAAGATAATTTAACCTTTCATAAGAATACTTGCATGCTAATCGGAGTTTATTTGTGAAGTGCTTACAACGTTGAAGTGACCAAACTTTGTAATTATTTGCTTTTGTTTTATTTTCTTTATTTTCTGCCGATTTCAATCCCCCATTTTATTCTTTATGTATATATTGTGTGAATATTTCTAATGACTTTGTTTTGCATAATAAATTCTTCCCTAGTGTCCCCGGCTAGAACGATACCCTACTTACATGTACTACAACTATAGGGTTTTAAATTGCACTAACGTCATCTTTTGACAGGTCAATTTTTGGCGCCGTTGCCGGGGACGCTAAAAAGGATTTATTTATGTATTTATGTATATTATGACTAACTATTTTTCTGTTTTATAGGTACATTGCCGAGCTTATTTGCATATATATTGCCGAGCTTGTATACTTGTATCTATGTGTTTATATGTAAAACGTTTTTGTAAAAATTCCATAAGTAGGCCGACATGTTATTGAGTTTAGAGTGCTTATATGGTTTGTTGTTTTGGTGTGTCTAAAGTGAAACATGTAGGTGGAGCCACTTGTGTTAATCTTAGCCTAAACCCTTCTTTTGAGCGATGCTTCTTCGAGTCCTTAACTCTTAAAGGCAACTTAGCTTGTTTGAGGTTGAGGGCGGCTTTGATTAACATAAGGTGACTGATCTAGGGATCCGAGTTTGTTCCTACCTGAGTAAGGGGCCGTTCTGTCATAGATATGGAATTCAGGTTTGTTCAATTGGATCTCAAGATCATGACTGACCATTCTTCTCGGTGAAGGGGTCGATAGGGGTCCGCCTCCTTGATCACAAACGAGTCCTGCTTGGTTCTTGTTACGGGTTCGCCCCCCGTGATATTGACACTTGCCTTCTGAAACCACGGAATCCGCTCGACCTAGTCAAAAGCTCGGGCCGTAGCATCACCTTGCTTTAGATTTTAGAAAGCAACTTGGCATATAGGCATTCTAACTTCAATTTTGAAATTGGTCTTGATTTTCATGGTATATAGGACGAAGCAAAACACTACCTTGAGCTGCACAAGCTCATTGCACAGTGGTCTTCCCTGCTCCACGTACCATGAAGTTAAGAGTTAATAAAATGAACTAGCAACTTTATTAGGTTGCCAACGATATGTGCTTAAGTGAAATTGAACTCGTTATTGTGCTCGATATATATAACTTGTGATGATGATGATGCCGTGTGTGGAGGAGCTGCCGCGCAAGGGAATGCCAACCAAGGGGCTGCCGAGCATGAACATGTTGCCATGCAAGGTGGGAATGTCGAGCCAAGTGGGAGGAATGTCGAGCAAGGAACAGCCGAGCAAGGGACTGCCGAGCCTACACAACATCGAGATCAAGGTACCGAGCAACACAAGCAAGCTAAGCCAAGCAAGGGAGACTTGGAAGCTATGAAGAAAAGGGCTCTTGAGAAAGACCCTGCTGCCATGGAAGGAAGACATTCGGCTGCCAAAGATGCAGCCATGCCGAGCACTTGTTGTATACCCTTCCCCTCACGTTTCACCAAGAGCAAGCGAGCCAAGTCCGACGAAGAAGTGTTGGATGTTTTTCGAAAGGTGAATGTCAACATCCCCTTGTTGGAGTGTATTAAACAAGTACCGAAGTATGCAAAGTTTTTGAAGGAGCTTTGCATCACAAGAAGACACACAAGGGAGAGAAAGGTTATGAGCATGAGCGAGACCGTGTCCGCCGTGCTACAACGCAAGATGCCGCCAAAGCTTAAGGATCCAGGAAGCTTTTCAATTCCAGTTGTCATCGGCACTACAAGGTTTGAGAAAGTGATGCTTGATCTAGGGCCTTCCATTAATGTCATGCCCCACTCTGTTTACTTGTCTCTAGGTCTTGGTCCACTTCAACATGATGACGTAGTGATCCAATTGGCGGATCGATCAAGCAAATACCCTAAGGGGTATGTGGAGGATGTCCTTGTGCAGGTTAATCACTTGATATTCCCTGCAGATTTTTATGTATTGGAAATGGAGGAGTCAGTTGATGATTCGACACAGCTTCTGCTAGGAAGACCCTTCATGAGAACCGCAAGGACCAATATCGATGTGGCTGGGGGTAATTTGACTATGGAGTTTGATGGCGAAGTCATTAAGTTCAACATCTTTGACGCCATGAGACATCCAAGTGCCATTCAAGATGAAGCAAGCAGCCATGCCGAGCCTTATTGTGGGGATGATGCCACTCTTCAAGGAGAAGGAAGAAGAGTCTAGGCTGACAGACTATAAACATTAAGCGCTGCATGAGAGGCAACTCATTTCAACCGTAGCTGTGGAAGAGCCATCACCGAGAGTTTGAATTTCTTAATCCCTTCACTGTTATTGTTGATATTTTTATGTATATATTTATTATGTGTTTTCGATCCCTACTTAGAAAATTATACATAATTTTGAGCTTACATTGAGGACAATGTAATTTTCTAAGTGTGGGGTAGAGATTACATAATAAATGTATATTTTTTTTTTGCTTGTGTGTGTTTTTAGCTCTTTGCCGAAATTTTAAAATTCCATTTTTTGTTTTTATTTCGAGTTTGCTTTATTTTTAACATATTTTTATTTGTTTTGAGTCTTATACCCTTAGAATGTCTATGATGAAAATTATCTTTTAAAATGCATAATGGATGGTTGAACATTTATCTTAAGAAAATTGCAACTTTTCATGAATTTTGTAAAGTATGAACACTTGAGATTTTTGAAAGAAAAGTTTTCATGTTTTGTTATTTTGTTTCCATAACAACCTTTGTGAGATTTTGAGTCTAAAATACTTTCTTTTTGAGTGATTAAATTCCATATCCTTTGAAAATTCACGTAAATCCTCATTATTTTCATTATTCAATAACTATGTGCTATAGCTGTTTAATGGACTCTAGAATTTACTAGAACTTATTTATGTGATTTTCAAAGCTTTATAATCATAACTTGTTCTGATTTTGAATAGGATTGCAATTAATCTCAATTAGGATCACCACCAAAGCCAAAATAAGCCTTTGCCCATTTTTGTGCCCGTCGTGGGACTCCTTAGTAAAACCCCTTTGAGCTTACATTAAGCCTATTATTTCATCACCTTCAAACAGTTTCCTGTGCTTAGAATAGTTATCTTTCACCTTATTGTCAAGACTTGGCAAAGAATTTTCGATGAAGCTGTGCTGCGATGTTAAAGAACAAGTGTGGGGTGGAGTTGAAGTGTGGGGTGAACACCATTCTTTTCCATAGATAATATGCCGAAAAAAAAATGTGTTTTTGTCCGAAATATTTTCAAAAGAAAAGAATTTCCGAAACAAAAAAAAAAATCGGAAAAAGATGAAAAAAAAAAGGAAAGAAAGAAATTTCGGACAAGATAAAGAAAAAATTCTAAGGCATTATTTAGATGGTGTTTTGTGGATTTGGAGTTGAAATTATTTGAGGGTCCAAAGTTGTATATTTGACCCTTGTCCAATTCATGGAGTGGAGACATAAGGAGGGTCAAGCTTAAATTTGCTAAGTCTTCATATCTTACTATCACCACTTATATCCAAAAAAATTCCTACCTTATGAAACCAAGCCCCGTTACAACCCTTGAGATTATTTCATGATTCTTAAGATGACTAACTTTGATTTGTGGAGATTTTCATATAAGTAAGCATATGGTTTTGGTCCATTATTGCACTTAGTTATTAAATGAGGCTTTTCCATGAAAAACGTTATTCTCAAAAGAGCTTTTATTTCTTGAAATATGCAAGTTACTTGTTATTTATCATCTTTTCTCTTGCATATACTTTTAAGAGAGTACCCTTTTTCGAGTAAAAAAATAAGAGAGTATACCTAAGTGAGGAGGATCAAAATTTCAAACATGTTTTACTTAAGAATATCAAATCTCTCACCTTTTCATGCTATATTACAAGTTTATGAACTTTTGCAATTGTGCTTTTCACTTGAATATTTAAACTTGAAATTATGCATACTTAAGAATCTGAGACAAAAATTTCTTAAGGGTATTAGAGTTATTGTTATTTTCGTTTTTGTTTTTGTTTTTACTTTCAGTTAGAGTCGGTTTGCTAAGGGACTAGCAAAGCTTAAGTGTGGGGTAGTTTGATAAGTGCGTTTTACGCCATGTTCTTAATGTATTTTCACCTCCATTTATACTTTGTTTGTGCCTTAGTATAGTCGCTTTTACTTATTTTAGAGTCAAGAGGGTTTTTCTGTAGAGTTGTGGCTACTAGCCGTTTTTATACAGAAAATTGCACTTAAATGATGAAAACTGTTTTTGGACTATCACTTGGACGTTTTACCGTGATTCGTTATTGTGTTACCTTGTCAGTTTTGATGTATCTTGTTTAAATGTGCAGAAGACAGGTACATGAACGTTACGTATCAAGAATCATGGTGAATGGACTCATGAATGACAACAAGTGAGGCCACGGAAAAGGAAGGAACACTTCTAGACATTGTTTTTGGTCTCGGACAGAATCTGCCAGAAAACGTACATCTACTTCGGAAAATTATATCTCGAGATCTAGGAGGAGTTAGAAGGCGTAAAACATATGGAATTAAAGCTGTGTGTGTCTACTTTTTAACCCCACTTGGATCGTAGAAATCGGAGTTGATACGAAGGATTTATGATCAAAACAGTGGACAGAGGTCAGGCTGCAAAACTGGGCAGAAACTGCCTTAGTTGTCAAACGAGTTTTGGGAGATGATTCTTCAACAAAAGGGCTTCCCAAATTTGACAAGAGGTGTATCAAGAGCCTAATGGAGTGTTGGGAAGCTGAACAAAAGGATAAAATTCGAAGAAGCATCATGGCAGCCTTGTTTTGGTTAAGTTAAGGTTTCCCGGTCAAACCGGGAAAGCTGACCTTGCCGGACCTATCACTGGTTTTGGCTGCCATCAAAGCCCAAGATTTCGTACATGAGGCCTACATGGATCCATAAACATGTAGGAAGGTCCAAGGAATCAGAAGATGGAGTCCAAATTCGGATACACAAGCTGCATTGAAGAAGGAATCATTGAGCAAATAGGGAAGAGAGTTAAAATAGGATTGCCTTTCCTTTGCCGAGGCAGCTAGGGTTTCTCTATAGGTTTTCTGTATAAATAGGTCTGTTGTATGCATATTTGGGAGTCCTTCAATTGTTTTAAGTTCTAGCAAGCCTAAACTCTACCTAAAAACCCTCCCTTACACAGCAAACACAAGCACAGCCGAACCATTCCTTGCCGCACAGCCATCTTTGCCGATTGCCTCCACTGCCATCTTCCACCAATTTCCCTTTCAACCTTGCCGAACCTTATTGGTAGGTTAAGGATGAAGACATCCATGGTTTGTGTTTGTATTTACTGTGTAAGAACTTTGAGTTTATTGATAAATATTTTCTGGTTTTTGGTTTTATATGATATGTGTGATTGTATGATCTTCTTTGTGACTTGATTATGATTGTACATGTTGTGTAACGGTTTAGTATGCATGTTAGGATTATTAAAGAAGTAAATAATCTGTGTTTATGTGTTTAGTAATTGTTAGGTTAATTAATCCTCACCTGATCATGTAATCGAACCCTATGTTAATTCAAAGTACACGAGTTAGCTATTAGGGGGGAGTTTAATATGCCGTGGTATTCTAGGTCGAGTTGAGCGCAAAGACAACTCGGTTCTAGGTGCTGCATAGGGTTGTTAGGGTGAGTGATTTGCATGGGTTTGAGGATGGGTGACGCCATTGCTAACGAGCATGTCTCCAACGACTCGTGGACGGTAAGTGTTGCTTGATTAGATTGAGCGCAAAGACAATTTAGTTAAGTAGTCACATAGTTTTTGGTTGAGCGCAAAGACAACCTTAAACACATGAGAAGTCTTAAGGGTTGGAATTAACTTGCAATTGTGAAAACATAGATAAGATAATTTAACCTTTCATAAGAATACTTGCATGCTAATCGGAGTTTATTTGTGAAGTGCTTACAACATTGAAGTGACCAAACTTTGTAATTATTTGCTTTTGTTTTATTTTCTTTATTTTCTGCCGATTTCAATCCCCCATTTTATTCTTTATGTATATATTGTGTGAATATTTCTAATGACTTTGTTTTTGCAGAATAAATTCTTCCCTAGTGTCCCCGGCTAGAACGATACCCTACTTACATGTACTACAACTATAGGGTTTTAAATTGCACTAACGTCATCTTTTGACAGGTCAATGCCTATTTTCTTTAAACGTCGGTATTTTATTTAAAGATTTATTTATGTTTTGGATCAGGACGCGAGGAGACCTCTGACCGACATCGGGCTTAGGCCTAAGTTGTGAGTTGACCTTTGTTTTAAATAATGTGCTTGAATTGTTTTATTATTGAATAATTTCTTTTGTTGGATTTTAACCGGAATTGAGAATTTCGGTGTTTATACTCTTATTTTGACGTTTATGAATATAATATGTATTTGAGTGAACGCTAGCTAGCTAGCTCTACGTGATTTTCCCCCATAATGAGGAAAAATGTCATTATGGGGTGACGTGAGCGTTAGACACGAGCGTAGTAGTCTTGTACGACTTTCTACTTTTCGAGCTTATTCTATCTTTTAATATTCATTCATAGAATTCGTATATGGAGTCAGCACGTATATATGTATCCACTCATGCGTTTCTCCCATAATGAGAAAAAAATGTCATTATGGGGTGACATGAGTGTTAGACGCGAGTGTAGTAGCCTGGTATGACTATCTACTTTTTCGAGCTTATTCATAGATAGCATACAAGGAGTATGACGAGTGTAAATACATATTGATATATTTATAATTTTAGCCTGAGAGGCCTTCTTCTGAAGTTTGGGAGTCTAGCCAAGCTAGACACCAGTATAGAGTTGTTGATTTAAAATTTTAAGCTGTCACTTGTATAGCGCTTTCCTTTAAAGTTTTCTTGGGGAAATGTTACTATTTGTCGAGATTATTTTTTGTCCATTCACTCTGACGTAATTAAATATTTTCTCCTGGGCTTTTCCTTCGTTTTTAAATGCCCAGTCTGCAGAGTTCGGGTGGGGTCTAGAAGGAGTCGACGAGGTATAGTCACCCATCTTTCTACTACTGTTCACCAGTAGGTTATCTGTTTAACCTACTAGGATTTTATCAGCTTCCGTTGTCTTTCTTGTAGCAGTTCTGAATACTTTCAGAAAAATATTGTGTATTACTTTTCGGTTATTTGGATTGAGTTGAGAATTTATATTATTGGTTAAGAGAGTGTTTTTTAATTTTTTCGGGTTAGGGTTGTCTATTTTCAAGGGAGGTTTGCCGAGTTCTTCGGTAAATTTTCCTTGGAGGTGGTCCCCGCAGGACTCATCTCGGGTTTCAAGGTGAAATTCGGGGTGGGTCTTGACAAGTGTGGTATCAAGTTAATTTTCCAAAGTGCGCAAGGAGAATGGTCAAGGGTTATGTCTTGTGTAAATCATTCAATGTATGAATTATCAGATTGGAAATATATGTTGGCTTGTGTTGTTTATCTTGGTATTGTTGAGGGGAGTTATTGGTAGGAAGTTTGTGAATTTTGGAGGAGTTTTGGTTAGGTTTGAGATTAATCAAAGTTAAGTTTTGTTGGTGTGCAATTCGGGAAGATCCAACCGTTGGATTTTCTTTATTTCTAATTTATAATGTGAGAATTGATGGAAATAAGTTTGTGTTGGAGTTTGGTGGGAATCCAGTAAATTTAACTCTAGTAAGGGTATGCAGAAGAGTTTCGATGTTTGGATTAAAGTGGTTCATACTTATCTAGTCAGCTTTATCTAGTGGACCGAGGTACTTTTCTCGTGAGCTCTATCTTGTGGGCCGAGATAGATATCTCTTGTGAGCTCTATTTGACTTTTCGGATTTACTACTAATTTTCTAAGACATGTGGGAGTAGCGATCTCTTAGGATTATAGCGTTGGAAGAGAGGGGATGTACCAGTAGCTATATATAGTGTTGTTGTTTTGAGACGCTAGAAAAGAGGGGATGAACTAGTTGTCTCTTAAGATTGTAGCATCGGAAGAGAGTGGATGTATTGGTTGCTATATAGATGTGTCGGGCCACTAGAAGAGAGGGGATGTACTAGTAGGCCCCAAGAATTAGACACAAGGAAAGAGGGGATGAACTGGTGGCACCAGAAGAGAGGTGATGTACCGATGTGTGCGTATAGGAGTGTCGATGTGATCTTGTGAGTTCGGTAGAGTTGTTGATGTGGCCATGGGTATGTTTATACGAGTGTTTGTAGGAGTTGTTGAGATGTAGTGTCGATTATAGCAGTGTCGTTGTGGTCGTATAGGGATGTAATGCGAGTAGTTTGGCGGATTATACAACGAGTTAATTTCAATATAAATGCGGTGATTTATTGTCCCTATATGTATATGTTCACAGTGGCATTTGATTTATAATGTTTATCTGTGATGTAAATATAATAATTTGACCCATGTGGGTTTATATTGTGGGTGGGTGGTTGAGGATATGAAGAGCTAACAGCTCCGGGGGTTGAGTGGATCGTTTTAATCTGTTATGTGAATGGTAAAAATTATAAATTATAAATTAGATGTATGAGGGTTGTGCTATTATGAGGAGCGGATGACTCAAGTTGTTGGGAATGTGGATTGTTAATATAAAAATGTTTTTATAAGTTTTTCCTTACAGGTCAGGGTAGTCTAATTTTAGGGGAAATTATTTCCTATTTTAGATAGATTTACTTTTAAAGATGGTCCCCACATGATTTTTTCGGATTTCAAGGTGAAATATTCAGTACATGTCATGTCACACTACTAGTCCCAACTCAGGCATTGTAATTATAAGTGCAGGCGCCAACGCTTCTATAATTCCGGCTCCACCTAGTCTAAATACATATGTTCCAACGCTATCCATAACCAGCGTGGCCCCCCAAACTGACTCACTTCCTTCCCATACTAGACTAGGAGCCGAACCCTCAACCTTCTATCCGGCCCCCACAACCTCTTTGTCGCTCTAGTCGCTCCCCTGCTCCGCCCATCAAGATGCAGGATTACGTGCTCTCATGTTACCCTCTCTTCTCCTAAACCATCGTCCTCCTTGATTACGGGGTCCGATTAAAGTAACACGATATCCTTTGGCCAATTATGTTTCTTATAATCTGTACACCTGGGTATCGTTCCTTTATTGCATAGATCAGTCATGCTTAAGCCGCCCCTCATCCAAAATGATACATGGTACTTATGATTAAGCCGCCCCTTATCCAAAATGATACATCTTAAAATGGTCTCTCATGCCTCTTCAAGAAAGCAACAAACCAATTAGATGTCGTTGGGTGTACTTAAACATCATTTTGATGGTTTTATTAAGAGTAATAAAGCTCGTTTGGTTGCTAAGAGATTTACTCAGATGGAAGGTGTCGATTATCATGATACTTTCAGTCTTACTACTAGAATCATTATTGTTTGTTGTCTCATTGCTCTAGCTACTGCACAACATTAGTCCCTTTCTCAATTGGATGTCATTAATGCCTTCTTACATGACCATCTTTATGAGGAAATTTATATGACCCCTCCTCCTGGATTTACATGACCCCTCCTCATGGTCTTCGGCGATAAGCCAAGTAACACTTGGTTTGTCGCATTCACAAATATTTATATGGCTTCAAACAAGCATCTCACCAATGGTTTGCAAAGTTTTACTGCACTTTTGATATATATTGATGACATTCTGATTATTGGCAATGATTCTGCTAGTATTGATGCACTTAAGAAATTCTCGCATAGCCATTTTCGTATTAAATATCTTGGTGATATCAAATATTTTCTTGGCATTGAAGTATCTTTCTCTAGGTCTTCGGCGACCGGGGGAGGAACACTTAGTTTGTTGCCTTCATAAATCTTTATATGGCCTCAAACAAGCATCTCACTAATGGTTTGCGAAGATTTCAGAGACTATTTAGTCAGCTGGTCGGCTATGTACAATCTAAAGTCGATTACTCCTTCTTCACAAGAAAGCAATGCAAGACTGCTCTCTTGATATATGTTGATGACATTCTGATCACTCGCAATGATTTTGCTTCTATTGATGCACTCAAGCAATTCTTGCATACCCATTTTTTGTATTAAAGAACTTGGTTATTTGAAATATTTTCTTGGGATCGAAGTATCTTCCTCTGCGCAAGGGATTTTTATTTCACAGCCAAAATATATATGCTTTGGAATTTATCAAAGAGGTAGGATTGTTTGGTGCAGCTCCAGATTATACTTACATGGAGCATGGTTTGAAATTGTCCAATAAAAGTGATTTACTTAGGGATCCATCTTAATACAGAAGACTAGTTAGGAGGTTAATTTATCTCACAGTCGGAAGACCTGATATCAGTTATGAGGATCATGTGTTGAGTAGATTTAAGCATGAGCCACGAAAATGTCATATGGATAGTGTTCTTTGTTTTGTCAAATATCTTAAAAGTGCATCAAGTCAGGGATTGTTTTTCCCTTCAAATAGTGATTTAAAACTACGTGCATTTTGTGAATTTATATTGTGCAGGTTGTCCCATCACTAGAAGGTCTACTACAGGTTGTTACTGTGCTTTCCTTGGCTCTTCTTTAATTTCATGGAGATCAAAACGGCAAAAGATTGTTTCTCTCTCTTCAATTGAGGCAAAATATAGAGCAATGACAGGCGCTGGTTGTGAGTTAACCTGGCTAAGATATCTTCTGCGAGACGTATGAGTATTACACTCAAAACCCACACTATTGTATTGTGATAATAAGGCAACATTGCATATTGTTGTTACTCCAGTTTTTCATGAGAGATAAATTGAGATGAATTGTCGATCAATTGATCAGAAATAAAATTTAAGATAAATAAAATTCAAGATGGTTATGTGGTTACAAGGTTTGTCAGTTCCTCACACAAGCTTGCTGACGACCTGACGTGCTTACTAAGGCTTTGTGAAATGAAGATTTTGTTCCTATCATTTGCAAGTTGGGAGTTTGAGACATCCATTCTCCAACATTGAAGGGTAGTGTTGGGAAGATATAATCTTATGGTATATTCTGTATTAGGAATGTAGTTATATGTGAATATATGATTCACATTGTAATTCATAATCATAGAATAGTTTCCTAGTTAGACTCAATTACACCATGTATATGTTAGTACCAATGAAAATTCATTGAGCCAAAACATCTTCTTTTCGTTATATATCATATCCTAGTTCATAGCCTATCTAGAATTTGACCACCAGTACGTCAACAGTATGGATCGAAAATCCTCTTCCATTTCCCCTTGTTCGGACAAAGTGGACATCTCTAAAGATAATGAAACTTATGCGTTATGCTGCTATATGACACTTAATTAATTTTCTATCTACAGATTACAGAGTTTACGCATCAGCAGCATCTAAATTTTGATTGAAACAGTACGCAGGTGCTTGTGTAACTGAATCCGGCAAGACTGCACCAACAACAAATGTCATGACGTGATTAGTTATTCCTGCAAAGTCATTACTTTTACTGTCAGTTCTTAAAAATATATAGACCGATGTATAACTCTAGCTTCCTCTCCCTGTTTAATTTGCATTAAGGGGAGTTTATACAAATAGAGAGAAAGTACAACTAGTGCAAGTTCACTTTTCACTTTGCATATTTCAGACTCAGAAACACAATGTAAGGCACTACGTACTCCAAAATATAATTAGAAATGAAAATTCAAGGGAAAGAGAAAACAAAATTGGGATAGAAATAAGATGATTGGCATACCATCATAGAAATCCCAACGGACAGGTCTCTTAGTTTGAACATCTTCATAGTACCAAATGGATTCCACCTTCTCCCACACGTTGCACAGAAACCCATCAGTGACCTCTGTCCCAAGATAGTTTGCTCCATCAAGAAAATCAGGCCGAGGAATACCCACTTCAAACTCCATAACCTGGCAATGTCCTCCCTCCCCTAAGGTGTAGTAATACGACGTGCCGTTGTTCCACTCTAAATCATACAAAAGCTCACCCAGCTGCTTATGAAATATGTTTACGTTTCTTCCTCTAGGCCAGTCGTACCATACATCACTAAGCTGGAGATGGCCTGAGGAAGTGAGGTTCATGTACAGAAGAGCGTGAAACTGCTCTGGCCATGGTGTAGGTGTTGGGGTTAGGTTTGAGCCAGTCACTACGATTAGCCAGGTTGAGGTTGCTAAGCATAGTTGTACTGGTCGATTCAGTTGCTTCATCGTCTTCATTCTTTGTTTCTCTGCTTGTTGGGTACTGAGGTGCTAACAAATGAAGAGGATAGGATAACCCAACTGAGCACTTGAAATGATGACCTTGCTGTACAAGTTACCAACAGTAACTGAATGGGTGGTTCTGAATATTTGGGGAGTTGGAGGCTGAGAAGCATGTATATATCTACGAATTACCACAGTAATTATCTTCTGCATTAGAGATCACCAAAGAGATCACCAAATTATAGGGTTTGCGGTTTACTGTGAACAGAAAAGAAAAATGCTCGCTCTATTCGTGCCTAATTGCTCATGGTCTGTAGTCCACAACTCCAATACCCAATTCAAGTTTTTGAAAATATATGTTCATTAACCGTTTTGCACATTATCCACATGAACTTTAAGAGATATCATATAAGACATGATTAGTTCACAGAAAATGGGGACGACTAGCTTTCCCCATATTATTGCAAGTCAACTTGTCAAGGCTTGCAGATTTGTTTTGATCTGCTAATTAAGTTCTTGGATATATATAGCTGCATGCAGTATCGAGAAGACAAGAAGTACATACGTGGTTAATTCATAATCAAACGAATGGGATAGACAATAATTCAGTGGCCCCAAATATAATGCTAGCTTGATTAGAGTTTTCATTCAAATAATTGAAGCTGATAGAGCACTCATGATTGGTCTCTATCCATAAAATCCTTACTTGTGAACCACTCGATCTATCGCTTAATTTCGGCAATCCGACTATTCTTGTTGTAGGTCACTATAAATCAATTATATCTAGACGAATCATTAGTCGAGTTAGAAATCATCATATATTTAAGTATTGATATTTGGTAATTTTAAATTTTCATCATTCGGACAATATCATATTACACATATGGTTTTCATTCTCATTGTATATATGATATCCCATGCAATTACTAGAATTGGATCTTACGCATGCAATATTATGCTGGATCACTCCAAGTTTCTAAATCGTGATCACATGTCAACTAGAGAATACCGAGACCATCTCGCAGAAACATGTTACTTGAGGTTGAGTAGGAGTTGGTATATGACTAATCAATTTGCCCTTTTATTTTTTCCTGGTTGTAATCGTCGAAGCCTAATTTTTCATAACCTAGGCATGTGTTTTTGCTTGTTTTTGATGGATCTGCAGGTTGGAACTTGTTCTCTCCCAAATTGATTGCTCGTGTTTGTTAAACATATATATAAAGAGGGGAGAGACTTTGTTGATAAAAAAAATAAAATTAATGACCATATACGTTCACAAAGGGGAATAAAAAGTTGGCTTTGTCATTGCTTTCCTCCTGTCAAGAACTCACCACGTACTGGCAATTATTGCAACACCCACAATTCTTCGCAACATCTAATCTTAAGTTTTCGATCTTTTGGCGGGCGATGCGAGTTGGGGAGAAAAACCATGTTTAATTAGTAACGTTTTGACAGAAAATAGAACCCGTTTATTGGATCTAACCTCAATGAGGTTTGAACCAGTATCATCAACGTTATCAGTTAAGCTACCTAACTAACCAAGACACGGTTCACTGACAACTTTTTTGTTAAACAACGACAAGAGTGGCTCATAGATCATCATTGTATTGATACTGTCTTTAGGATTGAGTTTTGTGATTAGAGATTTTACGGGGAATTTGGTTTCAGGGGAAGCATGTTCACTAAGAGATCTTATCTCACCTGAGCATGCTAAACTGCTTGCGTGTAGGAGAGTTGTAGAATTTACAATGGCTCAAAGTCTCCAGCCTCTATTATATTTGAAACTAATGCAAAACAAGTGCAGCGCTAGTAAGCTGCTGATCAGATGCTTAATACTTCCTTGTTGGGAAGTGTATGAATAACTATGGTCAAAATTACATCAGCAGGGTGAGAGTTTGGTGGTCTATATATGCTCACTGAAAGAGATTTACAGCTGCACATATCCTGCTTTCAGCTTAAGCTTGTTCTCTGGAACAAAGAGGAGTTTTATTTGTGACGAAATTGTGTGAAAAGAAAGTTAACATCACAAGGTGTAAAGTTGAGTGAATAGTTGCGATTACGTGAAATTGGACAAGCAACGCAGTCAAAGTGCTAGTTTGAAACCTTGCTAACTCGGCTAGGGTCGCTATCCTCAACAAATATTTCACTAGTTTACTTCGCTTAGATTTGTTAGTTATTTTTAAAGGATTTCCAATTGGAAAATGCTAAAGAGACCAAAATGTTTTACAAAAGTTCTATACCAAATGATGTGGTACATGACACATCAACTTAAACCTATGTATTCTTATTAAATTGTTTACTTTTGAATAGGAAATCAAAAATAAAAATCACTAAATTTATTTTCTTCATCGTCAATACCTTATGATCTTGTAATTAACGTGTTGTGTTGCCTTTCAATTTTCTGGGCAAAGTCATCAATAATGAAAAGGAAACCCAAAGGGCTTGTTAAGGATCATGCATATTCAATCAAATTCTAAGCATGCTTATCACTACAAAAAGGATACCCAGATTGCCAAAAGGAAAATTATGCCTATCACTACCATCTTTCCCATAACAGTACTATGGATTTTCTAATGATTACATTAGATATGTCTCGATCCATGTTGAACGATGCAAGCCACTTCTTCAATGAAGGTTGTGTTTGATTTTTACAGTTTGAAAGAATCTCAGTAACATGATGATTAATCTAAATTGGTGAGAAAATTAGTTGGTCTGCAATACATTTGGTGATTAGACATCTACGCTAGGTTAATTATAAGTCAATTCTCATCAAGTCGTTCATTTAGATAAGGAAACTAATTATTATTATTATTATTATTATTATTACATTTTTAGGGTAATTTAAAAGAAAAAAACTATGTTGAAAATTTTTAATTGAAAGACGCCACATAATTTGGTATCATATTTTGGTGCATGTAGCAGGACTCTTTCCAATTTTAGAGTGTAATCAAATGAGAAATGCATGTACAATTGGCCACTTATTAGACAAAAAAGAAAAAAAAAGAAAGGAGATCGATCGCACAAACCTTAAGAAAACTTGGGTTCTGCTTCTAGTCATTGAATTCGATGACAAAAACGAACTCGTCCAAGTCTCCTAGATATTTTATATACACGCGCATGCTTTGAATGGCGGATTGATTTCCATGGAATTTGAAGCTTTCTACCTAATCAAAGTCCCAACTTTATTGGAAGATTGATATAGACACAAAATATACGCACAAACATATATATTATACCGCGGATCACTACATACATCATCCAACACTAGATATTAACAGGATCTCCAACAAATTTCTTATAATTTCTCTGTAATAGTCTTCTCCAACTCTAATAAATTATCTATTTTGAAGATTTCATGATCATTCCCCAAATTCTTTCCTAAAATTTGAGAGTTTGCTGCAAATATATATGGAGAATTTGGTTTTCTCTCTCATCACATTCTCCATTTTGGAGAATGTTTTAGAGAGCAAAACAACCAAAATCTTCCCCAAAATTGAAAAAACCAAGAATATAGGGAAGTTGTTTGAGTTGTTCTGTCACACCCCGACTCTTAATTTGTACCTTATATACTAGTTTGGTATTAATAAGAGTTTTACCGTCTTTGTAAATGAGTTTATAGTTTCAAAGGTCTCTAGAGGAGTATTGAAGGACAAATATTTCAGAGGAATTATTCGTAGTGGAAATATTTGCCGACGGTAAAAATGGTAAATTTTAGCTAGTAAATAGGTAAGTTTTATTGAGGTATTATTTTGGGGTGTTAAATTTTGGAGTTTGGTTTTATGTTTTGGTTGGTGTTTAAGTTGGACCAGGTAGGTGTGGAGAAGCCCAACACCCACCCACACTCTCTCTCTCTTCCTTCTCTCTCTTTCTCTAGTGAACTTCTCCCGACCCGCCAGAGACCCAACCTCCATCCGGCCACCAGAGACCTCCGGACCGGTCTCGTTCGGAGCCCCTCCACTCCCTCTCTCTTCCTGAGTCGGTGACAGAGTACGGCTGCCGCCCGCGCCCCTTATGGGCAGTTTTTCATGTTTCTGGGTTTGTTTTCATGAGAGGAGTTTAATGAAATATAGTTTAGAATTTTTGGAGGAATTTTGGATAGGTTTGGGATTTTTTCGAAGTTTGGTATTTTAGCCGTTAATTTGGATAGAATTCGGCGGTTAGATTATTGTTGTTTTGGCCGTAGAAGCACTACGCCAGATAATGCATCACACGACGGGGAAAAAATGTCGTCTATTAAAGGTCAAATCCGTTGTTAATCCGATCGCTGTCTGATCAACATGTCACACAACGGCTAAAAAAAGCTTGTCTAACTAACTAACACACAACACTATAATAAAAACCATTGTGTGTCTCGACAGATATTATCGACAGCTGCCGAAACATATCGAGCTGCTTCTCGGCAGCTATCGACATATGTCGATGAAATATGCCGAGAATCACACAATGGTTTTTTGTAAAATGTTGTTGTGTGAGTCTCGGCATATATTATCAACAGATACCGACACATGCCGAGCTGCTTCTCGACAGCTGTCGATGATATCTGTCGAGAATCACACAACAGTTTTTTCAAAAAAAACCCTTGTGTAATTGTCAACTCACACAACTGTTCTTTTTAAGAGCTGTTATGTGAATATCGATAGATCTCATCAACATATGTCGACATATGTCGTGGTCGCTATCGATAATATATGTCAACAATCACACAACAGCTTTTGACATGAAAACTATTGTGTGAAGTGATATTCATACAACAGGTTTTTTCGATTTTATGGTGGTGTGATTGTTAAAGAGTAGACATGATTTTTTCTAATAGGCATGGTGTGAATAGATATCATTTCGTCAAACAACATTGGATTGCCATTAATGTGTTGTATGTCTTACTAATTTACCAAATAAACAATAGCAACTAAAGCATATTGAAATCATCAAAATCCGACCGAAAGGATCCAAACCATTGTTTTAAATGGAACTTTAAAAGCATGCCCTATTATCCATAAAAGAAACTTAAATACAAAATTATACATGATACACAATTTAGTTTGCATGAATCCACTTATATTAATCATCAAATAACTTTAATTGCAAAATGAAAGCTCATGCTTCTACACCTTTTCAAGTCCAACAATCCATACTCATATAATTGATAGCCTCCTTACCCTGTGATATGACACCAAAAAGTTCACTCATCAAGCCTCTCAACTAAAAGGATATTACAAGAGCATGTACAACAATAAAACTCATTCAAATTAGCTACATACAAACAAAAACATGTTTGTATAGGTAAACATTCTCTTACCATATGTCTACACAGTCACACAATTAAAACAAGAGATAGGATACTTAAACAGATTTTCACTCAAACACAATTATACAAACTAGCATACTGCAGCAGTCACCTTCACACTAAAAACTGTACAAAACCATTTGGAATTTGACTTTGATTTCTTCTAAAGACTTGTAGTAGACACACTAAAGAAGCTTTGAGAGTTGGAATCACTTTAAAACGATTTCTCTTGGATTAGTTATGGATTTTCAAAGTTCAGCTACAGTTTCAGGATTTTCTGAAAATTTTCTGCTAAAATCCATAACTCTGCACATCAAAATCCTAATCAAAGCACAAATCTATGATTAGCTACATACAGACAAAAACATGTCTGTATAGGTAAACATTCTCTTACCATATGTCTACACAGTCACACAATTAAAACAAGAGATAGGATACTTAAACAGATTTCACTCAAACACAATTATACAAACTAGCATACTGCAGCAGTCACCTTCACACTAAAAACTGTACAAAACCATTTGGAATTTGACTTTGATTTCTTCTAAAGACTTGTAGTAGACACACTAAAGAAGCTTTGAGAGTTGGAATAACTTCAAAAGATTTTTCTTGAATTAGTTATGGATTTTCAAATTTAAGCTACAGTTTCAGGATTTTCTGAAAATTTTCTGCTAAAATCCATAACTCTGCCCATCAAAATCCTATTCAAAGCACAAATCTATGATTAGCTACATACAGACAAAAACATGTCTGGATAGGTAAACATTCTCTTACCATATGTCTACACAGTCACACAATTAAAACAAGAGATAGGATACTTAAACAGATTTCCACTCAAACACAATTATACAAACTAGCATACTGCAGCAGTCACCTTCACACTAAAACCTGTACAAAACCATTTGGAATTTGACTTTGATTTCTTCTAAAGACTTGTAGTAGACACACTAAAGAAGCTTTGAGAGTTGGAATCACTTTAAAAAGATTTTTCTTGGATTAGTTATGGATTTTCAAAGTTCAGCTACAGTTTCAGGATTTTCTGAAAATTTTCTGCTAAAATCCATAACTCTGCCCATCAAAATCCTAATCAAAGCACAAATCAATGATTAGCTATATACAGACAAAAACATGTCTGTATAGGTAAACATTCACTTACCATATGTCTACACAGTCACACAATTAAAACAAGAGATAGGATACTTAAACAGATTTCCACTCAAACACAATTATACAAACTAGCATACTGCAGCAGTCACCTTCACACTAAAAACTGTACAAAACCATTTGGAATTTGACTTTAATTTCTTTTAAAGACTTGTAGTAGACACACTAAAGAAGCTTTGAGAGTTAAAAGATTTTTCTTGAATTAGTTATGGATTTTCAAAGTTCAGCTACAGTTTCAGGATTTTCTGAAAATTTTCTGCTAAAATCCATAACTCTGCCGATCAAAATCCTAATCAAAGCACAAATCTATGATTAGCTACATACAGAAAAAACATGTCTGTATAGGTAAACATTCTCTTACCATATGTCTACACAGTCACACAATTAAAACAAGAGATAGGATACTTAAACAGATTTTCACTCAAACACAATTATACAAACTAGCATACTGCAGCAGTCACCTTCACACTAAAAACTGTACAGAACCATTTGGAATTTGACTTTGATTTCTTCTAAAGACTTGTAGTAGGCACACTAAAGAAGCTTTGAGAGTTGGAATTACTTTAAAACGATTTCTCTTGGATTAGTTATGGATTTTCAAAGTTCAGCTACAGTTTCAGGATTTTCTGAAAATTTTCTGCTAAAATCCATAACTCTGCCCATCAAAATCCTAATCAAATCACAAATCTATGATTAGCTACATACAGACAAAAACATGTCTGTATAGGTAAACATTCTCTTACCATATGTCTACACAGTCACACAATTAAAACAAGAGATAGGATACTTAAACAGATTTTCACTCAAACACAATTATACAAACTAGCATACTGCAGCAGTCACCTTCACACTAAAAACTGTACAGAACCATTTGGAATTTGACTTTAATTTCTTTTAAAGACTTGTAGTAGACACACTAAAGAAGCTTTGAGAGTTGGAATCACTTTAAAATATTTTTCTTGAATTAGTTATGGATTTTCAAAGTTCAGCTACAGTTTCAGGATTTTCTGAAAATTTTCTGCTAAAATCCATAACTCTGCCGATCAAAATCCTAATCAAAGCACAAATCTATGATTAGCTACATACAGAAAAAAACATGTCTGTATAGGTAAACATTCTCTTACCGTATGTCTACACAGTCACACAATTAAAACAAGAGATAGGATACTTAAACAGATTTTCACTCAAACACAATTATACAAACTAGCATACTGCAGCAGTCACCTTCACACTAAAAACTGTATAAAACAATTTGGAATTTGACTTTGATTTCTTCTAAAGACTTGTAGTAGACACACTAAAGAAGCTTTGAGAGTTGGAATCACTTTAAAACGATTTCTTTTGGATTAGTTATGGATTTTCAAAGTTCAGCTACAGTTTCAGGATTTTCTGAAAATTTTCTGCTAAAATCCATAACTCTGCCGATCAAAATCCTAATCAAAGCACAAATCTATGATTAGCTACATACAGACAAAAACATGTCTGTATAGGTAAACATTCTCTTACCGTATGTCTACACAGTCACACAATTAAAACAAGAGATCGGATACTTAAACAGATTTTCACTCAAACACAATTATACAAACTAGCATACTGCAGCAGTCACCTTCACACTAAAAACTGTACAAAACCATTTGGAATTTGACTTTGATTTCTTCTAAAGACTTGTAGTAGGCACACTAAAGAAGCTTTGAGAGTTGGAATTACTTTAAAACGATTTTTCTTGGATTAGTTATGGAGTTTCAAAGTTCAGCTACAGTTTCAGGATTTTCTGAAAATTTTCTGCTAAAATCCATAACTCTGCCCATCAAAATCCTAATCAAATCACAAATCTATGATTAGCTACATACAGACAAAAACATGTCTGTATAGGTAAACATTCTCTTACCATATGTCTACACAGTCACACAATTAAAACAAGAGATAGGATACTTAAACAGATTTTCACTCAAACACAATTATACAAACTAGCATAATGCAGCAGTCACCTTCACACTAAAAACTGTACAAAACCATTTGGAATTTGACTTTAATTTCTTTTAAAGACTTGTAGTAGACACACTAAAGAAGCTTTGAGAGTTGGAATCACTTTAAAATATTATTCTTGAATTAGTTATGGATTTTCAAAGTTCAGCTACAGTTTCAGGATTTTCTGAAAATTTTCTGCTAAAATCCATAACTCTGCCGATCAAAATCCTAATCAAAGCACAAATCTATGATTAGCTACATACAGACAAAAACATGTCTGTATAGGTAAACATTCTCTTACCGTATGTCAAAACAGTCACACAATTAAAACAAGAGATAGGATACTTAAACAGATTTTCACTCAAACACAATTATACAAACTAGCATACTGCAGCAGTCACCTTCACACTGAAAACTGTACAAAAACATTTGGAATTTGACTTTGATTTCTTCTAAAGACTTGTAGTAGACACACTAAAGAAGCTTTGAGAGTTGGAATTACTTTAAAACGATTTCTCTTGGATTAGTTATGGATTTTCAAAGTTCAGCTACAGTTTCAGGATTTTCTGAAAATTTTCTGCTAAAATCCATAACTCTGCCCATCAAAATCCTAATCAAATCACAAATCTATGATTAGCTACATACAGACAAAAACATGTCTGTATAGGTAAACATTCTCTTACCATATGTCTACACAGTCACACAATTAAAACAAAAGATAGGATATTTAAACAGATTTTCACTCAAACACAATTATACAAACTAGCATACTGCAGCAGTCACCTTCACACTAAGAACTGTACAAAACCATTTGGAATTTGACTTTAATTTCTTTTAAAGACTTGTAGTAGACACACTAAAGAAGCTTTGAGAGTTGGAATCACTTTAAAATATTTTTCTTGAATTAGTTATGGATTTTCAAAGTTCAGCTACAGTTTCAGGATTTTCTGAAAATTTTCTGCTAAAATCCATAACTCTGCCGATCAAAATCCTAATCAAAGCACAAATCTATGATTAGCTACATACAGAAAAAAACATGTCTGTATAGGTAAACATTCTCTTACCGTATGTCTACACAGTCACACAATTAAAACAAGAGATAGGATACTTAAACAGATTTTCACTCAAACACAATTATACAAACTAGCATACTGCAGCAGTCACCTTCACACTAAAAACTGTATAAAACAATTTGGAATTTGACTTTGATTTCTTCTAAAGACTTGTAGTAGACACACTAAAGAAGCTTTGAGAGTTGGAATCACTTTAAAACGATTTCTTTTGGATTAGTTATGGATTTTCAAAGTTCAGCTACAGTTTCAGGATTTTCTGAAAATTTTCTGCTAAAATCCATAACTCTGCCCATCAAAATCCTAATCAAAGCACAAATCTATTATTAGCTACATACAGACAAAAACATGTCTGTATAGGTAAACATTCTCTTACCATATGTCTACACAGTCACACAATTAAAACAAGAGATAGGATACTTAAACAGATTTTCACTCAAACACAATTATACAAACTAGCATACTGCAGCAGTCACCTTCACACTAAATACTGTACAAAACCATTTGGAATTTGACTTTCATTTCTTTTAAAGACTTGTAGTAGACACACTAAAGAAGCTTTGAGAGTTGGAATCACTTTAAAATATTTTTCTTGAATTAGTTATGGATTTTCAAAGTTCAGCTACAGTTTCAGGATTTTCTGAAAATTTTCTGCTAAAATCCATAACTCTGCCGATCAAAATCCAAATCAAAGCACAAATCTATGATTAGCTACATACAGACAAAAACATGTCTGTATAGGTAAACATTCTCTTACCGTATGTCTACACAGTCACACAATTAAAACAAGAGATAGGATACTGAAACAGATTTTCACTCAAACACAATTATACAAACTAGCATACTGCAGCAGTCACCTTCACACTAAAAACTGTAAAAAACCATTTGGAATTTGACTTTAATTTCTTTTAAAGACTTGTAGTAGACACACTAAAGAAGCTTTGAGAGTTGGAATCACTTTAAAATATTTTTCTTGGATTAGTTATGGATTTTCAAAGTTCAGCTACAGTTTCAGGATTTTCTGAAAATTTTCTGCTAAAATCCATAACTCTGCCCATCAAAATCCTAATCAAAGCACAATTCTATGATTAGCTACATACAGACAAAAACATGTCTGTATAGGTAAACATTCACTTACCATATGTCTACACAGTCACACAATTAAAACAAGAGATAGGATACTGAAACAGATTTCCACTCAAACACAATTATACAAACTAGCATACTGTAGGAGTCACCTTCACACTAAAAACTGTACAAAACCATTTGGAATTTGACTTTGATTTCTTCTAAAGACTTGTAGTAGACACACTAAAGAAGCTTCGAGAGTTGGAATCACTTTAAAAGATTTTTCTTGGATTAGTTATGGATTTTCAAAGTTCAGCTACAGTTTCAGGATTTTCAGAAAATTTTCTGCTAAAATCCATAACTCTGCCGATCAAAATCCTAATCAAAGCACAAATCTATGATTAGCTAGATACAGACAAAAACATGTCTGTATAGGTAAACATTCTCTTACCATATGTCTACACAGTTACACAATTAAAACAAGAGATAGGATACTTAAACAGATTTTCACTTAAACACAATTATACAAACTAGCATACTGCAGCAGTCACCTTCACACTAAAAACTGTACAAAACCATTTGGAATTTGATTTTGATTTCTTTTAAAGACTTGTAGTAGACACACTAAAGAAGCTTTGAGAGTTGGAATCACTTTAAAAAAAAATTTCTTGAATTAGTTATGGATTTTCAAATTTCAGCTACAGTTTCAGGATTTTCTGAAAATTTTCTGCTAAAATCCATAACTCTGCCGATCAAAATCCTAATCAAAGCACAAATCTATGATTAGCTACATACAGACAAAAACATGTCTGTATAGGTAAACATTCTCTTAGCATATGTCTACACAGTCACACAATTAAAACAAGAGATAACATACTTAAATAGATTTTCACTCAAACACAATTATACAAACTAGCATACTGCAGCAGTCACCTTCACACTAAAAACTGTACAAAACCATTTGGAATTTGACTTTAATTTCTTTTAAAGACTTGTAGTAGACACACTAAAGAAGCTTTGAGAGTTAAAAGATTTTTCTTGAATTAGTTATGGATTTTCATAGTTCAGCTACAGTTTCAGGATTTTCTGAAAATTTTCTGCTAAAATCCGTAACTCTGCCGATCAAAATCCTAATCAAAGCACAAATCTATGATTAGCTACATACAAACAAAAACATGTCTGTATAGGTAAACATTCACTTACCATATGTCTACAGAGTCACACAATTAAAATAAGAGATAGGATACTTAAACAGATTTCCACTCAAACACAATTATACAAACTAGCATACTGCAGCAGTCACCTTCACACTAAAAACTGTACAAAACCATTTGGAATTTGACTTTAATTTCTTTTAAAGACTTGTAGTAGACACACTAAAGAAGCTATGAGAGTTGGAATCACTTTAAAAGATTTTTCTTGAATTAGTTATGGATTTTCAAGGTTCAGCTATAGTTTCAGGATTTTCTGAAAATTTACTGCTAAAATCCAAAACCCTGCCGATCAAAATCCTAATCAAAGCACAAATCTATGATTAGCTACATACAGACAAAAACATGTCTGTATAGGTAAACATTCTCTTACCATATGTCTACACAGTTACACAATTAAAACAAGAGATAGGATACTTAAACAGATTTTCACTTAAACACAATTATACAAACTAGCATACTGCAGCAGTCACCTTCACACTAAAAACTGTACAAAACCATTTGGAATTTGATTTTGATTTCTTCTAAAGACTTGTAGTAGACACACTAAAGAAGCTTTGAGAGTTGTAATCACTTTAAAAGATTTTTCTTGGATTAGTTATGGATTTTCAAAGTTCAGCTACAGTTTCAGGATTTTCTGAAAATTTTCTTGCTAAAATCCATAACTCTGCCCATCAGAATCCTAATCAAAGCACAAATCTATGATTAGCTACATACAGACAAAAACATGTCTGTATAGGTAAACATTCTCTTACCATATGTCTACACAGTCACACAATTAAAACAAGAGATAGGATACTTAAACAGATTTTCACTCAAACACAATTATACAATCTAGCATACTGCAGCAGTCACCTTCACACTAAAAACTGTACAAAACCATTTGGAATTTGACTTTTATTTCTTCTAAAAACTTGTAGTAGACACACTAAAGAAGCTTTGAGAGTTAGAATCACTTTAAAACGATTTCTCTTGGATTAGTTATGGATTTTCAAAGTTCAGCTACAGATTCAGGATTTTCTGAAAATTTTCTGCTAAAATCCATAACTCTGCCCATCAAAATCCTAATCAAAGCACAAATCTATGATTAGCTACATACAGACAAAAACATGTCTGTATAGGTAAACATTCTCTTACCATATGTCTACACAGTCACACAATTAAAACAAGAGATAGGATATTTAAACAGATTTCCACTCAAACACAATTATACAAACTAGCATACTGCAGCAGTCACCTTCACACTAAAAACTGTACAAAACCATTTGGAATTTGACTTTAATTTCTTTTAAAGACTTGTAGTAGACACACTAAAGAAGCTTTGAGAGTTGGAATCACTTTAAAACGATTTCTCTTGGATTAGTTTTGGATTTTCAAAGTTCAGCTACAGTTTCAGGATTTTCTGAAAATTTTCTGCTAAAATCCATAACTCTGCCGATCAAAATCCTAATCAAAGCACAAATCTATGATTAGCTACATACAGACAAAAACATGTCTGTATAGGTAAACATTCTCTTACCGTATGTCTACACAGTCACACAATTAAAACAAGAGATAGGATACTTAAACAGATTTTCACTCAAACACAATTATACAAACTAGCATACTGCAGCAGTCACCTTCACACTAAAAACTGTAAAAAACCATTTGGAATTTGACTTTAATTTCTTTTAAAGACTTGTAGTAGACACACTAAAGAAGCTTTGAGAGTTGGAATCACTTTAAAATATTTTTCTTGGATTAGTTATGGATTTTCAAAGTTCAGCTACAGTTTCAGGATTTTCTGAAAATTTTCTGCTAAAATCCATAACTCTGCCCATCAAAATCCTAATCAAAGCACAATTCTATGATTAGCTACATACAGACAAAAACATGTCTGTATAGGTAAACATTCACTTACCATATGTCTACACAGTCACACAATTAAAACAAGAGATAGGATACTTAAACAGATTTCCACTCAAACACAATTATACAAACTAGCATACTGTAGGAGTCACCTTCACACTAAAAACTGTACAAAACCATTTGGAATTTGACTTTGATTTCTTCTAAAGACTTGTAGTAGACACACTAAAGAAGCTTTGAGAGTTGGAATCACTTTAAAAGATTTTTCTTGGATTAGTTATGGATTTTCAAAGTTCAGCTACAGTTTCAGGATTTTCAGAAAATTTTCTGCTAAAATCCATAACTCTGCCGATCAAAATCCTAATCAAAGCACAAATCTATGATTAGCTAGATACAGACAAAAACATGTCTGTATAGGTAAACATTCTCTTACCATATGTCTACACAGTTACACAATTAAAACAAGAGATAGGATACTTAAACAGATTTTCACTTAAACACAATTATACAAACTAGCATACTGCAGCAGTCACCTTCACACTAATAACTGTACAAAACCATTTGGAATTTGATTTTGATTTCTTCTAAAGACTTGTAGTAGACACACTAAAGAAGCTTTGAGAGTTGGAATCACTTTAAAAAAAAATTTCTTGAATTAGTTATGGATTTTCAAATTTCAGCTACAGTTTCAGGATTTTCTGAAAATTTTCTGCTAAAATCCATAACTCAGCCGATCAAAATCCTAATCAAAGCACAAATCTATGATTAGCTACATACAGACAAAAACATGTCTGTATAGGTAAACATTCTCTTAGCATATGTCTACACAGTCACACAATTAAAACAAGAGATAACATACTTAAATAGATTTTCACTCAAACACAATTATACAAACTAGCATACTGCAGCAGTCACCTTCACACTAAAAACTGTACAAAACCATTTGGAATTTGACTTTAATTTCTTTTAAAGACTTGTAGTAGACACACTAAAGAAGCTTTGAGAGTTAAAAGATTTTTCTTGAATTAGTTATGGATTTTCAAAGTTCAGCTACAGTTTCAGGATTTTCTGAAAATTTTCTGCTAAAATCCGTAACTCTGCCGATCAAAATCCTAATCAAAGCACAAATCTATGATTAGCTACAAACAAACAAAAACATGTCTGTATAGGTAAACATTCACTTACCATATGTCTACAGAGTCACACAATTAAAATAAGAGATAGGATACTTAAACAGATTTCCACTCAAACACAATTATACAAACTAGCATACTGCAGCAGTCACCTTCACACTAAAAACTGTACAAAACCATTTGGAATTTGACTTTAATTTCTTTTAAAGACTTGTAGTAGACACACTAAAGAAGCTATGAGAGTTGGAATCACTTTAAAAGATTTTTCTTGAATTAGTTATGGATTTTCAAGGTTCAGCTACAGTTTCAGGATTTTCTGAAAATTTACTGCTAAAATCCAAAACCCTGCCGATCAAAATTCTAATCAAAGCACAAATCTATGATTAGCTACATACAGACAAAAACATGTCTGTATAGGTAAACATTCTCTTACCATATGTCTACACAGTTACACAATTAAAACAAGAGATAGGATACTTAAACAGATTTTCACTTAAACACAATTATACAAACTAGCATACTGCAGCAGTCACCTTCACACTAAAAACTGTACAAAACCATTTGGAATTTGATTTTGATTTCTTCTAAAGACTTGTAGTAGACACACTAAAGAAGCTTTGAGAGTTGTAATCACTTTAAAAGATTTTTCTTGGATTAGTTATGGATTTTCAAAGTTCAGCTACAGTTTCAGGATTTTCTGAAAATTTTCTTGCTAAAATCCATAACTCTGCCCATCAGAATCCTAATCAAAGCACAAATCTATGATTAGCTACATACAGACAAAAACATGTCTGTATAGGTAAACATTCTCTTACCATATGTCTACACAGTCACACAATTAAAACAAGAGATAGGATACTTAAACAGATTTTCACTCAAACACAATTATACAAACTAGCATACTGCAGCAGTCACCTTCACACTAAAAACTGTACAAAACCATTTGGAATTTGACTTTTATTTCTTCTAAAAACTTGTAGTAGACACACTAAAGAAGCTTTGAGAGTTAGAATCACTTTAAAACGATTTCTCTTGGATTAGTTATGGATTTTCAAAGTTCAGCTACAGATTCAGGATTTTCTGAAAATTTTCTGCTAAAATCCATAACTCTGCCCATCAAAATCCTAATCAAAGCACAAATCTATGATTAGCTACATACAGACAAAAACATGTCTGTATAGGTAAACATTCTCTTACCATATGTCTACACAGTCACACAATTAAAACAAGAGATAGGATACTTAAACAGATTTCCACTCAAACACAATTATACAAACTAGCATACTGCAGCAGTCACCTTCACACTAAAAACTGTACAAAACCATTTGGAATTTGACTTTAATTTCTTTTAAAGACTTGTAGTAGACACACTAAAGAAGCTTTGAGAGTTGGAATCACTTTAAAACGATTTCTCTTGGATTAGTTTTGGATTTTCAAAGTTCAGCTATAGTTTCAGGATTTTCTGAAAATTTTCAGCTAAAATCCATAACTCTGCCCATCAAAATCCTAATCAAAGAACAAATCTATGATTAGCTACATACAGACAAAAACATGTCTGTATAGGTAAACATTCTCTTACCATATGTCTACACAGTCACACAATTAAAACAAGAGATTCACTCAAACACAATTATACAAACTAGCATACTGCAGCAGTCACCTTCACACTAAAAACTGTACAAAACCATTTGGAATTTGACTTTAATTTCTTTTAAAGACTTGTAGTAGACACACTAAAGAAGCTTTGATAGTTAAAAGATTTTTCTTGAATTAGTTATGGATTTTCAAAGTTCAGCTACAGTTTCAGGATTTTCTGAAAATTTTCTGCTAAAATCCATAACTCTGCCCATCAAAATCCTAATCAAAGCACAAATCTATGATTAGCTTCATACAGACAAAAACATGTCTGTATAGGTAAACATTCTCTTACCATATGTCTACACAGTCACACAATTAAAACAAGAGATAGGATACTTAAACAGATTTTCACTCAAACACAATTATACAAACTAGCATACTGCAGCAGTCACCTTCACACTAAAAACTGTACAAAACCTTTTGGAATTTGACTTTGATTTCTTCTAAAGACTTGTAGTAGACACACTAAAGAAGCTTTGAGAGTTGGAATCACTTTAAAAAAAAATTTCTTGAATTTGTTATGGATTTTCAAATTTCAGCTACAGTTTCAGGATTTTCTGAAAATTTTCTGCTAAAATCCATAACTCTGCCGATCAAAATCCTAATCAAAGCACAAATCTATGATTAGCTACATACAGACAAAAACATGTCTGTATAGGTAAACATTCTCTTAGCATATGTCTACACAGTCACACAATTAAAACAAGAGATAACATACTTAAATAGATTTTCACTCAAACACAATTATACAAACTAGCATACTGCAGCAGTCACCTTCACACTAAAAACTGTACAAAACCATTTGGAATTTGACTTTAATTTCTTTTAAAGACTTGTAGTAGACACACTAAAGAAGCTTTGAGAGTTAAAAGATTTTTCTTGAATTAGTTATGGATTTTCAAAGTTCAGCTACAGTTTCAGGATTTTCTGAAAATTTTCTGCTAAAATCCGTAACTCTGCCGATCAAAATCCTAATCAAAGCACAAATCTATGATTAGCTACATACAAACAAAAACATGTCTGTATAGGTAAACATTCTCTTACCCTATGTCTACACAGTCACACAATTAAAACAAGAGATAGGATACTTAAACAGATTTTCACTCAAACACAATTATACAAATTAGCATACTGCAGCAGTCACCTTCACACTAAAAACTGTACAAAACAATTTGGAATTTGACTTTGATTTCTTCTAAAGACTTGTAGTAGATACACTAAAGAAGCTTTGAGAGTTGGAATAACTTTAAAACGATTTTGCTTGAATTAGTTATGGATTTTCAAATTTCAGCTACAGTTTCAGGATTTTCTGAAAATTTTCTGCTAAAAGCCTATTTAAAGTATCTAAAAGCAAAACTGAAACTATATGTGACACAAAACTTCAAGTTATTGAACATATGCAAAACAATGTTTCAAAAAGACGAAAACAAACAAAAATTACAATTTAAATGTAAGAGAACATCAGCTGCATTAGATTTCTACAAGGTAAACTAATGTAAAGTTCTAAATTCTAATCTTTCAACTAACTTTAAGCAACCCAAATCTAACTTTCAATAGGCATTCACAAATAACATGCATAAGTACTTTATAATCTAATCTCTACATCTGTATAATATCATACCAAATCAAGCAAGAATCATTGGCAAACATTGAGACTAAGAGCAAAGGACCAAAATCAGATAATGTATATATGTCTGCTAACTTTCTGACTAGCAGACCTTTTTTGCTAAAAACAGTATAGCTCGGCTAAGAATTTCATGTTGGTCTCTTCATAACAATTGTAAAAGACAACCTAAAGATCAATCTGGAACTAGAATCGCACAAAAAGGAATTTTCTACAATTACTAATGATTTTTTGAAGTTCAGTTAGAGTTCCAGTTTTTCTTTGAAAATTTACTGATAATTACCCACCTTAAAGTTGAGCAGAGGTTGAACTTGGACCTTTGGTTCTTTGTTCCCTTCAGCTCCTCCCTGCCATTTAGCCATATCAGAACTGTCTTAACAAGTCTTTCAAATGAACCACCATCGCCGACAGCGGCAGAAGAAATTGAACTAACCAACCCAGAAACCTAATCGAAGAAAGGAGAAGAGTACAAACCTCGAACCAAATTGGAAGAAATCGAGTGAGGAGCCAAATGGATGAACCCCCAAATCGACGAACCCTAATTGAGTGACAGTGGCTTAGTCTCTATTGAGGGAGGAGTGATTGAGTTTGAGAGAGAAAGAGAGAAGTGATTGAGAAGAAATTGAGGAGGGTGAGAGCGGTTGAGTTCGAGAGAGAAAGAAAGAAGAGAGAAATGGCGATATATAGGTGAGAACGGTGAGTGTGTGTGTGTGTGTGAAATTAAGTGTGTGTGGGATATATACCTTTTTTCTTCTTCTTCTAAGTGTCAAGTCTTTTAGGTTTTTGAGTCAAGTGTTTTTCATATCATACAACATAACTCTAAATTTTAGTTGTCTGAGAAATGACATCCTTAAATTGCAAGAGCGGGAGATTTCCCGCTGCTATATCTCAGCCTTAATTTTTTCCCTATCCATTTTACAAATCAGACAACATAAATTGTATATTTTGTTGTCTGAGAAGAAATGACATCCTTAAATTGCAAGAGCGGGAGATTTCCCGCTGCTACATCTCAGCCTTAATTTGTTCCCTATCCATCTTACAAATCAGACAACATAAATTGCATATTTTGTGTTGTCTGAGAAGAAAGAAAATAGAGATATTCACTTAATCGTGAGGGCGGGAAATTTCCCGTTACTTTTCATTCTAACGAGTCACTCTTTACAATAACCCTAGTTTTCACTCACACAATGCATAAAAGCATTAAGAGTTGTCTAAATATGGGAGGCCTGTCATACGAAAACACGTCGAAATGCAATACTCTAAACATTTTTTTTTGATTTTGTCGACACTCGTACAATCATATGGTTATTATGCATGAACTCATATAAGAAGTTGGTGTCAATTATATCATGATGATTTGGCTCCCCATAGTGAAAGTAAGTGTAATTAGAGTTGACCGTGTCGATCAACACATGTAATACCGAAATTGATGACATTTCTACCACAATCATGCTTCAATATCGTAAACATGTCTATACGGTTCGATTTTCAAAATTTCATTTTCTCAATGGTATCTCTCTAGATAAACATACGTTTATATAATATGTACTACACATGTTATGTCACATTATGTGCCACATAGTAAACAAGTTATATCTCATTAGTAGGTTGATTGTGATATAGATGTTTAGGATTAAAATTATGAAAATTCAACCGTTTGATATAATTATGATAGTGAAGTATAGCAGTGAAACAAAATTCATAAATTTTCAAAAACGTTTAGGTATCGATCAACTCGGTCAACCATAAATTCAACAATATTAATTTTACATCACACATCAGTATTAAAAAAGAACCGTTGTGGCACTACAATAGGAAATTTATTAGGGTTTTTTAGGGTTTAGGGTATTTTAGGGGTTAGAGGTTACGAAACATACAACGTAATATTGAAAATAATTGTGTGATATACCTTTACACAACATTTCTTAGTTGATTGTTGTGGGATGAAGAACTTAAAGTAGTATTGTCAAATCTAAGAGAAGGGCTTCATCGTGACACGAAAATACATTATACAACCAAAACTGAAAAGTCGTTGTGTGATTGTTGAAAATCTCTCACACAACAGGTTTGAGTGTTCCGTCGTTACATCAAAACCATCAAGGCTATCCTTCACAAAAAATTTAGGTTTTCAGAGGATGTAAGAGCAATTTAAAACTAGAAGTCTGCAACCTGACATGAGAGATATATCGTACAACAGATGTATAAAAAGTATTGTGTGATAGTTTAAATTGTATACATTCACACAACATTTATTTGTTTCACTGTTGTGTAACAACACTCAGTTATATGTCAAACTAGAGTGGGTTTAGAAGCAAAATGGGCCTCATTTTTATCTTCATTCAGACAACAAAATATTGTCTAAAGTGTTGTACTAGTTTAAGGAAAAAAAAACTGGAATGATCTCAAACTATCCACACAACGGATGAATGTTTCTGAACGTTGTATGAAGCATTTTTGAAATTTGTACAACTCTGCTATTGTGTACCGTTGTGTGAAAAGTGTCGTTTGTTGCACTTATTGGCGTAGTGAAGGTGGATTTAAGGCCACCGTTATTTGTGGTGAAGTTTGACCATATTAATTTTAGGATTGGCAAAGTTGGGCAAAGATGAGAGTAGATAAGACCACATTTAATTTTGCCTCTTTTATATAAGCGTTGGTATATAGTTAAGGATTTAATTATGTTTTTGGATCAGGATGTGAGGAGGCACGAGCAGAAGAGGCCTCATACCGACTTCAGGCTTAGGCCTAATTTTTGAGTGGACTCTTGGTTTAAATAATGTGCATGCAATTGTTTATTTTGTTGGAGCATTAGACGTCATTTTTATTTGATGATTTTATTCATTGTGGTGAGTTACCGAAAATGTGATTTTCGGTAAATTATAATATATTTTTACGGAGAGTGTATATAAATGTTAGCCAGCCATATGTGTCTGTCCACCTTAATGACATTGTCAGGACCCGCCCCGAATTTCACCCTGAAACCCTCGTGAGTCTTGTGGGGACCACCTCCAAGGAAAACTTACCGAAGGACTCGGAAAACCTCCCTTGAAAATGGACAACCATAACCCGGAAAAATTACAGAACACTTTTAACCAATAAAAATAAATTATTCAACTTAATCCAAATAACCAAATAAAATAATACACATATATTTTTCTGAAAGTATTCAGAGCTACTACAAGAAATATAGAGGAAGCTACTAGAAATCCTAGTGATTTAACAGAAGACCAACTGGTGAACAATAGTGGAGAAATGAGTGACTATGTCTCGTCGTCTCCTTCTAGACCCCACCCGAACTCTGCAGACTGGGCATTTAAAAATGAAGGAAAAGCCCAGGGGAAATATTTCATCACGTCAGAGTGAGTGGACAAAATGATCTCAACAACAATAATATTTCCCCAAGAAATTATCAATGAAAACGACTAGTTCTGGCTAGTCCCCAAATCTTCAACAAAGACAGCCTCTCAGGCTCAAATTATAAATATATATCAGTATGTATTAACCACTCGTATGCTCCATGTATGCTATCTATGAATAAGCTTTAAATTAGATAGTCACACCAGGCTAATACGATTGCGTCTAACGCTCACGTCGCTCCATACTGGCATTTTTCCTCAGAATGGAGGATAAAAGACCGAGTGGTTATAAATACGTGCTTACTCCTTGTACGATTTCTATGAATGAATGTAAAAACATAGAATAATTTCAACAAGTAGAAAATCGTACAAGGCTACTACGCTCGCGTCTAACGCTCAAGTCACCCCAACTGGCATTCGTCCTCAGAATGGGGGCGGCCACGTATATAGCTAGCTAGCATTTTCTCTCATACATACTATTCTCGGAATTTTGCCTCGAGTATAATCGCAGAAATTCTCAATTTTGGGAAAAATATCCAACAAAGGAAATTACTCAACAATAAAACAATTCAAACATATTATATAAAACAAAAGTCCACTCACAACTTAGGCCTAAGCCTGACGTCGGTCGGAGGTCTCCTCTGCTCGAGCCTCCTCTCGTCCTGTTCCAAACATAATTAATTCCTTAAAATAAAACACCGACAAAACATGCATAATTAAATATGCTTCGCGCTCAACCAAGCCTAACACTCCAAAATCTTATATCCACTGTCAACCTCAAAACTCCACAAATTTAACCAACATCCTCAAAATCACCTTCCACCAAATAAAATCCAATGGTTGGATCATAAATTAATAATCCGCCAAAAATACTAAACTTCAACAAATCTCAAACCTATCCAAAACTCCTATAAAAATTCTAAAACTTATTCCATTAAACTCCTCACATAATTCTCCACCAAAAACATTTTCTCGGTGGCGGCCGGCGACCAACTCCGGCGACCTCCGATGGTCACAAAATTTTGGCAGCATCTTCCTCTCAACCTCCTCTACAACATTCCTAACTACCACAAACTCCAATTCTAAGCCTAAGCACATCAATCGAACGAAAATACACAATAAAGCCCTAGAAATTTAAATTCTGATTTCTTCTTACCTAGCTCACGACGGAGCAAGCCCTTTGGAGGGGTTGAAGCACGGAAGGAGGGCTTCCTTTTGGGTTATGGCTCGCCAGCTATGGCGGCCGGAGGAAGGAGTTCCGGCGAGAAATCGGTTTCGGCAGTCAGAGTTTCCGGGCGGCGTTTTGTCCCTCACGGCGGCGCTAGGGAGGCTGCCACCGGTCTAGGATTGCTGCTGGGTTGGAGACCAACCGAACGGGACTGGTCCGGCGGCGAACGGAGGCCGGACGGTGGCAGACTGGCGACGGAAAGAAACCGGCAGAAAACTGGGCTCGGGGAGAAGAAGATTTGGAGGAAGAGAGAGAAAGAAAAGAAGAAGAAATGGGTTGGGCTCGGCCCAGCAGACCCAACACTCTTAACCCAAAATTCCAAATTTCAACACCCAAAAATAATACCCCAATAAAATTACATTTTACTAGCAAAAATTACCATTTTTTACCGTCGTCAAAATTTCTTCCATAGAATAATTCCTTCAAAATATTAGTCCCTCAACACCCTCTGGGGACTAATTAAATTACACACTTAGTGACGAACACGGTAAAAACTCTTATTACCACTATGCTAGTAATAAAGGTAAAAAATTAAGATTCGGGGCGTGACAAACATAGTATATAACTGCATTATGGTGTGACGTGAGCGTTGGACGCAAGCGTAGTAGCCCTATATGAGTGTTTAATTCATATAGGGGGTATGGGCACATATTTATACACCCGTCTGTCCACCTTAATGGCGTAGTGTATCACCGCATTAAGGTGTGACGTGTGTTTTGGCCACGATCCTCAGCGCCCGGGTGAGAGGTAAATAGCGAACAAAGAGAAGGGGGAGTGTTGTGGGCGTGCCACCTCGTGGACGAGGAAAGAGCTTGTATACAAGCTTGACTTCTTGATTAGGCGGAAGGGGTTTCTAGGTGATCGATACTCATGGCGGGACGCGAGCAGAGCAACAATAGGGAGATCAGAGATCGGGGGTGAGTCCAAGAGGGCTCTGAAACTAAGGCGGCGGTGTACTTAGGGTTAGGGTTTTGAGGTAGCTCGAAGGATAACTGGTTTGCAGTTTGTATTTTGTTGGGAGATTTGATTGTATGTTTTTGTGTGCTTCGAGTCCCCTTTTATAGAAGCTAGACTTGCGGCAGAAGAAAGGTAATCACAGTTGAAATCGGATTCTGAAACCCTAATGTCACAAAGACTGTTTCGCCCGCGCGGACCAACCAGCTTGTGACACATGTCCATTTCGCACACTCCATTCTGTATAGGGCATTGCTTCCGTGCTACCAACTGTAGACTCCTATGCGAACTGGTATTAGGCACATCTTTACCTCGCGGGGTATCACAGACTCAAACGATCTCGCGGGCCTTTCTAGCTTGCGGGCCAAAAGATTGGCGAGATGCCTTCAACGATTAATGTCATGCACGTGGACACCGCGTATGGCTTCTTTGCGAAGCTTCCCGCGCGAGTCAGTGTGCTGAGGATCGTGGCCAAAACATTGGCACGCCCAATGGGACCGGGAGTACAAGCGATACATCATAGGGAAACCAGAGGAAGCGCCGTACCGAAAGCTTCAGCTTTCTTGTCTTAAGCACAGATCATTACGGTATAAGCCCTATAACAACGCGGCTTGCCGATCCCTCACTCAAGAACAAGTCCTTGCTCAGTTTGGTGACCCAGATTTCAGCGAGAGCATCATGGTAGGCTCTCAACCGGCCCAAGACACAGGTTTTGCTCCGTCTATGGAGTGAATCTCTCAGATGCTCGAGCAGTTGACAAGTCAAAGTTTGGCCACTCAACAAAGCGTTGCTGACCTAACTGAACAGGTCAAGCAAGACAGGGGCCTTCTGCAGGCCACCCATGACAAACTTGCCATGCTCAATGAGGATTATGGCAACCTTGATTCCAAGTTCAAAGAAACCAAGGGCTTGGTCGAAGGAAGTCTTCAACAGATCCGCTCGGATCTAGACCAGAACACGGAGACCGTGAAGCAGAACATGGAGACCATGAAGCAAAATGCAGAGATCCTATCGCTCACGCGTGCGACAGTAGATGAGCAGACTCGCCGATTGGACAACCACGATGCCAAGATGCATGACCAGCAGAATGCTTCGTTCTTTGGAAGCAAGAACAGTCTGGAGAAGTTGGACGAATTCAAGGACAAACAGGACTGGCTGAACTTACGGGTCCTTGAAGTTGAAGATTGGATGAGGGCGCAAGCACCAAAGAATCCTGCTTTAAATACTACTGGGCCAAGTGTGAACGAAGGAACATCCAAGTATATCCCTCCCAATGAACGCGCCAGGGGAAACCCTAAGGTCGGGATTCCGAAAGCCTCACAGTTCGCGTCAGGGGCTGGAACTTCAATGAGTCCGCCCCCACATGGCTCTGTCACTCCCTTCAAGGGATTGGATAACTCTCTATGTCAGGGAGCCGGGACACCAAATGACCCGCTTCTAGCCTACTCCAGCCCTACTCCCAATAATGTTGGACAGGCCGTCAGTTTCTCTGCATGGCCAAACCATGAGGAAGAAGCGGAGTCCGCGCCTGTGACAACAGCCGACTGGCGCCAGCTCATCTCCTCCATCATCAAGGAGCAAACTGGAAAAGGTGATGCTGACTTACAGTAACGCGACCCTTACCCTGATAGTGTAGCACAATACCCTTTCCTGCATGGGTCAAGAATGTCATGTTCACCACCTTTTCTGGGGAAACAAGGGAAGATGTAGCAACCCATATGGCCCGCTTCAAAGTCCAATGCGGCAAATATGGGAATAATGATATTCTCAAGCTCAAGCTCTTTGAGCTGCATTCAGCTGGTATTCCAGATTGAAGCCAGGATCAATTGCAGACTGGCCTACCATGGAGAGACTGTTCCGGGAAACATACGGCACCATTGAGCCAGAGGTTGGCCTCGATTCCCTTACTCAGATGAGTCAGCAGAGTATGGAGTCAGGAGTCTCCTTCCTCTAACGTTTCAAGATCCAACAGGCCAAGTGCGACTTCCTCCTGCCCGAGCAGGAAGCCAATAAGCTGGCTGTCCATGGCCTCGAGCATCGCTAGCAGTTGAAGCACCATGGGGAACGCTTCACGTCTATGGGCGACCTGATCAACAAGGTCGGCAGTTATGAGCTGATCCATAATGAAATGGACGAAAAGGCGAGTACCTTCAAGAGGACGTACGTACCGGGGAGAAACAGGACAATAGGGGCACTAAACCTCCAATCCCGTACGTTCGATCCTTACTACCAAAGGCAGGAGGAGACTGAGGCCGCGTAGGGGTATGATGATGTCAGAGCAGTCGAACTGACTGGGAAGCCGTTGGCTCACAAACTGAAGAATCTCAAAATGACTCGCGAGCCAATCACCATTCAGTCTTTTGCATGGACCAAGCCAGAATACGAGTCATACACGTATGACGCAAAAAACGCCCATCTTGTCTTTAATGACTTGATTGAGGCGAAGTACGTACGCTTGGATCACAAGATCCCGTCCAAGGAAGAACTAAAGGACAAGAAATATTGCATCTTCCACAACATCTACAATCACGACACCAAAGACTGTGTCAAGCTCCGCGACCAACTATAGACCTGGTTGAATTCCGGCACCTTGAAAATGAATACGCCAGAGAGCACAGCCTCTCTGGTAGATGTGGACCCCTTCCCGGCCGTGGTTGGTATGGTCGAGGTGAATTGGAACAACCATCCAGGAGAGAACAGCCGCCCCCGCGCGCCAAAAGCCAGGCCAGCGGAGAGTCACCCTGGACTTGGCCAAACACCCAGAAGATGACAATCCGCGCCGAGCATCCAAGCAAGACCGTGAGGTCGGCAATGATGACGCATGTCAGCCATCTCGCCGGTACACCTACAACGTCAATCTCGCGCACGAGGTTTTAGACAATCTTATTGATGGCGGACTCGTCACAGTATCAAGGGCCTTACCCTATGTTGAATATAAGGAAGGCCGTGTACACTGCAAGTTCCATGATAGCTGGGGACACAAAACTCGCGATTGCTACCAGCTCCGCGAGCAAGTCCAGAACTGGCCAGACCTCAAGTACATTCGCTTTGAGGACAAAGATGGCTTCATGATCACAACTGCTGACATCGCCTGGCCCCGCATCGGCCAGCGCGTGATAACATTGGACCTATCTCCAAACGCGGGTCCATGTGAACTGCCAGGTCGAGACAGCAAGAGACTGGCGAATGACTATACCGTGCTGGCGAACCAAATGGGAACCACTACCCGGTGAGGCAGTTTGCTGCCAGACTGTAGCCCGATCGACCTTCAAGAAAGGATAAGGGCAAGGCTATCATGTGGGACGATACACCATCCCCTGCTGAAAACTATCAGCCTATGAGTCCCAGGACTCGCGAAGAGCTAGAACAGAGGATCAAGCGCCTCGAGACCTTCATTCAATCACACTAGACCGAAGATGTACCTTCATCTCCAGCTTCAAGTGAGATGGACATATCAGACTCCGGCATCGAGCACCAAGACAACGAGGCTTCAAGCCCTCGGCAAGGTATCTTGACCGACCCCTATATTCCCCTGACGTCCAGATCAGTGATCAAGGAAGGGATCTGGTACACGCAGCAAGTGGGCAGGCTAGCTACCATCAGCAGATCCAAGAAGCGGAAGCTACAGAAGAAGTATGGCAGCATCCTACATGCCTTGCGAGCTGTCGATGATGGCATCATCTGACCCTCGCAGCTCGTGCAGACACCCGAGAGGATATGGAGAGAAGCCGAAGGCCTGTGCGCCCTACTCCAAAGGCCACTTGTCAAGCCTTCATGTGTCTGTGCACAGGTAGCAGATGACCCCGCTCCAAAGGCGAATGTAATCTGTCGCCTCACCGTACCACCAAGACAAGATCCACGCCCTGCTAGGAATAGACCATCTCCGGAGACAGAAAGGAGAAGGGATCCACAGCCCTACCGACACAGGCCTTCATCAGAGCCTGACCAGAGAAGGGAACCATTTCCTCCACCAAGGTGCAGGGAGTCGCCGAAGGCTGAATGACGTAGGGACCCGCTACCTCCACCAAGGCGTAGCCAGTCACCAGAGGCTGAAAGAAGACTGGAACCACCTCGGTCATCTCGTCCCCGGGAGCCACTTCGCCAGGAACCTGAGGCAAAGAGGGAACTACCGCGACCATGTCGGCCCCGGCCACAATCCAAGCAGGAGCCTCAAGTCTTAGTCCCTCCTCCATCGAAGGTAGATGACAACGCCAAGGTCCCTCTAGCCACGGATGAGCGGCCAGCTGAGGACAAGCAGCCCTCGACCAAACTTGTGTGGCGACCATGGTAGTAAGAGGACACTACCAGAAAATTGATCTTGGGCGACGAAAAAAAATCGTCGCCCTGTTAAAAATATTCGTCGCCTAAGTACTTGGGCGACGACATGTCGTCGCCCAAGACGTCGTCGCCCAAGACGTCGTCGCCAGAAGTGCGTCGGCCAAGAACTTGGGCGACGAAAATTCATTCCGTCGTCGCCTAAGAGTAATTCTTAGGCGACGTCACGAATTTCGTCGCCTAAGATATTCTTGTCGTCGCCCAAAAATATTCGTCGCCCAAGATTTAACACCTTGGCCGACGAAATTTTTTTTCGTCGCTTAAGATGTTATAACCTGGGGCGACGAAACTAAATATTTCGTCGCCTAAGATCACTACATCTTAGGCGACGATAATTTTTTTTCGTCGTCTTATATGGTAAGTCCTTGACCGACGATTTAGCAATTTCATCGCCTAAGATATATTTAAATTTTTTTAAAAAATATTTAAATAATTTTTTTAAACATTAAATGAAATGAAATTAATTAAAACATTTTTGTTTCATTTTTATTTTCTTTTTTGAGTTTCTTTTTTCTTTTTCTGTTCTTTTATTGCCACACCAAACACCACCATATGCCTCCACCACCGACCTCTACCCACAAAACCCACCGCCGAGCTCTCCCACCAAAATAACCACTTCTGGCGCCCCTCCGTCACAAAATAAACCCACAATTACATTCACAATTCCCTCCACAACTCCCTAATTTCATTCACATCTCCTCACAATTTCATTTATTACCTCTCTTAGCCTCCTCCCTCCTCCCTCAATATGAGGAGTACCCCAGTAAAGGAACCAGGTTTTGGTGCTGCCCAGTCAAGCCTCGAGCCCCCTCCCTTAATTTTGTCATGAAAAACACTCTCCAGACTACCCCACTTCATGTACTCATACACAAGAAGTCTCTCCTCTCCAACCTTGCAGTACCCGAGTAAAGGAACCAGGTTTAGGTGCTTGATTTTCCCAATAGTTTCCATTTCGGCCATAAACTCTCGATCTCCTTAACCTGTGACTTGAATAAGCTTCTTGATTGCAAAAACACAGCCATAAACTCTCAACGAGTTGAAGGAGCTGGACAGAGGGTTCGGGTTCGGGTACGGGCAATTCGGAGAGGGAGGAGACCGGATCTGGTAGAGAGGGATGTCGAATCTGGTGGAGAGGGAGGCCAGATCTGGTGGAGAGGAAGAGAGTGAGGGTTGGGTGATGGTGACAAAAAAGAAAAAGTGGTTGAGGTGGATGGGTTTTTTTTGAAGAAGATAAAATGGTCTCTGTGGGAGAGAGATCGAGGAAAAGAGGGAAGAAGAACATGAAGTGGGATAGAGAGAGAGAGAGAGTGAGAGTGAGAGAGTGAGGGTATAAAAAGATAAAACGGTGGCTTTGAAATTTTCAAAAAAATTGGTTTGAAAATTTTCCAAATTTTTGGTAGAAATGTTTGACCGCCTAAATATTTGGTTTGATGATTTCGTTACTTAACTGCTTATAATAATTTTTTTAAAATTTAAAATTTAATTGATAAAATTGGTAGATTACGGCAAAATAGGAAATTACATGTTTCAATAACAAATTTAAAATAACCATTAAATGCAATCATCATAAATTTATATCCCTTAAATCTTTCAATTTTTAAAAAAAGTTTAATTAGCCTTCTTTAACAAATAATAATAATTAATTAGTCTTGATTATCATAGAATATTATTGGAATAAAATTTAACGGGTTGACGTATTTCACCGTTCCGGTCATATCTTATTTCACAATTTTTTTGCGTTTGAGGCATCTACGTATACGTTGTCTTCAAAACGACATTTAAACTCAACACTTATATAAAAAAATTATACAACATTAGTACATATAACGTGAGTTTGGTGATCGGAGAAGAGAAACTGAAAACCGACCGTCAGATATGACCAGCATAACGAATTATGTGGGTGGGCAAAAATTCAGCTCCATCGGACAAAGATAAGGGCTCGATCCGTCCGGTCAATCGGCGCGGTCAAACTCCTAAACGGACGGAAACGGCTATTCGACCCTCCAAATCACGTAATCTGGCCGGACCTTCAACTGATAATAACTTCCAATCGACAAGACTCTTACGGGGCTATAAAAATTTGGTAAAAAATAAATACCCGGGATAGGGCTACCACTAGGTAGAAATAAGAGAAATTCGTTGACCGGAACAACCGGCACAGAAATTTATCGGAATATCTTCATTTTTCACGGGTTGACGTATTTCACCGTTCCGGTCATATCTTATTTCACGACTTTTTTGTGTTTGAGGCTTCTACGTATACGTTGTCTTCAAAATGACACTTAAACACAACACTTGTATAAAAAAGATATACAACATTAGTACATATATCGTGAGTTTGGTGATCGGAGAAGACGAACTGAAAACCTACCGTCAGATATGACCAACATAACTAATTACGTGGGTGGGAAAAAATTCAGCTCCATCGGACAAAGATAAGGGCTCGATCCGTCCGGTCAATCGGCGTTGTCAAACCCCTAAACGGACGGAAACGGCTATTCGACCCTCCAAATCACGTAATTTGGCCGGACCTTCAACTGAGAATAGTTTCCAATCGACGAGACGCTGACGGGGCTATAAAAATAAAAAACATTACCTTACAATTTAAATGTGCTTTATTTATTTTAATTATTCGGATTATCTTGGCCGACGAAATTAGTGTAATTCGTCAGCCAAGATAATACTTGGGCGACGATATTTGTTAAATTCGTCGCCCAAGAGTAAAAATAAAAAATCCTGTACAATGAAATTTAAATGTGTTTTATTTTATTTTAATTATTCGGATTACTCTTGGCCGACGAAAGTAAGGTAATTCGTCGGCCAAGATAATACTTGGGCGACGATATTTGTTAAATTCGTCGCCCAAGAGTAAAAATAAAAAATCATGTACAATGAAATTTAAATGTGTTTTATTTTATTTTAATTATTCGGATTACTCTTGGCCGACGAAAGTAGGGTAATTCGTCGGCTAAGATAATACTTGGGCGACGATATTTGTCAAATTCGTCGCCCAAGAGTAAAAATAAAAAATCCTGTACAATGAAATTTCAATGTGTTTTATTTTATTTTAATTATTCGGATTACTCTTGGCCGACGAAAGTAGGGTAATTCGTCGGCCAAGATAATACTTGGGCGACGATATTTGTTAAAGTCGTCGCCCAAGAGTAAAAATAAAAAATCCTGTACAATGAAATTTAAATGTGTTTTATTTTATTTTAATTATTCGGATTACTCTTGGCCGACGAAATTATTTTATTTCGTCGGCCAAGTAAAAATAAAAAAATAAAATACTTAGGCGACGATATAAATATCTTAGGCGATGATATATTTTTTCGTCGACCTAGTTTCTATATTAGGCGACGAAATTTATCCTTAGGCGACGATTTTATTTTCGTCGCCTAAAGTTGAACTCTAGGCGACGATTTTTCAACTTTAGGCGACGATTTTTTTTCCTTGGGCGACGATTTTTTTTTCGTCGGCCAAGTTTTCTCTTAGGCGACGAAAAGAAAAAATCGTCGCCCGGTTTTTTTTTGTTTCGTCGCCCAAGACCCATTTTCTGGTAGTGGGATATCACCTTACTAGGTGTCGAAAGTAGTACCTCCAGCCTCAACCTAGCGGAGTTCATGGCTTAGTGTTTCCGAGAAAATTCACTAAACGAGGAACTCATTCCGAGCCTCGCATTGACTTGGGAGAAGACCAAAGAGAAGGGCAGGGTGAATCATTCACCTGTAACATGGTTGAAGTGTCCGCAGGGCCTGAGGGCGAAGAGGTCAGCCCAACAGAGAGTGCATTCGATGTGCTTAAAGGAGAACACGGAAGCATTGAGATGCCACTGGTCCCAGTCCACGAGCAATTCTCCTTTCAAGTTGGAATGGTGTTTTTCATATCTGAAAGATATGCTCTCCCGCCGAACGCAACATGCAACATAGCGGATATTCTAGACAGCAGCGAAAATGTCTGCGACATATCCCCGCCATGCAGTAGCGAGACGAGCCTAGTCCTGGCGGAACCCACGAATGCGCCACCATTGGAAACCACAATCAGCGTCACAAGCATGCTGACTCTAACCTTCTCCACTCCGACCTTAGACATGGCCACTCACATGAGGCCATTATATATCACGGCTGAAGTTGAAGGGATTATGGTAAACAAAGTCATGGTCGACACTGGAGCTGTGGTGAATGTCGTTACCACCCGTACTATAGGACTTCTTGGTATCCTGCGCTAGAAAACCCTAAACTACGTCCTTGACAGTCAAGAACTTCACCGGATAAGTCTCCAGAACTCTAGGCTTGTTGTTCTTGCGAGTAAAGGTGGGACCGACATCACGGGTCTATACATTCTTCGTCGCTGAATGTGCTTCATCCTATAGCATGATCCTAGGCCGCGATTGGATCCAAAGAAGTTTCTGTATACCTTCCTCTATGCACTAGAAACTCATAATCTGGGACAATGAGAAACGTGAGGCGGTCATCATCAAAGCGGACCCACGTCCTTTCTCCATTTCTGCCAACTTCAATGATGCCCGATGCTAAATACCGACTTGGGCACATTGGAGGTCCAAGGCGTCGATTCCAAAGGTCACCCCTATGGGGACACGGCCTCCAACTTAACGCGATGGGGACCCACTCAGGTGAGGAACGACTTACAATGTCCTTACACCATCGCGGACCCCTTCCAAACTTTTGATGATTAGTACCTCCTCAGCATAAGCACGCGAGGTTCGCGAATCCCTATGTGAGAGACTCCTCTCATATTGGGCGGAACGCGAAACCTACGACAGGGTTGCGACTATGGGATATGTAGACGAGATAGTGGACTATACCGATACCAAAGAGGAGGTTATTCAGTTAGCTCCCGCTGCCTTGGACAACACACCATCTCAAGTCCACAACTCCATCTCACAAATTGATGTGGGGACTACAGAGAAGCCCTTACTACTCTCCATTAGTGCCAAGCTGGCAGGACAAAAAAAGGAAGACCTTCTTGCCTTACTACATGAATATAGGGACTGTTTTGCCAAAAATTACGAAGACATGCCTGACTTGTCCCCGGATTTAGTCTGTCACCATCTGCCTACTCATCTTGACAGACGTCCAGTCTGCCAGGATGGCAGATTCATACGAATTGAGACCCAGATCGCGGTCAAGGAAGAAATTGAGAACATGCACCGATCAGGTATCATTCGTGTGGCCAAGTACAATGAATGGCTATCCAACGCCATTCCCGTCTGCAAGAAGAATGGCAAAATACACGTCTGTGTTGACTACCATAACCTCAACAACGCAACGCTTAAGGATATATATCTCATGCCTGTTGCTGACCTCCTCATTGACGCAGCTGCGGAGCATGAAGTGCTTTCCTTCATGGATGGAACTGCGGGATACCATCAAATCCCTATCGCTGAAGAAGATTGCCACAAGACCGCTTTCTGCTACCCGGGGTTTGCAGGTGTGTTCAAGTATGTTGTCATGCCATTTGGGCTCAAGAACGCAGGGGCAACATATCAACGCGCCATGAACCTCATCTTTCACGATATCCTAGGCAAGTTGATCGAAGTCTACATAGACGACGTAGTGGTTAAAACCAAGACGCGGGCGACACACGTTGAAGACCTCCGACAGGTTTTCAAGCGGATACGGAGACATAACCTGAAGATGAACCCCGCCAAATGTGTTTTCTTCGCAGAGGCAGGCGACTTCCTAGGGTTTATAATCCACCAACGGGGCATCGAGATCCCCAAAGACAAGGCGCAGGTGGTAATAAGCCCCTCGCCTCCTACAACCAAAAAGAAGCTCCAACAATTGATCGAGCGAATCAACTTCCTCCGCCGTTTCATTTCAAACGCAGCAGGGAAGGTTCAGCCTTTTTCATCTCTTCTAAAAATCCAGGGGGCAACCGAGTTCGTATGGGAGTCACAACACCAAGAGGCCTTTGACCGAATCAAAGACTATCTTACGAACCTGCCTGTTTTGGCCCCCCCTCGCCACGACGTTCAGCTTAAGCTCTACATCGCTGTTGCTGACTTGTCTATTTGCGGATTCTTGGCACAAGATGATGAGAACGAAGTGGAACATGCCGTTTACTATCTTAGCAGGGTGTAAACCGATTGCGAGACACGCTACTCTCCAATGGAAAAGTTATGTCTCGCCCTATTCTTTGCGGGTTGCAAGCTCCGTCACTACATGTTAGCCTTTACCACAGTGGTGATCGCTCAGTTTGATCTTGTTAAATTCATGCTTCCCCGCCCTATCCTACAAAGACGCATAGGTAAATTGATATTGACATTGTCTGAATTCTCTTTGCAATATGTTCCGCAAAAGGCAGTTAAAGGACAGGCCATAGCGGACTTCCTCGCTCATGATCTGCCAACTGAACTAACAGCATTTTGCAAGTTGGAGTTCACCGTAGTCTCCCTTACTCCTTGGACTCTTTACTTTGATGGCTCTCGTACTGAGTTCGCTACAGGTGCCGAGATCACCATCGAGAACCCTGCAGGAGACCGATTTTCTTACTCTTTCTAGCTGGACTTTAAATGTACAAATAATTAGGTGGAATACGAGGCGCTCATCATCGGACTGGAAATCTTGCTGGACTGAGGAGTCCGTGAGGTTCAAGTCTTTGGTGACTCCTTATTGGTTGTCAACCAGCTTGTGGCAAAGTTCAAGTGCTTAAGTTCGTCCATTGAACCTTACTTGATAAAAGCCTTTGACATCTTGGACTGCTTCGACGATTTTCACATTGAACACATTCTGCGCGAATTCAACTTCGCGGCAAATGATCTCGCACAGATTGCATCCAGTCTTAGCTTTTGAGATGGAGTACGCGAACGACTTCTCAAAGTTGAATGACGTACTCTTCCTTCTTTTAATTCTAGGGGGCAATATAAGGTAGACTCTCTTGACGTCGCTGCCTTAGATCCTATCGATGAAGACTAGTGGCTATCGTTCATCGCCTACCTTGAGCACCCTCATGATGCTACTCATTCCCGGCAAATGCGGTTTCTCGCCCTCAACTTTGTACTTCGTAACGGTGAGCTTCTCCAGCGCGGTGAAGACGGTAATAACTTCTGCTGCGTGTATGGCATCGAGGCTAAGCAGCTTATGCACGAGGTGCATTCCAGCGTTTGTGGTTCGCATTAAGCTGGACCAAAGATGCATTGGTTAATTCGTCGCCACCGTTACTATTGGCCTTCCATTCTCAAAGACTGTATTGCTTTCACCAAAGGATGTCAGGATTTCAAGGCTCACGGACCAGTGCAACACTTTCCAAACATTCCGTTGCAGCCAATCATTAAACCATGGCCAGGTCAAGGATGGGCGATTGACTTCGTTGGCATCATTCATCCTCATTCCTCCGAGCAGCATAAGTTCATTATCATGGCCACCTATTTCTTTACCAAGTGGGTTGAGGCCGAGCCACTCAAGGTCGCTTCCGCAACCTCGGTTCGCAACTTTATCTTCTACAACATTATCTCCCGCTTTGGTATTCCTGAGTGCATCGTGATGAACCGGGGGGCAGCTTTCATGGCCGATTATGTAGTCACATTCCTCACCGGCTATGGAATCAAGCTCCTGCATTCGACCCCCTATTATGCACAATCCAATGGTCAGGCGGAGGCGAGCAACAAGGTTATCCTCAGTATCTTGCGCAAAATACTAGAGTTGAACCCCCGCGTCTAGCATCTAGAGCTTTACCGTACTTTATGGGCCTACCGTACCTCCAAGAGCGGTCTGACAGATACCACTCCTTATGCTCTCATGTTTGGCCATGACGCCGTCCTTCCCCTTAAGGTTCACGTCACCTCGCTTCGCCTCCAGGAATAGCACTAGCTACTTGGTGACGATTACGTCAAAGCAATGTGGCAAGAGCTTGAAGACCTTGACGAACATCGCATCACTACTTTCAACAATCTCATCCTTGAGAAGCAGCGCGTTGAGCAATCTTATGATAAGATTACCCGCGGACAGAGCTTTACCGAGGGCCAAACAGTATGGCGCGCAACAATGCTACCATTGGGCAAAAAGACCGAAGGCCGCAAGAAGTGGTCTACGCTGTGGGAAGGACCCTTTATTATTCATCGCATATTTTTTACTTCTTACACTTTGATACAGGCTACACAAGCGGTTTTGGGGCCGAAGCAAGCATGTTTACAATACATTCTGATTGCTTTGCGCTTAAAAGCATGGATCTAAGGATTAAAGCATCAGAGACAGGGTCCCTCATGCTACCGCCCAAGTTTCGGGGTGTGCTTTAAGAACATTGGCGAACCCCCGAAGCACGAGTGGACAAAGAGCCTCTGAAGCCTCACGCATGGACAGAACAACAGGCGCAAGGTAGAAGGTGCCTAGACCCTTTATTCTTTCAAGCGGAGGATTGGCCTAAGAGTGGATTTTGAAACTCACCCTCAACCTAAGAGTAGATTTCGAAACTCATCAAAGCAAACGATGAGCAGGAAAAATGGTGGTTTCGCTTTAAGCAGGGACAGAAGGATGAAAAGAAGGAAAGAAAGATGCATGGCAAGGGGGGCATGATTACTTGGTCAATGTTCTAAGCCCGTTCAGTTGGTCTCTCTTATAAGAAGAGGTGACTGACTCCCCTTGGACATGTGTCATGCGTGCATAACTCTGCCCCGAGGTATGGGCCTTAGAGATAAGGTGAACGCGTGAATCTATAGTGACTCCCTACTTTCCAAGCAAACAGTCACATGAAGAGCTTTACCCAATCTCAAGGGAAGACTGTTCTTTGAACCACAGCAGTTTTGTTGCTTAGTAAAAAAGTTACATTGGGGGCAACATTGGGCGAGGTTCATTTCTCCCATTGGGTTGCCTCATCATCCTTATATTCGCTAGCGACATAACGTAGTTCACTTCGCCAACTTTACATCAGTATATATACTTGCTCACTACGCAGTGAGTAAGGATCCCTTCAGGAAGAAGTAAGTTGTCTTGCGAGGTAGTTGGGAACGCATACCTCAAAACTTTGGTCTTCCTCGAGATGAAGATCGCAATGACGCCAAGATGTTAGAGTCTCCCAAATCTTGAAGGGTCGTGACATGCTCAATAAGGCCTTCTTGCTTAGTTCCAAAACTCAAAGCCTAGGGGGCAATGTTTGAGCCAAAAGGCATTTTGGTCCAAATAATATGACCTCGCGCGGACTACATAGTTCGCGCGAGGAATGACTTCGCGCGGACTACACAGTTCGCTTGAAAACGGGACTTCGCGTGGATTACATAGTTCGCGCGAGGAATGACTTTGCGCGGACTACACAGTTCGTATGGAAACGGGAATTTGTGTGGACTACACAGTTTGAGTGCAGAACGACTTCGCGCGAACTACACAGCTCACGTGCGAAACGACTTCATGCGAACTACATAGCTCGCGCGCAGAATGACTTCGTGCAGAATTATTAGATTGACAATCTCGCCTCACCTACGCGGAGTGTCAATCTAATAATTCCGCCCGAAGTCATTCCGCGCTCGAGCTATGTAGTTCGCGTGAAGTTGTTTCGCACGCGAGCTGTGTAATCCGCACGAAGTCGTTCTGCACGCAAACTGTGTAGTCCACGCGAAGTCATTTTTCCACGCGAACTGTGTAATCTGCGCGTAGTCATTCCTCGCGCGAACTGTGTAATCCAATCGAAGTCCCGTTTCCACGCGAACTGTGTAGTCCGTGTGAAGTCATATTACTTGGACCAAAATGCCTTCTGGCTCAAACAACGTGAGCGTTGGACGCGAGCGTAGTTGCCCTATATAGATTATTATTAATTTATATAGGGAGTCTGGGCAAGTGTAAATACATACATATTTTGATATATAGTTTTGAGCTGAAGAGACTCGATATTTATGAGATAAGAAATTTATCGTTTAAGGCATGCATTTGTTTTATTTGGAATAAAAAATTGGGAAAGCATAAATGTTAAAAATTATTTTCTTTATTTATTTTTGTCCACTCACTCTAACTTTTGTGAATGTTTTTCCCCTGGGCCCTTTGTTTAAAAATGCTCAGTCTACAGAGTTCAGGTTAGTACTGGTAGGAGAGGACGAGCCATAGCTACCCACTTCTCAGCCACATTTCACCAGTAGGTTACATGTTTAACCTATTAGAGTATTTTTCAGCTTCCTATAGTGTTTAGTAACTCTGAATACTCTTGGAGTTTATCGTATAATTTTTCTGGTGGTGTGCTAAGACCTATGTTTTAATTTAGAATATACCAAGATTGTAATTGTTATATTCTCACTTTCAGATAATTGTGGGTTGATTTGGAGGATCCTTAATAATATTTAGGAAAGTAACTCTTTAGTTTTCCGGGTTAGGGTTGTCCATTTTCAAGGGAGGTTTCCCGAGCTTTTCGGTAAAATTTTCCTTAGAGATGGACCCCGCAAGACTTACTTCGGGTTTCAAGGTGAAATTCAGGGTAGATATTGATATGTTCTAAATTCAATTATTTACTTTTGATCAACTGAGGTTGAATCATTTTACAAGTGCAATCGGAATAGGAGAGTACTGATGAAAGATTTGACCAAAATGCTTTGTGTGATCTGATAAGTACAAAATGGTGGTTGTTGATTTAGCTGGCAAATCAACAAGACAGAAGATAATTTAGTAGAGTATTTAATCCAATGATTTTCTGTGGAGAAAATTATTCAATCATGATAAGCATTGGTTAATTAGTTGATACAATCGCCGCGCGCAAAGATTTTACTGAAATAAAGAACTGCATTAATTAATCAACAATGTGATACGAACATTGCGTATACAAACATGATTTGGTTTGCAACTGTACCTATTGTATATGCAATTTAAACTCTACGACAATTGGTTAATTGGGTTCTTAATTAGCAGATCTAGAGTTGGATCTTACGCATAATACATGTTCCATTCCATTAATCCAAGCAAATTATATCCAATTTTACGTTTGATCCATTTGTCAGGCCACATGATTGATCAATTGCATGAGTTACCTATACGCTATTTGCATTCTCTTAATATTTTTGCAGGGTTCTTTCAAAGAATTGTAGCTAACTAATGTTGAACAGATCTCTTTGGGTCGGGTTGTGTAACAACCTATGTGTTAGTGTGGTGCCGTTTTGCCTACTTTTCTTTGCTTATGGCCAGTGGCGTAAGCCAGAAATCATGAATACGAGGATCAGAGTTTAAACAAGGATACTAAACGAAAAAAATTTCATTAATAACATAAACATGTATGAATTATTACATCAATACTTGAAATGGATAAGTAACACCATTAAATCAATTGTAATCGTGTCAATACAATTGTTCAAATAATTGTTCACAATGATTGTTCATATGTTAAAATCTTTTCAGGATGGTTTTATTATTAACACCATCAAATATATCTTTTTTGATATGATCATGTTATCATTCATCAATTATCAATGTCTTCCACTCGGTTTCGCAAATTACTTTTTATTTAACAAAATTACGGTAAGCAATGATTAAAAGAAAACGATAAGAGACAAATAAATTATATAAACATATGTATATACAGACGCAAGTAACAATTGAGATAGGAGAAAATTCATGGGGATAGGTAATGAAAATATTAACAAATAAAAATCATGGGGATATGTTTTGTCACATGATGGAGTCTTGTCTAAATCAAGACATGACTTTGAAAACAAGTTTGTCACTTTGGTGTCAGAATGGGGGCAAATATTATTTCAAAGTATAATATGTCCCAACCAATTACAGCTTAACAAACTTCACTTGAAATGTCAGAGGATTCAATTGAACCCTCTCGCCTCACTGTGTCTACGCCACTGCTTATGGCTTTAAGGAGCGGTGCAGTTTTGTTAGTATAGGATCTTGTAGCTAAATTCTTCGGTTGAATATTGCCGGGCGAAGTTGGCCTAATCTAGCTACTTGCCTCCGAAACTACCGTAAGTCACCTAGTGATCGATCGTCAGATAGGAAATTTCTAACCTGAGTTCGATTCAATAAGTCGAGCTCTACACACACATAATTGGATAATTGGAGTTTCACATGGGTCGATTAATGCACCTAAGTAGCCTTTGGGTTGATGGTATGAGCGAGGTCGATAGACTTGAGTTCGAGTCATTTCAGATCATGTTATGTCGAGTATCAACTACTCCTGTGTTGTAATCAGCAAAATAACAACACAAATACTTTTCTAGTGTTTAATTAAGAAGACCATTATCCTCTCCCGCAATGTTTTGTATGCCATTTGTCCATTTGATCACTCGGAATAATTCAAGTGGCTACTATGCACCCTCCAAGAAAAAGTCACCTACCAATGTAAAGATTAAAAACTAATTTTGATCACATTTTTCCTAGCTCCCGTAAAGAAAAGTCTCACATTGGCGTGCACAAAATGAAAAGGGATCAGGAACGGGCAGTAACTCGGTCAGTCATATTTGGTTGGTGGTTTATATACACAAAACCTCGTATTATAGTTTGCTTCATGTAGCTTTAACATCTAATTGTCATACCATTCTGGCGCTAGCCAGGTCTATTTAATTCTCAAATGTATGAAAAAAAAAAAAGTAAAGAAAAACAAACAGATAAACAATATTTGTCGAAGAAAAACAAATAAACTGTATTAAGGAGAGCAATCCCAAGTAATTAGGGATTCTCCTTATGTCAATATTCTGTATTATTAGATTAGTTTGGTTACCATGTTTATCCCTAGAATAGTGGATCAGAATGGAACAAAATCTGTATATAAGAGATGTAATACGCATGAATGAAATCAAGAAGTCTTTTCTTCATCTTGTAATTCTCTTTATGGTACCAGAGCGTACGATCTTGAGAACATAACTTTTTCTACAGAATTATCATACCTCATGGCTGGCGACGATGAGCAGAAAGTCATTGAGCACTCATCTGTTGCAGCAGCACCATGGGAGAATCATAATCATCCACTCTATATGCATCATTCCGATCAACCTGGCATGATTCTTGTGCCCCAAGCATTGACGGAAGACAACTACATTGATTGGTCCGATTCAATGGCCATGGCACTCACAGTCAAGAACAAACATGGTTTTATTGATGGAACCATAACCAGATCACTCTTCAACGTTGCAGAACAAGGGCAGTGGGATCGCTGCAACATTCTCGTCAAGACTTGGCTGTTTAGCAACATGTCAAAGGAGATCAAACGGAGTCTCGCTCATTGCAAGACTGCATATGACATATGGGAAGAGCTAAAGGAGAGGTTTTCCCACACCAACACTGTCGAATTGTTCAACATAGAGAATGACATCCACAAGTGTGAACAAGGAACATGTACGGTCACCACATATTACACGAATCTCACAGGTTTGTGGGATGCAAGAGACGTGGCTTGTGCACTAACTCCTTGCCCATGTGAATTTGCAAACACGTTCAAGACCTACATGGAAACGCAGAAGACAATAAAGTTTCTGATGGGATTGAATGAAGGATATGCGTCTCTCCGGAGCAATATTATAAGCATGGATCCTCTACCAAGCTTGAACAAGGTATATGCAGCAGCCCTACGCCATGAAAAGCAAGCAGCAGCCTCGAATGAGAAGGTTGCTATCACAACGGAGGCTTCGGCATTTGCAGTCAAGAAGTTTGCTAGGCCTTCGACAGAGAGGGAACTCAAGTGTGAAACGTGTGGCATGAGTAACCACATCACAAGGAATTGCAAGGCACATCTCAAGTGCACCTACTGCAATGGCAAGGGTCATACCTACAACTATTGCCGGAAAAGAAAAGCTGACCTGGAGAGAGCACCAGAAGCAAGCAAGGTGAATATTGCAGCCCTATCAATGGAGAACGATGATGGTTTTCCTCTGACAAAGAAGGAGTGTCAACAGATGATGGGGATGATGAGCAAAATAAAGTCTGCTGCTGAAAAACAAACTGCTGAACCTCAAATGCTTGAGATGCTACAAACGACTCAGCCATCTGCTAATATTGTTGGTAAAGTTCCCAACTATCAAGACTTCTCAGGTAAAGCAAATGCTATTTCAAAGGGTAGTATTGATGCTATATGGATTTTGGATAGTGGTGCCAGTGACCATATTGTTTGCAATCCGAAATACCTTACTTCACTTAAACAAACCCATCATCGTTTGGTGAAACTGCCGGATGGGAAAATGAGCAAAGTAACACATGTTGGGACAGTAGTATTCACTGAGAGTCTAGTTCTTCACAATGTTCTATGTGTTCCGTTGTTCTATCTCAACCTGATCTCCATTAGCAAACTAGTGTTTGATTCATTTCATGTAACCATCTTTCTAAAACAAGTTTGCTTTATACAGGACCTTCGATCGGGGAAGACGATTGGGACGGGAACTGAATGCGAGGGACTCTACTGCCTCAATCTGCCAGGGAAAGGAACATGCAATATGGTCAGTACCAAAACACCAAACCTATGGCATCAAAGGCTCGGACATCCATCTAGTAAAATCTTAGCTATGTTTCCCTTTCTGCACAATAAAACTTCATATACAAGCAACTGTTCAATTTGCCCTCTAGCCAAACTCACTAGGAAACCATTTCCATTAAGTACTTCTTCCAGCAATTCTCGTTTCGACTTGATTCATGTAGACATATGGGGAGGATATCATGTCCCCTCTATTTCTGGAGCACAATTTTTCTTAACCATTGTTGATGATCATTCAAGGAGTACTTGGGTTTATCTTATGCAACACAAGTCCGAGGCTCGACCTCTACTTGTTCATTTTGTCAATCTCGTTGAAAATCAATTTTGCAAGAGGGTGAAAATTGTTAGAAGTGATAATGGTCCAGAGTTCAAACACACACAATTTTATTCTTCCAAAGGTATTGAACATCAGACAAGCTGCATCAACACACCACAGCAAAATGGTGTTGTTGAACGTAAACACAGACATCTACTCAACGTAGCTAGAGCCTTATTATTTCAAGCACATTTGCCTAAACAGTTTTGGGGGGACGCCATTCTCACAGCCGCTTACTTAATCAACCGCACACCAACACCACTTCTACAAGGGAAAACACCATTTGAAATTTTATTTCAAAAGCCACCAACCTACGACCATCTTCGGGTTTTTGGTTCTCGTTGCTTTGTTTCCACACATCCCCTCCGTCCTAGCAAGTTTGATCCCAGATCCATCGAATGTATTTTCCTTGGTTATCCACATGGTCAAAAGGGTTACAAGGTCTATAGTTTGAAGGAAGAGAAAGTCCTAGTTTCAAGGGATGTTATCTTCTTTGAGAATGAATTCCCTTATCAGAGTGGTGTTAATCCGCACACCATCCCTACAAATCCTCCTCAATCTTTTACTTCAACACAATCACTTACTGATTATGACTATCCCACTCACACCACCACTTCCGCTGACCTACACCAAATGCCTGACACAACATCTCTTCCTTCCTCTCAAACAGAACCACAACCTACCATTACCACTTCACATCCTACAGAAACACCACCACCAGAAACTGTGCCATCTCCACCAATCCCACCTCGTCGCTCCACCCGACCAACCAAGACCCCAACCATATTGCAGGACTTTCACATTGAGGCAGCCCTCCCTTCTAGGCCTATTCTGTCGTCTTCATCGAACGAGGTACTTCCTTCTGGCACTCCTCATTCTCTCTCTCATGTATTATCTTATGATAGACTCTCTCCAAGGCATAAAGCTTTTACTGTCAAAATAACTCTCAACAAGGAGCCTAAGTCTTTTTCTCAGGCAATACGAGAACCAAAGTGGAGAGAAGCCATGAACAAAGAGATTGAAGCTTTACAGACCAACAATACATGGAGCTTAGTGCCGTTACCCCTGCATAAGAAGCCCATTGGTTGCAAGTGGGTTTACAAGATCAAGCATAATCCAGATGGAACTGTGGAAAGATATAAAGCTCGATTGGTTGCCAAAGGATACAGTCAAGTTGAAGGAGTTGATTACAGAGAGACTTTCGCACCTGTGGCCAAGCTAACAACTGTCCGAGTTCTCCTTGGTCTCGCTTCCATTCAGAGTTGGCATCTCCATCAATTGGACGTCAATAATGCTTTCCTCAATGGTGACTTGGTTGAGGACGTCTACATGCAATTGCCACCGGGTTTCGGAAGAAAGGGGGAGCCTAGAGTATGTAAGTTGCACAAGTCCCTGTACGGGCTCAAGCAAGCTTCGAGGCAGTGGTTTTTGAAGCTTTCTCAAGCCCTCAAGAGTGCCGGTTTCAAACAAAGCTGGTCAGATTACTCATTATTCGTCCGAAATACACATGGAAGATTCACAGCATTACTTGTCTATGTTGATGATGTGATACTAGCAGGTAACAGTTTACAAGACATAGAAGACACTAAAAGCTTTCTTGCGAAACACTTTAAGTTGAAGGACATGGGAAAGCTCAAATACTTTCTTGGAATAGAGGTGGCAAGATCCGAGCAAGGAATTGTATTGTGTCAACGAAAATATGCCCTAGAAATTTTGGAAGATGCTGGTTTCTTAGGTGCCAAGCCTTCTCGGTTTCCTGTGGAACAAAGTTTGGTACTTACACAAGGAGATGGAGCAGAATTGCAAGATGCTTCACAATATCGAAGACTAGTTGGAAGACTCATATACCTCACAATTACAAGGCCTGACCTTGTCTATGCAGTACACATTTTGAGCCAATTCATGGCCAAACCTCGACAACCACATCTAGATGCAGCATACCAGGTTCTCAAATATCTTAAGCAAGCGCCCGGACAAGGAATTCTCTTGCCTTCTACAGGCCAGTTGGAATTAAAGGCGTATTGCGACGCTGATTGGGCTCGTTGCAGGGATACAAGAAGAAGCATCACTGGTTATTGCATCTTTCTTGGAAATGCACCTATTTCATGGAAGACGAAGAAACAAGGGACAGTGTCTAGCTCAAGTGCTGAAGCTGAGTATAGGTCCATGGCCACAACATGTCGAGAAATAACTTGGCTTCGCAATATTCTGAAGGATTTGAACGTAAGCCAACCACATGCAGTAAAGCTCTTCTGTGACAATCAGGCCGCTATTCATATAGCGTCAAATCCTGTCTTCCACGAGCGCACGAAACACATAGAAATTGACTGCCACGTTGTGCGTGAGAAGGTAGAAAGAGGACTGGTCAAAACTCTTCATGTTCGAACAGAAGAACAACCTGCAGACTTGTTCACCAAGCCATTGAGTTCGAAGCAGTTCACTGTACTGTTAGACAAGTTGAGTGTAATCAACATACACTCCAACTTGAGGGGGAGTATTAAGGAGAGCAATCCCAAGTAATTAGGGATTCTCCTTATGTCAATATTCTGTATTATTAGATTAGTTTGGTTACCATGTTTATCCCTAGAATAGTGGATCAGAATGGAACAAAATCTGTATATAAGAGATGTAATACGCATGAATGAAATCAAGAAGTCTTTTCTTCATCTTGTAATTCTCTTTAGTATGTCTATATCCAACTATCAATAATCTAACTAAATCTATTGGGTTACATACAACTGTCCGACAAGTTTAGACTAATTAATCCCTTCCCAAATTCTCTCGCAGCTTAATTATTTCATATACACCAAGAGTTATAATTTGAGATGACTAAATAATGGTTCAAGTTAATTGTTTTTATATATTCTGTATAAGACGATCGATGTTTATCGAGTCTACAAAGTAAAATGTAAATTTACCAATTGTTCGATTTAAAATGTGAAGTATTGTTCTCGTAAATTTATGCGTACGCATATGATGACCTCAATTCTGGAAACCAAATATTCAGGGGATAGATATATAGTGGATTGATGATTTGAATCATTTAATTGGATGAAAGCATAATAAGCATATATAAGCCAGCAGAAATCGGATGGAAGCCAACCTAGCTAGCCCCTTTTGATTAATTTGATTTTGATGTTACATGCATTCCTCGATATATTGAGCCACCCGATCGACACCAACAGCTACCTTCCATTCAACTTCAAAAACTCACTTACGTTTCCAACTCGTACCAACAACTAGCCAAACATCGATCTACCTAGCCAGTCATATTCACCACTTCATCATTCATGTCTTCCATGCAAAACTAACCCTCTCTCTCTCTCTCTCTCTCTCTCTCAAAACTCAATCAAAATGTATATAGTCCAAGCACTTAGATTTGAACTATCCTCCAACTCAATGCGACCCTCAGAAGCATATTAGCCAGGAATACCATAAGCATGGCAGTTACAAATAAACATAAGCTACTTCCCAAATCCGACCGGATGTTTTTCATATCCAAACAAGATTTATACCAGCCAGCATATAATAAGAAACATCTGCAACATATATAGTTGTACTGTATACCCTTGGAAAGAAGAACCGGCTGTTCGGAGAAGGTACTTTCGCAAAGGTATTTGTCAGTTTGGAAATATGGGGTTTGCCAACAACGTAGGCAAGTACCAGCTGGGGCGGACTATCGGCGAAGGTACTTTCGCAAAGGTGAAGCTGGCTCTGGACAGCACAAATGGAAAGTATGTTGCCGTCAAGATCCTTGATAAGCATATGGTCATGGAAACCAATCTCATGAATCAGGCTAGATTTCCAAACTCTTCTTGCCAGTTTGTAATTCAACTAGGACAAGTAGTACTTATCATTCAATGAGAAACAGAAAAAGGTTGTTGATGTATTCTGTCGAACAATTTTCAGGTGCAGAGAGAAATTAGGACAATGAAGCTTCTAAATCACTCCAACATTGTGCGTATACATGAGGTACACATATATCTCTCATTCTCTCTTGCAGTTGATGATTTTTCAGTACTACATAGAGTTCAACTTTTCATTTTTTCTGGAATTGAGAGTCAGAGTTCATTTACAGGTTATTGGTACAAAGACAAAGATCTACATAGCAATGGAATATGTTTCTGGGGGACAACTGTCAGACAAATTGGTGAGACTCACCTAACCTTCATGTTTGGTTTTATTTATAGCTTTCATATCTATTAAAACTTTCTAATTGTGTTTATTAATTAGTCGTACGCCAAAACATTAAGTGAAGGAGAGGCAAGAAAGATTTTTCAGCAATTGATAGATGCAGTCGACTACTGTCATAACAAAGGTGTATATCACAGAGATCTAAAGGTCAGTAATCAAGTTAACTAGAGCATGACTACACGAATCCTTCATGAGTTCATTTGCTTACCAGAAAGATATTGAATCTTTTGCAGCCAGAAAACTTGCTTTTGACCAGTAATGGAAACCTGAAGATATCTGATTTCGGACTTAGCGCATTGCGAAAGGTTCGTAGGAGTACTGTCCAGAAAAATTTGTTAATGTTCTTGAGCCATTATTATATATTTTGACTGGTTAAATAAAAAAATATCTGACAACTTATATTGCTGCTTTGCTGAAATTTTGATATCAACAGCCTGGTGACTTGTTGTCAACTAAATGTGGTTCTCCAAGTTATGTAGCTCCTGAGGTATGCTGCTTCTCAAGTATATTTTTGTTGAGTTAAACTGTGTGTACTGAGAAAGAAAAAATTGTCAGCTCAAAATGGTCGAGCATATATTTTAAAGAATTGAATTTGTTTAGTTTTTGTGGTTTGAAGTCGACATCTCTTTAGTCCTTGTGGTTTTATTTTAATCTGAATGGTTCTTAAAGTCACGATTTTTCATCCAAATGGTCATTCCGTCAATTTTCTCAGTTAAATTGCTGATGTGGTTGTTAAATTGATGGAATGACCATTTGGATGAAAAATCGTAACTTTAAGGAAAATTGAGATTAAAATAAAACCACAAAGACTAAACAGATGTCGACTTCAAACCACAAGGACTATACAATATTTGACCAAAAATACAATGATCATACCTAAATTTCTTTCTATCACACTGTTGATGCTTTGATGTATTCATCAACAGTTGCTTGTAAATAAAGGCTATGATGGAGCAGCTGCAGATGTTTGGTCTTGTGGAGTGATTCTTTTTGAAATACTTGCTGGTCATCTGCCATTTGATGACTCTAGCCTGATGAATTTGTACAAAAAGGTAAGATTATAAGCTTTGATCTAATTAGCAATTCATACATTTCAATTACCATAAATTACTGTATCTAAAAACTCTTGCTTATATGCAATTATGTATAGATATCCACAGCAGAGTACACATTTCCACAATGGTTTACAGAAAGCCAAAAGAAGCTGATCTCAGGAATATTTGATCCAAATCCCAAAACGGTATAGCTCCAACATGCTCTCGAGCTATATTTTAATCCTACATACAAATATGTATCACATCTCCCTTTAAATTGATTACACTTGCAGAGTCTCATGAATACATTTTTTTCACTGCAGCGACTAACGATTTCTGAAATTATTGAAAATGAATGGTTTCAAAAGGATTACGTGCCTACATGTGGAAATGATAGTGATGAGAAAATCTACTTAGATGATGTCAATGCTGCATTTGATTCAATTGAGGTAAGCAGCTCAAAAAAATCTATTACAGAAAAAAGGCTAAAAACTCACTCAAACATGTGATTTATTTTATTTTTTTAATAATTTCTATTCTTTTTTTTTATTGCAGGAAAATGTCAAGGAGACCAAAATTCCCAAATCATCAAGTTTTATAAATGCTTTCCAGTTGATAGCCATGTCAAATGATCTGGATTTATCAGGTCTTTTCGAGGAACAGGCAAGCCTATATTAAAAAACAGATTTGCCATACTACCCAGCTTTAATTGCTTATAGTGAATAACTTTGATAACTTTAATATATAATGGTGAACTTTAATAACTTTGATTCAGGATGAGAATAAGCACAAACTAAGGCTTGGATCCCAGCACACAATCAGTGAAACCATAAAGAAAATAGAAGCTGCTGCAATGGATGTGAGTCTTTCAGTAGCAAGAACAAACAACTTTAAGGTACAGAAACTTCAAATTTTGTTATTGCTTCTTTTTATTTGTTTGTTTCTATCTTCAACAATCCCTCTAAGATAAATGCTTTTTGTTTTATATCAGATAAAAATGCATGCGACACAAGGAATGACTAGATGTTGTAGATCATATATTGATATGTCGGCAGAGGTAACTAACCTTCATACGCTCTCCTGAAATACCCATGATTTTAATTTCTCAATCCCTCACCTGCACAGTAAAAATTGCAGGTGATCGAAGTAGCTCCCACACATTGTGTTGTAGAAATATCAAGATCTGCAGGAGAGCTTGGACCATACAACGAAGTATGTGATAACTGGCTTTAATTTGAACATATTATGCATGTATAATCACAACTGCGTAGTGCTACTTACTGAAATATCTTTGTGTTGGAAATGAGCAGTTCTGTAAGAGTCTAACAAGTCAGCTGACAGAGGAATCAGGTGATTCATCCCAAATGCAAGAGAATGAGGTAGACCACATTGAAAGCAAAAGTGAAGGGTAAATTAAAATGGACCTGCAATGATCAGTTTCAGTATATATCTTGTACTTGCAGTTGGCTGACTAGTTATGTTTCAATTATTATATGCAGGTCTCAGGAGACAAAATCCACGATAATCGATGACCATCATGGTTATTCATCTTCTTGATCAGCTTCTTACATGTCATGGCCAAGTTTCCAATGGATTCTAAAGGAAAATGTATACATAGAAAAGTAAATATTATCAACGCTTGTAAGGCATGCATGCTTATAGATTACAATGCCAAAGAACCTGTATTTTCAAAGAGTATTTTGCTTGCTGGTCGAAGGAAGAGGAAGGATTTTTTTTGCTGCAGAGTTTACTGGATGCGGATTCTAACATGTTCTCCATTTTTCACTCGAGAAAGAAGAGTTTAAATAATCACCCAAAGATAAAGTTGGATTTCGCCACTGTGAATTTGATCAGGAAGAATTATATTGGACTCCTAACATGAAGCAATAAGATCTTTTTCAATCCAACAATGCATTAATTAGATTATAGCAGTTCAGCAAGTTTTGTCTATCATGTTGCATTCAGATTCTTAACCTCATTTCAGATTTTCCTACTTCCTCAAGGAAAAGATGTGAAACATATCAAATAAGACCTGAATGCATGCATTCAATTCTTAAGAGGGCACAGAAAAGATTCTGATTATGGAAAACATATATAAAAATATTTTAAGATTCATATTAAAGGTTCATTCACCACTACAATTTTCATTGTACAAACATGCCATTGATGCCAAGAAAAGCTTTCCTAGAACTAGAGTATATACATGTCTTTCTTAAATTTATGAAGTCGTCTTCTAGCTACAAATGCAAAAACCATTCCAAAATCATCCAACTCAATAGCTAAAAGTAGTTCAGCATAACTGATTAGGAACAACAGAATAGATAGTCATCTTTGCAAATAGCCATCAGAGACTGGACCTAATTCCCCAGATTCTGTTTGATGCAGTGTCCAATGAGTGGACTCAGACCATCCTAACAAAAATCTAATCAGATTGCAAATCGGGCTTTAATCTGGGATACTGGTAAAACTAAACATAAGAGTATCAATTACACTAGTTTTTTTTGGTCTGAATCTATTACACTACTTAAAACACCAAAAACAGCAGTAAAAGCCCGCCAAACTCACAATTAGGGTTGGTCGCTAGCTCATAATACAAGTTCAGAACTCATGGTAAAAAACTGGAATCCAGTCCATCTGTGCACAGCTTATCACAAGGTATCCTAGTCACCACTATAAGGTTATGACGAGATTAAGCTAATAAGATGACAGTAATGAAGCTACAGGTTATTTAATTCATTTCGCCAATTTCTTTCGTTAACATGAATTTTTTTCGAAGAACAAAGCAATGGTCTTTAAGCCCAAATCTCCATCTGACATGATTGTTGGTGAAATTTTCAAGCAAATTTTCTAGGGGAACGAGATCAGATGAACTGGTAAAGTCCAGTACAAACTCATATTGGTAACACTACATTCTTTCAAACTATTTACAGAACTAATAAGAATGAATGTTTCATTACAAGAAAAAGGCACTAATGCAGAGAGAATCAATCGGGAAATGTCTTACAAAAATAATGAATGAATTTACATTTGACATCATAATATACAGATGATACATCACAACATCATGGATACAATGTACATCATAAGCTTCAAAAATGATTATACAGTCGGACCCATTGCTCAATCATCTAGTCCCTAAAAATCAAACTTAGAGAAATCCTTATAGAACGAAGTAATCTATGATATGGAATACCACATCAGCACCATCAGAATTCAACCAATACCTTTTGACCTGTATGCATGAAAGAATACCACATATAAGAAAACAAGTATGCGAAAGATGAAGTTTCTTGATGTATCCTTTACCATTTCTATAGACTATAGTTCACCGAACTGCAAATTTCATACCTTATTGTCATAAACGATCTTAACATCTAGTAATCTAGGTATAATGTTATTGTAGTATAGATGCTCAAAGTTAAGATGGCCGCTTTAATTATAACAGGAGATATTATGTTTGACAACAAGAACCGTTTTTGTTGCAAAAAATGACCAGGAGTCAACTTGAGTCAAACTGACGCAAGCCATTCATAAAATTTATAGTTTGATAGAAATCATATATAATGGCAATATAACCAAACTTACCTGAATGGTATTATGCGCAATATATCTTTGTCGGCTCTTTTGAAAACTGACATCTACACGTTCCCATGGTATTTGAGTGAGACCTCTGATCATATTCTCTGTATACAGGAAAGGAAAGATACCACGTAATATTAGAGAGGAATCTTAATGTATATGAAGTTATAAACGTAAGACAACTTGCAAAGGAAAGTCAATTATTTAGGACTGCTGCACCAATGCAACTCTGGGTCTCGGACTTCAGGTTGGAAATGGCCACCAGTGATAATGGCATATATACCAAAAATACTAAAAATAGAAAGTTGTTATCACTTAACAGAACAAGATTAGAATGATTGCAGTCATCACAGCAAGCACTCCTCTTTCTCCTTTTTTCATATCTGCATGTTCCACAGTATCGCTGACCATCTTTCTCTCCTTTTCAATCCATGGAAATCCCCCCAATAATTGCTGGTGTGGTCTTACTATTATTATTTGGAATTGGATTATGTTTTCGGATTTTGAGTGCTGATTCACTTTAGTCCTAGCCATATATTTCCAACTTTAAGAAAAATCCTTAAATAGCATACCCGTGTAAGAGAGAATATGAAATTAATACATTTGTTTTATGAATTTTCCTCTAAAAGTATAGTGTGTACCATGTACACACAGAGCCTAAGTCCAGATGTGTATATGTGAAACAGAGACAAGAAAGCACCACAACTGTCTTGTGCATTCATATGATAACTGGTTTGCTATTTCATGAAAATGGCACACTGATAACAAAGTCAACTTGGAAACCATTGAATCCACACAAATTGAACATTTATGACCTTTTAATATTAAGTTAAGTCAGCAAGAAAAAAGTTTGACAAACCTTCCAAGTCAATATTTTGGTCTTCAGCAGCTGAAGATGCATTATTATGAACATCATCAAAAGTTTCTTGCTTCACATGTACAATATGTGGATATTTCTCATCTATTACAAGTAGATTGGACTGCAAATGAAAATGGATAAAGAAAAATATTGGAGTAAGGAACTGTGCTAGAAAAAAATGTCAACCGTGAAACAAATTGGAGTGTTAAAGCTTTACCTTTGGAAGTTCATGTTGGCGTCGAATTGATGATGTTCTCCACCCAACCATATCTTTCAAATAGTTGAGCATAAACAACATTTTCATGGTTCAAAAACAAACATAAATATACAATATATATGAGACGTCAATACTTTAAAAGCAAGGTAAACCCAATGAAGGATACGATCAAAATTTGCATTAGCATATGCCACACGACGCTTAAATGCACGTAATGCTGATCTGTAAAGGCCAAAAAGGATCACATTACTATCTACTATCAATGTATATGAAGATTAAGGATTTACGTGATATCAATACTAACATGAATTTCAGGTCATCAGAGTCATTAACCATTCGAAGAAGAAGGGGAGGTCTACCATCGTCTTTATCCGTTAAGAAGAGATGCTTCCCAGATCTCCCCACAATAAAGTGGGCAGCTTGAGAAGCCCTTCTTTCAAGAAAGGGAAGACCACAGAGAAATGGTAGCTGCGAAAACAAAGTTAACAACACAGTTATTATATATTTTTTTTATCTCGTTTGGTCACTAACAACAATACAACACAATTTAATTTCACAAGACATGCAAAAATTATTCAGCAGTGGAGTTGTATGATAGCACTGCACAAAGATTCTCACAATAGAATACATGTATCAAAAACATTAGAAATTCTGCAATATGTCGACCTCTTATCAATACGACATGGCTTAGTACTCAATAAATCAGTAATCAAACCCGGCATAGTAATAATCAGAAGTTTAACTAATATGATACATTATTATAAACTGCAATTTATTACTTTTAGAATACCTACTGAGCAATAAAATGGCACATTCAAATATAATATTTCTCCGTTTAAATGTTCTAACATGCAGAACTATATTCACAAATTCTCAAATTTCTTTAGCAGTAGCCTACACAATTTTCTTGACCTACCTGTTTATTGCCCCTTGAGCCAAGATGTGGTGTTGCAACCGTTATAAAATTCATGGCTTGTAATCCAGCAATCGTACCTTGGTGAGGCTGGTCATGGGATTGTGTCAAATTATTTGTATTCCCTTCAATTAAGCAATTAGCATTATCACCTGCGGGTTCGGGCTTTGGAAAAGGTTCGTACAGCCTCCCGATAGCGTACCTTGCAACCAACCCCCCTAAAGAGTGAGCAACAAAAGAAATTTTCCGCACCTCCGACCTTTTTCGGACAACAGCTAATACCTGCTTAGCAGATAATTCTAGAGTTCAAGATATACTCCAAATTTCAAATAAAAACATTCTAAAATTGATGTTAGTATGCTATACTAAAGCAAGTGGATTGATGTTTTAAATACCTCCTTAGCTAGCCTCTCACCCATTAAGTCAACTCCATCAAATGTCAATCTCGAAGAGTTACATTCACTGCCTGTTGCGAAAATACCAAGTTAGAAGCATACAAGTTTTCGGAAAAAGAATATAATTCATAATGTAAAATTGCACCAAAAAGAGAGCTTCCAAAACCAAATTATTATATATATATACACACACATATTAAGAACAGCTTTTAGAACATTAATTAAAAGATATCTCATCTAGAGGTACTTTGGCAGTTAAATTTTTTGAAATGACTGAGACATAGAACCAGTAGATAGAGCTAACATTGAAACAGGAATAGAAAAAAGATAGGAGGAAGAGTTGAGAAAGACAAAGGATGAGATGCCGTATTCACGTATCAGGTCTGCAGCTCTACCTAAAGTGATATATGAAATATTTATGAAACGAATGTGATGTGAAACAGTAGAAGCTATCAGTTGCTCAATTGTTTCAACACGAATGATGCAACTCAATGCTCCAATGGAATAGCATGAACCTTTACACTAATTGGGGGCCTTCAGGCAATGATAATAGAGGAAGAACCATGTTTAGATGGAGTTTCCATATGACTAAACTTACCTCTTTGTTTATTATTAGACTGTAAGTATATTTACCTCGAGTGCCACGTGCAGCTCACACAAATAGTAATTATTAATAGATAATGTGGACAGAGGAAACTATTTCACACAGCCTTGTATTTCAGGACTGCAACTCGATAAAACCCAACAAACATACCAGGTTCGCCTACATATATATTCAATACAAACACACACGTGTGCACACATGCCCATCTAAGTAACTACTGGATTTATTATGTAGTGCATATTCAGCACACACTTGGAAAGAGTTTCTTAAACACTTTTGTACTCATGTTCATTCTGTGGATTCTCATATACATACTCAAGCTTAAACTTTGACATCCCCACTGATATTAGATATAGAAAAATCATCGATAAACATGTTAAGAGGAGAACTTAAGTAGCAAGAGCACTCACGGTGCACAATTACTTTATCAGGAAGCTTTTTCACAAATTGATCTGCAGCATATCTCCAATCTGAAGCACTGAAATCATGGATAGACAATTTCAATCAATGCAGATATCTTTACACAGCAATAAACAAAATGAGTAGAGAGAAAAGAAAAACATAAAATGCTCAAATTGACAAAACAAAGTAATTGGATTTGAAGAGTAAGGTAACTTTTGAAGTCACATATTGGCAGAAGTGATTAGGCTGCAAAAGTGATTTAAGGATGAGACATCCCTATAAGACTTGGCTCGACTCAAGAATGTGCTTAAGTCAAGCTTGGGTTTGCATAACATTTTGTTCCCAAATTTAAGCTTTGGTTAATTTTTATCAAAGCTTGGGACACTCAACATAATAATTCAGTAATAGATTAATACGTAGCAAAATAATGAAAAACCATGTAATCACTAACAAACAGTTTCAACTGGGGAAAACATACAAAGGAACATTAATATGTAATACTTACTTAAATGCTGGTCCAAATGTTCAAGCTAGTTATTTAAATTTCCCCTCCCCAGTTAAATTCAGAAATTAAGAACTACAACCCTTACAGCCCAAGGTCAAGTCGACCAGCTGGGTTAAAAAACAAGCTGTGTAGTTTTAAGTTTTAAAATAGAAAAAAATTGAACAATTCAGCAACTTTAGGAATCAAGCACTTGAAGCTTTCGTTATATGATTAAAGTATTAAACACTCAATATGCAAGTTCTAGGTTTCAATTACAAGCAAAGCTCAAGTAAGCGGAAATCGAACTGAATGTGCTTGATTTCAATTTGTTGTTTAGAATACATTCATTTATTTCTTTCATGCCAAGGTCAAGTAAGCCGAAATCGAACTGAATGTGCTTCATTTTAATCTAATCTTATTTCCGAATGCAACGAGGCATTTGTAGCAGATCATATAATCAAGCGTATTTTACCGCAGATAGAAATTCAGCTCTGTAATTTCAAAAAATAAAAAATTGAGAAAAGTCGTACCTGCCGATAATTCCATTGACCATTACGACGAGATGTTCGGGGACGGCGTTGTTGTTGGCGGCGGCGGCGGCAGCATCGAAGACATCCTCGCCGGCGCCATTAATCTCCACCTTGAGACCCTGGCGTGTGAATCCCCGGAAGCAGCCTCCGCCTACAAATCTCTGCAGGAAGTCCATCCTGGTCCGCGTCGCACAGAATCTCGGCTCGGAGAAGGACGTAAACCCCTGGCGGAGAGGGGCGGGGATCAGGGATGCGGAGTTGAGAGGAGAATTGGCTGCAATCATGTGGTTTTCAACTTTTCAAGAGAGAGAATATGAAGAGGGGAATTCAAATAAATGTGAGCAGAGAAATTGAAGCTACTGCTGAAGAGTAGTGTGGTGGGCGGTTTTCAGTGAATATAGGCGGGGAAATTGAGCGGTTTTCCGGAGATTTTTTTTTGAAACCAAATGACGGGTTCCGATTGGTAATGCTTTCTGTTTCTGTTGTGAGGAGTTGTGTTTATTTATGGAAGTGTACTCTTCACTGTGTTGGTATTAAAAGAAGAAAAATCTGAGGTATTTATGCACGTGGTGAATTGATTTCTGACGGAAGCTGCTGTGATTGTGTCGCGTGTTTGATGCTTGGCTTCTTGTTCTTTCTCGACTTTTAAGCATTTTTCTTCTTCAGGAAGAAAGCCTTTCATCTTGTTCTAGAGGGAATTTGATTAGCATGACACCAAATTGACCGGAAATTATGCTATGCACGGACGTATAATTGCACTAGCACCTTCCTGCTGATGTGGCATGACGTGGCTGGACGTGGCGTGAGGGGTCGAGCAGGTGGCAGTTGACATCCGAAAACAGGTGTTTGTTGAATGTTAGGATTAAGTGAGGTAAAACTGCGGTCGAATAACCCAAAATGCCTCCATAATTTACAATCCAATCTCAGGGTAAATCACTTCCATAATTGAAATCTAAGATATTCATTTTGTCCACTCATTCAGCAACATGAGAGAGAGAGAGAGAACACCATCCAATTCACAAAAATACATGAGAAAGAGCTATTAGGACGAGAGCAAAGGGGGAAGATAGAGTCATCAGGAGATTTTGAGTCGCAAAGCGGATCCAGTCGTGAAGATCCATTATCATTCTCAACAGTGAGAGGAGAAGTAAGTGAATTCATTAAAGACCAAGATTTGTTTCCCAATGTTGATACCAAAAAAAAATGATCACAAAAGAAAAATAATAATAAAAATAATGATAACCTTTTTCTTGTGCTACATGCACAAGGCTTTTGATTTCAATTGTAACTCTTACAAAAAAAGGGTATCCGAATAGGAATACAAACCAGGTATCAAAGTCCAATTGCAAATCAGTCAAGCACTCTATATAAAGAGGCAGAAGCCTCCAACAAAAGAAGGGGAGAAGACATACGAACAGGGAAGCAGAGGCATGCGGAGGCAAAAGCAGGCAGAGGCAGAAGAAGGAGAAGAGAACAAGCGACGCAAAAAGTAGAACAAAGGATAAGAAGCGGCAAGCCAGCAAAAAGGTGGAGCCTCACTCTAACTCTCTTTATTTCTTTTGCAGCATCTCTATCTTTCTATCTCGTCCCTTGCTTCGCCGGAAGCCCCAAAAGCATGTCTTCAGCGAACCATCTTTTCCTCCCCGAGCAAGGCCACAATGCCGTTCAAACTTCAAAGCCCTAAGGCGCGGCGAGGTAACCTCGCATCCAAGAAGAAGCCCTAAGCAATGGGCGGGACGACCTCGCATAACGACCTCGCATAAGGCGAGATGACCTCACCCCCTCCTCTTGTTACAACAAATATATGGCCTTACACCTCGCATAACAAGCCATACAAGGGGAAGAGAACAAACAAGCAAAGGCGAAATGACCTCAAGTCAAAGCAAAAGCTCTCAAGCAAAGGGTAGATAACTTCGCATCAAAGCAGAAACCCTAAGGGGTGGCGAGGTGACTTCACATCAAAACAGAAAACCCTAAGGGGTGGCGAGGTGACTTCCCATCAAAGCATAAACCCTAAGTGGTGGTGCAACATTCGCATCAAAGCAAAAGCCCTAATGGGTGACGAGATGACATTCGAGTCAAAGCATGAATCCTAAGGGGATGGCGAGATGACGTTCGAGTCAAAGCATGAACCCTAAGGGGTGGCGAGATGAAATTCGAGTCAAAGCATGAATCCTAAGGGGTGGCGAGACGACATTCGCGTCAAAGCATCAACCCTAAGGGGTGGCGAGATGACATTCGCGTCAAAGCATGAACCCTAAGGGGTGGCGAGGTGACTTCCCATCAAAGTAGAAGCCCTAAGGGGCGGCGATGTGACTTCACATCAAAGTAGAAGCCCTAAGGGGTGGCGGTGCAACATTCGCATCAAAGCAAAAGCCCTAAGGGGTGGCGAGGTGATTTCACGACAGAGCAGACATTCAGACAACGTGGCCTCTCACAAAATTGGAAGTCCAGGCGAGACGAGATGACGTCACAGGCGAGATCCCCCCATGCAGAAGATTCTGTGAGGAAGCAAGACGCGGAGTCCAAGCGCGAGATCCGCTTACAAACAAGCACGCAAGATCCGCTTAAAAGCAAGCACGCGAGATCCGTTTATAGGTAAGCACGCGGAGTCTGCTTACAAGCATACACGCGAAGTTCGCTCACACGCGAGGTCGCGGAGTCTGCTTAAAAGCGTACAGCCGGAGTCCGCTTACACACGGAGACTGGATTTGCAGATCACCTACGCCACAATCAAAGACTATGACTAAGACAATTCAAGCCTCTTGGTCACACTGATGCATCACCCATTTCGGGTCCCCAAGTCAAATTGAGTGTCCAAAAGAAATACAGTCGACAGATTCAAAAATACATCTGTTAAACCCAAAGCTGGCACTAAGCCGAAAAGCCTACAAACCCCATGAACTACGATCGGTTTGATCCCTCAAGGGGGTACGTAGGCAATCTAACAAACTACTAGATGCAACCACAATTCCAAACAGAATCTCTGACACCACCAGTCAAATTCATCCAATCCAAATGACTCTGGTCAAATTCCTAAAACACCAGAAAAATTAAATCCACAACCAAACCTTTTGAACTACAATGGTTTGATCCCTCTACAAGGGTATGTAGGCAGTCTGGATTCTGGTCTGGATACAACCACCAATCCAAATAAATTCCCAGATCGCCTGAAGCTAGAATCACGCTCATAAGCTCAAATGCCTTCAGACACAAATCCAAACACTTCTCTCACCCTAAAGGCAAAGCCCTCCAACAAGTCATTCACTTGTTGGAACTCTTGAACTACGAGTGACTTGATCCCCTCCGGGGTACGTAGGCAACCCATTCCCAAATGCGGGTGCAGTCGCAAAAACAAACAAACCTACAATGGTCTCTTAATAAACGGAATCAAAAGATGTTCTCTTGTAACAAGAGATTGTAATTAAAAGACACATTCTGTCTTTAATGGGTCGAACCAGACATAATTAAAACTCTGTTCTGATAATGAATATGAGTGAAATTGTGTTGGGTGATATTTACGCTTCATGCATATTTTTACTGAGGAAGCATAAGCTGGACAAATCTCAGGGTTCACATCAAGTTATTAGAAGAGAACTAGTTTTCTCAAGGTAGGGTAAGCAGGACACAAATCAATGCAAATCAGGGTCGGATGCTAGTGACAATTGTTCAAGTGGTATTAGCGAATTAAGTACAAGGCCGAAAAGGAAAAGAACTGTCAGAGTTTCAAGAATCGAGTGTCCCGCCAAAATTACAATGAATTGGGATTACCAACATGAGGCGTTTTTTGTGTCCTCGTTTCACACAGAACACAACCATCCTCTTATCCGATTACCGCATAGGTATGAGGGCTAATCGATTTGCTAAGGAGCCTGACCTTGTTCAGGTGATGGTGTTGAGGAAAGTTTGTGTTGGTACAACACGAGCTTATGAGTTCCACGTACATCAAGCAGCAGCAGGGCATGAGTTTGTGGGATTTATAGTGAGGGACCTTTACAACAGAGTTCAAGCATAGCACAGCAAAATAATGATGGACGGGGATGCACAGTGTTCAATTGCTTGGATGAATATGAAAGTCATTCGGGACCGTCAATTCTACTGCGTATTTAGTACGGATGTCGATGGGAGGCTTGCCAATATGTTTTGGCGCGATGGAAAATCTCTCAACGATTACAATTCATAATGCCGTGGATACTCTGATGCCACAAGCTCGTCACCGTGGATACTCTGATGCCACAAGCTCGTCACCGTCTATGTACATGGCATATCGGTAAGAATGTGTGTTCGCATTTAGGGGATGTGGAAAAACAGAGAGATTTCTACCATCTGTTGTTTTTTGGAATTAGTGTGGATGGGAGTTGGCGTGGCAACGCTTTGTTTCAATGAACATGTTAAAACACAACACTTGAATTCAGGGGATGTACAACAAAAAAGAACGGTGGGCGGAGGCTTTTTTTATAGACCATTTCTTTGGGGATGCTAAAGGCAACTCCAACCATAGTCTTAGATTTGAAGTCCTATATCAATTATAAGACCTCTTTATTGCACTATTTATTTAGGACTCGTTTTCTCATCTCCAACAATGAGTTCTATATAAGGTCTTATATTCATTTTTGTTGATTAAAATAAGTTATAGGTGGCATATTTATTAATATTATATTAAATAATATGTTAATAACCTTGTTAAGTTGATAAAAGTTCACAATTTTTATTTTATCAAAAAATTTTAAATTATTCTTATAATTAAATATAATTTTGTTAATTAAAAAAATAATTAATACATACTAATTTTTTGTCGTTTTATGTCAACATATATGACAAATAATCAAATTATTGACATATATTATCTTGTGTTGTGTCGGTGTATACAACAAACAACTGAGTTCGGATGTGATTATCGTCGTCACATGTCAAACACTAATTGACTATCTAGATTACGGGTTATATTTGTCTGACACGTGTCATATCTTATCTATTTATATCATCTCAAATTGTCCATATATATGAGGTCATTATCATCCTCATTCCTCACAAATTCGCAACACTCTTCTCATATAAAAAACTTTATATCGTTTCCTTTTGATTTTGTGAAACTGTTTTTCTACAATGAATCATTTGACAAAATGGTTTATGGAAGATCAAGAAGAGGCCTTTACGAGAAACCAACGAAGATCCATGATGATGTCTGCTGCTGCCTTGAAAATCCAAGATCTGGAAGAAGAGGATTCACAATTGGGTGGTTCTTCAAAAGGTCGTTCGTATACTGCCAGAAAAAGAGAGATCATGGATCACCGTCTGAAAGCTCTATACTTCACGGATCCATGCAGGTACGAACCAAATATATTTCGTAGGTGATACAGAATGCAACCTTGGGTATTTGACAAGTGAGGCGCGACCTGGTCAACTACGATCCATATTTTGTTCAAAGAAGAGATGCGACTAGGCGAGTCAGCTTATCCATTGAACAAAAGCTTACATGCGCCATGAGACAACTCGCATATGGGGTCACAGCCGACTTCTTTGATGATTACATGGATATTGCAAAATCCATTGCTATCGAGATTTTGGAACAATTCACCAGAGCAATATGAAATGTGTATCATGAGCATTACCTCCGCTGATCAACACCGGCAGATCTGCGACGGCTTCTCGATAAGGTAGCAGAAAGAGGATTTCCAGGTATGATCGGGAGCCTCGATTGTATGCACTAGCAGTGGAAAAATTGTCCCACCAGATGGGGAGGGCAGTATACTAGCTATAAGGGGAAACCAACAATCATCTTGGAGACAATGCACTACCAGAAGAAAGGTTATAGCCGACAAAAAAAAAAAAACCAGGCCGACGAAGTATTTTTTCGTCGGCTTTAGTGGGCTTTAGCCGACGAAAATTTCTTTCGTCGGCTAAGGTAAATTTTCGTCGGCTATGATGTCCACTTTAGCCGACGAAATTTTATTTCGCCGGCTATTTTAAATTTTCGTCGGCTATCACACACTTTAGCCGACGAAAAAAAAATTCGTCGGCTAAAGAATTTATGTCGTCGGCTAAAGTTCACAAACCATGGCCGACGAAATATTTAAAGGTTTAGCCGACGAAATTCATAGTCGTCGGCTAAAGTGCTTTATATTTGCAGATCTGGGCAGCAGCAGCTCATTTCGAAAAAAACGGAAAAAAAAACGGGAGAAGAAAAAAGGGGAGAAAAAGTTTGGGTGTTGTCGAAATCTGTCCATAATCAGTTTGTGGGGAGCCATATATATATAGGTACGTATATGTATATATATGTTGATTAATTGAGTTTTATTTGAGTTGATCGATTTTAATTAGTGTGATTAATTGAGTTTATTGATTTTGATTGTGATTGAGTTGATTAATTTTGAGTACGTTGGATGTATATATATATGTGTTGATCGATTTGGTTGATGATTTGAATTGATAATATATATGAATTAATTTGTTGTTAATAAATAGTAAATATATATATATATGTTAATATTAATTTATAATATTATTGTGTTGATATGGTATGAAGTTGTTGATGATATATATATGAGTTCATAATGATAATTTTGTAATTAATTAGTTGTAGTACGTACGTATGTAGAATATATATATACTAAATGAATTGAGATTTTATATATGGCATGAAATTTTATTAATAATTAGCTAGCATCGTTATAAATATATATATATTTTGTTATATTTTCAGGATATGGATAAGAGTTGGATTTTGCTTCCAAAATGGGACAAAAGATACGGTGCAGGAGTTATGAGTTTTCTAGAATATGCGATGGATAATGCTAACGGGAATACAATTTTCTATTGCCCGTGCACGAAATGTCAGTGTCGCAGCGATATGTATCGATTTCCCATTGACAAAGTATGGCAGCACCTGAGGAGTAACGGGTTTTGGGAGAAGTACACATGTTGGTTATATCACGGTGAAACATCATCAGGGGGTCCGCATGATCATGGCCAATTTTCCGAGACGGGCAGTGCTAGTACATCCAACGATCCAACAACGACATTCATCAACGACATGTTTCCTTATGAGAGCGGTGTATGCGCTCAAGGACAGTATATGCCTGACCCGGTGCAGCCCTTCCCTAGAGCTGTGAACACTGCTGGTATTGAAAAGTACAACAAACTGCTTGCTTTCCAACAGACCCCTTGTGTACCCCGGTTGTCAGAAGACCGTTCTTGAAAGTGTGATGGACGTAATGAGGATTAAAGTTGAGACAAAATCGACCGTGAAGGCTGTTGATGAGTATCTACAGTACACTGCTTCGATGCTGCCCAACGGTCATCGTCTTCCTACCACTCATCGGAAGGTCCGATGTATCCTGAAAGATCTTGGGCTTTCCTACATCAAGATCCATGCATGCAGATATGACTGCGTTCTCTTTTGGGGTAAAGATCCAGAAGGGAATGACCTTGGTGGCCTTGACGCATGTCCGGTATGTCACACTGACAGATATAAGCTGACTCCTGCAGGCAACAGGAAACCTGTAAAGGTACTTCGGTATTTCCCTTTGACGGATAGGTTGGAGCGGTTGTACATGTCTTCACACACGGCCGAAGCGATGAGATGGCACGCTGATAGGGAATTGCATGACGAAGATACCCTTATACACCCTGCTGACGGGGAGGCTTGGAAGCATATAGACAGGGAGTTTCCTCAATTTGCGTCAGAGGTCCGAAATGTGAGGCTCGGGCTCTCATCCGACGGGTTCAACCCTTTTGGGAACATGAGTCTGCAATACAGTATATGGCCGGTGATTTTGGTACCGTACAACCTTCCCCCATGGATGTGCATGAAGAAGGAGTACAATATGTTGAGTTTGTTGATTCCGGGGCCCGGTTATCCGGGGAAGTGTCTCGATGTGTACTTGAGACCTTTGATTGAAGAGCTTAAATTTTTGTGGGACGTTGGTCATCCCACTTATGACAAGTACACGCACGAGATGTTCCAGATGCATGTCATGGTTGTTGGCACCATCAGTGATTTTCCTGCCCGTGGGATGTTGTCGGGCAACGTTGTTAGGGGATACAAGGCTTGTCCAGAGTGCCTTAGCGATGAGGGGAGCAGCAGTCATTGCAACAAGATATGCAGATTGGGTCACCGTGCTTTCCTTCCATATGATCACGAATGGCGGTTCGATGAAAAGGCATTTGATGGGACCGTAGAACACGGCGTGCCTCCCAGAAGATGGACGGGGGAAGACATTTTAGCGGTGCTTAATGAGTACGATTTTGGGCAGCTCAGCAATCATCCCAACATTGTGGCGGCTATACCTGAAAGACCCGACAGGTACAAATTCTGGACACATAAGAGCATATTCTGGGAACTCCCATACTGGAGTAAGTTGTTGATCAGGCACTACCTGGATGTGATGCACATAGAAAAGAATGTGTGCGACAGTGTGGTGGGCACAGTGCTGAATTTGGAGGGGAAGACGAAAGACGGTCCTAAGGCATGCATTGATCTAAAAAAATGCGGAATAAGAAGACATTTGTGGTTGAAAGAAGGGAAGAAAAAAATGCCTCAAGCTCCTTACACCGTGAAGCCTGACCAGAAGAACCTAATTTTCAGGTGGATGAGTTGTGTGAAGTATCCTTCAGGCTATGCAGGAAATATTGCCCGGTGTGTGAACTTCCGGGACAATAAGATGTACGGGTTGAAGAGTCATGACTGTCATATCCTGCTGCAACGTCTCTTCCCTGTTTTCATTCGACCGTTCCTTCCCCGTCAGGTGGTGGAGCCGTTAGTAGCGTTGGGAAGGTTTTTCCAGAAGTTATGCACACGGGAAGTGTCTCGATGTGACCTCCGGGAAATGCAAATGGACATCATTTATATCATGTGTAAATTTGAGAGGATATTTCCTCCAAATTTTTTTGACATCATGCCTCACCTGATTATCCATCTTCCCGAGCAATTGTTGCTTACCGGTCCAGTACACTACACTTGGATGTATCCCATGGAAAGGTACGTTTTTTACTTTCATGAATTCCTCAATACATATACATGTTCAATAATCATAACATTTTGCAACTTGATTTACAGGCAACTTGGAGACTACAAAGATTATGTGGCTAATAAATCCGCTCCTGAAGGATGTATAGCTGAAGCATATATTGCGCACGAGTGCGTCAGCTACATGAAGTTGTATTTAGGAGCGTTGAAGGAAACTCCGCAAACCATGCCGGTAGATGTACCGAAGTTCAATCTTTCCATAGTCTCCAGTGATGTTGAAGTCTATGGAATTTTGCCAGACTCCTACAAGTTGCAACCGCATGAGCTAGTCATTGCCCACTGGTGGGTATTGATTAACTGTCCAGAAGTTGAATACTGGAAAGACATCCATCTCAATCATCCCAACATTCAAGGTGATCTCGAGTACCACAACAGGGAGTTCGCAGATTATTTTGGCGGTTGGGTACGTAATTTAATTTTTCTCTACGGGTTTATGTTTATTGCAGAATTATCCATATTTACAGTTGAGATGGTTGGTTGCAGATGAACCATATTCAATCTGATGGTCACCCAAATTGGTCGCACGAACTAAGACTTCTAGCCATGAAGCCGATAGTCTCAAGAGTTTATCCGATGTGCAAGGTGAATGGCGTGCAATTTATATGCGACCAAAGAGACAGCAGAAAGAGAACACAGAATTCTGGGGTCATGGCACATGGTGGGCGGAATGGAGTTGACTATTACGGTGTTCTTGATTCAGTGGTGGAACTCGTTTACGGTGAAGGCATGACAGTGCACCTCTTCAAGTGTAGATGGTTTGATACTAGGCCGCAGAGCATGAAGACCGATCAGTACGGAATATTATCGGTGAACACTGCTACAAGTTCTTACGAGGATGACCCCTTCGTTTTTGCCACATCGGTAAAACAAGTGTTTTATCTTGATGACCTTGCTAAGGGTGACGCGTGGAAAGTAGTCAACCTTGTGCACCCTCGAAACATTTATCGGGCGGCTACACTTGGAGAGGCCGAAGACGAGGAAGAAGATGTTGAGTATCAAGAGCCCAACGCAATAGGTATTCCTAACTCCTCTACCATTCGCCTTAATAATTTTAAAGCGGGTCGTTCGGTGCGAATTCGTGATGAAGAGCCAAGGCTTGTTGATGTTGATCCAAATCAAGAGTCAGACGAAGACTCTGGCGATGAGGAAATACATATATTACCAGACATTAATTCTGACACCGAAGAAGACTCATCGGATGATTTCGATTACGAGCCTTAGTTTTAATGTATGATTCCGATTAATTTGTATAATTTTTCAAAGACTTTTTCCTTTATAGTTTACACATGTTAAATTCATATTTCAGTTATGAATATATGAGATTTTGGTGATACATGATGAACAGGGTTTTTTAAATGTATGGTTTATGAATATCCAGAAGTTTTTTTTTTCCCTGTTTTTTTACTTTAGCCGACGAAATATACTATAATTCGTCGGCTAAGATGTTTTTTGCCGACGAAAAAAGCCTTAATTCGTCGGCCATAGATGTTTTTTATTTATTTTTATTACACACTTTATCCGACGAAATAAACTGTAATTCGTCGGCTAAACTACCTTAGCCGACGAAAAAAGACTTAATTTCGTCGGCTAAACTTGTTTTTTATTTTTTTTAATTACTCACTTTAGCCGACGAAATACTCTGTAATTCGTCGGCTAATATGGTTTTTGCCGACGAATAACCTAATAATTCGTCGGCCATAGTTATTTTTTTTTATTTTTTAATTACATACTATAGCCGACGAATATGTTAGGGTATTCGTCGGCTAAACCCTAAAATATTTCTATTACCTACTATAGCCCTATGTTCGGTGGTTATTTTGCGTAAAATTTTTATACGACTTGTTGCGTGTCATCGGTTTGAAACTATTTTCAGTTGGAGGTCCGGCCAAAATACGTAATTTAGACGGTCGAACGACCTTTTCCGTGCGTTTAGGGGTTTGACTTATGAGATTGACCGTCCGGATCGAGCCCTTATTCTTTTCGGATCAAGTTGAATTTTTTCCCATACATGTATTTTATCATGATGGTCAGATCTGACGGCTGGATTTGTGTTTCTCAAGTTTGATCATCACGATCACAACATGTGTACTAATGTTGTATAACTTGTTTACCGAGTGTTATGTAAATGTTCCGTTTCAAAAACAAACTATACGTAGATCCTTCAAACGTAAAAAAGTCGTGAAATAAGACATGACTAGAATGGTGAAATAAGTCTACGGTTGAAAAATCACGGTATTCCGGTCATGTCTCAGTGCCGATAGTTGCGGTCAATTCAATTTTCCATTCTTTCTCCCTATGGGTAGCCCCGGTTTCGGTGGTTATTTTGCGTAAAATTTTTATACGACTTGTTGCGTGTCATTGGTTTGAAACTATTTTCAGTTGGAGGTCCGGCCAAAATACGTAATTTAGACGGTCGAACGACCTTTTCCGTGCGTTTAGGGGTTTGACTTATGAGATTGACCGTCCGGATCGAGCCCTTATTCTTTTCGGATCAAGTTGAATTTTTTCCCATACATGTATTTTATCATGATGGTAAGATCTGACGGTTGGATTTGTGTTTCTCAAGTTTGGTCATCACCAGAACAACATGCCAAATGTATAAAGGTTTAGCCGACGAATTTGAAAGGTTTAGCCGACGAATTTGAAAGGTTTAGCCGACGAATTTCAAAGGTTTAGCCGACGAATTTGAAAGGTTTAGCCGACGAATTTCAAAGGTTTAGCCGACGAATATATGTATAGCCGACGAAATTTTAATCTTAAGCCGACGAACAAATTATTTCGTCGGCTAAAGTCCTCGGGTTTTAATTGCGAACCCTAGCCTCCTCCCTCATTTCTGCAGTTTTTCAACCCTAGCCTCCTCCCTCCCGGTCTCCTCCCTCCTCCCTCCCTCTCCCGTCCCGTCGCCGGCTCCTCCCTCCTCCCTGCAAGGTAAACACTTTGCAGCTGATTCACTTCTGTTAATCTTCTTCATTTTCCGATTTGCTGCTTTGATTGCTCACAAGATTATGATTCAGTTTTGGATTACAATAGTATGGTTGTTCATACAGTATTTCCCTTTGTTGCTTTTGGATCGTTGGGTGTATTGTTTGGATTTTGAGGATACAAGTTACTGTGATTGATGAATAAATACACACTTTGGTTGGTTTGAATCTTATGTGCTTCTCTTCTGATCAGACTGCTAGTTCCGATGTTATTACTCCAAATTTTGATGTTATAGTTTATAAGTTTGATGTTATAATTGGATTTTGATGTTATAATTTTGATGTTATAATTGGAATTTTGATGTTATAATTGGATTTTTGATGTTATAATTGGATTTTTGATGTTATAATTTTGATGTTATAATTTGATGTTATAGTTTATAATTTTGATGTTATAATTTGACGGTGACTAGGATGAATCATGTGCAAATTTGCTATAGTATGAGAACATTTCCCAACATAATAAAAGAATATGCGCTAAAAAAACAGAAACCAAAACGTATTAATAATTTTATAATACGTATTAATAAAAGAACATTATTAACACATGTTAATAAATTATTAATAAAAGAACATTAATAAAAGAACATTATTAATAAATTATTAAATTTATTAATAATTTAACACTAGATTAACTAGAGAATCGGGATGAAAACGCGAAGTTGAAGAAAGGAATAAAACTTGTAATTTAATTTTTATTAATTTAATTTGTGTTAATTAAATTTGTCTTAATTAAATTTGTGTTAATTTAATTTGTGTTAATTTAATTTATGTTAATTTAATTATGTTAGTTTATGTGTTTATTTTTGAATATATGTGTTAATTTATTTTTGATTTCGAATTTAGTTTTACGATATGTTAGTTAATTTATACATGTTGATATATATAATATTGTTATGTAAGTAAAATATATATATATATATATATATATATATATATATCTATATATATATTGGTATGTGCGTGTATATATTTATTGAATAAGTATAATTTTAAAAATGTATAATTTTTTATAAAACAAAGACAAAATAATCTAAAGCCTTTAATTAATATTATAAATAGGATGAGCGGCTTTTTTCGATCGAAGAAGAGTTCGAAGGGCCAAAGGTCCGAATCGTCTGAGGGAACCTCTAGCAACCCTCAAACGACGTTTCAGGGCCACATGACAGCCAGACGTGCGAGCCTTCTGGAGACGGCGCCGGAGGTGCCCGTTTCATCGAGGCAGGCGGCCGTCCCTCGTTCCCCGAGGCCCTTGACGGAGGTGTCTGCACCTCGTATGCCCGAGATACACCGGGCGCCCACTCCGGGTCCTACTTCTTCAGATAGTGGGTCATCTGGGGTACAGATGCCGCCGCCTCATCTGTTCCTTCCGCGGATGATACCGGCGATACCTGTAGTCGATGACTCAGGGACGCCGATTTATCCACTGCCCCCGCCAGTGGCTCCATCAGCGGCGTACCGGTTCCTGCCTTTTGATACGCCTCTTATTTCTGCGAGGGTATCATCATCGGCGACAGAGCCGGAATCCGTCGCGAGCTCCTCAGGTAATCAGTCAGGCAACTTGATTACTTTTAAAGGGTCATATATATATATTTTAATAATCAATTTGGCCGAATCATGTCATAGGCACAAAGAAGAAGAGAGGCCCCGTCACAGGGAAAGCTCTCGAGAAGATGGTGAGTACCATGGGGAGGATCCCCATTGATACTGACGGGGATGGCCACGCATTATCGGGCGGGAAGTCGAGGATGTACTCCGGCCGCGTGGGTGCTCTCATTAGGGATAGAGTCCCTATGTTGTGGTCCGACTGGGGAGAGGTCCCGCAAGAGGTTAAGGACATGGTCCACAACGCGATGTCGGTGAGTTTACAAAATAATATTATGTATTAAATTGTTGATTTCTCGAAAAGCTAAACTAATAATAATCGGTTAAATGCAGGTGTGGTTTGAGGTTCCCGAGCACCTGAGGGACAGCTGGGCCGACGTTGTGCATGGGGGAAGGTACGTTGGGAAGTTAATGAAAAACAATTTTGTATGTGATATTAATAATATTTCTAATATTTTTGTTGTATCTGTAGGTACAAGGAGTGGAAGAACGAGCTGCAGACCCATTGGACTAAGCACGGGAACGCACGTTCTGGTACCCCTACTGAGTTCCAGTACAGGGAGTACGAGTGGCGTTGGCTTCTGACATCAGAATTCAACAACCCTCGTAAACAGGTATTTAAATAAATTAGTTAGTTAATTTAAAAATAAGTACGTGCGTTTTAAAATATTCTACTAATAGTTTACTTTTTTCTTTGAAGGCGGTTTCCCGGGTGAACGCTCAGAACCGGCAACGCAACACAAGGAACCATCATGCCGGTTCTAGACCGTTCGGTGTCTTCATGGACGAGGCAGCCAAGGAACATCCAGAAGTCAACCCCTACGTCTATACGTACGAGAAGGCATATCCTGACTCCCAGGAGGATATTGTAAGTCACTTTACGTTTTTAAATTTTTCAATTTATGTAAAAATTTTAATTAATAATTTTTTTCCTATCCATATAGGCGAGGGTGAGGGAGGCTAGTGACGAGGTCCTGAGTACCTTAGTGAGGGAGGCATGGCCGGAGACGCAGGATTCCGAGATGTCCGAAGCCATGTCCCGGATCGACAATTCGGATCCGACGATTGGGGCGAGGATCATGGGCAGAGCCTTCCCACCGAGAGAAAACAACTTCTACTGCCGAGGTCTAGGAAAGAGAGGCGAGGGGGTCCTGAAGACCACTCCAGGATTTCAACGAAAGGCAACCTCGACGAGTAGCTGCACCACGTCCACGATCAACAGGACGACTCAGCTAGAGTCGGAAGTTCAGAGACTACGAGAACAGCAAGCTGCTCAAGCTGCTCAGGCTGCCTCGCAGGCTGCCTCGCAGCAAGCCTATATTGCCTCGTTGGCAGCCTTTAATACCGCGCAGGCAGCCTATGTTGCCGAGATATATGCCATCCAGCAGACCCAGCAGCAGCAGATGTTGCAGTACATGCAGGACTTTGCAGCTGCCCAGAGTCAGGGACTTCCGCCTCCGCCCATGCCTCCGCCCATGACGCTACCCCAGCCGCCGCAACCTCCGCAGCAGCCCCCAGAAGATGACTTCAATTTAGACGATATAGACTTTACGTAGTTGATAATATACTTTTATGTAAATTGATACTTTTATGTAGTTCATATATTCTTTTATGTGTTTGTTGTTGGTTATATGAAATTGTTAAATATGTCTTTTGCAGCTTGCATGGAATGGTAATTCAGAAATTTCGGGGTTTTTTTTTTATTGGAATGCGCTTATAGCCGACGAAAAAAGCCATAATTCGTCGGCTAAAGTTTTTTTTTAAAAAAAAAAAAAAAGTTTAGCCGACGAAATAAGCATTAATTCGTCGGCTAAATGTCTATAAGGCCGACGAAAAATACAATATTTCGTCGGCCATAGATGTTTTATATTTTTTTTATTACAAACTTTAGCCGACGAATAGTTTAAATTATTCGTCGGCTAAAGTTTGGAAGATAACCGACGACATTATTCGTCGGCTATAGTTCATACTTTAGCAGACGAAATAATGTCGTCGGCTATAGTATGACCATAGCCGACGAAATAATGTCGTCGGCTAAAGGTTGGACTATAGCAGACGATATTATTTCGTCGGCTATAGTCATACTATAGCCGACGAAATTATTTGTCTCGTCGGCTAAAGTCATTACAGACGACCCTTTCCCGACGACACTATAGCCGACGAACCTTCGTCGGCTAAGGTTGCAGCCGACGAATTTTTTTAACAGGCCGACGAAAATTTTTCGTCGGCTAAACTGCCTGTTCTGGTAGTGGTGGCATCCTATGATACTTGGATTTGGCACGCCTTCTGATACAGGTGTTAGTACATAGTATAACATCAGTTGTACTCGCCTAAGAAGACGCGTGCCTCCACGTAAAACGGGCTTGGGCCTTGGTTAAGCCTAAGCAACCCACACTATTCCTTGAGGGCATAATGGTAATACACCCTCTAAACAAGGGCAAAATGGTATTTTAGGGTGCATCCACCATACCCCTATAAATACCACTCTCCCCCTCTCATTCTCACGATCTCCATTTTCACTCTCTTATCACCTGCATTAGCTCACTAACTTAGGCATCGGAGGGTTGAAGGCCGGAGCACCCGGTTTTCCCTCTGACGTTGTTCTCCCTTTGATTGACAGGTTATGAAAGCTTGGAGATAATCCCCTGCATCTGGGTGATCCCTACCTCTCAGGAATCACGCTAGAACAATTGGCGCTAGAAGGAGGGGGCGTCCTCAAGTGGAAACCCCCACGTCGCTCACCCAGAAATCCCATAAATCCCGAGGAGAGAGAGAGTAGATCTGACTTTCTCTCTCTCCTTCGCTCGGGCGTGCCACAACAAGGTAGCTCACCTTCTCAGCCAGCATACTCACTGCCTTCCAATGAATCCAGCATGGCCACCCCAACCTTTGGCTAAGGCCCACGCACCGGAGAGCAGCGCCCAGAAACTGATCTAGACACCTAGCTTCCCTTAGTCGAAACGGGAAAGCACTCTTGGTTTCGCGACCCCAACCTCAGCACCCTCCCCCCGGGACATGCCTTCGCTTTTGGCACCTCTTCCCGGCTCGGGACCTTGGGACGGAGCAGGTCCCGCCATCCATTCGCGGACTCCGCTGGTCCCGTTATCCATTCACGGACTTCCCAGATCCGCTGACTCCGCTAGTCCCGTCATTTCTCGCGGACTCCGCTGGTCTCGCCATCCATTCGCGGACTCCGCTGATCCCGCCATCCATTCGCGGACTCCGCTAGTCAAGCCATTCCTTGCAGACTCCGCTGACCTCGCCAGTCCTTGCGGACTCCGCTGACCTCGCAGACTCCCCTGGTCTCGCCTCGCCAGCTCCTCGCAACATTCCCTGATCTCTCCAGAGTTCTTAAACCTCGCGTGCCCCGGTAGTTCCCCTAGCGGACACCCCCACCTCCCCCACATAGCTCTCCATCCCGACCTCCCGGGACTCCTCGATCCGACAGAAGGATAAAAAAAAAAACCCTTCCCGACACGGCGTCTGGTCCCGACACACGATATAGTCCCGACCAAGGATCCCGTGACAAGAAGCAAGTAGCTCCGCCCAGAGCTCCGGGAGCCCTACCCACATGGCCCCCCGAGTTCCTGAGGCCCCCTCCCTTACTTACCATGCTCTCGGAACGTGCCAGCACAAGTGACCCGCTTCACACATCCGCATTCCTCTCTTCCTCCCTCCCGGGACCATCCATTTCTCACCGCGGACACCGCTCGCCACGCCAGACTCCGTGGACTCCTCTTGTCTCGCCATTCCTCGCGGCCTCCACTGGTCTTGCCAGTCCCTGCACACCGCATAGCGGCTCTACATGGCTCCAGATAAGTGTCACTTCACACTTCAATTAAGTAGTTATCATACAAATAGCATGCCACATGCATCATAATATACTCTCATGTACATGCTACACACACTTGTAAACCATGGGCAACCCACATACACTTGCTTCACATGATTACAAGCCAAATATTGTTGTACATTTATCTATATCAATCACAAGCTACACACACTCCATGTGTAAACAGCCAGCATCCAAACATGCATCCTCTAGCTACACACGCCCTTAGCGCGAGCTGTCCTGCCACCCCTTCCCGGCTCGGGACCTTGGGACGAGATAGGAAGACCCCTTATTCCTAGCCAACCCGACAGTAAAACCTTTACCTTTGAGCTTCCTTCCAACATCACAAACATATGAACGGTCTCATTCACCCCAAACAAATCCAAAGACAAAGAACGCCATCAATTCACACCATGAAACAGTGGATCCGCGTAGTGGCAATGAAGCTGGTTGCAAACAGCCAAGCACTCGCTCCCACTCGATCAAGGGTGAAGTGGGACGCTCCCCAATCTGAGGTTTGTAAAACCACCGAAACCCTAAAACACAAATTGCAGCTCGCCCAATTTTCAATTTGCAAAACGCGAACTCCCCCCTCCAGCTATCCCCAACCCCATGCATACACTGACTCGCCACACAACCGCCTGCAATGCTCAATAGCCTCAGTCCCCAATCAAGCGTAGACTGACAGGCCACTTCACGATAGTCCCCAATCAAGCGCGGACTGCCTCGCCATATAGCCTTAGTCCCCAATAAAGCGCGGACTGACAGGCCACTTCGCGATAGTCCCCAATCAAGCGCGGACTGCCTCGCCATATAGCCTCAGTCCCCAATCAAACGCGGACTGACAGGCCACTTCGCGATAGTCCCCAATCAAGCGCGGACTGCCTCGCCATATAGCCACAGTCCCCAATCAAGCGCGGACTGACAAGCCACTTCGCGACAGTCCCCAATCAAGCACGGACTGCCTCGCCATATAGCCTCAGTCCCCAATCAAGCGCGGACTGACAGGCCACTTCGCGATAGTCCCCAATCAAGCGCGGACTGCCTCGCCATATAGCCTTAGTCCCCAATAAAGCGCGGACTGACAGGCCACTTCGCGACAGTCCCCAACCTAGTGCGGACTGACTCGCCACATAGCTAAAGTCCCCAATCAAGCGCGGACTGACTGGCCACTTTGCGACAGTCCCCAATCAAGCACAGACTGACTCACCACATAGCCACGGTCCCCAACCAAGCGCGGACTGACTGGCCACCTCGCGACAGTCCACAACCAAGCGCGGATTGACTCGCTAGAGCAACATTAAAATTGTCTTCTTGCCAACAGGTTTTCGAAACGTCACCCCCGTCACCTCGCGACTCTCGCGTGGGGACTTGGGGACTCGGCACCATGCCTCCTGCACTATGACTCGCCACAACGCGAACAATTACTCGCCTAGTAGCGGCTCGCCACTCCACCTATCGCGAACAAATTACTCGCCTGGTAGCGGCTCGCCACGCCACCTAGCGCGAACAAATTACTCGCCTGTTAACGGCTCGCCACGCCACCTAACGTGAACAAATTACTCGCCTGGTAGTAGCTCGCCACGCCACCTAGAGCGAACAAGTTACTCGCCTGGTAACGGCTCGCCACGCCACCTAGCGCGAACAAATTACTCGCCTGGTAGCGGCTCGCCACGCCACCTAGCACGAACAAGTTACTCGCCTGGTAGCGGCTCGCCACGCCACCTAGCGTGAACAATTACTCTCCTGGTAGCGGCTCGCCAACTGGCTCGCCCGGTAGCGGCCCGCCATGCCCTTAGTGCAGTTCATTCCGCTCAATATGAATTCGGTCCTCATTTTGGTGTATCACCACCACAATCTCTCCCACCACTGGGGGACTTAGGCAACAGCCTTATACACGCCTCATGACGTGCACTCGATACACGTTGGCACCACCTGCCTCCCATCGGCATCTTGGCTACGCCCCTAGCGAGCTTTTCGACAGCTCTACACAAGCCCTATCGGCAACATCATTATGTCCTAGCAGCACCCATCATCATGCCTCAGCGGCACTCCTCGGCACTCCTCGACGGCACACTTGCCTCGATGGCAAAATGGTGAACTACGTCTGGTTTGATCCCATAAACGGGTACGTAGGCACTCTAGCACTCACCTAGAGGCAACCACAAAATATGCCACCACAATCTCCCCCTCGAACATATGCGGGAATAGCTCAGCTAACTCGAGCATGTAGCTAGCACATGTCAAAGGCTACTAAAACGCCAAGGCATACCAACATGCCGGTACCCGTGGCCCTCGCGAAAGGCTCGTTAGTGGTACCTCAACTTCGACCCCCGATCGCCCTGCCATCTCCAAACAATACATGGGAGCAACAACCCAATGTCTCGATCATATATAGCGATACACGGCATTCCCCACTCGGAGGGAGCCGGTCCATCCCCTCCCTTGCATGGGGACTTGGGGGACTGGGGACTGGATATGTCGCCACTAGTAAGAGACTCGTACTCCCGATATTGTATCAGATAAAGTCCCCACCCAAGAGAGTCTCTTGACCGCGGACTTGGGGACTTGTTAGTACATAGTATAACATCAATCGTACTCGCCTAAGAAGACTCGTGCCTCCACGTAAAACGGGCTTGGGCCTTGGTTAAGCCCAAGCAACCCACACTATTCCTTGAGGGCATAATGGTAATACACCCTCTAAGCAAGGCCGGGCAAAATGGTATTTTAGGGTGCATCCACCATACCCCTATAAATACCACTCTCCCCCTCTCATTCTCACGATCTCCATTTTCACTCTCTTATCACCTGCATCAGCTCACTAACTTAGGCATCGGAGGGTCGAATGCCGGAGCACCCGGTCTTCCCTCTGACGCTGTTCTCCCTTTGATTGACAGGTTATGGAAGCTTGGAGACAATCCCCTGCATCTGGGTGATCCCTACCTCTCAGGAATCATGCCAGAACAGCAAGTGTATCCGAATCCTACTAGGAACTTAGTTAGTTCATAGTTAACCATGTCAGGAATTCTGTTTCTTACTTAGATTAGGAATAGTCTTCAGGTTAGTTATGGATTCTAGTTCTATAAATAAGAGATGTTTAGTTAGAACTAAACATAGACGAAACAGAAAGTAAACCTTCTGTTTAGAGAATATTGTAGAGCTGTAAACTTTTTACAATATTAGTGAAGATATCTTTCTTCAGATTTCTGTCTTGTTACTTTTCCTTTTAAGCTACTAGTAATTCTGTGACTAGGGGCTAACCTGCTTGGTTTCTGTACCAAGTTGGTATTAGAGCTCCTCTGATCCGGGAGGGGTTTTTAGTGCACTACCAAAAATAAAGCTTTAGGCGACGAAACATAAAAAACCGGGCGACGATTTTTTTTTTTGTCGCCTAAGAGGGAACTTAGGCGACGAAAAAAAAAATCGTTGCCTAAGGAAAAAAATCGTCGCCTAAGGTTCCACTTTAAGCGACGAAATCAAAAATCGTCGCCTAAGGCTAAATTTCGTCGCCTAATATAGAAACTAGGGCGAGGAAGATCCTAGGGTACAGCTCTTCGTTGTTAAGCTACAAGTGAAGACCAGTCTAGTTGATGCCATAGTTGATCCGGGAAGTCAGAAAAACCTCATCTCGGAAGCCTTGGTTCAAAAGCTGGGTCTCAAGACGGTCAAGCATCCAAAGCCCTACCCTTTGGGATGGATACAGAAGGAAGCTGGTTTGAGTGTAGTTAATCAGTGTACTTTCAAGTTCGCACTACACGAGTCTTACATCGACGAAGTGACATGTGATGTGGTTCCTTTGGATGTTTGTCAGGTAAGTCAGGCAAAACAGATACAGACAGAGACACCGACGATGACGGCGAAACTTCACAGCAAGGAGCCAAGGATTCCCTTCGAAATCTTAAGATTGATTTCAAGGTTGAAATCCCTATGTATGACGGAAGCGTCAACGTAGAGAAACTGGACGACTGGATTGAACGTCTAGATACCTATTTTACTCTTTATGGCTATTCGTCAAAAGAGAAGATTATTTTCGCAACCCTGAAACTATCGGTCCATGCTCTTTCTTGGTGGAAGTCCTATCGAAAACACGTCAAGAGGAACGAGCAGTATTCCATATTGGACGCGTTGGTCAAGTTCCTAGTCAATCTAAATGGTTCAGCAAAGAAAAGGGAACTCTTGAGTTTCCTCATCTCCAGTTTTAACTTAAACAAGAGTTTAAGTTTCTAGAAGGGGGAGCCATGATACAGGTGTATCTGAATCCTACTAGGAACTTAGTTAGTTTTCATAGTTAACCATGTCAGGAATTCTGTTTCTTACTTAGATTAGGAATAGTCTTCAGGTTAGTTATGGATTCTAGTTCTATAAATAAGAGATGTTTAGTTAGAACTAAACATAGACGAAATAGAAAGTAAACATTCTGTTTAGAGAATATTGTAGAGCTGTAAACTTTTTACAATATTAGTGAAGATATCTTTCTTCAGATTTCTGTCTTGTTACTTTTCCTTTTAAGCTACTAGTAATTCCGCGACTAGGGGCTAACCTGCTTGGTTTCTGTACCACCTTCTTCGGCCTTCTAGGTTCCCTAAACGATATTAATGTCCTTGGACAATCACCTTTGTTTAATGATGTGTCTCGTGATGAAACTCCTCAGGTGAGCTATGAAGTACAAAATAGGCATTATGGGCAATGTTATTACCTTATTGATGGCACTTACTCAAAATGGACCGCATTTGTTCAAGTAATCAAAAACCCAAGGACGTCGCAGACAAAACATTTCACAAGGATGCAAGAAGCATACAAAAAAGATGTGGAGAGAGCTTTTGGTACTCTTCAAGCTCGTTGGACAATCATAAGAGGGCTAGCTCGTGGATAGAGTAAGGAGAATTTTCAATTCATTATGATAACGTGCATTATCTTGCATAATATGATTGTTGAAGATGAGCATGATGAAAATGCAGCTGAGCCATTTGATCCGAATGTCATTCCCACCATACCAAAAAGGCACATATATATGACAGAATCCCTGATCAAGACACATATGTTCATCGCAATCCAAACATGCTAAATCAATTCATGCGTCGCTATAAGGAGGTAAGATGTCCAGTGATGAATAAAAACCTCCAGGATGATCTAGTTGATCACATGTGGAGCATGAAGCTGCAAGCTGATGAGAATGACCAGTGATGAGATTTAAATTTATTGCTTTCAATAAGTTGCCGGTTTCTCATGGCCTTTGCTTTTGCTTTTGCTTTTGCTTTCTTGTGTTGTGTGGTGTGCAGAGAGCTTTTGCTATTAAATATAAGTTAAAGGTTTTTACGTCGAGTGATTGTTTTTTATGAATGGTTATTATGTGCCATAAAAAATAATAACTTTTTATTCATAACTTAAAACAAACAATACGACTAGAAACAAACAACATTTATTTAGGTAAATTAAACGGATATTTCCTAATTCATGATTCTTGTTCATCCATTGTGTTTTATGAACCGGAACATAATTGGCCAAGTTACAGTTGTCTCCTTTGGTTGGTGTTTGATACTCTGTGGGGGTTTGATCTTGAGGGTTCACCAGAGAACTTGAGGTTGCTTCCTCCTTATTAATTATCTCTTGTTGTCTCCTTTCCCAATAACCCATATTTCTTAGAGTATCGAACGTTGATAGATGAACCATCATAATATGATCATCCGAAGCACGTTGCTCAAGTTGTTTGATTTGCTCAAATTGTTGTTGCCTTTGTAGATATTCACGCTCACTTTGTTCTTGAGCCTTTTGCATTTGAATGCGTAAGCCATCCACATCTTGTTGCTTGCCTTTTTCTTTGCTAGCTTTGGAGCTTTTTGTCCTCGAGGTCGTGCTTGTCTTGTTGTAGTTGGCTCTGCTTTATTGGCTTGTGCTCCATCTTCTTCCAAGTTGATAGGAGTAGGAATACGCGAGTTTATGGCTTCGGTGGAAGGCGTTTCCCCAACAATGATCATAGACAAAATCCATGCCAACTTTGTCATAGTAAATTGACCTAGCTCTCATGAGCTAGACACAAAATGAAGTAATATTTATTAGTACTCATGAACTACACAACAAATTAAGTAATTTATATATTACTTACACTAAAATATATTGTCTTTTAGCATGAGTAAAATTAAATGCTCATATGCTCATGGTTACACACTTAGCAACCTAACTACACCATAATTTTCTATAAATTAAATGACAAAGAATAAATAAAACATTTTCTTAACATATGAATAATATACTTACATCGTCTTCATTATTTTCGCCATTTCGGTGGTCCACTTCGGCTTGGGTAAGAGATTTGCACCATTTCTTACATAGCGGACTAAATACCTTCCAACGAGCCTTACAACTATCCGATGATCTCTCTACGCAAGTCACCGGTTTTTGTGCATTGTACTTGGCCGATATACACTCCCACATTGTATCTGCCGATTGATTTATTCCGGTGGCACCATTGGTGGTGATGGTGATCCAAGCTTGGCAAAGAATAGCTTCTTCATTGTGTCTCCATGAATCCTTTCTTTTGCCCATTTTTTCTCTTGGAAAAAAAAAAATTTGAAGAACAAGATGTAGTGAATAAATGAAAAGTTTGGAAGGAGAAAAGGATTTTGGTGTGAGGAATTTGTGAAGTCTTGGGTTGGTATTTATAGAATTCTTCAAAAAAAAGTTCCCAACGGATCTATACATTTCTTATGTTATTTCTGATTTTTTTTTTTGAGGTAAAAATGAGTTTTATAATGAGGTAAAAATGTTGGGCCGTAACTTTTTTTCTAACCGTTGGACCTCACAGACACTGACCGTCCATTTCAAAATCCCGTGTGAAATCAGAGCCCTTCATTTCAGGACCGTTGGAGCTACACAACGGTCAGCAGAACAGACCGTTGCACGTGACGTGGGGCCCGGCTGTGCAGAGAGGCGCACGAACGTTTCTGTAGCGAGTGTTACGCGCGTCGTCAACTTGAACAGAGCTGGAGCGCGCGTTCATCTCCGCGTCCTTACCGAGCACGTCGCATCAGGGTCTTCTCTGGCCCAGCCCAAAATCGAGTCTTGGTCCTGGAATTGTCCATAATATAGGACTGAAAATAAGACTTGGTCCTATATTTCCAAAACCAAAACCCATTTTTTTTGGCCGGTTGGAGATGAAAAGTCCATATATAGGACTGACACTGGGTTTTAGGCCCTCTATTGGAGTTGCCCTAAGCACCCAAAGGTGTGAGGAAATGCACAGACAGGCCTGGACATGAGATTTCTGAGCCTGAGGCAAATCCGAAAAATGGTGCCCTATTGTCGACGACGACATTCATCACTGCTCATCATCATCACCATTTTCAACTTCTCTCTCTCCCTTCTCTTCTCTTCTAAACCCAATCATTTCTCCCCTCATCTGTTTTTCATTTCAAAAAATCAAAACCCAAATAGTTTTAGCTTTTTCTAATCCCTCCTGCTCGCAGCTGTCGGATTTTGGTGCCCCCAAATTTTTGGGGCCTGAGGCGGCCGCCTCGTCAGCCTCACCTCAGGTTCGGGCCTGTGCACAGAATTATTAAACCAGGTTTGGGTGATGAGGTTGTATGAGTTTCTGCCCCGTATGGAGAAAACCATGGAGAGACAGAGGAACAGAGCCATGCATGATGATTATAGGTCTGAGTAGTTTTCTCCGGCAGTAAATACTTAGGGCTAGGCACGATCCCAGACCGGCACCAAATTTTTCGGGACCGGCCACTGACACACTGGACCCGGCTAGCTGCTTCTGAACTCAGGCACCGATGGAAGCCCGGACCGGCAACACCCGGGCCAGTCTCGCCGGTCCTTCTCCACTCCGACCCATGAAATTGCAAGGACTCGTCTAGTCGTTTCTCTCCGGCGAGAAACTTTGCCTCCCTCTTTAACCTGCTCCGTGACCTCGACCTGTTTCGAGACCTCTACGTACTCCTCAGATCCGGCGGCGTCCTCTAGCAATTCCCCAACAACCACACCTGTTCCCTTATACTAAAATGCCCCTCGACTCTCCAGCACTGAGAAAATAGTCCAAAATATAATACCCACTTCCACAACACTGACTTACTTCCACAAACACCACTAACGTCAGCAATCTTATCAAGAGCAAAGAAATTTCACCAAGGAAAGCTAATAATAAACCCAAAATAGTCGAACACTACCAGAAGAAAGGCTTTAGCCGACGAAAAAAAAAAACCAGGCCGACGAAGCATTTTTTCGTCGGCTAAAGTCCACTTTAGCCCACGAAATTTTCTTTCGTCGGCTAAGTTAAATTTTCGTCAGCTATGGTAAACTTTAGCCGATGAAAAAAAAATTTCGTCGGCTAAAGAATTTATTTCGTCGGCTAAAGTTCACAAACTATGGCCGACGAAATATTTAAAAGTTTAGCCGACGAAATTAATATGTCGTCGGCTAAAGTGCTTTATATTTGCGGATCTGGGCAGCAGCAGCTCATCTGGAAAAAAAACGGGAGAAGAAAAAATATGCTTTAATTCGTCGGCTAAATCCCTATAAAGCAGACGAAATATACTATATTTCGTCGGCCATAGATGTTTTATATTTTTTTATTACAACCTTTAGCCGACGAATATTTTAAATTATTCGTCGGCTAAAGTTTGGAAGATAACCGACGACACAAAATGTCGTCGGCTAAGGTATGGACTATAGCCGACAAACAATTCGTCGGCTAAAGTATATATGGACTATAGCAGACAACATTATTTCGTCGGCTAAGGTATGGACTATAGCCGACGAAATAATGTTGCCGGCTAAAGTCTGGACTATAGCAGACAACATTATTTCGTCGGCTATAGTCCATACCTTAGCCAACGACATTTTGTGTGTCGTCGGCTAAAGTCATCACAGACGACCCTTTCCCGACGATACTACCTTCGTCGGCTAAGATCTTAGCCGACAAATTTTTTTAACAAGCCGACGAAAATTTTTCATCGGCTAAAGTACTTGTCCTGGTAGTGGAAGCAAAGAGCCATAGAGAAACACAAAATAAGAGATTAAAGAGAATCATGCCACACTCTCACCTAATAGTGTTTGATTTCTAGAGGATGATCGACGACCGATGATGTGGTTAGCGAAATCAAGATCGAGGATTTTTTTTTCTGGCAATAAATCAAGATCGAGGATTCAAGGTGGAGACTGGAGAGAAAGAGAGAACTTAGAAAAGTAGTCAAAGGGAATTGAACAATAAAGCTGTGCGTGTAAGTCATTGAAGTGTTTAGTTGTAGGTTGACACTTTAATAATTTGTACAAATCACATGTTTTCATTCCCATTAAGCAGTGTAGGATTGGAAAACTAACCAATCATAATAGCCTATATACTAACTTCGGGCTCTCGGGCTTTAAATGTAGCTGAAATTGCAGGGCCGGGACTGGGTCAACACTTACTAGGACCGTGTCGGACCGGTAAAAAAACAAACAAGGACCGTAAAAAGCCCGGCCGGATCGGTTTTGCTGGTTTTTTTTTTTCTTGGTCGGGCTTTATGCCCAGCCTTACGAATACTCACTTGGAAAATTTGAAAGGTTTTATTCACGTATGACATATTTTTATTAATCAAAGACCAAATTGTTTTTGAGACGAAGCTTGGTTTGGCGCGTAGGGAGCTGAATAAAGGTACCGAGACAATTGTGTTCACGATCACCCAATATGCAAAACCATGGCGGTTGTTGAAAATGACTCACCAACCGGGGGATGAGGTTACTTTTATGTGCTCTTCCAAGTTGTTTGAGTCGGATGACATTTCGTGTTGCCATATATTTTGTGTCCTGAAAACAGAAAATGTGACAACGTTTCCTCTATCATTGGCTAATGAAAGGTGGTCAAAAAATGTGGAACTGATTATTAAAGGTGACTGTGATGACAATTCGGTTTAATTAGCAAGCACTACAGGAAAATCGGTCTTAGCTGACGGAACATATTCGTCGCCTAAGACAGAATATCCGTCACCTAGGATCTTGGCAGACGTACAGTCCGTCATCTAAGTTCCATCGCCTAAGTGTTGATACCAAAAAAAGAGAAAAGAAAAAAATAAATAATAATAAGAAATAATAATAATTCTCCACAAGAAACGAAGGCCACAAATCAGCCGGACGTGCCGCCACTGATACGAATTACTCAGGTGTTACTACTAGTAGCGGAAATATTAGTAGTACTAAAACACTCAAGTAATGTAGGTCGAAGAAAATATATTCCTCTCTTATTATTGTGCAAAGGTACAATGTTTATTGTCTGAATCCTTCCCTCACAATAACTCTAAACAGGTCTATCTCTCTGTTTCACTCTTGTCTAAACAGATGTTGTCTCTGTTTCACTCTGGTATCTAGAACTAAACTAGGCACCTCTATTTATAGAGTCTAACTCTATAAATCTTTATCTAACTTGAAAACTACTCATTAACTAAGTTAGACAACTATTCCTTTTCAATCTAGAAAACTATGTACTTAACTAACTTGGAGAGGGAATCACTAATTCCTAAAAGCTAAAGGATACACATGTATCAGCCACAAGGGGTGGCGAGTTAGCCCCACGCGCCACCCCAAACTTCTGAATTAGTTGAAACTCACAACATGAAACTTGTAGAATAAAGCATCGTGAGTAACTTTGCTACCTGGAGGTTCAACCAGTTCGGCCGGGATCGGCCGTAAAACGCCTTGAAACAACAACCCGGAAACAAAAACCAAACATGCAAATCCGGCGCCCAAACTTGGTTTTTGGGTCACCAAAGACGTATAAACATCACCAGAGGAAGGAGATGAGCAAGACTCACCTAAACTTGGTCGGAATCGCCGTCAAAATCATCGGCTTTCCGACAGAACAACTACAGCTTCGCCGCTTCGTGGCGGCACGATGGTGAGCGCGACTGCTCTAGAAATGGTGAGGACAGCTGTGGGAGTCGAACGGGACCTATGGAGTCCGGTTTGGTGGCTGGATGAGAGAGAACTCGGCAGGAGAAAAAAAGAGAGCGAGAGGAGGTCGAGAGCGTCGGGAGAGGGAGGAGAGAGAAAGTGTCACCAGTTTAGGTTTCCAAAAATAACTCCCCCCACATTTTTCTACTTATACTGTTTCCAAAACCGGAAACTGACTTCCTCTGACCATAACTTTCTCATACTACCTCCGTTTCAGGCGTGCAATATGTCTACGAACTCGTATCAAAAAATTCTACAACTTTCACGAATGAAGTTTTCAAAGATAACTTACGGAAAATAAAGTCAACTTTTGGCCTCTTAAAAGTCAAAGTACCTTAAAAATTACTCCCGAAACTTCAACTTCACACAAACTAAAAATTTTCCATAAATAATCATTCATTAAATATGGGAATAATACAAGAAAAATAATATGAAAATATAGGGTATTACACATCTAATTTTGATACTTATTTGATTAGGGTATCCTTTAATTATGAGAATTCATTCCTCTTTTGTACTATGTATATATATGTTGAAATTTCCACACCAATAACTCACAATAATTTATAACAAGAAATGTGAAAGGTTCATGAGTTGGTAATGTGAAAGGTTTCAGGAGTTAGTAACTCCTAAGTTACACAAGGTATTAACTCTTAAGTTATACAAAGTATATGGATAGTTTTGGAGTTATGGTAAAGACATAAAGTCATGAGTTATAGAAGATTCATGAAGCACCACTAAATATCATGAGAGCACTAATTAGTGATGTAGAGGGTTCCTCCTTAAGCCTATATAAGGAGAGGTAATTTGCTCATTCCCATCATCTCATCTCAAGAATCTCATTCATTCTAATCATCTAGAGAGTCAAGAGTGTTCACTCAATGTTGAGAGTGTAGTAGTTTGGAGCAAAACAAGTGTGAGAGAGAGGGTCAAGAATCTCATTCCCATCATCTCTGTCAGGACCTACCCCGGATTTCCCCTCGAAATCTGGGATAAACCCTGCGGGACCCACCTCAAGGAAAATTCTACCAAAATTCTTGGTAGAACCTCCCTTTAAAATGGGTAACCCTACCTGAAAGAAGAATCACCAAACCCAGCTCACAAAAATTCCCAAGCAACATCCATAAATAATCTCTTAAATAAACATGAACAAAAGAATCTTTTTCAATAGATCTTAACACACTTAAACCATCTCATAAATATTAGAGCATCTACTAAAAAAATGAGATAAACAACACAGTAGCTTAACTAGTAACCTATATGGGAAAACTGGATGAGGTGGGAATCTATGACATGCCTCCTATCCTCGCCGAACTGAACTCTGCAGACTGGGCATTTTAAAAACGAAGGGCCCAAGGGAGAAGCATTTAAAACCTTAGAATGAGTGGACAAAAATAAATGACAAAAGAAATATGGAGCAATGAAATCAAATCTATGCTCTCCCATAATTTCCATTAGAAAATATTTATGCATGTCACTCTTGGAACTCTTCCCGAAAATACTTATAAACCAAAATAACGAACCAATCCCATTGGTTCTCCATAAATCAAAATAAATAGGGAAAAATATTTCACCAAAATTATAAGCCTCCCAGGCTACAATAGCGTCCCACGCTAAGCGCTCTACTCACATATGATGAGGACCGCTGAATATAATATAATAGTGTCCCACGCTAAGTGCTCAACTCTCATATGATAGGGACCTCTAAATAATGGCTAACTAACAATAATATATATATATATACCGATCGGTTGCCTCCCAGGCTATAATACCGTCCCAGGCTATAATAGCGTCCCACGCTAAGCACTCAACTCTCATATGATAAGGACCGCCGGTGGGACTATAATAACGTCCCACTCTAATCGCTCTACTCATATATGATGAGGACCGCTAAATAATGTTAGCTAGCTATAAATAATATCAGTCAACCCTTTTAGGGCGTAATAGATTACCAAATATAAAAAACCAATTGACATGTCCCACATGTCATATGAAATGAGCAAGGGAGTTTCCAAATAACAGTGGAAACTCATAAATCCCAAGAAAATACTAAATTTCTAAAATATCATCGAAATTAATTAACTTTAGTGCATGCATGGTGTTTAAATTAAAGGTCCACTCACAGTGCTCGGCTAGGCCTGCCGACGATCCGAGGCTTCATCCAAATAATCCTCCTTACGGCCTGTACAATAATTAATATTAATTCTCATAATACTTTAAAACTCCAATAAATAAATCCACAATATTTCTTCCATGTCCATTTTCTCCATCTTTACTCCATTATAACTCACAATTCACCACCATCACTGATAATTAAAATTAACCTTATAAGCATTTTAAAACCGGTTAACCAAACTACCGATAATCTATTCTAATCACCGTCAAAATCATTAACCATGGAAAAATCCCCAACATTATCAAAACTCTTCCTAAAATTCCAATCTATACTTCATTAAACTCCTCTCCTTAATACCATCTTAAAAACATATAAAACAGCCCCTGAGGGGCGGCGCCGCCACCTGCTCCGCCCGCAGCCGTTTTCCGGCGACTTTATGTGGCCACCAAATTTAAACAACATAATCCTCTCATCATACCCAACAACTTTCATAACTAGCACATTGTCCAATTCTAACATTATCTAGGGCAATCGAACCAAAACATCCTTAAATCCCTAAAACTTTCAATTATACAAACCACCCTAACGAGATCGAATTAGACTGATTCCTTTTGAGGGAATACTCAACTTAATGAGGGCTACAAATTGAGCCAAAAATCTCGGCCTATGGTGGCTGGAGGACGGAGCTCTGGTGAGATGGCAGTCAGACTGCTAGGAGCTGTCTCCTCCCGCTCGGCGGCGTCCCGCATGCAGTCACCGACCCAGGGAGAGAGAGGGAGCGGCAGGGGTTTGAACGGGACCTGTCTGACTGTCTCGAGTGGCCGGACGGTGGCAGGCGACGGTGGTGAAGTTTTCTGACGGGAGGAGAGCTCGGGGAGCTCGGGAGGAAAGAAAGAAGAAAAGAAAGAAAAGAAAAGAGAATAGATAAAAAGAAGAAGTTGGGCTGCCACCCCCGGCCCAACACTCAACCCAACTAATTAAACCCACTTCAAACTTTTTCCCTTTTTACCCACTCAAACTTTACCATTTAATTGATAACTTTTTCATGCTAACTCTGATTTTAACACATATCATGTCTACGAACTCGTAAACACGTCGCCTACAATATTCATGAAGAAAGTTTTCCCAAATTCTAAATAGAAAAAAAAGTCAACTTTAAGGTCCTTAACAGTAAACGGTTATTTAATACGGTAAAAGACTAAAATAATACCATAATAATTAACTGTAAAATAACTTAAGGACTGGGGTGTGATAATCTCATCTCAAGAATCTCATTCATTCTAATCATCTAGAGAGGCAAGAGTGTCCACTCAAAGTTGAGAGTGTAGTAGTTTGTAGCAAAACAAGTGTGAGAGAGAGGGTTTCCTTCAGTGGTGTTCTTGAAGTTGTGTATCTCTTTGTACCCATTATTCTTATAGTGAAGATACGTTCTTGTTGTTGCTACCCCAAGTCATACAAAACAAGGTATTTGGGAATTGATGTATTAGAATTTCTCCAACAATGGAGTATATATATACAAGACACCAAGTTCTATTAGGAAACTAATTACAACAAGATATTCCTAATAATACATAATATTCACAATCCTAACTACAATAGATGACTCACGTCAACACTCTCCCTCAAGTTAGAGCATACAGATCACAGATGCCCAACTTGTCAAGTGAGTCATAAAACGCCTTACTAGAGACTGCTTTCGTAAGAATGTCAGGCAGCTGCTCCTCGGTAGGTACAAATGGGAACACAATAATCTGTCGATCCAACTTCTCCTGAATGAAATGTCGATCGACCTCCACATGTTTTGTTCTGTCATGCTGAACTGGATTATGAGCAATTTCAACCGCAACTTTATTATCACAATATAGAGGCATCGCCTTCTTTTGTCTGAATCCCAAATCTCTCAACAAATGTCTCAACCACAACATCTCACATACTCCAAGAGCCATTCCATGATACTCTGCTTCAGCACTGGAGCGAGCTACCACCTTTTGTTTCTTACTTTTCCAAGTAACCAAATTACCACCAACGAAAGTGAAGTAGCCGGAAGTGGACATGCGATCTGTAATATTACCTGCCCAGTCTGAGTCTGTGTACCCAGAAACATCCAAGTGCTTGTGTTTTGAAAATATTAACCCCTTCCCTGGAGCAGACTTCAAATACTTCAAGATACGAAATACAGCTTCCATATGAGCTTCACTAGGATTATGCATTAACTAACTCACAACACTAACTGCATAGGCTAAATCTGGTCTAGTGTGAGACAAATAAATCAATCGGCCAACTAACCTCTGATATCGTGCCTTATTTGTAGGCACTTGATCCAAATACTCTGCTAACTGATGATTTTGTTCAATAGGGGTATCAGCCGGTTTACAGTCAAGCATGCCCGTTTCTGCTAACAAATCTAGGACATATTTTCTCTGACTTAGCATAATACAATCCTTCCCACGAGCAACTTCAATTCCCAAGAAATACTTCAAACTACCCAAATCTTTCATCTCAAATTCAGAAGACAACAAATCTTGTAATCTCTGAATTTCCTCATTGTCATCACCTGTCACAACCATATCATCTACATAAATAATTAAAGCTGTCACCTTACCACACCGGTGTTTAAGAAACAAAGTGTGATCTGAGTTACTCTGTCGGTATCCAATCCTCTTCATGAACTTAGAAAAACGTCCAAACCATGCTCTGGGTGATTGCTTTAGACCGTAAAGGGACTTCTTCAACTTGCACACTACCTGCTCTCTAGTAGAAGTACCATATCCAGGAGGTAAATCCATATAGACTTCTTCATGCAAATCACCATGCAAGAAAGCATTCTTAACATCAAATTGCTGCAAAGGCCAATCAAGATTAACGACTAACGAAAGAAGTACTCGTATTGTATTAATTTTTGCCACTGGTGCAAACGTCTCGTCATAATCCACCCCATACTTTTGAGTGTAGCCTTTAGCGACTAACCTTGCCTTGTACCTATCCACTGAACCATCAGGATTATGTTTCACACTATACACCCACCGACAACCAACTGTCTTCTTACCCGGTGGTAATGGTACCAACTCCCACGTACAATTCTTCTCAAGAGCTTCCATCTCAACTTTCATTGCTTGCATCCACTTAACATCACGCATAGCATCCTGCACTTTACTAGGGAGAGATACAGTAGATAATTGATTCACAAACGTAGCATATGCTTTAGACAATCTATGGGTTGACACATAATTAGCAACATGATACCGAGCTTTTGCACTAAGGGTAGGTTCATAGTGTTTTGGAGGTTGACCACGAGTGACACGGTTAGGTAATTGTTTAACAGACACGGAAGAATGAGTAGAACGTACCTCGAGTGATGCATGAGCTGGAGAGACCTTTAAAGGTGAGGGAGGGGCAGGAGCACTGTTCACATTCGAATTTTGCTCCCTGACTGACGAAGCATGGCCTTGATCAGAAATCTTCTTCCTCACTAACGAATCATGGCCTTGACTAGAATCTGACCCTGATTGATTTGTTGATGCATAACTGACAGGGTCACTGCCCAAAACTGGATGACAACCGGTCACGTTGCTTTCTAGAAGGTCGCCTGCGACCGGCGGAGTCAGGGCCCCGGAAACCGACGAGACAGGAAGATGAGATCGATTGTCTCCGATTAATGAACAGGTGGAGCTAGTTTGATCTGGGAACCCTAACTCTCTGCTTTCTGCTCCAGTCAGTTGATCGGAAATATGCTGAAATCCTGTTGGAGAACCACTATTGGCTGGGCCCTCGGACGGAGAACGGGCCGGTGAGGCTAGACACTCGGACAGAGACAGCGCCGATAAGCCTGGGCTCTCGGAAGGAGAACGGGCCGGTGAGCCTGGGCGATCGGACGGAGACAGCGTCGGCGAGCCTAGGAGCTCCGGCGGAACACCGGTATCGGGTCTGAACTCAACAGATGACGACAGTCGCTCATGTTCACTGCCTCTTTTATGTTTCTGCAAAACTGACTCATTCCCTTTATTGTCCTTTGGTGACTCCTCAAAACCTTGACTCCTAGTTGACTTATTAAATAAATCTTCATAAAAATATGACTTCTCCCCCTGGAGAGGAGTTACAGGAGGCAAAAAATAACATGTATCTTCACTAAATGTAACATCCATGGTGACATATATTCTTTGGGATGGAGGATGATAACACTTATAACCTTTCTGATGGGAACCATACCCTACAAACACACACTTAAGGGCTCTAGCATCCAATTTTGACCTTTGATTCTTATACAAATGGACATAAGTAACACAACCAAAAACACGAGCAGGAAGAGTGTTTGATGATGGAATAGGAACGTATTGAGACAAGACATCAAAGGGAACACGACCTTGAAGAGGAGCTGACGGGAGATGATTGATTAGGTGAGACGCACACAACACGGCTTCTCCCCAAAGGTACTTAGGCATGTTAGCACTTAAGAGGAGATACCGTGCCATGTCCAAGAGATGACGATTTTTCCATTCAGATACCCCATTTTGGTCGGGTGTTTGTGGATACGAAGTTTGATGTATGATGCCATGGTTTTGGAAATACTAACTGAAAGAACGATTGACAAACTCACCTCCATTATATGAACGAAAGATTTTAACATGTGCATCATACTGAGTACGAATAGGATTATGGAAGGCTGTGAAGGCAGAAAAAATAGAATCTTTGGTCTTAAGTAACACGACCCAAGATAAACGAGTAAAATCATCAATGAATAACACAAAGTAACGTATTCCAGAAAGAGTGGAATTTTTAGAAGGACCCCATAAATCTGAATGAATTAATTCGAAAGGCATAGTACTCGAATGAAAAGCCAAAGGATAACTAGACCTATGACTTTTAGCCAAAGCACAAGTTTCGCAGTGCAAGGTAGACTCACTAATTCCCAGAAACAATGAGGGCATGGACTTTTTCATAACTCCAAAAGATGGGTGGCCCAACCGTCTGTGCCACAACCATAGCTCACTTAATCGATCAGAATTCAATGTCAAGGCCAAAGGTTGCGCGCTTCGGTTCTTTTGCTGGCTCGACGTACATGCAATCCAAGTGAAACAGTCTCCCCCTCAGGTCTCCCTTGCCAATGTCACCCTGGAACATAAATTCTGGAACACCACATACATAGGGTAAAAGGTTACAGAACACTTATTTTGTGAACTCAATTGAGATACAGATAAAAGGTGATGGGATAATGAAGGTACATAAAGCACATCATGCAATGTAATGGATGATGTAACCTGAACAGACCCAATACCTAAAACTGGAAAAGATGCACCATTTGCATTTGAAACATGAGATATAGAAGGGGATGACATAGACATAAAAAAGGATTTATCATAGGTCATATGGTCTGAAGCGCCTGAATCAATAATCCAAGTATCCCCACCAGTAAAGTCAGCAACATGTAAAGCAACACCAATTTTACCTCGAGTTTCCTTAGTCAAGGAAATATTACCAGTTGAGAGACCTGCCTCTTTAGTGCCGTAGAAGGACATACTTCGAGAAGCTTCACTCTCCCCTTCTATAACTTTCAAGTCCACCATTTTTTCCCTTCAGAAACTCTAATCGCAACCAAAGACAAACTTCCAGAATGAGCAAGGTGATGTCCTTGGACCACTGTGATAGTCTAAAGCACTTCAACCAATTAAACAACGTTTTCTTGATGCACCCAAATTTTGACAAGGCTATCTTCACAAACTCAGCAACTAAACGAGCCAATAACGCCAACTTCCAAGGGTTTTGAGGAAAACAAAGACTGAATTCAAAGATCCTTCAATTAAGATGACAACAAACCCCAAGAGAACCCTTCGATGCAATAACCTCAAAAGACTAGTCTAACAAAGGCACCAAATAAACAATAGGACCAACCAAATTGATTTATCTCACAGCGGAAATCGTAACACAGCCGAGTCCCAAAGGATTAAGCTCTGATACCAAGTCAAACAAAACAAGGTATTTGGGAATTTCTGATGTATTAGACTTTCTCCAACAATGAAGTATATATATACAAGACACCAAGTTCTATTAGGAAACTAATTACAACAAGATATTCCTAATAATACATAATATTCACAATCCTAACTACAATAGATGACTCACGTCAACACCCCATAGACGTAGGTACATAGCCGAATCACGTTATATCCGGTGTTCCATTCTCGATTTTTTACTTCTTTGCATATTTTTTTACTTCTATTATATATATTATTTTTCCCAACAATGTAGTAGGATGAATTGAAGTATCATCGGCATCAGTGCATAGATGTTGCAAGTCAGTGCAGCATGTATCATCAGCCAAACACGTGGAGCTAAATATTATGGTAATAAGATGGGCTCAATTATGGGCTCAATTTTGTCAAGGCCATGAGTTAAGCAATTAATCTTGAAGTTGAAACTTGTTGTCTTGAAGCAGCGCATGATGTCAACCAGCTCTTGGAAATATCAGTGAGCTCAGTAGTATTATAAACGAAATCTTCATCCCTTTTCAAAGCTTTTGCAGAATGTTAGAATTATCTTTCCTTCAAGAACATGCGAACATATATTGGTTTTGAGTCGATCGATACATCAACAGGTTTGGAATACCGATCCACCAACATGTGTTGTTGATGTTTATCCATATTATAGTAATCCTCCAACTTAATGTGTTGAAATAAAATCAGTAGTACTTTCATTCAAAAAGCACATATATATATAAAAAAAAAAAACTTATGAAAGTGGCTAGAAACCTTAGAGAAGAACGGATGCCCGACTCAAATAAATAGCTTAAGTTACATAAGCAATCAATTATAAAGCAAGTTTTTTTCTTAATGCACACTCATCCTTCAACACGATTCTTTATTTCGATCTTTTTTCTTCTTCTTCTGTTTTTTTTTTTTAATACATGTTCCAAATTAATTTTCACCTCGAAACCGAAGTTTTGCATGGAAAAAAAAAAAAAAACACACTATTCACCCTGTTTTATCAAACTTCTTCATGCTTGGTGACTATGTTCACCAAACTATTAAAAGCTTTGGAAGAGCTACCATTATCTTCAACTGCAGATCGCGCTAGACTTCTTAGAACTTTTATGTTTTCTCTCATTTCATTTCCTGCTTCACCCCTCAAAATTAGTTCCAAGGCCTTAATTGCTCCTTGTTTTGTAAGGGCCCCTCCCTCAATTCCCACACCAATCCCCCAAACAGCCTCCACAGTCTTCATGTTCAGGTTTTGATCCCCAAAAAATGGCCGGCATATCATAGGCACACCACCAACTATACTCTCCAAAATGGAGTTCCACCCGCAATGTGTCACAAAAACTCCAACCGCAGCATGCTCTAAAATTTGTACCTGCGGCGCCCATGAAACTATTTTCCCATTTAAGCTACTCTTGTCACACCCATTGGGCAATATCTCATCTGGGTTGCCCCTAAATGACCAAATAAATGGGAACCCACTTTCAGCCAAGGCTTCTGCAAATGCTGCTAGCTCATGAGGTGGTGGACTCACCACACTTCCAAAGCTAATATATACCACAGATGCAGGCTTATGCTTGTCCAACCACTCCAAGCAACCGCTGTCGTCCTCGAGCAACGGCGGCGACGGCGATGCAAGATTGAAGGGTCCAACATTGAGATACTTCTTGAATCTTGATTTGAGCTCGTTCATCACGTCCGGTTCTGTTTCTTCGAATGAGTTAATGGCAACCGCTGCCGCCTTTGGCAGCTCTTGTCCCATCTTGTGTAACAGGGATGATATTGGTGACTCCAAATTCCCTGATACGACTCCCTCTGGTATATCAGCAACCTCAAGTTTAGAAAATCCAGGAAGGAACTCGAGGGTTTTCACTGCATTTCCTGAAACAAAAATAATTTTGCATGTAATGATGAAAAGGACCAATGGTAAGGCTATACTTTTGTAAATGCCTGAATTTCATGCTCACCAAATATTTAAGTTCCATAATGTACGACAATATCTAATTCAGTCAGTCTCATACCAAGAAAAGGTGAAGTTTACTTAGTGATATCTAAGTGTCCATTGAATATATCTTACACCAATGTGGTATACCCTAGCTACGTCAACTGTCGGAGACCAACGTACGTACGTAGGTGGTTTATAATTCTTTGTGAGGTATATATAGGGGCGGATCCAGCCCCAAGCTTACCTAGGCTGGAACCCAGGTGACAATTTCAAACCCAAAAAAAAAAAACTACATGCAGAGTTGAACATATGAAGGAGGTGAGAAGATTGTGAAGTATCTAGGGACCAGATCAAGAGCCTTTACACAAAGCATTCAACTTTGAGTTTACATAAACTCAGTGTTTTCGAAACAAAGAATCTACCATTTTGAATAAATCCACACTGAAGCATATCTATCAAGCATCTGTGTATTAGCATCATTCTGATTTTTGAACCCAACCATTTTATTTATTCTGCTTTGTGTTTTTGCATTTCTGGATTTCTCATAGACTGGAACAAACCCAACGCTTCGGTCTGCATTTCTGCTTTGTGGTTTGTATAGTTTCTGCTAATTTTGGTCTACAAGTCTGTAAACTTGTTCACCACTAATGTAAACTTGCTCACCACTAACGAAGTAATCCATCTTTATATCATATCCAAGTATTTAACCAAAGCTTGGGTTTTTGGTTACTCCCAAGTTTCAAAATTTTCTTGCACAGTCGAGTCGAGTTTCATTGATTTTTTTCGTGTTACGATTAGCCGTGGTGGCATTTTCATCCTAATCCGCCACTGGGTATATAATTCTTGTTTTAAACATAAACCATTCGTCGTCAAACTCTAAGCACGAGGGATTGATGAATGGGACATAGAAAGAAACTAAGTAAGAAACCAATAGCATGACTATATATAAATCAAGTATCAAGTACGCAAAGGACTCTAATTTGAGCCATAATTAGGCCTACTATAGATTAATTAGCAAATTGATCCTTACCACCGGTTCCAAGTACCCTTTGTCGTATCAAGTCTGTGGCAGCATGAACAAGAAGGGAACGAGATCCAGCCGTCCAAAGTGGAACCCAGGGAAGCTTCATCTCCTCCGCCATATCTCCGCCAAACCAAAAGAAAGCGTCCGTCACCAGACACCCTATCTTAAGCCCGGAGCCCGCCTCAGCTTCCTTCATCACAATCCTAAAGTTGGCCGGGGCCGCCTTGAGAAAGAAGCCAATAGGCTGCTCCGGGTGGCCGGAGGGCACGAAACCCTCCGGTAACCCATCGGGGACGTCGTAGGCCTTAACATTAAGGAAGGCGGAGGCCTTGGAGGTTTGAGAGAAGAGGGAGCTGTTGGCTTTAGAAGTTGTGATGAAGGAGAAGATTGTGTCGGGTTTAGCGGCAGCGAGCCGAAGAACGAGGCTTAGAAGAGGGCCTGCATGGGTGCCGAAAGGGAAGGCCAGGGCGGCGACATGGTGGTGATACTGAGTTGAGGGTTGTTTAAGGTTTTGGCCTGCCATAGTTGGTTATACGAGGAAATGTGTGAGCTCTGATTGCTCTGTAGGCTCGGGTTTGTTTATAGGAGGGTCGGTTGGTTACAGAAAGGTGAATGTTTTTATTTTCCGTAAGGTTTTACAGATATGTGGTGGTTGGGAAAAATGTGAAAGTTAATGACGCGGCGGAAACAGACCGATCGACCGAGCGGGAAATTGCTTGGTTGTGAAACCAACAACAGGGACAGGAAGGCTACGTTTAATTATGGAAGCTATATCACATCTTAAAATAGCTGATAAATGTAACCAATAAAATTCACTAACCAAACGAAGAAACCTTTTTAAATACGAGATAAAACGTCCATTTCATGCACCAAATAATAAGAATAATCAGTTTACGGGTAGATTTGGCCAATTCTAATTTTCGTACGTACCATGATTTTTCTTCTTCCCTCGTTTGATGAGTAGAGAAAATAATTGCATATCGGCCAATGACCATGTGGCCGTCTGATCAATGAAGCTATCCATGAATTGAGATAACTATGCGCGTTAAGGTGGAAAATGCTTTAGACACCAAAAAGTTATACCAAATACTAATACCAAATGATGCCATGTCATTGATCGTCCAACTAATATTCTGATGCTATGGAAATAATGCAATTGTTATACCATGAAAGGAAATAAAACAATACGACTATATATATAAACCTATATGAGATCAACCAAAAATTTTCCTTCAATCGAAAAAGAAAAAAAGAAGAAGCTCAATACAATCTTCTTTTCATGGTGTACTTTTTTGATCGGAACATGGCAGAGAGCTAAAATTTTGTTCTCAGCTCAATAGATGAATTGATTAAAAGCTACCAAAATTACCAAAGTTCTTCTTTCTCTTCTATACTATCTTCTCGTTTCACAATTTACCCTTCTAATATTTGAACTAAAGGATTGAATCAAATGATGATCAATCTGTAGGATTATGATAACTTGATCGATCAGTACTATTTCTTGGTTTTGCAAACAAATTAATGGAGAAAAAAAATGGAATCGTAGTACATATATAGAACAAAATTCACTAGATCATATCTATAAAAGTTGATGGTACATGATCATCTTCTCTTGATGAGGATGATGGATGTGCAAAATGTTTTGATTTTCTTGAGTTTAAATCTATTAATAGAAACATTATTAGTAAAAAAAAAATTCTTGGATTTAACTATAAAGTAAAAGAATTAACAAAAGAAAATCCATGTAAGCGATTACTTCCATATAGAGTCGATGAGTCGGAATATGCCACATCATTCGGTATATGATTTTAGTATAAATATTTGGAATTTCTCGAGTGTTAACTACTATTTTCTTGATAAGTGTTTCAATAAGAGACTTAATCTCTTTAATTGCATAGGTTGCACATTTAACGAAAATTCTTGCATACACTAAGGTGCAAGTGAACCAAAAATAATAATCCAATCTCAGTCATTCAATTAACCGAGTCCAGCGAGCTAGCGACGGTCCTGGTGTCATGGGCGGATCTAGAAATTAAAACAGGGTGGGATTTGAATTCTATTATGAAAAAAACTCCGATGGTGGTGCGAGAGAAATTTATACATTGAAAATAAGGATACATCTAGACTGGGGGAGTAAATGTAAAGAGCTTTACTCCTCGAATGCGTGTATATACAAAACAATATTCATAAAACTCTCTATGTGTAACACAAACAAATTTATAGATGTAAAGCATAGCTAGGTCACCAGAATTCAAATTTCTTTATCACAAAGCCATTACCAAGGATTAAAATATATGTAATATATCTGATATATCCCTCAATATTTCTTTATTTTGAAGGACCGATATATCTAGAGGGGTAAAGAACTTAATTATCTTCCACCGTATTTTTCTGATATTTCTCCGATATCGTCAATATCTCTGATATTTAGGAAATTTACAATATATCTCTGATATATTAATAACATATTTGTAAAGTTTTAGGTCATAAAGAAAAATCACCTCGAAAAATATTTGAAAGAGAACCGAGTCCTTGAGGTCTATCCCAATAAAGAGTAAGGGTCTCGAGTGATTTTTGGTAGATGAGTATTTTCCAAGAGAAATATCAAGATGTGGAGTGAGCTAGGGACTAACGTGCATCTTTTCAATTACCTTGAGTCTCTTTCTAAAAGTAGATGAAGTTGATGTTTGTATTTTTGTACTATTTATATGTAAATCTAATAAATTTCAGAAAAAAAATTCTTCCCCAATTTTTTATATTTTTTCCCGGATATCCACGATATATCTCCGATATCTCCTTTATTTAAAGTATTGATAGATACACCGATACCGATATTTTAATCTTAGTCATTACTAATAGATTCATCATATTCTTTCTCAATGTCAGAGAACCATACATATAATTACCTAAATATTCTTCTTTCATTTATGATATCTATGACAACCCAGAATTTTATTGTGTATATACCTATTTACAAATTTGCTTATATATTACATATATCTATATATAGGTATGATTGTTTAACTTTGTGTATGTGTGTGTATATATATATATATTTAGTGTTATATATGCTGAAAATTAATATAGTTATATAGTTTCTTTTACTTTTATTGGATTTAATGAGAAAGGTTTTTATCCAAGCCCAATACCCAATGTCACACCTTAATTTTCAAAAGATAATTTTCAAAAATTTTGGCATGATATAACTTAAAATATTTACATCTCAAACCTGTTTCAACAAACTATCACAAGCAACTAAAACTCATTAACGGAAATGTAAAAGTTACACAACCCAACACTGAGTTAAATAATACATTTCCTTTTTACATAAACTTGCAAAACAAGAACATGAAATGATCTCATGAGTTTAATTACTGTCTACCAAATTTAAAAAAAACTATACATAGTGCAGCAAAACCCAAAAGAACCTTGTCCCTCAACCTCCATCTCAACCCTGCTGATCCTCACCTGCAGATCTAATCCCTACACCAAGAATTGGTGCACCGGGATTGTAAAATAACAAACCCGATAAGCTAAAAAGCTCATATGAGTAATCTCAAAAATAAGACCACACTTCTAACATCCAATTTATCACAAGGGTAATTAAATCAATAATTAAATCCACAATTCCAACACTTTTTTAAATAACATGTACTCATGACCTACAACAACAAATTGTGTACCCATGGGTCCCAGATACCATTAGATATCTCCTATGACCTACACCGACAGACGAACTAGAGCTCTAATTTCTAACCGTAACCAATCACCTAGCCAAAGGCTTGGAACCAGGTTTGACTGTCCAATATCAAAACAAAAAATAATAAATAGCATCTTAACCGTAACCAATCACCCGATTAAAGGCTTAGAACCTAGTTTGACTATTTATCTGACAATCATAATATCACAACATCATCATTAACAACACAAGATAACATCATAAATTATATCCTTCCACATAGATATATTTACATGAACAAATATAGATAATACACAAGAATAATCAATCAATAATCAATAAAAGTATGACCACATGAACTTCAAAAATAAACATATAAGGAAAACTTGTTTTATCTTACCTATGAGCCGTAGGTGATCAAGCTCATATATTTTAAAAGCAAATAATAGCATATTATTAATTTCAACATCAACATCAAGTGACCATAATATAATTTGGTTCAAAATTGAACCTTGGTGAGATTTACTCACCTAGAAATCCTGCTGCAATTTCCTCAACGCAACAAAAGCAAGCCAATCACAATTTCACAAATCAAACTAAAATCACACAATTAACAACCTTAGTAACCAAGGTACTATAGGATAACACAATACCCTTAAACTAACCATTAACTTAAGGGAAGATAACTTCCCAAGGTCATTGAACTCAATGACACAATAAAGCTGTCTCACATCTTCAAAACCCAAACTCAAACTCAACCAAGCCAAAACAAATAAACCTAAGGTCATAACATGCAATCCTTGCTCAAAACCTAGCCATACTACCCCTCAACAAGCTCACACCAGCAAGGACTAGCTAACCACAGGAAACTAAGGCCGCAACTCAGCCGAACGCACTGCCACGCGCCACCACAGGCGACAGCGAGTGAGCCCCATGCGCCACCACCAACCTCAATATTTGGGGAAACTCACAACATGAAACTTGTAGATTGAAGTAAAGTAAATAACTTTAATACCTGGTAGTTCAACCAGTTCGGCCAGAATCGGCCGAAAAATGTCTCGAAACGCCAACCCCAAATTAATTTCCAAACCTGTAAATCCACGCCCAAACTTGATTTTTAGGTCACCAAAGAGGTATAATAGAGACTTTCTCAGTCGTCTCTTGAACAATATCAGGACCTAACAGCTCACTATCACTCACTTTCGCCCAACAAATAAGAGATCTACACGGCCTTCCATAGAGTGCCTCATATGGTGCCATGCCGATACTAGAGTGATAACTATTGTTGTAGGCAAACTCAATCAATTAGAGGTGATCCTCCCAATTTCCTTTGAAGTCCATGACACAAGCCCTCATCATATCTTATAATACCTTATTCACTCGCTTAGTCTGCCCATCAGTCTGAGGGTGAAATGTTGTACTCATGTGTAAGGTAGTACCCATGGCTTTTTGAAAACCACTCCAAAACTTTGAAGTGAATTAGGGGTCTCGATCAGAAACAATCGAAGTAGGCACTCCATGAAGTCTCACTATTTCCTTCACATACAACTTGCACAAGGCCGGACAAAGGAGAACCAAGCCGGAGAAGATGGGAGAGCGGGAGGAGGTCGGGAGATAGGAGAGAGAACTGAAATTAGGATTCCAAAAATAACTCCCCCACATTTTTCTACTTATACAGTTTCCAAAACCGGAAACTGACTCCCTCTAACCATAACTTTCTCATACGACATCCATTTCAGGCGTGCCACATGTCTACGAAATCGTATCGACAAACTCTACAACTTTTAAGAAGGAAGTTTTTGAAGATAACTTACGAAAAATAAAGTCAACTTTTTGATCTCTTAAAAGTCAAAACACCTTAAATAAACTCCTGAAACTTCAACTTCGCTTAACTCAATAATAATTTTCATAAATAATCATTTATTAAATATGAAAATAATACACGAAAAATGATATAAAAATCTGGGGTATTACACTCAAATACAAAACCCAAGCCCAAACTTGATATAGCTATAATAAGAAAAAAAAAAAAACTGTTGTTGTGAGATAGCAGAGCGACGTCGTCCTCTTCTTCTTCTTCTTCTTCCTTCCGACCTCTAAACTCAAAGCTTTGTCCTCTCTTCTTCACCGCCTTCTTCTTCTTCTTCTCCTTGACCAACTTCTTCTTCTTTCCCTTGTTCTCCAAGAATGAAACCCAGAAACCGTCCTTGAAACACCTAAACAATAGCAGCCAACTTCATTAAGCAGGAGGTGTCAAATTCTTGGGGACTAAGTTTTCAGATGGATAAGAATTGGGTTGAAGTGCTCAATTTGACTTCTTTTAGTCTTTCTTGGACTCCACATTCTTCCCTCTTTCCAGACCCTATAAATAGAGGTTAGTATTCGGAGTTTTCCATATGGTTTCCTTGAGTTCACTGATATATATATATATATATATAGAGAGAGAGAGAGAGAGAGATAGAAAGAAGAGAAGAGAAGAGAAGAGAAATTGGTGATGTAGGAAATTGGTAGAACTCAAGTTAGATTCTCTTTATGTTCAGACCAATTAATTGTGTCTATATGCTCTTAGTTTGTGAATTTAGAATTTGACATCACTTTGGAATCTTTGTATGTTTGTTTATTTGATTGAAATAGTTACAATTAAGAATTGGTTTTGTTGTTGAATTCTATGGCAAGTAGGATTACTAAACCTTTTGGCTTTGGTTATCTTTGATTTGATTTCTTTGTTAGCCAAATCAGTTCTTATATGTTATTAACAGCTAGAGAATCAAGTATATCTTGTTGTTGTTGTTGTTGTTGTTGCTGCTGTTTGAATTAGCTTAAGATTCTGTTCATGTAGTAGCTTTATTCTTTTCCAAACAGAATAGAAACTAATGAAGATGATTATAGAACTTTAGTTCTGCAAGTTTGGGTGTCCTGAGTAATTACAATGTTGTTGTTTGAATCAAAGGTTCTTGTTTTCTCTTACACAGAAAGAGCTTAGAGTGACTAAGAAACCTATATGAGCATTTAAACATCTATAGAACTGATTAGGAACCTTAGACTTTGCATGAATTGAAGTAACATTTGATTGGAAAAGTTTCTGTAACTTGTTCATTTAGTTAACTTTGAGCCGCCATATCTTTTCAATTAATCATGCATTATAGACATTATTTGCATGTATTGAAAGTTCATATTCTTATCTTGATATCTGGGTAGTTTCATTTAACATTCGTTGGCCAAGTTTGAAGTTGAAAATATAGCTGTACATTCTGCAAATCAGCTTTCCTGAGTTTTGGAGTCGGTCACTTTGTTGTGAAAAGCTGTATATTTATATTGGTTATATGAAGTTGTTTTCTTCATAAAAGTTGTAGCAGACATCTTAAATATTGTTCCAGAATTTGAATCACTTCAAAATGATTTGTTTAGATTAAGATATGATTTTTCAAAGTTGAGGGTCTGCAGTAAGAAATTTTGCAGATCAGTTTTCTGTGTTTTTGACCCAGCTGCATTTTTACTAAAATCTGTGCATTACAGTTGAGTATTTGAAGTTTTTGTCTTCATAAAAGTTATAGTACACATGTTAAACATCATTCTTGAATTTGAATCTCTTAAAAAGGAGTTTTGTAGATTAAGTTATGATTTTTCGAAGTTCAGGTTTTGGACCAAGTCACCTTTCTATTAAAACCTGTACATTTGGTTCAGTATTTGAAGTTAGTGTTTTCACAAAAGTTTTGGTAGACATCTTAGTGATCATTTCAGAACTGAAATCCCCTGAAAATGATTTATGTACATTAAGTTATGAATGTTTGAAGTTGGAGGTCTTTAAATGGTTTCTGCATTTGTTACTATTTTACTATTTGTTCGTTTTGATTTCAGTGGTTTCTTTCATTCAAACTTGTTTAGATTCATCACAAACTGAACACACATATTCTCAACTTTCAAACAAAGCTTGTGACATTATTTTCCAAATTTATTTGAGATACTTATGCCATTTTGAAATCAGATATGTGTAACAGTTTTTCTTCAAAATAAATCTGCATCACATTTTGCTTAGTTATCTAGCATCAAATGTTATCTTAATAGCCTGAGTTTTTTGGTACTATGTTTTTGAGACATATGCTTTAAAGTAAAGTATGTTCTTAAGCCATATGATAGCTTTGTGTTTATAATAAAATGTGTGCTTATGGATAGGATTGTGAATTGTTCGGATATCTATTTCTATGCAGGGACATGTACATTGGCAATAACTTGGAATCAAGGTAGATAGATCTGGGGAACCTCTACTCATTGTATTGTCTGAATATACGCTGGTTGATATGTTTGTTATGGAATGATTGTGTATTTGATGGAATTACATGTTTGAAGTATATGTTATCAATTGGTGCATCATTTATTAAAGTCATTTGAAGGATAAGGGTGGTGAAGATGATATGAAATTGATCTTTTGCATAGTGGAATCCAAACCTCAGCATGAACCATGCCCTAGGTAGACCCGTGGTTATTGCGCAATTAGTATAGGAATGATAAGAGTAATTTGGGACTGGAGAAAAGAGAATGGACAAGATGACTAGCAAAAGAGGGCTAGGGATTAATTTTTGGTGAAGTTGTTCATATAGTTGAGCACGTTGAGTCACCTTTTTGGTAAAATACATAATATAGGACATGCAGGCTTAGTTTGTTCAGCTATATGGATTAACTAGTGTAGAACATTCATTCATGCATACCATATGATGACTGTTTGGTTTTCTTTTGTTTGGAGAGGAATAGCTCCCCACTGAGCCGCAGGTTGAGCTCGCCCCTTTACAGTCTTGCAGGTTGTTAAGCGGAAGAACTACGACAATTAGTGATCAAGACATAGAGTTAGATGAAGTTCTAAATGTGTAAGAGCTTCATTTAGGAAGAGAGTACCTATTTCTGCATAATCCTGTAAGCTATGCGGAATCACAGTGGAACATGAACAGTAGACAACACAAGGGCATATAGTGGTTCACCATGCCTCAAAGGACACGGCTACGTCCACTTACAAATCAACTATCATGGCCAATAGGCCTTTGGTGTTACAAGAGCATCCATCCATCCCGCCCGGGAGGAGTAGGGGAGGGAGAGGGTGCATTATCTATCCATCCATATGTGAGTCAAGAGTGAGTAAGCGTCCTTTCTACACAGAGGGAGCCTTCCTTTTATAGATAAGGAAGGTTTTCTTTTATTACACATTACCGATGTGGGACTAACTATACATTTATCTTATCATGGTGCCTTCTTGTGGAGCTTGGAGGAGCACTTTCCCGATGTGGTACTGATGATCTTTCACCATGGTGAGGTAGCTCGGACGTCGGTCTAAAAGTTTCATGACTGGTCTATGGGCGGGGACTTACAGCTCTTAAGGCTTAGTTGTTTCAACCTTGCTTCCTGCTGAAATGTTTCCAGGGTGGTATGCATGCCTTATTTCGCACTCATGCTTCCTTTAGGTTCGTGTTCGGGAATAGGGATCTCAAGTAATAGTTGTTCCTTTCCTTCAGGCGTTTATCTGGAGATTGAGATTATCCGGGACTTGCAGTTGTCCTGCTATGTATCCCACACTTATCTGAGACTTGCTATTTTGGTCACTTAGTTGGAACATAATGGCCCCGTTGCTATCTTGGCGAAATGTAGTGTGATGGATCTCGCGCCTGAGTTCGCCTCGCGCATATGTAATGAAATTAGTAGGTGAGCTGTATTCGCTTCGCGTGGAAAGAATGAAATTACCAGGCGAGCTGTGGTGTCCGCCTATAAGATAAAAAATGCCTTTCCCGACCCCGGCCTCAAAACTGACTCGGCGAGGTGAGCATTTTTTTTTACTCTCCATGTAAATATCTCCAGGTGTCCCTCTAGGGCATGATGTCTCTCGGGTGGAATACCCACTGGTTCCACCGGTACCTCATAGAGCAGACGTTGCTAGAGGTAAGTGATAACCGAACTGGACGACCGAGATCCTGCTTCTAGGGATGCGGGGCGTGCCACCGCGCAGACGCGGAATGCAGTGGAGTTGCCAACGCTTCACAAGGTTCTTCTCTCATGTGGGGTCCCCTGCGCGAAGTCAACACTTCGCGTAGCACATCTTCTCGGATGCAACTCATGTCACTGTTTTGATACGTGCGAACTCCCCCCACGCCTGATAATTTCAGTCTGCCTTATATGTGAAGGCCTTTGTACAATCAGGTCCTACATGCAGCTCGTGTGATTACTTAAGCGAGGTCCACATCCCGCTCACGTGATAACTTAGGCGAGGTCCACATCTGGTTCGCTTGCGAGCTTAGGTGAGTTCCACCCCTTAACATATGCCAACTCTTCCACTGGTGAACCACACATATAGCCTTCTATGCAATTAAAGATAATTTCTTTCTTATCCGGTCAACCAACCATGCGGGGCTCGCCTCATCTTGTCCCCATTTTGAATGCGAAGTCCTCTTCTTGTTTCTTGGCGAAGTTGTCTCGCTTCGCTTCCATACTAGGCCTCTATCTCCTACGCGAAGCCACCCCTGCCAATCTCTCGGTCAATGCTAATCTCTCTCTAGTTTTCTTCTTCACCCCATACCTCTCATACCAGGTGTCCATAGCAATTTTTCAGTTGTGCACTAGACAAATCAACGAGAGGGGATGTCGAGTAGCCGCCGGGAAGCGTATCCCGGATCCAATGACCATTGATCTCGACTTCCACATGAACCCTCTATCCTGATAAATTCGGCCAACCGGGATCATGAACTTAACTTGAACTCTGATTCCGCCATCTCGGAGGCAAATGGACTACCGGCAATCTGTCAACGGGACCCCGAGTCTGCTTGGAAGATCCCTTATGATGGTCGGGCAGCGGGAGGAGTGGGTCGTCACCGGCGAAGCTCCTGTTAGACAAGACTGAGCTCTAGGTCGCGGTGAATCATCTCCGGGTGATAGCTGGAGGCATCGGACATGAGCCGCTATGGCTCTGCTCTTGGTAAAATCCCGATGACAAAAAGAACCCGGGTGGATCATCTCGCTTCGCTCCCCTACGAAGTCGACTCACTTCGCTTCCATACGAGGTCATCTCGCTTCACTCCCCTGCGAGGTCAATGCTAATCTCTCGAGGGAATGCCTCTTGGGCGGAATGCCAATCTCACTTCGCTCCCCTACGAAGTCAACTCGCTTCGCTTCCATGCGAGGTCATCTCGCCTTGCTTCCATGCGAAGTCATCTCGCCTCGCTTCCATGTGAGGTCATCTCGCCTCGCTTCCATGCGAGGCCTCTTCCTATTGCTCATGGATTTAAATGAAATGCCTCTCGGTGGAATACCTCTCGGGCGGTAGCGTAACATGACTTTTAGTAATGATTCCTACAGATGGCGCCAAATGTTTGTGCATAATCCCGTAAGCTATGCGGAATCATAGTGGAACATGAACAGTAGACAACACAAGGGCATATAGTGGTTCACCATGCCTCGGAAGACACGGCTACGTCCACTTACGAATCAACTATCATGGCCAATAGGCCTTTGATGTTACAAGAGCATCCATCCATCCCGCCCAGGAGGAGTAGGGGAGGGAGAGGGTGCATTATCTATCCATCCATATGTGAGTCAAGAGTGAGTAAGCGTCCTTTCTACACAGGGGGAGCCTTCCTTTTATAGATAAGGAAGGTTTCCTCTTATTACACATTACTGATGTGGGACTAACTATACATTATCTTATCATGGTGCCTTCTTGTGGAGCTTGGAGGAGCACCTTCCCGATGTGGTACCGATGATCTTTCACCATGGCGAGGTAGCCCGGACGTCGGTCTACAAGTTTCATGACTGGTCTATGGGCGGGGAAGGTAGTTTACTGACTACCGACTACAGTACCCTTAGTCATTTCGGTTGTATCCAAATATTGAAATGAGAAGTCGATTCTTTTAAGCTGTCATTTCTTATTATCTATTCTTTTAGCTTATTTTCATTTTAGCTCACTCCTCGGGTTTTCGGGAAAAATAAATTAAAACCTAGCCCAAAATCTGAGGCGTGACAATATCCATATGGGGGCAGAGAATGATCTTTTAGTAGTTGTTGTAAATATAAATATATCATTACCTAAATTCTGAAATTTAGCATCTCTAAACATGTCGTTTTTATATAAAGATACATATATCATTTGGCTAGAGTGCCACATGGACTAAGACTTGTATAGAATAGAGATACATATGTAATTTTTCATATATCATTTACCTCCCTTGGGGAGTGGGACTTGGACTGACCTACAATGGATGTAATTTTTCTTTTTATAGACTAACTCTAGGTAGTAATTTTTTCCTCAAAACCATCTGGGTGGGACTTGAGTCCCAAGGACTCATAAGCTAGATCCGCCCCTGCTACTACTTGGAGAGTTGATGCAGCGGACGCTTTGGGTCGGAAGAGAAGGTGGCGTATATATATGTTCTGATCTTCTCTTAGTGGGTTGTTGCTAGGGCTTGGGCTTGGTGGCCCGAGTTTGGTTTTTTTTTTTTTTTTGGTTTTTACTTTTTTATTTCTTGTTTTAATATGTTTTAGTTTTGGTCGTCCCTCCTCTTTTGGGCGAGGGTTTAGGAATTTGGTGAATTTTTGGTAAGGTTGTGTTGGTTATGTCGTTTGGTGAGTCATGGTTATGGTGTTATTTCCAGGGACTATTTTATCATTAGTTAGTTCTTGTTGTCAATGTATTGGGAAAGTTACTTATGCATACATACTGATAGTTTTAGCATATAGTGTTTGAAAGAGTTGTTTCTTTTTCAAGTTGACTGTGAGAATGTATTAAGGCTTTTGGATTAGGTTAGGTTACGGTTGAATCTTTTTCGATTCTTTTCCCCAAACCTCAGAGAGGTAAATTGAAATTAATAAAAAAAAACGAATATAGAATGAAAGAGAAGCCAAGTACGTCCACCTCATGTAATTAATTGATTAAATTCTTTGTTTTGTTAAAACATATTTAATTAAGGATTAAATTTAGTTTACCCCCTAGAGGTTTGGGGTTAACATCATTTCAGTCCTCATATTCTCAATTTTGAAAATTTACCTCTAAAGTTTTCAATTTTCATCATGTCCAATTGCTGAAATTTCGTCTAATGAAGGGTTTAGAGTTTATCCTAAACCATATACATATTCTATTATATACGTATAGAATAGAGATACATATGTAATTTTTCATATATCATTTACCTCCTTTGGTGAGTGGGACTTGGACTGACCTACAATGGATGTAATTTTTCTTTTTATAGACTAACTCTATGTAGTAATCTTTTCCTCAAAACCATCTGGGTGGGATTTGAGTCCCAAGGACTCATAAGCTAGATCCGCCCTGCATGGTGTTGGAGAGGTGATGCAGCAGACGCTTTGGGTCGGAAGAGAAGGAGGCATATATATACATATATATATATATATACATACATATATATAGGGCCCTTCCATTAAGGGATTCCTTTTTTTGACATATATGAGGGATGAGGGATTACTCCAACTTTTCGAATATATTTTTGAATCTCCACCGTTCAGTTTGTTAGTGCTTATATATAGATCAATTCTGTAAATTTTCAGCCAATTTGGTGTTCGTTAATATGTTGAACAAGATTAAATCAATGAACGAACCAAATCTGCCAAACCTGAACCGTTCATGCTTATAATTATAAATCGTAGTTTTGAATGCCTTAACGATCACCAAAATTTCTGAAAATTTGCATAAGTGATCTACTCATATAGAACTACATATTGAACGGTGGAGATGTGATTTTGTGATCGAAAAGTTAGTGTAATCCCCCATATATGTCAAAAAAAAGGGATCTCTTAGTGGAATTGTCATATATGCTCCTCAGTAAACAACCATATCCCGTTATTTTGGTGTCATAGCCAAAACGGCCTAATATTGTTAATCATTAAAAATCTCCAACCCCAGGTGGCGGACTACCGCCTAGGAGTGGATCTTGAGTTGATCTATTTTTTTTTACTTATTTTGTGAAGTGTTTTGATTCCTGTCCCTTAATTTCAAGGATTTTGGTTTTATTTTCTTTTCCTTATCTCCTTTTAAGCCTGTTATTCTCTCCAACCAAACAATATGTCCAGGTCCAAACATTAAGTCCCAGGTGAGGCATGAGCGGATGTGGCGTGAGCGGCGTAGAGTGAGTAATAGTCTTTAGGATCTTAGGCTAAGGTTCTTAAAACCTCCTATCCTTTTAAGTTTTGGTCCAGTTTTCTCTTCTCTTCCAAAATGAGTCGACTATTTAGATCTAACTCAGTCACTTTTAGTTCGTCTAGGTCCTCCCTCAATAGAATCTCAGATATATTCAACGAAGAACAAATAGAGTTTCAGTCAAACAATAACATAGACATGAATGATTGGAATATTCCCAGAGTCCCTAATAATGAAATTTATCAGAAAAAATGGAGTATTTCTTCATTCAAAAGTGAACACCATATTAAATCCGTAGAACAAGTTTATGCCCTCAGTAAACAACATGAAACTTGCCAACTTTTTATTCCTAAATCAATTAAGAAACATAGAAAAGATGGTCATAATTTTCTCCATATTAGATTAGTCCAAATCGGTGTTAAACCTTTAACTAGAAAAAGTCTTAATGTCTCCATTCTCTTATGTTTGAGAGATGCAAGGTTTACTGACTTTAATGACAGTACCATTGGATTAATTGAGTCAAGTCTGTTTAATGGTCTAGTTCATTTCAATTGTTTCCCAGATTTTACCATTAGCCTTAGTGACCCTCATATCCTAAAAATTTTGACCCTAAATGTTAAAACTTCAGGTTATCATGTTCTTGAAGAAACCCAACCTTTAGCCTTAATATATAGAATCCATTATAAAATCACTGACACAAATATGAATTTCTAAGTTATTATCAAAAGTCTCAAAAATCATACTCTCTTAATTCAAAGCAGTCAAGAAAACGCCAATATTAGTGTTCCACACACAATCAGATGGTCAGACGTCAATCTTCCTTCGGAATGGTCTCTCACTAGTGAGAATCACCCATCTAATGTACAACACAATCTTGCTGAGTTTAATGATGGCACAGTAAGAATTAATTTTCAAAACTCCAGGATAAGTCAAAACTCAAATATTCAAGAAATAGGAAATTCCTCTAGACATGCTTTTGCAACTGCTAGACATTCATTTACTGGTTCCACTACAACGGAAACAATGTTTAGACAAGATTATGATTTGGATAAAGAAATTAAAAATATTATGATTAAAGAATTAGAAGAAGAGTTGCAAAAGCTCAAAATTAAAAACATCAGAACTAATTCCCAAGTTAGTTACCCAAATTATACAGAAAATGAAACTCAAAATATTTTAGTCACAGATGAAGATCAAACTTCTCCCACTGCTTCTGATTTTTTGGTTACTCCCCCACTAAATCCTCAATTAAGTACACATACCCAACTTTTTGTAATCAATTATTCTAAATTAGATAAACATCTTGATTCAAAAGAAAATATCTTTAGGAGAAACCTCTATAGTATGAAGTTCCCTTTTATGACTCAACGAAAGCAATTATTTAGTGATTGGGAAGCATTTATGCTTGAAACAAAATCTGAAATATTCTTTCTTGACTTTATAGTTCAACTAAACAATCCAAAAATTATTCAAACATTAACAAAAATCTGAAAACCTCCACTAGCTCGGTCCTTTCTAGTCATCCTCCTGTGGAAACAATAGTAATTGATCATCTTAACAGTTCAATCATAGCCTCGCCTTTTAAAATTGCTGTAGAAGATCTAGAGATTAAGAAAATTAACTAGAAACTAAAAAAATTATTGAACAAAATAATTACACAAACCAAAGCCTAGTTACCATAGGAGTCCAGTTAGATAAAATAGAAACAAAGGTTGATAACATATCCTCTAAAGTCAACATTCTACCTCAATCCAAACCAGAAACTCCTTTAGTTCATTTCAGTGAATTAAATATACCTACTCTCAACCCTACTTCTTCCATTTAAAAGATCGAACGAATGTCCTCTCCCTTTAGATATACAACCTAGTAATCATCTTAACAATCAATTCTCAATTTCTTCTAATAAAACTTATGAATGGAACATTGATAATTTATCAGAACAAGAAATCTTAAATAAATTATATCACATGTCTATGGCAGCCAATAGCTATGTCACTAATCATAATTTCAGCCAGCCCGAAATCATTGACATACTTTCCACAGGATTTACAGGAATGCTTCATTCTTGGTGGGAAAAACATCTCATTCCTGATTCTAGGTCATCCATTAAACATGTTATTAAACGTGATGAAGATGGGATTTGATGAGCGCACAGGAATGGGGATTTCTGATGCTGTTAACATATTATTTTACACAATTATCCAACATTTCATAGGTATCCATAGTCATATTACTTCTAGAATTCATGATCAACTCAGTAACCTTAGGTGTCCTACCTTAAGTGACTTCAAATGGTACAAAGATGTATTCATTTCTCGTGTTATGCTTAGAGACGATAGTAACCAACCATTTTGGAAAGAAAAATTCATAAATGGTCTCCCAAAATTATTTGCTCATAAAATCAGGCAAATCCTTATTAATGAAACATGTCACATTGACTACGATTCTTTAACTTATGGAAATATAATTACAGTTATCCAAAAAGAAGGATTAAAAATGTGTATAGATACGAAACTAAATGCTCAAATGAAATTGGAAAGAAAACAACTAAATATGAACTAGGAAATTTTTGTGAACAATACGGCTTACCTCCCTTACCTCCTTCAAAGAGAAAAAAGGCAAGCAATAAATTTATTACATATCATTCAAAACAAAAATCTAAACCTTATCAAACAAACTTTGAACCAAACAACTTTTATTCCAAAAATAAATTTCGAAAAAATTGGTCCAAAAAACGAAATCGTCAACTAAAGAAAAAATCTTTCGATAAAAGTAAAACTAAATATTTTAAATGCAATAAAACCGGTCACTTTGCAAATAACTATCCAGTTAAAAGTAATATCAATCAATTAAAAATCAGTCAAGAAGAAAAAGAAAAACTTATACAAACCTTAGAATTACAAAATACTGATTCAGAAAACGAAATGAGTGAAGATGACATCACATTGATATAATCTTCTTCCCATGAATCCGATGAACATTCTTCCCCAGATATTACTTTTGGGTGTAAGGATGCATGCAATTGTAAAACAATCAATGTTCTTTCCAAGCAGGAAGAGCAAGAAGAATTATTAATTGATTTAATAGGTAAAATAGATAATCATGAACTTAAAGCTGAGTACCTTAAAAAATTAAAAAAATTAATTACCCAAGAAAATATAATTAATCCTCCCTCACAAAAAATTAGTCTCACTACAACTTTTGATAAATTTTCTACTAGTAAAAAGGAAATAACAATCCAAGATTTGCAACATGAAGTAAAATCAATCAAGTGTCAAATCCATACCTTACAACAAACACATTTAGAACTTACGAATGACAATAAAGAAATTAAATAAGAATTAAATTTACTTAAAATAAATAATCAATTTCTTAAATTACAGGATCCCCCTGAAAATCCTTTTCCAAATCAGTTCTTAGTAAATAAAAAAATGAAGCTGAAACTTCTGAAAACAATACTATTAGTATCATAGGTCAAATTCAACTTAAAAAAATGGTACACTACTGTCCAACTCAAAATAAAAGATTTCCAATTAACAATACCAGCCCTTATTGACTCCGCTGCAGATCTTAATTGCATCCAAGAAGGATATTAACCTTCAAAATATTTAAAAAAAAACAAAAGAGTCTTTACGATCAGCCAATTGAACAAAAATGGATATTAAATACAAAATACCTAAAGCCCATATATGCCAGAACAATGTCTGTGTCAAAACTTTGTTTGTCTTAGTCAAAAATTTAACTGATAAAGTAATTTTAGGACTTCCTTTTATTACTTTGATTTATCCCTTCAAAACCGAATATGATTGTATTATTACCTACCCTTTTAATGAACCAGTTAAATTTACTTTTCTTTCTAACCCTGAAATCCATACTCTAAAAGCATTCCAAAAAAATAATATTTCAAAAACCATTAGTTGCATTCAAGCAAAAAATAAACAAATGGCCTTTCTTCAAGAAGAAATTAATTCTAAAAGAATTGAAAACCAACTCCAAAATTCTTCTCTTCAGCAAAAAATCAAAACTTTTGAAGAAAACATTATCAAATAAATATGTTTTGATATCTCTACTGCCTTTTGGCATAGGAAAAACATATTGTTTATCTTCCTTACATCCATGAATTTAATGAAAAAAATATCCCTACTAAAACTCGTCCAATTCAAATGAGTCATGAAATTATGGATTTCTGTAAAAACGAGATTAATGATTTACTTAACAAAGACATTATTCGCCATAGTAAATCCCAATGGTCTTGCTCTGCTTTCTATGTTCAGAAAAATGTTGAACTCGAAAGAGGAACTCCACGGTTAGTCATTAACTATAAACCTCTTAAATCAGTCTTAGAATGGATCAGGTATCATATTCCCAATAAAAGAGATCTTATTAATCGATTAAACAAATCTGTTATCTTTAGTAAATTTAATATGAAGTCAGAATTTTGGCAAATCCAAATCAGTCTGTTATCTTTAGTAAATTTAATATGAAGTCAGAATTTTGGCAAATCCAAATCAGTGAAGCCAACAAATACAAAACTACATTTGTCACACCTTTTGATCACTATGAATGGAATGTTATGCTATTCGGCCTAAATAATGCTCTTAATGAATTCCAAAATATAATGAACGATATTTTCAACCCTTATAGTCATTTTTCCATCGTCTACATTGATGATGTTTTGATCTTTTCAAAATTAATTGACTAGCATTGGAAACATTTACACCAATTATTTTTCCCCATCATAAAGAATAATGGTTTAGTTGTTTCTGCTTCAAAAATTAAATTATTTCAAACTGATATTCGTTTTCTCGGGTTCAACATTCACCAACTCCAAATTAGACCCATCGATAGAGCAATACAATTTGCTGATAAATTTCCAGATTTCAGATAAAAATCAATTACAAAGATTCTTAGGGTCTTTAAATTATGTAGCTGATTTTTACAAAAATCTTAGGAAACACTGCAAACCTCTATTTGATAGGCTACAAAAAAACTCTTCCCCCTGGACATCAATTCATACAACCATAGTCAAAGAAATTAAGCATCATGTTAAAACTCTACCACGCTTAGGTATCCCTCTTTCTGGTTCCTATAAAATCGTAGAAACCAATGCCTCTGAAATTGGTTATGGAGGTATTCTCAAACAACAAATTTCTCCCAATCATCCCGAACAAATTGTTCGATACCATTCTGGAATTTGGAACCAAGCTCAATCAAATTATAATACTATTAAGAAAGAAATTTTATCAATTGCACGCACTACCAGAAAATAGATCTTGGGCGACGAAAAAAAATCGTCGCCCTGTTAAAAAATTTCGTCGCCTAAGTACTTAGGCGACGACATGTCGTCGGCCAAAACGTCGTCGCCAGAACTGCATCGGTCAAGAACTTGGGCGACGAAAATTCATTCCGTCGTCGCCTAAGAGTAATTCTTAGGCGACGATACTAATTTCGTCGCCTAAAATATAATTCTCGTCGCCCAAAAAATATTCGTCGCCCAAGATTTAACACCTTGGCCGACGAAAACATTTTTCGTCGCTTAAGATCTTATAACCTTGGGCGACGAAAATAAATATTTCGTCGCCTAAGATCACTACATCTTAGGCGACGATTTTTTTTTTCGTCGTCTTATATGGTAAGTTCTTGACCGACGATTTAGAAATTTCGTCGCCTAAGATATATTTAAATTTTTTTTAAAATAATTAAATAATTTTTTTAAATATATAAATAATGTTTTTTTAATTTTTGCTGGAATTTTTTTTCGGCATTTCTTTAAATTTTTCTAATACTAAAATTTAATTAAAAATAACACAAATTTATAAATTTATAAATAATTTATTACAAAAATTCAGTCTATCTGCCTATGGAGAAACTCGAAATCTAACTCATCATTCCCGTTCGGAGGGTCCTGAGGCTGAGGCGGCGGCTGGTCAGGCTGAGGAGGCTGCTGCTGAGGCTGGGGCCACTGAGGGTGGGGCCACTGAGGTAATGGTATAGGCGTAGGCATGGGCGGAAAATCAAGTCCGGCCGCATGTGCAGCGATGCAGGCAGTCATCCACTGTCCCATAGCCGCCTGGTTGGCATTGGTGACTTCATTCAGCCGCTCCATATGCGCAGCCGTGGAAGCCGCATATGATTCCGCCATCGCCGCCATCTCCCTCGCTCTTTGGGCTTCCAGCTCAGACTCCCTCGCTCTTTGGGCTTCCAGCTCAGACTGTAGACTTTCAAACTGATCCTGTAGCCGACTGTTGCTGCTTGAGGCTCCAGCGGCTCCCTTGCGCTTAAATCCTGGCGTCGTCTTCAGGATCCCCTTTCCAGCGTCTCCCATACCCCGGCAGTAGTAGGTGTTGGAACGCTGCGCGAAGGCAGTGGCCATAATCCGCGCCCCAACGGTAGGATCTGAAGTGTCGATCCTGGACATGGCCTCTGACATGTCATCCTCTGCCGTGCCCGGCCATGTGTCGTTCACCATGCCTCTCATGACCTCTTACTCCGCCTCCCTCACCCTCGCCTAATTGGATATATTATAAAAATATATTAATATACATTTAATAAAATGTAATTAAAATTAAAAATTAGAAAATATAAGGAACTTACAAGATCCTCCTCAGAATGAGGATATGCCCTCTGAAAGGTCCCCACATAGGGGTTCTCCTCTGGCCGCTCTCGCCGCACGTCGTCCATGATGGCCGAAAACGGCCTCGAACCGACACGATGGTTGGTTGTGTTCTGTTGCCGGTTCTCAGCGTTCACCCGGGCGAGGTGCTTCAAAAAAAATTATCGTTAGTAAATATTTAAAAACATACAATTATAATTAATTCACTAATTAAATTAATTCAAATTTGTTTACGAATTACCTGTTTGTGAGGGTCGTTGAATTGCGTGACAAGAAGCCACCGCCACTCGTACTCCCGATACTCGAACTCCTTCGGGGTACCCGAACGGTCGCTCCCGTACTGCTTCCAGTGTAACCGGAGGTCGTGCTTCCACTCCTTGAACCTACATATACAAAAAAAATATTAAATATATTATTAAAAAAATAAAATTTAATAAATTATTAAATAGAGGTACCTCTCCCTATGGGCCTTGTCCGCCCAGTCACGTCCCTCCTCGGGAACCACAAACCATTGCTGCATTACCACTTGTTAGTATTTTTTTCGATAATTAAATAATTTATTAGTTAAAAAAATAGTAATTGATCGAGTAAACTCACCGACATCGACTGATGGAGCATCTCCTTCACTCCATCAGGAACCTGGCTCCAGACTCCCCACAACATAGGGAGTCTGGAGCGGATGGTGCCTCCCGCGGCGCGCGTGTACCGGTTTCCCAACGCGGCGTCCACCGGTTTCCCGTTGGAAAACGGGATGGTGATCCGTCCAGCGGACTCGACCGCCCTATCGAGTCCCTTGTTGCTGACGGTGCCTCTCTTGTTCCGCCTTCTCGTTCCGGCGGCTGTGACATTGTGAATCAAATTTAATATTAATAATACATTTTTACAAAAAAAAAAAATTAAAATCGACAAAAAAGAAATAATAAATTACCTGAGGATGAGGCTGAGCCGACGGATTCGTCTCCGTCCGCCTGCTCGGAGACCCTCACGGGATGAAGAGGCGTGGGAAACTCCCTGTAGATATAGGCCTCGTGCGGTGCCACATGCGGGAGCTGCTCCCGAATCGGTCGACCCTCCTCATCGACGCGAGGTATCGCTGGTATCGTCGGAGGAAGGAAGAGGCCGGACGGCACCATAGGGACCCCGGATGACCCGCCATCACCGTCGGTCGGGGACGACTGTGTGGGGGCGTCGCTGCGGGATCGCGACCGGCGAAGTATCTCTGGATGACGAGGAGCCGTCGCTGCGGGACCCGACTGCCCAGCAGAACCCGAGCCGCTCGCGCCACCCCTAAGCGCCGCATGTCGGGCCGTCAACTGCCACGGAAACCCGATCGACGGTGATTCCGACGGGTTGTTTGAGGTACCGTCCGAGTCGTCTTGGCTCCTCGCACCCGAACGTTGTCCAGAAGTTCTCCTCATGGCCATCCTGTTTAAAATAACCATAAATTTATTAAAAATATTTTAGCGTCTTATAATTAATTTAACAAAAAATAACCATAAATTTCGAAAAATTTATCAACAATAATAGCACAAATAAAAATTAATAGTTATTATAGGATTTATTATTTTTTTTATTCACATAACAAATTATTTACATTAATTCGCAATTATTACATCACAAAAATTAATTTACGAATATTTACATCCTTACTCAAAAATAATTCATTATTTTTTACAAAATGCCCACAATATATTTACAATTATAATTTATATTATTTAATTATTTAATCAAAAATTATTTAATCATTTACAATATATTTACAAATTATTTCCACAAATCCTAAATCCTAAACCCTAAACCGTAAACCCTAATATTTTACAATTATCATTTACATCACAATTTACCATAATTTACATCACAATTTACAATTATCACAACAACAACAATTTACAATTATCACAACAACAACAACAACAACAATTTACAATTTACAATTATCACAACAACAATTTACAATTATCACAACAACAACAACAACAATTTACAATTTACAATTATCACAACAACAACAACAACAATTTACAATTATCACAACAACAACAACAATTATAACCAATTTAGGGTTTTAGGGTTATACCATAAATTGTGGGTCGGCGTTGGGGTCGGGGTTCCGATTTGGGGTCGGGGTCGGGGTCGGAGAGAGGGAGAGAGAGAGGGCAGAGAGAGGATTTTCGGAGAGAGAGAGAGAGAGGGCTTGGCAGCTGAAGAAATGGTTAGGGTTCCGAATTTTTGCCTTTTATACTGGCGTTCTTGGGCGATGATTCTGTAAAAATCGTCGCCCTGTTTTTTTAAAAATAGTCGGCCAAGATAATCTTGGCCGACGAATTCAAAAATTGTCGCCCTTTTTTTTGAAAATCGTCGGCCAAGATAGTCCACTTGGGCGACGATGTTCTTCACTATAAATCTCGTCGCCCAAGATGAAGAAAATCGTCGGCCAAGATTTCTATCATAAAATTCAGAATATCGTGATTTTGGTGATCGGAGAAGAGGAACTGAAACCGTCAGATATGACCAGCATAACAAATTATGTGGGTGGGAAAAAATTCAGCTCCATCTGACAACGATAAGGGCTCGATCCGTCCGGTCAATGGGCGCGGTCAAACCCCTAAACGGACGGAAACGGCTATTCGACCCTCCAAATCACGTAATCTGGCCGGACCTTCAACTGAGAATAGTTTCCAATCGACGAGACTTTTACGGGAGGCTAAAAATTTGGTAAAAAATAAATACCCGGGATAGGGCTACCACTAGGTAGAAATAAGAGAATTTCGTTAACCGGAACAACCGGCACCAAAATTTTACCGGAATATCTTTATTTTTCACGGGTTGACGTATTTCACCGTTCCGGTCATATCTTATTTCACGAATTTTTTGTGTTTGAGGCTTCTACATATACGTTGTCTTCAAAACGACACTTAAACTCAACACTTATATAAAAAAGTTATACAACATTAATACATATAACGTGAGTTTGGTGATCGGAGAAGAGGAACTGAAAACCTACCGTCAGATATGACCAACATAACGAATTACGTAGGTGGGAAAAAATTCAGCTCCATCTGACAAAGATAAGGGCTCGATCCGTCCGGTCAATCGGCGCGGTCAAACCCCTAAACGGACGGAAACGGCGATTCGACCCTCCAAATCACGTAATCTGGCCGGACTTTCAACTGAGAATAGTTTCCAATCGACGAGACGCTTACGGGGATATAAAAATTTGGTAAAAAACATTACCTTACAATTTAAATATGCTTTATTTATTTTATTTATTTTAATTATTCGGATTACTTGGGCGACGATATTTGTTAAACTCGTCGCTCAAGAGTAAAAAAAAAAAAATCCTGTACAATGAAATTTAAATATGTTTTATTTTATTTTAATTATTTGGATTATCTTAGCCGACGAATTACCCTAATTTCGTCGGCCAAGATAATCCGAATAATTAAAATAAATAAAGCACATTTAAATTGTAAGTTAATGTTTTTTACCAAATTTTTTTATCTCCGTAAGCGTCTCGTCGATTGGAAACTATTCTCAGTTGAAGGTCCAGCCAGATTACTTGATTTGGAGGGTCGAATAGCCGTTTCCGTCCGTTTAGGGGTTTGACCGCGCCGATTGACCGGACGGATCGAGCCCTTATCTTTCTCCGATGGAGCTAAATTTTTTCCCACCTACGTAATTCATTATGCTGGTCATATCTGACGGTAGGTTTTCAGTTCCTCTTCTCCGATCACCAAACTCACGTTATATGTACTAATGTTGTATAACTTTTTTATAAGTTTTGAGTTTAAGTGTCGTTTTAAAGACAACATATACGTAGAGGCCTCAAACGCAAAAAATTCGTGAAATAAGATATGACCGGAACGGTGAAATACGTCAACCCATGAAAAATGAAGATATTCCGGTAAAATTTCTGTGCCGGTTGTTCCGGTCAACGAATTTCTCTTATTTCTACCTAGTGGTAGCCCTATCCCGGGTATTTATTTTTTACCAAATTTTTATAGCCCCGTAAGTGTCTTGTCGATTGGAAACTATTCTCAGTTGAAGGTCCAGCCAGATTACCTGATTTGGAGGGTCGAATAGCCGTTTCCGTCCGTTTAGGGGTTTGACCGCGCCGATTGACCGGACGGATCGAGCCCTTATCTTTGTCAGATGGAGCTGAATTTTTTCCCACCTACGTAATTAGTTATGTTTGTCATATCTGACGGTAGGTTTTCAGTTCCTCTTCTCCGATCACCAAACTCACGTTATATGTACTAATGTTGTATAACGTTTTTATATAAGTGTTGAGTTTAAGTTTCGTTTTGAAGACAACATATACGTAGAGGCCTCAAACGCAAAAAAGTCGTGAAATAAGATATGACCGGAACGGTGAAATTCGTCGCCCAAGAGTAAAAATAAAAAATCATGTACAATAAAATTTAAATGTGTTTTATTTTATTTTAATTATTCGGATTACTCTTGGCCGACGAAATTAGTGTAATTCGTCGGCCAAGTAAAAATAAAAAAATAAAATACTTAGGCGACGATATATTTGAGTTTCGTCGCCTAAGGATTAAAAAACTTAGGCGACGATATATATTTTTTAGGCGACGAAATATTGTTTCGTCGCCCTAGTTTCTTTATTAGGCGACGAAATTTATCCTTAGGCGACGATTTTTTTTTTGTCGCCTAAAGTTCAACTTTAGGCGACGATTTTTTTTCCTGAGCGACGATTTTTTTTTTCGTCGGCCAAGTTTTCTCTTAGGTGACGAAAAAAAAATCGTCGCCCGGTTTTTTTCATTTCGTCGCCCAAGACTCATTTTCTGGTAGTGATGTACTATGTATCAGTAAATTTCAAGATGATTTATTAAATCAAAATTTTTTAGGCGTAGTTAATTGTAAAAGTGCAAAATATGTTTTAGAAAAAGATGTTCAAAACATTGCTAGCAAACAAATCTTTGCCCGTTGACAAGCAATCTTAAGTATTTTTGATTTTGAAATTGCATTCATTAAAGGAAGTGACAACCATATCCCAGATTTCCTAACTCCCAGATTTCCTAACTGGTGAATTTCTACAGGGCACCAAAACATGAAGCCCAGCTCATCCAAAGGGAGAAATCCTGAAAAATCAGTATCTAAGTCATCTCCCCCAGTTAAGAAAGAATCACCTGAGTCAAACCCCAGCATAGTTCTCTATGCAGGTCATCCCCCTATTCCAATAGTCAATCGGTATAGTACTCTTGGTAGCACCCTCAGTCTGAATAAACATAATTATCAGTCAGCTTTAGTAAACCAATATGACCCCTACAAAATAGATTCCTCATCAAACCCTCCAGTCAATTATAAAACATCATCCCCTTACTTTGACAGGGCCGAACAGTTCCTATTTTATATCGAAGCCTCTATGAGTTATCTCAAAAATCCCATCTCTTTAGTACAAAAATTATTTTGGCCCAAATACTCATTACCTTCCAGGTAAATCTTTAGCATTCTATAAAGACATTCTATTCAAATCTCAATCATTATCTATTAAACCAATCCATTACCCAAACATAATTTTCATTATCCCAATGGGGTGATTTCCCCTCTACTCCTCAAAAATTAGAATCCATTACATTTACTTATCATGAGTACATTGAAGCATGGAGTAAAATCTTTCTCTACCAAACAGAAGATTTTTCCAATTCATTGTTTCTCAATTTTGATCGAAAATTCAATCGCCAATTCCCCATGTGGTTCGGTGATTGGTGGAATAATCATGGGTGCCCTTATGACCTTCTGCCCTCAAATCTCCAGAATGCAGTCACCAAATTTGCTTCAGTCATGACCTTTTCAAAATACGAGAAAAGGTTTCCCCCCACTCTCCAAATTCATGGTCAAATATAAAATTCCTTGGATCTTCAAATGACAATATAAAATTGAATTTGAAAATCATATGGTCTTAAGACAACTCCTATCAAATGGTGGGATAAATTCAATTATGAAAGAGTTTTATTCTAATTTAGTGAAGAATTTTCAATTATTCCATCCAGTTCAGGAGCTCCGGTCTCTATTCAGCCGACATTTCTGATCCCTCAGTTAAAGTTTCAGACTTCTCTGTTAGCATCCCCTTCTAAGAACAGAGCCTCCAGTTCATCCTCATCCTCCAAAGTAGATGAATTAAAGGAATTGGCCAAGCAATTATTACAACAAGCGGCCAGTTTATCCACAGAAGATGAAGGAGAACACTCTTCATCAGAATCATCATCATCACATAGTCATGAAAGTTCTCCCAGTCAACCAACCAGGTGGGTTGATTATGAAGATAGTCAAGACCCATATGCTGAATTCTAGTCAAGACAAGTCCAGACAAAATTCCACCGAAAGTATCAACAATGAACCTGTGGTAGGCAAGTTACTATTCACCAATAGTCAAATTACTTTTCATGAACAGTCATTCGTGGCAAACAAGTTACTATTCATCTACAGTCACACTAGTGGCAGACAAGTTACTATTCATCACTTTGTAATTTCTATTTATAGAAGCCTCCAGCTTCGTAGTCCAGGAGGCTTTCATTTTTCCTCTCCTCCCTTTCTCTCTAGTCAGAGCTTCTCCTAGTTAGTTCATGTACTGAGCATTCCTCTTACTCATGCATTGATTTCAATCAGTATGTTGTAAACTTTTTAATCAATTGTTTTATGCTTCCGTTGTAAACTTTATATATATATATATATATATATGCCAAGTACGTCCACCTCATGTAATTAATTGATTAAATTCTTTGTTCTGTTAAAACATATTTAATTGAGGATTTAATTTAGTTTACCCCTAGAGGTTTGGAGTTAACACCATTTCAGTCCTCATATTCTCAATTTCGAAAATTTACACCTAAAGTTTTCAATTTTCATAAATCATGTCTAATTGCTAAAATTTCTTCCGTTAATTTTGAATTCATAACTCATTTTAAGGGTTAAAATAGTCATATAAAATAGCATAAATTGCCTTTTAGAACCTTTTTTCAAAGATTGCATGCTAGCATTTAACATCTAAATTAGACGAAGAATTAATTTCAGTTTACCCCCTCCTGAGGTTTGAGGTTGACATCGTTTCATTACCCATACTTTTAATTTTGAAAATTTACCCTCTAAAGTCTCCAATTTTCATAAATCATACACAATTGTTAAAATTTCGTCCAATTTGGAGGTTAAATGTTGGCATGAAATCTTAGAAAAAAAGGTCATAAAAGGCGATTTATATTGTTATAAGACTATTTTAGCTCTTTTAGTGAGTTATGAAATCAAAATTAACGTCCGAATTAGACAGAATTTCAGCAATTGGGCATGATTTATTAAAATTGAAAACTTTAGGGGGTAAATTTTCAAAATTAAAAGTATGGGGAGTGAAATGATGTTAACCCTAAACCTCAGGGATGTAAACTGAGAATATGGTTTCTCTGCTTGGATTTAAGTTACTTGGATCTGCTTGGATGACTTCTAACTATTGGATTGAGTATTATCTAAGACCGCCATATCATCCTTATGTCATCTTTACTTCATTTAATGGTTATTAGACATCCAAGCAGAGAATCCGGATCCGTAAACTGAAATTAATTCTTGGACAAAATTTTAGCAATTGGGCTTGATTTACAAAAATTCAGAACTTTAGGGGATAAATTTTCAAAATTAAGAGTATGAGAATTGAAATGATGTTAACCCTAAACCTCGGGAGGTAAACTACAATTAATCCTTTAATTAAAGAGCAGTAGCATGATAAGATCAAAGCAAGAAATTTGAGTTCAAGAGAAAGACTTCTTCCTGCTAGTTGATTGACAAGCAAGTGCACCTGTATATAAAGAAGCATTGACATGAGCCGAAAGACACATATCAGAAGCCAAAACCTCCATCATGAGTTCCTATTTATTTTTCTTAGTGCTAGACTAGGTTCAGTTTCTTTCAGTTTTTTAACTCTGCTACATCCTCGCACTATGCCATTTATATCATCAGACGACACTCTTCAGACGACATATTTTGGACGATTTTGAGTTTGTGTCGTCTGATTAATTTTTCGACCCTTCAGACGACATTTATAAAGTATAAGTCGTATGAGTGCCATGCTCCCTTCATACTTCTGGATGATGCTCAATTTGGCTGTCATATACAAAAATTCAGACGGCATATATATGCAGTGTAAAAAAGCAACATTTAGCAACTTTATGGTAATACGTCAGACAACATATAAAAGTTGTCTGTGAAAGAATGCGAAATCTACTTTTAATCCCCTTTTTATATACTTCATCCAACAACATATTAATGTCGTCTGAAACAATCATAAATCTTTGATTTATACCTCCATTTTGAACCCTTAAATTCACTTATTCAGACGACAAACAAATGACGTATAACAAACCCATAAAATTGAGTGTACGAACCTTGTAATGTATAACTTCAAACGACATATGAAAGTGGTCTCTCTGACCCTAAAATACTCAATTTATTATAATTAAATATTGAGTTTGGTTACCTTTTATTGTATTTAATAAGATGACATATAAACGTTGTCTGAGGGAACCTGAAATATAAGTTTGAAAAATGGCTCAACCTTTTAATTTATTCATCAGACGAGGTTAATATGTCGTCTGTATGAACTTAAAATAGTCAATTCATTTGAGTTTGGGAGAGGGCGCCAACCTTAATGTATTCATCGCACAACATAAAAATGTCGTCTAGACCTGAAATATTTGAATTTGGGCGCTAGAGTTTTCCCTCACTTTTTTTCAACGTGAGACGGCGATTATATGTCGTCTGAGGTTGTAAATAAGTGGTCAACATAAAATGTGCATATTTTCCAAACGGAAACGCCCTTATCTCCTCCGACCAAAACTTATATTTTTGATTAATCGGTTTTTAAACTCCCGTTAAGAGTAGGAAAACAGTTCTATGTAATAGTTTGGACACTTTGATGAAACGATGATGTACTTCTCCTTGTGGAAGCTATAAGAAAGTTTATGTATATATGAAGTTGACTCTAATGATCGAGACCTATAAGTTATTGAAAATGGGTAAATTTTCATCCACATACATATTTAAGTACTGCGATCATATCCAACGGTCAGATTAGGTAAATTTTGTCTCTTGTATATAGTTTCCTTATAAAGATGTATGTTTACAAAGAACTTAGTAAACATGTTATAGCACATTAGTACGCATGTTGTGATTCAAATGACGGAAAAAGATTTTTTTCAAGTTTGAGTGTCAGATGTCATCATGATAGTGAATTATGGATGTAGAACAAAATTCATGCATTTTCGATAAAGTTCGTGTCTCGGTCGATGCGGTCAACGTTAATCGAATCTTCCTTAGTAACTTCAGACGACATATATATGTCGTCTGAGAAATACTTTTAAAAATCAACACTTTTATCTAAACGAAAACGCTCTTATCTAGACCGACCAATACTTAAATTTGGGATTCGTCAATTCTTATACCATCATCTGGTGTCAACAAAACTATTTTATGCGAACATTCAGACCCGTTTATCGACCGATCATATACGATATAACTTCAGACGACATATGAAATTTTCGATAAAGTTCGTGTCTCGGTCGATACGGTCAACGTTAATCGAATCTTCCTTAGTAACTTCAGACGACATATATATGTCGTCTGAGAAATACTTTTAAAAGTCAACACTTTTATCTAAACGAAAACGCTCTTATCTAGACCGACCAATACTTAAATTTGGGATTCGTCAATTCTTATACCATCATCTGGTGTCAACAAAACTATTTTATGCGAACATTCAGACCCGTTTATCGACCGATCATATACGATATAACTTCAGACGACATATGAAAGTGGTCTCTCTGACCCTAAAATACTCAATTTATAATTAAATATTGAGTTTGGTTACCTTTTATTGTATTTAATAAGACAACATATAAATGCCGTCTGTGGGAACCTGATATATAAGTTTGAAAAATGGCTCAACCTATTAATCTATTCATCAGACGAGGTTAATATGTCGTCTGTATGAACTTGAAATATTCAAATTCATTTGAGTTTGGGAGAGGGCGCCAACCTTAATGTATTCATCCCACAACATAAAAATGTCGTATGAATCTGAAATATTTGAATTTGGGCGCCGAAATTTTCCCTCGCTTTTCTTCAATGTGAGACGGCGATTATATGTCGTCTAATGTTGTAAATAGTGGTCAACATAAATTGTGCATATTTTCCAAACGGAAACGCTCTTATCTCCTCCGACCAAAACTTATATTTTTGATTAGCCGGTACTCAAACTCTTGTTAAGAGTAGGAAAATAGATCTATGTAATAGTTTGGGCACTTTGATAGTGAAACGATTATGTACTTCTTGCGAAAGCTATAAGAAAGTTTATGTATATATGAAGTTGACTCTAATGATCGAGACCTATAAGTTATTGAAAATGGGTAAATTTTCATCCACATACATATTTAAGTACTGCGATCATATCCAACGGTCAGATTAGATAAATTTTGTCTCTTGTATATAGTTGCCTTATAAAGATGTATGTTTACAAAGAACTTAGTAAACATGTTATAGCACATTGGTACGCATGTTGTGATTCAAATGACAGAAAAAGATTTTTTTCAAGTTTGAGTGTCAGATGTCATCATGATAGTGAATTATGGATGTTGAACAAAATTCATGCATTTTCGATAAAGTTCGTGTCTCGGTCGATGCGGTCAACGTTAATCGAATCTTCCTTAGTAACTTCAGACGACATATATATGTCGTCTGAGAAATACTTTTAAAAGTCAACACTTTTATCTAAACGAAAACGCTCTTGTCTAGACCGACCAATACTTAAAGTTGGGATTCGTCAATTCTTATACCATCATCTAGTGTCAACGAAACTATTTTATGCGAACATTCAGACCCGTTTATCGACCGATCATATAGCTCCCCATGAGGAAGAATAGGAACGTTTATCTATATATGAAGTTGACTCTAAGGATCGAGACCTATAAGTTATCGAAAATGGGTAAATTTTCTTCTACATAGATATTTAAGTATTGCAATCATATCCAACGGTCATATTATAAAGTTCGGGTCTCGGTTGATGCGGTCAATGTTAATCGAGTCTTGCTTAGTCACTTTAAAAATGACATATATATGTCGTGTGACCAATACTTTTCAAAGAACGCTTTGATGACGTGTTAGTTGGTCAACTCAGATGATATATGTATGTTTTCTGATGAACACACCCTTTCCAATTAGCTAGGTTACAAACCCTTTGCACGGGGGATTGTCATTTTCACTAAGTGTTGGAACACACTCTTTCCTTTTCAGTGTCTAAAAGCCGCCTCTCTCTTTTTGTTTGAAACCCATTTCTCTCTGTCTCGACCTCACCATCTCTCTCGCAGTCACCATCTCTCCAGACCTCACCATTTCTCTCTCAACCTCACCATCTCTCTCGCAGTCACCATCTCTCTCGACCTCACCATCTTTCTCTCTGTCTCTCTCGAACACAATAACATGTTTTCTCTCTCAACCAGGTAACCCAGTCTCTTTCTTATAAGCTGTGTTTGGTGATGAATGATGGGTTTTTGCTCAATTGATCTATTATATGTTGTGTGTTAGTCTCTTATTTTTCTGGGTCTGGGATTTGTTATAGTGATTGATTGGAAATTCAATTGTTCTTGTTCAGTGACAGTTTGGAGTGAAGTAGGCAAGCAATTGAAGTGGTTATCAGTTGAAGCGGAGGTATCCAAATTGAAGTAAGCCAGTTTGCTCGTTTGTTTAGCTTTTTAATTAGAATTCCTGTATTTATTATTGTTGTGCTTGTGATTGTTTATCTTGTTTGTTCAAGTTGTTAATAGTTAAAGTGTTTGTTACTGATTTGAACTGAAAACACTAGACTTAAGCATGACCTCGACTTGGGTAGTTGTTTCAGTCCTCTGCTCTAGTACCTAAGTGTTGTAGTTATTTTTCTGTCTTTATGCGCATGTTGTGATTGTGGTTATTATGATGTTAGTACAAGTGTTTATCTTGATCCTCAATTTATTTTTAATGATTGTGATTGGTTATTAAACTAGTTATTATTCCATTTTTATGTGTTTATATAAGATGGAAAAAACTTGGATGCTCGCTGATAGGAGATCTTCAAGGTTTCAAACTGGGTTTGAAAATTTCCTCAAATTTGTGTCGGCAAATGCTGCCGACAAATCAAGCATACGCTGCCCTTGTATGAAGTGTTGTAATCACAGTGGATTTACCGTTGCTGTCATCAAGGACCATGTATATTTTAATGGCATCATGACCAATTACAAAAGTTGGGACTGTCATGGTGAAGCTGCTGCCATGGAGGGCGATAGTGGCGGAGATTCTGAATCAGTAGATAAGCCGGAGGATATAGAGGGTGAAGAAAATAAGGGTGAAGAAGATGAGGACGAGGAGATGTCTTGTGACTCAGATGAGTTCCTTAGGTTGGTAGAAGATGGAGATAAAGCTTTGTACCCTGGGTGTACAAAGTCGACAAAATTGAACGCTCTTGTAGAAATGTTCAATTTGAAAGCAAACCATGGAATGACTGATGGTTGTATTTCCGATTGGCTAATGTTGTTTGAGTCCTTCCTTCCCGATGGGAATGAAATACCTTGCAATATAGGTGAGGCAAAGAAAACACTCGGTTTATTGGGGATGGGGTATGAAAAAATTCATGCATGTCCAAATGATTGCATTCTATATAGAGGGGACCATCATGAAGCTGAAGTATGTCCAACATGTACTACTTCGCGGTATAAGATTGGAAAGAATGGAGTTGTGAGGGATGGGGTTGCTGCAAAGGTTTTGTGGTGCTTCCCTATAATACCGAGATTCAAAAGGATGTTCCAATCTCCAACGACAGCTAAGTCCTTGACTTGGCATGGCGATAGGAAAAAAGATGGCATGATGCGGCATCCAGCTGATTCACCGACTTGGAAATTGGTTGACACACAGTGGCCAGAATTTGGGAAAGAACCTAGGAACCTTCGATTAGCCCTTTTGTCTGATGGATTTAATCCTTACGCTGCTTTAAGCAGCAAATACTCTTGTTGGCCAGTTATTCTGGTCACATATAACCTTCCTCCTTGGTTATGCATGAAGAGGAAGTTCATGATGTTGTCCTTGTTGATATCTGGACCGAAACAGCCCGGGAAAGATATCGATGTCTATCTACAACCGTTGATAGACGATTTGAAGTTACTGTGGCAGGGCGTCGAATGTGTGTATGACTCTGTGAGAGAAGAGACCTTTACATCGAAGGCAGTCCTATTTTGGACTATAAATGACTTTCCTGCGTATGGGAACCTTTCGGGTAGTGTCACCAAAGGATATAATGCTTGTCCTATCTGTGTTGATGAAACCAAACCCATTAGGCTGAAACATTGTAAGAAAATGGTGTTTTTGAAGAATCGCCAATTCTTGCGTAGAAATCATCCATACCGAAAGCAGGCTGCAGCATTTGACAACACGATTGAGAATGAAGTCGCCCCTGAACCATTAAGTGGAGAAGAGGTTCTGGCAAGGGTTGAAGGACTGCCTCGTGAGTTTGGAAAAACTCAAAAGCCTGCCAAGCGAGGTGATCAACCCAGACCTTGCTAGAAAAAAAAAGCGTGTTCTTTGAACTTGAATACTGGAAATATATTCCAGTACGCCATATTCTTGATGTGATGCACATTGAGAAGAATTGTTGCGATGCCATAATTGGGACCCTCTTGAATATTCCTAGTAAGACAAAAGGATGGAGTTGCTTGCCGTTTGGACATGGTCGATATGGGCATCAAAACTGACTTGACAGTGGTAGCTGGGGAGAAAAAGGCCAAGTTGCCTTTGGCTAGTTGGAATTTGCTGCATCATGAGAAAAAAATAGTCTGCCGATCCTTTTTTGGAATGTCAGTTCCTACACGCTTCTCCTCAAATATTAGTAATCTGGTCTCCATGGAAGATTTAAAACTGGTCGGTCTTAAGTCACATGACTGCCACACAGTGATGCAGTACCTACTCCCCGTGGCATTAAGATCAGTTCTAGAGAAGCCTGTTAGGTATGCCATTATTCGGTTCTGTCTGTTTTTTAAGGCAATTTGTAGTAAAGTCATAGATGTTTCTAGACTTAAACAAATGCAAGCAGATCTGGTTGATACTGTTTGTTTGCTTGAAAAATTCTTCCCACCTTCATTTTTCGATATCATGATTCATCTAACAGTACATCTTGTTAGAGAAGTTGAATGGTGTGGCCCTGTGTTTTTCCGATGGATGTTCCCATTCGAGAGGTACATGAAAGTACTCAAAGGGTATGTTAAAAATCGACATTTTCCTGAGGGCTGCATGGCTGAGAGATATATTGTTGAAGAAGCTGTAGAGTATTTAGAAGAGCGTATCCATTCGAAAGGTGGTATCACTGTGGGAATTCCATCGACAAGCACAGCTGGAAACTACAAACAGAGCAGGCCCTTATCACGGCCAACTATCATACCTGTGTACGGAAAGCAGATGCATCTTGCATACCTTTGTGTCTTACAAAATACTGAAGACGTCCAGCCCTACATCAAGTAAGTGTATACATCAGCCTTTTTTATTTTTTTTATATTTCGATCAATACTCTTTGTCAGAGCTTAATGGTTTTCCTTGTTCTTCGGTCTAGGGAGCACAATGAATATTTGGAGTTGATTTACCCAAATAACGTGAAGAACAAGAAGTGGATGAGGGAAAAACATAATGCAACATTTCCAGACTAGTTAAAAGAAAGGGTAAGTGAAATTATATACTATGTGATGGTACAAGTATTATTTTACAAAAATTGAAAATGTATGTCACATAGGCTTCCTCCTTTTTTAATGAACAATCGTTGTGGCAGGTTGCAAATCAATTGAGGCTGAAATCCGATAAAGTTTCACAAACATTAAGGTGGATGGCTGCTGGTCCCAAAAATCAAGTGCCAACCTATGCCGCTTACCATGTCAATGGAGTTGACTACAACACCAAAGAGAGAGACGGCGTTCGATCATTTCAAAACAGCAGTGTAACATTGCTTGCCAATGCAATGTAAGTTTCAAGTGCGAGGGATCAAAATCCATCCGACGGTGCTATGGACTTCTATGGAGTTATTAGAAGTATATGGGAGGTGGACTACTATAAGTATAGGGTTCCTGTGTTCCACTGTGATTGGGTAGAGAGTACTAGAGCCGTCAAAGTAGACGAACTTGGGTTTACGTTGGTGAAACTGAATAGGTTAGGGCATTTAAACGATCCTTTTGTGTTAGCTACACATGTGAAACAAATATTTTATATTGAGGATCCCCTAGATGCGGAATGGTCAGTAGTCGTGAGGTGCCCGAATATAGACTACCATGGGGTTGATGATGACGATGAAGTTGAAGACACAGATGAACAATCGTTCATTCCAGCAATGCCATCAGTTGACACATTTGATGATATAGATAAGAATCACCCTACCAGACATATGCGTGATGGCAATGAAGGAATATGGATAGATAATAGTAGCTTACCTGGTCACGTTAATAGTGAATTTGAAGGCAATGAATGGAATGCTAGCTAATAGGACTGTAATCTTTATATAATTGAAGTTATTAGAAGGGTAGTCTGATGTTTTGTTGGATGTTTTGCTTGAAATGTGATTGATATATTTTCTTTTAACTATTAACATTGTTGCCTTAATTATGAAGAGTGTGTTTTTCTGTATTGTCCTATTTTTATCGACATTATTGTTCTTCTTTTTTAACCTCAGTATGCTAGCTGACCAGTCTTTTTTAAATGGGGTTTCAGGTAATGGCACCAGCAAAGAAAGGTCTTAACTCTTTAGGTTCAAAGAAGGGACAAAAAAACAGGCAGCTGCAGAAGTTATTGCTTCTAGAATCAAGGCGACGCGACAAATGCCGGCTACTGATAGTATTCCAGCAGCGTCTACTTCTGCACAAAAGAATGCAGCTGATATTGCTAGAAGAATCGATGTTGTGCAACAACTGAAGAAGGCTGCAGTTTCCGGTACAGCAACCTTGGATTCTGGGAAGACTTTATGTACTTCTCCTCAAGCGGATGCCACCCTTGAGAAAAATGCAACTCCAAGTGATGAGGTTGTGTCAGCCCTGAAGAAGATGAAGTATAGCCGGAAGGCCAAGTCTAATTCAGTTTCAACCAGTGCAAAGCCGATCAGAAAGAAGAAAGAACAAATTCCTCATGCAGAAACCCCCAATATTACTAGTGGTCTGCGATTACTATCCAGACCGATGGTCACTATGGCAAGAGTAACAAAGCGACTGATCAGAGGGATCAAGCTTCCCATAGAATCTGATGACAGGGGGACACCAATAGGTAAAAATGCCACTACCAAAAATTTCAACTTGGGCGACGAAAAAAAATCGTCGCCCTGTTAAAAAATTTCGTCGCCTAAGTACTTAGGCGACGACATGTCGTCGGCCAAAACTTCGTCGCCAGAACCGCGTCGGTCAAGAACTTGGGCAACGAAAATTGATTCCATCGTCGCCCAAGAGTAATTCTTAGGCGACGATAATAATTTCGTCGCCTAAAATATACTTCTCGTCGCCCAAAAATTAGTCGTCGCCCAAGATTTAACACCTTGGCCGACGAAAACATTTTTCGTCGCTTAATATCTTATAATCTTGGGCGACGAAAATAAATATTTCGTCGCCTAAGATCACAACATCTTAGGCGACGATATTTTTTTTTCGTCGCCTAAGATGGTAAGTCCTTGACCGACGATTTAGAAATTTCGTCGCCTAAGATATATTTAAAATTTTTTTTAAAATAATTAAATAATTTTTTTAAATATATAAATCATGTTTTTTAAATTTTTGCTGGAATTTTTTTTTTCGGCATTTCTTTAAATTTTTGTAATACTAAAATTTAATTAAAAATAACCCAAATTTATAAATTTATAAATAATTTATTACAAAAATTCAGTCTATCTGCCTATAGATCGAGAAACCCGAAATCTAACTCATCATTCCCGTTCGGAGGGTTCTGAGGCTGAGGCGGCGGCTGGTCAGGCTGAGGAGGCTGCTGCTGAGGCTGGGGCCACTGAGGGTGGGGCCACTGAGGTAATGGTATAGGCGTAGGCATAGGCGGAAACGGCTGTCCGGCCGCATGTGCAGCGATGTAGGCAGCCATCCACTGTCCCATAGCCGCCTGGTTGGCATTGGTGACTTCATTCACCCGCTCCATATGCGCAACCATGGAAGCCGCATATGATTCCGCCATCGCCGCCATCTCCCTCGCTCTTTGGGCTTCCAGCTCAGACTCCCTCGCTCTTTGGGCTTCCAGCTCAGACTGTAGACTTGCGAACTGATCCTGTAGCCGAGTGGTCTGGCTGTTGTTGCTTGAGGCTCCGGCGGCTCCCTTGCGCTGAAATCCTGGAGTCGTCTTCAGGATCCCCTTTCCAGCGTCTCCCATACCCCGGCAGTAGTAGGTGTTGGAACGCTGCGTGAAGGCAGTGGCCATAATCCGCGCCTCAACGGTAGGATCTGAAGTGTCGATCCTGGACATGGCCTCTGACATGTCATCCTCTGCCGTGCCCGGAAATGTGTCATTCACCATGCCTCTCATGACCTCTTGCTCCGCCTCCCTCACCCTCGCCTAATTGGATATATTATAAAAATATATTAATATACATTTAATAAAATGTAATTAAAATTAAAAATTAGAAAATATAATTAAACTTACAAGATCCTCCTCAGAATGAGGATATGCCCTCTGAAAGGTCCCCACATAGGGTTCTCCTCTGGCCGCTCTCGCTGCACGTCGTCCATGATGGCCGAAAACGGCCTCGAACCGGCACGATGGTTGGTTGTGTTCTGTTGCCGGTTCTCAGCGTTCACCCGGGCGAGGTGCTTCAAAAAAAAATTATCTTTAATAAATATTTAAAAACATACAATTATAATTAATTCACTAATTAAATATTCAAATTTGTTTACAAATTACCTGTTTGTGAGGGTCGTTGAACTGCGTGACAAGAAGCCACCGCCACTCGTACTCCCGATACTCGAACTCCTTCGGGGTACCCGAACGGTCGCTCCCGTACTTCTTCCAGTGTTCCCGGAGGTCGTGCTTCCACTCCTTGAACCTACATATACAAAAAAAATATTAAATATATTATTAAAAAAATAAAATTTAATAAATTATTAAATAAAGGTACCTCTCCCTATGGGCCTTTTCCGCCCAGTCACGTCCCTCCTCGGGAACCACAAACCATTGCTGCATTACCACTTGTTAGTATTTTTTTCAATAATTAAATAATTTATTAGTTAAAAAAATAGTAATTGATCGAGTAAACTCACCGACATCGACTGATGGAGCATCTCCTTCACTCCATCAGGAACCTGGCTCCAGACTCCCCACAACATTGGGAGTCTGGAGCGGATGGTGCCTCCCGCGGCGCGCGTGTACCGGTTTCCCAACGCGGCGTCCACCGGTTTCCCGTTGGAAAACGGGATGGCGATCCGTCCAGCGGACTCGACCGCCCTATCGAGTCCCTTGTTGCTGACGGTGCCTCTCATGTTTCGCCTTCTCGTTCCGGCGGCTCTGACATTGTGAATCAAATTTAATATTAATAATATATTTTTACATTAAAAAAATTGAAATCGACAAAAAAGTAATAATAATTTACCTGAGGATGAGGCTGAGCCGACGGATTCGTCTTCGTCCGCCTGCTCGGAGACCCTGACGGGATGAAGAGGCGTGGGAAACTCCCGGTAGATATAGGCCTCGTGCGGTGCCACATGCGGGAGCTGCTCCCGAATCGGTCGACCCTCCTCATCGACGCGAGGTATCGCCGGTATCGTCGGAGGAAGGAAGAGGCCGGATGGCACCATAGGGACCCCGGATGACCCGCCATCACCGTCGGTCGGGGACGACTGTGTGGGGGCGTCGCTGCGGGATCGCGACCGATGAAGTATGGGTGGATGACGAGCAGCCGTCGCTGCGGGACCCGACTGCCCAACAGAACCCGAGCCGCTCACGCCACCCGTAAGCACCGCATGTCGGGCCGTCAACTGCCATGGAAACCCGATCGACGGTGATTCCGACGGGTTGTTTGAGGTACCGTCCGAGCCGTCTTGGCTCTTCGCACCCGAACGTTGTCCAGAAGTTCTCCTCATGGCCATCCTGTTTAAAATAACCATAAATTTATTAAAAATATTTTACCGTCTTATAATTAAGTTCACAAAAAATAACCATAAATTTTTAAAAATTTTATTAACAATAATAGCACTCTTCGAAATTAATAGTTATTAAAGGATTTATTTATTTTTTATTCACATAACAAATTATTTACATTAATTCGCAATTATTACATTACAAAAATTAAACTCAACAATATTTACATCCTTACTCAAAAATAATCCATTATTTTTTACAAAATGCCCACAATATATTTACAATTATAATTTATATTATTTAATTATTTAATCAAAAATTATTTAATCATTTACAATATATTTACAAATTATTTCCAGAAATCCTAAACCCTAAACCCTAAACCGTAAACCCTAATATTTTACAATTATTATTTACATCACAATTTACCATAATTTACATCACAATTTACAATTATCACAATCACAACAACAACAATTTACAATTTACAATTATCACAACAACAACAATTTACATTAATTATCACAACAACAACAATTAAAACCAATTTAGGGTTTTAGGGTTATACCTTAAATTGTGGGTCGGCGTCGGGGTCGGGGTCGGGGTTCCGAATTGGGGTCCGGGTCGGGGTCGGAGAGAGGGAGAGAGAGAGGGCAGAGGCAGAGAGAGGATTTTCGGAGAGAGAGGGCTTGGCGGCTGAAGAAATGGTTAGGGTTCCGAATTTTTGCCTTTTATAGTGGCGTTCTTGGGCGACGATTTTTACAAAATCGTCGCCCTGTTTTTTTAAAAATCGTCGCCCTGTTTTTTGAAAATCGTCGGCCAAGATAGTCTACTTAGGCGACGATGTTCTTCACTATAAATCTCGTCGCCCAAGATAAAGAAAATCTTCGACCAAGAGTCTACTTGGGCGACGATGTTCTTCACTATAAATCTCGTCGCCCAAGATAGTCTACTTGGGCGACGATGTTCTTCACTATAAATCTCGTCGCCCAAGATGGAGAAAATCGTCGGCCAAGATTTCTATCATAAAATTCAGAATATCGTGATTTTGGTGATCGGAGAAGAGGAACTGAAAACCCACAATCAGATATGACCAGCATAACGAATTACGTGGGTGCGAAAAAATTCAGCTCCATCTGACAACGATAAGGGCTCGATCCGTCCGGTCAATCGGCGCTGTCAAACCCCTAAACGGACGGAAACGGCTATTCGACCCTCCAAATCACGTAATCTGGCTGGACCTTCAACTGAGAATAGTTTCCGATCGACAAGAAGCTACCGGGGCTATAAAAATTTGGTAAAAATTAAATACCCGGGATAGGGCTACCACTAGGTAGAAATAAGAGAAATTCGTTGACCGGAACAACCGGCACAGAAATTTTACCGGATTATCTTCATTTTTCACGGGTTGACGTATTTCACCGTTCCGGTCATATCTTATTTCACGAATTTTTTGCGTTTGAGGCATCTACGTATACGTTGTCTTCAAAACGACACTTAAACTCAACACTTATATAAAAAAGTTATACAACATTAGTACATATAACGTTAGTTTGGTGATCAGTGAAGAGGAACTGAAAACCCACCGTCAGATATGACTAGCATAACAAATTACGTGGGTGGGAAAAAATTCAGCTCCATCTGACAAAGATAAGGGCTCGATCCGTCCGGTCAATCGGCGCGGTCAAACCCCTAAACAAACAGAAACGGCGATTCGACCCTCCAAATCACGTAATCTTGCCGAACCTTCAACTGAGAATAGTTTCCGATCAACAAGAAGCTTACGGGACTATAAAAATTTGGTAAAAAATAAATACCCGGGATAGGGCTACCACTAGGTAGAAATAAGAGAAATTCGTTGACCGGAACAACCGGCATAGAAATTTTACCGGATTATCTTCATTTTTCACGAGTTGACGTATTTCACCGTTCCGGTCATATCTTATTTCACGACTTTTTTGCGTTTGAGGCATCTACGTATACGTTGTCTTCAAAACGACACTTAAACTCAACACTTGTATAAAAAAGTTGTACAACATTAGTACATATAACGTGAGTTTGGTGATCGGAGAAGAGGAACTGAAAACCCACCGTCAGATATGACCAGCATAACGAATTACGTGGGTGGGAAAAAATTCAGCTCCATCTGATAAAGATAAGGGCTCTATCCGTCCGGTCAATCGGCGCGGTCAAACCCCTAAACAAACGGAAACGGCGATTCGACCCTCCAAATCACGTAATCTTGCCGGACCTTCAACTGAGAATAGTTTCCGATCGACAAGACTTTTACGGGACCCTAAAAGTTTGGTAAAAAATAAATACCCGGGATATTTATTTTAATTATTCAAAAGAAATTTAAATGTGTTTTATTTTTTTTTAATTATTCGGATTATATTGGCCGACGAAAACAGGGTTATTCGTCGGCAAAGATAATACTTGGGCGACGATTTTTATTAAATTCGTCGCCCAAGATTAAAAATAAAAAATCAGTAAATGTTATTTATTTTATTTTAATTATTCGGATTATCTTGGCCGACGAAATGGCCAGTCTTCGTCGGCCAAGAGAGAACTTGGGCGACGATTTTTATTCAATTCGTCGCCCAAGATAAAAAATAAAAAGAAATTTCAATGTGTTTTATTTTTTTTTAATTATTCGGATTATATTGGTCGACGAAAACAGGGTTATTCGTCGGCCAAGATAGTACTTGGGCGACGATATATGTTAAATTCGTCGCCCAAGAGTAAAATTAAAAATCATTTACAATGAAATTTACATGTGCTTTATTTATTTTAGTACAAACATATTCTTTTAGTACAAACATATTCTTTTAAGGGGTTTGGACAACAATTTGACCGCATATCTTTATATGAATTTGGACAACAATTACAAAGCTAAGGATCAATTATAACTAAGCTAATTAAGGCTCGTAATCTGTGTCATCCGATGAGTCTTCTTCGGTATTGGAATTAATATCTGGTAATCTATGCCTTAATTCGTCGTCAGAGTCGTCGTTTGTTTCTTCATTTGGATCAACATCAATAAAGGTTGAATCTTCGTCACGAATTCTGAGCACTCGACCATGTTTAACATTATTATCGCGAACAGTAGCTACATCATGAATACCTACTGCGTTCGGCTCCTGATACGCATCAGCCTCTGGCCCTGGAATGGTCACTCCAAGTGTAGCCGCCCGGTAAATGTTTCGAGGATGCACAATGTTCGCTATTTTCCACGCGTCACCCTTGGCAAGGTCATCAAGATAAAACACTTGTTTTACCGTTGTCGCAAAAACAAACGGGTCATCTTCGTAGGCGCTTGTAGCAGTGTTGACCGATAAATTGCCGTACTGATCCATATTCATGCTCTGTGCGCCTGTATCAAACCATCTACACTTGAACAGATGCACTTTCATGCCTTCCGCATAGACCAGTTCGACCACTGAATGGAGAACACCGTAATAGTCAAGGCCATGACCTTTCGCCATCACCCCAGAATTCTGTGTTCTTCGTCTGTTGTCTCTCTCTTCAGATACATATTTGACGCCATTCACTGTGCAAGTGGGATAAACTCTAGCCCGTTGCGGTTGCATCGCAAGAAGTAATAGTTCGTGCGACCAGTTTGGATTATCATCAGATTTAATCATGTCCATCTGTAACGGATATTACACTGTAAATATCCGAAAATCTATGCAATAGAAAATAATTAGATATATATATATATAACAGGGAAGATTAAATTACGTACCCAGGTGCGAAAATAATTTGCGAACGTCATGTTGTGGTACTCGAGATCACCATCAACTTCCGGAAAAGATAGGTGCAACTCTTTCCAATATTTAACTTCTTCACAATTGATTAGTACCCACCAGTGCGCTATGGCTATCTCTTCATCCGACAATGCATACTCGGCGGACAGTCGTGCTCCACCAACTTCGACATCACTGGAAACTATAGAGAGATTGAACCGCGGCGCATGTTCCTCCATGGCTTGCGGAGCTCCCAACGACGCTCCTAAATACAACTTCATGTAGGTGACGCATTCATGCGCAATATATGCTTCAGCTATACACCCTTCAGGCGCGGATTTATTAGTGACATAATCTTTGTACTCACCAAGTTGCCTGTAAATATAAGATTGCAAACTATACGTTATGGTTATTGAACATGTACGTACATATATGTATTCTGGAGATGTAAGTGAATAAAACATACCTTTCCATGGGATACATCCAAGTGAAGTGTACTGGACCGGTAAGCAACAATTGCTGGGGAAGATGGATCATCAGGTGAGGCATGATATCGAAAAAATTTGGCGAAAAGATCCTCTCGAATTTACACATGATGTATATGATGTCTGCCTGCATTTCCCAGAGATCGGATTTTCTCACTTCCCTTGTGCATAACTTCATGAAGAATCTTGACAGCGCTACTAACGGCTCCACAACCTGGCCAACCACACATCACAAATTTAATATAAAATCCAACAACGGCAGGTTAACCGTAATTTTAACCACAAATTTACCTGACGGTGAAGGAACGGTCGAATGAAAACAGGGAAGAGACGTTGTAGCAGAATATGACAGTCATGACTCTTCAAGCCGTATATCTTATTCTCCCGCAAGTTCACACACCGGGCTATATTTCCTGCAACGCCTGAGGGATACGTCACACAACTCATCCACCTTAAGATCTGGGTCTTCTGATCAGGCTTCACGGTGTAAGGAGCCCAAGGCATCTTTTTCTTCCCCTCTTTCAGCCAAAGATGTTTTCTGATTCCCATTTTCTTAAGATCAACGCGTGCCTTAGGACCGTCTTTCGTCTTCCCCTCCAAGTTGAGCACTGTACCTACCACACTGTCGCAGACATTCTTCTCTATGTGCATCACATCTAGGTAGTGCCTGATCAACAGCGTACTCCAGTACGGGAGTTCCCAAAATATGCTCTTATGTGTCCAGAATTTGTACCTGTCTGGTCTTTCAGGTATTCTGGCAACAATATCGGGATGATTGCTGAGCTGCCCAAAATCATACTCATCCAGCACTGCTAAAATCTCTTCCCCCGACCATCTATGCGGCTCCACACCTCTCTCTTCGGTCCCATCAAATGCCCCGGTATCTATCCGCCAGGGGTGATCATGTGGTAGGTAAGCACGGTGACCCATCCGGACTATCTTGTTGCAATGATTGCTGCACCCCTGGGAGCTAAGACACTCAGGACAAGCCAGTGACAAGCCTTGTATCCCCTAACAACGTTGCCAGACAACATCCCACGTGCAGGAAAATCACTGATGGTACCAACAATCATGGCATGCATCTGGAACATCTCATTTTTGTGGGAGTCATAAGTGGGATGACCAACCTCCCAAAGTAATTTACACTCTTCAATCAGTGGTCTCATATACACATCGAGACACTTCCCTGGATAACAACAACAACAACAACCACAACAAATTCAGATAACGGCTATATATGACCAACAATATAGAACAAAAACAATAAATGGAGAAAAAATTGAACCAACAGCAATATATACAATATGAAGGGAAAGTAGATACCTGGATAACCGGGCCCCGGAATCAACAAGGTCAACATGTTGTATTCCTTCTTCATGCACATCCATGGAGGAAGGTTGTAAGGCACCAAAATGACCGGCCATATACTGTACGAAAGACTCATGGTCCCAAAAGGGTTCAACCCGTCGGATGACAGCCCGAGCCTAACATTCCTCACCTCTGAAGCAAAATGAGGAAACTCCCTGTCTATATGCTTCCACGCCTCCCCGTCAGCAGGGTGTACCATGAGGTCTTCGTCATGCACCTCCCTCACAGCGTGCCATCTCATAGCTTCGGCCGTCTTTGAAGACATGTACAACCGCTCCAGCCTATCCCTCAACGGGAAATAGCGAAGTACCTTAACAGGTTTCCTGTTACCTGCGGGAGTCCGCTTATACCTGTCGGTCCCACATACCGGACAACGATGAAGGCCTTCAAGGTCATTACCGTCTGCATCTTTACCCCAGAATAGAACGCAGTCATATCTGCATGCATGGATCTTGATGTAGGAAAGCCCGAGATCTCTCAAGATACGACAAACCTTATGATGCGTGGTGGGATGACGATGACCGTCTGGCAGGAGCGAAGCAGCGTACTGTAGATACCTATCAACAGCCGTCACGGTCGATTTTGTGTCAACTTTGATATGCATCACCTCCATCACACACTGAAGAACGGTCTTCTCATGACCTGGGCACAGAGGGGTCTGTTGGAAAGCAATAAGTCTGTTATACTTGGCTATACCAGCATTGTTGACACCTCTAGGGACGGCCTGCATCGGCGCCTGCGGAATGTCCTGTCGTTCAGGGCATACACCGCTGTCTTGAGGAAACATGTCGTTGATGAAGGCCGTTGTTGGATCGTTGGATGTACTGCCCGTCTGATAAAACTGTCCATGATCATGCGGGCGTGATGAGGTTTCACCGTGATATATCCAACATGTGTAACGTTCCCAGAATCCGTTACTCTTCAGGTGGTCCCATACTGTATCAAACGGAAATCGATGCATATCACTGCGACACTTACACATCTTGCACGGACAATAGAACATGCCACTCCCGTCAGCATTGGCCTGCGCATATTGCATAAAATCCCAAACTCCTTCAGCATATTTTCTGTGATATCTTGGAAGAGAAATCCAACTCTTATCCATATCCTGAAAATAGCACATATATAAATCAATATTTAATGAACATATCTTTTATATATATATATTAATGTAATACAACATACTAATTATTAATTATATATATCTAGTTCGAGCGGATTCCGTGGTTTCAGAAGGCAAGTGTCAATGTCATGGAGGGCGAACCCCCTACAGGAACCAGGCAGGACTCGTTTGTGATCACGGAGGCGAACCCCTATCGACCCCTTCACCGTGAAGAGTGGTCAGTTTGTGATCTTGAGATCCAGTTAAACAAACCTGTGAACCATATCTATGACAGAACGGCCCCTTACTCAGCTTGGAACAAACTCTATGCATATATATATATATATCATTAATTCAACTCAAATAAAACTGAAAATCAATATATACATATGCATATATATATATGTGCATATATATGCATATGTACGTACCTGGGAGTAGCTCCACAAACTATGTATGGACAGGTTTCCACAACACCGAACGATTTGAAGAACTAGAGAAATTTATGTTTCAAATTTTCAAAGTTTTCATTCCTCTATCCTGGACTTCCAATATATAGAAGAATCTTGGGCGACGAAATATTTGAGTTTCGTCGCCTAAGAATTAAAACATCTTGGGCGACGAAATATTTGAGTTTCGTCGCCTAAGGATAAAAAACTTAGGCGACGATATTTATATCTTAGGCGACGAAATATTCTTTCGTCGCCCTAGCTAGTTTATATTTTGGCCGACGAAATTTATTTTTAGGCGACGATTTTTTTTCGTCACCTAAGAGTAAACTTAGGCGACGAAAAAAAAAATCGTCGCCCGGTTTTTTTTTTTCGTCGCCCAAGAACCATTTTTTGGTAGTGTGCTACAGATATGCAATCGTACATTGGGGTCTTAGCACGTACGACGATCCCCATCATCTTTGATGATTGGAGGAATGTGGATGATGAACCTAAAGAGAAGATATGGGAAGCAATTCAGGTAATTTTTTTTTTCATCGACTTAATGAGTTATATAGGTCTTGACAATTATTTTTCTAGTAATTTTAGTAAAAATAGCATTAGTTATAGGTCTTGACTATTATTTTTCTCTTGTTTTATGTAGGAGGCTTATGTGATCCCTCATCAATGTTGAAGATTTGTCCTTAAATCTGCTTCAACCAAATGGCGGGAATTCAAGAGCACACTGACCACTCACTACGTTATGCCATTCAAGGACAGTCCCGAGAAGTTGGAAAATCCTCCTGATGATTATAGATGCATCCCCAAGCTGTATTGGTCGCTTTTTGTGGAAGATAGGATTAGTGAAGAATTTAAGGTTTGTGAACATGTTTTTATGTCCACCTTGTTGTTTAAGCTGGCTTATAACCAATAAGATGTTAACATTGTGGTTCATGAATTCTATGCTTCGCAGGAACTGCGGGAAGTTCAAAGTGCAAAGAGAAAGCTTAACAAGTACAATCACAGGATGTCACGTAAAGGATATGCTCAATCAAGAGTGGAATTGGTAAGTTTTGGTTGATAGCAAATATTTTTTCCTTAATCAAAATGTGTTCTACTTCTAACATGATTCTGCTTTGTTATATTGTTGCAGGCTAAGAAGCTGGGAGTCCCAATTGAGATGCTGGACCGTGCCACAATGTGGCTGAATGCACATTCTGACAAGGATGGTAACTTCTCATCACCTGAGGTGGCGAACGCGGCCAAAAGGATTGTAAGTCCTGTTAGAATCACTCAGTAATTTACCATTGTTCAAGGAGTATGAAATTTAATATTAGTTGTTTTATGTTGTATGTTTAATGTTAAGCTTTTGTTTCAGGAAACCTTAAAAAAACAAGCATCTGAGGGATCACTTACCACAGTTGGGTCAACAGATGTCCTCACCTTAGCATTGAAGAAACCAGAGCATCCCGGTAGGGTAAGAGGAGTTGGGGGTTTTGTTCGACCTGATGTCGTCTTTGACTTTCCAATAAAGCGAAAAAGAGGTGGTGGTTCTCAGGCAACCAGGAAAAGTATAAGGCTTATATTGGAGGAGGAGCAAGAGGAGTTTATGGCAGAACAAAAAGCAAAATGGGAGGAGGAATCTGAAAAAGGATACAGAAACTTGATGAAAAATGGAAAGCTCAGTTTGAGTCACTGTTGGGAAGGTTGCAGTCTACCAGTGTGCAAATCCCTGCACCTGTTACACCAGTGAACGAACTCAATTCAGGGAATGGGAGCTGCAATTCCAATTTCGAGAAGGTTCAAATGGCGACAGAAATAAATGCTGAGCTCAGCTCGGTCAAGAAGAGATTGAATTTAGATGCTGAGAAGTTCGTGGAGGATGCGATTGACCCCCATGAAGTACCTGACCCTAAGCGGAATGAAGAAATAGCAATGGACTTGGATGAGGTTACAGACTTTGCTCCAAAGGCTGCAAATCATATTAGTCTGGTAATTTAACTTTTTTCTCCTTTAACTCCTCTTTGTTTCCATCATTAGGCTTTACTGCCAGCTATGAATTAAACGAATAAGATTTAAGTAATTTTTATTTTTCCATTGTTCGTGTTAGGATTTGACTTGTGATGAAAATGAGTGTCGACTGGCAGTAGATACGGTGGAAAATATAGTTGCCATTGCAAAAGTCATTGATGTCGGTGGTGAGTCAAGCAATCAGCTACTACATGGTGTGCCATTGGGCGAAAACAACATGCGCGTTTCAGTTATACGAGCTATTGAAGGAGATGCCCTGGTACCGATTCTAGTGAGGGATGAGATTATAACCGTGGACGATGCGGTTGGGGGCTGTGTTGCTTGGCCTAAGGACCTGGTTGTTACACATGGAGCAAAGGCTGTTATTGCAACAACTGAAACAAAGCTACTGCAATATATATATGTTTGATGTACTTTATTTATGTGCAATTATATTTGAGTTTTTTTGACAATAGTTCATGTTTTAATTCCTTATTTAAGTTGCTAACATGCATTTTCTCTTAATTTTGCAAAACAAGAAACCAAAACGTGGTTATGGCAGGAAGATACCAATTCAACGCATTCAGGAAAATGAAGATTTGGATAATTTGCCCCCGAATCTGCCGAAGGCGTTGCTTGACTTATGCAATTGGGCAAACACTTTTCTTAAGGAAGGGAAGACAGTGAACACTGTGTTTCAAGCAGATCTTTTTGGACATCCAAAGAAAGCATATATATGCAGAGTTGATGTTTACTCCATAGCCCACAAGAAAGAAGTATCGAACAGTGCTCTTTTCTTCTACATGAGGTAAATTATTATACTTGTTTACTGGTTCTTATATTTCATAATGGATTATGCGGCTGAATTATGAAGCATGTTTCTTTGTTTATTTTGAAGTAGTTATAATCATTTCATGTTGCAATATGTGTTTGTAGCTACTTGAATAAAGTGTTAAAGCAGAAGAAGATGGAGGATATGATACGGTTTTTCGACTCTGATAAAGTCAGTGCAATTGGAAGTGGAACTCCCACAGCGAGGTCTCGTGATTTGTCCGTTATGTATAAGAATGGGAAGCCTGGGCAGATCTATTTGATTCCATATAACACAGGGTACGTACGTAACAATGAACTAGATTTTGTGGGTACAAATGATTTAGTGCTTAAGACAAACATTTGGGATGAAATTGTATGTTATTGCATAGTCAACACCGGACATTGACGATTGTGAACCCGGAATTGGAAACCGCACGCTATATGGATCCACTGAAAAGGCGCCTGGATGGAAGTGAATGGCCTGCTATTGTCACTGTGTAAGTGTGTGCTAGTTTTCCTATATGGTCTAGCCTTTTAGTATTACTCATTGATCAGTTTAGCCATGAAGATGCTAACTATTATTTTTTCTGTTGGAAGCTCCATAAAAATGTACACAGGCCTACTGAGGAAGCAGCCTGGAAAGAAGAAAGCATCTCCTTGGAAACCTCTACTTGTAAGCATTTTAAAACTTAGTAGTGTATAATTTTACAGTATGATTTGATTTTTGTTTCTGTTTGATAAGCCTGATTCATAATTTTCAGGGTGCTCCGATACAAAAAGATGATGTGAGTTGTGGATATTACGTCATGCGCTACATGAAGGAAATTGTGGAGGACAACAACATTGACCTTGATAAAAAGGTACTGCAATTTTGTAGATTAATCATGACTTGCTTATAAGTGATGGACATTGGTGATTTAAGTTTTTATGAATTAGCTAGCTCTTGGAACTAGTATGTTTATGTAAATCCATAGGATGGTGAGATTTAGGAATCGAACCACATATAAACTTTACATATACTTGTGTCTTCACATTTATTTATTTATATGGATAAACCTGGCAGTGGAATGGATGCGATTATATTCCAACTATACATCAGCTATTTGACACTTTTTTTATTGGCACTTTTTATAATGCTGACACTGTTATTTAGTTAATTTACATATTTTCTGATGATACGTACACTAGAAACTCATTATGTATGCTGCATTTGCTTTCAGTGGGGAACTAGGGCTGGTCTGACTTACACAGCCGAGGACATTGATGAGATTCGAGGAGAGTGGGCAGAGCATGTGCTACAGTTTCCAGACCAGTAAAATCAGACTTGATGTTGGTTTATGGTAGTATAGCTCATACATAGGTGTGCTGCTTTATTGCATTATAACTTTGGAACATGATAAATACTTATGACTAATATGCCTATTTTGTGGGTCTGATGCCAACTAGGTAGCTAAGTTATTCTATGTTGAACAAATTTACTTATGCGCGCGAACATATATTTTTGTTTATATATGTTGTGCATGTACTTGGAAATGGCTACAAGGCTTTTGTTTAATTTAAGTAGTATGATCTACAAGTTTAATGCAGCTTGATTTCCTTATGGTTCATAATGTGTGAGGTTTGATTGGCATATATGGTGTAGAATGCACAGGTTTTTGTACTAAATTGAGGCTGTTTTACCATATGAATAGTACTTTTTGAGCCAAAATAGATAGGCAACATCATGCAACCAAAGACACAAATGTGTCGTCTCGTACTAGATCAAACAACATATGTAAACTCCCAAAAAACATGATAATGTAGTGCAATTGAGCATTAGACGACATATTTTACAGAATCAAACTCTATTAAAATGTCGACTTAGGATAGGAAAAACTTACTTGCTATCCCTCAACCTACATATATATGTGGTCCAAATGTCGTGTAACAACATAAAACAAAAAAAAGTGTCGATGGATATAAGCTACCTCAACACATATATGTGGACTGAGAAGGACTCACAAGATTAAATTTTGTAATTCTTCAATCAGACGGCATATATATGTCAAGTAAAGGACCTCGGCATGACAAAATCATAACAAACTATGATAATGCTTCATTCAGTCGACAGTTAACTGTGGTAATACCAAGTCGAAAAGTAAAAATATGTGGTATGAATACAAATGCAACTACAACTAAATGTCGTATGACATAAGCACCAATTTTTTTTTTTAATAGTTTACAATGTAAAATGACAAATAAGTGAGGTTAGATCTTCTATATAACCACATATATTACAAGTGTTTGACGTTGTAAGCTCACACACTCAACACTTCATTGAAGTGTGATTTGATAGAAAAATCCAATAAATCAAATTATTCTCCAATCAGTCCACACTTATATGTGGTAGGTATACAAAACAGACGACATTTGATGTGTCTTGTGATATGATATTACAGTTTTTGGATGCTTATTTAGTCCGCACTTAACTGTGGTGTGTTTATTGAAATTTTTCAATCTCCACTCTTCTCAGACGGCATAAGATATGTCGTATGATAGCATTTCAAATGACGGCTATTCTCCGTCGTCTGATAGACTATCACCCGACAGCTCCTCAGACGACATAAAAAAAACGTCAGACGACGGACTTGGACCGTCGTCTGATGATGAAAATGGCATAGTGTCGTATTGATTTAGATTGTTATTTACCGCACCTTTGTAGCAATTGATTTTTATCTTTCAGCTGTTTACAATTCAACTATTTTTTTATTAGGTAAACAACTTAAATATTACAAGTTCGCGAGTTGAAATCACAACCTCTCACTTACTAAATGGAGATTAAACCACTAAATCAAATAGTACTGGATGTTTACTATTCAGTTTTATCATTCGTTCTTTACATTATTATTCTTTTACTTCTTGCAATTTTCTTTTATGCTCTTACTTACTGCCCTTAATCTTGAGTTTACTTCATTGCTCTTTTATTATCCTCTAACGCTTTTGCTAGGAGTAGTTATAACATACGTCTTCAATTACCAATCACCATTCGACTCATCCATTGAACAACACAAAAAGTCCTTGATCTTAAGGCATTGAACCCTCAACCGAGATATTAAGGCTTTCAATCGCTCGACGAAGTCAAATACGCGCACTACATCTACAATTTCACACTTGGCTTGTCGGCCATGTTCTGGCACGCCCCGCAATCTACATAAGAAGAACGTTTGTTCCTAAATCTCTCGGTTATCTTGGCCGAGGTGATTTACACAGGTAACACCTTCCAAACATATATCAGGTAGGAACAAAGATTTAACCAATTGCACATTTGACATCCCAAATTGATCTAGGAGGTCATTGACCCGAGAAATTCTTGTGTGCGACGGTCGTGCCACTAGGCTCATGCGACCAACCATTCGAAATCCAACACATGTCTTCTTCTTTTTTCACACCAGCTTTCTTCTTCTTCCTTCCTCTTCAACGCCGCCGAAGGTCCCTGCGGCTTCTCCGGCGAAGGGTCGTATAGCCCCTACGGCTTCTCCGGCACGACAGAGAGCATGGATCGGACCACCACCCTGAGCTTCAGCGAGCGGCCAGGACCTTCGGATCTCCATAGGTGAAATATGAGAGGGTTTTTGGTTTGCATTGTCATGGTGGTCGACGGCAGCATCGAAGAGGAAGGAAGAAGAAGAACGCTGGTGTGAAAAAAAAGAAAAAAAAAAAGAAAAGAAAAAAGACACGTGTTGGATTCTGAATGGTTGGTCACATGAGCCAAGTGACACAACCGTCGCACGGAAAAAATTTTCCTTTGACCCTCATGTTGGTATTCTTTGTCTTTGGTGAATTAATCATGTTGGCATTCTCCGTCTATGGTGAATTAATCTTGAAGCTCCACGGTGTCGGAAGCCATTTGTCACCTCCCACCCCTATCTCAATCTATGACACAATAAATCTCTACCCCAAAGTATACTGCTCCACATATATCATCTTTTTCTGTTTTTTTTTGTTGTGAAACATATTTATAAATGGCCAAAAGCAAATAAGAGACCGAAACTAAGCTATGAGTAGGCCCATAACAAGTCACTCAGAGTATGATTCAGAAAGAAATCAAAACAAGAGAAACACAAATTAAACTACATAAAATAAAACCTACAAAGTAAAAAACCCAAGCAGCCCAAGACAATCAAACCCTAAACAAGACTTTTTCTTCAACTCCATCTCGCAGCCGTCGATGAGGACTCGTCGCCGAAGCTTCGACGGAAGTCGCAAGCGTGGAAAGAGAACCAAGGTGATGTGCAGATGTCAGGAACTACCCCGAATTTCACCCTTGAAATCCAAAATAAATCCTGCAAGACCCACCTCAAGGGAAATTCTACTGAAAACATTGGCGAAACCTTCCTTGATAATGGGTAACCCTAAATGAGAGAAAAATAAATCACCAGACCCAACTCAAAATAATTCCCAAACAATATCCATAAATATAATCTCTCAAATAAACATAATCAAATAAATCTTTTTCATCAGCTCTTAACACACTTAAAACATGCATCCCATAATTATCAGAGCATCCACTAAGATAATGAGAAAAAAACACAATAGGTTAAACTAGTAACCTATATGGGAAAACTGGATGAGGTAGGGATTTATGACACGCCTCATATCCTCGCCGAACCGAACTCTGCAGACTGGGCATTTAAAAACGAAGGCCTAGGGGAGAAGCATTTAAAACGTTAGAGTGAGTGGACAAAAATAAATAACAAAAATATGGAGCAATGAAATTAAATCTATGCTCTCCCATAATTTCCATTTAGAAAATACTTATGCATGCCACTCATGGAAATTCTCCATGAGTATTTACGAATAAAAATGATGAACCAATCCCATTGGTTCTCAGTAATTAATAAAAAATGGGGAAGATGTTTCACCGTAACGATGAGCCTCCCAAGTTAGGGTCGGAGCCTCCTAGGCTATAATAGTGTCTCATGCTAAGCGCATTACTCACCTATGGTGAGTAGTCGCTAATAATGGCTAGCTAACATATATATATATATATAAATACCGATCGGTTGCTTCCCAAGCTAAAATAACGTCTCACGCTAAGCGCACTACTCACCTATGGTGAGTAGTCGCTAATAATGGTTAGCTAGCAATGATTATATATCAACCCTTTATGGTGAAATAAAAGAAATAACAAATATCAAAAATGTCACTTCTCCAAAAATTAATATAAAATCACTTGACATGTCTCACATGTCAAATAAAATGCTCAAGAGAGTTCCCAAAAATAAATGGAACTCATTACTCCAAGAAATTATAAAATCTCCAATATGCCTTTGAAAATTAAATAAACTTTATTGCATGCAAGGCATTCAAATCAAATGTCCACTCACAGTGCTCTGCTATGCCTGCCGACAACCCGAGGCTTTCTCCAAATGATCCTCCCCACGTCCTGAATAATAATTAATATTAATTCCCATTGAACATTAAAACTTTAATAAATAATTCCATAAAATTAAGGGTCTAAAATCAATGTTCTTCCTTGCCCATTTTCTCCATATTTAATCCATTATAACTCAAGATTCACTACCATCACCGATAACCAAAAATTAACCTTATACGCATTTTAAAACCGGTTAACCCAACTACCGATATTCCATTCTAATCACCCCCAAAATCCTTAACTATTGAAAAATCCCCAACATTATCAAAACTCCTCCAAAAATTCCAAACTATACTTCATTAAACTCTTCTCCTTAATACCATCTTAAAAACATGAAAAATCAGCCCTAAGGGGCGGCGCCACCAACAGCCGTTCTCCGGCGACCTCCAATGGTTCTTAAATTTTAGCCCAACACTCCTCTCAACCCGCACAAAAACTTCCTTAACTAGCATAAAATCCAATTCTAAGCATAACTAGGCTAATCAGACCAAAACCTTAAATTGAGCCATAAAACTTCAATTATACATTTCTCAACAACAAGATCTAATCGAGCCTATTCCTTTGGAGGGATTACTCAACTAGATGAGGGCTACAAGTTGAGCCAAAAATCTCGGCCTCTGGTGGCCGGAGGATGGAGCTCCGGCGAAGAGCCAGTTGGCGTTCCGGTGGGGTTTTCTCCTCTCCGGCGGCACTACCGGCTCGGACACTAGGCCGGGGAGAGAGAGGAGGTGGCGGGGGTCCGAACTGAGCTGGAGAGGCGGTCGGTTGCTGGCTGGACGGCGGCAGCTGGTGGCAAGAGCCTTTCGGCGAGAGGAGAGCTCGGGGGAAGAAACTCAGGAGAAGAAGAGAAGAGAAAGAAGAGAAGAGAAAAAGAGAAAAGATTGGGCTGCCACACCCGGCCCATCACTCAAACCCAACAAAATATACCCACTAAAATTTTACCCCTTTTTACCAACTCAAAATCTTTACCATTTAATTGATAACTTTACCATGTTAACTCAGATTTTAACGCATAGCATGTCTACAAATTCGTAATATCTACGACTTTCCTGAAGAAAGTTTTCCCAAATTCTAAACGGAAGAAAAAGTCAACTTTAAGGTCTTTAACAGTAAACGGTTACTTAATACGGTAAAAGACTAAAATAATACCAAAGTAAATAACCATGAAATAACTTAAGGACTGGGGTATGACAGCAGAGCTGAGGATTCTTCAATTGACCGATTACGATAAAATCTCGTATAGAGGAACACCCACAACCAAACCAAAATAGATCTAAGCTGAGGAAACTCAGATTTGTAGAGGTGGTTGCAGAAGAATAGGAAATCCTCCATGACATGGCAAGGTAGAAAAGAAGAAGGAGCTTTCTTCATGGTTTGAAGATCTTGAGTAACAAAGGAAGACAAAAGCCTGTAAATCATCTTCAGAACAGATCTATGAGTATATCTAGAGTTTTAGATCTAAGAGATGAACACATATTTGATCTACAATGATCGAAATCAAAGGCAAAACGAAGAGAAAATCACCACTTAGGGTGAGAAATCACCACAAGGATGAGGAATCACCACCTAGGTGAAGGAGATCTAAGCAAAAGGAAGGCTAGAAGATGAGAAAACTTGAAATTTTAGAGAGATGGCAGAGCTTCTCTCTCTAACGTGAACAGTAGATCTCTCACATCTCTCCTTATCTTTCCATATATATCATTGAATCTACCCTTCTTGCCATCACACTTACCCAATTAGCATCTAAAAAATACTTTGCTTGTAATACGCATGAACTATAGAGTCCGGGTTAGACGCAATTCTCCCAACCGTCTTAGCCAATAACGCTTGGTTGAAACTTGAAACCCTTTAACTTTATGAATCCCAAACCACCAAACTTTATCTTTACCGACATGAAAGTCAAAAGAAGAGATGCTCTGCCTTTCAGGGAGCTTCTTAGGTTTTCAAACCAGATCTCTGCTAGCGGTGGTGAGAAACAACGTGTTTCCCCGATCATCCAGTGGCAAGTTATCAACGGCGGCTATTCAAAGGAGAGCGATCCTCTCAAGAGACAGCGGTCACGAGATCCCAATCGTACTAAGCCTCCACCTGCAGTTGCTCTTTGCGGGGGAGAAGATTTCCAATGGAAGAAAATTGATGGTTCTTATTCTGTCAACAGCGAGATCTGATGACCGGGATCAAGAAATGATAGCAAATCCGATCGGCGCTCAATTTGACAAGGTCGCTGCACGTGATGGTAAAGGGCAAGGGCTGAAGAGATGGTGGTCAACCTGCCAACGTTTGTCATTGTGGTGTCGGCGAAAGAAGTCTGGCAGCCGCCAGACGAACTGATGAAGACGCCGGCGTGGCCATGGATGTTGGCAGCTGATCAATCATGGGCGATGTCAATGCTGATGATGGCGGTTAACGAGAGGTGGAGCATACCTGCTAGGGTTTGGGATTGGACTCAGGGTCTTGGGCCTGGGTTTGATCTCAAACCCAAAAAAGGTCAATTTTGGAATTGGGCCTATGGGTCTAATTTCAATATGACTATGACTTAAGTAGTGGTGTTTTGGATAGTTTGGCTGACTGAGCAAGCTAGCTGCAGCTAGATAGATTCATAAGGCTTGGAGTACAGCAATTGAGCGTCTTGGCTCCAGTTATTATGTTTCTTTGGTCTCTTGTTTTGTATCTAGTTTAATCATCTGCTAAGCTCACTTATTCAAGTGAGCTAATTGTCTAATGTAATGGTGCTTTGATGTCATTCTGGCCTAAGTTTATCAATAAAATTTTTAGGGCTGCTCTCCATTTTCCCTTAAAAAAAAACAAACCAAACTTTATCTTTACCCTATTTTAGAATTTCTTTGACTTAACAGGTTATATTCTTCAGACATTCATGTGTTTTGGGCTTTAACAAGAACAAATATGAAGTATTAGTTTTACTAGTAGCTAAACAACAAATAACTAAATAAGGAAGTATTAGAACATTATGTCTAAAATTCGAGACGAATCTATAGCATAAATCCAGATTTATAAATTAAGAAAAACAAAAACAAAAAGAAAACAAAGCGCAGACCATGTACTTTGGAATCAAATTTTAAAACATAGTTCCACAGCTATAGTCTCCCCACCAAAACAAATGTGGCAATCATTATCGAACATGGGTGCCACCCTACAGTTTGACACTTTATACCCCAAATTTCAACCACTAAGGCCTCCAAATTATAAGAACAATCTCCCTTAAATTTTGTCAAATGAAGGACTCAATCCACAGAACAATGTCCACATTGTACTGCTTCACCATCACAATTTCTCTTCTCCTTATCTCAACCACATTGGCACATGCTGCACCCCCAAAGCAAACTCAGCAGTACCTAAGCCTTGCCTACAAGTTCGTGGCTCCTCAAAATGCTGCTCGGTCCGCTGTCCAAATGAGGCCCCTTGTGTGGGATGCAAATCTTGCTAGGTACGCACAGTGGTACGCCAACCAGAGACGATACGATTGTGCTTTGAGGCACTCCAATGGGCCTTACGGTGAAAACATATTCTGGGGTAGCGGCAAAGGGTGGACACCGGCTCAGGCGGTGACGGCTTGGGTTTCGGAGCGGAAGTGTTACAGTTACTGGTCGAACTCTTGTGCAGGAGGGCAGGAATGCGGGCATTACACACAGATTGTGTGGAGGAGTACAACAAGAGTTGGTTGCGCTAGAGTTGATTGTTTTGGTGGGAGGGGTGTGTTCATGGTTTGTAGCTATGATCCTCCTGGGAACTATATTGGAGAAAGGCCTTATTGAATGTTGTACTGAGAAATTGCATGCTAGGTACGCGTATGCCTTTTACTTAATTTGTGGAGTTTGTTCCCATCATATATAATGTGATGTGCTGTGGATTTTTGCCAATCTATAGTTACAGATTAGTACTATATATATATATTGATTATCTAATAATCTGTACGAGTCCAGAGGATGAGTACATGCATGGCTGGATCAGTTTCCTTTAATTAGGTTCTTGATCTTGTATTTATATATTTTCCGCACCAAATAGTAAGATATTTGCCGCCTGAATGATTAGTAAGACATGCACGGACTGTAAAGTTACAAAACGTGTTATATATATATTCGGTGTTGATCGATCTAGATTATCATGAACGTCCCATCCCATTGTGCATTATTGCAAGACACAATCATAATTCATACGTATTTTGGTTACCTTAATCGATCCAAGGCTTTGAACCTCGGTGAAAAAATTGTCAACCGAATGAAAAAACATGGAGCTCTTAAGTTGAGGATTAGTTGAGAATTTTCGGCTTATGGTTTAAAAGACCAATTTTTCGATCATATTTTGACATCTCATCAATTCATTTTTAGGTTTATATGAGTAGATCATTTCTACAAATTTTCAATCAAATTAGTGTTTGTTAAGATAACAAACAAGATCAAATTAATGGACACTAAACCTGTCAAATATGAACCGTTTAAGTTCATAATAGATAAATCACATTTATGAATGTCTTAATAATTTTTAATATAGCTAAAAATTTAGAGATATGATCTACTCATAAATACCTATAAACTGAACGGTCAAGATATGGATATAAGATCAAAATGTGGGATAAGCCGAAAAGTCCTCAACAAGCCCTCAACTTAAGAGTCCAAATTAGAAGGGCTTCCTAGAAAAAGATAAGCATAATTAAGTGTACTTTAGAACTCTTACATCTACATTTTAGACATTTAAACTCTAGATTACTTGTGTTACTACTGTTCTTTTAATTATATCACGACAGCTGGATTGAAGACTTTCTAGACTATGAAGGGTGTTGCTTAATTCATAACTACTACTCGATCAACAATTATTTGTCTGGTAGCAGTAGCAGTACGAAGTATACATTCTTGCACAGGAAAATCCTATTTCTCATACTTAATATCATGAGCAGTTGATCATACACATATATTGACAGAAAGATAAACATAAGGAAAATCATCAAGTTCAAAGCCCAAACATCACGACACCCCCACACAACTCACATAAAGAATGAACACTTAATAAGGCTTTTCACCAATATAATTACCAGTCGGATCATAGTTACAAGTCATAAATACATCTCCATCATCACACACAACCCTAGCACACCCGACTCTCCTCGTACTCTTCCACACAATCTGAGTGCCCGCACATTTGACCCGCCTCGCACGTAATCGTTGCATAAGTGTAGCACTTCTCCTCAGCAGCCCAGGTATTCACGGCGTCGATGGGAGTCAACGTCGAGCCGCTGCCCCAGTAAATATTCTCTCCCAGCTTGAACCCGTCTTCCGGGAACGAATGCTGCAGCTTGCAGTCGGCTTTTCGGATGCCGGCCCACCACTGTGCGTACCTCTCGAGCATGGAAGTCCCACATGAGTGGCATCTCCCACGTTGCTGCTCTAACCATGTTGTGTTGGAACAAGAACTGGAGTGACTCTCCAATGCAGCCCCAGCATAGTTGGCTGGAGATCTTCAGGATGGTGTCATTGTTGGGCTTTTGCGGATGTGCTCCAGGTGATTGAGAAAATGCCTGAACAGTGCAGAGAGCAAAGAGAATTATCAAGGGAAAAAGTAGTGCCTTCATTTTCTGAGCTAGCTACTTACTATAGCTAGGTCCTGTAATCTGTGACAGTTTATGATCAGTGACCAAGAAGATATGAGAATCACAGAAAGCCACAAGCTTTGAGGAGTGTGGAGCACCACAGAGCCTATTTGATGGTTGATGGAGGAGTTTAGATTAGGGCTGCTACTCGGTCGGTTCGAATCGGTAATGGGCGTTACCAACTTCAAAACCAAACCTTTCGGTAATGAAATATGACTTTCAATTACCAAACCAAAAACTTCAGTATGAGATAAATCTTACCAACTTCGGATGTCGGTTTTTCGATATTACCAAACTTCACAACAAATATATTTTCAAAATATAACAAAACAATACAAAACTATAAAATTTAAATATCACTTGAGTTTCTAGAGTCTGATAATACATATACAAAAGATAGTCATTTCAGTACACATTATCGAGTATGATTTAATTTTCTACCGAAATAGTCAGGATGTAAATGTTTCCAAATTTTTATATGAACAAGTTATGTGTCATCTATGTGAAAGTATGTGTGTGGAAGAGTCGACCAAAATAAGTCACATAAGGGCAGTAAAAGCTTTTTCGTGTAATAAGTGACGTTAAATTATGGTTGACCGTTTTGATCAAGACCCGAGCATTATTGAGTACAATTGAATTTTCTATCATAATTGTATTATACTATAATGATCACATCAGACGGTCGAATTTTAATTTTGTGAATTGTAATAATTGGAACCACAACATGGCTGGTAATGTGGTATAACTTATTTAGTAAGTTATATGCATATGTACATTTTTGTGAACCAACTACAAAAAGGAAGCAAAATTTTCAAAAAGCTTGTGAACTATGATGTGATCAATATAGTGAAATACGACTATGGTAGAAAAATTAGGTATTTTTGATAATGTTTTGGCCTTGATCAAGGCGGCTAACCTTATTTACGTTTGTACTTCCTATGGGAAGCCCTATCATCAAGAGAGGTAAAAACATTCCTAAATTTTTACATGGGCGGTTACATGTCATCTAAGTGGGTTTGTCTATGTGTGTGTGTGATGAATCGACTAAGACGGGTAGGTAAGAGCGTTTTTATATAACAAGTAACATTGAATTAAAGTTGATCGCTTTAATTGAGACCCGAACGGTACCAAGTATAGTTGAATTTTTCTATTCATTGTCTTGTTTTTTACTAAATGGTATATACAATTGAAAACGTGAGATAAGATTATTAGTCTGTGTGTTTTTAGAAATATAAGTCTTTAAATAATTAGAATTTCGGTAAATTCGGTATTTACCAAAAACCAAACCAACTTTTTCGGTATTTCTCGGTTTCGGTTTTTTTTATTTCGATTACCAAAATTCGGTTTACCAAATCATAAATTTTCGGTCGGTTTTCGATCGGTTTGGTATTTACCAAACCAAGTGGCAGCCCTAGTTTAGATGATTTGGAAATTGGAATGTGTACGTTGTAGAAGCTAGCACATTGTTGGCTTGTAGTTATTGTATTCTGGTTTTCGTTGCATGGCTCAGTTGGCATTTATACAAGGATATCTGTGTGTATGATTGAAGAAGGTAGTCTCGTGATTTGGGTATGTTGCACCCGTGAACGTTGTGTTGTTTTTATTAGGGAGATTGTGACCACCATGGTGGACTCTAGAACATGGTATGTGTCACTTGGAAGAAGCTCAGGGCACTGTCAAGGTACCGTGCAGTTGGTCTGTGTAGTCACTGGTTCTGCAAAAGAAAACAATCACGTATTTTTTTTCGGTGGGCATAAAACCCGAACGAGGAAAAAAACCCGTGAAAGCCACCAAAATCTGCTCCGCCCCAACAAAAGACAAAGCCACACCGTACCCCAACCGCCGGTCGCAGCATACCTCATGCATACCCATCCTTCACCCGAGAGAGAAAGGAAACAACCCCTCTTGAAACTCCACTTCCGGCCATAGCTAGCCTCGCCTCAACAAAATCTTACTCGTCCGGCTGAGCCTGTTGTGCACCGACAAGGCAAACGACCATCACCTTTGCCGGAACGCAGCCGGACAAGCTTTGAAAATAGAACGGCGGCCTTAGAGAGAGTTTTCTCTCTAGGGTTTCTCACAACTGTGAGACTCTTAGAATGTTTTTTTTTACGACTAGTTCCGGTTATACCTTGAACTTTAATTATTATAGAAAATTTCACAACAGTCCCCTTTTCAACATTTTTTTCCTCATAGATCCACTCTAAATTTTTTACCTACATAAGTCCACCATTTGGTCCAAACCCATCCGTTTATTTTTTTTCTATACCTAAATTACCCTCCCCTCCCTCTTTTTTCCAAATCAGTTTCTCTCGTTCTCTCTCCCCTCCCTCTTTTCCCCAAATCAGTCTCTCTCTCTCTCTCCCCTTCGATTATGACGCCACTGCTGCTTCGAGACAAATTCCGGCAGGACCTCGATTGCTTCTCCGACGACGACGATGCTACTGCCTAGCCTCGATGATGACTTCCGAATCGACCGTTGACGATGCCTGCACGACGACCTCGGCCTCGATCTCGATTGCATCTCCCTCAAGGTCGTCACCAAACTGGCTCTTGAATATGATTGCAAATCTGCCTGCGTCGGAGGTCTCTCCCTCAGATCTATCAAACGGTGACGTCCTTCATCATCTCCGAGATCGAAGATCGAGGCGGGGCTCACCGAGATATGCGCCAACATTCTGAGGACGACTCCATTCAGGTGCGTTCGATCGAAGACAAGGAATTCCACGACTCATCATCAGCGGCGAACGAAGACCGGAGCTCCGTTGAGGGAGCGACATCTTTTCTGTCATCGTCGGCCGCCAGATCCGATCTCCAATTCTCACTTTTCTTGTTTGAATTCCTTTCTGTTTTTTTGTTAATTCATGTATGTGTAAAGTTGTGGTGAATTATTTGATTAGTATTAGTAATGGTGAATGGAAAAGTATTGAAGAATATCACGCAGATTTTCCTTCTTTTTTTTTTGTTTGTTCCTGTATCTGTAAACTTGGTGGATTATTTGGTCAGTGTAGTTTTTAGTGCCAGCTATAGTAGTTTTTGGTACCGGTAGTAGCTTTTGGTTTTTTATAGTAGTAGTTTTTGGTATCGGCGATAGTAGTTTTTGGTGTTGGCAGTAGTAGCTTTTGGTGCCGGTAGTAGTAGATTTTAGTTTTTGTAGTAGTAGCTTTCGGTGCCGGCGGTAGTAGCTTTTGATATAAGCAATAGTAGCTTTTGGTGTCGGTGGTAGTAGCTTTTGGTCCTTATAGTAGTAAGTAGTAGCTTTTGGTATCACCAGTAGTAGCTTTTGGTGCCTGTGGTAGTAGCTTTTGGTCCTTATAGTAGTAAGCAGTAGCTTTTGGTACCGCTGGTGGTAGCTTTTGGTATCACCAGTAGTAGCTTTTGGTGCCGGTGGTAGTAGCTTTTGGTGCCGCTGGTAGTAGCTTTTGGTCCTTGTAGTAGTAGTTTTTGATATGCTCAGTAGTATCTTTTGTAGCTTGTGGTAGTAGCTTTTGTGGTTAGTGATAGTAGCTTTTGTGTTCATCGGAAATCTTACAGTAGTAGCTTTTGTAGGCGGTGATAGTAGCTTTTGTAGCTGGTGGTAGTAGTTATTATGGCTGGTGGTAGTAGTTTTTGTGTTCGTCGAAAACCTCACAGTAGTAGCTTTTGTAGGCGGTGGTAGTAGCTTTTGTAGCTGGTGGTAGTAGTTTTTGTGTTCGTCGGAAACTTTACAGTAGTAGCTTTTGTAGCTTGTGGTTGTAGCTTTTGTGGCTGGTAGTAGTATTTTTTGTGTTCGTCGAAAACCTCACAGTAGTAGTTTTTGTAGGCTGTGGTAGTAGCTTTTGTAGGCGGTGGTAGTAGCTTTTGTGACTGGTGGTAGTAGTTTTTGTGTTCGTCGGAAACCTCACAGTAGTAGCTTTTGTAGGCGGTGGTAGTAGTTTTTATGGCTGGTGGTAGTAGCTTTTGTGTTCATCGGAAACCTCACAGCAGTAGCTTTTGTAGGCGGTGGTAGTAGCTTTTGTAGCTAGTGGTAGTAGCTTTTGTCGCTGGTGGTAGTAGTTTTTGTGTTCGTCGAAAACCTCACAGTAGTAGCTTTTGTAGGCGGTGGTAGTAGCTTTTGTAGCTTGTGGTAGTAGTTTTTATGGTTGGTGGTAGTAGCTTTTGTTTTCATCAGAAACCTCACAGTAGTAGTTTTTGTAGGCGGTAGTAGTAGCTTTTATAGCTGGTGGTAGTAGTTTTTTTAGCTTGTAGTAGTAATTTTTGTCATCGTCGGAGGTCGGCCAGAAACCTCGCCGGAAGTCGGCCGGAAACTTTTGTAGTAGCTTTTGTAGGCGGTGGTAGTAGCTTTTATAGCTGGTGGTAGTAGCTTTTTTAGCTGGTAGTAGTAATTTTTGTCATCGTCGGAGGTCGGCCGGAAACCTCGCCGGAGGTCAGTCGGAAATCTCGCCGCAGGTCGGCCGGAAACCTCGCCGGAGGTCCGCTGGAAATCTCGCCGGACACTATTCCGAAATGAGAGTGGTTGTTGACTTTTTATACTAATGGCATTCTTGTAAATATAAAGGAGAAAATCTAATTTTTTTTGTTGGATGGCAGTCTGTAATTATGTTGAACTTTAATACTTAATACAAAACTTTATTTAGACTTGGGTGGACTTATGTGGGTAAAAATGTTGGGGTGGATCTATGTGGGAAAAAATGTCTAAAGTGGACTTATATGTAATTGGCCCTAATTATTATCAGGAAACAAACATATTTTAATTATTAATTTTTATGCAAACATGTTTTAATCAGTTGTTATTCATTACCAATGTTTTAAAATTAATAGTAAACTACATATTAGTTACTAACTACATATTAATTGACAAAAAAGTCCATATTACTAAACAAATAAAGACAAACATTTACAAATAAGGACAAATTGTTATATTGTTGTCATGTGGCATTGCACATTTACAATTTTGTCCTTAATTAAAATAAATTTCCCTACTATTGCTTCCAACTGGAAATCCACTGCTACTGCCTCCGACTGGAAATCTGTTGCTACTGCCTCCGATCAGAAATCTGCTGCTACTATGCTGATCAGAAATCTGCTGCTACTGTGCCGATCGGAAATCTGCTGCTACTGCACCGACTGAAAATCTGCTGCTGCTGCACAGACCGGAAAATTTCCTGATACTACACCGACTAGATGACACAGTAGCAACGCGTAACAAGATGACATGGTAGTAACAAGCAACACCACCACGTAGTAGCAATACGTAGCACCACCGCACAGTAAATCTATTGCTACTGCCGCTGACAAATTATGCTACTGCTGCCGCTGACAAATTATGCTGCTACTGCCGCTGACAAATTATGCTGCTACTGCCGCCGACAAATTATGCTACTACTGTCAACCAGAAATGTGTTATGTGCTACTGTCGAGTAAGAAGTGCTACTACTGATACCCGAGTGCTACTGCCAGTACTATTGCAATTTTTTTAGCAATTTTGATGCTGCTTTCGATTATTTGTTACATTTTCTGCTACCGACTGTGATGCTAGCTAGCTCGTTGCTACTACCGACTCTAATGCTAGGATGTTGCTACTGTTCAAGCTTATGCGAGCATCCTACTACTGCCAAAGCTGCTACTGTCCAAACAAACCTGCAAAAAAAAAATTCTAACACAAGCACAATCTTAATTCTAAACCACCATTACCACCACCAACAATGCTCCCACCAACACCGTTGCTACTCCCCAATCCCAACTCCGCTCTGCCCTCCTCTACCCTTAATCCAGAATTGACCCACCGCTGACCCGCCCCAACTTTTCTGGCAACTTCGGCGAACCCAGTCGACGGCGTTGGTCGAAAGCTTTTCCTCTCTTCAATGCGACCCTTCCTCTGCCAATGGATCGTGCCGGCACCAACGAGGAGCTATTGAACAAGGATACGAACTACAAGAAAGTGAGGGAGATGATCCATAGAATCGGATCGCCGAAGGCAGAGAAGGCCGGCGGCGAAGGTTGAAGTCTTCGTGAGCATCGATGCTCTAAGACCTAGAAGCGCGACGGCGCCGAGAGGGAGAGATTGAGTGATGATTCTGACGATGAAGGAGCCGCCTGATGTGACGGTTTTGGGATCTGAGAGAGGGAAAGACACGGCAGTTTAGGTTTGGGATCTGGGATCTGAGCCGCCGGTTGAGTGATGATTCTGATGGTGAAGGTGAGCAACGCCATTGGAGAGAGAGTGAGAGTGAGAGAGAGAGAGAGAGAGAGAGAGATAGAGACAGAGAGTATTTGCAGAGAACCGGATCAAGGAAGTGGTGTATTAAAAAAACTAGGCAGTTTGGTCTTTTCACATATAAATTTGGGTCAGGCCTGTGATAACTTGGTTTTGGATTTGGACTCATGTCCTAATTTGTATAAAAATTATAAGAAGTGGGTTTTTTGTGTTTTGATATTTGGTCATGTATTACTATGTAATTTACTCTGAAATTAAAGACGTGCTTCAAAGCGTCAAAGGCGCGAGGCATTCGTTTTACAGCCTCAGCCTTGCTGCCTAGGCGCACAGGCGCTGAAGGCACTACGCAAGGCGACCTAGGTGACGTAGGCTTGTCTTCAGGCTCCTAAGGCGGGCGCTTCATTTTTTTTTTTTAACATGAAATCGACGTCGTTTGGATAAAAAGAAACGACTTGGTTCGATTTTAATCTGATTCACTCTTCAGTCTTCACTCTTCCTCGATCTCCTTCTCTCGTTCAACTTTCACCTCTTTCATCTATTCACCCATTCAACTCTAGTTCTCTACCTCTAAAGATTCTCCTCGATTTGAAGAGTTTAAGGTATGAATTTGTTGTTGGGTGTTTAGGTTTTTGCTATCAGAAAGCTGCCAGATCATGCGGTGGCTATTTATTTGATAATTTGGTGTGTTACTTGTTCTGATTCCACTGGTCTTGGCGCGTTATTTGGTGTGTTATTTGAGAAATTGGTGTGTTACTTAGTGTGTTATTTGAGAAATTGGCTTAGTGTGTTATTTGGTGATTTGGTGGGTATCAGTTAATCAAAATGCTTAAAATTAGATGCCCACCACCTATTCGATCAAATGCCTCAGTCAGCTTCTATGGTACGTATATGGTTATATCAAATTAAAAACATTGGTATATTCTCTTCTATGTCATAATGAATTATCTTGGTTTTCCTATTTCTGTACATGTTGTAAACTTGTAAGGATCAGTTTGCTTAGATTGATAATCAAACTTTTAATGATCAATGTGAGAATTTGTAAGGCTTACACCTTGGTGAGGCTCTCTCAGCTACGCCTTAGCTACATCTTAGCCTTTTAAAACATTGTTCATTACAAAAAAAAAGTCTTATTTGCTATGTTTTTTTGCGACGTCGAGACTCGGCCATCACAAAAGTCTTATATTTAGGTGGAATTAAGCACCCAATGTTGGCTTCAATATATTTACTGTGCTACGGTGGTGTTGTTTTGCACGTCTGAACGGTTTGAGATCGATGGCGTGAGATGCTAGTGTAGTATCCCGAAAAATCGTGACTGATTTTTAATATGATTTTGGAAATTATCTAAGTAGGAGCTGTGCGGATTTGTGGTTTAATAGGTGGATTGGAAGTGTTTGAGAGATTAATTTCTTGAATATGCTATATTTTGACTAGTCAAAGAGTTGACTTTTTAAACCGTTAGGTTTCTCGAGAAACTTCATTCATGAAAGTTAGAGAACACGGCGATATGAGTTCGTAGAGATGTGGTAATTACGTGTATTTATATACTCGTAATTACTACTTAAACACTATGAATTAACTAATCCTCGTAACATTAATATGTAATTGATTAATTTTTATTTCTTTTGAGGAAATAATCAGAAATGCGGATTTCGGAAGAAAATGATGCTACATTAGAGCAAAAGAGGGATTTTTAGAAAGTGTCAAAGTTCTTGATGCGGTCAACCTTGGTCTGAGCTTAGAAGAAATAAAATAAAGGTGAAAGAAATGTAATTAATTAATTTTTATTTCTTTTGAGGAAATAATTGAAAATGCGGATTTCGGAAGAAAATGATGTTACATTAAAGCAAAATAGGGATTCCGAGAAAATGTCAAAATTCTTGACGCAGTCAACCTTGGTCCGAGCTTAGAAGAAATAAAAAAAGGTGAAAAGAAATTGAATATTGAATTAATTAATTAACCATTGAAGTAATTAACCATTCAGGTGGTTAATTAAACTTGGTTGATTAGTTAACCAAGCGAAGCATCAAGTGCACCCTCCCCATCTTCTCTCATTTTGACCAATCCACTACCAGAATATAGGTCTTGGCGATGAAAACAAATCGTCGTCCTGTTAAAAAAATTCGTCGCCTAAGTACTTAGAACATGTCGTCGCCCAAGAAGTCGTCGACAGAAGTGCGTCGGTCAAGAACTTGGGCGACGAAAATTCAATCAATCGTCGCCTAAGAGTTAATTCTTAGGCGACGAAATTTGTGTCGTCGCCTAAGACCTATATATTAGGCGACGACAACTTTCTCGTCGCCCAATAATATTCGTTGCCTAAGATTTAACGTCTTGGCCGACGAGAAAATAAAATCGTCGCTTAAGATCTTATAACCTGGGGCGACGAAACTAAATATTTCGTCGCCTAAGATCACTAAATCTTAGGCGACGATAATTTTTTTCGTCGTCTTATATGGTAAGTCCTTGACCGACGATTTGGCAATTTCGTCGCCTAAGATATATTTAAATTTTTTTTAAATATTTAAATAATATTTTTAAATATATAAATAATGTTTTTTTAATTTTTGCTGGAATTTTTTTTTCGGCATTTTTTTAAAAATTTTTCTAATACTAAAATTTAATTGAAAATAACACAAATTTATAAATTTATAAATAATTTATTACAAAAATTCAGTCCATCTGCCTACGGAGAAACTCGAAATCTAACTCATCATTCCCGTTCGGAGGGTCCTGAGGCTGAGGCGACGGCTGGTCAGGCTGAGGAGGCTGCTGCTGAGGTTGGGGCCACTGAGATAATGGTATAGGGGTAGGCATGGGCGGAAAATCAAGTCCGACCGCATGTGCAGCGATGCAGATAGTCATCCACCGTCCCATAGCCGCCTGGTTGGCATTGGTGACTTCATTCACCCGCTCCGTATGCGCAGCCGCAGAAGCCGCATATGATTCCGCCATGGCTATCTCCCTCGCTCTTTGGGCTTCCAGCTCAGACTGTAGAAATTTGACCTGATCTTGTAGCCGAGTGGTCTGGCTGTTGCTGCTTTGAGGCTCCGACGGCTCCCTTGCGCTGAAATTCTGGCGTCGTCTTCAGGATCCCCTTTCCAGCGCCTCCCATACTGAACTCCTTCGGGGTACCCGAACGGTCGCTCCCGTACTGCTTCCAGTGTTCCCGGAGGTCGTGCTTCCACTCTTTGAACCTACATATACAAAAAAAATATTAAATATATTATTAAAAAAAATAAAATTTAATAATTTATTAAATAGAGGTACCTCTCCCTATGGGCCTTGTCCGCCCAGTCACGTCCCTCCTCGGGAACCACAAACCATTGTTGCATTACCAATTGTTAGTATTTTTTTCGATAATTAAATAATTTTTTAGATAATTAAATAATTAAATTTCACAAAAATTTATTTACGAATATTTACATCCTTACTCAAAAATAATCCATTATTTTTTACAAAATTTCCACGATATATTTACAATTATAATTTATATTATTTAATTATTTAATCAAAAATTATTTAATCATTTACAATATATTTACAAATTATTTCCACAAATCCTAAACCCTAAACCCTAAACCCTAAACCGTAAACCCTAATATTTTACAATTATCATTTACATCACAATTTACCATAATTTACCCTAAAATCCTACCATAATTTACACAAATTTACCCTAATTTACCATTAATTTCCTAAATTTCAACAACAACAGCAATAATTTCACCAACAATTTCACAACACAACAATAATTTTGTACTTTACCCAAATTTCAAACAATTTCACAATTTCAAATAATTTCACACAATTTCACAATTTCAAACAATTTCAAACAATAATATCAAACAATTTCACAATTTCAACAATTTCAAACAATTTCAACAATTTCAAACAATTTCACAATTTCAAACAATTTCAACAATTTCACAATTTCAAACAATTTCAACAATTTCAACAATTTCACAATTTCACAATTTCACATTTTCAAACAATTTCAACAATTTCAAACAACAACAACAACAACAACAATGAAAATTTTCATGAACATAACCAATTTAGGGTTTTAGGGTATACCTGAAATTGTGGGTCGGGGTCGGGGTCGGGGTCGAGGTCGGCATCGAGGTCGTCGTCGGGTTGCGGGGTCGGGGTCGGAGAGAGGGAGAGAGAGAGGGCTTCGGTGGATTTTCTGAGAGAGAGAGAGGGCTTGGAATTGTGAGCGGCTGCGCGAATGGCTAGGGTTCCGAATTTTTGCCTTTTATATTGGCGTTCTTGGGCGACGATTTTTCCAAAATCGTCGCCCTGTTTTTGCAAAATCGTCGCCTAAGATGAAGAAAATCTCGTTGACGATGTTCTTCAATATAAATCTTGTCGCCCAAAACTATGAAAATCGTCGCCTAAGACCCTACTTGGGCAACGATGTTCTTCACTATAAATCTCGTCGCCCGAGATGAAGAAAATCGTCGGCCAAAGAGTTCTATCATAAAATTCAGAATATCGTGAGTTTGGTGATCGGAGAAGAGGAACTGAAAACCAACCGTTAGATATGACCAGCATAACGAATTACGTGGGTGGGCAAAAATTTAGCTCCATCGAACAAAGATAAGGGCTCGATCCATCCGGTCAATCGGTGTGGTCAAACCCCTAAACGGACGGAAACGGCTATTCGACCCTCCAAATCACATAATCTGGCCGGACCTTCAACTGAGAATAGTTTCCAATCCATGAGACGCTTACGGGGCTTTAAAAATTTGGAAAAAAATAAATACCCGGGATAGGGCTACCACTAGGTAGAAATAATAGAAAAATTCGTTGACCGGAACAACCGGCACCGAAATTTTACCGGAATATCTTTATTTTTCACGGGTTCACTTATTTCACCGTTCTGGTCATATCTTATTTCATGACTTTTTTGCGTTTGAGGCATCTACGTATACGTTGTCTTCAAAACGAAACTTAAACTCAACACTTACATAAAAAAGTTATACAACATTAGTACATATATCGTGAGTTTGGTGATTGGAGAATAGTTGTAATAAATTCACGTGTCAATATTTGATTGAAATGTAGAAGCACGTCATACTGTCACGTGATATATCCAACATGTGTAACGTTCCCAGAATCCGTTACTCTTCAGGTGTTCCCATACTGTATCAATCGGAAATCGATGCATATCACTGCAACACTTACACCTCTTGCACGGGCAATAGAACATGCCACTCCCGTCAGCATTGACCTGCGCATATTGCATAAAATCCCAAACTCCTTCAGCATATTTTCTGTGATATCTTGGAAGAGAAATCCAACTCTTATCCATATCCTGAAAATAGCACATATATATATATATAACAATATTTAATGAACATATCTTTTATATATATATATATATTAATGTAATACAACATACTAATTATTAATTATATATATCTAGTTCGAGCGGATTCCGTGGTTTCAGAAGGCAAATGTCAATGTCAAGGAGGGCGAACCCCCTACAGGAACCAGGCAGGACTCGTTTGTGATCACGGAGGCGAACCCCTATCGACCCCTTCACCGAGAAGAGTGGTCAGTTTGTGATCTTGAGATCCAGTTAAACAAACCTGTGAACCATATCTATGACAGAACGGCCCCTTACTCAGCTTGGAACAAACTCTATGCATATATATATATATATATCATTAATTCAACTCAAATAAAACTGAAAATCAATATATATATATATATATGCACATGTACGTACCTGGGAGTAGCTCCACAAACTATGTATGGACAGATTTCCACAAAATCGAACGATTTGAAGAACTAGAGAAATTTATGTTTCAAATTTTCAAAGTTCTTATTCTTCTACCCCGGCCTCGCAATATATAGAAGAATCTTGGGCGACGAAATATTTGAGTTTCGTCGCCTAAGGATTAAAAAATCTTGGGCGACGAAATATTTGAGTTTCGTCGCCTAAGGATTAAAAACACTAAGGCGACGACAAAATATAGTTGTCGCTGAAGAATAAAAACTTAGGCGACGATATAAATATCTTAGGCGACGAAACAATATTTCGTCGCCCTAGTTTCTATATTAGGCGACGAAATTTATCCTTAGGCGACGATTTTTGATTTCGTCGCTTAAAGTGGAACCTTAGGCGTCGATTTTTTTTCCTTAGGCGACGATTTTTTTTTCGTCGCCTAAGTTCCCTCTTAGGCGACGAAAAAAAAAAATTGTCGCCCGGTTTTTTATGTTTCGTCGCCTAAAGCTTTATTTTTGGTAGTGATCAAAAGTTGCCACGTGACAGCTTCTACTCAAAACTATGAAAACATAAGGAGAAATTTTTCAGTGCTACCGGGGACCACGTAGCAGTATAACGTGGTCCTATATTCCAATCAAATATTGACACTTGGATTTTACTAAGAAAAAATTATATCAGCTATTTTGTCAAAGACAATTTTAGGTTTGTTGTTGCTTTTTAAACCCTAAACTGTAAACTCTAAACCTTAGACCCTAAACCCTAGACCAAAACCCTAACTCCTAACCCCTATACCCTAAACCCTAGTCCACACCTTTCAATAAAAAATAAAAAACCTTAGTTTATATTTTAGTTGTAATAAATTCACGTGTCAATATTTGATTGAAATGTAGAAGCACGTCATACTGTCACGTGGTCCTCTTGTAACATCTAAAAAATTCTCCTTCTCCACAAACAATTAATCATGGAATTTATTTAAATTAACACAGAGATAAACACTGAAAGGAAATGAAAGATAGAGTTCAAATCCAAAGCTTCTACCCGACTCTTCATATCCCACAACCATCCCCTATAAAAGGACCTACCTGCAGCCTCTCCAAATCACTCACAACCAATTCGTTGACTCTCTCTTTCTGTCCATATCACAGTTCTTGCTCTTCGTTTTTATTTTTCTTTTCCAAAATGCCAAAGAAGCATGTAACCTATTTTTCTGGACATGCAGAGGTGCAGCCCTGGAGCAACAATGTGTCAAATGAAGTGCAGAACAAGGTGAGATCCTCCTACAGTGACCAGTACAGCAGGTCTTCGACCAATGTTACCAAAAGCTACAAGGCATCTGAGTACGTGGCTGACAAGAGCACCGGGCAGATGGGTTACAGGCAAAAGGCTAAGTACACCTGCACCGATAGGTATGTTGACAAGGACAAAGGGTTTACCACTGAGTACAAGACCCAGTGGGAGTGCACCAAGTCTGTCTACCCAAACAAGAGCAGCTCCTCCAACAATCGCATCAACTATTATTAGCCTTTTCATTTATTCATGCTTGCTTGGATTTTCATATTATCTGCTATGTTCGACTATGTTTCTGTTTCTTAGGGTTCTTGGTTTGTAATCAACTCATTTTTATTGAGTTATTAATCAAATATTATTTTTTGTTTTGAGATATTTTTACTTCTTGAGATTCAGTTTCTGGGTTGGCTCTTATGAATAAAGAACGATCCGGAATTTATTTTTAGATCACGAACTACGTACATACGAAGTTTTCTATCTAGCTAGGTCCGATCTGTTGTTTCATCATATGGTGCAACACCATCACATTTGAGAGTTTCTAGGAGATGGGGCTCTACCCACTAGTTTTATCATCATTGTCTGGTCGATCTGAACTCTATCGTTCTCTTGTTAATTTGTATTTCTTTAATCAATGTGATTATAAATTTTGGTCACTGATAGAGAACAAAAGATTGTGTTACGAAAATTTTGTTGTATCATGGTTGGGTGTTGCATATGGCAACATGTTTGGAGAGCTATGTTGTACAAACACAAATACGAATACGAGGACACGTCATGATAAATAATTAATATATTTATATATTTTTAGTATATATAAAAATTACTAAAACACTTAAAAACCCTTAAATAATATTTAAGCTTCTAATTTATATGTGCAAGAATTATACCACTCAACCCAATCCCTCCTCCCTCTCTGTTTCTGACTAAACCAACCCAACCCTATCTGCCATCTCTTCTTCTTTACTCTTAAATCAAGTTTCAATTTCAATTTCAAAACCCTAATCATACCTCCACGTACTCGATCTCTTACATTCCCATTCTCATCCTTGAAGCCCGGATTATTTGATGACCGTGGCTGTCGGCAGAGAAGCCATCGAAAAAGAGGACCTTGACGCGACTCACACAAAGAAGAGGGTTGTCGCCCTTAGAGGCTGAGAAGAGGATCTTAACGCTAGGATTCGGCGAAAGGAAGAGGCTATGAATGCGAGGTCATTTGGGTTTAGCTAGGTTTGGTTTTTTTTCTAATAATTATTATTAGAGTTGGTGACATGGCTTGTCAGGAAGAGGCTGTGAATGCGAGGTCATTTGAGTTTAGCTAGGTTTGGTTTTCTTCTAATAATTATTATTAAAGTTGGTGACATGGCTTGTCCGAGGCTTCCATAACGTGTCGGTCAACGTGTCGGACCGTGTCAGAAAAATCAATATTTTCCGACATGCCACATTACGTGTCGAGCACGTGTTGTCGTATCGGGTGTGTCAGAAACTCCACCATAGGTGGAGAGTACTGAAACGTACAAGGCTTGTCCTTATTTAGTTATTTATGTCCTTTTTTTTGGGAATAAAAACATTGTTCATTTATTAATCGAACAATATGCAGAAATAACTAGAGAGTGAGAGAAAAAACAGGCAGCTCTAGGTGGCGGGCTTGGCTTCAGCTAGCCTAGGCTTTGCCAACGTCAGTTTGTTGCCGGACGGGAAATTTCAATTTGTCCTGCAGATAGTGTCAGGACCTATCCTGAATTTCACCCTAAAACCTGAAGTAAATCTTATGGGGTCCACCTCCAAGGAAAATTTACCGAAAAATTTGGCATAACTTCCCTTGAAAATGGACAACTCTAACCTGAAAAATTCAGATAAATACTCCTATAACCAAAAACAATCATCTTCAACTCATGAAGTCATTCGTTCCCCACAAACACATCCGCCATCATTAACGTTATACCAAATCTAAATCCATCACACAAACATCCCAAGATAATTTAAACAACAACCTTCAAATATTTCTAAAATATAATCCTGAGTCTTAGCACCCAACCGAATATTATACAGTACCCATAAGGTAATCAGAGCTATTAAAACTAGAGGAAATAAGAAAATACATCGGCAGGCTAACATGTAACCTACTGGTGAAAAGTGGTGGTGATGTGGGTAACTATGCCTCGTCTCCTACTAGTATCGACTCGAACTTTGCAGACTGAGTATTTTAAAAACGAAGAGTCTAAGGGAAAACATTAGAAAACGTTAGAGTGAGTAGACAAAAATAAATTTAATAAAATGAACAAATAAAAATATTTATGTTTTCCCAATTAATTTCCATAGAACAATGGATGCATGCCTTAAGCGATGAAACTTTTAACTCAAAAATAATATTGAGCCTCTCAAGCTCTAATAAAAATCAGTATGTATTTACACACGTCCATAACCCTTATATAAATTTTATGGATTTAAAGAAATTTATATAGGACTACTACGGTTGTCACGCCCCGACCCTTAATTTTTACCTTAATTACTAACATAGTGGTAATATGAGTTTTACCGTCTTCGTGATTAAGTGTATAATTTAATTGGTTCCTAGAAAGGTTGTGAGAGACGATTATTTCGTAGGATTTATTCGAAGGAAGAAAATGTGACGACAGTAATGTTGATCGGCAAAAAAATATGCATAAATAAAAAGAAGAGAAAAGTATTTAAAAAAATATAAATACATAAATACTTTTCTTGTGCTACATGCACAATGCTTCAGAGTTCAAATACAACTATTGCAAACAGCTGGACAACAAAAGTCCAATACAAACTCATCTTCCAACCCGTGCACTCTATATAAAGAGGCACAAGGAGAAGAGAGAGGACAAATACGAGGGACCACGCAGAGAAACAGAGAGAAAGCACAAGGCGCAAAGAAGGCGAAACCAGAGAGAGAAACAGAGAGAAGAAGGCGAAGCGCAGAGGAAGAAAGAAAAGCAGGAGACAAGCGGCGAGCCAGACAAAAGGTGGAGCCCCATTCTAACTTTCTTTTCTTTTTGCAGTTGCCTTTATCCTTTTGTATCACTCCGCCGGAAGCCCGAAAGCGATGTCCTCTTCCCTCCCTCGCGTGACCCCGTGAGGTGGTCACCAAGTCTAAAGGCGAGGTGACCTCGTCCCCTTCCTCCCTTGTTACAACAAACATATGGCCATGCAGCTCGCATAACAAGTCATGCAAGGGGAAGGAAACAAATAATCAACGCGGATTCGAAGAGCAGGAACTCACCTTTGATGACTCAACAAGTCCTTGACCAGATCAAAAAGAAAGAGACGACACCTCAATATATAGAAGAGCAGTTTCCTCAAGTCCAACTCCCAACCAAACAGGGATAAGCGTCTGGAGTTATGTGGTTCGTGCAATCTCATCAACTTCATCAAGGAAAAGACCACTCAATCAAGGAAAAGATGATAGAGTCCTGCGAACCAGAGTCCGCGCGCCCTCGCGAGACAGGCCCGAAGCCCTAAGGCAGAGGCGAACTGACACCCCGCCAAAGCATAAGCAGGTTACTTTACCCTAAGGGGTGGCGACGTGACTTTTACCCTAAGGGGTGGTGAGGTTACTTTACCCTAAGGGGGTGGCGAAGTGACTTTTACCCTAAGGGGTGGCGAGGTGAATTTTACCCTAAGGGGTGGCGAGGTTACTTAACCCTAAGGGGTGGCGAGGTTACTTAACCCTAAGAGGTGGCGATCCAACGTTCACGCCAAGGCAGGAACCCTAAGGGGTGGCGAACCAACATTCGCGCCAAGGTAGGAACCCTAAGGGGTGGCGAACCAACATTCGCGCCAAGACAGGAACCCTAAGGGGTGGCGAACCAACATCCAAGCCAAGGCAGGAACCCTAAGGGGTGGCAAGCTGATATTCAAGCAAAGGCAGAAGCATAAGGGGTGATGAGCTAATTCAGAAGCTCTAAGCCCAGGTGAGGCAAGATGATGACGCAAGCGGGGCGAGATCCATTCATGCAAAAGATGAAGCAAGTCGCGGAGACATGCACGCAGAGTCCGCTCAAAAGTGAACACGCGGAGTCCGCTTACTAACATACACGCGGAGTCCGCCCACAAGTGTACACGCGGAGTCCGCCTACATATATACACACGGACTCCGCCCACAGACACATACGCGGAATCCACTCTCAGACATTCATGCATAGTTCGCTCGCTGACACACGCGCGGAGTCCGCATGAAGGACCGGTTCGCCTGCACACAGAGATCGACTGCGCCATTATCAAGGACTGAGCCCAAAGCCATTCAAGCCCTTTTTGTCACGCCACTGCCTCACCTTTTCTGGGTGTCATTATCAGCAGATACTCTACCAAATTGAGTGTCCACAAGAAACACAGTTAAAACCAAAAGCCGTCATTAAGCCATAAAGCCTACAAACCTCTTTTGAACTACGGTCGGTTTGATCCCACAAAGGGGTACGTAGGCAGTCTAGCAACCCACTAGATGCAACCAAAATTCCAAATAGAATCCCTGACACCACCAGTTAGATTCTTCCAGTCTAAACACCCTCAAACATACACAGTTCTCGTTGGTACTTTGTAATCGAATCAAAGGGTTTTCCCCTAAAATACAGGGGTTGTAATTAAGGAATTTAATTTATTTTATTCTGAATGGGTCGAACCAGATAAAAAATCAAAACCCTATCTTAGTCGATAAGACAGGGTGAAGTTATGTTGGGTATATACGGTTGTTTACAATTTTTGCCCAACATAGTTTTTGGCGACTCCGCTGGGGACGTATTTTCCTTTTCATCTCTTTTATAGAGTCACTAACTTGTTTTGTGTGTTTCAGGAAAAACAAAACAATGGCACCCAAGTTACTGTTTTCTTCCACAAGCTCCCAGCAAATGCCACTCGCCCAAGTTGAATTGGTCATCGCATGACATTCGTGATCGGCCACATTCCTGTCACTTGTGAGAAGCCAAAGCTTGAAGCAAAACAAGACAAGCTAGGCATGAGTAGCGGGAAGACTCAGACTTTCAAAGCAGCCTCCAAGAATGCTTTGAGAAATCGGAGGAAGGTAGCTGCAAGAGCTCAAAGGAAGAGAAACGCCCAAGCTAACGCAATGGAAGCCATCCTGGCAGAAATTGCTCAATCAAAGCCAGCCAAAGAGGAAGTGAAGACCTTCCTACCAAGCCATATCATGGTAGGCTCTATACAGGTTAATCTTCCAAATGTGTGATGGTGACTTCCACCAAGGGAGGGGATGAACATGAGCCTCGACTCCCCCTCCAAGGCTCACAAAGCTCCATGACGTCCTCACAGTTAACAACGGCTAGTCAAGAACTTGACCCAAAGAAGTTGGCGGAGGAAATCTCAAAGGCTCTTGATGCACCAACAGGACCAGCAAGGCCAAGGGGGTCCAAGGCAAAAGAGTACCCCGTTTATGAAGCTTATTCCTACACCGAGCCAATTACTCGCAATATGGCTAGAAAGAGGATGCTCGAATCATCATCAGCAAGTACTACGCCAGAAGGAGGGTATTCGTCTTTAAAAGATGATCCTTCAGTTGTCTCATAGACGGGCAATCCCTTATATGAGACTTCGGCTCCAACAGAAGGACCTTTTCACGCGTCAGTCGCTAGGTCTAGCGAGAGCTGTGACTCCGATTCCGGTAATGTTCATGTTCTCATGGCAAGCTCATCAAGCCCGGAAGAGCAGTTAAAACAGCAGATGGAAGAGCTGACAAAGAAATTAGCTCAGCTTGAACGCGATGCTCTACAAAGGCAAGTGGAAAGAGAAATCGAAGCCAAGAGGATAGCGGATATCGAAAGCGAGTCAAGAAGGAGAATGGCTGAAAAGGATGCCGAGGTTGCTGAGCTTGTAGCAAATGTGCTACACTCATGGAGAATAGGCCTCTTGAACCTTCATTCGTCAAGAATAATGAGAATCCACTCTCACCCGAAGGGATTAGGAGCATGATCGCTGAAGGAATTAGAGACTTCCAATTGTCTCTATCGACACCGGTCCTTGGGTACCGCAAACCGTATCCAGATCACTATGACGCGATACCTTTCCCCAAGGGATATCAACGGCCAACCTTCAACAAGTTCGATGGAATAAATAGCTCCCCTCGAGAGCATTTGGCTCACTTCTATTCAGCTTGTGGTGAAACTTCACAAGTCGACGCCTTCTAGGTTAGACAGTTTGTGCAATCCCTCAAAGGTGCTGCATTTACATGGTACACCCAGCTAGAGCCAGGTTCCATTCAGACATGGGATGATATGCAAAGAGCGTTTTTGGCACAATTTGTCAGCTCTAAGAAGAAAGTCTCCATCATCGACTTGGCAGACACAAGACAAAGAGTTGGAAAAAGTTCCACCGAATTCATCATAAGGTGAAGTCTCAACCTCCAATGTCCTGACAAGTTATCTGAGACCTCTGCTGTTCAAATGTGTGCTAACAGCCTCCTCCCAGAGATAGCAACATACGTGGGTATAGCAGAGCCGCAAACTTTCGATGCTTGGTCTCAAAGGCAAGCAATGTGGAAAGGCAAGCAATGTGGAAAGGCAAGTTGCTTATTGCCAAAAATCATCTGCAAAAATTCAAGTTGCAGATAAAAAGAGCGATTCCAAGAATACGGTCGTCAAGAAAGGAGAGACAATGGTGAAATTCGTTAGGAATGAAAGGAAAAACGTGTACTATATATATATATTAGTACTAATCTATAGTTACAGATTAGTACTATATATATATATTGATTATCTAATAATCTGTACGAGTCCAGAGGATGAGTACATGCATGGCTGGATCAGTTTCCTTTAATTAGGTTCTTGATCTTGTATTTATATATTTTCCGCACCAAATAGTAAGATATTTGCCGCCTGAATGATTAGTAAGACATGCACGGACTGTAAAGTTACAAAACGTGTTATATATATATTCGGTGTTGATCGATCTAGATTATCATGAACGTCCCATCCCATTGTGCATTATTGCAAGACACAATCATAATTCATACGTATTTTGGTTACCTTAATCGATCCAAGGCTTTGAACCTCGGTGAAAAAATTGTCAACCGAATGAAAAAACATGGAGCTCTTAAGTTGAGGATTAGTTGAGAATTTTCGGTTTATGGTTTAAAAGACCAATTTTTCGATCATATTTTGACATCTCATCAATTCATTTTTAGGTTTATATGAGTAGATCATTTCTACAAATTTTCAATCAAATTAGTGTTTGTTAAGATAACAAACAAGATCAAATTAATGGACACTAAACCTGTCAAATATGAACCGTTTAAGTTCATAATAGATAAATCACATTTATGAATGTCTTAATAATTTTTAATATAGCTAAAAATTAAGAGATATGATCTACTCATAAATACCTATAAACTGAACGGTCAAGATATGGATATAAGATCAAAATGTGGGATAAGCCGAAAAGTCCTCAACAAGCCCTCAACTTAAGAGTCCAAATTAGAAGGGCTTCCTAGAAAAAGATAAGCATAATTAAGTGTACTTTAGAACTCTTACATCTACATTTTAGACATTTAAACTCTAGATTACTTGTGTTACTACTGTTCTTTTAATTATATCACGACAGCTGGATTGAAGACTTTCTAGACTATGAAGGGTGTTGCTTAATTCATAACTACTACTCGATCAACAATTATTTGTCTGGTAGCAGTAGCAGTACGAAGTATACATTCTTGCACAGGAAAATCCTATTTCTCATACTTAATATCATGAGCAGTTGATCATACACATATATTGACAGAAAGATAAACATAAGGAAAATCATCAAGTTCAAAGCCCAAACATCACGACACCCCCACACAACTCACATAAAGAATGAACACTTAATAAGGCTTTTCACCAATATAATTACCAGTCGGATCATAGTTACAAGTCATAAATACATCTCCATCATCACACACAACCCTAGCACACCCGACTCTCCTCGTACTCTTCCACACAATCTGAGTGCCCGCACATTTGACCCGCCTCGCACGTAATCGTTGCATAAGTGTAGCACTTCTCCTCAGCAGCCCAGGTATTCACGGCGTCGATGGGAGTCAACGTCGAGCCGCTGCCCCAGTAAATATTCTCTCCCAGCTTGAACCCGTCTTCCGGGAACGAATGCTGCAGCTTGCAGTCGGCTTTTCGGATGCCGGCCCACCACTGTGCGTACCTCTCGAGCATGGAAGTCCCACATGAGTGGCATCTCCCACGTTGCTGCTCTAACCATGTTGTGTTGGAACAAGAACTGGAGTGACTCTCCAATGCAGCCCCAGCATAGTTGGCTGGAGATCTTCAGGATGGTGTCATTGTTGGGCTTTTGCGGATGTGCTCCAGGTGATTGAGAAAATGCCTGAACAGTGCAGAGAGCAAAGAGAATTATCAAGGGAAAAAGTAGTGCCTTCATTTTCTGAGCTAGCTACTTACTATAGCTAGGTCCTGTAATCTGTGACAGTTTATGATCAGTGACCAAGAAGATATGAGAATCACAGAAAGCCACAAGCTTTGAGGAGTGTGGAGCACCACAGAGCCTATTTGATGGTTGATGGAGGAGTTTAGATTAGGGCTGCCACTCGGTCGGTTCGAATCGGTAATGGGCGTTACCAACTTCAAAACCAAACCTTTCGGTAATGAAATATGACTTTCAATTACCAAACCAAAAACTTCAGTATGAGATAAATCTTACCAACTTCGGATGTCGGTTTTTCGATATTACCAAACTTCACAACAAATATATTTTCAAAATATAACAAAACAATACAAAACTATAAAATTTAAATATCACTTGAGTTTCTAGAGTCTGATAATACATATACAAAAGATAGTCATTTCAGTACACATTATCGAGTATGATTTAATTTTCTACCGAAATAGTCAGGATGTAAATGTTTCCAAATTTTTATATGAACAAGTTATGTGTCATCTATGTGAAAGTATGTGTGTGGAAGAGTCGACCAAAATAAGTCACATAAGGGCAGTAAAAGCTTTTTCGTGTAATAAGTGACGTTAAATTATGGTTGACCGTTTTGATCAAGACCCGAGCATTATTGAGTACAATTGAATTTTCTATCATAATTGTATTATACTATAATGATCACATCAGACGGTCGAATTTTAATTTTGTGAATTGTAATAATTGGAACCACAACATGGCTGGTAATGTGGTATAACTTATTTAGTAAGTTATATGCATATGTACATTTTTGTGAACCAACTACAAAAAGGAAGCAAAATTTTCAAAAAGCTTGTGAACTATGATGTGATCAATATAGTGAAATACGACTATGGTAGAAAAATTAGGTATTTTTGATAATGTTTTGGCCTTGATCAAGGCGGCTAACCTTATTTACGTTTGTACTTCCTATGGGAAGCCCTATCATCAAGAGAGGTAAAAACATTCCTAAATTTTTACATGGGCGGTTACATGTCATCTAAGTGGGTTTGTCTATGTGTGTGTGTGATGAATCGACTAAGACGGGTAGGTAAGAGCGTTTTTATATAACAAGTAACATTGAATTAAAGTTGATCGCTTTAATTGAGACCCTAACGGTACCAAGTATAGTTGAATTTTTCTATTCATTGTCTTGTTTTTTACTAAATGGTATATACAATTGAAAACGTGAGATAAGATTATTAGTCTGTGTGTTTTTAGAAATATAAGTCTTTAAATAATTAGAATTTCGGTAAATTCGGTATTTACCAAAAACCAAACCAACTTTTTCGGTATTTCTCGGTTTCGGTTTTTTTTATTTCGATTACCAAAATTCGGTTTACCAAATCATAAATTTTCGGTCGGTTTTCGATCGGTTTGGTATTTACCAAACCAAGTGGCAGCCCTAGTTTAGATGATTTGGAAATTGGAATGTGTACGTTGTAGAAGCTAGCACATTGTTGGCTTGTAGTTATTGTATTCTGGTTTTCGTTGCATGGCTCAGTTGGCATTTATACAAGGATATCTGTGTGTATGACTGAAGAAGGTAGTCTCGTGATTTGGGTATGTTGCACCCGTGAACGTTGTGTTGTTTTTATTAGGGAGATTGTGACCACCATGGTGGACTCTAGAACATGGTATGTGTCACTTGGAAGAAGCTCAGGGCACTGTCAAGGTACCGTGCAGTTGGTCTGTGTAGTCACTGGTTCTGCAAAAGAAAACAATCACGTATTTTTTTTCGGTGGGCATAAAACCCGAACGAGGAAAAAAACCCGTGAAAGCCACCAAAATCTGCTCCGCCCCAACAAAAGACAAAGCCACACCGTACCCCAACCGCCGGTCGCAGCATACCTCATGCATACCCATCCTTCACCCGAGAGAGAAAGGAAACAACCCCTCTTGAAACTCCACTTCCGGCCATAGCTAGCCTCGCCTCAACAAAATCTTACTCGTCCGGCTGAGCCTGTTGTGCACCGACAAGGCAAACGACCATCACCTTTGCCGGAACGCAGCCGGACAAGCTTTGAAAATAGAACGGCGGCCTTAGAGAGAGTTTTCTCTCTAGGGTTTCTCACAACTGTGAGACTCTTAGAATGTTTTTTTTTACGACTAGTTCCGGTTATACCTTGAACTTTAATTATTATAGAAAATTTCACAACAGTCCCCTTTTCAACATTTTTTTCCTCATAGATCCACTCTAAATTTTTTACCTACATAAGTCCACCATTTGGTCCAAACCCATCCGTTTATTTTTTTTCTATACCTAAATTACCCTCCCCTCCCTCTTTTTTCCAAATCAGTTTCTCTCGTTCTCTCTCCCCTCCCTCTTTTCCCCAAATCAGTCTCTCTCTCTCTCTCCCCTTCGATTATGACGCCACTGCTGCTTCGAGACAAATTCCGGCAGGACCTCGATTGCTTCTCCGACGACGACGATGCTACTGCCTAGCCTCGATGATGACTTCCGAATCGACCGTTGACGATGCCTGCACGACGACCTCGGCCTCGATCTCGATTGCATCTCCCTCAAGGTCGTCACCAAACTGGCTCTTGAATATGATTGCAAATCTGCCTGCGTCGGAGGTCTCTCCCTCAGATCTATCAAACGGTGACGTCCTTCATCATCTCCGAGATCGAAGATCGAGGCGGGGCTCACCGAGATATGCGCCAACATTCTGAGGACGACTCCATTCAGGTGCGTTCGATCGAAGACAAGGAATTCCACGACTCATCATCAGCGGCGAACGAAGACCGGAGCTCCGTTGAGGGAGCGACATCTTTTCTGTCATCGTCGGCCGCCAGATCCGATCTCCAATTCTCACTTTTCTTGTTTGAATTCCTTTCTGTTTTTTTGTTAATTCATGTATGTGTAAAGTTGTGGTGAATTATTTGATTAGTATTAGTAATGGTGAATGGAAAAGTATTGAAGAATATCACGCAGATTTTCCTTCTTTTTTTTTTGTTTGTTCCTGTATCTGTAAACTTGGTGGATTATTTGGTCAGTGTAGTTTTTAGTGCCAGCTATAGTAGTTTTTGGTACCGGTAGTAGCTTTTGGTTTTTTATAGTAGTAGTTTTTGGTATCGGCGATAGTAGTTTTTGGTGTTGGCAGTAGTAGCTTTTGGTGCCGGTAGTAGTAGATTTTAGTTTTTGTAGTAGTAGCTTTCGGTGCCGGCGATAGTAGCTTTTGATATAAGCAATAGTAGCTTTTGGTGTCGGTGGTAGTAGCTTTTGGTCCTTATAGTAGTAAGTAGTAGCTTTTGGTATCACCAGTAGTAGCTTTTGGTGCCTGTGGTAGTAGCTTTTGGTCCTTATAGTAGTAAGCAGTAGCTTTTGGTACCGCTGGTAGTAGCTTTTGGTATCACCAGTAGTAGCTTTTGGTGCCGGTGGTAGTAGCTTTTGGTGCCGCTGGTAGTAGCTTTTGGTCCTTGTAGTAGTAGTTTTTGATATGCTCAGTAGTATCTTTTGTAGCTTGTGGTAGTAGCTTTTGTGGTTAGTGATAGTAGCTTTTGTGTTCATCGGAAATCTTACAGTAGTAGCTTTTGTAGGCGGTGATAGTAGCTTTTGTAGCTGGTGGTAGTAGTTATTATGGCTGGTGGTAGTAGTTTTTGTGTTCGTCGAAAACCTCACAGTAGTAGCTTTTGTAGGCGGTGGTAGTAGCTTTTGTAGCTGGTGGTAGTAGTTTTTGTGTTCGTCGGAAACTTTACAGTAGTAGCTTTTGTAGCTTGTGGTTGTAGCTTTTGTGGCTGGTAGTAGTATTTTTTGTGTTCGTCGAAAACCTCACAGTAGTAGTTTTTGTAGGCTGTGGTAGTAGCTTTTGTAGGCGGTGGTAGTAGCTTTTGTGGCTGGTGGTAGTAGTTTTTGTGTTCGTCGGAAACCTCACAGTAGTAGCTTTTGTAGGCGGTGGTAGTAGTTTTTATGGCTGGTGGTAGTAGCTTTTGTGTTCATCGGAAACCTCACAGCAGTAGCTTTTGTAGGCGGTGGTAGTAGCTTTTGTAGCTAGTGGTAGTAGCTTTTGTCGCTGGTGGTAGTAGTTTTTGTGTTCGTCGAAAACCTCACAGTAGTAGCTTTTGTAGGCGGTGGTAGTAGCTTTTGTAGCTTGTGGTAGTAGTTTTTATGGTTGGTGGTAGTAGCTTTTGTTTTCATCAGAAACCTCACAGTAGTAGTTTTTGTAGGCGGTAGTAGTAGCTTTTATAGCTGGTGGTAGTAGTTTTTTTAGCTTGTAGTAGTAATTTTTGTCATCGTCGGAGGTCGGCCAGAAACCTCGCCGGAAGTCGGCCGGAAACTTTTGTAGTAGCTTTTGTAGGCGGTGGTAGTAGCTTTTATAGCTGGTGGTAGTAGCTTTTTTAGCTGGTAGTAGTAATTTTTGTCATCGTCGGAGGTCGGCCGGAAACCTCGCCGGAGGTCAGTCGGAAATCTCGCCGCAGGTCGGCCGGAAACCTCGCCGGAGGTCCGCTGGAAATCTCGCCGGACACTATTCCGAAATGAGAGTGGTTGTTGACTTTTTATACTAATGGCATTCTTGTAAATATAAAGGAGAAAATCTAATTTTTTTTGTTGGATGGCAGTCTGTAATTATGTTGAACTTTAATACTTAATACAAAAATTTATTTAGACTTGGGTGGACTTATGTGGGTAAAAATGTTGGGGTGGATCTATGTGGGAAAAAATGTCTAAAGTGGACTTATATGTAATTGGCCCTAATTATTATCAGGAAACAAACATATTTTAATTATTAATTTTTATGCAAACATGTTTTAATCAGTTGTTATTCATTACCAATGTTTTAAAATTAATAGTAAACTACATATTAGTTACTAACTACATATTAATTGACAAAAAAGTCCATATTACTAAACAAATAAAGACAAACATTTACAAATAAGGACAAATTGTTATATTGTTGTCATGTGGCATTGCACATTTACAATTTTGTCCTTAATTAAAATAAATTTCCCTACTATTGCTTCCAACTGGAAATCCACTGCTACTGCCTCCGACTGGAAATCTGTTGCTACTGCCTCCGATCAGAAATCTGCTGCTACTATGCTGATCAGAAATCTGCTGCTACTGTGCCGATCGGAAATCTGCTGCTACTGCACCGACTGAAAATCTGCTGCTGCTGCACAGACCGGAAAATTTCCTGATACTACACCGACTAGATGACACAGTAGCAACGCGTAACAAGATGACATGGTAGTAACAAGCAACACCACCACGTAGTAGCAATACGTAGCACCACCGCACAGTAAATCTATTGCTACTGCCGCTGACAAATTATGCTGCTACTGCCGCTGACAAATTATGCTGCTACTGCCGCCGACAAATTATGCTACTACTGTCAACCAGAAATGTGTTATGTGCTACTGTCGAGTAAGATAGTGCTACTACTGATACCCGAGTGCTACTGCCAGTACTATTGCAATTTTTTTAGCAATTTTGATGCTGCTTTCGATTATTTGTTACATTTTCTGCTACCGACTGTGATGCTAGCTAGCTCGTTGCTACTACCGACTCTAATGCTAGGATGTTGCTACTGTTCAAGCTTATGCGAGCATCCTACTACTGCCAAAGCTGCTACTGTCCAAACAAACCTGCAAAAAAAAAAATTCTAACACAAGCACAATCTTAATTCTAAACCACCATTACCACTACCAACAATGCTCCCACCAACACCGTTGCTACTCCCCAATCCCAACTCCGCTCTGCCCTCCTCTACCCTTAATCCAGAATTGACCCACCGCTGACCCGCCCCAACTTTTCTGGCAACTTCGGCGAACCCAGTCGACGGCGTTGGTCGAAAGCTTTTCCTCTCTTCAATGCGACCCTTCCTCTGCCAATGGATCGTGCCGGCACCAACGAGGAGCTATTGAACAAGGATACGAACTACAAGAAAGTGAGGGAGATGATCCATAGAATCGGATCGCCGAAGGCAGAGAAGGCCGGCGGCGAAGGTTGAAGTCTTCGTGAGCATCGATGCTCTAAGACCTAGAAGCGCGACGGCGCCGAGAGGGAGAGATTGAGTGATGATTCTGACGATGAAGGAGCCGCCTGATGTGACGGTTTTGGGATCTGAGAGAGGGAAAGACACGGCAGTTTAGGTTTGGGATCTGGGATCTGAGCCGCCGGTTGAGTGATGATTCTGATGGTGAAGGTGAGCAACGCCATTGGAGAGAGAGTGAGAGTGAGAGAGAGAGAGAGAGAGAGAGAGAGAGATAGAGACAGAGAGTATTTGCAGAGAACCGGATCAAGGAAGTGGTGTATTAAAAAAACTAGGCATTTTGGTCTTTTCACATATAAATTTGGGTCAGGCCTGTGATAACTTGGTTTTGGATTTGGACTCATGTCCTAATTTGTATAAAAATTATAAGAAGTGGGTTTTTTGTGTTTTGATATTTGGTCATGTATTACTATGTAATTTACTCTGAAATTAAAGACGTGCTTCAAAGCGTCAAAGGCGCGAGGCATTCGTTTTACAGCCTCAGCCTTGCTGCCTAGGCGCACAGGCGCTGAAGGCACTACGCAAGGCGACCTAGGTGACGTAGGCTTGTCTTCAGGCTCCTAAGGCGGGCGCTTCATTTTTTTTTTTTAACATGAAATCGACGTCGTTTGGATAAAAAGAAACGACTTGGTTCGATTTTAATCTGATTCACTCTTCAGTCTTCACTCTTCCTCGATCTCCTTCTCTCGTTCAACTTTCACCTCTTTCATCTATTCACCCATTCAACTCTAGTTCTCTACCTCTAAAGATTCTCCTCGATTTGAAGAGTTTAAGGTATGAATTTGTTGTTGGGTGTTTAGGTTTTTGCTATCAGAAAGCTGCCAGATCATGCAGTGGCTATTTATTTGATAATTTGGTGTGTTACTTGTTCTGATTCCACTGGTCTTGGCGCGTTATTTGGTGTGTTATTTGAGAAATTGGTGTGTTACTTAGTGTGTTATTTGAGAAATTGGCTTAGTGTGTTATTTGGTGATTTGGTGGGTATCAGTTAATCAAAATGCTTAAAATTAGATGCCCACCACCTATTCGATCAAATGCCTCAGTCAGCTTCTATGGTACGTATATGGTTATATCAAATTAAAAACATTGGTATATTCTCTTCTATGTCATAATGAATTATCTTGGTTTTCCTATTTCTGTACATGTTGTAAACTTGTAAGGATCAGTTTGCTTAGATTGATAATCAAACTTTTAATGATCAATGTGAGAATTTGTAAGGCTTACACCTTGGTGAGGCTCTCTCAGCTACGCCTTAGCTACATCTTAGCCTTTTAAAACATTGTTCATTACAAAAAAAAAGTCTTATTTGCTACGTTTTTTTGCGACGTCGAGACTCGGCCATCACAAAAGTCTTATATTTAGGTGGAATTAAGCACCCAATGTTGGCTTCAATATATTTACTGTGCTACGGTGGTGTTGTTTTGCACGTCTGAACGGTTTGAGATCGATGGCGTGAGATGCTAGTGTAGTATCCCGAAAAATCGTGACTGATTTTTAATATGATTTTGGAAATTATCTAAGTAGGAGCTGTGCGGATTTGTGGTTTAATAGGTGGATTGGAAGTGTTTGAGAGATTAATTTCTTGAATATGCTATATTTTGACTAGTCAAAGAGTTGACTTTTTAAACCGTTAGGTTTCTCGAGAAACTTCATTCATGAAAGTTAGAGAACACGGCGATATGAGTTCGTAGAGATGTGGTAATTACGTGTATTTATATACTCGTAATTACTACTTAAACACTATGAATTAACTAATCCTCGTAACATTAATATGTAATTGATTAATTTTTATTTCTTTTGAGGAAATAATCAGAAATGCGGATTTCGGAAGAAAATGATGCTACATTAGAGCAAAAGAGGGATTTTTAGAAAGTGTCAAAGTTCTTGATGCGGTCAACCTTGGTCTGAGCTTAGAAGAAATAAAATAAAGGTGAAAGAAATGTAATTAATTAATTTTTATTTCTTTTGAGGAAATAATTGAAAATGCGGATTTCGGAAGAAAATGATGTTACATTAAAGCAAAATAGGGATTCCGAGAAAATGTCAAAGTTCTTGACGCAGTCAACCTTGGTCCGAGCTTAGAAGAAATAAAAAAAGGTGAAAAGAAATTGAATATTGAATTAATTAATTAACCATTGAAGTAATTAACCATTCAGGTGGTTAATTAAACTTGGTTGATTAGTTAACCAAGCGAAGCATCAAGTGCACCCTCCCCATCTTCTCTCATTTTGACCAATCCACTACCAGAATATAGGTCTTGGCGATGAAAACAAATCGTCGTCCTGTTAAAAAAATTCGTCGCCTAAGTACTTAGAACATGTCGTCGCCCAAGAAGTCGTCGACAGAAGTGCGTCGGTCAAGAACTTGGGCGACGAAAATTCAATCAATCGTCGCCTAAGAGTTAATTCTTAGGCGACGAAATTTGTGTCGTCGCCTAAGACCTATATATTAGGCGACGACAACTTTCTCGTCGCCCAATAATATTCGTTGCCTAAGATTTAACGTCTTGGCCGACGAGAAAATAAAATCGTCGCTTAAGATCTTATAACCTGGGGCGACGAAACTAAATATTTCGTCGCCTAAGATCACTAAATCTTAGGCGACGATAATTTTTTTCGTCGTCTTATATGGTAAGTCCTTGACCGACGATTTGGCAATTTCGTCGCCTAAGATATATTTAAATTTTTTTTAAATATTTAAATAATATTTTTAAATATATAAATAATGTTTTTTTAATTTTTGCTGGAATTTTTTTTTCGGCATTTTTTTAAAAATTTTTCTAATACTAAAATTTAATTGAAAATAACACAAATTTATAAATTTATAAATAATTTATTACAAAAATTCAGTCCATCTGCCTACGGAGAAACTCGAAATCTAACTCATCATTCCCGTTCGGAGGGTCCTGAGGCTGAGGCGACGGCTGGTCAGGCTGAGGAGGCTGCTGCTGAGGTTGGGGCCACTGAGATAATGGTATAGGGGTAGGCATGGGCGGAAAATCAAGTCCGACCGCATGTGCAGCGATGCAGATAGTCATCCACCGTCCCATAGCCGCCTGGTTGGCATTGGTGACTTCATTCACCCGCTCCGTATGCGCAGCCGCAGAAGCCGCATATGATTCCGCCATGGCTATCTCCCTCGCTCTTTGGGCTTCCAGCTCAGACTGTAGAAATTTGACCTGATCTTGTAGCCGAGTGGTCTGGCTGTTGCTGCTTTGAGGCTCCGACGGCTCCCTTGCGCTGAAATTCTGGCGTCGTCTTCAGGATCCCCTTTCCAGCGCCTCCCATACTGAACTCCTTCGGGGTACCCGAACGGTCGCTCCCGTACTGCTTCCAGTGTTCCCGGAGGTCGTGCTTCCACTCTTTGAACCTACATATACAAAAAAAATATTAAATATATTATTAAAAAAAATAAAATTTAATAATTTATTAAATAGAGGTACCTCTCCCTATGGGCCTTGTCCGCCCAGTCACGTCCCTCCTCGGGAACCACAAACCATTGTTGCATTACCAATTGTTAGTATTTTTTTCGATAATTAAATAATTTTTTAGATAATTAAATAATTAAATTTCACAAAAATTTATTTACGAATATTTACATCCTTACTCAAAAATAATCCATTATTTTTTACAAAATTTCCACGATATATTTACAATTATAATTTATATTATTTAATTATTTAATCAAAAATTATTTAATCATTTACAATATATTTACAAATTATTTCCACAAATCCTAAACCCTAAACCCTAAACCCTAAACCGTAAACCCTTATATTTTACAATTATCATTTACATCACAATTTACCATAATTTACCCTAAAATCCTACCATAATTTACACAAATTTACCCTAATTTACCATTAATTTCCTAAATTTCAACAACAACAGCAATAATTTCACCAACAATTTCACAACACAACAATAATTTTGTACTTTACCCAAATTTCAAACAATTTCACAATTTCAAATAATTTCACACAATTTCACAATTTCAAACAATTTCACAATTTCAAACAATTTCAAACAATAATATCAAACAATTTCACAATTTCAACAATTTCAAACAATTTCAACAATTTCAAACAATTTCACAATTTCAAACAATTTCAACAATTTCACAATTTCAAACAATTTCAACAATTTCAACAATTTCACAATTTCACAATTTCACAATTTCAAACAATTTCAACAATTTCAAACAACAACAACAACAACAACAATGAAAATTTTCATGAACATAACCAATTTAGGGTTTTAGGGTATACCTTAAATTGTGGGTCGGGGTCGGGGTCGGGGTCGAGGTCGGCATCGGGGTCGTCGTCGGGTTGCGGGGTCGGGGTCGGAGAGAGGGAGAGAGAGAGGGCTTCGGTGGATTTTCTGAGAGAGAGAGAGGGCTTGGAATTGTGAGCGGCTGCGCGAATGGCTAGGGTTCCGAATTTTTGCCTTTTATATTGGCGTTCTTGGGCGACGATTTTTCCAAAATCGTCGCCCTGTTTTTGCAAAATCGTCGCCTAAGATGAAGAAAATCTCGTTGACGATGTTCTTCAATATAAATCTTGTCGCCCAAAACTATGAAAATCGTCGCCTAAGACCCTACTTGGGCAACGATGTTCTTCACTATAAATCTCGTCGCCCGAGATGAAGAAAATCGTCGGCCAAAGAGTTCTATCATAAAATTCAGAATATCGTGAGTTTGGTGATCGGAGAAGAGGAACTGAAAACCAACCGTTAGATATGACCAGCATAACGAATTACGTGGGTGGGCAAAAATTTAGCTCCATCGAACAAAGATAAGGGCTCGATCCATCCGGTCAATCGGTGTGGTCAAACCCCTAAACGGACGGAAACGGCTATTCGACCCTCCAAATCACATAATCTGGCCGGACCTTCAACTGAGAATAGTTTCCAATCCATGAGACGCTTACGGGGCTTTAAAAATTTGGAAAAAAATAAATACCCGGGATAGGGCTACCACTAGGTAGAAATAATAGAAAAATTCGTTGACCGGAACAACCGGCACCGAAATTTTACCGGAATATCTTTATTTTTCACGGGTTCACTTATTTCACCGTTCTGGTCATATCTTATTTCATGACTTTTTTGCGTTTGAGGCATCTACGTATACGTTGTCTTCAAAACGAAACTTAAACTCAACACTTACATAAAAAAGTTATACAACATTAGTACATATATCGTGAGTTTGGTGATTGGAGAATAGTTGTAATAAATTCACGTGTCAATATTTGATTGAAATGTAGAAGCACGTCATACTGTCACGTGATATATCCAACATGTGTAACGTTCCCAGAATCCGTTACTCTTCAGGTGTTCCCATACTGTATCAATCGGAAATCGATGCATATCACTGCAACACTTACACCTCTTGCACGGGCAATAGAACATGCCACTCCCGTCAGCATTGACCTGCGCATATTGCATAAAATCCCAAACTCCTTCAGCATATTTTCTGTGATATCTTGGAAGAGAAATCCAACTCTTATCCATATCCTGAAAATAGCACATATATATATATATAACAATATTTAATGAACATATCTTTTATATATATATATATATTAATGTAATACAACATACTAATTATTAATTATATATATCTAGTTCGAGCGGATTCCGTGGTTTCAGAAGGCAAATGTCAATGTCAAGGAGGGCGAACCCCCTACAGGAACCAGGCAGGACTCGTTTGTGATCACGGAGGCGAACCCCTATCGACCCCTTCACCGAGAAGAGTGGTCAGTTTGTGATCTTGAGATCCAGTTAAACAAACCTGTGAACCATATCTATGACAGAACGGCCCCTTACTCAGCTTGGAACAAACTCTATGCATATATATATATATATATCATTAATTCAACTCAAATAAAACTGAAAATCAATATATATATATATATATGCACATGTACGTACCTGGGAGTAGCTCCACAAACTATGTATGGACAGATTTCCACAAAATCGAACGATTTGAAGAACTAGAGAAATTTATGTTTCAAATTTTCAAAGTTCTTATTCTTCTACCCCGGCCTCGCAATATATAGAAGAATCTTGGGCGACGAAATATTTGAGTTTCGTCGCCTAAGGATTAAAAAATCTTGGGCGACGAAATATTTGAGTTTCGTCGCCTAAGGATTAAAAACACTAAGGCGACGACAAAATATAGTTGTCGCTGAAGAATAAAAACTTAGGCGACGATATAAATATCTTAGGCGACGAAACAATATTTCGTCGCCCTAGTTTCTATATTAGGCGACGAAATTTATCCTTAGGCGACGATTTTTGATTTCGTCGCTTAAAGTGGAACCTTAGGCGTCGATTTTTTTTCCTTAGGCGACGATTTTTTTTTCGTCGCCTAAGTTCCCTCTTAGGCGACGAAAAAAAAAAATTGTCGCCCGGTTTTTTATGTTTCGTCGCCTAAAGCTTTATTTTTGGTAGTGATCAAAAGTTGCCACGTGACAGCTTCTACTCAAAACTATGAAAACATAAGGAGAAATTTTTCAGTGCTACCGGGGACCACGTAGCAGTATAACGTGGTCCTATATTCCAATCAAATATTGACACTTGGATTTTACTAAGAAAAAATTATATCAGCTATTTTGTCAAAGACAATTTTAGGTTTGTTGTTGCTTTTTAAACCCTAAACTGTAAACTCTAAACCTTAGACCCTAAACCCTAGACCAAAACCCTAACTCCTAACCCCTATACCCTAAACCCTAGTCCACACCTTTCAATAAAAAATAAAAAACCTTAGTTTATATTTTAGTTGTAATAAATTCACGTGTCAATATTTGATTGAAATGTAGAAGCACGTCATACTGTCACGTGGTCCTCTTGTAACATCTAAAAAATTCTCCTTCTCCACAAACAATTAATCATGGAATTTATTTAAATTAACACAGAGATAAACACTGAAAGGAAATGAAAGATAGAGTTCAAATCCAAAGCTTCTACCCGACTCTTCATATCCCACAACCATCCCCTATAAAAGGACCTACCTGCAGCCTCTCCAAATCACTCACAACCAATTCGTTGACTCTCTCTTTCTGTCCATATCACAGTTCTTGCTCTTCGTTTTTATTTTTCTTTTCCAAAATGCCAAAGAAGCATGTAACCTATTTTTCTGGACATGCAGAGGTGCAGCCCTGGAGCAACAATGTGTCAAATGAAGTGCAGAACAAGTTGAGATCCTCCTACAGTGACCAGTACAGCAGGTCTTCGACCAATGTTACCAAAAGCTACAAGGCATCTGAGTACGTGGCTGACAAGAGCACCGGGCAGATGGGTTACAGGCAAAAGGCTAAGTACACCTGCACCGATAGGTATGTTGACAAGGACAAAGGGTTTACCACTGAGTACAAGACCCAGTGGGAGTGCACCAAGTCTGTCTACCCAAACAAGAGCAGCTCCTCCAACAATCGCATCAACTATTATTAGCCTTTTCATTTATTCATGCTTGCTTGGATTTTCATATTATCTGCTATGTTCGACTATGTTTCTGTTTCTTAGGGTTCTTGGTTTGTAATCAACTCATTTTTATTGAGTTATTAATCAAATATTATTTTTTGTTTTGAGATATTTTTACTTCTTGAGATTCAGTTTCTGGGTTGGCTCTTATGAATAAAGAACGATCCGGAATTTATTTTTAGATCACGAACTACGTACATACGAAGTTTTCTATCTAGCTAGGTCCGATCTGTTGTTTCATCATATGGTGCAACACCATCACATTTGAGAGTTTCTAGGAGATGGGGCTCTACCCACTAGTTTTATCATCATTGTCTGGTCGATCTGAACTCTATCGTTCTCTTGTTAATTTGTATTTCTTTAATCAATGTGATTATAAATTTTGGTCACTGATAGAGAACAAAAGATTGTGTTACGAAAATTTTGTTGTATCATGGTTGGGTGTTGCATATGGCAACATGTTTGGAGAGCTATGTTGTACAAACACAAATACGAATACGAGGACACGTCATGATAAATAATTAATATATTTATATATTTTTAGTATATATAAAAATTACTAAAACACTTAAAAACCCTTAAATAATATTTAAGCTTCTAATTTATATGTGCAAGAATTATACCACTCAACCCAATCCCTCCTCCCTCTCTGTTTCTGACTAAACCAACCCAACCCTATCTGCCATCTCTTCTTCTTTACTCTTAAATCAAGTTTCAATTTCAATTTCAAAACCCTAATCATACCTCCACGTACTCGATCTCTTACATTCCCATTCTCATCCTTGAAGCCCGGATTATTTGATGACCGTGGCTGTCGGCAGAGAAGCCATCGAAAAAGAGGACCTTGACGCGACTCACACAAAGAAGAGGGTTGTCGCCCTTAGAGGCTGAGAAGAGGATCTTAACGCTAGGATTCGGCGAAAGGAAGAGGCTATGAATGCGAGGTCATTTGGGTTTAGCTAGGTTTGGTTTTTTTTTCTAATAATTATTATTAGAGTTGGTGACATGGCTTGTCAGGAAGAGGCTGTGAATGCGAGGTCATTTGAGTTTAGCTAGGTTTGGTTTTCTTCTAATAATTATTATTAAAGTTGGTGACATGGCTTGTCCGAGGCTTCCATAACGTGTCGGTCAACGTGTCGGACCGTGTCAGAAAAATCAATATTTTCCGACATGCCACATTACGTGTCGAGCACGTGTTGTCGTATCGGGTGTGTCAGAAACTCCACCATAGGTGGAGAGTACTGAAACGTACAAGGCTTGTCCTTATTTAGTTATTTATGTCCTTTTTTTTGGGAATAAAAACATTGTTCATTTATTAATCGAACAATATGCAGAAATAACTAGAGAGTGAGAGAAAAAACAGGCAGCTCTAGGTGGCGGGCTTGGCTTCAGCTAGCCTAGGCTTTGCCAACGTCAGTTTGTTGCCGGACGGGAAATTTCAATTTGTCCTGCAGATAGTGTCAGGACCTATCCTGAATTTCACCCTAAAACCTGAAGTAAATCTTATGGGGTCCACCTCCAAGGAAAATTTACCGAAAAATTTGGCATAACTTCCCTTGAAAATGGACAACTCTAACCTGAAAAATTCAGATAAATACTCCTATAACCAAAAACAATCATCTTCAACTCATGAAGTCATTCGTTCCCCACAAACACATCCGCCATCATTAACGTTATACCAAATCTAAATCCATCACACAAACATCCCAAGATAATTTAAACAACAACCTTCAAATATTTCTAAAATATAATCCTGAGTCTTAGCACCCAACCGAATATTATACAGTACCCATAAGGTAATCAGAGCTATTAAAACTAGAGGAAATAAGAAAATACATCGGCAGGCTAACATGTAACCTACTGGTGAAAAGTGGTGGTGATGTGGGTAACTATGCCTCGTCTCCTACTAGTATCGACTCGAACTTTGCAGACTGAGTATTTTAAAAACGAAGAGTCTAAGGGAAAACATTAGAAAACGTTAGAGTGAGTAGACAAAAATAAATTTAATAAAATGAACAAATAAAAATATTTATGTTTTCCCAATTAATTTCCATAGAACAATGGATGCATGCCTTAAGCGATGAAACTTTTAACTCAAAAATAATATTGAGCCTCTCAAGCTCTAATAAAAATCAGTATGTATTTACACACGTCCATAACCCTTATATAAATTTTATGGATTTAAAGAAATTTATATAGGACTACTACGGTTGTCACGCCCCGACCCTTAATTTTTACCTTAATTACTAACATAGTGGTAATATGAGTTTTACCGTCTTCGTGATTAAGTGTATAATTTAATTGGTTCCTAGAAAGGTTGTGAGAGACGATTATTTCGTAGGATTTATTCGAAGGAAGAAAATGTGACGACAGTAATGTTGATCGGCAAAAAAATATGCATAAATAAAAAGAAGAGAAAAGTATTTAAAAAAATATAAATACATAAATACTTTTCTTGTGCTACATGCACAATGCTTCAGAGTTCAAATACAACTATTGCAAACAGCTGGACAACAAAAGTCCAATACAAACTCATCTTCCAACCCGTGCACTCTATATAAAGAGGCACAAGGAGAAGAGAGAGGACAAATACGAGGGACCACGCAGAGAAACAGAGAGAAAGCACAAGGCGCAAAGAAGGCGAAACCAGAGAGAGAAACAGAGAGAAGAAGGCGAAGCGCAGAGGAAGAAAGAAAAGCAGGAGACAAGCGGCGAGCCAGACAAAAGGTGGAGCCCCATTCTAACTTTCTTTTCTTTTTGCAGTTGCCTTTATCCTTTTGTATCACTCCGCCGGAAGCCCGAAAGCGATGTCCTCTTCCCTCCCTCGCGTGACCCCGTGAGGTGGTCACCAAGTCTAAAGGCGAGGTGACCTCGTCCCCTTCCTCCCTTGTTACAACAAACATATGGCCATGCAGCTCGCATAACAAGTCATGCAAGGGGAAGGAAACAAATAATCAACGCGGATTCGAAGAGCAGGAACTCACCTTTGATGACTCAACAAGTCCTTGACCAGATCAAAAAGAAAGAGACGACACCTCAATATATAGAAGAGCAGTTTCCTCAAGTCCAACTCCCAACCAAACAGGGATAAGCGTCTGGAGTTATGTGGTTCGTGCAATCTCATCAACTTCATCAAGGAAAAGACCACTCAATCAAGGAAAAGATGATAGAGTCCTGCGAACCAGAGTCCGCGCGCCCTCGCGAGACAGGCCCGAAGCCCTAAGGCAGAGGCGAACTGACACCCCGCCAAAGCATAAGCAGGTTACTTTACCCTAAGGGGTGGCGACGTGACTTTTACCCTAAGGGGTGGTGAGGTTACTTTACCCTAAGGGGGTGGCGAAGTGACTTTTACCCTAAGGGGTGGCGAGGTGAATTTTACCCTAAGGGGTGGCGAGGTTACTTAACCCTAAGGGGTGGCGAGGTTACTTAACCCTAAGAGGTGGCGATCCAACGTTCACGCCAAGGCAGGAACCCTAAGGGGTGGCGAACCAACATTCGCGCCAAGGTAGGAACCCTAAGGGGTGGCGAACCAACATTCGCGCCAAGACAGGAACCCTAAGGGGTGGCGAACCAACATCCAAGCCAAGGCAGGAACCCTAAGGGGTGGCAAGCTGATATTCAAGCAAAGGCAGAAGCATAAGGGGTGATGAGCTAATTCAGAAGCTCTAAGCCCAGGTGAGGCAAGATGATGACGCAAGCGGGGCGAGATCCATTCATGCAAAAGATGAAGCAAGTCGCGGAGACATGCACGCAGAGTCCGCTCAAAAGTGAACACGCGGAGTCCGCTTACTAACATACACGCGGAGTCCGCCCACAAGTGTACACGCGGAGTCCGCCTACATATATACACACGGACTCCGCCCACAGACACATACGCGGAATCCACTCTCAGACATTCATGCATAGTTCGCTCGCTGACACACGCGCGGAGTCCGCATGAAGGACCGGTTCGCCTGCACACAGAGATCGACTGCGCCATTATCAAGGACTGAGCCCAAAGCCATTCAAGCCCTTTTTGTCACGCCACTGCCTCACCTTTTCTGGGTGTCATTATCAGCAGATACTCTACCAAATTGAGTGTCCACAAGAAACACAGTTAAAACCAAAAGCCGTCATTAAGCCATAAAGCCTACAAACCTCTTTTGAACTACGGTCGGTTTGATCCCACAAAGGGGTACGTAGGCAGTCTAGCAACCTACTAGATGCAACCAAAATTCCAAATAGAATCCCTGACACCACCAGTTAGATTCTTCCAGTCTAAACACCCTCAAACATACACAGTTCTCGTTGGTACTTTGTAATCGAATCAAAGGGTTTTCCCCTAAAATACAGGGGTTGTAATTAAGGAATTTAATTTATTTTATTCTGAATGGGTCGAACCAGATAAAAAATCAAAACCCTATCTTAGTCGATAAGACAGGGTGAAGTTATGTTGGGTATATACGGTTGTTTACAATTTTTGCCCAACATAGTTTTTGGCGACTCCGCTGGGGACGTATTTTCCTTTTCATCTCTTTTATAGAGTCACTAACTTGTTTTGTGTGTTTCAGGAAAAACAAAACAATGGCACCCAAGTTACTGTTTTCTTCCACAAGCTCCCAGCAAATGCCACTCGCCCAAGTTGAATTGGTCATCGCATGACATTCGTGATCGGCCACATTCCTGTCACTTGTGAGAAGCCAAAGCTTGAAGCAAAACAAGACAAGCTAGGCATGAGTAGCGGGAAGACTCAGACTTTCAAAGCAGCCTCCAAGAATGCTTTGAGAAATCGGAGGAAGGTAGCTGCAAGAGCTCAAAGGAAGAGAAACGCCCAAGCTAACGCAATGGAAGCCATCCTGGCAGAAATTGCTCAATCAAAGCCAGCCAAAGAGGAAGTGAAGACCTTCCTACCAAGCCATATCATGGTAGGCTCTATACAGGTTAATCTTCCAAATGTGTGATGGTGACTTCCACCAAGGGAGGGGATGAACATGAGCCTCGACTCCCCCTCCAAGGCTCACAAAGCTCCATGACGTCCTCACAGTTAACAACGGCTAGTCAAGAACTTGACCCAAAGAAGTTGGCGGAGGAAATCTCAAAGGCTCTTGATGCACCAACAGGACCAGCAAGGCCAAGGGGGTCCAAGGCAAAAGAGTACCCCGTTTATGAAGCTTATTCCTACACCGAGCCAATTACTCGCAATATGGCTAGAAAGAGGATGCTCGAATCATCATCAGCAAGTACTACGCCAGAAGGAGGGTATTCGTCTTTAAAAGATGATCCTTCAGTTGTCTCATAGACGGGCAATCCCTTATATGAGACTTCGGCTCCAACAGAAGGACCTTTTCACGCGTCAGTCGCTAGGTCTAGCGAGAGCTGTGACTCCGATTCCGGTAATGTTCATGTTCTCATGGCAAGCTCATCAAGCCCGGAAGAGCAGTTAAAACAGCAGATGGAAGAGCTGACAAAGAAATTAGCTCAGCTTGAACGCGATGCTCTACAAAGGCAAGTGGAAAGAGAAATCGAAGCCAAGAGGATAGCGGATATCGAAAGCGAGTCAAGAAGGAGAATGGCTGAAAAGGATGCCGAGGTTGCTGAGCTTGTAGCAAATGTGCTACACTCATGGAGAATAGGCCTCTTGAACCTTCATTCGTCAAGAATAATGAGAATCCACTCTCACCCGAAGGGATTAGGAGCATGATCGCTGAAGGAATTAGAGACTTCCAATTGTCTCTATCGACACCGGTCCTTGGGTACCGCAAACCGTATCCAGATCACTATGACGCGATACCTTTCCCCAAGGGATATCAACGGCCAACCTTCAACAAGTTCGATGGAATAAATAGCTCCCCTCGAGAGCATTTGGCTCACTTCTATTCAGCTTGTGGTGAAACTTCACAAGTCGACGCCTTCTAGGTTAGACAGTTTGTGCAATCCCTCAAAGGTGCTGCATTTACATGGTACACCCAGCTAGAGCCAGGTTCCATTCAGACATGGGATGATATGCAAAGAGCGTTTTTGGCACAATTTGTCAGCTCTAAGAAGAAAGTCTCCATCATCGACTTGGCAGACACAAGACAAAGAGTTGGAAAAAGTTCCACCGAATTCATCATAAGGTGAAGTCTCAACCTCCAATGTCCTGACAAGTTATCTGAGACCTCTGCTGTTCAAATGTGTGCTAACAGCCTCCTCCCAGAGATAGCAACATACGTGGGTATAGCAGAGCCGCAAACTTTCGATGCTTGGTCTCAAAGGCAAGCAATGTGGAAAGGCAAGCAATGTGGAAAGGCAAGTTGCTTATTGCCAAAAATCATCTGCAAAAATTCAAGTTGCAGATAAAAAGAGCGATTCCAAGAATACGGTCGTCAAGAAAGGAGAGACAATGGTGAAATTCGTTAGGAATGAAAGGAAAAACGTGTACTATATATATATATTAGTACTAATCTATAGTTACAGATTAGTACTATATATATATATTGATTATCTAATAATCTGTACGAGTCCAGAGGATGAGTACATGCATGGCTGGATCAGTTTCCTTTAATTAGGTTCTTGATCTTGTATTTATATATTTTCCGCACCAAATAGTAAGATATTTGCCGCCTGAATGATTAGTAAGACATGCACGGACTGTAAAGTTACAAAACGTGTTATATATATATTCGGTGTTGATCGATCTAGATTATCATGAACGTCCCATCCCATTGTGCATTATTGCAAGACACAATCATAATTCATACGTATTTTGGTTACCTTAATCGATCCAAGGCTTTGAACCTCGGTGAAAAAATTGTCAACCGAATGAAAAAACATGGAGCTCTTAAGTTGAGGATTAGTTGAGAATTTTCGGTTTATGGTTTAAAAGACCAATTTTTCGATCATATTTTGACATCTCATCAATTCATTTTTAGGTTTATATGAGTAGATCATTTCTACAAATTTTCAATCAAATTAGTGTTTGTTAAGATAACAAACAAGATCAAATTAATGGACACTAAACCTGTCAAATATGAACCGTTTAAGTTCATAATAGATAAATCACATTTATGAATGTCTTAATAATTTTTAATATAGCTAAAAATTAAGAGATATGATCTACTCATAAATACCTATAAACTGAACGGTCAAGATATGGATATAAGATCAAAATGTGGGATAAGCCGAAAAGTCCTCAACAAGCCCTCAACTTAAGAGTCCAAATTAGAAGGGCTTCCTAGAAAAAGATAAGCATAATTAAGTGTACTTTAGAACTCTTACATCTACATTTTAGACATTTAAACTCTAGATTACTTGTGTTACTACTGTTCTTTTAATTATATCACGACAGCTGGATTGAAGACTTTCTAGACTATGAAGGGTGTTGCTTAATTCATAACTACTACTCGATCAACAATTATTTGTCTGGTAGCAGTAGCAGTACGAAGTATACATTCTTGCACAGGAAAATCCTATTTCTCATACTTAATATCATGAGCAGTTGATCATACACATATATTGACAGAAAGATAAACATAAGGAAAATCATCAAGTTCAAAGCCCAAACATCACGACACCCCCACACAACTCACATAAAGAATGAACACTTAATAAGGCTTTTCACCAATATAATTACCAGTCGGATCATAGTTACAAGTCATAAATACATCTCCATCATCACACACAACCCTAGCACACCCGACTCTCCTCGTACTCTTCCACACAATCTGAGTGCCCGCACATTTGACCCGCCTCGCACGTAATCGTTGCATAAGTGTAGCACTTCTCCTCAGCAGCCCAGGTATTCACGGCGTCGATGGGAGTCAACGTCGAGCCGCTGCCCCAGTAAATATTCTCTCCCAGCTTGAACCCGTCTTCCGGGAACGAATGCTGCAGCTTGCAGTCGGCTTTTCGGATGCCGGCCCACCACTGTGCGTACCTCTCGAGCATGGAAGTCCCACATGAGTGGCATCTCCCACGTTGCTGCTCTAACCATGTTGTGTTGGAACAAGAACTGGAGTGACTCTCCAATGCAGCCCCAGCATAGTTGGCTGGAGATCTTCAGGATGGTGTCATTGTTGGGCTTTTGCGGATGTGCTCCAGGTGATTGAGAAAATGCCTGAACAGTGCAGAGAGCAAAGAGAATTATCAAGGGAAAAAGTAGTGCCTTCATTTTCTGAGCTAGCTACTTACTATAGCTAGGTCCTGTAATCTGTGACAGTTTATGATCAGTGACCAAGAAGATATGAGAATCACAGAAAGCCACAAGCTTTGAGGAGTGTGGAGCACCACAGAGCCTATTTGATGGTTGATGGAGGAGTTTAGATTAGGGCTGCCACTCGGTCGGTTCGAATCGGTAATGGGCGTTACCAACTTCAAAACCAAACCTTTCGGTAATGAAATATGACTTTCAATTACCAAACCAAAAACTTCAGTATGAGATAAATCTTACCAACTTCGGATGTCGGTTTTTCGATATTACCAAACTTCACAACAAATATATTTTCAAAATATAACAAAACAATACAAAACTATAAAATTTAAATATCACTTGAGTTTCTAGAGTCTGATAATACATATACAAAAGATAGTCATTTCAGTACACATTATCGAGTATGATTTAATTTTCTACCGAAATAGTCAGGATGTAAATGTTTCCAAATTTTTATATGAACAAGTTATGTGTCATCTATGTGAAAGTATGTGTGTGGAAGAGTCGACCAAAATAAGTCACATAAGGGCAGTAAAAGCTTTTTCGTGTAATAAGTGACGTTAAATTATGGTTGACCGTTTTGATCAAGACCCGAGCATTATTGAGTACAATTGAATTTTCTATCATAATTGTATTATACTATAATGATCACATCAGACGGTCGAATTTTAATTTTGTGAATTGTAATAATTGGAACCACAACATGGCTGGTAATGTGGTATAACTTATTTAGTAAGTTATATGCATATGTACATTTTTGTGAACCAACTACAAAAAGGAAGCAAAATTTTCAAAAAGCTTGTGAACTATGATGTGATCAATATAGTGAAATACGACTATGGTAGAAAAATTAGGTATTTTTGATAATGTTTTGGCCTTGATCAAGGCGGCTAACCTTATTTACGTTTGTACTTCCTATGGGAAGCCCTATCATCAAGAGAGGTAAAAACATTCCTAAATTTTTACATGGGCGGTTACATGTCATCTAAGTGGGTTTGTCTATGTGTGTGTGTGATGAATCGACTAAGACGGGTAGGTAAGAGCGTTTTTATATAACAAGTAACATTGAATTAAAGTTGATCGCTTTAATTGAGACCCTAACGGTACCAAGTATAGTTGAATTTTTCTATTCATTGTCTTGTTTTTTACTAAATGGTATATACAATTGAAAACGTGAGATAAGATTATTAGTCTGTGTGTTTTTAGAAATATAAGTCTTTAAATAATTAGAATTTCGGTAAATTCGGTATTTACCAAAAACCAAACCAACTTTTTCGGTATTTCTCGGTTTCGGTTTTTTTTATTTCGATTACCAAAATTCGGTTTACCAAATCATAAATTTTCGGTCGGTTTTCGATCGGTTTGGTATTTACCAAACCAAGTGGCAGCCCTAGTTTAGATGATTTGGAAATTGGAATGTGTACGTTGTAGAAGCTAGCACATTGTTGGCTTGTAGTTATTGTATTCTGGTTTTCGTTGCATGGCTCAGTTGGCATTTATACAAGGATATCTGTGTGTATGACTGAAGAAGGTAGTCTCGTGATTTGGGTATGTTGCACCCGTGAACGTTGTGTTGTTTTTATTAGGGAGATTGTGACCACCATGGTGGACTCTAGAACATGGTATGTGTCACTTGGAAGAAGCTCAGGGCACTGTCAAGGTACCGTGCAGTTGGTCTGTGTAGTCACTGGTTCTGCAAAAGAAAACAATCACGTATTTTTTTTCGGTGGGCATAAAACCCGAACGAGGAAAAAAACCCGTGAAAGCCACCAAAATCTGCTCCGCCCCAACAAAAGACAAAGCCACACCGTACCCCAACCGCCGGTCGCAGCATACCTCATGCATACCCATCCTTCACCCGAGAGAGAAAGGAAACAACCCCTCTTGAAACTCCACTTCCGGCCATAGCTAGCCTCGCCTCAACAAAATCTTACTCGTCCGGCTGAGCCTGTTGTGCACCGACAAGGCAAACGACCATCACCTTTGCCGGAACGCAGCCGGACAAGCTTTGAAAATAGAACGGCGGCCTTAGAGAGAGTTTTCTCTCTAGGGTTTCTCACAACTGTGAGACTCTTAGAATGTTTTTTTTTACGACTAGTTCCGGTTATACCTTGAACTTTAATTATTATAGAAAATTTCACAACAGTCCCCTTTTCAACATTTTTTTCCTCATAGATCCACTCTAAATTTTTTACCTACATAAGTCCACCATTTGGTCCAAACCCATCCGTTTATTTTTTTTCTATACCTAAATTACCCTCCCCTCCCTCTTTTTTCCAAATCAGTTTCTCTCGTTCTCTCTCCCCTCCCTCTTTTCCCCAAATCAGTCTCTCTCTCTCTCTCCCCTTCGATTATGACGCCACTGCTGCTTCGAGACAAATTCCGGCAGGACCTCGATTGCTTCTCCGACGACGACGATGCTACTGCCTAGCCTCGATGATGACTTCCGAATCGACCGTTGACGATGCCTGCACGACGACCTCGGCCTCGATCTCGATTGCATCTCCCTCAAGGTCGTCACCAAACTGGCTCTTGAATATGATTGCAAATCTGCCTGCGTCGGAGGTCTCTCCCTCAGATCTATCAAACGGTGACGTCCTTCATCATCTCCGAGATCGAAGATCGAGGCGGGGCTCACCGAGATATGCGCCAACATTCTGAGGACGACTCCATTCAGGTGCGTTCGATCGAAGACAAGGAATTCCACGACTCATCATCAGCGGCGAACGAAGACCGGAGCTCCGTTGAGGGAGCGACATCTTTTCTGTCATCGTCGGCCGCCAGATCCGATCTCCAATTCTCACTTTTCTTGTTTGAATTCCTTTCTGTTTTTTTGTTAATTCATGTATGTGTAAAGTTGTGGTGAATTATTTGATTAGTATTAGTAATGGTGAATGGAAAAGTATTGAAGAATATCACGCAGATTTTCCTTCTTTTTTTTTTGTTTGTTCCTGTATCTGTAAACTTGGTGGATTATTTGGTCAGTGTAGTTTTTAGTGCCAGCTATAGTAGTTTTTGGTACCGGTAGTAGCTTTTGGTTTTTTATAGTAGTAGTTTTTGGTATCGGCGATAGTAGTTTTTGGTGTTGGCAGTAGTAGCTTTTGGTGCCGGTAGTAGTAGATTTTAGTTTTTGTAGTAGTAGCTTTCGGTGCCGGCGATAGTAGCTTTTGATATAAGCAATAGTAGCTTTTGGTGTCGGTGGTAGTAGCTTTTGGTCCTTATAGTAGTAAGTAGTAGCTTTTGGTATCACCAGTAGTAGCTTTTGGTGCCTGTGGTAGTAGCTTTTGGTCCTTATAGTAGTAAGCAGTAGCTTTTGGTACCGCTGGTAGTAGCTTTTGGTATCACCAGTAGTAGCTTTTGGTGCCGGTGGTAGTAGCTTTTGGTGCCGCTGGTAGTAGCTTTTGGTCCTTGTAGTAGTAGTTTTTGATATGCTCAGTAGTATCTTTTGTAGCTTGTGGTAGTAGCTTTTGTGGTTAGTGATAGTAGCTTTTGTGTTCATCGGAAATCTTACAGTAGTAGCTTTTGTAGGCGGTGATAGTAGCTTTTGTAGCTGGTGGTAGTAGTTATTATGGCTGGTGGTAGTAGTTTTTGTGTTCGTCGAAAACCTCACAGTAGTAGCTTTTGTAGGCGGTGGTAGTAGCTTTTGTAGCTGGTGGTAGTAGTTTTTGTGTTCGTCGGAAACTTTACAGTAGTAGCTTTTGTAGCTTGTGGTTGTAGCTTTTGTGGCTGGTAGTAGTATTTTTTGTGTTCGTCGAAAACCTCACAGTAGTAGTTTTTGTAGGCTGTGGTAGTAGCTTTTGTAGGCGGTGGTAGTAGCTTTTGTGGCTGGTGGTAGTAGTTTTTGTGTTCGTCGGAAACCTCACAGTAGTAGCTTTTGTAGGCGGTGGTAGTAGTTTTTATGGCTGGTGGTAGTAGCTTTTGTGTTCATCGGAAACCTCACAGCAGTAGCTTTTGTAGGCGGTGGTAGTAGCTTTTGTAGCTAGTGGTAGTAGCTTTTGTCGCTGGTGGTAGTAGTTTTTGTGTTCGTCGAAAACCTCACAGTAGTAGCTTTTGTAGGCGGTGGTAGTAGCTTTTGTAGCTTGTGGTAGTAGTTTTTATGGTTGGTGGTAGTAGCTTTTGTTTTCATCAGAAACCTCACAGTAGTAGTTTTTGTAGGCGGTAGTAGTAGCTTTTATAGCTGGTGGTAGTAGTTTTTTTAGCTTGTAGTAGTAATTTTTGTCATCGTCGGAGGTCGGCCAGAAACCTCGCCGGAAGTCGGCCGGAAACTTTTGTAGTAGCTTTTGTAGGCGGTGGTAGTAGCTTTTATAGCTGGTGGTAGTAGCTTTTTTAGCTGGTAGTAGTAATTTTTGTCATCGTCGGAGGTCGGCCGGAAACCTCGCCGGAGGTCAGTCGGAAATCTCGCCGCAGGTCGGCCGGAAACCTCGCCGGAGGTCCGCTGGAAATCTCGCCGGACACTATTCCGAAATGAGAGTGGTTGTTGACTTTTTATACTAATGGCATTCTTGTAAATATAAAGGAGAAAATCTAATTTTTTTTGTTGGATGGCAGTCTGTAATTATGTTGAACTTTAATACTTAATACAAAAATTTATTTAGACTTGGGTGGACTTATGTGGGTAAAAATGTTGGGGTGGATCTATGTGGGAAAAAATGTCTAAAGTGGACTTATATGTAATTGGCCCTAATTATTATCAGGAAACAAACATATTTTAATTATTAATTTTTATGCAAACATGTTTTAATCAGTTGTTATTCATTACCAATGTTTTAAAATTAATAGTAAACTACATATTAGTTACTAACTACATATTAATTGACAAAAAAGTCCATATTACTAAACAAATAAAGACAAACATTTACAAATAAGGACAAATTGTTATATTGTTGTCATGTGGCATTGCACATTTACAATTTTGTCCTTAATTAAAATAAATTTCCCTACTATTGCTTCCAACTGGAAATCCACTGCTACTGCCTCCGACTGGAAATCTGTTGCTACTGCCTCCGATCAGAAATCTGCTGCTACTATGCTGATCAGAAATCTGCTGCTACTGTGCCGATCGGAAATCTGCTGCTACTGCACCGACTGAAAATCTGCTGCTGCTGCACAGACCGGAAAATTTCCTGATACTACACCGACTAGATGACACAGTAGCAACGCGTAACAAGATGACATGGTAGTAACAAGCAACACCACCACGTAGTAGCAATACGTAGCACCACCGCACAGTAAATCTATTGCTACTGCCGCTGACAAATTATGCTGCTACTGCCGCTGACAAATTATGCTGCTACTGCCGCCGACAAATTATGCTACTACTGTCAACCAGAAATGTGTTATGTGCTACTGTCGAGTAAGATAGTGCTACTACTGATACCCGAGTGCTACTGCCAGTACTATTGCAATTTTTTTAGCAATTTTGATGCTGCTTTCGATTATTTGTTACATTTTCTGCTACCGACTGTGATGCTAGCTAGCTCGTTGCTACTACCGACTCTAATGCTAGGATGTTGCTACTGTTCAAGCTTATGCGAGCATCCTACTACTGCCAAAGCTGCTACTGTCCAAACAAACCTGCAAAAAAAAAAATTCTAACACAAGCACAATCTTAATTCTAAACCACCATTACCACTACCAACAATGCTCCCACCAACACCGTTGCTACTCCCCAATCCCAACTCCGCTCTGCCCTCCTCTACCCTTAATCCAGAATTGACCCACCGCTGACCCGCCCCAACTTTTCTGGCAACTTCGGCGAACCCAGTCGACGGCGTTGGTCGAAAGCTTTTCCTCTCTTCAATGCGACCCTTCCTCTGCCAATGGATCGTGCCGGCACCAACGAGGAGCTATTGAACAAGGATACGAACTACAAGAAAGTGAGGGAGATGATCCATAGAATCGGATCGCCGAAGGCAGAGAAGGCCGGCGGCGAAGGTTGAAGTCTTCGTGAGCATCGATGCTCTAAGACCTAGAAGCGCGACGGCGCCGAGAGGGAGAGATTGAGTGATGATTCTGACGATGAAGGAGCCGCCTGATGTGACGGTTTTGGGATCTGAGAGAGGGAAAGACACGGCAGTTTAGGTTTGGGATCTGGGATCTGAGCCGCCGGTTGAGTGATGATTCTGATGGTGAAGGTGAGCAACGCCATTGGAGAGAGAGTGAGAGTGAGAGAGAGAGAGAGAGAGAGAGAGAGAGATAGAGACAGAGAGTATTTGCAGAGAACCGGATCAAGGAAGTGGTGTATTAAAAAAACTAGGCATTTTGGTCTTTTCACATATAAATTTGGGTCAGGCCTGTGATAACTTGGTTTTGGATTTGGACTCATGTCCTAATTTGTATAAAAATTATAAGAAGTGGGTTTTTTGTGTTTTGATATTTGGTCATGTATTACTATGTAATTTACTCTGAAATTAAAGACGTGCTTCAAAGCGTCAAAGGCGCGAGGCATTCGTTTTACAGCCTCAGCCTTGCTGCCTAGGCGCACAGGCGCTGAAGGCACTACGCAAGGCGACCTAGGTGACGTAGGCTTGTCTTCAGGCTCCTAAGGCGGGCGCTTCATTTTTTTTTTTTAACATGAAATCGACGTCGTTTGGATAAAAAGAAACGACTTGGTTCGATTTTAATCTGATTCACTCTTCAGTCTTCACTCTTCCTCGATCTCCTTCTCTCGTTCAACTTTCACCTCTTTCATCTATTCACCCATTCAACTCTAGTTCTCTACCTCTAAAGATTCTCCTCGATTTGAAGAGTTTAAGGTATGAATTTGTTGTTGGGTGTTTAGGTTTTTGCTATCAGAAAGCTGCCAGATCATGCGGTGGCTATTTATTTGATAATTTGGTGTGTTACTTGTTCTGATTCCACTGGTCTTGGCGCGTTATTTGGTGTGTTATTTGAGAAATTGGTGTGTTACTTAGTGTGTTATTTGAGAAATTGGCTTAGTGTGTTATTTGGTGATTTGGTGGGTATCAGTTAATCAAAATGCTTAAAATTAGATGCCCACCACCTATTCGATCAAATGCCTCAGTCAGCTTCTATGGTACGTATATGGTTATATCAAATTAAAAACATTGGTATATTCTCTTCTATGTCATAATGAATTATCTTGGTTTTCCTATTTCTGTACATGTTGTAAACTTGTAAGGATCAGTTTGCTTAGATTGATAATCAAACTTTTAATGATCAATGTGAGAATTTGTAAGGCTTACACCTTGGTGAGGCTCTCTCAGCTACGCCTTAGCTACATCTTAGCCTTTTAAAACATTGTTCATTACAAAAAAAAAGTCTTATTTGCTACGTTTTTTTGCGACGTCGAGACTCGGCCATCACAAAAGTCTTATATTTAGGTGGAATTAAGCACCCAATGTTGGCTTCAATATATTTACTGTGCTACGGTGGTGTTGTTTTGCACGTCTGAACGGTTTGAGATCGATGGCGTGAGATGCTAGTGTAGTATCCCGAAAAATCGTGACTGATTTTTAATATGATTTTGGAAATTATCTAAGTAGGAGCTGTGCGGATTTGTGGTTTAATAGGTGGATTGGAAGTGTTTGAGAGATTAATTTCTTGAATATGCTATATTTTGACTAGTCAAAGAGTTGACTTTTTAAACCGTTAGGTTTCTCGAGAAACTTCATTCATGAAAGTTAGAGAACACGGCGATATGAGTTCGTAGAGATGTGGTAATTACGTGTATTTATATACTCGTAATTACTACTTAAACACTATGAATTAACTAATCCTCGTAACATTAATATGTAATTGATTAATTTTTATTTCTTTTGAGGAAATAATCAGAAATGCGGATTTCGGAAGAAAATGATGCTACATTAGAGCAAAAGAGGGATTTTTAGAAAGTGTCAAAGTTCTTGATGCGGTCAACCTTGGTCTGAGCTTAGAAGAAATAAAATAAAGGTGAAAGAAATGTAATTAATTAATTTTTATTTCTTTTGAGGAAATAATTGAAAATGCGGATTTCGGAAGAAAATGATGTTACATTAAAGCAAAATAGGGATTCCGAGAAAATGTCAAAGTTCTTGACGCAGTCAACCTTGGTCCGAGCTTAGAAGAAATAAAAAAAGGTGAAAAGAAATTGAATATTGAATTAATTAATTAACCATTGAAGTAATTAACCATTCAGGTGGTTAATTAAACTTGGTTGATTAGTTAACCAAGCGAAGCATCAAGTGCACCCTCCCCATCTTCTCTCATTTTGACCAATCCACTACCAGAATATAGGTCTTGGCGATGAAAACAAATCGTCGTCCTGTTAAAAAAATTCGTCGCCTAAGTACTTAGAACATGTCGTCGCCCAAGAAGTCGTCGACAGAAGTGCGTCGGTCAAGAACTTGGGCGACGAAAATTCAATCAATCGTCGCCTAAGAGTTAATTCTTAGGCGACGAAATTTGTGTCGTCGCCTAAGACCTATATATTAGGCGACGACAACTTTCTCGTCGCCCAATAATATTCGTTGCCTAAGATTTAACGTCTTGGCCGACGAGAAAATAAAATCGTCGCTTAAGATCTTATAACCTGGGGCGACGAAACTAAATATTTCGTCGCCTAAGATCACTAAATCTTAGGCGACGATAATTTTTTTCGTCGTCTTATATGGTAAGTCCTTGACCGACGATTTGGCAATTTCGTCGCCTAAGATATATTTAAATTTTTTTTAAATATTTAAATAATATTTTTAAATATATAAATAATGTTTTTTTAATTTTTGCTGGAATTTTTTTTTCGGCATTTTTTTAAAAATTTTTCTAATACTAAAATTTAATTGAAAATAACACAAATTTATAAATTTATAAATAATTTATTACAAAAATTCAGTCCATCTGCCTACGGAGAAACTCGAAATCTAACTCATCATTCCCGTTCGGAGGGTCCTGAGGCTGAGGCGACGGCTGGTCAGGCTGAGGAGGCTGCTGCTGAGGTTGGGGCCACTGAGATAATGGTATAGGGGTAGGCATGGGCGGAAAATCAAGTCCGACCGCATGTGCAGCGATGCAGATAGTCATCCACCGTCCCATAGCCGCCTGGTTGGCATTGGTGACTTCATTCACCCGCTCCGTATGCGCAGCCGCAGAAGCCGCATATGATTCCGCCATGGCTATCTCCCTCGCTCTTTGGGCTTCCAGCTCAGACTGTAGAAATTTGACCTGATCTTGTAGCCGAGTGGTCTGGCTGTTGCTGCTTTGAGGCTCCGACGGCTCCCTTGCGCTGAAATTCTGGCGTCGTCTTCAGGATCCCCTTTCCAGCGCCTCCCATACTGAACTCCTTCGGGGTACCCGAACGGTCGCTCCCGTACTGCTTCCAGTGTTCCCGGAGGTCGTGCTTCCACTCTTTGAACCTACATATACAAAAAAAATATTAAATATATTATTAAAAAAAATAAAATTTAATAATTTATTAAATAGAGGTACCTCTCCCTATGGGCCTTGTCCGCCCAGTCACGTCCCTCCTCGGGAACCACAAACCATTGTTGCATTACCAATTGTTAGTATTTTTTTCGATAATTAAATAATTTTTTAGATAATTAAATAATTAAATTTCACAAAAATTTATTTACGAATATTTACATCCTTACTCAAAAATAATCCATTATTTTTTACAAAATTTCCACGATATATTTACAATTATAATTTATATTATTTAATTATTTAATCAAAAATTATTTAATCATTTACAATATATTTACAAATTATTTCCACAAATCCTAAACCCTAAACCCTAAACCCTAAACCGTAAACCCTTATATTTTACAATTATCATTTACATCACAATTTACCATAATTTACCCTAAAATCCTACCATAATTTACACAAATTTACCCTAATTTACCATTAATTTCCTAAATTTCAACAACAACAGCAATAATTTCACCAACAATTTCACAACACAACAATAATTTTGTACTTTACCCAAATTTCAAACAATTTCACAATTTCAAATAATTTCACACAATTTCACAATTTCAAACAATTTCACAATTTCAAACAATTTCAAACAATAATATCAAACAATTTCACAATTTCAACAATTTCAAACAATTTCAACAATTTCAAACAATTTCACAATTTCAAACAATTTCAACAATTTCACAATTTCAAACAATTTCAACAATTTCAACAATTTCACAATTTCACAATTTCACAATTTCAAACAATTTCAACAATTTCAAACAACAACAACAACAACAACAATGAAAATTTTCATGAACATAACCAATTTAGGGTTTTAGGGTATACCTTAAATTGTGGGTCGGGGTCGGGGTCGGGGTCGAGGTCGGCATCGGGGTCGTCGTCGGGTTGCGGGGTCGGGGTCGGAGAGAGGGAGAGAGAGAGGGCTTCGGTGGATTTTCTGAGAGAGAGAGAGGGCTTGGAATTGTGAGCGGCTGCGCGAATGGCTAGGGTTCCGAATTTTTGCCTTTTATATTGGCGTTCTTGGGCGACGATTTTTCCAAAATCGTCGCCCTGTTTTTGCAAAATCGTCGCCTAAGATGAAGAAAATCTCGTTGACGATGTTCTTCAATATAAATCTTGTCGCCCAAAACTATGAAAATCGTCGCCTAAGACCCTACTTGGGCAACGATGTTCTTCACTATAAATCTCGTCGCCCGAGATGAAGAAAATCGTCGGCCAAAGAGTTCTATCATAAAATTCAGAATATCGTGAGTTTGGTGATCGGAGAAGAGGAACTGAAAACCAACCGTTAGATATGACCAGCATAACGAATTACGTGGGTGGGCAAAAATTTAGCTCCATCGAACAAAGATAAGGGCTCGATCCATCCGGTCAATCGGTGTGGTCAAACCCCTAAACGGACGGAAACGGCTATTCGACCCTCCAAATCACATAATCTGGCCGGACCTTCAACTGAGAATAGTTTCCAATCCATGAGACGCTTACGGGGCTTTAAAAATTTGGAAAAAAATAAATACCCGGGATAGGGCTACCACTAGGTAGAAATAATAGAAAAATTCGTTGACCGGAACAACCGGCACCGAAATTTTACCGGAATATCTTTATTTTTCACGGGTTCACTTATTTCACCGTTCTGGTCATATCTTATTTCATGACTTTTTTGCGTTTGAGGCATCTACGTATACGTTGTCTTCAAAACGAAACTTAAACTCAACACTTACATAAAAAAGTTATACAACATTAGTACATATATCGTGAGTTTGGTGATTGGAGAATAGTTGTAATAAATTCACGTGTCAATATTTGATTGAAATGTAGAAGCACGTCATACTGTCACGTGATATATCCAACATGTGTAACGTTCCCAGAATCCGTTACTCTTCAGGTGTTCCCATACTGTATCAATCGGAAATCGATGCATATCACTGCAACACTTACACCTCTTGCACGGGCAATAGAACATGCCACTCCCGTCAGCATTGACCTGCGCATATTGCATAAAATCCCAAACTCCTTCAGCATATTTTCTGTGATATCTTGGAAGAGAAATCCAACTCTTATCCATATCCTGAAAATAGCACATATATATATATATAACAATATTTAATGAACATATCTTTTATATATATATATATATTAATGTAATACAACATACTAATTATTAATTATATATATCTAGTTCGAGCGGATTCCGTGGTTTCAGAAGGCAAATGTCAATGTCAAGGAGGGCGAACCCCCTACAGGAACCAGGCAGGACTCGTTTGTGATCACGGAGGCGAACCCCTATCGACCCCTTCACCGAGAAGAGTGGTCAGTTTGTGATCTTGAGATCCAGTTAAACAAACCTGTGAACCATATCTATGACAGAACGGCCCCTTACTCAGCTTGGAACAAACTCTATGCATATATATATATATATATCATTAATTCAACTCAAATAAAACTGAAAATCAATATATATATATATATATGCACATGTACGTACCTGGGAGTAGCTCCACAAACTATGTATGGACAGATTTCCACAAAATCGAACGATTTGAAGAACTAGAGAAATTTATGTTTCAAATTTTCAAAGTTCTTATTCTTCTACCCCGGCCTCGCAATATATAGAAGAATCTTGGGCGACGAAATATTTGAGTTTCGTCGCCTAAGGATTAAAAAATCTTGGGCGACGAAATATTTGAGTTTCGTCGCCTAAGGATTAAAAACACTAAGGCGACGACAAAATATAGTTGTCGCTGAAGAATAAAAACTTAGGCGACGATATAAATATCTTAGGCGACGAAACAATATTTCGTCGCCCTAGTTTCTATATTAGGCGACGAAATTTATCCTTAGGCGACGATTTTTGATTTCGTCGCTTAAAGTGGAACCTTAGGCGTCGATTTTTTTTCCTTAGGCGACGATTTTTTTTTCGTCGCCTAAGTTCCCTCTTAGGCGACGAAAAAAAAAAATTGTCGCCCGGTTTTTTATGTTTCGTCGCCTAAAGCTTTATTTTTGGTAGTGATCAAAAGTTGCCACGTGACAGCTTCTACTCAAAACTATGAAAACATAAGGAGAAATTTTTCAGTGCTACCGGGGACCACGTAGCAGTATAACGTGGTCCTATATTCCAATCAAATATTGACACTTGGATTTTACTAAGAAAAAATTATATCAGCTATTTTGTCAAAGACAATTTTAGGTTTGTTGTTGCTTTTTAAACCCTAAACTGTAAACTCTAAACCTTAGACCCTAAACCCTAGACCAAAACCCTAACTCCTAACCCCTATACCCTAAACCCTAGTCCACACCTTTCAATAAAAAATAAAAAACCTTAGTTTATATTTTAGTTGTAATAAATTCACGTGTCAATATTTGATTGAAATGTAGAAGCACGTCATACTGTCACGTGGTCCTCTTGTAACATCTAAAAAATTCTCCTTCTCCACAAACAATTAATCATGGAATTTATTTAAATTAACACAGAGATAAACACTGAAAGGAAATGAAAGATAGAGTTCAAATCCAAAGCTTCTACCCGACTCTTCATATCCCACAACCATCCCCTATAAAAGGACCTACCTGCAGCCTCTCCAAATCACTCACAACCAATTCGTTGACTCTCTCTTTCTGTCCATATCACAGTTCTTGCTCTTCGTTTTTATTTTTCTTTTCCAAAATGCCAAAGAAGCATGTAACCTATTTTTCTGGACATGCAGAGGTGCAGCCCTGGAGCAACAATGTGTCAAATGAAGTGCAGAACAAGTTGAGATCCTCCTACAGTGACCAGTACAGCAGGTCTTCGACCAATGTTACCAAAAGCTACAAGGCATCTGAGTACGTGGCTGACAAGAGCACCGGGCAGATGGGTTACAGGCAAAAGGCTAAGTACACCTGCACCGATAGGTATGTTGACAAGGACAAAGGGTTTACCACTGAGTACAAGACCCAGTGGGAGTGCACCAAGTCTGTCTACCCAAACAAGAGCAGCTCCTCCAACAATCGCATCAACTATTATTAGCCTTTTCATTTATTCATGCTTGCTTGGATTTTCATATTATCTGCTATGTTCGACTATGTTTCTGTTTCTTAGGGTTCTTGGTTTGTAATCAACTCATTTTTATTGAGTTATTAATCAAATATTATTTTTTGTTTTGAGATATTTTTACTTCTTGAGATTCAGTTTCTGGGTTGGCTCTTATGAATAAAGAACGATCCGGAATTTATTTTTAGATCACGAACTACGTACATACGAAGTTTTCTATCTAGCTAGGTCCGATCTGTTGTTTCATCATATGGTGCAACACCATCACATTTGAGAGTTTCTAGGAGATGGGGCTCTACCCACTAGTTTTATCATCATTGTCTGGTCGATCTGAACTCTATCGTTCTCTTGTTAATTTGTATTTCTTTAATCAATGTGATTATAAATTTTGGTCACTGATAGAGAACAAAAGATTGTGTTACGAAAATTTTGTTGTATCATGGTTGGGTGTTGCATATGGCAACATGTTTGGAGAGCTATGTTGTACAAACACAAATACGAATACGAGGACACGTCATGATAAATAATTAATATATTTATATATTTTTAGTATATATAAAAATTACTAAAACACTTAAAAACCCTTAAATAATATTTAAGCTTCTAATTTATATGTGCAAGAATTATACCACTCAACCCAATCCCTCCTCCCTCTCTGTTTCTGACTAAACCAACCCAACCCTATCTGCCATCTCTTCTTCTTTACTCTTAAATCAAGTTTCAATTTCAATTTCAAAACCCTAATCATACCTCCACGTACTCGATCTCTTACATTCCCATTCTCATCCTTGAAGCCCGGATTATTTGATGACCGTGGCTGTCGGCAGAGAAGCCATCGAAAAAGAGGACCTTGACGCGACTCACACAAAGAAGAGGGTTGTCGCCCTTAGAGGCTGAGAAGAGGATCTTAACGCTAGGATTCGGCGAAAGGAAGAGGCTATGAATGCGAGGTCATTTGGGTTTAGCTAGGTTTGGTTTTTTTTTCTAATAATTATTATTAGAGTTGGTGACATGGCTTGTCAGGAAGAGGCTGTGAATGCGAGGTCATTTGAGTTTAGCTAGGTTTGGTTTTCTTCTAATAATTATTATTAAAGTTGGTGACATGGCTTGTCCGAGGCTTCCATAACGTGTCGGTCAACGTGTCGGACCGTGTCAGAAAAATCAATATTTTCCGACATGCCACATTACGTGTCGAGCACGTGTTGTCGTATCGGGTGTGTCAGAAACTCCACCATAGGTGGAGAGTACTGAAACGTACAAGGCTTGTCCTTATTTAGTTATTTATGTCCTTTTTTTTGGGAATAAAAACATTGTTCATTTATTAATCGAACAATATGCAGAAATAACTAGAGAGTGAGAGAAAAAACAGGCAGCTCTAGGTGGCGGGCTTGGCTTCAGCTAGCCTAGGCTTTGCCAACGTCAGTTTGTTGCCGGACGGGAAATTTCAATTTGTCCTGCAGATAGTGTCAGGACCTATCCTGAATTTCACCCTAAAACCTGAAGTAAATCTTATGGGGTCCACCTCCAAGGAAAATTTACCGAAAAATTTGGCATAACTTCCCTTGAAAATGGACAACTCTAACCTGAAAAATTCAGATAAATACTCCTATAACCAAAAACAATCATCTTCAACTCATGAAGTCATTCGTTCCCCACAAACACATCCGCCATCATTAACGTTATACCAAATCTAAATCCATCACACAAACATCCCAAGATAATTTAAACAACAACCTTCAAATATTTCTAAAATATAATCCTGAGTCTTAGCACCCAACCGAATATTATACAGTACCCATAAGGTAATCAGAGCTATTAAAACTAGAGGAAATAAGAAAATACATCGGCAGGCTAACATGTAACCTACTGGTGAAAAGTGGTGGTGATGTGGGTAACTATGCCTCGTCTCCTACTAGTATCGACTCGAACTTTGCAGACTGAGTATTTTAAAAACGAAGAGTCTAAGGGAAAACATTAGAAAACGTTAGAGTGAGTAGACAAAAATAAATTTAATAAAATGAACAAATAAAAATATTTATGTTTTCCCAATTAATTTCCATAGAACAATGGATGCATGCCTTAAGCGATGAAACTTTTAACTCAAAAATAATATTGAGCCTCTCAAGCTCTAATAAAAATCAGTATGTATTTACACACGTCCATAACCCTTATATAAATTTTATGGATTTAAAGAAATTTATATAGGACTACTACGGTTGTCACGCCCCGACCCTTAATTTTTACCTTAATTACTAACATAGTGGTAATATGAGTTTTACCGTCTTCGTGATTAAGTGTATAATTTAATTGGTTCCTAGAAAGGTTGTGAGAGACGATTATTTCGTAGGATTTATTCGAAGGAAGAAAATGTGACGACAGTAATGTTGATCGGCAAAAAAATATGCATAAATAAAAAGAAGAGAAAAGTATTTAAAAAAATATAAATACATAAATACTTTTCTTGTGCTACATGCACAATGCTTCAGAGTTCAAATACAACTATTGCAAACAGCTGGACAACAAAAGTCCAATACAAACTCATCTTCCAACCCGTGCACTCTATATAAAGAGGCACAAGGAGAAGAGAGAGGACAAATACGAGGGACCACGCAGAGAAACAGAGAGAAAGCACAAGGCGCAAAGAAGGCGAAACCAGAGAGAGAAACAGAGAGAAGAAGGCGAAGCGCAGAGGAAGAAAGAAAAGCAGGAGACAAGCGGCGAGCCAGACAAAAGGTGGAGCCCCATTCTAACTTTCTTTTCTTTTTGCAGTTGCCTTTATCCTTTTGTATCACTCCGCCGGAAGCCCGAAAGCGATGTCCTCTTCCCTCCCTCGCGTGACCCCGTGAGGTGGTCACCAAGTCTAAAGGCGAGGTGACCTCGTCCCCTTCCTCCCTTGTTACAACAAACATATGGCCATGCAGCTCGCATAACAAGTCATGCAAGGGGAAGGAAACAAATAATCAACGCGGATTCGAAGAGCAGGAACTCACCTTTGATGACTCAACAAGTCCTTGACCAGATCAAAAAGAAAGAGACGACACCTCAATATATAGAAGAGCAGTTTCCTCAAGTCCAACTCCCAACCAAACAGGGATAAGCGTCTGGAGTTATGTGGTTCGTGCAATCTCATCAACTTCATCAAGGAAAAGACCACTCAATCAAGGAAAAGATGATAGAGTCCTGCGAACCAGAGTCCGCGCGCCCTCGCGAGACAGGCCCGAAGCCCTAAGGCAGAGGCGAACTGACACCCCGCCAAAGCATAAGCAGGTTACTTTACCCTAAGGGGTGGCGACGTGACTTTTACCCTAAGGGGTGGTGAGGTTACTTTACCCTAAGGGGGTGGCGAAGTGACTTTTACCCTAAGGGGTGGCGAGGTGAATTTTACCCTAAGGGGTGGCGAGGTTACTTAACCCTAAGGGGTGGCGAGGTTACTTAACCCTAAGAGGTGGCGATCCAACGTTCACGCCAAGGCAGGAACCCTAAGGGGTGGCGAACCAACATTCGCGCCAAGGTAGGAACCCTAAGGGGTGGCGAACCAACATTCGCGCCAAGACAGGAACCCTAAGGGGTGGCGAACCAACATCCAAGCCAAGGCAGGAACCCTAAGGGGTGGCAAGCTGATATTCAAGCAAAGGCAGAAGCATAAGGGGTGATGAGCTAATTCAGAAGCTCTAAGCCCAGGTGAGGCAAGATGATGACGCAAGCGGGGCGAGATCCATTCATGCAAAAGATGAAGCAAGTCGCGGAGACATGCACGCAGAGTCCGCTCAAAAGTGAACACGCGGAGTCCGCTTACTAACATACACGCGGAGTCCGCCCACAAGTGTACACGCGGAGTCCGCCTACATATATACACACGGACTCCGCCCACAGACACATACGCGGAATCCACTCTCAGACATTCATGCATAGTTCGCTCGCTGACACACGCGCGGAGTCCGCATGAAGGACCGGTTCGCCTGCACACAGAGATCGACTGCGCCATTATCAAGGACTGAGCCCAAAGCCATTCAAGCCCTTTTTGTCACGCCACTGCCTCACCTTTTCTGGGTGTCATTATCAGCAGATACTCTACCAAATTGAGTGTCCACAAGAAACACAGTTAAAACCAAAAGCCGTCATTAAGCCATAAAGCCTACAAACCTCTTTTGAACTACGGTCGGTTTGATCCCACAAAGGGGTACGTAGGCAGTCTAGCAACCCACTAGATGCAACCAAAATTCCAAATAGAATCCCTGACACCACCAGTTAGATTCTTCCAGTCTAAACACCCTCAAACATACACAGTTCTCGTTGGTACTTTGTAATCGAATCAAAGGGTTTTCCCCTAAAATACAGGGGTTGTAATTAAGGAATTTAATTTATTTTATTCTGAATGGGTCGAACCAGATAAAAAATCAAAACCCTATCTTAGTCGATAAGACAGGGTGAAGTTATGTTGGGTATATACGGTTGTTTACAATTTTTGCCCAACATAGTTTTTGGCGACTCCGCTGGGGACGTATTTTCCTTTTCATCTCTTTTATAGAGTCACTAACTTGTTTTGTGTGTTTCAGGAAAAACAAAACAATGGCACCCAAGTTACTGTTTTCTTCCACAAGCTCCCAGCAAATGCCACTCGCCCAAGTTGAATTGGTCATCGCATGACATTCGTGATCGGCCACATTCCTGTCACTTGTGAGAAGCCAAAGCTTGAAGCAAAACAAGACAAGCTAGGCATGAGTAGCGGGAAGACTCAGACTTTCAAAGCAGCCTCCAAGAATGCTTTGAGAAATCGGAGGAAGGTAGCTGCAAGAGCTCAAAGGAAGAGAAACGCCCAAGCTAACGCAATGGAAGCCATCCTGGCAGAAATTGCTCAATCAAAGCCAGCCAAAGAGGAAGTGAAGACCTTCCTACCAAGCCATATCATGGTAGGCTCTATACAGGTTAATCTTCCAAATGTGTGATGGTGACTTCCACCAAGGGAGGGGATGAACATGAGCCTCGACTCCCCCTCCAAGGCTCACAAAGCTCCATGACGTCCTCACAGTTAACAACGGCTAGTCAAGAACTTGACCCAAAGAAGTTGGCGGAGGAAATCTCAAAGGCTCTTGATGCACCAACAGGACCAGCAAGGCCAAGGGGGTCCAAGGCAAAAGAGTACCCCGTTTATGAAGCTTATTCCTACACCGAGCCAATTACTCGCAATATGGCTAGAAAGAGGATGCTCGAATCATCATCAGCAAGTACTACGCCAGAAGGAGGGTATTCGTCTTTAAAAGATGATCCTTCAGTTGTCTCATAGACGGGCAATCCCTTATATGAGACTTCGGCTCCAACAGAAGGACCTTTTCACGCGTCAGTCGCTAGGTCTAGCGAGAGCTGTGACTCCGATTCCGGTAATGTTCATGTTCTCATGGCAAGCTCATCAAGCCCGGAAGAGCAGTTAAAACAGCAGATGGAAGAGCTGACAAAGAAATTAGCTCAGCTTGAACGCGATGCTCTACAAAGGCAAGTGGAAAGAGAAATCGAAGCCAAGAGGATAGCGGATATCGAAAGCGAGTCAAGAAGGAGAATGGCTGAAAAGGATGCCGAGGTTGCTGAGCTTGTAGCAAATGTGCTACACTCATGGAGAATAGGCCTCTTGAACCTTCATTCGTCAAGAATAATGAGAATCCACTCTCACCCGAAGGGATTAGGAGCATGATCGCTGAAGGAATTAGAGACTTCCAATTGTCTCTATCGACACCGGTCCTTGGGTACCGCAAACCGTATCCAGATCACTATGACGCGATACCTTTCCCCAAGGGATATCAACGGCCAACCTTCAACAAGTTCGATGGAATAAATAGCTCCCCTCGAGAGCATTTGGCTCACTTCTATTCAGCTTGTGGTGAAACTTCACAAGTCGACGCCTTCTAGGTTAGACAGTTTGTGCAATCCCTCAAAGGTGCTGCATTTACATGGTACACCCAGCTAGAGCCAGGTTCCATTCAGACATGGGATGATATGCAAAGAGCGTTTTTGGCACAATTTGTCAGCTCTAAGAAGAAAGTCTCCATCATCGACTTGGCAGACACAAGACAAAGAGTTGGAAAAAGTTCCACCGAATTCATCATAAGGTGAAGTCTCAACCTCCAATGTCCTGACAAGTTATCTGAGACCTCTGCTGTTCAAATGTGTGCTAACAGCCTCCTCCCAGAGATAGCAACATACGTGGGTATAGCAGAGCCGCAAACTTTCGATGCTTGGTCTCAAAGGCAAGCAATGTGGAAAGGCAAGCAATGTGGAAAGGCAAGTTGCTTATTGCCAAAAATCATCTGCAAAAATTCAAGTTGCAGATAAAAAGAGCGATTCCAAGAATACGGTCGTCAAGAAAGGAGAGACAATGGTGAAATTCGTTAGGAATGAAAGGAAAAACGTGTACTATATATATATATTAGTACTAATCTATAGTTACAGATTAGTACTATATATATATATTGATTATCTAATAATCTGTACGAGTCCAGAGGATGAGTACATGCATGGCTGGATCAGTTTCCTTTAATTAGGTTCTTGATCTTGTATTTATATATTTTCCGCACCAAATAGTAAGATATTTGCCGCCTGAATGATTAGTAAGACATGCACGGACTGTAAAGTTACAAAACGTGTTATATATATATTCGGTGTTGATCGATCTAGATTATCATGAACGTCCCATCCCATTGTGCATTATTGCAAGACACAATCATAATTCATACGTATTTTGGTTACCTTAATCGATCCAAGGCTTTGAACCTCGGTGAAAAAATTGTCAACCGAATGAAAAAACATGGAGCTCTTAAGTTGAGGATTAGTTGAGAATTTTCGGTTTATGGTTTAAAAGACCAATTTTTCGATCATATTTTGACATCTCATCAATTCATTTTTAGGTTTATATGAGTAGATCATTTCTACAAATTTTCAATCAAATTAGTGTTTGTTAAGATAACAAACAAGATCAAATTAATGGACACTAAACCTGTCAAATATGAACCGTTTAAGTTCATAATAGATAAATCACATTTATGAATGTCTTAATAATTTTTAATATAGCTAAAAATTAAGAGATATGATCTACTCATAAATACCTATAAACTGAACGGTCAAGATATGGATATAAGATCAAAATGTGGGATAAGCCGAAAAGTCCTCAACAAGCCCTCAACTTAAGAGTCCAAATTAGAAGGGCTTCCTAGAAAAAGATAAGCATAATTAAGTGTACTTTAGAACTCTTACATCTACATTTTAGACATTTAAACTCTAGATTACTTGTGTTACTACTGTTCTTTTAATTATATCACGACAGCTGGATTGAAGACTTTCTAGACTATGAAGGGTGTTGCTTAATTCATAACTACTACTCGATCAACAATTATTTGTCTGGTAGCAGTAGCAGTACGAAGTATACATTCTTGCACAGGAAAATCCTATTTCTCATACTTAATATCATGAGCAGTTGATCATACACATATATTGACAGAAAGATAAACATAAGGAAAATCATCAAGTTCAAAGCCCAAACATCACGACACCCCCACACAACTCACATAAAGAATGAACACTTAATAAGGCTTTTCACCAATATAATTACCAGTCGGATCATAGTTACAAGTCATAAATACATCTCCATCATCACACACAACCCTAGCACACCCGACTCTCCTCGTACTCTTCCACACAATCTGAGTGCCCGCACATTTGACCCGCCTCGCACGTAATCGTTGCATAAGTGTAGCACTTCTCCTCAGCAGCCCAGGTATTCACGGCGTCGATGGGAGTCAACGTCGAGCCGCTGCCCCAGTAAATATTCTCTCCCAGCTTGAACCCGTCTTCCGGGAACGAATGCTGCAGCTTGCAGTCGGCTTTTCGGATGCCGGCCCACCACTGTGCGTACCTCTCGAGCATGGAAGTCCCACATGAGTGGCATCTCCCACGTTGCTGCTCTAACCATGTTGTGTTGGAACAAGAACTGGAGTGACTCTCCAATGCAGCCCCAGCATAGTTGGCTGGAGATCTTCAGGATGGTGTCATTGTTGGGCTTTTGCGGATGTGCTCCAGGTGATTGAGAAAATGCCTGAACAGTGCAGAGAGCAAAGAGAATTATCAAGGGAAAAAGTAGTGCCTTCATTTTCTGAGCTAGCTACTTACTATAGCTAGGTCCTGTAATCTGTGACAGTTTATGATCAGTGACCAAGAAGATATGAGAATCACAGAAAGCCACAAGCTTTGAGGAGTGTGGAGCACCACAGAGCCTATTTGATGGTTGATGGAGGAGTTTAGATTAGGGCTGCCACTCGGTCGGTTCGAATCGGTAATGGGCGTTACCAACTTCAAAACCAAACCTTTCGGTAATGAAATATGACTTTCAATTACCAAACCAAAAACTTCAGTATGAGATAAATCTTACCAACTTCGGATGTCGGTTTTTCGATATTACCAAACTTCACAACAAATATATTTTCAAAATATAACAAAACAATACAAAACTATAAAATTTAAATATCACTTGAGTTTCTAGAGTCTGATAATACATATACAAAAGATAGTCATTTCAGTACACATTATCGAGTATGATTTAATTTTCTACCGAAATAGTCAGGATGTAAATGTTTCCAAATTTTTATATGAACAAGTTATGTGTCATCTATGTGAAAGTATGTGTGTGGAAGAGTCGACCAAAATAAGTCACATAAGGGCAGTAAAAGCTTTTTCGTGTAATAAGTGACGTTAAATTATGGTTGACCGTTTTGATCAAGACCCGAGCATTATTGAGTACAATTGAATTTTCTATCATAATTGTATTATACTATAATGATCACATCAGACGGTCGAATTTTAATTTTGTGAATTGTAATAATTGGAACCACAACATGGCTGGTAATGTGGTATAACTTATTTAGTAAGTTATATGCATATGTACATTTTTGTGAACCAACTACAAAAAGGAAGCAAAATTTTCAAAAAGCTTGTGAACTATGATGTGATCAATATAGTGAAATACGACTATGGTAGAAAAATTAGGTATTTTTGATAATGTTTTGGCCTTGATCAAGGCGGCTAACCTTATTTACGTTTGTACTTCCTATGGGAAGCCCTATCATCAAGAGAGGTAAAAACATTCCTAAATTTTTACATGGGCGGTTACATGTCATCTAAGTGGGTTTGTCTATGTGTGTGTGTGATGAATCGACTAAGACGGGTAGGTAAGAGCGTTTTTATATAACAAGTAACATTGAATTAAAGTTGATCGCTTTAATTGAGACCCTAACGGTACCAAGTATAGTTGAATTTTTCTATTCATTGTCTTGTTTTTTACTAAATGGTATATACAATTGAAAACGTGAGATAAGATTATTAGTCTGTGTGTTTTTAGAAATATAAGTCTTTAAATAATTAGAATTTCGGTAAATTCGGTATTTACCAAAAACCAAACCAACTTTTTCGGTATTTCTCGGTTTCGGTTTTTTTTATTTCGATTACCAAAATTCGGTTTACCAAATCATAAATTTTCGGTCGGTTTTCGATCGGTTTGGTATTTACCAAACCAAGTGGCAGCCCTAGTTTAGATGATTTGGAAATTGGAATGTGTACGTTGTAGAAGCTAGCACATTGTTGGCTTGTAGTTATTGTATTCTGGTTTTCGTTGCATGGCTCAGTTGGCATTTATACAAGGATATCTGTGTGTATGACTGAAGAAGGTAGTCTCGTGATTTGGGTATGTTGCACCCGTGAACGTTGTGTTGTTTTTATTAGGGAGATTGTGACCACCATGGTGGACTCTAGAACATGGTATGTGTCACTTGGAAGAAGCTCAGGGCACTGTCAAGGTACCGTGCAGTTGGTCTGTGTAGTCACTGGTTCTGCAAAAGAAAACAATCACGTATTTTTTTTCGGTGGGCATAAAACCCGAACGAGGAAAAAAACCCGTGAAAGCCACCAAAATCTGCTCCGCCCCAACAAAAGACAAAGCCACACCGTACCCCAACCGCCGGTCGCAGCATACCTCATGCATACCCATCCTTCACCCGAGAGAGAAAGGAAACAACCCCTCTTGAAACTCCACTTCCGGCCATAGCTAGCCTCGCCTCAACAAAATCTTACTCGTCCGGCTGAGCCTGTTGTGCACCGACAAGGCAAACGACCATCACCTTTGCCGGAACGCAGCCGGACAAGCTTTGAAAATAGAACGGCGGCCTTAGAGAGAGTTTTCTCTCTAGGGTTTCTCACAACTGTGAGACTCTTAGAATGTTTTTTTTTACGACTAGTTCCGGTTATACCTTGAACTTTAATTATTATAGAAAATTTCACAACAGTCCCCTTTTCAACATTTTTTTCCTCATAGATCCACTCTAAATTTTTTACCTACATAAGTCCACCATTTGGTCCAAACCCATCCGTTTATTTTTTTTCTATACCTAAATTACCCTCCCCTCCCTCTTTTTTCCAAATCAGTTTCTCTCGTTCTCTCTCCCCTCCCTCTTTTCCCCAAATCAGTCTCTCTCTCTCTCTCCCCTTCGATTATGACGCCACTGCTGCTTCGAGACAAATTCCGGCAGGACCTCGATTGCTTCTCCGACGACGACGATGCTACTGCCTAGCCTCGATGATGACTTCCGAATCGACCGTTGACGATGCCTGCACGACGACCTCGGCCTCGATCTCGATTGCATCTCCCTCAAGGTCGTCACCAAACTGGCTCTTGAATATGATTGCAAATCTGCCTGCGTCGGAGGTCTCTCCCTCAGATCTATCAAACGGTGACGTCCTTCATCATCTCCGAGATCGAAGATCGAGGCGGGGCTCACCGAGATATGCGCCAACATTCTGAGGACGACTCCATTCAGGTGCGTTCGATCGAAGACAAGGAATTCCACGACTCATCATCAGCGGCGAACGAAGACCGGAGCTCCGTTGAGGGAGCGACATCTTTTCTGTCATCGTCGGCCGCCAGATCCGATCTCCAATTCTCACTTTTCTTGTTTGAATTCCTTTCTGTTTTTTTGTTAATTCATGTATGTGTAAAGTTGTGGTGAATTATTTGATTAGTATTAGTAATGGTGAATGGAAAAGTATTGAAGAATATCACGCAGATTTTCCTTCTTTTTTTTTTGTTTGTTCCTGTATCTGTAAACTTGGTGGATTATTTGGTCAGTGTAGTTTTTAGTGCCAGCTATAGTAGTTTTTGGTACCGGTAGTAGCTTTTGGTTTTTTATAGTAGTAGTTTTTGGTATCGGCGATAGTAGTTTTTGGTGTTGGCAGTAGTAGCTTTTGGTGCCGGTAGTAGTAGATTTTAGTTTTTGTAGTAGTAGCTTTCGGTGCCGGCGATAGTAGCTTTTGATATAAGCAATAGTAGCTTTTGGTGTCGGTGGTAGTAGCTTTTGGTCCTTATAGTAGTAAGTAGTAGCTTTTGGTATCACCAGTAGTAGCTTTTGGTGCCTGTGGTAGTAGCTTTTGGTCCTTATAGTAGTAAGCAGTAGCTTTTGGTACCGCTGGTAGTAGCTTTTGGTATCACCAGTAGTAGCTTTTGGTGCCGGTGGTAGTAGCTTTTGGTGCCGCTGGTAGTAGCTTTTGGTCCTTGTAGTAGTAGTTTTTGATATGCTCAGTAGTATCTTTTGTAGCTTGTGGTAGTAGCTTTTGTGGTTAGTGATAGTAGCTTTTGTGTTCATCGGAAATCTTACAGTAGTAGCTTTTGTAGGCGGTGATAGTAGCTTTTGTAGCTGGTGGTAGTAGTTATTATGGCTGGTGGTAGTAGTTTTTGTGTTCGTCGAAAACCTCACAGTAGTAGCTTTTGTAGGCGGTGGTAGTAGCTTTTGTAGCTGGTGGTAGTAGTTTTTGTGTTCGTCGGAAACTTTACAGTAGTAGCTTTTGTAGCTTGTGGTTGTAGCTTTTGTGGCTGGTAGTAGTATTTTTTGTGTTCGTCGAAAACCTCACAGTAGTAGTTTTTGTAGGCTGTGGTAGTAGCTTTTGTAGGCGGTGGTAGTAGCTTTTGTGGCTGGTGGTAGTAGTTTTTGTGTTCGTCGGAAACCTCACAGTAGTAGCTTTTGTAGGCGGTGGTAGTAGTTTTTATGGCTGGTGGTAGTAGCTTTTGTGTTCATCGGAAACCTCACAGCAGTAGCTTTTGTAGGCGGTGGTAGTAGCTTTTGTAGCTAGTGGTAGTAGCTTTTGTCGCTGGTGGTAGTAGTTTTTGTGTTCGTCGAAAACCTCACAGTAGTAGCTTTTGTAGGCGGTGGTAGTAGCTTTTGTAGCTTGTGGTAGTAGTTTTTATGGTTGGTGGTAGTAGCTTTTGTTTTCATCAGAAACCTCACAGTAGTAGTTTTTGTAGGCGGTAGTAGTAGCTTTTATAGCTGGTGGTAGTAGTTTTTTTAGCTTGTAGTAGTAATTTTTGTCATCGTCGGAGGTCGGCCAGAAACCTCGCCGGAAGTCGGCCGGAAACTTTTGTAGTAGCTTTTGTAGGCGGTGGTAGTAGCTTTTATAGCTGGTGGTAGTAGCTTTTTTAGCTGGTAGTAGTAATTTTTGTCATCGTCGGAGGTCGGCCGGAAACCTCGCCGGAGGTCAGTCGGAAATCTCGCCGCAGGTCGGCCGGAAACCTCGCCGGAGGTCCGCTGGAAATCTCGCCGGACACTATTCCGAAATGAGAGTGGTTGTTGACTTTTTATACTAATGGCATTCTTGTAAATATAAAGGAGAAAATCTAATTTTTTTTGTTGGATGGCAGTCTGTAATTATGTTGAACTTTAATACTTAATACAAAAATTTATTTAGACTTGGGTGGACTTATGTGGGTAAAAATGTTGGGGTGGATCTATGTGGGAAAAAATGTCTAAAGTGGACTTATATGTAATTGGCCCTAATTATTATCAGGAAACAAACATATTTTAATTATTAATTTTTATGCAAACATGTTTTAATCAGTTGTTATTCATTACCAATGTTTTAAAATTAATAGTAAACTACATATTAGTTACTAACTACATATTAATTGACAAAAAAGTCCATATTACTAAACAAATAAAGACAAACATTTACAAATAAGGACAAATTGTTATATTGTTGTCATGTGGCATTGCACATTTACAATTTTGTCCTTAATTAAAATAAATTTCCCTACTATTGCTTCCAACTGGAAATCCACTGCTACTGCCTCCGACTGGAAATCTGTTGCTACTGCCTCCGATCAGAAATCTGCTGCTACTATGCTGATCAGAAATCTGCTGCTACTGTGCCGATCGGAAATCTGCTGCTACTGCACCGACTGAAAATCTGCTGCTGCTGCACAGACCGGAAAATTTCCTGATACTACACCGACTAGATGACACAGTAGCAACGCGTAACAAGATGACATGGTAGTAACAAGCAACACCACCACGTAGTAGCAATACGTAGCACCACCGCACAGTAAATCTATTGCTACTGCCGCTGACAAATTATGCTGCTACTGCCGCTGACAAATTATGCTGCTACTGCCGCCGACAAATTATGCTACTACTGTCAACCAGAAATGTGTTATGTGCTACTGTCGAGTAAGATAGTGCTACTACTGATACCCGAGTGCTACTGCCAGTACTATTGCAATTTTTTTAGCAATTTTGATGCTGCTTTCGATTATTTGTTACATTTTCTGCTACCGACTGTGATGCTAGCTAGCTCGTTGCTACTACCGACTCTAATGCTAGGATGTTGCTACTGTTCAAGCTTATGCGAGCATCCTACTACTGCCAAAGCTGCTACTGTCCAAACAAACCTGCAAAAAAAAAAATTCTAACACAAGCACAATCTTAATTCTAAACCACCATTACCACTACCAACAATGCTCCCACCAACACCGTTGCTACTCCCCAATCCCAACTCCGCTCTGCCCTCCTCTACCCTTAATCCAGAATTGACCCACCGCTGACCCGCCCCAACTTTTCTGGCAACTTCGGCGAACCCAGTCGACGGCGTTGGTCGAAAGCTTTTCCTCTCTTCAATGCGACCCTTCCTCTGCCAATGGATCGTGCCGGCACCAACGAGGAGCTATTGAACAAGGATACGAACTACAAGAAAGTGAGGGAGATGATCCATAGAATCGGATCGCCGAAGGCAGAGAAGGCCGGCGGCGAAGGTTGAAGTCTTCGTGAGCATCGATGCTCTAAGACCTAGAAGCGCGACGGCGCCGAGAGGGAGAGATTGAGTGATGATTCTGACGATGAAGGAGCCGCCTGATGTGACGGTTTTGGGATCTGAGAGAGGGAAAGACACGGCAGTTTAGGTTTGGGATCTGGGATCTGAGCCGCCGGTTGAGTGATGATTCTGATGGTGAAGGTGAGCAACGCCATTGGAGAGAGAGTGAGAGTGAGAGAGAGAGAGAGAGAGAGAGAGAGAGATAGAGACAGAGAGTATTTGCAGAGAACCGGATCAAGGAAGTGGTGTATTAAAAAAACTAGGCATTTTGGTCTTTTCACATATAAATTTGGGTCAGGCCTGTGATAACTTGGTTTTGGATTTGGACTCATGTCCTAATTTGTATAAAAATTATAAGAAGTGGGTTTTTTGTGTTTTGATATTTGGTCATGTATTACTATGTAATTTACTCTGAAATTAAAGACGTGCTTCAAAGCGTCAAAGGCGCGAGGCATTCGTTTTACAGCCTCAGCCTTGCTGCCTAGGCGCACAGGCGCTGAAGGCACTACGCAAGGCGACCTAGGTGACGTAGGCTTGTCTTCAGGCTCCTAAGGCGGGCGCTTCATTTTTTTTTTTTAACATGAAATCGACGTCGTTTGGATAAAAAGAAACGACTTGGTTCGATTTTAATCTGATTCACTCTTCAGTCTTCACTCTTCCTCGATCTCCTTCTCTCGTTCAACTTTCACCTCTTTCATCTATTCACCCATTCAACTCTAGTTCTCTACCTCTAAAGATTCTCCTCGATTTGAAGAGTTTAAGGTATGAATTTGTTGTTGGGTGTTTAGGTTTTTGCTATCAGAAAGCTGCCAGATCATGCGGTGGCTATTTATTTGATAATTTGGTGTGTTACTTGTTCTGATTCCACTGGTCTTGGCGCGTTATTTGGTGTGTTATTTGAGAAATTGGTGTGTTACTTAGTGTGTTATTTGAGAAATTGGCTTAGTGTGTTATTTGGTGATTTGGTGGGTATCAGTTAATCAAAATGCTTAAAATTAGATGCCCACCACCTATTCGATCAAATGCCTCAGTCAGCTTCTATGGTACGTATATGGTTATATCAAATTAAAAACATTGGTATATTCTCTTCTATGTCATAATGAATTATCTTGGTTTTCCTATTTCTGTACATGTTGTAAACTTGTAAGGATCAGTTTGCTTAGATTGATAATCAAACTTTTAATGATCAATGTGAGAATTTGTAAGGCTTACACCTTGGTGAGGCTCTCTCAGCTACGCCTTAGCTACATCTTAGCCTTTTAAAACATTGTTCATTACAAAAAAAAAGTCTTATTTGCTACGTTTTTTTGCGACGTCGAGACTCGGCCATCACAAAAGTCTTATATTTAGGTGGAATTAAGCACCCAATGTTGGCTTCAATATATTTACTGTGCTACGGTGGTGTTGTTTTGCACGTCTGAACGGTTTGAGATCGATGGCGTGAGATGCTAGTGTAGTATCCCGAAAAATCGTGACTGATTTTTAATATGATTTTGGAAATTATCTAAGTAGGAGCTGTGCGGATTTGTGGTTTAATAGGTGGATTGGAAGTGTTTGAGAGATTAATTTCTTGAATATGCTATATTTTGACTAGTCAAAGAGTTGACTTTTTAAACCGTTAGGTTTCTCGAGAAACTTCATTCATGAAAGTTAGAGAACACGGCGATATGAGTTCGTAGAGATGTGGTAATTACGTGTATTTATATACTCGTAATTACTACTTAAACACTATGAATTAACTAATCCTCGTAACATTAATATGTAATTGATTAATTTTTATTTCTTTTGAGGAAATAATCAGAAATGCGGATTTCGGAAGAAAATGATGCTACATTAGAGCAAAAGAGGGATTTTTAGAAAGTGTCAAAGTTCTTGATGCGGTCAACCTTGGTCTGAGCTTAGAAGAAATAAAATAAAGGTGAAAGAAATGTAATTAATTAATTTTTATTTCTTTTGAGGAAATAATTGAAAATGCGGATTTCGGAAGAAAATGATGTTACATTAAAGCAAAATAGGGATTCCGAGAAAATGTCAAAGTTCTTGACGCAGTCAACCTTGGTCCGAGCTTAGAAGAAATAAAAAAAGGTGAAAAGAAATTGAATATTGAATTAATTAATTAACCATTGAAGTAATTAACCATTCAGGTGGTTAATTAAACTTGGTTGATTAGTTAACCAAGCGAAGCATCAAGTGCACCCTCCCCATCTTCTCTCATTTTGACCAATCCACTACCAGAATATAGGTCTTGGCGATGAAAACAAATCGTCGTCCTGTTAAAAAAATTCGTCGCCTAAGTACTTAGAACATGTCGTCGCCCAAGAAGTCGTCGACAGAAGTGCGTCGGTCAAGAACTTGGGCGACGAAAATTCAATCAATCGTCGCCTAAGAGTTAATTCTTAGGCGACGAAATTTGTGTCGTCGCCTAAGACCTATATATTAGGCGACGACAACTTTCTCGTCGCCCAATAATATTCGTTGCCTAAGATTTAACGTCTTGGCCGACGAGAAAATAAAATCGTCGCTTAAGATCTTATAACCTGGGGCGACGAAACTAAATATTTCGTCGCCTAAGATCACTAAATCTTAGGCGACGATAATTTTTTTCGTCGTCTTATATGGTAAGTCCTTGACCGACGATTTGGCAATTTCGTCGCCTAAGATATATTTAAATTTTTTTTAAATATTTAAATAATATTTTTAAATATATAAATAATGTTTTTTTAATTTTTGCTGGAATTTTTTTTTCGGCATTTTTTTAAAAATTTTTCTAATACTAAAATTTAATTGAAAATAACACAAATTTATAAATTTATAAATAATTTATTACAAAAATTCAGTCCATCTGCCTACGGAGAAACTCGAAATCTAACTCATCATTCCCGTTCGGAGGGTCCTGAGGCTGAGGCGACGGCTGGTCAGGCTGAGGAGGCTGCTGCTGAGGTTGGGGCCACTGAGATAATGGTATAGGGGTAGGCATGGGCGGAAAATCAAGTCCGACCGCATGTGCAGCGATGCAGATAGTCATCCACCGTCCCATAGCCGCCTGGTTGGCATTGGTGACTTCATTCACCCGCTCCGTATGCGCAGCCGCAGAAGCCGCATATGATTCCGCCATGGCTATCTCCCTCGCTCTTTGGGCTTCCAGCTCAGACTGTAGAAATTTGACCTGATCTTGTAGCCGAGTGGTCTGGCTGTTGCTGCTTTGAGGCTCCGACGGCTCCCTTGCGCTGAAATTCTGGCGTCGTCTTCAGGATCCCCTTTCCAGCGCCTCCCATACTGAACTCCTTCGGGGTACCCGAACGGTCGCTCCCGTACTGCTTCCAGTGTTCCCGGAGGTCGTGCTTCCACTCTTTGAACCTACATATACAAAAAAAATATTAAATATATTATTAAAAAAAATAAAATTTAATAATTTATTAAATAGAGGTACCTCTCCCTATGGGCCTTGTCCGCCCAGTCACGTCCCTCCTCGGGAACCACAAACCATTGTTGCATTACCAATTGTTAGTATTTTTTTCGATAATTAAATAATTTTTTAGATAATTAAATAATTAAATTTCACAAAAATTTATTTACGAATATTTACATCCTTACTCAAAAATAATCCATTATTTTTTACAAAATTTCCACGATATATTTACAATTATAATTTATATTATTTAATTATTTAATCAAAAATTATTTAATCATTTACAATATATTTACAAATTATTTCCACAAATCCTAAACCCTAAACCCTAAACCCTAAACCGTAAACCCTTATATTTTACAATTATCATTTACATCACAATTTACCATAATTTACCCTAAAATCTTACCATAATTTACACAAATTTACCCTAATTTACCATTAATTTCCTAAATTTCAACAACAACAGCAATAATTTCACCAACAATTTCACAACACAACAATAATTTTGTACTTTACCCAAATTTCAAACAATTTCACAATTTCAAATAATTTCACACAATTTCACAATTTCAAACAATTTCACAATTTCAAACAATTTCAAACAATAATATCAAACAATTTCACAATTTCAACAATTTCAAACAATTTCAACAATTTCAAACAATTTCACAATTTCAAACAATTTCAACAATTTCACAATTTCAAACAATTTCAACAATTTCAACAATTTCACAATTTCACAATTTCACAATTTCAAACAATTTCAACAATTTCAAACAACAACAACAACAACAACAATGAAAATTTTCATGAACATAACCAATTTAGGGTTTTAGGGTATACCTTAAATTGTGGGTCGGGGTCGGGGTCGGGGTCGAGGTCGGCATCGGGGTCGTCGTCGGGTTGCGGGGTCGGGGTCGGAGAGAGGGAGAGAGAGAGGGCTTCGGTGGATTTTCTGAGAGAGAGAGAGGGCTTGGAATTGTGAGCGGCTACGCGAATGGCTAGGGTTCCGAATTTTTGCCTTTTATATTGGCGTTCTTGGGCGACGATTTTTCCAAAATCGTCGCCCTGTTTTTGCAAAATCGTCGCCTAAGATGAAGAAAATCTCGTTGACGATGTTCTTCAATATAAATCTTGTCGCCCAAAACTATGAAAATCGTCGCCTAAGACCCTACTTGGGCAACGATGTTCTTCACTATAAATCTCGTCGCCCGAGATGAAGAAAATCGTCGGCCAAAGAGTTCTATCATAAAATTCAGAATATCGTGAGTTTGGTGATCGGAGAAGAGGAACTGAAAACCAACCGTTAGATATGACCAGCATAACGAATTACGTGGGTGGGCAAAAATTTAGCTCCATCGAACAAAGATAAGGGCTCGATCCATCCGGTCAATCGGTGTGGTCAAACCCCTAAACGGACGGAAACGGCTATTCGACCCTCCAAATCACATAATCTGGCCGGACCTTCAACTGAGAATAGTTTCCAATCCATGAGACGCTTACGGGGCTTTAAAAATTTGGAAAAAAATAAATACCCGGGATAGGGCTACCACTAGGTAGAAATAATAGAAAAATTCGTTGACCGGAACAACCGGCACCGAAATTTTACCGGAATATCTTTATTTTTCACGGGTTCACTTATTTCACCGTTCTGGTCATATCTTATTTCATGACTTTTTTGCGTTTGAGGCATCTACGTATACGTTGTCTTCAAAACGAAACTTAAACTCAACACTTACATAAAAAAGTTATACAACATTAGTACATATATCGTGAGTTTGGTGATTGGAGAATAGTTGTAATAAATTCACGTGTCAATATTTGATTGAAATGTAGAAGCACGTCATACTGTCACGTGATATATCCAACATGTGTAACGTTCCCAGAATCCGTTACTCTTCAGGTGTTCCCATACTGTATCAATCGGAAATCGATGCATATCACTGCAACACTTACACCTCTTGCACGGGCAATAGAACATGCCACTCCCGTCAGCATTGACCTGCGCATATTGCATAAAATCCCAAACTCCTTCAGCATATTTTCTGTGATATCTTGGAAGAGAAATCCAACTCTTATCCATATCCTGAAAATAGCACATATATATATATATATAACAATATTTAATGAACATATCTTTTATATATATATATATATTAATGTAATACAACATACTAATTATTAATTATATATATCTAGTTCGAGCGGATTCCGTGGTTTCAGAAGGCAAATGTCAATGTCAAGGAGGGCGAACCCCCTACAGGAACCAGGCAGGACTCGTTTGTGATCACGGAGGCGAACCCCTATCGACCCCTTCACCGAGAAGAGTGGTCAGTTTGTGATCTTGAGATCCAGTTAAACAAACCTGTGAACCATATCTATGACAGAACGGCCCCTTACTCAGCTTGGAACAAACTCTATGCATATATATATATATATATCATTAATTCAACTCAAATAAAACTGAAAATCAATATATATATATATATATATGCACATGTACGTACCTGGGAGTAGCTCCACAAACTATGTATGGACAGATTTCCACAAAATCGAACGATTTGAAGAACTAGAGAAATTTATGTTTCAAATTTTCAAAGTTCTTATTCTTCTACCCCGGCCTCGCAATATATAGAAGAATCTTGGGCGACGAAATATTTGAGTTTCGTCGCCTAAGGATTAAAAAATCTTGGGCGACGAAATATTTGAGTTTCGTCGCCTAAGGATTAAAAACACTAAGGCGACGACAAAATATAGTTGTCGCTGAAGAATAAAAACTTAGGCGACGATATAAATATCTTAGGCGACGAAACAATATTTCGTCGCCCTAGTTTCTATATTAGGCGACGAAATTTATCCTTATGCGACGATTTTTGATTTCGTCGCTTAAAGTGGAACCTTAGGCGTCGATTTTTTTTCCTTAGGCGACGATTTTTTTTTCGTCGCCTAAGTTCCCTCTTAGGCGACGAAAAAAAAAAATTGTCGCCCGGTTTTTTATGTTTCGTCGCCTAAAGCTTTATTTTTGGTAGTGATCAAAAGTTGCCACGTGACAGCTTCTACTCAAAACTATGAAAACATAAGGAGAAATTTTTCAGTGCTACCGGGGACCACGTAGCAGTATAACGTGGTCCTATATTCCAATCAAATATTGACACTTGGATTTTACTAAGAAAAAATTATATCAGCTATTTTGTCAAAGACAATTTTAGGTTTGTTGTTGCTTTTTAAACCCTAAACTGTAAACTCTAAACCTTAGACCCTAAACCCTAGACCAAAACCCTAACTCCTAACCCCTATACCCTAAACCCTAGTCCACACCTTTCAATAAAAAATAAAAAACCTTAGTTTATATTTTAGTTGTAATAAATTCACGTGTCAATATTTGATTGAAATGTAGAAGCACGTCATACTGTCACGTGGTCCTCTTGTAACATCTAAAAAATTCTCCTTCTCCACAAACAATTAATCATGGAATTTATTTAAATTAACACAGAGATAAACACTGAAAGGAAATGAAAGATAGAGTTCAAATCCAAAGCTTCTACCCGACTCTTCATATCCCACAACCATCCCCTATAAAAGGACCTACCTGCAGCCTCTCCAAATCACTCACAACCAATTCGTTGACTCTCTCTTTCTGTCCATATCACAGTTCTTGCTCTTCGTTTTTATTTTTCTTTTCCAAAATGCCAAAGAAGCATGTAACCTATTTTTCTGGACATGCAGAGGTGCAGCCCTGGAGCAACAATGTGTCAAATGAAGTGCAGAACAAGGTGAGATCCTCCTACAGTGACCAGTACAGCAGGTCTTCGACCAATGTTACCAAAAGCTACAAGGCATCTGAGTACGTGGCTGACAAGAGCACCGGGCAGATGGGTTACAGGCAAAAGGCTAAGTACACCTGCACCGATAGGTATGTTGACAAGGACAAAGGGTTTACCACTGAGTACAAGACCCAGTGGGAGTGCACCAAGTCTGTCTACCCAAACAAGAGCAGCTCCTCCAACAATCGCATCAACTATTATTAGCCTTTTCATTTATTCATGCTTGCTTGGATTTTCATATTATCTGCTATGTTCGACTATGTTTCTGTTTCTTAGGGTTCTTGGTTTGTAATCAACTCATTTTTATTGAGTTATTAATCAAATATTATTTTTTGTTTTGAGATATTTTTACTTCTTGAGATTCAGTTTCTGGGTTGGCTCTTATGAATAAAGAACGATCCGGAATTTATTTTTAGATCACGAACTACGTACATACGAAGTTTTCTATCTAGCTAGGTCCGATCTGTTGTTTCATCATATGGTGCAACACCATCACATTTGAGAGTTTCTAGGAGATGGGGCTCTACCCACTAGTTTTATCATCATTGTCTGGTCGATCTGAACTCTATCGTTCTCTTGTTAATTTGTATTTCTTTAATCAATGTGATTATAAATTTTGGTCACTGATAGAGAACAAAAGATTGTGTTACGAAAATTTTGTTGTATCATGGTTGGGTGTTGCATATGGCAACATGTTTGGAGAGCTATGTTGTACAAACACAAATACGAATACGAGGACACGTCATGATAAATAATTAATATATTTATATATTTTTAGTATATATAAAAATTACTAAAACACTTAAAAACCCTTAAATAATATTTAAGCTTCTAATTTATATGTGCAAGAATTATACCACTCAACCCAATCCCTCCTCCCTCTCTGTTTCTGACTAAACCAACCCAACCCTATCTGCCATCTCTTCTTCTTTACTCTTAAATCAAGTTTCAATTTCAATTTCAAAACCCTAATCATACCTCCACGTACTCGATCTCTTACATTCCCATTCTCATCCTTGAAGCCCGGATTATTTGATGACCGTGGCTGTCGGCAGAGAAGCCATCGAAAAAGAGGACCTTGACGCGACTCACACAAAGAAGAGGGTTGTCGCCCTTAGAGGCTGAGAAGAGGATCTTAACGCTAGGATTCGGCGAAAGGAAGAGGCTATGAATGCGAGGTCATTTGGGTTTAGCTAGGTTTGGTTTTTTTTCTAATAATTATTATTAGAGTTGGTGACATGGCTTGTCAGGAAGAGGCTGTGAATGCGAGGTCATTTGAGTTTAGCTAGGTTTGGTTTTCTTCTAATAATTATTATTAAAGTTGGTGACATGGCTTGTCCGAGGCTTCCATAACGTGTCGGTCAACGTGTCGGACCGTGTCAGAAAAATCAATATTTTCCGACATGCCACATTACGTGTCGAGCACGTGTTGTCGTATCGGGTGTGTCAGAAACTCCACCATAGGTGGAGAGTACTGAAACGTACAAGGCTTGTCCTTATTTAGTTATTTATGTCCTTTTTTTTGGGAATAAAAACATTGTTCATTTATTAATCGAACAATATGCAGAAATAACTAGAGAGTGAGAGAAAAAACAGGCAGCTCTAGGTGGCGGGCTTGGCTTCAGCTAGCCTAGGCTTTGCCAACGTCAGTTTGTTGCCGGACGGGAAATTTCAATTTGTCCTGCAGATAGTGTCAGGACCTATCCTGAATTTCACCCTAAAACCTGAAGTAAATCTTATGGGGTCCACCTCCAAGGAAAATTTATCGAAAAATTTGGCATAACTTCCCTTGAAAATGGACAACTCTAACCTGAAAAATTCAGATAAATACTCCTATAACCAAAAACAATCATCTTCAACTCATGAAGTCATTCGTTCCCCACAAACACATCCGCCATCATTAACGTTATACCAAATCTAAATCCATCACACAAACATCCCAAGATAATTTAAACAACAACCTTCAAATATTTCTAAAATATAATCCTGAGTCTTAGCACCCAACCGAATATTATACAGTACCCATAAGGTAATCAGAGCTATTAAAACTAGAGGAAATAAAAAAATACATCGGCAGGCTAACATGTAACCTACTGGTGAAAAGTGGTGGTGATGTGGGTAACTATGCCTCGTCTCCTACTAGTATCGACTCGAACTTTGCAGACTGAGTATTTTAAAAACGAAGAGTCTAAGGGAAAACATTAGAAAACGTTAGAGTGAGTAGACAAAAATAAATTTAATAAAATGAACAAATAAAAATATTTATGTTTTCCCAATTAATTTCCATAGAACAATGGATGCATGCCTTAAGCGATGAAACTTTTAACTCAAAAATAATATTGAGCCTCTCAAGCTCTAATAAAAATCAGTATGTATTTACACACGTCCATAACCCTTATATAAATTTTATGGATTTAAAGAAATTTATATAGGACTACTACGGTTGTCACGCCCCGACCCTTAATTTTTACCTTAATTACTAACATAGTGGTAATATGAGTTTTACCGTCTTCGTGATTAAGTGTATAATTTAATTGGTTCCTAGAAAGGTTGTGAGAGACGATTATTTCGTAGGATTTATTCGAAGGAAGAAAATGTGACGACAGTAATGTTGATCGGCAAAAAAATATGCATAAATAAAAAGAAGAGAAAAGTATTTAAAAAAATATAAATACATAAATACTTTTCTTGTGCTACATGCACAATGCTTCAGAGTTCAAATACAACTATTGCAAACAGCTGGACAACAAAAGTCCAATACAAACTCATCTTCCAACCCGTGCACTCTATATAAAGAGGCACAAGGAGAAGAGAGAGGACAAATACGAGGGACCACGCAGAGAAACAGAGAGAAAGCACAAGGCGCAAAGAAGGCGAAACCAGAGAGAGAAACAGAGAGAAGAAGGCGAAGCGCAGAGGAAGAAAGAAAAGCAGGAGACAAGCGGCGAGCCAGACAAAAGGTGGAGCCCCATTCTAACTTTCTTTTCTTTTTGCAGTTGCCTTTATCCTTTTGTATCACTCCGCCGGAAGCCCGAAAGCGATGTCCTCTTCCCTCCCTCGCGTGACCCCGTGAGGTGGTCACCAAGTCTAAAGGCGAGGTGACCTCGTCCCCTTCCTCCCTTGTTACAACAAACATATGGCCATGCAGCTCGCATAACAAGTCATGCAAGGGGAAGGAAACAAATAATCAACGCGGATTCGAAGAGCAGGAACTCACCTTTGATGACTCAACAAGTCCTTGACCAGATCAAAAAGAAAGAGACGACACCTCAATATATAGAAGAGCAGTTTCCTCAAGTCCAACTCCCAACCAAACAGGGATAAGCGTCTGGAGTTATGTGGTTCGTGCAATCTCATCAACTTCATCAAGGAAAAGACCACTCAATCAAGGAAAAGATGATAGAGTCCTGCGAACCAGAGTCCGCGCGCCCTCGCGAGACAGGCCCGAAGCCCTAAGGCAGAGGCGAACTGACACCCCGCCAAAGCATAAGCAGGTTACTTTACCCTAAGGGGTGGCGACGTGACTTTTACCCTAAGGGGTGGTGAGGTTACTTTACCCTAAGGGGGTGGCGAAGTGACTTTTACCCTAAGGGGTGGCGAGGTGAATTTTACCCTAAGGGGTGGCGAGGTTACTTAACCCTAAGGGGTGGCGAGGTTACTTAACCCTAAGAGGTGGCGAGCCAACGTTCACGCCAAGGCAGGAACCCTAAGGGGTGGCGAACCAACATTCGCGCCAAGGTAGGAACCCTAAGGGGTGGCGAACCAACATTCGCGCCAAGACAGGAACCCTAAGGGGTGGCGAACCAACATCCAAGCCAAGGCAGGAACCCTAAGGGGTGGCAAGCTGATATTCAAGCAAAGGCAGAAGCATAAGGGGTGATGAGCTAATTCAGAAGCTCTAAGCCCAGGTGAGGCAAGATGATGACGCAAGCGGGGCGAGATCCATTCATGCAAAAGATGAAGCAAGTCGCGGAGACATGCACGCAGAGTCCGCTCAAAAGTGAACACGCGGAGTCCGCTTACTAACATACACGCGGAGTCCGCCCACAAGTGTACACGCGGAGTCCGCCTACATATATACACACGGACTCCGCCCACAGACACATACGCGGAATCCACTCTCAGACATTCATGCATAGTTCGCTCGCTGACACACGCGCGGAGTCCGCATGAAGGACCGGTTCGCCTGCACACAGAGATCGACTGCGCCATTATCAAGGACTGAGCCCAAAGCCATTCAAGCCCTTTTTGTCACGCCACTGCCTCACCTTTTCTGGGTGTCATTATCAGCAGATACTCTACCAAATTGAGTGTCCACAAGAAACACAGTTAAAACCAAAAGCCGGCATTAAGCCATAAAGCCTACAAACCTCTTTTGAACTACGGTCGGTTTGATCCCACAAAGGGGTACGTAGGCAGTCTAGCAACCCACTAGATGCAACCAAAATTCCAAATAGAATCCCTGACACCACCAGTTAGATTCTTCCAGTCTAAACACCCTCAAACATACACAGTTCTCGTTGGTACTTTGTAATCGAATCAAAGGGTTTTCCCCTAAAATACAGGGGTTGTAATTAAGGAATTTAATTTATTTTATTCTGAATGGGTCGAACCAGATAAAAAATCAAAACCCTATCTTAGTCGATAAGACAGGGTGAAGTTATGTTGGGTATATACGGTTGTTTACAATTTTTGCCCAACATAGTTTTTGGCGACTCCGCTGGGGACGTATTTTCCTTTTCATCTCTTTTATAGAGTCACTAACTTGTTTTGTGTGTTTCAGGAAAAACAAAACAATGGCACCCAAGTTACTGTTTTCTTCCACAAGCTCCCAGCAAATGCCACTCGCCCAAGTTGAATTGGTCATCGCATGACATTCGTGATCGGCCACATTCCTGTCACTTGTGAGAAGCCAAAGCTTGAAGCAAAACAAGACAAGCTAGGCATGAGTAGCGGGAAGACTCAGACTTTCAAAGCAGCCTCCAAGAATGCTTTGAGAAATCGGAGGAAGGTAGCTGCAAGAGCTCAAAGGAAGAGAAACGCCCAAGCTAACGCAATGGAAGCCATCCTGGCAGAAATTGCTCAATCAAAGCCAGCCAAAGAGGAAGTGAAGACCTTCCTACCAAGCCATATCATGGTAGGCTCTATACAGGTTAATCTTCCAAATGTGTGATGGTGACTTCCACCAAGGGAGGGGATGAACATGAGCCTCGACTCCCCCTCCAAGGCTCACAAAGCTCCATGACGTCCTCACAGTTAACAACGGCTAGTCAAGAACTTGACCCAAAGAAGTTGGCGGAGGAAATCTCAAAGGCTCTTGATGCACCAACAGGACCAGCAAGGCCAAGGGGGTCCAAGGCAAAAGAGTACCCCGTTTATGAAGCTTATTCCTACACCGAGCCAATTACTCGCAATATGGCTAGAAAGAGGATGCTCGAATCATCATCAGCAAGTACTACGCCAGAAGGAGGGTATTCGTCTTTAAAAGATGATCCTTCAGTTGTCTCATAGACGGGCAATCCCTTATATGAGACTTCGGCTCCAACAGAAGGACCTTTTCACGCGTCAGTCGCTAGGTCTAGCGAGAGCTGTGACTCCGATTCCGGTAATGTTCATGTTCTCATGGCAAGCTCATCAAGCCCGGAAGAGCAGTTAAAACAGCAGATGGAAGAGCTGACAAAGAAATTAGCTCAGCTTGAACGCGATGCTCTACAAAGGCAAGTGGAAAGAGAAATCGAAGCCAAGAGGATAGCGGATATCGAAAGCGAGTCAAGAAGGAGAATGGCTGAAAAGGATGCCGAGGTTGCTGAGCTTGTAGCAAATGTGCTACACTCATGGAGAATAGGCCTCTTGAACCTTCATTCGTCAAGAATAATGAGAATCCACTCTCACCCGAAGGGATTAGGAGCATGATCGCTGAAGGAATTAGAGACTTCCAATTGTCTCTATCGACACCGGTCCTTGGGTACCGCAAACCGTATCCAGATCACTATGACGCGATACCTTTCCCCAAGGGATATCAACGGCCAACCTTCAACAAGTTCGATGGAATAAATAGCTCCCCTCGAGAGCATTTGGCTCACTTCTATTCAGCTTGTGGTGAAACTTCACAAGTCGACGCCTTCTTGGTTAGACAGTTTGTGCAATCCCTCAAAGGTGCTGCATTTACATGGTACACCCAGCTAGAGCCAGGTTCCATTCAGACATGGGATGATATGCAAAGAGCGTTTTTGGCACAATTTGTCAGCTCTAAGAAGAAAGTCTCCATCATCGACTTGGCAGACACAAGACAAAGAGTTGGAAAAAGTTCCACCGAATTCATCATAAGGTGAAGTCTCAACCTCCAATGTCCTGACAAGTTATCTGAGACCTCTGCTGTTCAAATGTGTGCTAACAGCCTCCTCCCAGAGATAGCAACATACGTGGGTATAGCAGAGCCGCAAACTTTCGATGCTTGGTCTCAAAGGCAAGCAATGTGGAAAGGCAAGCAATGTGGAAAGGCAAGTTGCTTATTGCCAAAAATCATCTGCAAAAATTCAAGTTGCAGATAAAAAGAGCGATTCCAAGAATACGGTCGTCAAGAAAGGAGAGACAATGGTGAAATTCGTTAGGAATGAAAGGAAAAATGACACTGTCCAAAATAACCAAAGGAAAAACGACAGTGTCAAAAACAAAAATGACAACAACAGGGTGCAGAGTGATCGACCTCGCAAGCTCACACTAAATGAAAAGAAAAATGCCACTTATTCATTTGATGATGAGGATGTTGAGGCGATTTTCGATGAGCTCATTGCATCAGAAAGTATCAAGCTTCCTGAATCAAAACGACCTGTCGAAATGAACAAGGCCAACGATCCAAAATACTGTCGGGCCTAGTCGGTCATACATTGATATATTGCTATGTTCTTAAGGACAAAATCCAAGATATGATCAACAAAAATGAGATCGTGACGACAGCCACAAATGTAACAACCATTGGTTCATCTAGACCAGATGGTACTATATCGGTTGCCTTCGAGGTCGATGGCGAGGTCACAATTGTCGAAGCACATCCAGACATGCCTCGCCCTGGAAACCCTAACATTCCATCCTTATACGAGCTCATGACAGCACCAAGCTTCGATATATGGAAGGACTCCAACGGGTTCGAAAGTTCAGATGAAGAAGGGAGCATTAGAGCAATACAAGGCAACTTCGCCCCTCTACTGACGAGGCACATCCAGACATGCTTCACCCTGTAAACCCTAATATTCCATCCTTATACGAGCTCATGTCATCACCAATCTTTGATGTATGGGAGGATTCCGACGGGTTGGGAAATTCTGATGAAGAATGGAGCATAGTAGAGAACAAGACAAGGCAACTTCGCCCCTCTACCGTGAACGCCCCTCCGCCTTCCTCAAACAAATACCGGCGGAGGACATTCTTAAAGAATAAGAAGAAAGGGAGATCCGCAAGAAAAATTCAAGACCAAGAAATGGAGGGATACAAGCAGCCGCCAAGAACTCCAGTCACCCTTGCGGAATTCTTACCGAAAGAATTCTTTGAGAAAGGCGCGGAGTCCGCACAGACGCGCAGCCCGTACACAGGCGGAGTCCGCACTCCTGAAACCAAGGAAGAGGGTGACACGTTTCAATGTTGCATGGTAACCATTAATACCATCTCGCCTCCCAACTCAGATACAGAGGTTGAAAGTGTACAGGAAGTCCAGATACGCACTAGCTTGGTACTTCCACCATCAACTCAAAAGAAGGATGAATCACAGTCCACGAAGTATAGGGTCAAGGACGATACAAAGAAGGTCACTGACAAGAGCAAATAAGATGTGCTGTCACACCTAAAACGTATCCCCTCATCTTCAAGTGTGTATGACGTCCTGGGTATGTCAAGGGAGTTAAGAGAAGCATTGATTGAGGCATTACTAAGCCCAGAGTTGTATAAAGAAGACGTTGTTGAAGTCAATACAGCTACTACAAGAGTCTGTCCTCATTACAGGAATTGCATTTCGTTCTTGGAGAAAGATTTGCTTTTAAAAGGAGAACACCAAAACAGGCCTCTTTACGTCACATGACTTGTGGGTAATATGACGATCAACAGAATATTACTCGACTGTGGCTCAGTTGTGAATTTGCTACCTCTCAAAACGCTACATATCATGAGAATGAACGCTAAGCAGCTCACCCCGTCCATGCTCACCATCCAAGGTTTTAACCAAGATGGTCAAAAAGCAATGGGCACAATTGTCCTACAAATGGAGATCGGAGAGCTGCTCTCAACAGCCCTATTTCACGTGATTGATGCTCCTACCTCTTACAATGTATTGTTAGGGCGCCCATGACTCCATAATTATGGTATCGTCCCTTCCACACTACACCAATGCTTTAAGTGGTTAGAAAATGGAGAGGTTAAAACGGTCGTAGCAGACACATATCCTTTCAAAGGCGAAGAGGTAAATTATTCCGACGCTAAATTCTACAAGCCATCGGATGGCCCTAGCGTAAAAGAAGCTCCCATGCCCGTGCCAGAAGCAAAGAAGCAGGAAGTGCCAAGGCCATTAAAGCCCCGAGTCAAAGTAGCTCCCCAAACAATGTCCTCAAATGAAAAGGCTCCAAGCCCAGAAGTTTCGAAGCCAAAGATGGTCTTCAGATATGTGAAAAAAGACCAGCGAGAACCCGGGCAAAAGGCAATCACGCCTATCAAGGACATAATGGAGACACTCATGACGAGCTATGCGCGACCTCTTCATAAAATTGACCAGTCTATTCCGAAGAGCGGTATTGTAATCTCTACAACACTCGACAATGGGCATAGTAGGTATAAACGGTTTGTTTCTTTTAAAAGAAGAAAGCAGAAGCAAACACCAGCCCCTCTAAAGATCAACCTCGGGAGTAGAAAGACGGCTCCAAAAAACATTCCCCTAAAGGTCACGGTTAAGCAGGTAAACAACATACTTAAGGTAGAAGTTCCTGACAAAGATCCTTCCGACACAGGTGTCTTTACGGATTTTGAGAAAACGATGTTCCGTGATGAAGACATAACACAAGAAAATCGGCCTCGTCTGTCTGTTTTTCAACGCCTTACAAAAGAACTCCAACCTCGAGTTTCTGTGTTTCAGCGATTGGGCGAAATTCATCCCAAATCACAAAAGAACAAAAAGTGAAAGCTCAAACGGCAAAGGGTGCTCATGGCTAAACAAGTAGATGAGAGCGAAGAAGGATTTGCATCAACATACTACACTTCCACCTGCCCCGCCCCAGATAGAAGACAGAGGACAAGCGACAGTTGATGAGCTCCAAGAAATAAATTTAGGCACCAATGAAGGCCCAAAACCTATATTTGTAAGCGCTCTTTTGACTCCGGAAGAATTCCAAGACTACAAGAATCTTCTAGAAGAATACAAGGACGTGTTTGCATGGGGCTATCAAGACATGCCTAGCTTGGACCCCAGTTTAGCTGTCCACAAGCTTGCCATCTCAAAAGAAAAGCCATGGGTGAAACAAGCTCCCTGACGCTTCCGCTCAGAGCTTGCTGTTCAAATCGAATATGAAGTCGACAAACTCATCAACGTCGGTTTCATTCGAGAAGTTAAATACCCCACATGGCTTGCCAGGATCGTACCCGTCAAGAAAAAGAACGGGCAAATTCGTGTATGTGTTGACTATAGGGACCTCAACGATGCTTGTCCAAAAGATGAGTTCCCGCTTCCAATCGCGGAGTTATTGGTCGACGCCACAACAGGATACGGCGCTTTGTCCTTCATAGACGGTTTCTCAGGTTACAATCAAATAAAGATGGCACCCGAGGACGAAGAGCTTACAGCCTTTCGCACACCAAAAGGAGTATACTGCTACACAGTAATGCCATTCGGCTTGAAAAATGCAGGTGCAACTTATCAAAGAGCTATGACTCACGTCTTCAACGACATGCTACACAACACCGTTGAATGCTATGTCGATGACTTGGTGGTCAAAACAAGAAAAAGGCCACACCATCTAGCTAACCTGAGAAGAGTCTTCGAAAGGCTTTAGAGATACCAACTGAAGATGAACCCTTTAAAATGTGTCATCGGGGTCACGTGTGGAAAATTCCTCGGCTTTGTCGTTAGATACCGAGTAATCGAGGTCGACCCTACCAAAATCACGACAATAAGGGAAATGCCAGCACCAAAAAATCTTCGAGAGTTAAGAGGATTGCAAAGAAGACTCGCCTACATAAGGAGGTTTATATCAAATCTTTCTGGAAGGTGCCATCCATTTTCTAGACTGATGAAGAAAGACGTACCTTTTATCTGGGATCAAACGTGTCAAGATGCATTCGACAGTATCAAGCGATACTTGCTCAACCCACCTGTCCTAATGGCGCCTATAAAAGGGAAACCTTTAATCCTCTACATAGCAGCTCTTGATCACTCTTTGGGGGCATTGCTGGCACAAAACAATGATCAGGGGAAAGAAAACGCTCTCTACTACCTAAGTCAGACACCGGTAGGAGCTGAACACAATTATACACCAATAGAGAAGATCTGCTTAGCTTTAGTCTTTGCCGTTCAGAAGTTACGACATTACATGCTCGCTCATAGTATCACATTGATATCTGGAGCCGATCCTTTGAAGTATTTGATGACAAAGCCTTTGCCTTCGGGAAGACTTGCTAAATGGTCTTTGATACTCTCAGAGTTCGAAATAAAGTATGTACCCCAAAAAGCAATAAAGGGGCAAGCACTTGCAGACTTTTTGGCGGCACACCCAGTACCAGATAACCATAAGTTACCCGAAGACTTGCCTGATGAAAACGTCTTCTCAGCCGAGACTCCCTCATGGCAGTTGTACTTCGACAGGGCAGCTAGAAAACAAGGAGCTGGAGCTGGCATCGTGTTCATCACGCCTTTTGGCGGTATAATCCCCTACTCATTCTTTCTAATGGCTTTATGTTCAAATAATGTTGCAGAATATGAAGCACTCATGATTGGCCTCGAGATCGCCTTGGAGATGAGGATTGACTCCTTACAAGTATTCGGTGACTCACAATTAATCGTCAGACAAGTGAATGACGAATATGCGGTCAAGAACGAGAACCCGGTCCCATACCACCAACGGGTCAAGTACCTTATGGGACAATTTCAAAACAGAAAAGTTAGCCACATTCCCAGATCAGAGAATGATAAAGCAGATGCATTGGCTAACCTGGCAGCTTCACTGATCCAACCTGACGAAAGAGACATCTAGATCACGGTTGGGGAACGACGATTGCTGCCTAGGCTACTCGAGCGAATCGAGGGCGTCAACGAAGTACATGTGGTTTCTATATTCGAAGTTGAAGAATCTGATTGACGAACGGACATGATCAAGTATTGTCAGTCAGGAACGCTACCTACAGACCCAAAGAAAAGAGTCTATGTCAGGCGGATTGCACCTCGATACACATACCTTGGCGACACCTTGTACAAGATGTCCTTCGATGGGATACTCTTAAGGTGTCTCTCAAAAGAAGAGGGAGCGGAAGCTCTTAAAGAAGCCCATGCTGGAATATGCGGAGCCCACCAGGCTGGTCCAAAATTAGCAGCCCAGCTAAAAAGAATAGGCTATTATTGGCCATCGATGGTACAAGACTCAGTAAATTACGCACGGTCATGCAAGGCCTGCCAGCTACATGGGGATTTTATACACCGACCTCCATTACCTCTTCATCCCACATCTCTCTCATACCCCTTCAAAACATGGGGGTTGGACGTTGTATGGATCATAGCTCCTAAGTCCTCACGCCTGCATCAATATATATTGGCTGCAACAGACTACTTTTCTAAGTGGAGCGAGGCAATTCCTCTCAAAGAGGTAAAAGCAGAAGATGTGGCAAAATTCATCAAGACTCACATCATCTATCGCTTCAGAGTTCCCTCAAAAAATAATATCTGACAATGCCACATACTTCAAGTGCAGAGCCATGGTTACAATGTGTGAAAAGTATAAGATCCAACATGCATTTTCATCCAGCTATAACCCGACAGCTAATGGCCAGGCAGAGGCCTTCAATAAGGTACTTTGCAACATCCTAAAGAAGATGGTCTCAACAAACGAGAGAGACTGGCATGATCGCCTCCCCGAGGCATTGTGGGCATATCGGACCACTATTCGCACAACAACCGGTTGTACTCCATTCAACCTAGTTTACGGCTCTGAAGGTACTGCCATTAGAAGTCCAACTGCCTTCTTTAAGGATAGCTACAAGGTTAACAAATCCAGATGAAAACACGCAAATCAGGCTTGCAGAGCTTGAAGCCCTCGATGAGAAGAGACTGGCAGTGCAACAAAGACTCGAGATCTACCAAGCTCAAATTGCAGGGGCTTTCAACAAGAGAGTTAAGTTCAGGTCATTCAAAATAGGCGACTTGGTCTTGACAATCCGAAGGCCCATCATCATCACCAAGAAGTCGAAGGCAAAGTTTGAGCCCAAATAGGAAGGTCCATATGTAGTCACCAAAGTCTTCACCAAAGGCGTATACGAACTTTCAAACGCAGACGTGGACTGCATCTACCCTTGTGTTAATAGGAAGTTCGTGAAAAAATTCTACGCCTTCTAAAGCTCGCTGGACTGACAAGCCGGGAGGGCGGTCCAGGCAAAAGTTAGAGCCCAAAACCTCTCAAACTACAACGGCTTGATCCCCTGAAAGGGAGTACGTAGGCAGTCTAGTCCCAAAATACTAGATGTAGCCACCACACAAACCCTGAATCAATCAGGCAAACTACGTGTAGCTTGATCCCTTCATAGGGTATGTAGGCAATCTAGTTTTAAAACAGGATCCAGCTGCGAAAAAAAAAAGTTTTCAAAAAAATCTTGGCCCAGAATCAAATGGGCGAACTACGTTTGGCTTGATTCCTTCACAGGATACGTAGGCAGTCTGGTGACAAACTAGATCCAGCCATATTTTCAAACTAACCCTTTTCTCCCTTGTGATTGTAAACAGGTAAAGAAGATTAGTTTGACAAATCCGTTATCATTGAATAATGGTATCATAAGTTGAGCACACACCAAGTACAAATCCGCAAGACAAAAAGAGAATATTGGCAGCAAGACACGCGGGCTCAAATATCCCGCCCCGCCAAGACACATTCCTTGTAGACGAGTACACAAGATAATAAAAGATGATGTTCAACACAAATTCTTTTACATCGTACCAAATCTTCCAAGCGAAGTAACAAAGAAAAAACAAAGCAAGAAAAAAAAAGAACACATGAAGGAAAAATGACTTCGCAAGCCATGCAAAAGGAAGACAACGAGGCGGGACGAACGCGCACTCCGCACATGGTCTCATGCTTACGCCTCACCAAAGGTCCTTAAAGAATTGACTAGCCGTTTGAACTCCTCTTCCTTAGCTTCATGCGAACTTTTGAGGAGCTCGAATTCTACAAGCTGGTCTTCCTTGGCTTCCATCCTTACCTGCCGAAGTTCTTCATCCCGCCTGTTTTGTTGAGCAGCAGAGTCTTTCAAGAAGGCAATTCTCTCTTCTAGATGTTCCCTTGCGAGCTCATAATTTCATCGCAATTGTTGTGCTTGACGCTCTGCCTTTATAACATCCTCTTCGCTGGCCCTCAAAACCTCAAATTCTTGGTTAATTCCCGACAATTCCGAGTCTAACATGGCCTTGGTACGATGACGTTCTTCATGGCTGCGTATCAAATTACGGAGGTGTTCGACATCTATTTTGGAACACTCCTTAACAACACGTGAGCTTTTGGAGACCATATGCGCCAATTCAAAGGTTTTGCTTACATGTTCAACAAACCTTTCAAATCTGTCTTGGCTAGATCCATAGGACCTAATCACTGGTCCCAACATCTCAAGTGACTTCTGGACCTCGCTACGACAATCAGTAATAAGTTCTAGTGGTTGAGACAAGCTTATCTTACGCAAAATGTCTTCCACCTCTGAGATAATAAAATCACCCCAATGCTCATTCCGGCCTGAGTTAAAGATCATACGCAAGATAGATGAAGTTTCATTTGGCTGACAAATACCTTCATCTCCAGGCTCGCACGCATCAGGATTCACTGGCTCTATACTACCACTTTTAGAGTCAGAATGATCTCTTGGTGATGTGCTAAAACTCTCTGCTTCCAGTCCTGACTCCCTCAACTGAGTTGGTTCTTTTCATGTTAGCAAGAGTAATCATGGCTTCGTTCCAATCAATGACGGCCCCACATCATGCTGAGTCTTCTCACATATTGGCTCTAAGCTTTTAGGTTCAGGAGAGGGTGATTTCAATACCAAATCCTTCATAAGTGGCTCTGGTTCATGTCCCTGCAAAGTAGACTGGTCCAAATTCGCCTGCGAAACGGACTGGCACGCACTCCCCTGCATGGTGGACTCGCGCGGATTCTCATGCAAAGTGACTTTGCGCAGATTCTCCCGCGAAGTGGACTCGCGCGGATTCTCCTGAACGCGTGACTTGGATCCCGCATCCTTACGCTCGGCCTCTGCTTGCTTCGATGCGGACCTCAACTTCTGCAAGTCTTTTAAACTTGGTTCAGGACTTCGCGACCTTGAAATCAGATCATGTTGACCCCGCGGCTCTAAAGTCCGATCAGGTTCTACCACTGATTTCAACTTCGAAATTGCAGTCTTATCACCACTACGCAAGGCATGATTAGTTCACGGTGATTCAATGTCATCCGCGAGATCATCGTACCGAGCTCGCTTGCTGCCCCGATCTTCCTCATCAAGTTTTGTCCTATGAGTTTTCTTGCTCTTGAAAGAAGAAGCACTTCCGGAATAAACAGCTAGATCTCTTTCCCCAAAGTCAGGAAAGAATATCTTGCCTGGTCCGCCAGCAGATACACCTTTAAGGGATTCTGGCGAGAAAATACTATTCTGCTTGGTAAGAGCACGCTTCTTCAAAGTCAAGTAAACAAAAGACACGGACCGACCAAGATAGGGGGCACATGCCAACATCCACCACCTGCAATAAGTCCAAGTGCGCATCCCTCATAAGAAGAATGGGGAACATAAAAATGGGAACCGATATCAGTTCTAAGGAGTTTAAATTGCGCTTTTGCTAAATCTTCAACGCCACATTTGCTCCTCTACTCAACTTTAAATTGAAGTTTGTTGGCCGGAATCCCTTGATCAAAACCGAATTGACGAGCGAATCTATTGGGATAATATGGCTCTAACCAGAGCTCACCACCAATTCGTACAGGAAGCAATGAAGAACGTATACAAACCAGCCAGTCAAAGTGTTCTTCAGACAAGTTTCCGTCGTCAATCAAAAAGTAACCCTTTGATTCAATAAAGGGACTAGGACGATACTCTACAGAGTCTTTGATCCTAAAAACAAGTCGAGATCTTGTGATACTAAAATATTGAGCTCTAATTCCTGCATATCTCTTCAACTGGGGATAGTTCTCAGGAAACTCGCTGTCAGCGTGACGTCTGTATAAACAGTCAAAGTGCTCTCCCAACCAACCAATCACATAATGAACAGGGAAGCAACTTCGCGACTCTCCAGGCCCTCGCGGATCGAGCACGACTTTCCCAAGACTATGATAGATATGGCCCAACACTGCTGGTGCAAGAGACACTCTGATTCCCCGAGCCATTAAACATGCCATGTGAAAGGTCTCAGGTCTAATTATATAATTATACGAAGGAAAAAAATATCTACTGAGCCAATAAGCTAAGAACGCAGCCAGCTCCCCTTCCTTTGAAATTATCAAAGTAGGCCGGGAATCCATGAATTTTTCACGTTGCAAATGGCTTATGAACTGCGTGTCTTCTCCGTAACCTGAATATAGCAGTTGCCCTCTATAAAAATGTCTAACCCAACCTCCCCAGCGGACAAATTTCTGCTTACTCAAGACACATAGTCGGGAATGAAAGTATAAAAGCTCAGAAAGCGTGGTAGAGTAGAGACCATCTCGTTGTAGCCTTTTGTTTTCAGGAATAAATTCTTCATAAGGAATCCCTGAAATCCGCAAGCCTCCAAGCATCTTCAGATCCCATAATGATATACTCATTTCTCCATTCCCATGATGTAAAGTGTTCGTCAAAGGACTCCATAGTTCCAAGAATGCTTTCCATACGTTGGAACAAAAATGATAAGGATACTGAGAGACGCCAACGGCACCATATATCCCAGCTTGATTCAAGACATCTTCAAAATTGGCTAGAACGAATTTTGTCCACTACATGACGCCCATCTCAAAGATAGCACAACCTCGGAAACAAAGGCTTGATGACAAATCCTCTTTGGTACTTAGCAGCTTGTGAAGTACCGGATAGAAGTTCTCCTCAGAAACGAAAGGGACCCCATCAGGTCGATTGTTCACTTTCTCCAAAGAACGCCCTTTAAATACAGGGGAGAAATTACGGGTTGTTCTTATCACTTGATCCTCCAGATCCTGACGAAATGTGAGGGAGCCTGAGTTCATCTCAACTTCTGTTACTAGGGTAACGGTGTCTCTAGGAACATCATCAATACGGATGGAATTCAACGGCCTTGAGCGCATGTATTCTATGCTCTTTTCGGCCACCTTGCCATATTTGTCCAAAGCTGCCTCGTAAGCAATACGACCATATGCATCCATTACCTGAGATCACGACATCAAAAGAATGTTAGAAAGCAATTTCAGGTCAAGTTCTGCGCGTGAAAAGCAGGTTCCACACACAAAACTTGAGGGGCCACTGTTGATCGGCAAAAAAATATGCATAAATAAAAAGATTAGAAAAGTATTTTAAAAAATATATATAAATACATAAATACTTTTCTTGTGCTACATGCACAATGCTTCAGAGTTCAAATACAACTCTTGCAAACGGCTGGACAACAAAAGTCTAATACAAACTCATCTTTCAACCTGTGCACTCTATATAAAGAGGCACAAGGAGAAGAGAGAGGACAGAGATGAGGGACCACGCAGAGAGACAGAGAGAAAGCACAAGGCGCAAAGAAGGTGAAACCAGAGAGAGAAACAGAGAGAAGAAGGCGAAGCGCAGAGGAAGAAAGAAAACAGGAGACAAGCGGCAAGCCAGACAAAAGGTGGAGCCCCATTCTAACTTTCTTTTCTTTTTGCAGTTGCCTTTATCCTTTCTGCCGGAAGCTCGAAAGCGATGTCCTCTTCCCTCCCTCGCGTGACCCCGCGAGGTGGTCACCAAGTCTAAAGGCGAGGTGACCTCGCCCCCTTCCTCCCTTGTTACAACAAACATATGGCCATACAGCTCGCATAACAAGCTATGCAAGGGGAAGGAAACAAATAATCAACGCGGATTCGAAGAGTAGGAACTCACCTTTGATGACTCAACAAGACCTTGACCAGATCAAAAAGAAGGAGATGACACCTCAATATATAGAAGAGCAGTTTCCTCAAGTCCAACTCCCAACCAAACAGGGATAGGCGTCTGGAGTTATGTGGTTCGTGCAATCTCATCAACTTCATCAAGGAAAAGATGACTCAATCAAGGAAAAGATGATAGAGTCCTGCGAAACAAAGTCTACGCGCCCTCGCGAGACGGGCCCGAAGGCCTAAGGCAGAGGCGAACTGACACCCCGCCAAAGCAGAAGCAGGTTACTTTACCCTAAGGGGTGGCGACGTGACTTTTACCCTAAGGGGTGGCGAGGTTACTTTACCCTAAGGGGGTGGCGAGGTGACTTTTACCCTAAGGGGTGGCGAGGTGACTTTTACCCTAATGGTTACTTAACCTTAAGGGGTGGCGACGTTACTTAACCCTAAGGGGTGGCGAGCCAACGTTCACGCCAAGGCAGGAACCCTAAGGGGTGGCAAACCAACATTCGCGCCAAGGCAGGAACCCTAAGGGGTGGCGAACCAACATCCAAGCCAAGGCAGGAACCTTAAGGGGTGGCGAGCTGATATTCAAGCAAAGGCAGAAGCATAAGGGGTGACGAGCTAATTCAGAAGCTCTAAGCCCAGGCGAGGCAAGATGATGATGCAAGCGGGGCGAGATCCATTCATGCAAAAGATGAAGCAAGTCGCGGAGACATGCACGCAGAGTCTGCTCAAAAGTGAACACGCGGAGTTCGCTTACTGACATACACGCGGAGTCCACCCACAAGTGTACACGCGGAGTCTGCCTACATATATACACACGGACTCCGCCCACAGACACATACGCGGAATCCACTCTCAGACATACATGCATAGTTCGCTCGCTGACACATGCACGGAGTCCGCATGAAGGAGCGGTTCGCCTGCACACACAGATCGCCTGCGCCATTATCAAGGACTGAGCCCAAAGCCATTCAAGTCCTTTTTGTCACGCCACTGCCTCACCTTTTCTGGGTGTCATTATCAGCAGATACTCTATCAAATTGAGTGTCCACAAGAAACACAGTTAAAACCAAAAGCCGGCATTAAGCCATAAAGCCTACAAACCTCTTTTGAACTACGGTCAGTTTGATTCCACAAAAGGGTACGTAGGCAGTCTAGCAACCCACTAGATGCAACCAAAATTCCAAATATAATCCCTGACACTACCAGTTAGATTCTTCCAGTCTAAACACCCTCAAACATACACAGTTCTCGTTGGTACTTTATAATCGAATCAAAGGGTTTTCCCTTGAAATACAGGGGTTGTAATTAAGGAATTTAATTTATTTTATTTTGAATGGGTCAAACCAGATAAAAAATCAAAACCCTATCTTAGTCGATAAGACAGGATGAAGTTATGTTGGGTATATACGGTTGTTTACAATTTTTGCCCAACAGGTAAAAATGGTAAAGTTTTGCTAGTAAAAGGTAATTTTTATTGGGTATTATTTTTTGGGGTGTTAATTTTTAGTGTTGGGTTTAATTTTGGAGTGGCTTTTAAGTTAGTGGACTGGTTGGGCAAAATGCCCAAATCCTTTCTCTCTCTCTTCTCTCTCCTCCTTCCCGATTCTCTCCCCTTCCCGAGTCTCCCTCCGCCCGAAAACTTCCGGCCACCCCTGACCACCGTGCCGGTCCCGTTCGAACCACCATCCTCTCCTCTTCCTTCCTGGGTAGGTGACCGAGCCCCTAGCGCCGCCGTGAAGCAACTTCCAAGCCTAAAAGCCCCGACTGCCGAGGTGGTTTTCTCGCCGGAACTTCCTCCTCCAGCCGCCATAGCAGGAGCTGCTAGGCTCAAAAGGAAGCCCTCCTCCCGTGCTCAAATCCCTCCGAAGGTTTCTTCCCGATTCGGCTTGGGTAAGGAGAAATCAGTATTTGAAATTTCTAGGGCTTTTATTTATGTTTTCGTTCGATTGGCATGGTTAGGCTTATAATTGGAGTTTGTGCTAGTTAGGAAAGTGGTAGAGGAGGGTTGAGGGGAAGGTGTTGCCAAATTTTGGTGGGCATTGGAGGTCGCCAGAGCTGGCCACCGGCCGCCGCTGGAAAAATGTTTTTTGTGGAGATTTTTATGAGGAGTTTAATGGAATGAGTTTTACAATTTTTGGAGGAGTTTTGGATAGGTTTTGGAATTTTTAAAGTTTGGTATTTTTGGCGGATTAATAAGTTAAAATCCGGCCATTAGATTATTTATGATTAGGACGATGGAAGGTGATTTTTCAGGATGTCGGTATTTGTGGAGTATTATGGTTGGCAGTGAATTTAAGGTTAAGGACGTTAGGCATGGTTGAGCGCGCGAATCTCATATTTAATTATGTCTATTTTCTTTAAGCGTCGGTGTTTTATTTAAGGATTTATTTATGTTTTTGGAACATGACGTAAGGAGGCCCGAGCGGAAGAAACCTCCGACCGACATTAGGCTTAGGCCTAACTTGTGAGTGTACCTTTGTTTTAAATAGGAGTAAATACTTGTGACACCCTGTAGTTTACACCTAAAATCAGTTTTGTCCCTCACTTTTTTTTTTAAAACTGGTATACCCCTATACTTTGAATTCTCGACTGATTTGCCCTTTTGCCAGCTGATTATGACTGTGCCATGCTCATTAACAGTCTAAATGACCCTTCACTCTTATCTCTTCTAGCATAGTAAAAGGGGGCTTAGACCTTGCTCTCAAAACCCAACCATTGAAGCTCTCACAAGCATTGTTAATAAGCATGTCACAGTCATAACCAACTGAGAAAAGGGTAAATCAGTCGAGAATTCAAAGTATAAGGGTATACCAGTTTAAAAAAAAAGTGAGGGACAAAACTGATTTTAGGTGTAAACTACAGGGTGTCACAAGCATTTACTCCTTTTAAATAATATGCATGCCATATTTTGTTGCTCAGTTTATTTCTTCTGTTGGAATATATTACCTTTCTGATAATTGGTAATTTTAATTATTTTGGGTGGATATATATATATATATACGTATGATTATGAGGATAATATGTATATAAATAAATGCTAGCTAGCTATACGTGTTTTTCCGCCATAAAGAGGTAAAATGTCATTATGGTATGATGTGAGCGTTAGACACAACCGTAGTAGCCCTATATGAATATAATAATTATTCATAGGGAGTATGCATGTATATAAATACACCCGTCTTTTCTGCATAATGAGGTAAAATTCCATTATGGCGTGACGTGAGCGTTAGACGCAAGCGTAGTAGCCTTGTATGAATTTCTATTTTTCTTTTATTTCTTCAAAAGAAATCATACAAGGAGTATGAAAAGTGTAAATACATACATATATATATTTTAGCCTGAGAGGCTGTGTTTGATTAAGTTTTGGAGACTAGCCGAAGCTAGTCGTCTCCTTGCCAGTTTTTGAGTTGTCCTATGCAGTATAATTTCTATGGAAAATAAATTGGGGAAGCATAAATATTTCTTCTAAATTTATTTTTGTCCACTCACTCTAACGTTTTCAAATGTTTTCCCCTGGGCTCTTCGTGTTTAAAATGCCCAGTCTGCAGAGTGCGGGTGCGTTCTAGAAGGAGGAGACGAGGCATAGTCACCCATCTTTCAGCCACCTTTCACCAGTAGGTTACCTGCTTAACCTACTAGGGTATTTTCCTGCTTCCGTTCTCTTTAGTAGCTCTGAATACTCTTAGGATTATTTGTATAATTTTATCTGGTTATTTATGGGTTGAATTTGGAGACTGATATAATTGTTATGAGGGTAGTTCTGTAATTTTCTGAATTAGGGTTGTCCATTTTTAAGGGAGGTTTGTCAAGTCATTCGGTAAATTTTCCTTAGAGGTGGTCCCCGCAAGACTTACTTCGGGTTTCAGGATAAAATTCGGGGTGGGTCTTGACAACGGTCGCGTCTAACGCTCACGTCATACCATAATGCGGTTATTCACTGCACCATTAAGATGAACATACGGGTGTATATATACGTGCCCATACCCACTATATGAATTAAAACACTCATATATGGCTACTATGCTCGTGTCTCACGCTCACGCTCACGCTACACCATTAATTACAACACATATCCCTTTTTGCGACAAACATTTTCCAACAAAATAAATTATTGGTTGGAAATAACACTATTTCCGACGAGTCGTCAGAAATGGTCGGAAATACAATTTTTTGATGAAAACTATTTCCGACGAATATGAATATGTCAGAAAAGGTCGTCGGAAACAATTATAATTTGGCGGCAAATGTTCCCGCTAATTATTTTCCAACGAGAATTTTTTTTTGTTATAAGGTCGTCGGAAAATAAGAGGTTTAATTCCAACCACACATACGTTGTCGGGAATATAAAAAAGTAAAAGAGTCAACCCTGACTAGCACACGAAAACTTTATCACTTACCCCTTTGTGACTTATTTTGATCTATTTTTCCGTGCACACACTCTCACGTAGATGAGATGTAGCAATCCATGTTAAAATTTAGGAAAATTTACCTCCCAACAATAGGGTTTCCCCATAAGAGAGAATAAACGTAAATAGGGTTGACCGCCTTGATCGGGACTCAAACTTTATCGAAAATATGTGATTTTTCTATCATTGCCGTATTTCACTATACATATCACATCCTACAGCCGATTTTTCAAAACTCTATTTGCAAGATATAGTTGCTTCACAAAAGATATACACTTGCATAAAACTTATTAAACAAGTCATACCACATCAGTTGGCACCTTAGGATTCCGATGACTAAAATTCACAAAATTAAATTTCGACCGTATGATGTGATTAGAGTAGTTAAATATGGCTATGGAAAAAAATTCACCTATTTTTGATAATGTTTGGGTCTCGATCTACAAGGTCAACCCTAAATCAACGTCTCTTATTACACAAAAACGCTTTCACCTACTCCATTGTGACTAATTTTGGTCGATTATTCTGCGCACACACTCTCGCGTAGATGAGATAAAACAGCCCATGTAAAAATTTGGGGAAGTTTACCTCCCGACGATAAAGCTCCCTATAAGAGAGAATAAACGTAAATAGGGTTGACCGCCTTGATCGGGGCCCAAACGTTATCAAAAATGTGTTTTTTTTCTACCATATCCGTATTTCACTATACCTATCACATCCTACGGCCAATTTTACAAATCTATATTTAAAAGATATAGTTGCTTTATAAATATGTCACAAATCTATACAGAAAATCTCAACAATAACAAAGAATAAGAAATTTTCATTACCTAAATACCCCTTATTAACATGCAATAACAACCTTTTTCGAGGGGGATAAACATGTAAATTAACAAAGGAATATTATGCTCTTTTTCTTCTTTTTTTTGAAAAGTAGGAATATTATTCTAGGCAACCGCTGTCGTTTGGGCATCGTCACTATTCTTCATCCTCCTCTTGTTCGGATTACACAGAGAAGTTTCTGGGTAAAAATATCATTCCCTTCAATCCACCCGTCCATACATGATGCTGGGTGAAAGTCAACTCGATCAATCGACCTATGTAAATATCATTAACGACACCGGATCGATAAACATGGCGATTCGTGTCGCGAACGCACCGTGATTGGGTACGTTCGATCCCGAAAGCGGTTCGCGGGCAATACCACTGTTTCCGGTAACACTGGTCGGGAGGGATGGTGATCGGGATTTGGGAGGCCGGCGATTGACTCCACGGCTGTGAATCAAATTGGGTAATGCGCGATCTTTCTTATACGATAATCTGGGTAGTCCTAATTTTCTGTGATTAACGTGGTTTTGATAGTGAGATATGGTTTCGAAACGAGGTTTGGCGTTTCTTCTTATTGCTTTTGGGGTTATGCACGGAGGACGGTATTGGATTTTGGTAATTTGGTATTTTGCAGTTTGAACTTGGAAGTAGTTTTCAATCTCACATAGATGCACCGGCACGCAGCAGGTTGCATCCAATGATCCAATCTCATTCTTAAAGTACTGTAAGCAAGGTAATTAACTAATCCAATCTATTCGTAACTAAATCTTTTCATCACCAAATAAATTTTCAATGTGAGGCAACAGATACTTATTCTTCACTATGACTTAATTTAGCTTCCTATAACCAATGCATAGTCTCATGGTATCATTTTTCTTCTTAATAAACAACACCGGGCACCCCATGGAGACATGCTAGGCTGAATAAAACACTTGTCTACCAACTCCAGCAGCTGAGTCTTCAACTCTTTCAATTCTGCTGGAACCATTATGTAAAATGCCTGTGAGATAGGCATAGTTCCAGGAAGTAACTCGATAGGAAAATCTATCTCCCTTACAGGAGGCAAAACAAACAAGTCCTCGGGAAACACATCTGAAAACTCTCTTACTACAGGAATATCCCCTACTTCTAGCATTTCTATACTTGTATCCACAATATGAGCTAGGAATGTCTGACAACCTTTATTTAACAATTTCCTAGCGGCCACAACTGATATCAGGCAACTCGAAATCACATCTCTTTCCTCCTGAAAAACAACCTCAAAACCATCTAGACTTCGAATCACCACTTCTCTTCTGAAACAATCTATCATAGCTCTATAAGCGTCTAAAAAGTCTATTCCCAACATCACATCAAACTCCACTAAATCTAGAGGAATTAAATCGGCCTTGAAATTAAATCCCTCTACTAGCACTTCACAACCACTAAACACCCAATCTATTCTCATCACCTCACCAGAGGGAAGAGACACATGCCACTCGCCTGGAAGAGACGATGATGGCACATTGGCATGGAGGGCAAATCTACTAGACATAAATGAATGCGTGGCTCCGAGATCAATTAAAGTAAAAGCTGACTGACCAAAAATTAATAACGTACCAATGATGACATCTGGAGAAGTACGACCCTCATGTTGGGTCATAACATGAAGTCTAGCGTGAGTCATGGGACGTCCACGCTGACCACTACCCTGTTGAGAACCACCCCTGGCTGCTGAACCACCATTGGAGCCTCTAGTTGAAGACTGACCGACTGACTGAGTAGGGGCGGTCCTCTGTGCCAACAAAGGACAATCTCTCCTGAAATGATCATGACCACCACACTCAAAGCACCTAGATGACTGCTGCTGACCAAGGAAAAAAGTGTGACCACCAGATGATCCCCCCTGGGAACTACCACCAGCAATATACTGACCGGTCTGCTGCCTACCCAACTGGCACTCGAAAGGTCTCCTGAAACATCCTCTATTTCTACTCCAAGGACCAGAACCTGATCCCCCACTACTGCCACTACCCGCTGAAGATCCAAAAGCGAACGATGAAGCAGCCTTCTTAGATGAACCCTGACTGGGACCACTGAAATCTCGAGGCCGTGCACTATATGTCCCCCTGGTCTCAATGACCATGGCTGTAGTAACCGCATCAAGAAAGGTCGGGTAGATAACACCGATCATCTTATCTGCGTACACTCCACCAAGTGCTCCAATGAACATATCAATCCTGGTCCTCTCATAATGAACCAAATATGGCACAGCGTAGCTCAAGGTAGTGAACCTCTGCTCAAGGTAGTTAACCTTTGCTCAAACTCGATGACTCCATCATCGTCTTTCTTCTTTATGTTCAGAAAATCCGACTGGATCCTGATACGATGAGCATGACTGAAATACTGACCCAAGAAGAGTGTCTTGAACTGCTCCCAAGTCATATTCTGTGCACCATCATTATTTCTGCTAGCGAGAGTCCACCAATGATGCGCTGAGTCATCCAGAAAAGTCACTGCCATCTTCACTTTCTTTTCTTCCGGCAGGTCAGTGCTCTCAAAAGCCTTTTCCATCTTATCTACCCAAGTGTATGCATCAAGGGGTCCTTTGGCACCCTTGAACTCGACTGCCCCAGCATCGAAGACATCCTTCTTCTTCACCGACCTAGGGTGTTGAACCCTATCTAACACACCTCTCAGCATGTTCCCAACAGAATCAACTAATCCTCTAACTTCATCACCCTTATTCGCGTAGGACGAGGTAGCTACACGGGATCGGCGTCTATTAGGCATAGTACTTGAGGAAGGAGATATTTAGTAGTCTGTATACAAGACTAACAGATCTATCACACATACTCAATAACACATAGCATCCAAAGCATAAAATGCTAGTAAATCCGCCGCGGTCGGATCACCACTCTATAGGAACTACGTGTTTCTTAGGAAAATATGATAGTACTAAGGAGGCAAGAAATGAAACCTCAAACTCTGATACCAACTGTCAAGACCCACCCCGAATTTCACCCTGAACCCCGAAGTAAGTCATGCGGGGACCACCTCCAAAGAAAATTTACCGAAGAACTCGGCAAACCTCCCTTGAAAATGGACAACCCTAACCCGGAAAAATTATAGAACTAACCTCTTAACAATTATATCAGTCTCCAAATTCAACACAAAAATATCCAGAATAAGTTAATACACAATATTTTTCCAAAAGTATTCAGAGCTACTACAAGAAAGACAACGAAATCTGATAAAATCTTAGTAGATTAAACAGATAACCTACTGGCGAAAAGTAGCGGAAAGATGGGTGACTATGCCTCGTTGCCTTCTTCTAGACCCCACCTGAACTCTGCAGACTGGGCATTTAAAAGAAAACGAAGGGCCCAGGGGAAAATATTCAATTACGTCAGAGTCAGTGGACAAAAGTAATTTCGACAAACATTAATATTTCCCCAAGAAAACTTTATAAAATGGCCTCTCAGGCTAGAATTATATGTATCAGTATGTATTTACCACTCGTCTATTCCTTGTATGATATCTATGAATAAGCTCAAAAAATAGATAGTCATACAAGGCTACGACGCTGGCGTCTAACGCTCAAGTCACCCCATAATGACATTTTTCCTCATTATGGGGGAAATGCACGAGTGGATATATATATATATATATATATATATACGTGCTGATCCCTTGTACGAATTCTATGAATGAATACGAAAAATAGAAAGTCATACAAGGCTACGACACTGGCGTCTAACGCTCACGTCACCCCATAATGGAATTGTACCTCATTATGGGGGAAAATCACATATAGCTAGCTAGCATTTATTTATATACATACTATTCTCATAAATCTCTATATATGAGTATAATCATCGAAATTCCCAATTTTGATTAATTTCCAACAAAATAAATTATTCAACAATAAAACATTTCAAGCACATTATTTAAAACAAACGTCCACTCACAACTTAGGCCTAAGCCTGATGTCGGTCGGAGGTTTCTTCCGCTCGGGCCTCCTCACGACCTGTTCCACAACATAAATAAATCCTTAAATAAAACACCGATGCTTAAAGAAAATAGGTGTAATTAAATATGAGCTTCTCGCGCTCAACCATGCATATCGCCCTAAATCTTAACTTCATTGACAACCATAAAACTCCACAATTTTAACTGACATCCTCAAAAACACATTCCACCTTCCTAACCATAAATAAACACGTGGCCGGATTGTAACTTATTAATCCGCTAAAAATTCCAAACTTTAAAAATTCCCCAACCTATCCAAAACTCCTCCAAAATTTTTAAAACTCATTCCATTAAATTCCTCACAAAAATCCCCACTAAAAACACTTTTTCAGCGGCGGCCAGCGGCCAGCTCCGACGACCTCCAATGCCCACCAAAATTCGACAGCACCTTCCCCTCAACCTCCTCTACAACTTTCCTCACTAGCACAAACTCTAATTCTAAGTCTAACAATGCCAATCGAATGAAAACATATATAAAAGCTCTAGAATTTCAAATACTGATTTCTCCTTACCTAGCTCGAGAGGGAGGGAGTCATTTGGAGGGATTGCGGCACGGGAGGAGAGCTTTCTTTTGAGCCAAGGTTCGCTAGCTATGGCGACGGGAAGTTTCGGGCAGTCGGGACTTCCAGGCTCGGTTACGGCTTCTCAGCGGCGCTAGGGGCTCGGTCACCTACCTAGGAATGAAGAGGAGAGGATGGTTGTTCGAACGGGATTGGCACAGCGGTCTGGGGCGGCCGGACAGCGACGAACGGGCGGCCAGAAGTTTCCGGGCGGAGGGAGACTCGGGAAGGAGAGAGAGCGCGAGCGGGAGGAGAGAGAGAGAAAAGAGAAAGAAAATGGTTGGGCTCGGCCCAGCCGGTCCAACTTCCCTTTAACCCATTACAAAATTCAACACCCCAATAAAAATTACCTTTTACTAGCAAAAATTATCATTTTTACCGTCGTCACATTTTCTTCCTTTGAATAAATCCTACAAAATAATTATCCCCCACAACCTCTTTGGGGACCAATTAAATTATAAACTTAATGACGAAGACGGTAAAACTCTTATTACTACTATGCTAATAATTAAAGTAAAAATTAAGGGTCGGAGCGTGACAACTTAGGTGACGAAACAATACTTAAGAGACGAAAAATGTACTAAGAAAATGAAATTATTTTTATAAAAATAAAAAAATTGAGGAATTTATTCACTTAGCCGACGAAGCCGACGAAGAAATAGGAATTCGTCGTCTATGTTCACAAATTATTAGCAGCAATCTTTCCTCCAAAAAATTGATAAATGTCAAACGGTCTTTTTTTCAAAAATTTCATCTTCTAGTCTCATTAAACTAACCTTCTTTTCAAAAATTAAAAATGATAAAAAACCACCCAACCCTATCCAATTATAACGAACCTATCATCTCATCTCATCTTTTCAATTCTTTCTCTTCCTCTCCCGTCTCCTTTCCAAACTCAAACCACCTCCATCTCCATCTAATTTCTTCTTCTTCCGTAACTCGATATATACTTCAAACCCCCTCCCTCTTTCTCACCCTCCACTGGGTCTCTCCCCCTCCTCCTCCCTCCTCCATTTCCATACCCACTGCCCTTTTTCGCCTCCACGCCACCGTCGCCATCAGCTTGGAATTCGAAGTTGAGCCTCCGCCCTCGACCCTTGACCCTCCACCTCCGCCCTTGACCCTCCCCGCCAAGAAAGGGTCGCCGTCGTCCTAATTCCTCTAGACCCAGGCCAACGTCAAGCGTCTCCGGTCACTGCCAAGGATGTCGTCTATGCTCTCAAGAGGTAGGGAACACTATGCCATATACATCATCAGACGACGGTCGAAGTCCGTCGTCTGACGTTTTTTTTATGTCGTCTGAGGAGCTATCGAGCGATGGTCTATCAGACGACGGAGAATAGCCGTCGTCTGAAATGCTATCACACGACATATCTTATGCCGTCTGAGAAGAGTGAAGATTGAAAAATTTCAATAAACACACCACAGTTAAGTGTGGACTAAATAAGCATCCAAAAACTGTAATATCATATCACAAGACAACATATAAATGTCGACTGAAGCCAGAATAAGGAAGAAATTAATGATGTCTCAATAGAAAACCAACAACATATATATGTCGTCTAATGAAGCAATTATGTCGTCTGATAGTCTATTAGACTTCATATTTTTGTTGCTTGTTATAAAGACTTATGTTGTCCGATTGTCTGTTGGAATTCACTTTCTTGTTGCTTTTTATAAGCACTTATGTTGTTTGACTATGAATTGAACTTCATATGTAACAAAATTAAGAATCAAAGAAAGTAAAACTTCATTGATGTTGATAATCCACTTCAATTAAAAATGTACATAATACTTTTTTATCCTAATCCATAAAAGGCTATAAGTTATGGTCCAACTTTCAATCTAATATCTATTCACTAAAATGAATAGATGGACCTAATCTATTTCTAGAAATGATATACCGAAACCTATTAACGATGTCAACATTGATGTCATTCCTCTCAACGGGGCTTCAAGTCGCAAAATGACCTCGGAATCTTCTGCAAACACTTATACCTACATATTGACCAAATCAACAACTAAAAGAATGAGAGATTAGTTCATTTGGTGCATGCTCCACACACTCATTAGAAGAAACCAACTTCACAGTTCAATACTTCAATACTAATTATACATGATTCCAAATTCTAGACCAAACACCATCTTCTCAGCCTTATATCTCAATCACCATAACTAGACTCTTTTAAAACCAATATCAACCTTTCTTTCCAGCCAAGACAATTATACATAAGAGACCCTTAATAACAATTAAACCAAATTCTCAATTCACTACCAAATCGGTAATTTCCATTGGATTTCAATACCATGACCAGCCCTTCATCCCATTCACTATAACCTCCCTATATACTTCAACATGAACACAGCAGTACACAAAGTGTCAATCTTTGCAGAATTAGCCACACACAACACAACCCAAATACTTTCAGCGTCTTTCTATTTATCAAACGCCAACATCCCATTTCATTCTAATTATAACAACTAAACAGAAACTTAACTTCCAACTGGTCCATAATCAACATAAACACAGTAATACACAACTAGGCACCAGACTTTCATAGAACTAGCCACAACGAAATGCATAACTCAAACATCTTCAATATTATCAAATTTACACCAATCAACAACCAACAATAAACTCTAATTTACTTTTCGAATTTACCTTCGATGTGTCATACAGAAATCTGCTACGCCGTCTCTACGATGTGATTCTCTCCCTAACCAAACCTCAGGCCTCCTTTCTCTCAAGGAAGACGAAAATAAAAATTAGTGTATTTCTTCTATACTACATGTAGAGGCACAATGAGTGAAATGCCCTTTTTATGTATTCCTAAGATCTAAAACGAAAACTATTTTTCAATCTGTACATCAGCAGATTAGTTGTATCTACAAAAAGAGTGCTCACAGGAAGCACATAAATGTAAAGGATGACTTTACCCAGCTGTCTTCGCTGAAATTTGTATTTTGGTATTTCCCTCCTAGGAGTTGGAGAAGCACTTACAAACAGAGCAGGCTGTAGAAAACGAGTGGTATGAAAGCATTGTCAAGTTGTGTTGTGTAAGCCTCCAATAAACCACTCACAGTCACAGCTACGAGAATAGAGATCCAATGCTGCAAATTCGGCAACAAAAACATATACAAATGTGATTAAAAATCCATATACCACCTTTCAAAAACAAATCCAGATACCATAATCTAGGCGTCATTGACAATTTTGGGGAGGGGAGGGAGGACATTAAAACATGCACACATGAATGTAATGCAGACAAAAACCAGTAGCATAAAAAAGGTAATCTTGATTCTCAGGAGAACGGTTGTTTTAAAGTAGGAAACATGCATTGGACTTAAATTACTTGCACATGCTATAGTTCTCAGATATGACTAATACTTGGTGACATTTTATTCATGAACCAATAAAATTCATGATTCCTTTTCCATAGCACCACTTCAGCTATCCAAGTAAAGGTTCCAAGAGCAACAATGGTATTATGCCAATTTAGCAGGGTTAGAATAGAGATGCATACCTCGGTAACAATATATCCAGTAGATGCTAGAAGGGGAAGCAAAACGGAGCAAGCAGCTAGGACAGATGTTATACCAGCTGCAGTCCCTTCAATGGTTTTCTCTACCAACAGACAAAGTTGCACAGAAATAAGCAAACTGTTGGGAAAACCTTGTCTGATAAAATAAATCAATAGATACTTACTTCCAGTTTTGCTCCACCTGAGTACCCCGTACTTGTGCCCAACACCTGATGCCTGAAAATAAAAGTAAAACCATTACAAGAGAGTAGGCTATGTGTGTAACTCCGGTCATGTTCATCAAATATGAGCAGACTCACCATTGTATCTCCAATTCCAAGAGTTAAAATTCCAGAAAAAGGGGATAGTGGTCGATCATTGTTCCCAGACGAGAGCCAAATAGGAAGAGCACATCCCAACAAGAGTGAAAAGTGGCTGAAGAAAGCATATGTCATGAAATATTGTTCCTTATATCATACTAATGTGTATAAAGCTCTGATTGATAAGAAGAAGCCATGCCATACCTGACTATAAGAAGATCTGAAGCTCAAGAAACCCAGAAACACAGAAGGGGATTTCTGAGTTAGGTCTCAATTGAAGGAAATAAAGCACTAGATTGTGCAAAAGAAAGAGAGGAGGAAGGGACTCACCGTCGCTAGGTGGATCGGTGACCGGAGCCCAAGCCCTCGCCGGAAAACAGAGAAGGACAGTCACCATCCTCCTCCATCGATCTCCGCCAAAAGTGGATGTCTTCAGGGTTAATGTTATGATTCTAGAGTCTTTTGGTCATGTGCAGGGCCTGCACATGATCAACCAAAGGTCCTTATATGTACATGCTTTTGGTCTTTTGAATTATCAAAGAATATTGAAGTTTTATTTTAGTTTATTTTCTTTAGTGTTTCTCTATTTTCTCTCTTTTGCCATGGCATATCTGGGATTTGATCCTGGAGATCCTAACAAGTGGTATCAGAACCCACATCTGGGCCTGATTCCGACAGGATACGATGGTGAAATTGCCTGCAACTGCAGCTATTACTCTACCGTCGGAGCCTCTTATCAAAGAGCGACCCATTTCACTCAACCAAACCACTATCCACCACCGCAGCACAACTATTATACACCACCACCGCCGAATTTCACACAACCACTCTTACCCACCATCGCACCATTTCACACCACCAAACCCTTACCCACCATCGCTGCATTTCGCACAACCAAATTCATACTCACCACCGCCGCAGAGCAGCCATTCTGGAACCCTAATCAATGGCCACTGGCTTCCTCTCCAATTCTCTTGTGCTTCTCAGTCTCAGGCACAGTACTACCCTTCTCCTCACTTGCAATCCACTCATTCTATTTCTCCACAACCCTCTCCTCAGAGACCATCCATCCCGTGTTACTACACACCTCATCCTAACCCGAATCTTCAGATTCATCCTTCAATTTCACCAACCAGTTCACATGAACCTATGATGGTTCACTCTCATCTATGGAGGGCTCGCTGCAAGCAAGTCGCTCTTGAGTCGACTGCGGCCACGGGAGGAGTGAAGAAGCCCCGCCACAAACGCAAGGAGCTCTTGATGCGCAAGCCCCTATTCCAGCGCCTGCTCGGTGAAATTACCCAAGGTTTTAAGACCGAATTGAGGCTTCATAGCTCAGGTTTTGAACAACCAAAGACTATGGGTAAACCTCAAGGAAGTGGGAAATTTGAGACTCTGCAGCAGTCGTCAATTCCCAAGGTTACTCCTGTTTCTGGTATGGCTTCTTCCTTAGCTGTATTGTCTTCTAATGGTAAACTTCAAAGAAAGTCTGTTTATACTGGGTGTACTACACCTCACCATGAAGATATAATTGGATTCCCTTGTGAAATGGGTACAACACCTGTGACATTTGCTAATTCAACAATATCTTCTGATGTGATTTTGGATTTGAATACTCCTGGGCATGGTGTGGTATCTAAAGGTAGCAGTGTGGATGGTAATGTTTGTATGACTCACAAATTGAATATTGGGAGTAAGAGCATGAATGTTAGTAAGGGAAGTGTGGAGTCTTCCATTCATAGTACTAAAATGCCTATTATCACCCGTGAAGTTATTGGAAGTCTACAAGAGGTTAAAGAGTTCAATGTGATTAAGAGTGCTACTGCCAAGCAGGATGAGATGACTTCCGAATATGTGTGAGCTGATGAAGTTGAGCCACCATACAAGGAGCACAATGATGGTTTTAATGGTAAGGAAAATGTTGTTGACATTGGTGTGAATGGTAATCAAGACACTATGAAAAACTATGGGACAGCTGAAAACAAACTTGTGAGAAGCTTGCATGCCAAAATGGAACAGCAGATTTCGATGACAGATGAACTTTGCAAAGAACAACTGGATTCGGTGTATCAATATTGCAAACTGGGTCAATTTAGGGAGGCAAAGAAGTCATTTCTTTCAACATGGCTATTTGGCGATAAGTATGGCACGGGAGATGATGGAGTGATGTTTGTGTTCACTAGTGCCATGGGCAGTGCCCCTGTTGCATTTGCTCTTTCAACATTATCTACTACTGCTTTCGGTTGTAATTATAATGTGAGCTCAAAACATCCAGAATTGGCTTTGAATGGTCTTTGGGATGATAGTGGTGGCTTACCCACAATGAAGGTTACAGTGAAGAGTTTATGCGAGTCTTGCTTGGTGCTTGAAGAATGTGAGCTTATTCATAAGGCAGACCACATGATTTCTGATCATAAACATAGTGCAATTATGCTTGGCTTGTCTCATTTATTGTTGTCTGAGGAAAACTTTTCTGAGGTAACTATTCTGCATTCTAGATTGGAGGCTCTTTTGTTGTGTCATTTTGATGTCAGCGCAATAATGACACCTCTGGGAGTAGCAAACTTCAACATGAGTCTAACTAACTGGAAAGTTCGCCTAAAGGTTCCCATCTCAAGTTCTGAAGGAAATTTTGATTATGATTTGCATGTTGCAAGCTTAGTTGAGAGCATGCGAATTGATGCCCAGAATATATTTGTTTACATGCAAGTTGCACTTTCTGCCTGGCATTGTTTTGAGTTGCTGCTTTCAATTCTCAATATTGACATTGTCACTGTTATGCCATCTTTTAGTCATGCCTGGGGTTTTCGAGTTGATCATCTTGGGCCACCCTTGCCTACTGGTCATTTTGAGCTGCATTTAGTACAGGAGCTTCTTGCTTTCCAGCGCTGTTTCTTATTTGTTACCATGGGTTCCAAGAGATCGATCATTGTTTTCGTCGGGAGGATCTGCCAACAACTACTACAATCTCATATGTGTCTTTTCATTTTTACAGCAGATTCTACCAAGTGGACCTCCTTCCATACTGCTGTGAATAAGTATTGTACTAGAGAAATGTTGACATGGTTTCAAGCGCATGATCTTCCCTTGCTTCTGCTAATGTCGTGGTTCATTCATTTATGTGAACTTGGTAATTCTGAGACAGCAAAGACGCAGCCACCCTCTTGCAGAAAAGCACTAGCAGAACTTAATCAAATAATCCACCTCATGGTGTCTCAGATATTCATTTCCCGCAATCCCCAGTATTTCCGAGCAGCTTCGGTAGGGGTATGGTGTTATCTGGTTAAGCTCAATGTTGTGATTTATATTGCTTTCAGTGATACTTTGCTTCATGATGACTTATTAGGGATATTGGTAAGAAATGCCAAGATCTCTTATGTTTACACATACATGCTTGCCACACTGCTATTATGGAATGTTAGTAGGGAGCAGCTGAGATCAACGGCTAGCGTAATGGATACGATTGTTGTTGCATTATGTGGTAAGAGAATTTATTCCATTGAGATCTATGTCTGGATGGGAAGTGTTGGAATCTCAATTTTATTTTGTTTGCTGACATGTCCTAGTACAACATTCAGGAGAGAAGCTGCAAGGGAAATAGAAAGCTTGGCATATCGTATAACCCATCACAGCAGGTACTGGTACGTTACCGATGTCTTGATGTATGAAGAGGGATTCATTATCGAGTTTTTTGATAAACCACAAGACAAGAAGCTTGATTCTTGGGTAGCTGCTACTACCATTTGGTTCACTGATGATCTGAACACTCGAGAAACAACTTTCTTGACAATTGTGCACTTTTCTGATCTGAACATAACTGTAATGATTTATTTGCTGCAAGCGAACTTCTCAAAGCCACATGATTTTGGTACTACAGTTGTGCCGCATGCAATCTATCGAAGCATTCGGGTGAAAGATGACATGGTTAGTTGCTGTTGTGAAGACATTGCTACCAATTGGTTGTCTCAATTTTCAGTAGTTCAGTTTTGCATTTTAAGTGAAGATGCACAGATACTGGGCTGTCTGGTGATTAACGGAGTTAGCAACACTCGTATGCTGGTTGACTTTCTACTACTCTTGAGATCATCTTTTGGTAGCCTAGACTTGCAGTTGGCTGCTGAATTGGTCATGTGTGGGGACGCAAGAGATGCATGTTCCATGATTGATGGGAATTCCATGATTGATCTTGTTCTGTGGACTGCAGTGATTGTTGGGTACTACATGCATAATGGGTACTCGTTGGAGGCTTTGGAGTTGTATTCGGACAAGGGATGGGTTGGCCTTTTGCAGCATTCTATAACCCCTCCAAGGGTGCGTTTAGCTTGTGCACAATCGGGTAATTTGTGTATGGGAAGGTCAGTTCATAGATGTGGGATTAAACTTGGATTGATAGTGTCTAATGTGAGCAATCTTCTTGTTGACTTGCATGCAAAATGTCATATCATTAGGGATGCTCGATATATCTTTGTTACAACATGGGACAAACAGGTGCTTCCTTGGAGTTCTGGTTCTTTTGGGTATTCCCTCAATGGTTTTGCCTATGAAGCTCTCCACCTGTGTCTTCGGATGCGATCACAGTCATTCCAACTTGCTGCATTCACGTTGGTACGCTTCCTCTCAGCTTGTGCTTCCTGTGGATTTCTTCTGGTCTATGAGGAAAGCTGCTTTCATGGATATGTTGCAATGCCAAACGGGAAGCAACTCAAGGCTAAGACATGTGACGCTAGCTTGGATGGTGCCCTAGGTGCTCCAGCAAGAACACAAGCGCAGCTACTGAATGATGTAGTTCAAGCCTCTCACACTTGGCTTCTTGCCTCTCTCATTCCTTGTGCACTGCTGTTGTCCATCATGCAAGTGATCAGTACCATTGCTGCTGCTTTGACTCAGCTTACCAGTGAGGTTCCCAGACACCTCAATGCTAAGACCTCAACACATACTGCTGCACAAATTGTGAGCCCTGAAATGTATCACTTTGCATAAAGACAATTCAGCCTTGAGGACAAGTCTGATTTCGAGGGGGTGGAATTGTTATGATTCTAGAGTCTTTTGGTCATGTGCAGGGCACGTGATCAGCCAAAGGTCCTTATATGTACATGCTTTGGGTCTTTTGAATTATCAAAGAATATTGAAGTTTTATTTTAGTTTATTTTCTTTAGTGTTTCTCTATTTTCTCTCTTTTGCCATGGCATATCTGGGATTTGATCCTGGAGATCCTAACAGTTAAAGGACTGGGCTGAGTTGAGGAGGAGGAGAGGATCACTTCGGTGGCTGTCTCGCCGTCCAGTGCTGTCGGAATCGTTGCTGCTGAACAGAGGAGAGAGATAGAGTCGGGGAGAGATGAGACAAAGAGATAGGGACGGGTCAACGCCTTTAGACTTGGTGATGCGGCGCAAGATCTTTCTAACCTAAATGCTTTGTAATCTTGATCACACAACATAAAAATGATATCCGACTTCACAAATTAATTAGTCACTACTAGCCCGAATCCCAACAAAACCTCTAAACCCTCTTTTCGGTCAATTATTTTTGACTTATTTATGTATTTATCAAACGACATATATATGTAGTATGTATTGAATAAAGAAAGATCGATACATGTTGACCGCATCGACCGAGACCCGAACATCTTCGAAAATCGCTGAATTTTGTACCATAGCCATTTTTCACTAGAATGATAAGATCTAACACTCAAACTTTCATTTTATTTATTTTTGTCATTTGAATCACAATATTCTGCTAATCTGTTATAAGTTGTTTACCAAAAATATATCGAAACATACATATTTCATATATATGAAATAAAATTTACCAAATCTGACCGTACGATGTATTCGATGTAGTTAAATATAAATGTGGTAAAAAACTTATCCAATTTCAAAAAAGTTCAAGTCTCGATCACACGGGTCAACTGTGCGCTTACATTAAACTTCCTTGTACGCTTCTATGGGAAGCAATATCATCGTTTGATAAACATGTCCAAATTTTCGCATAGATTAGTTTTTCAATACAAAATGAGAGTTTTGATACTGAAGAATTCAAAATATAAGTGGCGGCTGGAGTAAATCAGAGTGTTTCAATTTTGGTAAATGAGTTGACTTTTTAAAATATTTCTCAGACGACACATATTTGTAGTCTGAATATATGAAACGGACCATTTAAATTATTTTTCAGACGACACATATATGTATTCTTTTAAAAGTATTGCTCAGACGACATATATATGTCGTCTGAAGTAAGGAAGATTCTATTAACGTTGACCGCATCGACCGAGACACGAACTTTATCGAAAATGCATAAATTTTGTTCTACATCCATAATTCACTATCATGATGACATCTGACACTCAAATTTGAAAAAAATCTATTTCTGTCATTTGAATCACAACATGCATACTAATGTGCTATAACATGTTTACTAAGTTCTTTGTAAACATACATCTTTATAAGACAACTTTATACATGAGACAAAATTTACCTAATCTGACCGTTGGATATGATCGCAGTACTTAAATATGTATGTGGATGAAAATTTATCCATTTTTAATAACTTATAGGTCTCAATCATTAGAGTCAATTTCATATATAGATAAACTTTCTTATAGCTTCCACAAGGAGAAGTACATCATCGTTTCATCAAAGTGTCCAAACTATTACATAGAACTGTTTTCCTACTCTTAACGGGAGTTTGAAAACCGATTAATCAAAAATATAAGTTTTGGTCGGAGGAGATAAGGGCGTTTCCGTTTGGAAAATATGCACATTTTATGTTGATCACTTATTTACAACCTCAGACGACATATAATCACCGTCTCACATTGAAAAAAAGTGAGGGAAAACTCTAGCGCCCAAATTCAAATATTTCAGGTTCAGACGACATTTTTATGTTGTGCGATGAATACATTAAGGTTGGCGCCCTCTCCCAAACTCAAATGAATTGACTATTTTAAGTTCATACACACTACATATTAACCTCGTCTGATGAATAGATTAAAAGGTTGAGCCATTTTTCAAACTTATATTTCAGGTTTCCTCAGACGACATTTATATGTCATCTTATTAAATACAATAAAAGGTAACCAAACTCAATATTTAATTATAAATTGAGTATTTTAGGGTCAGAGAGACCACTTTCATATGTCGTCTGAAGTTATACATTACAAGGTTCGTACACTCAATTTTATGGGTTTGTTATACGTCATTTGTTTGTCGTCTGAATAAGTGAATTTAAGGGTTCAAAATGGAGGTATAAATCAAAGATTTATGGTTGTTTCAGACGACATTAATATATTGTTGGACGAAGTATATAAAAAGGGGATTAAAAGTAGATTTCGCATTCTTTCACAGACAACTTTTATATGTTGTCTGACGTATTACCATAAAGTTGCTAAATGTTGCTTTTTTACACTGCATATATATGCAGTCTAAAATTTTGCATATGACAGATAAATTGAGCAACATCCAGAAGTATGAAGGGAGCATGGCACTCATACGACTTATACTTCACAAATGTCGTCTGAAGGGTCGAAAAATTAATCAGACGACACAAACTCAAAATCGTCCAAAATATGTCGTCTGAAAAGTGTCGTCTGATGATGTATATGGCCTAGTGGAAGGACCCTCTACGGTTTCGGAGGTTAAATTGTTGGGTGTTAGTTAAGGGTTGGTTTCCAGGATTTCAGTTTACATCTTTGTTATGGATATTCAGTAATAAACTTTGTTGTTCATCATCTAATCTGCACCATTGTTTGGAAGTAATAGAAGTTTGATTTCCCCAAACTACTTTTGTTAAGTTTTAGACATTTTTTTCTCTGTGTTTGTGTTAATTGTGATTGCATTTTGAGAGAATTGTCTCTTCAATCAGGTGTATGCAAATTGTGGTTTTATGGCAAATTGGATTGAGATTTGGAAGAAAGCAGAGGTCGCCTACGGCGGCGTTTATCTTTTTTTTTTTTGAAAAGAATTAGCGATGGAATCGATTATGTCGCCAAAGAGTATAATTGTTTTAAAAAGGTTTGTCTCCTATTATCTTAGACGAAACTATTTTGTCTCTGAAGAATCACCTAGCAGACAGAAATTCAAGTTTCGTCGCCTAGTTACCTACTTGACAGCACTTAGCCGACGGATCCTAGTCGGCGACCATTCCGTCTCCTAAGTTCTTAGGAGACCAATTTTGTTACTTAGGAGACAAAATCATTCTGTCTCCTAAGGACTATTTTCCAGTAGTGAGAAGATATAATCAAGATTTCACTAAAGAGACCAAAACATTCGTCTTATAAAAACTAAGGCAAAATTATTTCGTCGCTTCGGTTTAGAAATTAAGACTTATTATTTCATCTCTTATGTGTAGAACTTGAGGCGACAACAAATTTTGTTGTATAGGTTGTACGTCCACTTTCGTTGTTAAATTATTCAAAGATGACTGAATCTATTTTGTCTCCTTACATGAAGCTATGGGGACGAACCTTTGGTGACAAACCGTTTTCGTCGCCTAAGTTCAAGGTTTTAAAAAAGGTTGGCTCTAATTAGGTAAACAACCGGGGACTAGCGCTTAGAGGATAAATAGGTTTTTTTAATTCTACAATTAAATAAATTAGAATGATTTTAGGATACATAGAAAATTATAAATAAATAAAATAAAAATTTTACAATGTGTTAATGCATGTCATGCATCAATTTTGTCCTAAAGTTGTAAAATGAATCATCAAATTAAATAGTAATATTAGTCTTTAAAGTTGTAAAATATTAGATTAAATTCAATGCGCTACACTGAACTTTCAGTCATTTTTCACTTGTGTCCCTGATTTTTTTTAATCACGTACACCCTTGTACTATCAAAATTAGGGGTGAAATTTTGAAACCGAAAACCGAAAAAAACCAAGCCGAAACCGAAAAAAATCAAACCAAATTAAGAAAAACCGAACCAAACCAAATTAGTGAGGTTTGGTTTTTGGTTTCGGCTCTTGAAAAATCGAACCGAATTGAAAAACTGATCTCGTTTTTTGTCTTTATTTTCTTATTAAATATTTGATTTGAAGAATGTGATTTTTAGTTTTATGTTCTATATAATTATATGTTTATCTTTTTTAATATTTTGCTTTTTATTTTCGTTTTATATACATATAGAAATTTTCTAGGTGTTGTGTATGCAAAGTATAGGGAGTAATATGTTACCTCTAAAATCGAAGACCTCATTCTTGCGAGCTTTAGATGATGAACTATAATATTTAATTTATTTTTTTCTTTTTTATTCAAATTTAAGATTTTTAAACTTTAAAATTTAAAATTTATTTGGATGGACTTTAAATTATAAAGTCTATATTTTGTGTTCATGATGAACTTAGAAGTTTTAAAATTACGGTTTCATGGTGTGCTGGTCAATTCCTAATACTTTCGAAATTATTGAGTATTAAACTTTCAAAGTATCTATTTGGTTTATAGAGTATTGGTTTGTTGGAGAATCATTGTTATGAATTTTATTGATATATTATATGTCCTTATAAAAACAAGTAATGGAAGAAAAAAAGACCTAAAGTACGATAATTTTTTACTAAGCTAAAAGCATACAAATTATAAGAAAATTTATTTTTTTAAAAAAAGAAGAAAAACAAAAAAAAACCGAAACCGAATCGAACCACGGTTTGATTTGATTTTCGGTTCAATGTCTCAAAAAAATGTCAAACCGAACCGAATCTTTTATTTGGTTGGTTTCCGGTTTTAGGTAAAAACCAAACCCACCCCTACTCAAAATTCATCAAAACCGAACAAAATTTCAAATCATCTCCTATCATGATATAAGCATTTGATGTGGAGGGGACAAAGATGGCCCACTTTTCAAATTATAACATTATGGAGGGTAAAAACGTCATTTTCTTTTTCTTTTTTCACCTTTTTTTTTCTTCTTTTCTTCTCTTCTTTTTTTTTTCTTTTTTTCTTCTCTTCCTTTTTTTTTCTTTCGTCCACATCAGAGTCATTTCAGATAGGAAGACTGAAGCTCAAGTGTTTGATTTTGCAAAATGGGGGAAGTTAAAATTCGGCAAGAGAGAGAAGAAAAAGAAAAGGATATAAGAAAAATTTTAAAAAGAAAAGTGAAAAAAAAATTGTCTTAAACAAAAATGACGTTTAAGGTAGAATCTGAAAAGTGGGCCCCATTTGTCCCCTCCACACCAGATGCATGTTAGGAGTTGATTTGAAATTTTGTCCGTCTTTGATGAATTTTGAGAGTACAAGGGTACACATGATTAAAAAAAAGATCAATGACACATGTGAAAGATGACCAAAAGTTTAAGGTAGCACACTGAATTTATTCCTAAAATTTTCTAATTACAACATTTAGAAATTATATGTCTTCAAAGTGGTAAAATGCGTGCTTAAAGTGGTAATTGAGTCCTCAAAAGTGATTAACAAATAAGTTGATGCAACTTTAAGAACTCATGTTACAACATTAAGGACTCAATTACCACTTTGAGGACACATAAGAACTATTGTTGTAACTAATATTTTTTACAACTTTGAGGACTCATGTTATAACTTTGAGGACTAAATTTACTACTTTAAGGACTCATTTTACAACGTTAGAACAAAGTTAATGCAAGACTTAACACCCTAGCCTTAAATAAAACTATTATACTACTATTAATAATTTTGATTACATAATTATTTATTACCTATAATAGATATTGATTATGCCACCCTCACTCATCACTTAGTGCTCTGAGCAGGCTTGCTCATAAATAGGGCCTCTTGGACTTGCCGGTAATTTTAATGGTCCAACTCTAGCATTGGAATTTTGATTATATATATTAGGGATAACTCCCCTACCGTCAGATCTAGCTTTAATAAAATGAGCGGCTGAGATTAAGTCACTTTGATTTATCTCTTTCTAACCTAACCCCAATTCAATAACTCTCCATTGTTTCTGCCTCCCTCGCGAGAAACAACACTCAGATTGTTCATCCAAATGATCTCCAAATTAGATGAAATTTTGCTACACACTATGTTCTAAACACCAAATGGTAGCGATGTGAAAATATGACCTAATAAAAGAGCGAAATGAGGAGCACATTTTAATTTCAAAGCAGTGTCCCACTCTGGAAAGGAACTGTATATATATAGTTCATATCTAGAGCGAAGTTTCACTATGAAATTAAAATGTGAAGTTGCTTATTTGACTTACTTTTCGGTCATATTTCTACATCTCCACTGTTCATTTTGTATAACATGATGCATAGAACACTTATGCAGAGTTTCATCAGATTTGATAATCGTTAATATATCGAATTAGATTCAATCATCAATGAACGGACTGTAAATTCTCTCTAATCGGAACTGTTTGTGTAAATAACAATTACGAAAACTCAAACGATCATCAAATTCAAAGAAACTTTGCAAAAGTGATATATGCATTAGGTTCTACAAACTCAACGGTGGAGATGTGGAAATATAACAGAAAAGTGAGTCAAATAAGAAACTTCACACTTTAATTTGAAAGTTAATCTTCGCTCTGGATATGAACTGTACAATATAGATCTTATGATTCCTATCATATATACATAAGTACTTACCCTCAATTATCTTCACATCTTCCACCTGCACTCGATCTCTCCTCTCTCTCCTCTCTCGTATGGATTTTCATTTTGGTCGAATAAACTAACGCTCACTAGTAGGTATCATGAGCCAAAGTAGATTGATTAATTGAAGCATTGTTTTGTCAAATCTTTCTCTATCTACCTTTTCCGAAATATCTAGCTATCACCTTCTACGTGCGAAGCTTCTGGGAATACAACATCCTTTCTGGGTTTTCATTTTTTCACGAATTTTCAAACCTAGTGCCTCCACCTGCTATGTGCCCAGTTCGTCTAATAATTACCACCCAGCCCGCCTAATATCTTTCCAGCCCGCCTAAACTCTGAATGGTTTTCTAGGTCGACTTGCCCATAATCGGGGCAACAAGGGTCCGTCTAGCGTCTAGACGCCGCCTAGATCATCTTTTAAAACCTTGCTTAAGTATTTCTTGGGCGACGAATCAGTTTTCTTAGACGATGAGTCATGTTAACATTAAAAAATTTCATCGCTTAAGTCGATCTTCTTTTTTAGTGTCAATTCAGTACATTGTTGATGTTCGTAGTGCAAAAACAACGTTTCAGTATTGTATCGCTATTGTCACACCCCAGTCCTTAAGTTATTTTACGGTTATTTATTTTGGTATTATTTTAATCTTTTACCGTATTAAGTAACCGTTTACTGTTAAGGACCTTAAAGTTAACTTTTTCTTCCGTTTGGAATATGGGAAAACTTTCTTCATGAAAGTTGTAGAGGACGTGATTACGAGTTCGTAAACATGTTACGCATTAAAATCGAAATTAGCATGGAAAAATTATCTTCTAAAAGGGAAATTTTTGTGTTGTAAAATATGGGTAAAAATTTAATGGGTTATTTTGGTTGGGGTTTTTTAAGTTGGACCGGGTGTGGGAAGCTCAACACCCATTTATCTCTCTCTCTCTCCCTCCCATGAACGCACCCGACTCGCCGGAGACTCCACCCGCGTCAGTAGCCGTCCGGTCACCAGGGACCGCCAGACTGGTCTCGTTCGGACCCTCGCCACCTCCTCTCTCTCCCTGGGCTAGAGATCGTGCACGGGTGGCCGCCAAGCGGGAGAAATCCGCTTCCCCCCTGTCGACTGTCTCTTCTCCAGAGCTCCGTCTTCCGGCCACCATAGGCCGAGATTTTTGACTCAACTGGTAGCCCTCATCAAGGTGAGTAATCCCTCCAAAGGAATATGCTTAATTCGATCTTGTTGTTGAGAAATGTATAATTGAAGTTTTAGGGCTCAATTTAAGGTTTTGGTCTGATTAGCCTAGTTATGCTTAGAATTGGATTTTGTACTAGTTAAGGAAGTTGTTGTGCGGGTTGAAAGGAGTGTTGTGCTAAAATTTGAGAAGCATTGAAGATCGTCGGAGAACGGCTGCCAGCGGACGCCGCCCCTTAGGGGCTGATTTTTCATGTTTTTAAGATGGTATTAAGGAGAGGAGTTTAATGAAGTATAGTTTGAAATTTTTGGAAGAGTTTTGATAATGTTGGGGATTTTTCAATGGTTAAGGATTTTAGCAGTGATTAGAATGAAATATCGGTAGTTGGGTTAACCGCTTTTAAAATGCGTATAAGGTTAATTTTTGGTTATCGGTGATGATGGTGGATCTTGAGTTATAATGGATTAAATATGGAGAAAATGGGCAAGGGAGAAGATTGATTTTAGACCCTTAATTTTATGGAATTATTTATTGAAGTTTTAATGTTGAATGAGAATTAATATTAATTATTGTTCAGGACGTGAGGAGGATCATTTGGAGGAAGCCTCGGGTCGTCAGCAGGCATAGCCGAGCACTGTGAGTGGACATTTCATTTGAATGCCTTGCATGCAATAAAGTTTATTTAATTTTCAAAGGCATATTGGAGATTTTATAATTTCTTAGAGTAAAGAGTTCTATTTATTTTTGGGACATCTCTTGAGCATTTTATTTGACATGTGGGACATGTCAAGTGATTTTATATTAATTTTTGGGGAAGTGACGTTCTGGATATTTGTTATTTCTTTTATTTCACCATAAAGGGTTGATACATAATCATTATTGCTAGCTAACCATTATTAGCGGCTACTCACCATAGGTGAGTAGTGCGCTTAGCGTGGGACGCTATTTTAGCCTGGGAGGCAACTGATTGGTATATATATATATATATATATATATATATGTTAGCTAGCCATTATTAGCGCTAACTCACTATAAGTGAGTAGGGCGCTTAGCGTGTGACGGTATTATAACCTGGGAGACTCCGACCCTAGCTTGAGAGGCTCATCGTTATGGTGAAACTCCTTCCTCATTTTTATTAATTAATGAGAACCAATGGGATTGGTTCATCATTTTTATTTTTAAATGTTTATGGAGAATCTTCCATGAATGGCATGCAAAATATTTTTCTAAATGAAATTATGGGAGAGCATAGATTTGATTTCATTGCTTCATATTTTTATTATTTATTTTTGTCCACTCACTCTAACTTTTAAATGTTTCTCCCCTAGGTCTTTCGTTTTTAAATGCCCAGTCTGCAAAATTCGGTTCGGCGAGGATAGGAGGCGTGTCATAAATCCCCACCTCATCCAGTTTTCCCATATAGGTTACTAGTTTAACCTATTATATTGTTTCTCTCATTTTCGTAGTAGATGCTCTGATAATTATGAGATGGTTTAAGTGGGTTAAGAGCTGATGAAAAAGATTCATTTGTTTATGTTTATTTGAGATATTATATTTATGGATATTGTTTGGGAATTATTGTGAGTTTGGGGTGTTGGTTGTTTATTAGAGAGAGCGGGTGCGCTCCAGGAGTCGTGAATTTTAAGTGTTTTTAAATAAGTTGGGTTTGGTGACTTTTCTCTCAGTTAGGGTTACCCATTATCAAGGGAGGTTTCGCCAATATTTTTAGTAGAATTTCCCTTAAGGTGAGTGCCGTAGGAATTATTCCGGATTTCAAGAGGGAGATTCGGGGTAATTTCTGACAGCTATCACCCTGTTTTGTTTCCATTTGGATGTCTCATGATGCATTTGTTGCATTTTTTCTTTCCGTACTTTTTATTTCTTGATACAGTTTTAGATCGTATCAATATAATCTTCTTTTGTCGACCTCATTCTATTCAAAACATAGAAATACTGTATCCTTGAATACTTTCTAGGCCATGAGAATAATCCACGCCGAGGGAGAATCCTCATATCTAGAATAACATTAGGTAAGATGTACAATTGTAGTCGGAAGTTGAAACATTATTGATTCATTTTGTTGGTGAGCCATGACCTTGTTGGTTAAGTTGTTTAATCAACAACTTTAAGGTCATAAGTTCAAACCTAAGTGATATATGTAAAGGGTGCGTGACTTATTTAATAAAATGTTTTTTTTTAAGTTGAACATTATTGAAAACTTTCCTACCATTTAAGTCACTAAATGAAGTAATTTATCTATTCAAATAGTATAGAGAAAAACAAAATGTAGGAGAAGAAAGAAGTAGCATCTTATTATGTCTCATATGCCTCCTTTCACTACCAGAAAAAGGATCTTGGGCGACGAAAAAAAATCGTCGCCCTGTTAAAAAATTTCGACACCTAAGTACTTAGGCGAAGACATGTCGTCGCCCAAGAAGTCGTCGCCAGAAGTGCGTCGGTCAAGAACTTGGGCGACGAAAACTCTGTACTCTTAGGCGACGACACGAATTTCGTCGCCTAAGAGCTATATATTAGGCGACGACAACTTTCTCGTCGCCCAACAATATTCGTCGCCTAAGATTTAACGCCTTAGCCGACGAGAAATTATTTCGTCGCTTAAGATCTTATAACCTGGGGCGACGAAACTAAATATTTCGTCGCCTAAGATCACTACATCTTAGGCGACGATAATTTTTTTTCATCGTCTTATATGGTAAGTCCTTGACCGACGATTTAGCAATTTAGTCACCTAAGATATATTTAAATTTTTTTTAAATATTTAAATCATTTTTTTAAATATATAAATAATGTTTTTTTAAATTTTTGCTGGAATTTTTTTTCGGCATTTCTTTAAATTTTTGTAATAATAAAATTTAATTAAAAATGACACAAATTTATAAATAATTTATTACAAAAATTTAGTCCATCTGCGTACGGAGAAACTCGAAATCTAACTCATCATTCCCGTTCGGAGGGTCCTGAGGCGGCGGCTGGTCAGGCTGAAGAGGCTGCTGCTGAGGCTGGGGCCATTGAGGTAATGGTATAGGCCTCGTGCGGTGCCACATACGGGAGCTGCTCCCGAATCGGTCGACCCTCCTCATCAACGTGAGGTATCGCCGGTATCGTCGGAGGAAAGAAGAGGTCGGACGGCACCGTAGGGACCCCGGATGACCCGCCATCATCGTCGGTCAGGGATGACTGTGTGGGGGTGGTGATAGATCGCGACCGTGGAAGTATCTCTGGATGACGAGGGGCCGTCGCTGCGGGACCCGGCTGCCCAGCAGAACGCGAGCCGCTCGAGCCACCCCGAAGCGTCGCATGTCGGGTCGTCATCTGCCACGGAAACCAGACCGACGGTGATTGCGGCGGGTTGTTTAAGGTACCGTCCGAGAATTATTGGCTCCTCGCACCCGGACGTTGTCCAGAAGTTCTCCTCATGCCCATCCTGTTTAAAATAACCATAAATTTATTAAAAATATTTTACCGTCTTATAATTAATTTAACAAAAAATAACCATAAATTTTGAAAAATTTATCAACAATAATAGCACAAATAAAAAGTAATAGTTATTATAGGACTTATTATTTTTTTAATTCACATAACAAATTATTTACATTAATTCAGAATTATTACATCACAAAAATTAAATTACGAATATTTACATCCTTACTCAAAAATCATCCATTATTTTTTACAAAATTTCCACAATATATTTACAATTATAATTTATATTATTTAATTATTTAATCAAAAATTATTTAATCATTTACAATATATTTACAAATTATTTCCACAAATCTTAAACCCTAAACCCTAAACCGTAAACCCTAATATTTTACAATTATCATTTACATCACAATTTACCATAATTTACCCTAAAATCCTACCATAATTTACACTAATTTACCCTTGAAAAATCGTCGCCCTGTTTTTTGAAAATTGTCGCCTAAGATAATCTTGGGCGACGATTTTTTGAAGTCGTCGCCTAAGAGACCCTACTTGGGCGACGATGTTCTTCACTATAAATCTCGTCGCCCAAGATGAAGAAAATCGTCGGCCAAGAGTTCTATCATAAAATTCAGAATATCGTAATTTTGGTGATCGGAGAAGAGGAACTGAAAACCGACCGTCAGATATGACCAGCATAACGAATTACTTGGGTGGGAAAAAATTCAGCTCCATCGGACAAAGATAAGGGCTCGATCCGTCCGGTCAATCGGCGCGGTCAAACTCCTAAACGGACGGAAACGGCTATTCGACCCTCCAAATCAAGTAATCTGGCCGGAACTTCAACTGAGAATAGTTTCCAATCGACGAGACGCTTACGGGGCTATAAAAATAAAAAACATTTCCTTAAAATTTAAATGTGTTTTATTTATTTTAATTATTCGGATAATATTGGTTGACGAATTACCCTTATTTCGTCGGCCAATATAATTCTTGGGCGACGATATTTGTTAAATTCGTCGCCTAAGGGTAAAAATAAAAAACCATGTACAATGAAATTTAAATGTGCTTTATTTATTTTAATTATTCGGATTATCTTGGCCGACGAATTACCATAATTTCGTCGGCCAATAGGATACTTGGGCGACGATATTTATTAAATTCGTCGCCCAAGGATAAAAATAAAAAATCTTGTACAATGAAATTTAAATGGTTTTATTTATTTTAATTATTCGGATTATCTTGGCCGACGAATTACCCTAATTTCGTCGGCCAATATGATACTTGGGCGACGATATTTGTTAAATTCGTCGCCCAAGGGTAAAAATAAAAAATCCTGTACAATGAAATTTAAATGTGTTTTTTTTATTTTAATTATTCGGATTATCTTGGCCGACGAATTACCCTAATTTCATCGGCCAATAGGATACTTGAGCGACGATATTTATTAAATTCGTCGCCCAAGGATAAAAATAAAAAATCCTGTACAATGAAATTTAACTGTGTTTTATTTATTTTAATTATTCGGATTATCTTGGCCGACGAATTACCCTACTTTTGTCGGCCCATATGATACTTGGGCGACGATATTTGTTAAATTCGTCGCCCAAGGGTAAAAATAAAAAATCATGTACAATGAAATTTAAATGTGCTTTATTTATTTTAATTATTCGTATTATCGGCCAATAGGATACTTGAGCGACGATATTTATTAAATTTGTCGCCCAAGGATAAAAATAAAAAATCTTGTACAATTAAATTTAAATGTGTTTTATTTATTTTAATTATTCGGATTATCTTAGCCGACGAATTACCCTAATTTCGTCGGCCAATATGATACTTGAGCGACGATATTTGTTAAATTCGTCGCCCAAGGGTAAAAATAAAAAATCATGTACAATGAAATTTAAATGTGTTTTATTTATTTTAATTATTCGGATTATCTTGGCCGATGAATTACCCTAATTTCATCGGCCAATAGGATACTTGAGCGACGATATTTATTAAATTCGTCGCCCAAGGATAAAAATAAAAAATCATGTACAATGAAATTTAAATGTGTTTTATTTATTTTAATTATTCGGATTATCTTGGCCGACGAATTACCCTACTTTCGTCGGCCCATATGATACTTGGGCGACAATATTTGTTAAATTCGTCGCCCAAGGGTAAAAATAAAAAATCATGTACAATGAAATTTAAATGTGCTTTATTTATTTTAATTATACGTATTATCTTGGCCGACGAATTACCCTTATTTCGTCGGCCCATATGACACTTGGGCGACGATATTTATTAAATTCGTCGCCCAAGGATAAAAATAAAAAATCTTGTACAATGAAATTTAAATGTATTTTATTTATTTTAATTATTCGGATTATCTTGGCCGATGAATTACCCTAATTTCGTCGGCCAATAGGATACTTGATCGAGCGACGATATTTATTAAATCCGTCACCCAAGGATAAAAATAAAAAATCCTGTACAATGAAATTTAAATGTGTTTTATTTATTTTAATTATTCGGATTATCTTGGCTGACGAATTTCCATAATTTCGTCGGCCGATAGGATACTTGGGCGACGATATTTATTAAATTCGTCGCCCAAGGATAAAAATATAAAATCATGTACAATGAAATTTAAATGTGTTTTATTTATTTTAATTATTCGGATTATCTTGGCCGACGAATTACCCTAATTTCGTCGGCCAATTGGATACTTGAGCGACGATATTTATTAAATTCGTCGCCCAAGGATAAAAATAAAAAATCATGTACAATGAAATTTAAATGTGTTTTATTTATTTTAATTATTCGGATTATCTTGGCCGACGAATTACCCTAATTTCGTCGGCCCATATGATACTTGGGCGACGATATTTGTTAAATTCGTCGCCCAAGGGTAAAAATAAAAAATTATGTACAATGAAATTTAAATGTGTTTTATTTATTTTAATTATTCGGATTATCTTGGCCGACGAATTACCCTCATTTCGTCGGCCAATATGATACTTGGGCGACGATATTTGTTAAATTCGTCGCCCAAGGGTAAAATAAAAAATCCTGTACAATGAAATTTAAATGTGCTTTATTTATTTTAATTATTCGGATTACTCTTGGCCGACGAAATTAACAAATATCGTCGCCCAAGAAAAAATAAAAAAATAAAACACTTAGGCGACGATATAATTGAGTTTCGTCGCCTAAGGATTAAAAACACTTAGGCGACGACAAAATACAGTTGTCGCCGAAGAATAAAAACTTAGGCGACGATATAAATATCTTAGGCGACGAAATATTGTTTCGTCGCCCTAGTTTCTATATTAGGCGACGAAATTTAGGCTTAGGCGACGATTTTTTATTTCGTCGCTTAAAGTTGAACTTTAGGCGACGATTTTTTTTCCTTGGGCGACGATTTTTGTTAGGCGACGAAAAAAAATTCGTCGCCCGGTTTTTTCAATTTTGTCGCCTAAAGCTTTATTTTTGGTAGTGTTTATATAAAGGTAGGGATTACATAAGTCCTTATACTATTAAGATATTACATATAAATCATCAGAAAATGAATGTACAGACACTTGATTATAAATATTTCCAACAATATTTGAATTACTCATCACTTTCATATTTTCATAATGGGCCTCGGAAATTTCACTATGCCATATTCATCATCAGACGACACTTTTCAGACGACATATTTTGGACGATTTTGAGTTTGTGTCGTCTGATTAATTTTTCGACCCTTCAGACGACATTTATAACGTATAAGTCGTATGAGTGCCATGCTCCCTTCATACTTCTGGATGATGCTCAATTTGGCTGTCATATACAAACTTTCAGACGGCATATATATGCAGTGTAAAAAAGCAACATTTAGCAACTTTATGGTAATACGTCAGACAACATATAAAAGTTGTCTGTGAAAGAATGCGAAATCTACTTTTAATCCCCTTTTTATATACTTCGTCCAACAACATATTAATGTCGTCTGAAACAACCATAAATCTTTGATTTATACCTCCATTTTGAACCCTTAAATTCACTTATTCAGACGACAAACAAATGACGTATAACAAACCCATAAAATTAAGTGTACGAACCTTGTAATGTATAACTTCAAACGAAATATGAAAGTGGTATCTCTGACCCTAAAATACTCAATTTATAATTAAATATTGAGTTTGGTTACCTTTTATTGTATTTAATAAGATGACATATAAACGTCGTCTGAGGGAACCTGAAATATAAGTTTGAAAAATGGCTCAACCTTTTAATTTATTCATCAGACGAGGTTAATATGCATGTCGTCTGTATAAACTTAAAATAGTCAATTCATTTGAGTTTGGGAGAGGGCGCCAACCTTAATTTATTTATCGCACAACATAAAAATTTCGTCTAGACCTGAAATATTTGAATTTGGGCGCTAGAGTTTTCCCTCACTTTTTTTCAACGTGAGACGGCAATTATATGTCGTCTGAGGTTGTAAATAAGTGGTCAACATAAAATGTGCATATTTTCCAAACGGAAACGCCCTTATCTCCTCCGACCAAAACTTATATTTTTGATTAATCGGTTTTTAAACTCCCGTTAAGAGTAGGAAAACAGTTCTATGTAATAGTTTGGACATTTTGATGAAACGATGATGTACTTCTCCTTGTGGAAGCTATAAGAAAGTTTATGTATATATCAAGTTGACTCTAATGATCGAGACCTATAAGTTATTGAAAATGGGTAATTTTTCATACACATACATATTTAAGTACTGCGATCATATCCAACGGTCAGATTAGGTAAATTTTGTCTCTTGTATATAGTTGCCTTATAAAGATGTATGTTTACAAAGAACTTAGTAAACATGTTATAGCACATTAGTACGCATGTTGTGATTCAAATGACGGAAAAAGATTTTTTTCAAGTTTGAGTGTCAGATGTCATCATGATAGTGAATTATGGATGTAGAACAAAATTCATGCATTTTCGATAAAGTTCGTGTCTCGGTCGATGCGGTCAACGTTAATCGAATCTTCCTTAGTAACTTCAGACGACATATATATGTCGTCTAAGCAATACTTTTAAAAGTCAATACTTTTGAAAGTCAACACTTTTATCTAAACGAAAACGCTCTTATCTAGACCGACCAATACTTAAAGTTGGGATTCGTCAATTCTTATACCATCATCTGGTGTCAACAAAACTATTTTATGCGAACATTCAGACCCGTTTGTCGACCGATCATATGCGATATAACTTCAGACGACATATGAAAGTGGTCTCTCTGACCCTAAAATACTCAATTTATAATTAAATATTGAGTTTGGTTACCTTTTATTGTATTTAATAAGACAACATATAAATGCCGTCTATGGGAACCTGATATATAAGTTTGAAAAATGGCTCAACCTATTAATCTATTCATCAGACGAGGTTAATATGTCGTCTGTATAAACTTGAAATATTCAAATTCATTTGAGTTTGTGAGAGGGCGCCAACCTTAATGTATTCATCCCACAACATAAAAATGTCGTATGAATCTGAAATATTTGAATTTGGGCGCCGAAATTTTCCCTCGCTTTTCTTCAATGTGAGACGGCGATTATATGTCGTCTAATGTTATAAATAGTGGTCAACATAAATTGTGCATATTTTTCCAAACGGAAACGCTCTTATCTCCTCCGACCAAAACTTATATTTTTGATTAGCCAGTACTCAAACTCTTGTTAAGAGTAGGAAAATAGATCTATGTAATAGTTTGGGCACTTTGATAATGAAACGATTATGTACTTCTTGCGAAAGCTATAAGAAAGTTTATGTATATATGAAGTTGACTCTAATGATCGAGACCTATAAGTTATTGAAAATGGGTAAATTTTCATCCACATACATATTTATGTACTGCGATCATATCCAACGGTCAGATTAGGTAAATTTTGTCTCTTGTATATAGTTGCCTTCTAAAGATGTATGTTTACAAAGAACTTAGTAAACATGTTATAGCACATTAGTCCGCATGTTGTGATTCAAATGACGGAAAAAGATTTTTTTCAAGTTTGAGTGTCAGATGTCATCATGATAGTGAATTATGGAGGTAGAACAAAATTCATGCATTTTCGATAAAGTTCGTGTCTCGGTCGATGCGGTCAACGTTAATCGAATCTTTCTTAGTAACTTCAGACGACATATATATGTCGTCTGAGCAATACTTTTAAAAGTCAACACTTTTATCTAAACGAAAACGCTCTTGTCTAGACCGACCAATACTTAAAGTTGGGATTCGTCAATTCTTATACCCTCATTTAGTGTCAACGAAACTATTTTATGTGAACATTTAGACACGTTTATCGACCGATCATATCGCTCTTCATGAGGAAGAATAGAAACGTTTTATATATAATTGAAGTTGACTTTAATGATCAAGACCTATAAGTTATCGAAAATGGGTAAATTTTCTTCCACATACATATTTAAGTACTGCGATCATATCCAACGGTCATATTAGGTAAATTTTGTTTCTTGCATATAGTTGTCTTATAAAAATGTATGTTTACAAAGAACTTAGTAAACATGTTATAGCACATTAGTACGCACGTTGTGATTCAAATGACGGAAATAATTTTTTTTAAGTTTGAGTGTCAGATGTCAACATGATAGTGAATTATGGGTGTAGAACAAAATTCAAGCATTTTCGATAAAGTTCGGATCTCAGTCGATGCGGTCAACGTGAATGGAATCTTGCTTAGTAACTTCAGACAACATATATATGTTGTCTGAAAAATACTTTTAAAAGTCAACACTTTTATCTAAACAAAAACCCTATGTTGGTTAACTCAGACAACATATGTATGTTGTCTGATGAACACCTCAATCTCGAATTTTTCTTTTCACCAAAACTTAAACTTCCCACACTTTTTTTTCCATCAAAAACAAAACCACTTACTTAAATCCCTCATTCTTCTCTCCCTCTTCCTCTTAGCCGTCTCTCTTCTCTTCTCTCTCCTCTTCCTCAACAACTCTCCCTTCCTCACTGCCCTTGCCGTAAAAGGCACTCCGGCCACCTTCTCGCCTCACTACCACCGCCATCACACGCCACACATCACCTTGGTTAAAATCTTACCCATATTGATGGCAAGGTCCAGCTCTAGCCACCACCTACAACCATCAAAGCTCGACAATCAAGCCTTAGCCCCAACTTTCGGTGACTTCCTTCAACCACCATCTTGTCCGGCGACTCAGATCAAGCCGAGGAGCAAAACCCAGAAGTCTTGAAGCCCGACGACGCCGTACGCGCCTCCGCTGGCAGTTCAAGTTTCTTGGTTAGTCTCTCATTCGTCTCAATAATTTGATCAGCTTTGCCGTACGTTTGATCTAATATATAAAGCCCCTTTGCCATAATCTTTTCCCTTTTCTCCACAGCTCTCTCTTGAAGCTTTTAGAGTCATCTCTCACAAAATTCGCCGCATTAAAGACCAATCACTCTCGGTATTTGACGAAGATCAAGAACAGCAAGCACTTGGTAAGTTTTTATAGCAGAAAAATCAATCTAACTAATCATACCATTCTTATTCACCCATCTAACTATGGATAGCATAGCCGATCTACTAAGTTTTTGTTATCAATTTCCTTTGTTTAGGCTTTCATCATATAGAAGAACTTGATTGATCGATTGCTATACATACACATATATATATACACACTGAACAAATAATATAAAGACATTTGAGATGTAGATGATTCCGGTTGAAACTTACAATGCCAGTGAAGCCGAAACAAAAGGAGCTGTTGAACAAAAGAATCCAAGTCACAAGTGCAATGGTGACAATTTGTTGGATGGTGAACCACTGTCCAAGAGAATCAAGCTAGAAGAACAGTGTAGAAGCAGCTAGTAATCTTACTGCATTGATTCATGAGCAATAGATCAAGTTGTTCTCTTGGTCATCTATATGCTTATCCTTTTCACTATCAATTCCTTTTTAATATGTTATATCATCAAAACTTAATGCAGCTTGATTTCCTTATGGTTCATAATGTGTGAGGTTTGATTGACATATATGGTGTAGAATGCACAGGTTTTTGTACTAAATTGAGGCTGTTTTACCATATGAACAGTATTTTTTGAGCCAAAATAGACAGGCAACATCATGCAACCAAAGACACAAATGTGTCGTCTCGTACTAGATCAAACAACATATGTAAACTCCCAAAAAACATGATAATGTAGTACAATTGAGCATTAGACGACATATTTTACAGAATCAAACTCTATTAAAATGTCGACTTAGGATAGAAAAAACTTACTTGCTATCCCTCAACCTACATATATATGTGGTCCAAATGTCATGTAACAACATAAAACAAAAAAAAATTGTCGATGGATATAAGCTACCTCAACACATATATGTGGACTGAGAAGGACTCACAAGATTAAATTTTGTAATTCTTTAATTAGACGGCATATATATGTCAAGTAAAGGACCTCGGCATGACAAAATCATAACAAACTATGATAATGCTTCATTCAGTCGACAGTTAACTGTGGTAATACCAAGTCGAAAAGTAAAAATATGTGGTATGAATACAAATGCAACTACAACTAAATGTCGTATGACAGAAGCACCAAATTTTTTTTAATAGTTTACAATGTGAAACGACAGATAAGTGAGGTTAGATCTTCTATATAACCAGATATATTACAAGTTTTTGACGTTGTAAGCTCACACACTCAACACTTAATTGAAGTGTGATTTGATAGAAATTTCCAATAAATCAAATTATTCTCCAATCAGTCCACACTTATATGTGGTAGGTATACAAAACAGACGACATTTGATGTGTCTTGTGATATGATATTACAGTTTTTGGATGCTTATTTAGTCCACACTTAACTGTGGTGTGTTTATTGAAATTTTTCAATCTCCACTCTTCTCAGACGGCATAAGATATGTCGTGTGATAGCATTTCAGACGACGGCTATTCTCCGTCGTCTGATAGACTATCACCCGACAGCTCCTCAGACGACATAAAAAAAAACGTCAGACGACCGTCGTCTGATGATGAATATGGCATAGTGTTTATTGGCCTTTTAAGATGATTTTTGAGCATTGACATTTAGATATCTGATTAATATAGCATTGGACTGGAAAGAAAAGAAAAAAAAAATGATGAAACCCTACTTGGAGCCAGAATATATTTCTCCATCTGCAACTTTAGATCGGAAACTGCGAAACACTTGTTGATATTCAAGATTTAAATTTGGCATCACAATAGAGAAGATAGTAACATTATTATAATTCACACAATTTACAAAACATAGAGCTATTTAAAATTGCCATAATCTTCTTATGACCTAACTAGAAAATTCATACCTGCTCAGTACCTTAAAATCGATCCCTATTCAATAAAATCCACTACTTCGACCACATTTGCATACCACATTGCAGAGCACGATATCTCTAATAGAGGTGGGACCGACATGTATATGTTGGTACCTCCTCTATTAGTCGATGATGAGATCCACAATTTGGTGCATAAATGTGTAATATGCAGCATAACTTGATAACTACAGGTTATAACCTAATTCGTAATCTTGAAACATCCCTTGTGATTGAAGAACGGAAGTGGAATCCCAGGAGTTTGATGACACAGATTTGTTGTCGAAGTCATTAGCCCACCACATCAAGCTTTCCTTGGAGACATTCATTTCCTTGAAACAATCAAATTCAGCAATCTGATCATCTTGCTGATGTGATGTGAAACTACCAGAGTTGTTATTGCCATCGAGTTGAGCTTGGAAGCTGGAATTTACCTGCCGCTCAATATGATCGGCTTTCGGAATCACAATGGTAGAGTCCACAGGATTTCTTGTAGCAGATATGAAGGAGGATGACATGCCATTCAATGCGTTCTCCAATTCATCCATCCTGGGGTTTATGCATAGTTTTGCATATTGCCCTTGAATTGCCGAAGCACCAGCAGTTTGTTCGTAGAAATGGTCGTCAACCTTGTGACCTTGCACTGTTTGATCATGACTTGAGACAGAAAACTGCTGCATCATCAGAGGGTTGCTAGAGTTTTGATCATTCATGCATTGGACGGTCTGGATCATCTTTTCCTGGAAGGGATGCAGCTTGGGCCACAGGGCAGGGTTGTTGTAGAAAGAGAATGGGTTCTGAAGGTTCTGCAGTTGCATATGAAGTTGAAGTCTCTCCAGGGCTGAGCTGCTTAAAGCCTGATGCGCGTCATCGGCGGCATCCTTAAGGTCCTGACTTCCCCGATTAGCACCGGACTGTTTGCGCCTTCCGAGCAACTTCTTCTTCAGCCGGGTGTTCCAGTAGTTCTTGATATCATTATCAGTTCTTCCGGGCAATTGGGCTGCAATTATAGACCACCTGGAAAGCAATGGAATAACAACACATGATCAGACTCCAACAAGAAACAAGAGACAAAGGGATAACGATCGAACAGAAAGAACGAACGAACCCCAAAAAATCGGATCCATTGATCTGCGTTCATTATTATTAATTATTTATTTGGGAAGGCATCGTGGACAAGGAATAAGTGACAAGCATAGTGAGGTTCCATTTTTCTTGCTGAAATCAAGGTGATTAGACAAAGAGAAAGAGAGAGAGATGATTACCTGCTGCCTATACTGATATAGAGGTTGCAGATAATGTTGTCTTCTTCTTCTGAGAATCCACCATGCTTGATGTTGGGCCTCAGATAGTTTAACCAACGTAGTCTGCAGCTTTTTCCACATCTTTTGAGCCCTGCAATTAAGTTCATCATTAGTACTCTAACAACAAAACTTAGGTTAATTAATCAACCAACTAAGGATAATTAACTGATCAGCAAATTAATCGAAGCCCTAATCAGTCAAGAACAGATCAAAGATTTATATATATTGGAATAATTTATGTATATACCAATTTTCTGAGGAAGGGCAATCCAGTTGCCTCCAGTGCCATGCTCTTCAATATAGGCTTTGAGTGTAGCATCTTCTTCAGGTGACCAGGGTCCCTTCTTCACGTTCGCCTTATCGCAGCAAGGAGCTCGACCCATCTCCCTCAATCGATCTCGTGCTTCTTTGTATTCCTTTCTATGATGTTGAAGCAAGTTTTCGTTGTTCTGCAGAAGTCTGTCTGAGATTGTTGGGAAAGAAATGAGAGAAGGAGGACACAGATTTATAGGTAGGAAGAGTGGATGTGATGTGATGCTAATTATGAAGACAGAAAAGTCCTACTATCCCTCTCCTCACTATTCAACACCAATTTTTTTTATTTTTTTATTTTTAAATTTTCATCTCTAGGGTTTGTTTCAGGTCTCTTTATAGGTCTGTCTCTCTCTTACTTTTTTGGATTAGTTCGTCATATATAGTTAACAATGCATGCAACTGGACAAAGGACGACACAAATTTCTTCTTTTGGCGATTTTAAATTGAGCTACTTTTTGAAGGATTGAGTAGTTTATTATTTGAATTCTGATACAGGGTATTGTTCAGAAGAAGCCTCCATCCTCTGGGTTTGTTCTTATTATCCCCTTGAAATGTTCCATTCTAATTAAGCCACCCTAGCTCCTCTATATAGTCTTAAAATGCTGTCATTGGCTGCAATTTTCAATTTAATTGAGTCATCTACGCTAACATTGGTAATTAAAAAGAAACATGAAAACTGTATAGGTGTGCGATTAAGGCACATAATTAATCGGTATGATTGAATTGAGCCGGATAATATGACCCTCCCTAATTCATTGTAACTTCTTAGAACTATACCATAACTTCTGTTGATTTTTCTTCCTAGAAAACATGAAACCTGACGACTGAAACGCGTCGGTCGATCAAATAGTAAAGCCAGAAACTTAAATTACCAATAACACAAGTTTTAGCAAAGGTAAAGGTAGTTCTTGTCATAACAGAAACATATATTACTCGGAAATGACTGCCAGCAATATATGACATTATCTATATATAGTAGGTGGAATGTTCTAGAAAATTTGTTACTACACTTTTACAGCAAATAATGTCAATTCGATCAGGTCTTTTAAGGAGTTTGATCGATCAAATTATCAATCTTGAATTCTTGATGCATGCATGGGGATCCTTTACATTTTTTCTTGATAGCAATTAAGCCTAGCCCTTTAAGACTAGCTCTACATAACACAAAGTAATAATCATAACATACTGATTGGAATTCAAACTATTGCCGAGGAAAAATGTGTGCCACTTTTTCATAGTGAGGAGAATATCCATCTCCTATGATTAAGACACAAGGTTCTCCTTCCACAGTACTCTTTTGACTTATAAGTGACAAGGGTCCTCTAAGTAGGTGAAGCAAAGTCCATGCTTGAACTAAAATATAAGGGTCGTATTACTCATTAGCTAAATAGATCTAAGGTTTCAAATACCTTATGTCATAATCTCCACCCAAACCTCTACATGAATTCAAGCTAGACAGACTGTACTTGCATAAAGCTTAACTTAATCATATCAACTGTTGAACTCGAGAAGACCTTAATAACTTGATCATGTACTTTTGGTTGACTATAGAAGTTGTATTTTGAAAACTTTAAGAACTAAACATGAAGGATGAAAAGGATAAAGATAAAACCCAAAGGAGTGATGAGCTAACAAAGGTTAAAAAATAAGTAATGCTAGCTAGATTAATGTAAGTCAAAGTTCGACCCTGTTTATCGTAACAATTAAATATCAGAGTTATAGCCTCCATTTTCTCTTTTTTAATAACTCTTACGATCAAGCTCGCTTCCTACAACTTAAACTGTCACCCAACAAACTGCTGCAGATAACTTAATATCGTCTAATCCTTAACATAATATTTTACAAAAAAAAAAACTCGCTTTCTACAGCTTATCACGTCTAATTGCTCCCTTGCCAATCACGCAATTGTGATACAAGAAATATAATAATAAAATACTTATAGAAGATTCATAGTGCTATGAATCCTATGATCATCAACTAGAGACTTATACCGAGCCCTGAGAACACTACTAAACTGTCACAATCTCCTTCCCCGAGGGGTTGGAGTTAATTAGCCTCTTCTTCTACTTCCTTCTCCAACAGCATTAACAGATTCTTTGCAGATTTCTTTTTCCTTGCTTTGCCTACACCCTATGGTTCTTCTTTTCCATCAGTCCCACGAGCTTCCTTGTTCTTTCTATCCACCGGACGACCTCTTTTTTTCTTACCCGGGCTGGCCTTGTGTGGCTACAATGGCAGGAAACCCAGAGTTGTTGCATCAATGTTGTGCCTGCCAATAGCAAGACTAAGTTGAGACCGTTTTGGTGACACAGAATCCCCACCAATCCTCTTTCTTCTTTTCCCAGTAATAGGAGAGTTAGCTGATTGAGGCTCATCAATTTCCCTAATCACCAATTGCTCCTTATTTTTCAGTGGTAAGAAAGAAGCCGATGCCAATGGACCTGTAGCAAAAGTTCCAGTAGCAAATGTCGCAAAAGTAGGATCAATCCCAGAGGGTACATGTGCTTTGAAAACCATGTTTTGTGTAGCGGATTTCAAGGTCGACCCGATAGAGAAGTCGAGCACCAAAGCGAAACATCATCAAAGCAAAACAACCTCTCTAGCAACAAGGGTTGCCCGAAATAGATCTCAACCCGAATCTTCATAGTTTTGTTCTTCCATGTCGGCTTATCAAATTCCTTCATCTCCCCCAGTGTGCTTCCAACCATATGCATGAGTCTTTCGGATTGACAAAGAGGAGGAACCTTCAACAAAGTTATCCAATATGAGGATTTGATCAAGGGGACATTCTCCACATCCTCTATACCATCATAATCAGCCAACGCTACCGGTGCGCGATTGAAGCCCCAAGGACCTCCCTTCCAAACCCTAGATTTGGATCCGAGAAAGAGAAGAGACCCTTCCTCCTTCAACAGGTTCAACCCTAAACTTACCATTTAGTTGCCAGGCCATCGTACACATTCCCATGAAGAATCCGCGATTAAAGTCGCGTGCAGTGAGCACTTTCCCCACCAAAAATACCTCCTCTTGACAGAGACTTTTCCCTTTCGACGACCTCACATCCACCGCCTTCTTCCACCTTGCTGTGATATTTACAACATTATTTTTAGAAGGATGAGTTACAGCCTCCATTGGTTAAACAACTAACTGAGTTTCTTTTGAAATATTTATTCATCATTAGACTCATTGTGAAAAAAAAAATTACAAAATTACTCACCAGCCCTAAAAGTCCTTAATTTGGTACAGACAATACCCAAAGGCTAAGGTAGAAGTTTTTTTTTTTAAAATTTAATTTAAAGGCTAAGGTAGAAGTTGGATAGGGCTTCATACCACTACCAGGACAAGTACTTTAGCCGATGAAAAATTTTCGTCGGCCTGTTAAAAAAATTCGTCGGCTAATAGTGTCATCGGGAAAGGGTCGTTTGTGATGACTTTAGCCGACGACACACGTAGAAGTCGTCATCTATAGTCCAGAGTTTAGCCGACGAAATAATGTCGTCTGCTATAGTCCAGACTTTAGCCGACGACATTATTTCGTCGGCTATAGTCCATACTTTAGCCGACGACATTTTTTGTCGTCGGTTATCTTCCAAACTTTAGCCGACGATTAATTTAAAATATTCGTCGGCTAAAGGTTGTATTAAAAAAATAAAAAACATCTATGGCCGACGAAATATAGTATATTTCGTCGGCTTTATAGGGATTTAGCCGACAAATTAAAGCATATTTCGTCGGCTAAAACTTATTTTTTTTTAAAAAACTTTAGCCGACAAATTAAGGCTTTTTTCGTCGGCTATAAGTCCATTCCAGTAAAAAAAAAACCCCGAAATTTCTGAATTACCATTCCAAGCAAGCTGCAAAATACACCAAAACAATTCCATATAACCAACAACAAGCACATAAAAGGTATATAATTCATCAACTACATAAATTCTATATCGTCTAAATTAATATCCGCTTCTGGGGGCTGCTGTGGAGGTTGCGGCGGCTGGGGTAACGGCATGGGCGGAGGCATGGGCGGAGGCGGAAGTCCCTGAAGCTGGGCAGCTGTAAAGTCCTGCATGTACTGGAACATCTGCAACTGCTGGGCTTGCTGGATGGCATGTATCTCGGCAACATAGGCTGCATGCGCGGCATTATATGCTGCCTGCGAGGCATTATAGGCAGCCTGAGCAGCTTGCTGTTCTCGTAGTCTCTGAACTTCCGACTCTAGCTGAGTCGTCTTGCTGATCGTGGACGTGGTCCTGCTGCTGGTCGAGGCTGCCTTTCGTTGAAATCCTGGAGTGGTCTTCAGGACCCCCTCGCCTTTCTTTCCTAGACCCCGGCAGTAGAAGTTGTTTGCTCTCGGTGGGAAGGCTGTGCCCATGATCCTCGCCCCAATCGTCGGATCTGAAGTGTCGATCCGGGACATGGCTTCGGACATCTCTTCCTCCTGCGTGTCCGGCCATGTCTCCCTCACTAAGGCACTCATCACCTCGTCACTAGCCTCCCTCACCTTCGCCTATATGGATAGGAAAAAAAATTATTAATTAACATTTTTACATAAATTTAAAAATTTAAAAACGTAAGGTGACTTACAATATCCTCCTGGAAGTCAGGATATGCCCTCTCGTACGTATAGACGTACTGGTTGATCTCTGGATGTTCCATGGCCGCCTCGTCCATGAAGACAACGAACGGTCTAGAACCGGCATGATGGTTCCTTGTGTTGCGTTGCCGGTTTTGAGCATTCACCCGGGAAACGGCATTCAAAAAAAAGAGTAAACTATTAGTAAAATATTTTAAAACACACGTACTTAATGATAAATTAACTAACTAATTTATTTAAATACATGTTTACAAGGGTTGTTGAATTCTGATGTCAAAAGCCAACGTCACTCGTACTCCCTGTAATGGAACTCAGCAGGGGTACCAGAACGTGCGTTCCCGTGCGTAGTCTAATGGGTCCGCAACTCGTTCTTCCACTCCTTGTACCTACAGATACAACAAAAATATTAGAAATATTATTAATATTGTAATATTCCACATCGGCCAACGGAGAGGGTTATGTGTTGTATATGTACATGCCCACCTCCAATCTAGTGCGAGGCATTTTGGTGGCTCAGTCACTTCGGAGGGGATGGGTACTCCGAGGTTAAGCATGTTGATGCTAGAGCAATCCCAGGATGGGTGACCTACTGGGAAGCTGCTCCTGAGCTGCCGGAAACAAAACCGTGAGGGCCTGCGGGCCCAAAGCGGACAATATCGTGTTACGGCGGAATGGGTCCTGGGATGTGATAATTGGTATCAGAGCCACTCTGTCGTGTGGCGCGAGTGTGCCGACGAGGGCGTCGGACTCTCAAGGGGGGTGGATTGTAATATCCCACATCGGCCAACGGAGAGGGGTTATGTGTTGTATATGTACATGCCTACCTCCAATCTAGCGCGAGGCCTTTTGGTGGCTCAGTGGCTTGGGAGGGGATGGGTACTCCGAGGTTAAGCATGTTGATGCTAGAGCAATCCCAGGATGGGTGACCTACTGGGAAGCTGCTCTTGAGCTGCCGGAAACAAAACCGTGAGGGCCTGCGGGCCCAAAGCGGACAATATCGTGTTACGGCGGAGAGGGTCCCGGGATGTGATAAATATCACATACAATTTTGTTTTTCATTAACTTCCCAACGTACCTTCTCCCATGCACAACATCGGCCCAGCTGTCCCTCAGGTGCTCGGGAACCTCAAACCACACCTGCATTTAACCGTTTATTAATTTAGCTTTTCGAGAAATCAATAATGTAATACATGATATTATTTTGTAAACTCACCGACATCGCGTTGTGGACCATGTCCTTAACCTCCTGCGGGACCTCGCCCCAGTCTGACCACAACATAGGGACTCTATCCCTAATGAGAGCTCCCACGCGGCCGGAGTACGATCTCGACTTCCCGCCCGATACTATGTGGCCATCCCCGTCAGTATTGATGACGATCCTCCCCACGGTACCCACGATCTTCTCGAGAGCCTTCCCTGTGACAGGGCCTCTCTTCTTCTTTATGCCTATCACATGATAAACCAAATTGATTATTAAAATCGGAGACCCTTTAAAAATAATCATGCATCATTGATTACCTGAGGAGCTCGCGGCGGATTTTGTCTCTGTCGCCGATGATGATACCCTCGCAGAAATAAGAGGCGTATCAAAAGGCACGAACCGGTACGCCGCTGATGGAGCCACTGGCGGGGGCAGTGGATAAATCGGCGTCCCTGAGCCATCGACTACAGGTAAGGTCGGTATCATCCGCGGAAGGAACAGATGAGGCGGCGGCATCTGTACCCCAGATGACCCACTATCCGAAGAAGTAGGACCCGGAGTGGGCGCCCGGTGTATCTCAGGCATACGGGGTGCAGATACCTCTGTCTGGGTCTGAGGCCACAGCTGCCTCGAGAAACGAGGGATGGCCACCTACCTCAATGAAAAGGGCACCTCCGGCGCCGTCTCCAGAAGGCTCGCACGTCTGGCTGTCATCTGGCCCAGAAACGTCGTTTGGGGGTTGCTAGAGGTTCCCTCAGACGATTCGGACCTTTGGCCTTTCGAACTCTTCTTCGATCGAAAAAAGCCGCTCATCCTATTTAAAATATTAATTTGAATCAAGGCTGAGGCAACATTGAAAAAGTAAAAATTCAAGTTTATCCTTCTCATATCTAAGGCTTTAGATTATTTTGTCTTTATTGTATAAAAAATATTTTTCAAACCATATTTTTTCATTATGTTCATGCTTAAATTTAAACACTTAATATAATGTGAAATATATATATGTTTAAAATTATACTTATTCAAAAATATGAATTCAATAAAATATATATATATATATATATATATATATATAACATATATATGTTTAAAATTATACTTATTCAATAAACGATAATTTATCTCTTAAACATAAATTAGGCAAATTAAACAGTACATAAAACATAAAACATAACCTAAAAATAATTTCGAAATCAAAAGTAAAAAAAAAACGCTAACCTTGGAGACCGGGAGAGCGAGGGAGGAGGGAGGAGGTGGAGGCGGAGACCGGGAGAGGGAGGGAGGGAGGGAGGAGGGAGGAGGCGGAGACCGAGAGGGAGGGAGGAGGGAGGGAGGGAGGGAGGAGGGAGGAGACCGGCCATGAGAGGGAGAGGGAGGAGGGAGGAGGGAGGAGACCGGGAGGGAGGAGTGAGGAGACCGGGAGAGGGAAAAAATTGAGATAATTAGAAGGGAGGAGGCTAGGGTTTCGCAGTTAAACCCGAAAACTTTAGCCGACGAAATAATTTTTTCGTCGGCTAAAGATACCAATTTCGTCGGCTATACACTAATTCGTTGGCTAAACCTTTGAAACTCATCGGCTAAAACTTTGAAATTCGTTGGCAAAACTTTATAAATTCGTCGGCTAAACCTTTGAAATTCGTCGGCTAAACCTTTGAAACTCGTCGGCTAAAACTTTGAAATTCGTCAGCTAAAATTTATAAATTCGTCGGCTAAACCTTTGAAACTCGTCGGCTAAACTTCATAAATTCGTCGGCTAAACCTTTGAAATTCGTCGGCTAAACCTTTATACATTTGGCATGTTGTGATTGTGATGATCAAACTTGAGAAACAGAAATCCGGCCGTCAGATCTGACCATCATGATAAAATACATGTATGGGAAAAAATTCAACTTGATCCGAAAAGAATAAGGGCTCGATCCGAACGGTCAATCTCGTAAGTCAAACCCCTAAACGCACGGAAAAGGTCGTTCGACCGTCTAAATTACGTATTTTGGTCGGACCTCCAACTGAAAATAGTTTTAAACTGATGACACACAACAAGTCGTATAAAAATTTTACGCAAAATAACCACCGAATATAGGGCTACTCATAGGGGGAAAAATGAAAAATTGCATTGACCGCAACTATCGGCACCGAATATTTACCGGAATAGTGTGATTTTTCAACCGTGGATGTATTTCAACATTCTCGTCATATCTTATTTCATGACTTTTTGGCGTTTGAAGGTTTTACTTATAGTTTGTTTTTGAAACGGAACATTTACATAACACTTGGTAAACAAGTTATACAACATTAGTATGCATGTTGTGATTGTGATGATCAAACTTGAGAAACAGAAATCCGGCCGTCAGATCTGACCATCATGATAAAATACATGTATGGGAAAAAATTCAACTTGATCCGAAAAGAATAAGGGCTCAATCCGGACGGTCAATTTCGTAAGTCAAACCCCTAAACGCACGGAAAAGGTAGTTCGACCGTCTAAATTACGTATTTTGGCCAGACCTCCAACTGAAAATAGTTTTAAACCGATGACACGCAATAAGTCATATAAAAATTGTAGGCAAAATAACCACCGAATATAGGACTACTCATAGGGGAAAAAATGAAAAATTGCATTGACCGCAACTATCGGCACCGAATATTTACCGGAATAGTGTGATTTTTCAACCGTGGATGTATTTCAACATTCTCGTCATATCTTATTTCATGACTTTTTGGCCTTTGAAGGTTTTACGTATAGTTTGTTTTTGAAACGGAACATTTACATAACACTTGGTAAACAAGTTATACAACATTAGTACGCATGTTGTGATTGTGATGATCAAACTTGAGAAAAGGAAATCCGACGGTCAGATCTGACCGTCATGATAAAATACATGTATGGGAAAAAATTCAACTTGATCTGACAAGGTTAAGTGCTCGATCCAGACGGTCAATCCCGTAAGTCAAACCCCTAAATGCACGGAAAAGGTCGTTGGATCGTCTAAATTTCGTATTTTGGCAGGACCTTCAACTGAAAATATTTTTAAATCGATGAGACACAATAAGTCGTATAAAAATTTCACGCAAATTAACCACCGAAGATAGGGCTATAGTATGTAATAGAAAAAGTTTTCGGTTTAGCCGACGAAATACCCTAATATTTCGTCAGCTATAGGTTCTTTTAACCGACGACTTTTCATATAATTTCGTCAGCTAAAGTCCTTTGAAAATTTTGGTTGACCGCCAAAAAATTTTGGTTGAAAATTTTGAAAATTTTTCGACTTTAGCTGACGACTTTTCATATATTTTCGTCGGCTAAAGTCCTTTGAAAATTTTGTCGGCTAAAGATACCAATTTCGTCGGCTATACACCAATTTGTCAGCTAAACCTTTGAAATTCGTCGGCTAAAAGTATTTTTATACATTTGACATGTTGTGATTGTGATGATCAAACTTGAGAAACAGAAATCCAACTGTCAGATCTGACCATCTTGATAAAATACATATATGGGAAAAAATTCAACTTGATCCGAAAAGAGTAAGGGCTCGATCCGGACGGTCAATCTCGTAAGTCAAACCCCTAAACGCACAGAAAAGTTTGTTCGACCGTCTAAATTACGTATTTTGGCCGGACCTCCAACTGAAAATAGTTTTAAACCGATGACACGCAACAAGTCGTATAAAAATTTTACGCAAAATAACCACCGAACATAGGGCTATAGTAGGTAATAGAAAAATTTTAGGGTTTAGCCGACGAATACCCTAACGTATTCGTCGGCTATAGTATGTAATTAAAAAATTAAAAAAATACTATAGCCGACGAAATATTAGGTTATTCGTCGGTAAAAACCATCTTAGCCGACGAATTATAGTGTATTTCGTCGGCTAAAGTGTGTAATAAAAAAAAATAAAAAACATCTATGGCCGACGAAATTAAGTCTTTTTTCGTCGGCTAAAACTTATTTAAAAAAAAAATAAAAAACTTTAGCCGACGAATTAAGGCTTTTTTCATCGGCTATAGTATGTAATTAAAAAATTAAAAAATACCAGAATAGCCGAAGAAATATTAGGTTATTCGTCGGCAAAAACCATATTAGCCGAAGAATTATAGTGTATTTCGTCGGCTAAAGGAAAAAAAATACATTAAAAAAAACAGACGATATTAGTAAACCATACTAACTTCCTGTTCATCATGTATCCCCAAAATTCATATAAAATAACTGAAATATGAATTCAACATGTGTAAACTATAAAGGAAAAGGTCTTTCAAAAATTATACAAATTAATGGATTTCGTCCTATAAATTAAAACTAAGGCTCGTAATCGGAATCATCCGATGAGTCTTCTTCGGTGTCAGAATTAATTTCTGGTAATATATGTCTTTCCTCATCGCCAGAGTCTTCGTCTGTTTCTTGATTTGGATCAACATCAACAAGCCTTGGCTCTTCATCACGAATTCACGTCGAACGACCCGCTTTAAAATTATTAAGAAGAACGGTAGAGGAGTTAGGAATACCTATTGCGTTGGGCTCTTGATATGCAACATCCTCTTCCTCGTCTTCGGCCTCTCCAAGTGTAGCCGCCCGGTAAATGTTTCGAGGGTGCACAAGGTTGACTACTTTCCACGCGTCACCCTTAGCAAGGTCATCAAGATAAAACACTTGTTTTACCTATGTGGCAAAAACGAACGGGTCATCTTCGTAAGAACTTGTAGCAGTGTTCACGATAATATTCCGTACTGATCGGTCTTCATGCTCTGCGGCCTAGTATCAAACCATCTACACTTGAAGAGGTGCACTGTCATGCCTTGCCCATAAACGAGTTCCACCACTGAATGGAGAACACCGTAATAGTCAACTCCATTCCGCCCACCATGTGCCATGACCCCAGAATTCTGTGTTCTCCTTCTGCTGTCTCTTTGTTCACATATAAATGTCTTCCCTTCTTTCAACCACAAATGTCTTCTTAGTATGCATTTTTTTAGATCAATGCGTGCCTTAGGACCGTCTTTCGTCTTCCCATCCAAGTTCAGCACTGTGCTCACCACACTATCGCAAACATTCTTTTCTATGTGCATCACATCTAGGTAGTGCCTGATCAACAACTTACTCCAGTATGGGAGTTCCCAAAATATGCTCTTATGTGTCTAGAATTTGTACCTGTCGGGTTTTTCAGGTATTGCCGCTACAATGTTGGGATGATTGCTGAGCTGCCCAAAATCGTACTCATTAAGCACTGCTAAAATTTCTTCCCCCGTCCATCTTCTGGGAGGCACACCGTGTTCTATGGTCCCATCAAATGCCTTGTCATCGAACCGCCATTCATGATTATATGGAAGGAAAGCACGGTGACCCAATCTGCATATCTTGTTGCAATGACTGCTGCTCCCCTCATCGCTAAGGCACTCTGGACAAGCCTTGTATCCCCTAACAACGTTGCCCGACAACATCCCACGGGCAGGAAAATCACTGATGGTACCAACAACCATGACATGCATATGGAACATCTCGTGCGTGTACTTGTCATAAGTGGGATGACCAACGTCCCACAAATAAGCTCTTCAATCAAAGGTCTCAAATACACATCGAGACACTTCCCCGGATAACCGGGCCCCGGAATCAACACATCCATGGGGGAAGGTTGTACGGTACCAAAATCATCGGCCATACACTGTATTGAAGACTCATGTTGCCAAAAGGGTTGAACCCGTCGGATGAGAGCCCGAGCCTCACATTTCGGACCTCTGACGCAAAATGAGGAAACTCTCTGTCTATATGCTTCCAAGCATCCCCGTCAGCAGGGTGTATAAGGGTATCTTCGTCATGCAATTCCCTATCAGCGTGCCATCTCATAGCTTCGGCCGTGTGTGAAGACATGTACAACCGCTCCAACCTATCCCTCAAAGGGAAATACCGAAGTATCTTTACAGGTTTCCTGTTGCCTGCATGAGTCAGCTTATATCTGTCAGTGTGACATACCAGACATGCATCAAGGCCACCAAGGTCATTCCCTTCTGGATCTTTACCCCAAAAGAGAACGAAGTCATATCTGCATGCATGGATCTTGATGTAGGAAAGTCCAAGATCTTTCAGGATACATCGGACCTTATGATGAGTGGTAGGAAGACGATGACCGTGAGGCAGCATCGAAGTAGTGTACTGTAGATAATCATTAACAGCTTTCACAGCGGATTTAGTCTCAACTTTAATCTTCATTACGTCCATCACATTTTCAAGAACGGTCTTCTGACAACCGGGGTACACAGGGGTCTGTTGGAAAGCAAGCAGTTTGTTATACTTGTCAATACCAGCAGTGTTGATAGGTCTAGGGAAGGGCTGCACCGGGTCAGGCATATACTGTCCTTGAGCGCATACACCGCTCTCATAAGGAAACATGTCGTTGATGAAGATCATTTTTGGATCGTTGGATGTACTGCCCGTCTCAGAAAATTGGCCATGATCATGCGGACCCCCAGATGATGTTTCACCATGATATAACCAACATGTGTACTTCTTCTAAAACCCGTTACTCTTCAGGTGCTGCCATACTTTGTCAATCGCAAATCGATGCATATCGTTGCGACACTGACATATTCGTGCAAGGGCAATAGAAAATTGTATTCCCGTTAGCATTAGCCAGCTTATATTCCATAAAACTCATAATTCCTTTACCATATCTTTTGTCCCATTTTGGAAGCGAAATCCAACTCTTATCCATATCCTGAAAATATAACAAAATATATATGTATAACGCTAGCTAATTATTAATTAAATTCTATGCCATATATAAAATTTTAATTCTTATATATATTCTACGTACGTATTACAACTAATTGATAACAAATTAATTAACACACACATATATATAGATATACTTAATTAATAATTACATAACAATATTATATATATCAACATCATCACAAAATCATCATCAACAACTTCATACCATCAACACAATATTATAAATTAATTAACATATATATATATATATATATATATATATATATCTATTAGCTACTTATAATTAACAACAATTCAACTTCATATATATTATCAAATTATCAACCAAATCGATCAACACATATATATATATATATACACACATCAAACGTACTCAAAATCTATCAATTCAATCACACTCAAAATCGATCAATAACTCAAATAAAATTCAAAATCAACATATATACACATGTACGTACCTATATATAGCTCCACTTCTTAATTATGGACAGATTTCAACAACACCCAAACTTTTTATCCCGTTTTTTCTTCTCCCGTTTTTTTTCTCAAATGAGCTGCTGCTCAGATCTGCGAATATAAAGAACTTTAGCCGATGAAATTATATTTTCGTCGGCTATAGTCATCTTTAGCCGACGAACTTTTAATTTCGTCGGCTAAAGAAAGTTTAAAGTTGTCGGCTAAAGTCACAAACTTTAGCCGACGAAAATAAATTCTTTGGCCGACGAAATTTTAATTTCGTCGGCTAAAGATGACTATAGTCGACGAAAATATAATTTAGCCGACGAAGGAAAATTTCGTCGGCTAAAGTCTACTTTAGCCGACGAAACATTGATTCGTCGGCCTGGTTTTTTTTTCGTTGGCTAAGGCCTTTATTCTTGTAGTGTACCCATTACTTAAAGAATGTTATTAGAAGGCAAAATAAACAAACAGAAAGGGATGCATAGGGATTTCAACATGAACTTTATAAAATAAACACCACTGATTGACCTTTGTTTCCTACTTTAATCTGTTAATGACTTTCTTAATCAATGAGGAGGTCCAGAACCCTAACCACGTAGAAATAACAAGAGGAAACTATCAAAATTTCAAAAAGCAGTCTCCCAAAATACTAATTTCTTAATCAACAAATGGACTCAGATCTTTGAGAGCAAAGAAAACAAGCTTCTGCTTGTCTTTCTCTCCACTTGAGAATCTCTGCATTGACACTGCAATTTTCATTTCCTACCCAAAAACAAAAGAGTGAGGAAGAAGAAGAAGAAGAAGAAGAAGAAGAAAAAGAAAAAGGTTTGCTTGTTTCATCATCAACAAGACCAAGCTTGGCTTATAATTAACTAACTACTAATTAAGATCACATATAAAATGCTACAGAGCTGGTAATAATAATAAAGTTGTGGTCCTTGTGATATAGAACAAGATAAACATGGACTCCCACTGCTTAATAAAGCCTCAAATCATATACTTAAAAAGAATACATGGTATTATTGGGGTGCTAGCTAGCTCAATTGATTTGTCAATTAAACATATCCAAATCAACTTGGACTAGCTGTTCTACGTTGCTTTAACAGACGATCAATTATACAAACAAAGAACACATTCTAATTGACTTTTTGTTTGGTAATGAGACCCTTCTAAGGGGTTTAGTTTCCAATGCTATAGTGTATTGTATACCCCGCGAAATATATATTGTCTGCTAGCTTAGTGGCACGCCTTGAAACAAATCCAAGTTTATCAGCTTGTTCCTTCTCTGCCAAAATATAATCATATCTGAATCCAAAATGCTTAGTTCTGTTTATACTTCTGCAGATATTTTGCTTCCCTCAGAAAGAGTATCTATTCATGTTAGGATCGGAAATGTTAACCAACATCGGAGTGAGATGATCGACGTGATAAAAGGATTAAATAAATGACAGAACGTTACCTTAGTACGAAAACGAAGATGGAATACTCTGTACGTACCAGCAAAGTTAGCAATCAACTGATTGAAGATCACTAATTTTTGGTTTTAATTGATAAATCACCACCGGAACTTAATTATATATATGACCTTAGCAGGTAACGTATTGCATGCTTTCATACAGCACGAAGTCTAACTAGAAGGAAAATACTTGCGTCTGAACTAGTATGTACGTGTGCGTCCGTACTCTTTTTTATTTACATACTTTTATGAATGTAAATCATAATTTTAACTGTTTAAAAGTTAAATCAACCAATAAAGATCAACTCTGCAAAATAATTATTTTAAATAACAATCGTTTGCTCAGCCGAATATAGGAAACTAATGTACGACTGATTATGAAACTGCTACCTTTCACCTTAATGCATTCGGCTGAGCAGATGATTGTTTTTTACGTTGATTTTTTTACAAAGTTGCAGCTAAATGCCTCAAATTAGATTTTGGCTCAAGTAACCTGGCTAAATATCCAGAATTACCCTTGCGTCGTCTATCCTTCCTCCAAGAAATGATACGTGAACTTCTAGATTTCTAGTCCTCTGAAAAGGTCTGTAAATTAGACTGTTGCATTGCATATCGTTTGAAAAAGAAAGAAACATAAAGAACAGTTGTTAGTGAATCCTCATTCCTGACAATTCCAAACCAAGCTTTTGACGCACCTCAAACCTAATACAGTAATACCTATGAGGTTAGATTTCTAGTCCTCTATTCGCTTTTTTTTTAACTGATCGACGCTAGCTATTTCTTTCTTGTTAATTTTCTTCTCCTCTGATCATCACGTTAGAATGATTTGATGATATGGTGCCACATCCTAGTGATCCTACTTCTCTTCTAGCTAAGAAATTCTTCTGATGTAAATTAAATTATTATCCTAATTAGTTTCTAATTAGGTAACACATGTCACCTAGCCAAGCAAGATAGCATATGCTTTTGGGTAAATTAAGATCAGGAATTTAGATAAGACTGGATTAAAGTTAACGAATAGAATTAGTTTATCATCAGAAACTCCATAAGTATAATAGTATATGTCGTCATAGGGGTTGACAAAGCTGCTAAGTTGGACTTCCCTAACATAACATCAAATTATTATGTATAGTTAATCAAAGAAATAGACAGAGAAGACCAATTGATTAACCTAGACATGCAAGTGTCTCTGTTAACAATAAGTTATTGGAAGCTGTTGTAATCTCCGAGTCCTCCTCCATGCACTTTATGTAAACTAATTGGTAAAGACGCTACAAATGGACGCAGTTGCTGAGCTCATTGCACTAAGTCTCTCTCTGCCCCCTTCTTCAAGCCATCAACAATTGATTGTCAAAATGCATGTCTTTGTTCTTGTTCTCTCTAATCTGATAGCAAGAAAACGAATTGAGACCAGTTTTAGGCCTTTACTAGCACCCAACTCTTGACTTTGCCCTACCAAAGAGGAGCTACAAACGTACGTCTAGGCCTAGGGTGTGGAGCGTCTGAGGTTCGACAAGACTCTTACTAGTAAACTGTGTGATAAACGCCTTGGCGAATTAGGTTACCGTTTATGGTACTGTTTCAAAAAAGGAAATGGGGATTCCGAGAATTGAACTCGGGACCTTTCACTCCCTAAGCGAGCATCCTACCACTGGACTAAATCCCCCAAGTTACCAGTACGTTTGGACAGGATGCTTCAAGTTCTGTGAACAGTGGTCCTCTGCATTTTGGCAATTGGTACCGCCACAGACGTCGGAGCTACAATCCAAAATGTTAAGCAGAAGGAGCAGCAGCATGTGTAGTAGTTACTGTAATGCCATGTTGTTTTTTTTGTGTTTTTTCACTGCTAGCTAGTATTGACTATTGAAATATATGTAACTGCTCCAGCTGGTGCACGTTCTACTCTCTTTCTTTAAATACTATTAAGGTAGCTTTTGAGCTGTCCTGTTGTAATGGTTTTATTCTAGCTGGTAAACTCGTACCTATCATCATTTCTCACAAAATTGTAAACCCTAATTCGGGAAATTTTTGCTGTTGCCTGTTGGATCTATAAATATAAATTTCAAGGCTTCCGTCATGATTTATTAAGTGCTAATATCATGCATGAAGATTTGGGTCATTTGGCTCGGATTTGGCTCTTGGTACTGACTGCATGTAATCATTTCAAATTCTCTTAATTGTTTTGGGGTTTGTAAAACTACTTACGTTGATCGATAGTTAGTTACCTTAGCATAGTAGACAACCACTGTCCTCAAAAGGAATAGTCGAGCTAGCGAGGGCAATCCCAACCTGAATATGGCCGGGAGAGGTGTGGTTACTTTCCGACCAAAGAAACTAGCCAGCCTACATTCCACAAATGAAAATGTAAAGTCATACGATCAACCACGTCGTACAGTGACAATTTTCTGTAAAGATATTCTGTTTGGTTTTGCATTATTACTGCCCATAGCGTTGTTAGCTAGGCTGCTCGAGATTAGAATATGTAAGACTCGTTTATACTTTAATCATGCACTTAAGCATGGAATCAAAAGCTTCACATGAAGTTAACAGCTAGATATTATGTCCGTAATAGCTAGGGGTTGACATTAATCCATACCATATTAGCCAAATCTCTTTATCAATTTATACTAATCCATATATGCTGAGCCAGAAATGACAAGTTAATTATAGGAGGCCCTTAATTATATCATTGACAAGTGCCTCTTAAGTCTCAACGTACAATAAATTATTGGAAGCTGTTGTAATCTTTGATTCCTCTATTAATTTTATTTTTATTTTATTTTTTTTTGTGATTCCTGCACTTTTTTGTGTGATTTCTGCACGCTAGTAAAGGTTGCAGTTGCGAAGTGCTGAGCTCATTGTACTCATCATCAACAATTGTCAAACTGCAATTCTTGTTCTTCTTTCAAAATTCAGAACCCTGCAGGATATATTTAGTAAATATTAACCATCTACTTATACACTTTCATGTATATATGACCAAAATATCATAACCTGTGCCTATTTTGTGTGCTAAATGTTCTCTACCACCAGAGCTACATAAGCAGGCCGGTTTACTCTATTTCTTGTCGTCATTTTCGATGTTTAGCAGAAAAAAGGAAATTGAAATCGGGACCTTTCGCTCCCTAAGCGAGCATCCTACCACTGGACTAAATTCCCGAAGTTACATGTTTGTTCTACAGTGTTCTCCAAATTTTGATAGTTGGATCAATGTGGTCCTCTGATCCCCTTCTGGTAGCTGTGAGCTACAATCCAAACTTTATCAGCAGAAGCCAGAATAAGTTGGTGTTAAAATCACTTACTGTTATTCCATGTAATAACTCCATTATTGTGTTTTATTGACCTAGCTAGCTGCTGGTGCTGTCGTACTGATTTGGTACCATCGATCTCTCTATATCTGGAGAAAACATTTCAGATATTTAGGGAAGACCTAGATGTTGATGTATATATAGCAGGAAGTCAACTGGAAAATGGGAAGTTTGACTTTGCAAACAAAAGGTCTTTGGCGTGTGTTAGGTGCATGGCAACAGTGCCAAGGAGAGTTGGAAGATGATGGTGTCACAGAATTTGACCTATGATTTTTGCATACCAGATCGAGAGAATCGAATACATAGAGTTGGTAATATATGCGAAGCCAATTTGCCCTAGAACCAAGAAGCTAGACTTGATTGTTTAATCCATCACCCAGAACCGATATCAATGTCATTTCTCAAACACGAATATTGGATATCAATCCAAGTCAACCAGGTTTTTGAAATTATTATCAGCGCGTTAAGCACCTGGTATAAAATTAGTTGGTGGCATGGCGGCAAAAAACAAATCATCATAAGATCTATTTTACAAAATTGTTGTTTGGGTCCAATTTTATATTGGTTATCCTATGAGTAAATTAGCCCACGGACTGATACCCGCGGTCCAAATATCTTTATTTCTTTCCTTGTTACATTGAGTAATTATTAACAGAAGATTTGCAGGATATCTTGAAAATATGTCGTTAGAAGGCTCGGTTAGGAAAGTATCTTTCCTGGTTCAATTAGAGATTCAATCGCCTTGGTGTGCAAGTCATTCGCTAACTCTAGCCACTCAGTTCCTTATATAAGGAGGTTAAGGCGAATGAGAATCCCCCCCCCCCCCCCCGACAATTCAACAAAACTCTGCATCACTGCAAATTGGACGCCTCCCCATGAGCACCCAATCTACCAAAAATGCCTCTCCAGGGAGCACCACCAAAGCTTCATCGCGAGCAAATCCCGTTTCACTCACCAGCCTCGTCCCAAGCAAAAAGTCCATCCCTAGTCCATAAAGCCTCATCGCGAGCAACAGTCCATCCCATTGTTAAGGAGCAATCCTTAGCAAATATCCTTTATTTTATTGTATTTTGTTACTGAAGTAAATCCTCATGACTCATCCTAAGTTATTGTGAAGAACCCAACAGCAAGACTGACCATTCTTGCTCACATCTGCTTGAAGAGAAGTGAAGAGAAGTGCGCGAACCATACAAGGTGTTAGCACGCTCGCACCAGATGGTTGTTCGAAGGAACTAAAAATCCGACCCGAACATTTTGGCACGCCTAATGGGACACATCAGTGGCAAAATTGCCACTGAGAATATCTATAATAAGCAATATCCTAAGTGTTCCTTCCCGGAACATTTGCACTGTAAACTTCACAATCCTTTGAAGTGTAAAGGGTTGACTATCGAATTAGTTAACTAGCGTTTCCGTATAGAAACGATGACCGAAGGACGTGGAGTTGAGAAGTCTGTTTCTCAGGAACAGTTCACGGACACATTTGAAAAGTTGTCTGCAAGCATAACCACAAGCGCGACCGCGAGCGCCGCAAACGTAAAGGCATTACATGATTCATTGGAGGCTAGTATTGCTAAAAACGATGGCTGGTTTGACCAGCTGTGGGAGAAAGTGGGCGACCAGGCCGAGCTTATTGCGCGTGTCGCAGAGACTAGTGAGAAGCTGGACACATTCTTTATAGACAAGTACTTGCACAAGAAAGACATTGAGTGTGAAGGAGTTAACCCACCAACAGAAGGAGCTTTAGGTGCTAAAGTTCCTACTATGAAACCAGCAGGAATGATAGTCGTCAAAGTGATTCCACCAAGTAATGAGGGAGATGGTGGAAACCAGTTCGAGCAAGTTAATGAGCTAGCCGTTCAAGCCGGAGCACAGCCATTGGCCGCGAATGTTGTTGCACAACTTGCAGCCACGAATGGTATAGTATGGCCAAAAGATATCCAGGGAATATACGACCGTGCACTGCAGCAGCTTAGAGCTGAGTTCAAGATTGTTGAGGGAGCTTGGGGTGAACCTTACCTACCAGAGTCCATACCCAAACTATGTGGAAGGTGCTGATTGGCCACAAAATTACAGAAGCATTCGCTTTACTCCCTTCTCAGGGGAGGGATCTGAAGATGCTGTAACCCATATTTCGAGGATCCAAAGTGAATGCGGTCCCTATGGGAACGATCCTTTGCTGAAACTGAGGGTGTTCGGTTCATCTTTGGTAGGTTTAGCACTCACTTGGTATACAAAATTAGTGCCTGGGTCCATTCCTGACTAGGCCACTATGGAGCGAATGTTTAGAACAACCTTTGGTACAGTCGAGCCAGAGGTCGACCTTTCTTCTTTAACTTAAATGTACCAGCAACCTACAAAATCTTCAGTTGAGTTCCTTAAGAGGTTCAAGGTCCAGCATGCCAAGTGAAGGTCTCCTGTCTTGGAGGAGGATGTTGTTCGCATCGCAATTAAGGGTTTGGAGCCAAGGCAAAGACCTAAACATCACGATGGATAGTTTGCCAACATGGCTGATTTGATGAACAAGGTTGGGAGCTACCAGATAGTTCTGAAGGACATGGATGAAAGGCAAAATGCATCCAGCGGTACATACACTCCTAGAATGTTGAAGCCAAGATTTGGACCCAACCGACATAGAACTGTGGGAGCCATCTATTTGCATGTGGACCCATATTACCCTGTGTCAGTTGCTCATCGGTACAATATGGACTATGATGACGAGGAGGAAGTAGCTGCTTTGGAACTAGTTAGCAAGAAGCCTGCTAGGTCTTAGAGTTTGAGGCTCGCGAGGAGTCCAATGAAGATCTCGGCAGCGGCGTTTACTAAGCCACAGTTTTCGTCGTACACTTATGATGCGAACAAGGCACATGACGTGCTGGATGATTTTTTCAAGCAGTAGTTTATAAAGCATGACTTTGGTCAACTTCCAACACCAGAACAGCTGAAAGGGAAAAAGTACTACAAATATAATTATATGTGGAATCACAACACCGTCGAATGTGTTAAATTGAAGGATCAAATCCAGGTCTGGATCAATGAAGGGGTTGTGACTTTGGATGAGGAGAAAACTGTGTCATTGGTGGATGAGAATTCTTTTCCTACAGCACCGAGAAACAAAGCTAAGTCTAAGTACGAGGTCTACACATATAATGCAGACTTGGCTCATGTTTTGTTGGATGAGTTAATTCAGGCGAACCTATTCAACATCCCTTGGGGGGCATACCATTCAGAAGAACAATTGGCAAGTAAAACATATTGCAAATTTCATAATGCACGGAGCCGTGATACTTCTGAGTGTGTGCAGCTCAAAGACCAGGTGCAACAGTGGCTCAATGAAGGGCGCTTGGTTGTAGAGGAGGGCTATACGAAAGGACCACCAAAAGTGAGTTTTCATGTAGCAATGGCGAATGTTGTCTGGAAGAAGAAGTCTGATCGGAAAGCAGTGGAGGAATAGGACAAAAACGACGATGCTGGAGAGCGGCTTAAAGAAGGTAAGCAGGAAATTGTTCCTGAAGCTTCGAGAGTATTATTATGCTCCAGGTACAAAGTCGAATGTGGGATCCCAGTTTCCTACAATGAATTTGAGACAGCGGTCAAGGCAGTTAAAGCAAAAGACAGGCATTCGCCACCAGAACACTATCAGCCCGCCAGCTCTACTGAGTCATTGAAACAAGCAAAGGTCCGATTTAGGTTCCGCGAATCCAACCTGTACAAAAGAAATGCAAAAGCAGGGACATCAACAGTTGGACTTACATTAGAGGTTCAAAAGGATATCTTGACGAAGCCCTATATCCCTCTAGTGTCAAGGAACATAATCAAGGATGACACCTGGTACATCAAGGAGAAGGGTAAAACTGTCGAGATCAGCCATACTAAGATCAAGATTATGAAGAAGAGGTATGGCAGAGCAAAGAGGAAGTTGATAGCTCTAGAGCAGGGTTTGATTAAACCTGAAGACCTGAGTCAGACACCGGAGCAGCTGTGAAGGACAGTCGATAGACTCACTATTAAACCCTATGCACCATTAATGAGAAATAGGGGGGCAAAACCGATCATATCTCCTAGAGAAAGTGCTTTCAAGAGATTGTCTAGTACGCCAGCTTCCCCAAAAAGGAAGTTCGTGCTGGAAAGATTAGGCTCGGTATCTGTAGATTGGTCCACACCTTCTACTTCAGTAACCAAAGCTGTTGCTACAGAGCCTAAAGTGAAACAAATTAAGTCAGATCCTACACCTAAAAAGAGGTGCAGGAAAAGGCTCCAATAGAGACCCAAATTGACTCAACCTAGTACTGAGGTTGTTTTAAATCAACAAGTGAAAGAGCCTATACCGGAGGCTAAAAATGACAATACAACGGATACATCGTTGGTTACAGCCATTGTCCAGACCTTCGCTGAAATTGATGCAACACTAGTTGTGCAAGCGACGGAGAATGAACCAAAGCTGGCTATGGATGATGACGTTTCCACATATGAAGAGGAGGGAAAAGTGCGAATGCATTGCAACATGGTTTATGTCATTTTTTCCAAATATGCTTTGCCAAAGTCAAGAGCGGTATGTTCCATCACTGAAACCCAAGAAACGGTGGATGGGGTAGCGGCAGAACTGGAGAAGGTCACAGTAGATTCAATAGCAATTTCATCAGAGAGTAGTCCTCCAGAGATCATGGACGCCATGCGAGAATGGTACATGATGTTTTTAAGACCTTCGCCTGCATTGATGGAACACCTTCGCCCTCTGTACGTTACAGCAAACATCGATGGTGTGAAAGTCAACAAGATTTTAGTAGATGTTGAAGCTGCAGTGAGTATCATGACAATGCAGACAATGACCATGCTTGGTATCAAGAAATAATCTGTAATTGAGACAACTATGACTGTCAAGAACTTTGCTGGTGGAGTTACGAAGACCTTGAGAATTCTAATGGTTAGACTGAAGGTAGGACCTTCAAACATTATATAGGGTTTCTTCGTAACTGACTGTATTGCTCCATACAGTTGTATTCTGGGCAGAGATCAGATCCACAGAGCTGCTTGTGTGCCTTTGTCAATGCATCAGGAGTTGCTTATGTTGGATCAGACTACCAGACGTGCGGAGTTGGTGAAAGCTGATCCTAAGCCATTCTCTGTGTCCGCGAATGAGATAGGCGTAGACTATTACAACAGCAATTTGCGTCCTTTAACAGTGGTCGACATCGATCAAAGTGGAAAACCGATTGGGGTTATGTCCACTGAGTTAGCACAGTGGGGTCTCTCTCAAGTCAAATTTGATACATCTAGACCTGGCCTCATGACGCCAAACCCAACTAGTGATCAATGTTAACATACTTAGAAGGAGAGGAGTTGCAAGCGTTCGAGTTTCTGCATCAGCGTTTGGTTGTACATATGAAAGAAAGGGAAGCTTACGAACGGCTAGCAACTATTGAACGTGTACCTGAAGATGTGTTGGAAGTGATCGATGAAGAAGAGGAAGTTATCTTACCCGTTCCGGCATGCACTAGATGACACTCCACCTCAAGTTAAAGATCCAGTAGAGAAAGCCAACCTGGGAACTGAAGAGGAGCCCATGGAGGTTGGACTTAGTAAATTGTTAGAACCTGAGCAACGACAGGAGCTCATTGCTTTGCTCTTAGAGTTTAAAGATTGTTTCGCAGAGAAATATGAAGATATTCCAGGTTTTTCACCCAAATTAGTTTGTCATTGTTTGCCTACCAAGCCAGGGGAAAAGCCAGTACAACAAGAACCGCGGCGAATGAAGACTAAAACAGCGGACACAGTGAAAGAGGAAGTGGAGAAGATGTTCAAGTTCGATATCATCAGAGTAGCCAAGTATAATGAATGGATGTCCAATATAGTTCCTATTCTTAAGAAGAATGGTAAGATTCGGGTCTGTGTGGATTATACAGATTTGAACAAAGCTACTCTGAAAGATGTGTACCCTATGTCTGTGGCGGATATGCTCATTGATGATGTCGCTGGACACAAGATGCTTTCTTTTATAGATGGCACTACTGGCTACCATCAAATCTGATAGGAGCATAAACTACAACGATTTTATAGTTTAACCTTTGCATTTAACTTAGCTATTTTCCTTTAAAAATATCATTTTAACTTTGTAATTTTCTTAGGTACTTCGTGGAGCAAGATAATATAAATATGTGCTCAAGTGGTGCAAGTAAGGCTTCCAATACGAAGTAGAGATGTCAAGGATGGAGTTTGATTACTCACATGGTCAAAAATATCAAGGAAAGGCGATAGAACCTCTTCACCAAAACAGAAGCTGCAAACACAAAAAGCTGAAAACTGGTTTCTGCTTATTTTCTCCGGTTTTCAAGGCTTATTTCCATGCGGTTCTGAGAACGGTTTCACCAAGATGACTGTCCATATTTGTAGAGGAGAATTTTTAGATAAATTTTGACTCAAGAATCATCCAAATCGGTGATGGCATCTTGGATTTATGAAGCGTCAAAGTTGGACAGAAAATCAGCAGTTTCGGGAAAGCTGTGCAGCAGTCAATTTCGATGCAGTGTTTGGGCTGGATTTTGATAAGCTTTCTTGGGGGTTTTTGCACAATTTTGAAGAGTGGCATCATTAATATAATTTTCCCAAAAGCCAAGCCCAGATTATATGTGGAAGACATTCAAAAGATAGCCCAAACATTGATTCTAGTCAAAGAATGAAACATAGTCTGAAAAGGAAGTTGTGAAGACTTGGAGACTACTTAAAGCAAAACCCTAATACCAGAATGACTCTAAGCCATCATATCAGAAGAGAGCCTTCACGTTGCTGCATCGCACAAGAATCCATCAAGGGGAAGTCGCCAAGATCATCGTCATTCATTCCATTCACAGTTTTCTTCTTTCCTTCTGTAATCTTTAACTTTTGAATTTATTTTCTTTGTGTGATTTTTACAACGATGTGTGGCTAGTTTATCTTAGTTAGGGGTGGAGGTTTGAAGCCCCGGATTATGCAATAAACTTTGTTTTACAACCTTGATTTCGTAATTACTTAGTTATAGATTGTTTGTTTGGTTTTGGTTTATAAGGAACTCTTACTTGTTTATGTTCATGGATGCATACATAGAACATTATGAACTTGTGAGTGAGGCTAGAATTAGGTTGTTTAATCTTCTAAACGGTTAATACGGCTTAATTCAAAGTAGTAAAACCTATAGGACAATAGGTGAAACAAAATAGAGAGACTTGCATGCTAGGTAGGCGTTCCACACTAGTTTTGCATACTTGTTCAATCACTTCCATTGATCTTAATGCTTAGAATAACTTGTTGATAGGATAGCATCTATACCTTGATTGGTTATTCTAAAGGCTTAGTAATGGTGCGTTCAGCTTGCATAAGTAGTTAAGGGAAGTAGTAAGAATTTACGCAGTGCGTTCACGGTTTATTCTTGATTGAACCTTTTCATAACTTGGTAATTGGAATCTTGGTTGTGCGGACTTTGTTTTGAAGCATATTCGGTGGTGAATTTCCTAAATCCCTAACCTCTTCTCTGTCTTATTTCTCAAACTACAAAAATCAATCTAGTTTTCTTATTCTTCTGTCTTCTGTTTTTCGTGATTTATTTAATATAGTAAACGAACTTCAAATCCCCTGAAATTTTGTGTGCATGTTCTTCTCTGTGTCTAGTTTAGGTCTATAAATTTTCATCTTCTTCTGAGTAGTGTAGGTTAGGTAGTTAAGTATATTTTCGTCTGCTGTTAGTAACAGTACACACTTTTGTGACATTATTTTTGTGTGTGAAAATAAATACCCTCAATCTCTAGCAATGAACGATCCTTGCTTCTTTATACTACAATTGACAATCTTTTGCAGGGTTAAATTGTGAGGCTATTTAAGCTGTACCAATTTTTGGCGCCATCGCCGGGGATTGTAAAATTTTAGTTTTGCACATTAGTTGTTTAGAGTCGATTTTCTTCTTTTTTGCTAAAGTTTTTCTTTTACTTGTTTTGCAGGAAACTTCATTTGTGTATGAGAACAAGGAATAATTCGAAGGGTGAGTTAGTGTTTTTGAATACTGAGATAGAGAAGCTACTTCGAGAGAATAGAAGGTTGGCAAGAGGAGAAGCAGAAGCAGAAGCTGCTCAAGAAGAGGCCGAGCCCATCAGCCCCACTTTAATTTTCGAAATGGGAGACGTACAAAATGAGCAGCGGCAGCTGCCACCTCCACAACAACCTAGGAAGACCATTAGGGAGCTCTCAACGTCCCTAATAGCGGGTGGCATTCCGTCATGCATTCGTCACCCTCAACCGGCTCCAGGAAAGACAGGGACTTTCGAGCTCAGAACTGGTTTTCTCCATAAGCTACCTACTTTTCACGGGTTACCTAATGAAGACCCTAATATGCATCTCCAAGAATTCCAATTTATTTGCTCAAGCATGACACCGGAGAATGCAGATGAGGATATCATGAAGATGAAGGCTTTCCCTTTTTCTCTGACAGACAAGGCCAAGACATGGTTGTATAGGCTTCCAAATGGCTATATAACTTCATGGGACGTGATGCACAAGACATTCTTGGAGAAGTATTTTCCCACTTCAAAAATTATAGCGTTGAGAAAGCAAATTACCAGAATTGAGCAAAGATGGGACGAGGCATATCCCGAATACTTTGAGAGGTTCCAGAGCTTGCTTACTCAGTGCCCTCAACATGGTTTGAGTGAGGAAAGCTTGTTGACTGCCTTTTATGATGGCCTCTTACCCATAGAGAGAGATATCTTGGATGCATCAGCTGGAGGATCGTTCATGGACAAGTACAATGAGGATGGAATGAAGCTCATAGCTGATCGTGCATTGAATGCTCGACAATTCAATAATTCTTCAAGACGTGTCCAAACATTGTTGTCAAAGGGAGGTAACGATTCTGATATCAAAGATCAATTATCAAATCTCATATCTATATTATCTCAGGTATTAGGTCAAAAGAAGCATGGAGCCATGGTGTGTGGTGTGTGCTCAATGGAGGGTCACCAAACTGATCGTTGCCCTCAATTATATGAGAATGAGGAGGTACATGATGTAGGAAATTTCCAGCAAGGAGGGCAATATCAAAAGAACGATCCATATTTTCAGTATCTAGGATCAAGGAATCACCCCAACTCCTTGGACCTTATGAAGCACCTCAAAGCAATAACCATGCAGCTCCAGGGTTCACTCAACGTCCTCAAGGGGGATTTACACAAAGCTATGTGCCACATCAAGTCTCTAGCTCTTCCTTGACTCAAATTTTGGACAAGTATGACAAGATGATTGAAGGTCTGACATCCTCCACTCAACAACTCATCCAATCACAACACAGCCAAGGAAAAGATATTTTGGAACTCAAGAAGCAAATGGGAGATGTCGTCAACAAGTTGAATCAAATGCAAGATACTCAAGGGAAACTTCCAAGCCAAACGATTCCAAATCCTAAAATTCAATATGAATCTGCAAATGCTGTAATTTTGAGGAGTGGGAAGGTAGTCAACGACGCCCTTGCGTCACAAAAGAAGGAAAAAAGTGCTTCTGTTCCGTCCGGGATTGAAACTGAACTTGCTATCCCTGACCTAGCAACTTCCAAGATTGAAGACTCACTGCAATCCCAGCCAAAACCTGAAACGAAAGGTAAGATGTCCAACTCTCGAGTTTCAGTTTCCACTAACCCTTCTTTTCCTTCTTGTTTGCCTTTTCTAAGTAGATTCGCTAATTCGAAGGAAGAAGAAGATAAAAGGGACATCATGGATATTCTCTAGAAGGTTCAAGTTAACATTCCTCTTTTGGATGTCATAAAACAAGTACCCAAGTACGCCAAATTTTTGAAGGACTTATGCACCAAAAAGAGGAAGTTTAAGGGGAATGAAGTAATAGCTCTTAGTGAGGAGGTTTCAAGTATTCTTCAGCGAAAGGCTCTTCCACCTAAGCTCAAGGACCCCGGACAATTCACCATTCCGTGCACAATTGGTGCCAAGAGGTTTGATAAAGCTTTACTTGATTTAGGAGCTTCTATAAATTTAATGCCTCTCTCTGTGTTTTCAGCTCTTAACTTAGGTACACTACAGAATACTTCTGTGGTGATTGAGCTTGCGAATCGCTCATATGTTCATCCTTTGGGAGTAATTGAAGATGTTTTAATAAGGGTGGATGGATTGGTTTTGCCTGCTGACTTTTTTGTGATTGACATGGAGGAGACGTCGAGTCCCAAGTCATTGCCTTTAATCTTAGGGCATCCCTTCATGGCAACTGCTCACACGAACATCAATGTGTACGAGGGAACATTGACCATGGAAGTTCTTGGAGAAAGGGTCACGTTTCAAGTCTTTGAGCATAATGATGTCAATAAAGGCATGTTGGGGCGCGAGGACAAGGAGCTAAGAGAAGAAGTCAAATTTTTGAGGGCATGGAAGGTGCCTAAAGTGAAGAAAGACCACTCCATGAAGAACTTGAATGAAGAAAGTAAAGATGACCCACCTAGTTCAAGTAAGCACTCATACACAAAGGCAATGGCGAGGTTGTTTGACAAGGCTTCACGTGGAGCCTTCGGATGATCCATGGAACACGTCTAGCTGAAGACGCTAAATCAGCGCTTGTTGGGAGGCAACCCAACCGTCTTTATCTTCTGTGTTTTATTTGTTTTCTTTTTGTTCGTTTTGATGTGTTTTGTGTGTGTGCATGTTAGAGTTGAAAAAAGTTGAAGAAAACTCCAAGTTATGCAAAAACAGTGCTCTTGCAAAAAGCAGTCTGCCAAATTTGGCGAACTACTATTTTCAGCTCACAAGACCTGGGAATATGTGCTTTATATTCAAAGAAAGGTCTTTGAGTCTAGTTTCTGTAGGATTTTACAGAAGTGAATTTGGAGATCTGAGTCATTCCCAGTTCGACTTTGAAGGAAGAAAGGTCACGGTCTGGAAAACAGAAGTTGTGCACTACAGCTGGAAAAAGGTCAAAACAGGGGATACTGCCGAAAATTCTGTAGAGTAAAGCCATATATGCCTAAACAGCTTGTTGAGTTAGCTTCAACTTTGCTTTGAGGCACTTTTACATTTTGGCACCAAAACTCATTGGAAATCAGGTTTGAATGGGTAAAGACCTGTGCTTCAGCTTTTCTGTTCGAATTCTGTTTTTCTTCTAACTTTGCAGGGATGCTATTTTCAACACATTTGGAGTCAGGACATGTACCATCTATGCACAAACAGCTAGCAATGCCATATTTCCTTTCCAATTGGAATCTCAAACATTGGATGCTGCAATAGGATGTTCTATGAGCTAAAACTTGGCTTCAGAGCACAAAATGGGGGAGCTTTTCTGAACTTTATCTTCTTAGTCTCTTGTTTTGCTCACTTTCCTCCTTACATCTGTTATCATTGCATGATCTATATTGTTCTTGCATCGAGGACGCTGCATAGTTCAAGTGCGGGGGAAGGGACTGCAGACATTTTTTGTTTTGTTTTGTTTTTGTTAGTCAAAAAAAAACTTAAAAAATTCAAAATAAAAATAAAAATTGTTTTTGTTTTTGGTTTTGGTTTTGAGTCGTAGAAGCCTTTAACAAGTCTAGGATGATACTAATCTTCTGAAATCATGGCTAGAAGATGATCATTAAATTAAGATGATAAGCATAACATTCTTTGGTTAATCGAGTCTTATGTGATGCATGCGTACTTGTAGTAGATATGGCTTGAGACTTTGGTACAGAATTTTTGAACATGCTATTTTGGATTGTGATTTCAAAATAATCCTTGTGAGATTATTGATCTTAATGCCTTTCTTTGGAGAGATTTTGAAATTCATTACTCGATTTTTAATGATCTGCTTGTTGCTAAATCCCATTTTTCTTTCATGATTGAATGCTTGCCACAGATTAAGTTTAATGGACTAGAGAGTTTACTAGAACTCGCTTTTGCCACCTTTCAAACGTTTTAGTCATGACATGCCTTGATTGGGAAAGGGATTGAGGCACTTAGGATCGCCACCAAAGCCAAATTAGCTTGTGTCCCCAGTTGTGTACCCAAGATGTACACCTCCTAGATTAACCCCATTGAGCCTACGTTTTAAACTTTTTTTTGTCATGACCCTCATTATCTTGACCTTGAGCTTTAGTATAGCTATATCTTTTCCCTTGTTCTGGAATCTAGTAGAGCTATACATGAGATTTATAAATAACCAAGGTGATATGAAGCTGATGAGAAAGAACAAGTGTGGGGGAGGACTCAAGCTAGATTGCAATCCCTGGCAGTATAAAAAAATTTTGAAAAAAAAATAAATAAATTATTGCACAGCCAGGAAGAGAAGATCAAGAGAAGAAAAAAAAATTTGTGGAAAAATCAACCTTGTGTTCTTGAGGTGTTTAAACTGAAGCAACAGCCCAACTCAATGACATTCAGCCGCATTTAATGACAAAATGAAATTACAAGGTGACCTTGATGGTTGTAAGAGCACAAAAGGAATCTCTCGACATTAATGAAAGCTCTGCTAGGTTTCAGGATTCTTGTTTGAATTCCTATCCCCTTGTTTCTGTAACCCTAAGCTTAACCCCATTACAACCTTGAAAAAGACCTACTTGACCCTTGAGATGGGCAAACTATGATCTGTGGAGTTAGGTGCAAAAGTTGAGCATATTGTGGTCCATTTGGCAAGTATTTGATTTCCTTCATGGGATTATAAATCATGTTTTTCGTTGAGCCTTTTTTCTTTCTTACGTATGTGAGCTATTTGTTGATTTTTATTTTGATCTCTAAAATACACTTGAGTGAAAGCTTTTAAGCATACCTTGAATCTTGAGAGAAGAAAGAGTGCAATCCTTGTGAGGTGAAATCATGATTTGTCTTATGCATGTTGAGCTCTAACCATCACCATTGTTGTCTCCCAAGTCTTACTTGTGCTATGTTGAACATGAGTCTTTATTAACTCTCGAATGTGAGCTAAATTCTTGGTTGAGTGTTATTCTTGGTGCTATGAAAGTAGGAGATTTCTGAGACAATTTGTTAAGGGCATTAGAGTTGTTTTCGAGTCTAGATGGGTTTTGAGTCTTTGATTTTGCTAAGGGACTAGCGAAAGCTAAGTGTGAGAGAATTTGATAGGAGAGAAGATGTTCAAGTTCGATATCATCAGAGTAGCCAAGTATAATGAATGGATGTCCAACATAGTTCCTATTCTTAAGAAGAATGGTAAGATTCGGGTCTGTGTGGATTATACAGATTTGAACAAAGCTACTTCGAAAGATGTGTACCCTATGTCTGTGGCGGATATGCTCATTGATGATGTCGCTGGACACAAGATGCTTTCTTTTATAGATGGCACTGCTGGCTACCATCAAATCCCAGTTGTTGAAGCGGACAGACACAAAATAGCATTCTGATGTCCAGCTTTCATAAGAGCTTTTGAGTACGTGGTAATGCCTTTTGGTCTGAAGAATGCCGCAGCCACATATCAGCGAGCCATGAACATGATTTTCCATGACATTCTTGGTAAGATTTTAGAGGTTTATATCGATGACGTGGTAGTCAAGTCAAAAGTCAAACAAGACCTTATTGCAGATCTCAGGAAAGTGTTTAAACGCATGCGAATACACGGACTTCGAATGAACCCCGTCAAATGTGTGTTTGGGGTACAAGTAGGGGTTTTTTTGGGTTTTGTCGTTCATCAGAGAGGCATCGAGATACCTAGGGACAAAGCCAAAGCCGTTATCAATGCGCCTTATCCTAAGACCAAGAAGGAATTACAACAACTATAGGGCAAGATTAGCTTCCTTAGGAGATTCATTTCAAACTCAACTGGGAAAGTTAAGCCGTTCTCTTCTTTATTGAAGCTACAGGGTGTCAAGGAATTTGTCTGAGAACCATGCCATCAAGAAGCTTTCGACAGAATAAAGGAGTATCTAGCGAACCCTCCAGTCCTCGTTCCTCCAAAGCCCGGTGTCCCTTTAAAGCTCTATATCTCAGCTTCTGAGAGTTCCATTGCAGGCCTTCTGGCTCAAGACGATACTAACAAAGAAGGTAGAACTATTGAGCGCGCCATCTACTATTTGAGTAGGACCCTTTTAGATGGTGAGACCAGGTATTCACCCATTGAGAGGTTGTGTTTAGCTTTGTACTTCACGGGCTGTAAACTCTGGCATTACATGCTTTCTTTTACAACTATGGTAGTAGCTCAACCGACCTAGTCAAATATATGTTAACAAGGCCTATTCTTCGAGGCCGCATTGGTAAGTGGATGTTCGCTTTGTTAGAGTTTTCTTTACAGTATACACCACTTCGAGCACAGACCGGTCAAGCGGTTTCCGACTTTCTTGTTAAGACCCGCCTCGAATTTCACCCTGAAACCCGAAGTAAGTCTTGCGGGGTTCACCTCCAAGGAAAATTTACTAAAAAACTCGGTAAACCTTTTTACTAGTTAAAATTTACCATTTTTACCGTCCTGAAATATTTCTCCAATGAATAATTTCTCCGAAATAATCGTCCCTTAACCCCCCCCCCCTCTAGGGACGTATGAAACTATAAACTCATTTACGAAGACAGTAAAACTATTATAAATTCCAAGCTAGTAAATAATGTAAAAATTTAAGAATCGGGATGTCACATTTCTACTCCACCATCCTATTCATGAGGATCATTATTTTCTAGATTTGGAAATTGGGGCTATCTGTCAAGACCTGCCCCGAATTTCACACCGAAAACCGAGATGAGTCCTGCGAGGACCACCTCCAAAGAAAATTTACAGAAGACTCGGCAAACCTCCCTCGAAAATGGACAACCCTAACTTAAGAATTTAAGAACCACTTTTTTATTCCAAAATCAATAAATCCTCCGCTACATTCCAAAAGTAGCCAGAATCCAAATTACACCGAAGAATTCCAAAAGTATTCAGAGCTACTAAAAATAAAATAAAATACAGCGAAAGCTAACAAACCCCTAGTAGATTAAACAAATAAATATTTCCCCAAAAGAAATGTTTTCATCAGCGGCAAAAACAAAAGCTCCACTGGAAAGATTCTGAACTGGGGTCCAGCCTGGTTAGACTCCCAAACTTTAAGACATTGCCTCTCAGGCCTGGATATTATATATATAGTATGTATGCACACTCGCCTGACCCTTGGCACGATATCTATGAACAACTTGAATAAAGAAGATATCATACGAAGCTACTATGCTTGCGTCTAACGCTCACATCACCCCACACCGGAATTGTACCTCGCATATGGGGGAAAGCGGCCGAGTGGTAATATATATACGTGCTTACTCCTTGTACGAAATCTTTGAATAAATAAATGCAAAATTAGAAAATCGCACAGGGCTACGACACTCGCGCCTAACGCTCATGTCACCCATACCAGAATTGTGCCTCGCTTATGGGGGAAATCACGTATAGCTAGCTAGCATTTAATCATATACATACTATTCTCGGAATTGTACCTCAAGTATAATCACTGAAATTCTCAATTTCGGGAAATATCCAACAATAGAAAATCATTCAAATGATAAAGCATTTAGAACACAATATTTAAAAACAAAGGTCCACTCACAGGTTAGGCCTAAGCCTGATGTCGGTCGGAGGTCTCTTCCGCTCGAGCCTCCTCACGTCCTATTCCAAATAAATAAAACCTTAAATAAAATACCGACGCTCACAGTAAAATATGCATAACTAAATATGTTTCGCGCTCAACCAAGTCTAACACTCCAAAATCTTAATTCCACTGCCAACCTCAAAACTCCAAAAATTTTACCGACATCCTCAAAATCACCTTCCACCAAATAAAATCCAATGGCCGGATTATAAATTAATAATCCGTCAAAAATACCAAACTTCAACAATTCTCAAACCTATCTAAAACTCCTCCAAAAATTCTAAAAATTATTCCATTAAACTCCTCACATTTTTCTCCACCAAAAACATTTTCTCGGCGGCGGCTCCGCCTGCAGCGGCGGCCGGAGACCAACTCCGCCGACCTCCGATAGTCACCAAAATTTGGCAGCATCTCCCTCTCAACCTCCTCTACAACATTCCTAACTACCACAAACTCCAATTCTAATCCTAACCAAGCCAATCTGACACAAATACACAATAAAGCCCTAGAAATTCAAATTCCAATTTCTCCTTACCTAGCTCGAGATGGAGTGAGCCCTTTGGAGGGATTGAAGCACGGGAGGAAGGCTTCCTTTTGAGCCAAGGCTCGCCAGCTATGGCGGCCGGAGGAAGGAGTTCCGGCGAAAAAACGATTTCAGCAGTCGGGGCTCTCGGCGTCGATTCCTCCTTCACGGCGGCGCTAGGGAGGCTGCCACTGGTCTAGAACTGCTGCTGGCTTGGAGACCGACCGAACGGGACGGTGTGGCGGGCTGGGGTGGCCGGACGGCGGTGAACGGCGGCCGGGAAGAATGCGACAGAAACGGGCTCGGGGAGAGGAGAAACCGGGAGGAAAAGAGAGAGAAAAAGAAAACTGAAACTGGGCTTTGACCAAGCCCGGTCCACAACTCCTCTTTAAACCCAATCCAAAATTCAACACCCCAAAAATAATACCCCAATAAAATTACCTTTTACTAGCAAAAATTACCATTTTTTACCTTCGTCAAAATTTCTTTCTTAGAATAATCCCACAAAATAATCGTCCCCTACTCCTCTCTGGTGATCAATTATATTTTACATTTAATGACGATCATGGTAAAATTCTTATTACCACTATGCCAGTAATAAAGGTAAAAATTATAGGTTGGGGCGTGACAATTCTCCCCTCCTTATAAAAATTTCGTCCTCGAAATTTACAAACTCGCTACTCAAAGAGATAAGGATACTGCTGCCTCATCTGCTCCTCTGACTCCCAAGTAGTTTTCTCTACTTGGTGGCTTCTCCAAAGCACTTTGACGAGCGGAATTGACTTGCTCCTAAGCACTTGCTCCTTCCGATCTAGAATCTGAACCGGCTCCTCTTCATAGGACAAATCCTTCTGCAGACTAATCGGCTGGTCTTCTAGCACATGAGAAGGATCGGCAATATACTTGCGAAGGATGGATACATGAAACACATTATGTATCCTGGACAACTCCGAAGGCAAAGCTAACCGATAGACAAGAGAACCAACTCGCTCTATTATCTCATAAGGCCCAATATACCTCAGACTAAGCTTCCCACGCTTGCCAAAACGTACTACCCCTTTCCAAGGAGATAGTTTCAGGAACACCCAATCACCTACTTGAAACTCAAGGTCCTTCCTGCGGACATCTGCATAACTCTTTTGCCTACTCTGAGCAGCCTTGAGTCTATCCCTGACCACCTTGATCTTCTCATTTGTGTCATGGATAATCTCAGGACCACAAAGCTCTCTTTCTCCGACTTCATTTCAACATAATGGCGTACGACACTGCCTCCCATAAAGTTCCTCAAAGGGAGTCATACCGATACTCGAATGGAAGATGTTATTATAGGCAAACTCCATCAAGGAAAGGTTCTTATCCCAACTCCCCCTAAACTGCAAGGCACAAGCTCTCAGCATATCCTCCAAAGTTTGGATAGTCCTCTCTGATTGCCCATCAGTTTGAGGATGAAAAGCAGTGCTGAAGTGTAGTCGGGTACCTAAAGCTGCCTGAAGAGCTCTCCAAAATTTAGAAGCAAATCTAGGATCCCGATCTGACACTATGGATTCATGCACGCCATGAAGTCTGACAATCTCATTCATATACAGCTCAGCCAATTTATCCAGCGAATACTTCTTTCCCACCGGCAAGAAATGAACAGATTTAGTGAGTCTATCCACTATCACCCAAATATCGTCATGCCCTTCACGGGTACGAGGTAAACTGAAGACAAAATCCATGGTGATGTGGTCCCACTTCCACACTGGAACAGGCAACGGCTCAAGCAACCTTGAAGGTTTCTGCCTTTCAGATTTCACCTTGTGATAAATCAGACACCTACTCACAAAAGCTGCAATTTCCCTCTTCATGTTTGGCCACCAATAATAATCCTTCAGAGTCCGATACATCTTTGTACTCCACGGGTGAGCAGCATAAGCAGAACTATGGGCTTCCTCCATTAACTCAATCTTTAACTCTTCGTTCCTCTTTGGCACACAAAGCCTACTTTTGAACAACAATGACCCATCTCTTCTTACCGAAAAATTTACGGCGGCTCCATTCGCTGCTCTTTCTATCAACCAAACTATAGAAGGATCATTATACTGCGCCTCCCGCACTTTATCAACCTAAACTGGCCTCACATGGAAACTAGCTACCAAAGCACCCACTTCATCCACCGCTAAATCCACCCCTGTAGCACGCAGCTCACAAAGAAGTGGAACTCGAAACATCCTCAAGTGAAACAAAGACACGGAGGGATTGCGACTAAGAGCATCAGCTACCACATTAGCCTTTTCTGGATGATACTCTACAGTGCAATCATAATCACTGATCAACTCCATCCACCTTCTTTGCCTCATATTCAACTCCCTTTGTGTGAACACATACCGAAGACTCTTGTGATCGGTAAAAATCTGACACTTGGCTCCATAAAGATAGTGTCTCCACAACTTGAGAGTAAAAACCACAGCTGCAAGCTCTAAATCATGAGTGGGATAATTCACCTCATGCGGCTTCAATTGTCTAGAAGCGTAAGCAATCACTCGATCATGCTACATCAAAACTCCACCTAGACCTCATCTAGAAGCATCACAAAACACACATACTCCCCTCTATCATTCGGAAGTGCCAACACTGGAGCACTAGTCAAGCGGTTCTTTAATTCTTGAAAACTTTGCTCACACTGATCTGACCACTCAAAATTCACTCCCTTCTTTGTCAATCCCGATAGTGGAGCTGCAATCTTTGAAAAGTCTTGCACAAAACGCCGATAATAACCTGCTAACCCCAAGAAACTACGAATCTCAGTCATAGATGTGGGACTTTTCCAATTGGACACCGCTTCCACCTTCTGGGGATCCACACTAACACCTTCAGCTGAAACTACATGACCCTGAAATCCCACTTTATCCAGCCAAAACTCACACTTACTGAACTTGACAAACAACTGCGCATTCCTCAAAGTCCGCAATATTAATCTTAGATGTTTGGCATGCTCCTTCTCACTTTTCGAGTACACCAAAATATCATCTATGAACACGATCACGAAACGGTCAAGATATGGACTAAACACCCTATTCATGAGATCCATGAACACCGCGGGTGCATTAGTAAGTCCAAAAGGCATCACCACAAACTCATAATGACCATAGTGTGATCGAAAGACAGTCTTGGCTATGTCACTATCCCGAATCCGCAACTGATGATAACCAAATCTCAAATCAATCTTTGAGAACACCGAGGCACCTCTCAACTGATCAAACAAATCATCAATGCGTGGCAACATGTACTTATTCTTCACTGTGACTTGATTCAGCTTCCTATAATCAATGCATAGTCTCATGGTGTCGTCCTTATTCTTAACAAACAACACCAGAGCACCCCATGGAGACAAGCTAGGCCGAATAAAACCCTTATCTACTAACTCCTGCAATTGAGTCTTCAACTCTTTCAATTCCGCTGGAGCCATTCTGTAAGGTGCCTGAGAGATAGACATAGTTCCAGGAAGCAACTCGATAGAAAAGTCTATCTCTCTTACAGGAGGCAAACCAGGAAAATCATCGGGAAACACGTCCGAGAACTCTCTTACTACAGGAATATCCCCCACTTCCAACTCTCCTAAACTTGCATCCACAACATGAGCTAAGAATGCCTGACAGCCTTTATTTAACAATTTCCTCGCAGCCACAGCTGAAATTAGGCAACTCGAAATCACATCTCTTTCCCCCTGAAAAACAAGCTCAACACCATCCAGACTTCGAAGCACTACTTCCTTTCGAAAACAATCTACCACAGCTCTATAAGACTCTAAGAAGTCCATCCCCATGATCACATCAAACTCTACCATATTTAGAGGAATCAAATCGGCCTTGAAATTAAATCCCTCTACTAGCACTTCACAACCACTAAACACCCAATCTATCCTCATCACTTCACCAGAGGGTAGAGAAACATGCCCTCTATTTCTGCCCCGAGGACCATAACTCGATCCTCCACTACTGCCAGTGCCCGCTGAAGATCCAGAAGCGGACGATGAAGCAGCTTTCTTAGATTGACCTTGACTGGGACCACTGAAATCTCAAGGCCGAGCTCTATAAGTCCCCCTGGTCTCGATGGTCATAACTGCACCAACTGCATCAAGGAAGGTCGGATAGAGAGCACCAACCATCTTGTCTGCAAACACTCCTCCAAGCGCATCAACAAACATACCAATCATGGTCCTCTCATCAGGAATCAAATGGGGCACATGATAGTTCAAAGTGGTGAACCTCTGCTCAAACTCAATGACTCCCTCATCGTCTCTCTCTTTCATATTCAGAAAGTCTGACGGGATCCTACTACGATGAGAGTGGTTGAAATACTGACCCAAGAAGAGTGTCTTATACTGCTTCCAAGTCATAGCCTGAGCACCATCATTATTTCTCCTGGCGAGAGTCCACCAATGATGAGCTGAATCGTCCAGAAAAGAAATTGCCATGTTCACTTTCTTTTCTTCTGGCAGCTCTGTGCTCTCGAAATCCATCTCCATCTTGTCCACCCAAGAGTAAGCATCAAGGGGTCACTTGGCACCCTTGAACTCTACTGCCCCTGCATCAGCAACATCTCTCTTCTTCACAGATCAAGGGGGCTGCACCCTATCCAGAACACCTCTCAACATAGCCCCAACCGAATCCACTAAACATCTCACTTCCTCACCCTCATTGGCGTTGGTCGAGGAAGCCACACGGGGTCGACGTCTAGGAGGCATAGTACCTGAGGAGGAAAACATTTAGTAGTCTATAAACAAGAGTACTAGAAACTACCACATATACCCAATAACACATAGTATCAAAAGCAGAAACTGCCGATGAATCCGCCGCGGTCAGATCATCACTCTATAGACACTATGGCTACTTAGGCAAATACGATAGTGAATAGCAAACAGAAGATGAAACCTAGAGCTCTGATACCAACTGTCAAGACCCGCCCCGAATTTCACCCCGAAAACCGAGATGAGTCATGCGGAGACCACCTCCAAGGAAAATTTACCGAAGACTCGGCAAACCTCCCTCGAAAATGGACAACCCTAACTTAAGAATTTAAGAACCACTTTTTTATTCCAAAATCAATAAATCCTCCGCTACATTCCAAAAGTAGCCAGAATACAAATTACACCGAAGAATTCCAAAAGTATTCAGAGCTACTAAAAATAAAATAAAATACAGCGAAAGCTAACAAACCCCTAGTAGATTAAACAGGTAACCTACTGGCGAAATGCAGCTGATAGATGAGTCACTATGCCTCGACGTCTCCTGCTAGACCTCACGCGAACTCTGCATACTGGGCATTTTTAAAAACGAAGAGCCTAGGGGAAACACGTCAGAGTGAGTGGACGAAATGCTTCCGACAACAAATAAATATTTCCCCAAACGAAGAGCCCACTGGAAAGATTCTGAACTGGGGTCCAGCCTGGCTAGACTCCCAAACTTTAAGACATTGCCTCTCAGGCCTGGATATTATATATATAGTATGTATGCACACTCGCCTGACCCTTGGCACGATATCTATGAACAACTTGAATAAAGTAGATATCATACGAAGCTACTATGCTTGCGTCTAACGCTCACATCACCCCACACTGGAATTGTACCTCACATATGGGGGAAAGCGGCCGAGTGGTAATATATACGTGCTTACTCCTTGTACGAAATCTTTGAATAAATAAATGCAAAATTAGAAAGTCGCACAGGGCTACGACACTCGCTTCTAACGTTCATGTCACCCATACCGGAATTATGCCTCGCTTATGGGGAAAATCACGTATAGCTAGCTAGCATTTAATCATATACATACTATTCTCGGAATTGTACCTCGAGTATAATCACCGAAATTCTCAATTTCGGGAAATATCTAACAACTGAAAATCATTCAAATGATAAAGCATTTCGAACACAATATTTAAAAACAAAGGTCCACTCACAGGTTAGGCCTAAGCCTGATGTCGGTCGGAGGTCTCTTCCGCTCGAGCCTCCTCACGTCTAGTTCCAAATAAATAAAACCTTAAATAAAAGACCGACGCTTACAGCAAAACATGCATAACTAAATATGCTTCACGCTCAACCAAGCCTAACACTCCAAAATCTTAATTCCACTGCCAACCTAAAAACTCCACAAATTTTACCGACATCCTCTAAATCACATTCCACCAAATAAAATCCAATGGCCGGATTATAAATTAATAATCCGCCAAAAATACCAAACTTCAACAATTCTCACACCTATCCAAAACTTCTCCAAAAATTCTAAAACTTATTCCATTAAACTCCTCAAATTTTTCTCCACCAAAAACATTTTCTCGGCGGCGGCTCCGCCGGCAGCGGCGGCCGGCGACCAACTCCGCTGACCTCCGATGGTCACCAAAATTTGGCAGCATCTCCCTCTCAACCTCCTCTACAACATTCCTAACTACCACAAACTCCAATTCTAAGCCTAACCAAGCCAATCTGACACAAACACACAATAAAGCCCTAGAAATTCAAATTCTGATTTCTCCTTACCTAGCTCGAGATGGAGTGAGCCCTTTGGAGGGATTGAAGCTCGGGAGGAGGGCTTCCTTTTGAGCCAACGCTTGCCGGCTATGGCGGCCGGAGGAAGGAGTTCCGGAGAAAAACGATTTCGGCAGTCGGGGCTCTCGGCGTCGATTCCTCCTTCACGGCGGTGCTAGGGAGGCTGCCACCGGTATAGAACTACTACTGGCTTAAAGACAGACCGAATGGGACCGGTGCGGCGGGCTCGGGCGGCCAGACGGCAGTGAACGGCGGCCGGGAAGAATGCGACAGAAACGGGCTCGGGGAGAGGAGAAACCGGGAGGAAAAGAGAGAGAAAAAGAAAACTGAAACTGGGCTTTGACCAAGCCCGGTCCACAACTCCTCTTTAAACCCAATCCAAAATTCAACACCCCAAAAATAATACCCCAATAAAATTACCTTTTACTAGCAAAAATTACCATTTTTTACCGTCGTCAAAATTTCTTCCTTAGAATAATCCCACAAAATAATCGTCCCCTATTCTTCTCTGGGGATCAATTATATTTTACACTTAATGACGATCACGGTAAAATTCTTATTACCACTATGCCAGTAATAAAGGTAAAAATTATGGGTCGGGGCGTGACACTATCTATCTTCAGCGTTGGATTTTGTATTTTGATGGTTCTAGTACTGGCAAACCATCCGGAGCTAGCATTTCTTTGGTCAGTCCATCTGGAGGTATATATTCCTATTCCTTTCAGTGTGAGTGGATGTGTACAAACAGCCAAGCAGAGTATGATGCTGTCATTATCGGACTGGAGATGTTACTCGACCTCGGCGCCCAAGATGTTGACATACTGGGTGATTCTTTGTTGGTCATCATTCAATTACGAGGAAAATTCTAATGTGTTAGTTTCACTTTAGTTCCCTTCCTGGGAAGAGCCTTGGAGTTGTTGGACAGGTTGCTACTGTGTCTCTGGAAAACATCCCTCACGAACGGAATTTTGGGGACAACGAACTTGCTCAAATTGCAACCGGAGTTAGTTTGGCTGATGGCGTTTGTGAGCGTATATTGAAAGTTGAAAAACGTACCTTACCCTTGTTTATGACCAGGAAGGAGAACAATGACAAATGGTTAGTTGCAACGGTTGATGCGTTAGATGTGCATTGGAGACAACCCATTATGGATTATTTGATTAATCCATCTACTATAACCGATAAGCGTATCAGGTTCCTGGCCCTCAATTACGTGTTTAAGGGCGGTGAGTTGTTGCGAAGGGGAGAAGATGATGTTGACTTCCTATGTGTCTACGGCACTAAGGCCAAGCGGATTTTGCGCGAAGTCCATTTATTGAGTATGTGACCTCATGCTGGTCTTAAGAAGCGGTAGTTCATTCGTCGACATGGTTTTTATTGGCCTACTATCCTCAAAGAATGTATCAGTTTTGCCAAGGGTTGCATAGAGTGCCAAGTACATGGTCTAGTTCAGCATATCCCCAACATCCCTATGCAACCTATCATCAAGCCTTGGTCGGGTCGTGGTTGGGCTTTTGACTTTGTTGGTGTTATTCATCCATACTCCTCCCAACAACATAAGTTTATTCTAGTGGGAACTGATTTCTTTACCAAGTGGGTGGAAGTAAAGCCTGTTAAGGAAGCTTCAGCGAAAACAGTTTGCCAATTTATTTTTAGAAACTTCATCTGCCGATACGGTATTCCAGAATGTTTAATGGTGGACAGGGGGGCAGCTTTCATGGCTATCGAAACTCAGGAGTTTCTCAATGATTATGGGATCAAGTTCTTACACTTTACCCCTTATTATGCTCAATTCAATGGTCAAGCAGAGACAAGCAATAAGATCATCTTGTCCATTCTGAAGCGAATGCTGGCAGACAACCCACACGACTGGCACAATGAGTTAGACAACACACTCTAGGCCTATAGGAGCTCCAAACGGACTCCTACTAGCACAACACCCTATGCACTAATGTTTGGCCATGATGTTGTACTTCCACTCGAAATTAATGTGCAATCATTGCGAGTCCGGGAACAACATCAATTACTTAGAGATGATTATGTACAAGCAATGTGGCAAGAACACGAGGACTTGGATCTCCAGCGAATGGCTGCTCTGGACCATCTTGTGGTTGAAAAGAAGAAGGTAGCTCGGATTTATGACAAGTGTACTTGAGGGCGTAGTTTTGAGGTTGGAGATTTAGTCTAAAAAGTTATACTTCCCCTCAATGAGAAGCTTCATGGTCCCCTAAGTGGGAAGGTCCTTTTGTGATTGATCAGATTTACGACAACGACGCTTAAAAACATAGGGATGTTGATGGCAACATTCACCGAAACCCTATCAATGGACGTTACCTTAAGAAGTACTTCCCCAGCGTTTGGGAATTTGATGATCCACCTCCAGCGAACGCAACTGGGGGGTAATGACTCCCTAATTCGCCTAGGCAGATATCTGGCAGCACCTGCAGCAAGAAGTCATTCCAAAAGAAAGCACCTCTCCAACCATAGTGATGGTCAGATTGGTGTTTCCCATTATCCTCCTAAGCACTACCTGTCACGCCCCGACCCTTAAATTTTACCTTATTTACTAGCATGGTGTTAATAAGAATTTTACCGTCTTCGTCATTGAGTTTTAGATCTAAGGTCCCTAGAGGTGTGTTGAGGGACTAATATTTTGAAAGAATTATTCGTAGGAGAAAAATATGACCACGGTAAAAAATGGTAAATTTTGGCTAGTAAAAGGTAATTTTTATTGGGGTATTATTCTGGGGTGTTGAATTTTGGAATGGGTATAAGGTGGAGTTGTTAGAACGGGCCTTTGTTTTGGTCAAAGCTCGTTTTTTCTCTCTCTCTCTCTCTCTTCCTCCCGGTTTTCTCTCTCCCCGAGCCCCTCACTGCCGAAAAATTCCGGTAGTCCGTTCGCCGTCGTCCAGCCGCCCCAAACCGCCGCACCGGTCTCAAACGATCGGTCTCCGACCTAGCTTCCATTCTAGACCGGTGGCAACCTCCCTAGCGCCGCCGTGAAGGAGGAATCAGCCCCGAAAGGTCCGACTGCCGGAAGAGTTTTTTCGCCGGAACTCCTTCCTCCGGCCACCATAGCCGGCGATCCTTGGCTCAAAAGAAAGCCCTCATCCCGTGCAACAATCCCTCCAAAGGGCTCCCTCCATCTTGAGCTAGGTAAGGAGAAATCGGTATTTGAAATTCTAGGGCTTTTATGTGTGTTTTCGTTCGATTGACATGGTTAGATTTAGAATTGGAGTTTGTGAAAGTTAGGAATATTGTAGAGGAGGTTGAGAGGAAGATGCTGCCAATTTTTGGTGAGCATCGGAGGTCGCCGCCGCCAAGAAAATGTTTTTGGTGGAGAATTTTATGAGGAGTTTAATGTAATGAGTTTTAAAATTTTTGGAGGAGTTTTTGATAGGTTTGGAAATTGTTAAGTGTGGTATTTTTGGCAGATTAATAAGTTAAAATCCGGCCATTGGATTATTTTATGATTAAGACGTTGGAAGGTGATTTTTGAGGATGTCGGTATTTATGGAGAATTGTGGTTGGCAATGAAGTTAAGATTTAGAGGCGCGATAAGCATGGTTGAGCGCGAGAAGCTCATATTTATTTATGTCTATTATCTTTAAGCGTCGGTGTTTTATTTTAAGGATTTATTTATGTTTTGGAACAGGACGCGAGGAGGCTCGAGCAGAGGAGACTTCTGACCGACATCAGGCTTAGGCCTAAGTTGTGAGTGGACCTTTGTTTTAAATAATGTGTTTGAGTTGTTTTATTGTTGAATAATTTCCTTTGTTGGGATTTTAACCAAAATTGAGAATTTCGGTGTTTATGCTCATTTATTGACGTTTTTGAGAATAGTATGTATATGAGTGAACGCTAGCTAGCTATACGTGATTTTCCCCCATAATGAGGAAAAATGTCATTATGGGGTGACGTGAGCATTAGACACGAGCGTAATAGCCTTGTACGACTTTTTACTTTTCGAGCTTATTCTATTTTTCACATTCATTCATAGAATTCGTATAAGGAGTCAGTACATATATATATACCCACTCGTGCGTTACCCCTATAATGAGGAAAAATGTCATTATGGGGTAACATGAGTGTTAGACGCGAGCGTAGTAGCCTGGTATGACTATCTACTTTCAAACTTATTCATAGATAACATATAAGGAGTAGACGAGTGTAAATACATACTGATATATATATAATTTTAGCCTGAGAGGCTGTATTTGTTTAAGATTTGGAGATTAACCGGAACTAGTCTTGTCCTTGCCAGTTTTTGAGCTGTCGCTTGTATAACGTTTTCCTTTATAATTTTCTTGGGGAAGTATTATTGTTTGTCGAGATTATTTTGTCCACTCACTCTGACGTAATTAAATATTTTCCCTGGGCTTTTCCTTCGTTTTTAAATGCCCAGTCTACAGAGTTCGGGTGGAGTCTAGAAGGAGGCAACGAGACATAGTCACTCATTTTTCCACTACTGTTCGCCAGTAGGTTATCTGTTTAACCCACTAGAATTTTTAGCAGCTTCCGTTGTCTTCCTTGTAGTAGCTCTGAATACTTTTGGAAAAAATATTGTGTATTATTTTATTCGGTTATTTGGATTAAGTTGAAGATTTATATTTTGGTTAAGAGAGTGTTCTTTAATTATTTCGGGTTAGGGTTGTCTATTTTTAAGGGAGGTTTGCCGAGTCCTTTGGTAAATTTTCCTTGGAGGTGGTCCCCGCATGAGTTACCTCGGGTTTCAGGGTGAAATTCGGGGTGGGTCTCGACATAAGGTGTTCAAGCTTTGAAAACTTTGTTAACTATTTCAATAGGTTGGTTGAGGGTTCCTATGACCTTGGGAGGTCTCGGAAGAAAGGTTGTCTTGATGGACAAGACCTTGGGTTAAGGGTAGAGTCTTGGTTCAAGGGTGAAGTGTTTCGATCATGATGGTTACTAAAGTGAACATTTTATTAATAGGTGATTGACGAAGTTGGTGTTGTGCTTGTTCTTGTGGTGTGAAGATGCAGCGGGAGTTAAATGTGACAAAATCTCACTTGGTTCATAATGGAACCATAATTTCTTTATAGTTCATTTATCGTAAAATTGTGAAATTTCTTTCTTGGAAACAAAGTTTTGGTTTCAATCACATGAACTTGATCGACTACGGTTCATAGGTAAGTAAAATGGGTTTTCATATAAAAATGATTTAAGAGATTTACGAATATGAACTATAATTTGTAATGGTGGGGCATATAACTATTGATGTGGATATAAAAATGAAATATATGCATTGCGATAAGATATTGTGATTGAGGTGTTACTTGTGTTGGTTCTATTGATGTTGGTACATTACACTTCATGTGAATATGTAATAACATGTTGTGTTGAGATATGTCGTTTTGGAAGAGTAATTGTTGTGATGTCTAAGTTGAGCTAATTGTGACTTATTAGATGTTCTAAGTCAAAGGACTTATGATTGAATGGTGGAATTGTGCCTCAGTGGTGATTGTGTACATTAATTGTAGTTGAGTGCCTTAGTGGTGATTAAGAGCCTTCGTGGTGGTGTCAGTAAACCGGGAACCAAGCCTTGGCCGGGTGATTGGTTACGGTTAGTTTAGAGTTCTAGTCTATCTGTTAGTACTTCATGGAGGATGACTAAGTGTTGACGAACTCATAAGTAAGGGTGGAGAAATGATTGTCTGATTGTGATGTTCTTATGTGTTGTCATTTAAATTTTTTGCTTTGAGTATCTCCTGAACTATGTTTTTCTGCAGGAGATTCTTTAATCTTAATTGTGTGATTTTAACGGAATTCCTGAACTACACTTTTTGCAGGATTCATTTATGATTTTGATTAATTTTGAATTGTTGTGTTTTCTTAGTTACTCTCTTTTGAATTCTCTTGCTTTTAGGCGATTCCTGAACTAAGTTTCTAATGTAGGAATTACCGGTTTTACCTTATGTGATGTTAGGTTGAGTCTTTTAATTTAGATTTACTCATACGAGCTTTAAAAGCTTAATTACCGAGTTCGTTGTTTACAACCCGGTACACCAATCTATGGTGTAGAGGTTGATTTTGCAGGTTAGGATTTTCAAGATTGACACGTAGAGGTCTAGAAACTGTTTGTTAAGAGTTGAATATTTTATTATTATTGAATTGTCGCTTTGTAGTAAGGTTTTTAGAGCGTGACCTTTATTAGACATCTCAAGTTATGTAAACTTCATAATGTAATATATGACACAAAGATTTGGGTCTATATTAACGGTTTAATTTTGGTTTTGCTTTTTAGATAAATGTGGTTGTTACAGGAGTTAGAAATCTTTTTTTTGGTTATCATGCATTGAATTTGAATTTTTTATTTATTTATCTAAAATTCGGGGTGTAACACCCTAGACCTAATTTTACTTATTTACCGGGTGTATCTACGAGTTACTGAGGAATTAACCGTGCTCGGTAACTTAGTAAGTTAACGCTCGATCGAGTCTATTTTTGAGTATTTTCTTGAAATGTCAAATTATTTTTTTAAGGACTCAAAGTCTTAGTACGCGTTGATACGAGTTCACCGGTCTCTTTGGATTATTTGTTGGAGTTTTGAGCTATTTTTTAAGATTTATCAAAGGTTTGATAAAATAAATTAATTTTCTGAAATTAAAAAATAACTCATTAAATGTTAGTTGTCTGAAAAGAGAAAAGAGATGGGTTGATTTTGTGAAGACCTAATTCGAGTGTTGACATGAGGCCCTCTCTCATCTCCCTAGTCTTCCTAGTCAAATATAACAAGGTTTGGAGAATGAATTTTCTGATATGTTATTCGTCTCACAGAGGAGGCTATATATAGAGGTACAAGTTGTACAAACCCTACGTACTATGTGCTACACATACAGAATAGGAAAGTAATAACAAATTAATTTACATTCCTAAACTAACTCCATGACTCACGCTAACACTCCCCCTCAAGTTGGCGCATATACATCAACCATGCCCAACTTGCCAAGTGAGTCATAAAAGGCCTTCTTAGAAACTCCTTTTGTGAGTATATCTGCAAGTTGCTCCTCTGTAGGGACAAAAGGAAAGCTAATGATCTTTGCATCTAGCTTCTCCTTTATAAAGTGACGATCAACCTCCACATGTTTGGTACGATCATGTTGTACAGGATTTTGTGAGATATCAATGGCTGCTTTGTTGTCACAATACAACTGCATAGCACACTTGGGTTTGACCCCCAAATCTTGTAACACATTCTTCAGCCATAACAACTCGCATACTCCATGAGCCATACCTCTATATTCTGCTTCAGCACTAGACCGAGCCACCACCTTTTGCTTCTTACTCTTCCAAGTAACAAGATTACCTCCCACAAAGGTAAAATACCCTGATGTAGACCTCCGGTCTGTAATATTTCCAGCCCAGTCTGCATCTGTAAAACCACAAACCTCAAGAATACTGTTGTGTTTAGAGAACATTACTCCTCTCCCAGGAGCTGACTTCAAGTACCTCAAAATCCTCACTACAGCATCCATGTGATCTACACTGGGATTATGCATGAACTGGCTCACCACACTTACTGCATAAGCAACATCAGGTCTGGTGTGTGTCAAATAAATCAGACGTCCAACTAACCTCTGATAACGAGGCTTGTCGGTAGGTACCTGATCAGGATACTCTGCTAATCGGTGATTCTGCTCAATAGGAGTGTCAATTGGAGTACAATCTAACATACCTGTCTCTGCTAATAGATCAAGTATATACTTCCTTTGACACAGATAAATGCCTTCACTCCCCCTGGCTACCTCAATGCCCAAGAAGTACTTGAGTGTACCTAGGTCTTTCATCTCAAACTCTGTGGCTAGCTGTTTTTGCAATCTATCCATCTCAATAGTATCATTACCAGTAACAACCATATCATCAACATATATGATCAGAGCTGTTACCCTCCCCTGTTGATGTCTGAGAAACAATGTGTGGTCTGAGTTACTCTGCTTATAACCAATCTTCCTCATGAACTGTGAAAACCTTCCAAACCAAGCACGAGGTGATTGTTTAAGACCATACAAAGATTTTCTCAATCTGCACACAAAGTTACCTGAAGGAGCAGTTTTATATCCAGGTGGAAGATCCATATACACTTCCTCCACAAGTTCTCCATGAAGAAAAGCATTCTTGACATCAAACTGTTTAAGAGGCCAGTTTAAGTTAGCAGCAAGAGAGAGCAATACCCGGATAGTATTCATCTTTGCAACTGGTGCAAATGTCTCATCATAGTCAATGCCATATGTCTGAGTGAATCCCTTTGCTACCAAGCGTGCTTTATATCGACTCACTGACCCATCTGGATTATGCTTCACTGTAAACACCCAGCGACATCCAACAGCCTTCTTTTCATGTGGTGGGGATACAAGCTCCCAAGTATTGTTCTTCTGTAACGCTTCCATCTCCTCATCCATTGCTTTCCTCCATTTTGGATCTCCCAACGCATCCTGCACTTTGTTAGGTACTGATACAGCAGATATTTGATTCACAAATGATTCATATGACTTAGACAATCTCTTGGTAGACATAAAATTTGTCACTGGATATTTAGCTTTGGCTTGAAGGGTAGGTTCATATGTTTTTGCTGGTTTACCCCTAGTAGACCTATTTGGTAACACATATTGTCTACTATTAGCATCACTAGTATTAACCCCAATAGAATCACTAACCTCAGATGGAAGATCTTCTGTACCAGGGAGACATGAGTCAGGGGTATTAGTAACAGCAGGCGAGGCAGGAGGGGCAGGAACACTTTCAGCTTCTGGTTCCTGAATCTCTGGAGCAATTGCACCAGAATCATCTGGTGGTGCCTGTCTATCATCTTCTGGTCTCTGAACATCTGGAGTGACTAGTGTATGTGAAGCTGATGCATCAGTAACCTCAACTGAATGACCTGTCTCCCCCTCTCCATGATACAGCTCTTCAAAATATGAATGCTCCCCCTGAAGAGCAGTATCAGAAGAGGTATAATAACTCATGTCCTCAAAGAAAGTGACATCCATAGTGACATAATACTTCCCAGTAGGTGGATGATAGCACTTATATCCTTTCTGATGTCCCCCATAACCAACAAACACACATTTCAGCGCCCGGGCATCCAACTTACTTGACCTTTGACTCTTTGGTATATGGACAAATGCAACACAACCAAAAACACGAGCAGGGAGATTATGAAAAGAAGGTAAAGAGACATAAGAAGCTAGTACCTCAAATGGTACCTTTCCCAGGAGGACACTAGATGGAAGACGATTAATAAGATGGGTAGATGCGATGATAGCATCACCCCACAGATCCTTAGGACAGTGTGCACTGAAGAGAATACAACGAGCCATATCAAGTAAGTGACGATTTTTCCTTTCAGAGACCCCATTTTGTTCAGGTGTGTAAGGACACGTTTTCTGGTGGATAATCCCATGTGTTTGCAGAAAAGATTGAAAGACACGGTTTACATATTCCCCTCCATTATCAGAGCGAAGAACTTTAATTTTGGCATTGTACTGTTTTTGGACTTCGGAAGAAAAAGCTTGAAAAGCCGGAAAAACCTCATCCTTAGTTTTAAGAAGAACAACCCAAGTAAGACGTGTACAATCATCAATAAATGACACATAATATCGCATACCTGACATAGTAGGTTCTTTTGAAGGTCCCCAAACATCAGAATGAATTAATTTAAAAAGGAACGACACTTTTATTAGAAATACGAGGTGAATAGGTTGAGCGATGACTCTTGCCCAAAACACATGTTTCACAATGTAAGACTGACTCATCGACACCAATAAACAAAGAAGACATGGATTTCTTCATAACACTAAAAGATGGATGCCCTAAGCGACGATGCCACAACCAAACTTCACTTAGCCTGTCAGAAGTTGATATTAAAGCGGTCCGTGGCTATGCTCCTGGTTTCGCCCCCACATAAGTCTGGTCCAGACGAAAAAGCCTGCCCCTCAAGTACCCCCGACCGAGTAACTCCCCAGTGAGAAGATCCTGAAAAATCACATACATAGGAAAAAAGGTCACAGAGCATTTGGATTCAACATTTAACTGTGAGACAGATATCAAATGATGAGATAAAGCAGGTACATATAACACATTTTGTAGCACTATTGTGGGAGTGATACAAACTGACCCTTTTCCTAACACAGGGAAGGCTTCACCATTAGCATTAGTAACATATGGTACTGGTGGAGAGGATAATTCAGTAAAGTAAGATTTGTCATAAGTCATATGATCTGAAGCACCTGAATCAATAATCCATGTATCACCACCAACAAAGCTAGAAATATTTAAGGCCATACCTATCTTACCACGACCAGCCACTGATGCTGTGGGTGTGGCGCCTTCTGCTGTATGATGGTCATGTCCGGATACACCATAGATGTCTGGTTCTTGGACCAACTGGATAGCTGCTCTTGCCTTGGGACGATAAGTAGGCCTCTTAGGCCTAAGATGAGGGTACAACTTCCAACAAGACTCACGAGCATGGTCACCCTTGCAATAAGAGCAAGGGGGACGAGGTTGGTCCCCAAAGCCTGGTGGTGGTCCTTGCTTGTTCAGTGGAACTGAACTTGAATGCTGAAGGAGTGGGGCTGGTGCTCTCGCTTGAATAGTGAGACTAGAGACTTCAAGTTGTGCTTGAGTAAGACTTTCCTGCTGAGACTCATCCTTACGGATATATGAGTAGCTGTAATCAGGTTAGGAGGTTCTGTCGTTCTGAGCAGCTCTCCTTTGGCACTGTTGTGTTTTGCATCAAGACCCCTCAGAAAGTGATGAACTCTCTCAAGCTCCTTTTCCTTCAAGTACCAAACAAGATCCTCCTGGTTCTTGATCTTGCAAGGACGTTTCGTATCAATTTCAGCCCAAATGTTCCTTAACTTGGTGAAATACTGTGCCACTGGCTGCCCATTCTGTTGCATTGAAGAAGCAGTGCACATTAACTCATGAACCTGTATGAAATCAGACTCATTAGTATATAAATCTTCCAGTGTCTTCCAGATCGCCTGAGCTGTATCACATTGTTCCACCAGGCCGACTATGTCCTCATTCATGGCCTTGTACAAGACTGACATCACAAGACCATCATCATCTTCCCACTTAGTGTAAGCATCAACATCACTTTCACTAGGGGCCTTAATTGTCCCAGTTACATGCCCCATCTTGTGCATCCCTCGAAGATGAGCCGTCATGATTTTCTTCCATTTCCGAAAATTTGTTCCATTGAGTTTGGCACCCCCAAATGAACCACTTTCAGAATTCTTGACGGATACTTCAACTGTCTGAACATCTTTCCCCTGAGAACTTTCAACTCCAGAACCCATTGTAACACAAATGCCAAATCAGTAGTTTATGCAGCAACAACAATAAAGCAGGATGAGAAAACCTGCTTTGGGTGCACCTGCACTGTCAGTGCACTTGCACTGCCAGTCACAGCAACTGACGAACCGGGTCGGGTCTGAGCAAGAAGCGGAACCGGGTCGGGTCTGAGCAAGAAGCGGAACCGGGTCGGGTCTGAGCAAGAAGCGGAACCGGGTCGGGGAAGGCTTGTCGGCCGCGTCGTCTGCGTCGTCACGTCTAGGTCGAGACGACGACGGAGATGCGGAACAGGTCGGACGTCGGACTGGACGAGATGCCGTCTTCTGGGCGGAGATGACTGCCAAGGCACGGCGACCGCTTCTGGGATCAGCGGCAGTCTTAGGGCAGACGATGGCACGACGGAGATGCGAGTCAGGCCGACGTCTTCTGGGCGGAGATGACAGCCAGGGGAAGGCTAGAGACCGGAGACCTCGTGCTCTCCCTTTCTCTTTCTGTGAACAGTAACCCGTGATAGAAAAAACACCCGAACGGAAAAACGTCGTCCGGAGAATAAAAAATCGTTGGGAAAAACGTCAACGAAATCGCAGCGGAAAAACAAAGAGACAAAGTCCTTTTGGATCTTTGCTCTGATACCAAGTCAAATATAACAAGGTTTGGAGAATGAATTTTCTGATATGTTATTCGTCTCACAGAGGAGACTATATATAGAGGTACAAGTTGTACAAACCCTACGTACTATGTACTACACATACAGAATAGGAAAGTAATAACAAATTAATTTACATTCCTAAACTAACTCCATGACTCACGCTAACATTCCTCTTGCCGCCACTCTTCTCCAGTGCAGCATCGCCGTCTCTGGCCACTCCAGACGGCGAGACCAATATCAAAATGATCTCCTCCTTCTCTTCAAAACCCAGTAATCAAATTCCACAAACAACCTCGAATTCTTGGAGATCGAAATCAAAGGTGCTCCACTGAGTTCACCGAATTTCGGCGAACTCCGGCGTCGCCTCTGATGGTAACAGGTATTCTCTCATTGGCCTCTCTTCCCTGTTCCTTTCTGTGTCTTTCTCTTCTGAAATCGAGCCCTAATTCTAAAAACCTTTACTTCTCTGTTTTCTGGGTTTCGGGTTCCTAGCTCCAGCGACCTGCGTTTAATGGTTTCCGGCGAGTGCTTCGGGTTTTTGTGAGTCCCTAAAGCCTTGCGGGGAGTCCAGTTGGACCTTGGTGTGACTTGTGGAGCTGCAATCATCGAACTGGATCAAGGCAAAGGCTCACGAGTTTGGCTAGGCAGTTGGTGGCGTGGTTCGTCAGCAGTAGAATGGCTGGAGCCGAGTCTCAGCGAGGAGGATCTACTGGATGAGGTTTTGGGAGAGGTTGAATTGTCAGGTTGTCTACGATCAAGATTAAAACTAGTGCTAACTGGATGCTGGTATTGGATTGCAGTAATGCTGGACCAACTCCCAGTCTGGAGAAGTGAAATGGTAAGGGTCTGATGGGTTGTTTGCTGACTATTGTTGTTATCTTATGGAATTTTGGCTTTGTGGATTATTTCGTATGATATTGATATGTGTGGAGTCCTGGCATGTTACAATAAAGACTAAGGGGTTGAATAAAAAAGGTATTTGGGGGTTAATTATGTGGTAATTTGTATGATTTTGGAGTTGGATTATTGATCTATAGTTTTTGGTAGATTTCATGTTGATAACTTGGTGATTCATAGTCTATGGGGAAGCTATGGCAAAATTCCGGCGAGGCAGCAATTCCGGCAAAATCCATGAATGTAGCTTGTCGACTTTTCCTTTTCGTTTATGTTGTAGTTTACGATTTAGGAAAACTTGCCATATTTGGAAAGTTTCTATTTTTGGAAATTTTCCCTTTTGGAAACTTTCTATTTAAGAAAACCCCTTTTGGGTCCTGTGAAATTGTGTAGAGAGGAAATGATGGAATTGTTGGTGTTATTATGTTGGCATGCATGAACATAAGGGAACATAAAATAATTTTGGTAATATGAACATTGTCCATACTGTCCATAGTAACTCTAGAATCTAGACTAGATTACTATGTGATGAATTTAGAAGTAAATTGGTTGATGTGTTAAAGGCATGGAAATTGATTGTGACTTTGATTCCAAGTTAACGTTTTGTTTGGGGGCAAGGCTCGAGGAGTATTCCGGGTATTATATTGGGAAGCTTAAGTCGAATATTGTGAGTGGACGTTTGTTTTAAATTAAATGCATGCGATGGTTTTATATTTAGTGATTGATTTTATTTTTACTAAATCTTAATTTGTGGAATTGAGATCCTTTCATGATTATTTTAGCGAAGTTATTTTGGAAGTAAATAATCTTATTTTTTTGTCAACTTTGCTACTTGGAAAGTTACCGAAAATGGGATTTTCGGTAGATATATATATATATATATATTTATTTATATTTATGAGGATAGTATGTATATAAATGCTAGCTAGCCATACGTGCCTTTCCGTTATAATGGTGTAGCAATTAGCCGCCATTATGGTATGACGTGAGCATGGGACACAAACGTCGTAGCTCTATATGAATATAGGAATTCATATAGGGGATATTTAGCACGTATATACACTCGTCTTTTCCGCCATAATGATGTAGCGATTAAACCCCCATTATGGTGTGACGTGAGTGTGGGACGCAAGCGTTGTAGCCCTGTATGAATTTCTATTTTTTTCACAAGAATTCATACAAGGAGTATGACATGTGTAAATACATACTTATATACTAGAGCCTAAGAAACTCAATTTTTATATAATATTGGAGACTAGAGGGGCTAGTCGCTTATTCTCGGTATTTGCCAATTTTTAAATTAAAAGTCTTGATTACATGTGGCATGCATTACAACTCTTCTATGGAAATTAAGTTTGGAAAGCATAAAGTCTTATTTAATCGTTCAATCGTTACAACTTTATTTTTGTCCACTTACTCTAACGTTTTCAAATGTTTCTTCCATGGGCCTTTCGGTTTTAAATGCCCAGTTTACAGGTTAACATAGTTGAGGTTGAGCGTACATGGAGACGAGGCATAGTCAATAATATAGCTTTCGATTATTTGTATATTTTGTTTCCTTTCTTCCCTATTTAGAGTTGCTCTGAACCTATGAATTGTTAGTTATGAGATTATTTTCAAATTAGTAAATCAATTGGGAGGTATTGTGTATTTGGGGAGCACGAAAGCATCCAGAAGTATATGGTTGGAGTTGGATTTTTAGAAGTATTTGTAGGTGTTTTTATGAAGGGTTGCCCATTTTCAAGAGAGGTTATACCGACTTTTCGGTATCATCTCTTTTTGAGGTGGTCCCTGTAGGGTTACCTCGGATTTTAGAGTGAAATTCGGGGTGGGTCCTGACACCGGGTGTGACATATCAAAAGCAAACCACCATACTTCAGTAAATCAAAACTTTAAATGCAATCGGGCACACGTTTAACCAATTGACAAACAATATGAAAGAGACATCAATTCGTTATTAAGTTACAAAAGTTTGAACTTAAATTGTCTAAAATCAAGTACAATGAGAAAACAAAATCCCAAAAATCAAAATATGAGCTACTTCAATGTTTATCCTGATACGAGTTCAAATTCATTTAAACAAGTCGAATAGCGGCATATCATCATCACTTCCTTTCTCAGGTTCTTCTTCCTTCTTCTTCTTCTCCTCAACAGCTGGAGCAGCAGCACTTGTAGCAGCAGCAGGATCATCCATAGCTACCGGAGCTTGAGCCGAACCAACAGGATTCATAATAAGGTCCCCAATAAAGTCCCTCTTCTCAGCAAGCTTGGCAAAGAGTCTTGGCCACAAGGAATTAATCTACTTTCACGTTTGCAGATTTCAACAAGGTAGCAATCTTCTCTGCTGTGATTGGGATGCCATCGTCGTGAAGAATCATGGCGGCATAGGAACAAGCACCTTCAGCACTCGACATTGTTTTGCAGATCGAGTTTGGATATCGGCTTAGATGGTTGTGTGGGATTCGTTTTTTCTGAAGAGGCATATTTATAGGGATATGTTAAGTACGAATCCCAAGTGTATCTGGTATCCTAAATGTATTCGGAATCCTAGTCAGTCAGATGCGTCCAAGGGACTGTCATCGAATCTGATGCCTTTAATGATTAATCCTTGTGACTTCATCACACGCCCACACAATTGGGTGATTGGAAATCGTTTTGGCAAGTTCAAGATATTTCTTAGAGCACAAGGATTAAGGGTCAATTAATATGGAATGCGATATCTGAAGCAACTCGGCAAACCCTGATGCCACATGATATAAACAATAACCACCAGGTCAGGTTTATTGGGCTTCTGTGCTCTAAATAGCCAAAATTAATGATGTTCTTGTAGACATTCACTTTTTACATTCAAAGAGCCATAGCATAAGCCGGACATATAAACTCATGTCCCTGGCTATAACATCTACCATAAGAACCATATGCTGAAACTGAAAAATAACAAAAATTGGCGCAGTAGTCTAATTTGGAAGCATAAAGCTATATTTCATGACATAGCTTTCACTATGGCAACCCCAATTAATTTATATACACGTCTTCAAAAGGAAAGCTGGGCTTCGATATCAGAGTACCATAGTCCCCAACCAAAATAAGAAAAACCTGTAAAGGAAGCCAACATCGGTTCAACACATTCAACACTGCAGACAGTTGGGAAAGACATAACGGTGATATGATTAAGTTCAGTGAAGTAGATAAACTCACATTGTAGTCGTGCCATCATAGCTCCTATCGGTATCATGAAGCTTTCCAGGTAAGAGCCACATATTTGGCACTTAGTAAAGATAATTACCGTTTAAAAGAAGTACTACAAAGGGTAGGTAACCTCAGAGAAGAATCACGGCATAATATTACACTACTGACCCTTCATATACTTGGGAACCAGGTGGCCTTAAACTGTAAATACTATGCATAAATTTATTGCCCTCTTTTCCTAACTCTCAGATGCTACCATAATGGAAGAAGTAAATCAACTGCATCGAGACTGGAATCATTTAACATTCATTGCAGCAGCCATATTCCTCAGCCTCTGAGAGATCTCAGAAAATGGTGGCCTCTGAGGAGGCTCTGAGCCCCAACAACTTTCCATCAAAGACTTCCATTCAGGATCACACCATGTTGGAATTTGAGGACGCAAAGTGTTGTTCACAATTCCTCCTTCGGACAAAGCGAACGAACAAACAATATCGGATCAAATTAAATGCTAAAATATTCTTGACTGGCATTGTGAAATTTTGTGTGTACATTCTGAAATAATCCTAGAAAGAGTGTTTCTGAAAAAGGATACGAGCACTTCAAATAATATCATGAGCAATTTAACCCAGTGATTGAATGCCAAGCTAATTCACTATACGGAAACATCTACAGACACACGAAGTAGAGGATAGTGACAGACAATCCCAAGCAATATATGGAATTAAAATCAAATTTATATCTGCAGATAATCCCAAGCATATATTAAATGATGATAACAGTAACCTACAGAACTAACCTACAAAATGCATCACGGAAGGAATCATTTCACGGTACATAAACAGAAGAACATAAGCCTCAATCAACATTGGTTCTTACCAATTATGGAAGCACAATGCATATCTGTATAGGGTTCATCGCCAGTGAGCAGTTCCCACATAACAATCCCAAACGAGTAAACATCAATCTACAATATAAAAAATAACACTACATGAAAACTCAGAAACTAGTCACCAATTTTGAAGAGTCCATACTCATAAGAGCCTGAAACTTGAACTTATAAACATAGGTGGTGTCAGTATTACCTTCTCTGTCACCATATGACTTTTCCCACTCAGAAGCTCAGGTGCCATCCAGGGCAAAGTTCCACGGACACCTCCAGACACTAACGTCTGTTGTTTCACTTTTGACAACCCCAAATCACCGATCTAAAGAAAATTCACGTATGATGTAAGTCCCAATATACATAGTTAGAAGAGCTTAAGCAAAAAGAAACTACGACTGAAAAGAAGAGAATTAAGTCGGGCAACCTTGCATACAGGCCGCTGGGGATCTCTCATATTTACCAACAAATTTTCACACTTCAAATCAAAATGTACTATATTTTTCCCATGCAGATACTCCATCCCAAATGCAGCATCCATAGCAATAATTAATCTTTTACGACGATCAATTGTCCTAATAAAAGAATCAAGAGATTCATCATACACATGAGCAAAGATTAAGAGCCATTAGATATAGAAATTTAGAACAGAACAATAGAAAACTTTATTAATATTATACCTGTCTTTTTTCTGTAAAAACTGTTTCAGTGATCCATTGACCATGAATTCAGTCACCGTTGCTAAAGAACCATCAGGACCATCACGCACAATACCATAGAAAGAAACAACATTTGGATGATGCAATGAACTAAGTATCAAAGCCTCCTTCCAGAAATCTGCAATCTGCAACAGCAATAATGAAGTATTCCACGATCAAATGTAATAACATACGGACCAACATAGCCATTATAGGCAGAATGGCTATAATGGCTAAATGACTAAATGCCAGAAGAATGCCATGCAAATAAAGTCCACCAAAAATGGAATTATTGATGGTATCGGCTAGCGTAGAATAATATTTCCATTGCACTAATATGCAACAGCCAGGAAGTCAGATACAATGCCAAAACTAACAATATATCATGCAGACACAATCAGGGACAACAGTCCATACATAAGTTCAATAAACATGTACAGAAGAGTGGTCAGATTTTACCAAACGCTCTCTTTCAGAAGGTCGGCCAGCAAAACAGCTGGCCTTTATTCTCTTTATTGCTACATCGGAACCCTTCCACTTCCCATGAAAAACAGCCCCATATGTTCCAGAACCTAATTCTCGGATCTCCTCTAGATCATCATTCTTTATTGTCTGTCCAAAGAACAAAAAAGACAGTTAGAAGCAAATGACGTGAAGGGCCAAGAAACATAGTATAGCTAAATATGATGTTCTAGCTAAACACAAAGATGGCAGCAGACAGGAACCTGCAATCCCTTTGAAATAGCTTCTGCCTCGGCCTTTGTTGGCTCAATTTTGGAATTATTCATATTCTCACTATCAGAATCAACTTCGCCGTCTCCAGGAGTGTTCTATAAGACAACAGGACATTAAGAAGAGGCATTGTAAACATATTAAAAAAATTATCAATTTGAGTTCTCACCACTGGTTCCAAACTGTTTGTTGCAGCTTCATTGGCAATCGAAATACTCTTCTGAGGATCAGTAGTTTCCTCAACTTTTGCTTTTACCTCCTCTGCCCCATGTATGGCTGCTTTTTTTATATTAGCAATCAACTCAGGCACAAAACTCAAATTGTTAACTGCAAGCTTTGAAACTTCAGGAGTAGAATGATCTTTGTCGCCACCTTCTTCTGCGAGCTTGAGAGAATTTATATCTACTGACTCAAGAGGCGCCACTTCACTTTTATCACCCAACTTTTGTTGATTTATTACCCGCATGTCAGAGTTCTCAATCTTCTCTCCATCAATCACCTCCTGTCCTTCTCTAGGTAAACACTCTGACTCCAACATAACTGTAATGGTGGCGTCCAAAGGAGTAGCAGATTTTACTATATCGGGTGCAGGTTGAATGAGTTCTGGAGGAGATTGATGATGAATTTCATGAGCAAGTGTGTTTGGGTTCAAGTTCAAAGCTTGGCCATAAGAATAGTCAGGAACAGATTTTCCATCAAGACCTAACACCTTTTGCGATGACTCAACCCAAAGATTCGGATTGTCTGCTGCAATGCAAAATCTTGGACTACCTTCGTGTTTGAGATATCCTGGAGTAACAGAACCATTAATTTGTGGAGCTGAATTGGATGCATCATAAGGGGGCAGAGCATGCATTGTGCTCTGAACATTTCTCCATACTGCATGTCCCTGTGCATGTCCATGAGACACTGGGTAAACATTATCTCCTCCGTAGGCATATGGAGGATTTCCATATCGAACACCACGGTCTTCCGACAGAGGAATGTGTACGTGGGGTGGGCCAGCCACAGGTCGGTCATGAAACACTTCATTTCCCATCTCAGAGCCAGCTTGTTGATGAATAAAATTGGTAGACGGGTGATGGATATCCACCATATTAGTACGAACAAGAGGTAAACTCATGCCAGGACCATCTACAATGTAGTGATCGTTCAACTTTCCAGTTCCAGAGACGTGTGATCTTGCTTCCTCAGCCCGGCTATTCAAATGACGTGCAACCCATTGATTTTGATTCTCATTATATAGAGATGAAGAGTCGTTATTTTGCTCAGTTGTGTAACCATGGTGCAATTTTGGACGGCAATCAGCACAAGTATTAGCAACCTGATGAAATCCATTGACCAAGTTAGCGTGCTCATAATGTGGTTGGTTCCTCTGGAAACATACCCGGCAGTGTTCAGATACACTGTTTCCTTCAAGAACATTGTTTCCATGAAAAATGTTACCTGGAAAACATGACTTCTCACCAGATATTGCTCCACTTGGAAGCCATACAACATTGTCAGAATATTGTGGTTGGTGTTCATATCCAGCCTGATGATTCAATGGCGGCCGTGCATATTCTTCAGGCGTTCTGTCTGAACATCTATCAGGTACATCAGCGAACGGCATACGGTACCGTGCAGAGGTAGGAGAAGATGGAAACTCTGGCATTGGTCTTGGATCGAGGTGTCCATGATGCCTAGGAGAATAGTATGCAGGACTCCACGGAGCTTCCATTTCATTATACCTTTGACTAATGGGCTGATGGTGTTGCCCTGACCCCGTATGAGGTATCTTGAGGTGATGCAGGTTATACTGAGACATAGGTATCTCGTTTCTCTGGCTATGTAGACCACCTTCAAGACTCATTGGACTAAGGAACTGTTCCACTCCATGTAGATCATCAATTGAACCAATGACAGGGGACTCCATATGCTGCTTCCTAAATTCTGTTCCATCATTCAAGTGATTGAGAGCATCAACATATCTCCTCTCATGATCCCTTTCATCCCCATCATAGTGGGAGGAACCACCATCTTGGTCAGGATACGGAAACAAAAAAATCCTGAGCCTGGTGAAACCATCACCTGACCCCAACTTATCATACTCTTCCATCATGTTGGTCACATCATCATCATTCACAACTGAAACGAGTGCGTCAAGGTCCTCATCTGGCTGCTGGTACTTCAGCACCGCTGCGCATTCATAAAGCTCCCTCATCTTGCTCATCAACTCCTCATACTTAATCTCTCGCGGAACACAAACAATTCGTGTCTCCCCACCAACATACCGCAGCTTCCCATCCTGCGGCCGGGGCAATATACTACCCGAAAAACTACACAGAAACTTAACACGAGGAGTCTCCTCATTCAAAACAAGGCTGGAAGCATTTGTAGAATTAGAGCTAAAGTGAGGGGTAGCGGAAGGGCTCTTCATCAAGTGAGGAGGCTGGTGCTGATCAATTGGGTTCTCCGACTCACTCAAGCATGCAATTCCCTTATTACACATGAGTATCATTTACGGTTTTCAAAATTCGCAAACTCGAGCCGGTAATCAAAACCATGTTCTTCCATCTTTTGATAGAATAATCATATCTCTCAGTCCTCTATCATTACAATCACCAAAAACCACAAAATTCAGATAATAACTCGGCCAACAAACGAATCAATCACACCCGATTACATCCAAATTCAATGCCCCCAAAAATCTGACAAAAACATAAACTGGGTACCTGAAAGTAGATAAGCTAGGCAATACCAAGACGCTATAAGGAATCTTGGATATAGGCCTAGCCCAGTGGGGGTGTTGCGATCTAAGCACACAGCAGAAGAGAGAGAGGGAGAGCGTGGGAAGTAGAGAGAGAGGGAGAGTATGAATTATTATTATTAATATTATATGTAAATAATAACAAGGTGAAGAAGAAGAAGAGGAAGAAGATGACGATGGTGAAAAGGGAGGAGATGAAGGACCGCCATAGGCGTAGTGGCTCGGTGTTTTTGGTTTTTTGGGTTCGCGATGCGATGCCTGATTGCCAGGTAGTGTCCACGTGGCACTACCTGACACTGCCTGCTTTTCGCGTTTCTCCTCTATAGCTAGGCATCTTATTTATCTCCTTTTCAGGAATCTCGGATATGCCCTTTCCCACGTGCTCTGCATACTAGCAACCTCTTCCTCTTTTGTTGGCGAGGAGATATTTCTATTTTCTTTTCTTCTTTTTTCTATTAAATTTCAATTTTTTTAAATTAAAAATATTAATAATTTCATTAAAAACTTATGTTTAACTGTCTTGCGTACATAAAAAAAATAAAAATATATCATTTAGCTAACAGATCAATAGCAACCTCATTAGAAATTTTTGTTCACTTGCGAAAAATATCAATGAACCTACAAACAAATATGAATTAAATCATAGGTCTTTATTCGAAAACAAGGAAAGAGAAATTGTATAAATAAAAAACACACCCGCTACGATGTGAAAAGCACGGTACACAGGTAATTGTTCATGAAACAAAAATCCAGATAATTAAAGCACCTCTTACCCTTTAGACTAGGGCTAGAATGTTTGGGAAGAGGAGTAACACTAGGCAGTGGTTCCACCTCATTTGCAGTCCTTTGTCTTTGTATTTTTTGAGCCAATTAGACGTCCACGTTTCTTTTTCTAAGTGTCGACTTGTATTTTAGTTTTGACTAGAATATGTGTCCGCTCTTGGTGTAGGCGGGGTTGATTTTGTTAGTGATCACGGAATGAGATATTGATGAAGGGAGACTGAAAAGTAAGAGGAATTGATATTAAGCCTGTCACTATCTACGTAAACAGATTGTTTCGTCTCGCTTCACGCAGATCGCATCACCCCGTCTCACATCACCTCATTGTTTTCTCTGTCCGAGCCCTTCTATGCGAGCGGACTCCGCGCCTCACCCCGCCTCAGTATTCTGGCCTCACTTCACCTCGCCTCATAAACCCTACTAACCCGCCTCGCCAATCTGGCCACGCGAGGCGAATAATTTCCGTGCCCTTCTGTGCAAGCGGACTTCGCGTCTCACCTCACTATTCTGGCCTCGCCTCATTAACTCCTACTAACCAGCCCCACCTCAGTAATTTGGCCTCACCCCGCTTCAGTCGCCTCATTCCGCAGCCTCCTCGCCTCGCCCTATTAACACTTATTATCACACCCCAGTCCTTAAGTTATTTTACGGTTATTTATTCCGGTATTATTTTGGTATTTTAACGTATTAATTAACCGTTTACTGTTAAGGCCTTTAAAGTTGACTTTTTATTCCGTTGGGAATTTGGGAAAACTTTCTTCATGAAAGTTGTAGAGGACGTCGTTACGAGTTCATAGACATGCTATGCGTTAAAATCGGAATTAGCATGGTAAAGTTATCAATTAAATGGTAAAGTTTAGAGATGGTAAAAAGGGGTAAATTTCTGTGTTGGGTATTTTTTTTTTATGTTGGGGTTTTAAAGTGGACCGGGTAGGGGGAAGTAGCCCGAGCCCAGTCTCTCTTCTCTTTCTTTTCTTTCTCTTCTCCCTCTTATTCCCCGAGCTCCCGCACACGTGCACACCGGAAAGCTTTGTTGCCAGCTGCCGCCGTCCGGCCATCCGAGACAGTCGCTCCGGCCTAGAAAGGACCCCCGCCATCTCCTCACTCTCCCGTGGCCGAAGAGGAGGCAACCCGCCGGACACGCCGATCGTTATTTCGCCGGAGCTTCATCCTCCGGCCACCATAGGCTGTGATTTTTGGCTCATTTTGTAGCCCTCATTAAAGTGAGTAATCTCTCCAAAGGAATCGGTCTATTTCGATCTCGTTAGGGTGTTTTGTATAATTGAAAGTTTTAGGGATTTATGGATGTTTTGGTTCGATTGCCCTAGTTAGCCTTGAAATTGGACTAAGTGCTAGTTATGAAAGTTGTTGGGTATGATGAGAGGATTATTCTGTCAAAATTTGAGAAGCATTGGAGGTCGCCGGTAAACGGCTACCGGCCGCCGCCGGGAAAATATTTTTTTTAGAGATTTTGATGAGGAGTAGTATGGAATGAGTTTTATAATTTTTGGAGGAGTTTTGATAAGGTTTAAGATTTTTTGATGGTTAAGGAATTTCGCGGTATTTAATTTGGAGTGCCGATATTTGGGTTAGCTGGATTTCAAATTCTTTTAAGGTTAAATTTTGGCCATCAGGGATGGTGGTGAATTTTGAGTCTTAAAGGATTAAGGATGGAAAGTTGGACAAAGGAGAAGATAATTTTAAGACCTTAAATTTTTATGAGTCATTTATTGAAGTTTTATTTCAGTTCGAGAATTAATATTACTTTTGTCCAGGCCGTGAGGAGGATCATTCAGCAGAAGCCTCGGGTCGTCGACAGGCTTAGCTGAGCACTGTGAGTGGACCTTTGATTTAAATGTCATTCATGAAATAAAGTTTATTTAATTAATAAAGGCACTTGGAGTAAAGAGTTCCATTAAATTTTGGGAACTCTCTTGAGCATTTTGCTTGACACGTGAGACATGTCAAGTGATTTTATAATGATTTTCGGAAAATGACTTTCCGAAAATTTGTTATTTTCTTTTCACCATAAAGGGTTGATTTATAATCATTATTGCTAGCTAAACATTATTTAGTGGCTACTCACTATAGGTGAGTAGTGCGCCTAGCGTGGGACGCTATTATAGCCTAGGAGGCAACCGATCGGTATTTTTATATATATGTTAGCTAGCCATTATTAGCGGCTGCTCACTATAAGTGAGTAGTGCGCCTAGCGTGAGACGCTACTATAGCCTGGGAGGCTCAGACCCTAGCCTGGGAGGCTCATCTTTATGATGAAATATTTTTTCCCAAATTTATTATTAATTAATGAGAACCAATGGGATTGGTTCGTCATTTTAATTTTGAGTATTTATGGAAATTTTCCCATGAATGGCATGCAAACTATTTTCTAAATGGAAATGTTGGGAGAGCATAGATTTGACTTTATTGCTCCATATATTTTTGCTATTTATTTTGTCCACTCACTCTAACGTTTTTAAATGATTCTCCCCTGGGCCTTTTGTTTTAAATGCCCAGTCTGCAGAGTTCGGTTCGGCGAGGATAGGAGACTTGTTATAAATTCTCACTGCATCCAGTTTTCCCATATAGGTTATGAGTTAACCTATGTTGTTATTTCTCTCAGTTATTATTCTAGTAGATGCTCTGAATATTTGGGTTGGGTAAAGTGTAGTGAGGACTGCTGAAAATATTCCTTTATTGTTTATGAGAGATTATTTTTTTGAATATTATTGGGAAATGTTTGAGTTGGGTTTGGTGATTTTCCTTTCAGTTAGGGTTACCCATTGTTAAGGGAGGTTCTACCAAGAATTTTGGTAGAATTTTCCTTGATGTGGGTCCCGCAGGATTTATTCCGGGTTTCAAGAGAAAAATTCGGGGTAGGTCCTGACAGTTGGTATCAGAGCATTAGGTTATCTGATTCCAGTCTTTCTATGTTACTACCCTATATGCTTAGTGACACTTAGCGTCATTAGAGTGATGGTCCGACCGCGGCGGATTCATTAGCATTTTATGCCAGTATGCTAAGTGTTTATTAAGTATTTTGGTAGTTGTTCTTTCCTTGATTCTGGTACTAAATATTTTATTCTCAGGTAGTATGCCTCCTCGCCGAGCACCTAGGCAGAATCCTCCAAGTGAGGAAGATGAGAACGTACCGAGTGATTGGACTAATGCCATGGAGCAGCTCTTTTAGCGTTTTAGCACCAGTATGGTTCCTGAGATTATTTATGATAGAGCCTACAAGAATGGTGCTAGAGCGTTTAGCCATGCTGTTGAGTCTTTGGATGCTCAGAATTGGGTAGAGACCATCGAGAAAATGTTTATTCAGGTGAGATGCCCTGAGGATAGGAAGGTGGATTTGGCTACCCAGTTTTTGGAGAAGGAAGCGTGGCATTGGTGTCTTGATTTGAGTAGAGGTATGGGTGAGGCTACTAATCATATGTCCTGGGATCAGTTTACAGCTCTTTTTAGAGAGCGTTATATTAGTCATGCTCATGTCAACCGTACGAGGGAGGAGTTCTTGAGTCTGCAGAAAGGTGATGACATGACAGGGATGGCTTTTGAGCAGCGATTCCGGGAGTTGTCCTATTATGTGCCGGATTTGGTGAGGACAGAGCAGGAAAAGATTTATCAATTTGTCAAGGGCCTTGGTGGTATTTATGCTAGTAGAATGACAGCGGTGCCATATTAGTCATTTCACCAGGCCGTGACTTTTGCTCTGAATATTGAGGCACATGAGTTGGCGGCTAGCCGTCTTCGTGATACTGGTAGTCATAGCCAGGGTTCATCAAAGAAGTTGGCGTCTACCTCTGGTTCGGGATCATCTTCTGGTAGTGGTCATGGTAGCAATCTGAGTTCTGGCTCTGGTTTTAGAGGGAGGTTCAAGAGGCAAGGTGGCAGATCTTTCAAGAATTTCTTTGGGCATCAGTTTGGGCGATTCAGGAGTGGATCGAGCAGTAGGAGTGGGACTTCTGGTGGACAGTCTTTTCAGTCTGGGCAGAGTCAGTATCAGCCAGGGGGATGTTTTCAGTGTGGTCAGCTGGACCATTTCAAGAGGGATTGCCCTCTTCTGACTCAGGGAGCGACCCCCGATCCTGGTCAGGTCATGGGTCAATCTTCAGCTGGTACTTATGGTGGTAGTACTCATGCCATGGCTTCAGCCAGAGGCAGCTTTTAGCAGAGCAGAGAATAGAGAGGTCGTCCTGCCACCACTCATGCTAGGCTTCATGTCATGACTCAGCAGGAGGGACGTACTTCTCCGGATGTTATCATTGGTGCGTTATTAATTTTCGGTCGTCCTGCTTTTATATTGATAGACCCTGGGCGACGCATTCTTTCATGTCAAGTAGATTTTCCTTTCTCGCCAATGTGCCCTCATCGCCACTTCCAGGAGAGTGGCAGGTTTCTTTGCCCTCCGGTGATGTGATGAAGATAGATTGGGTATTTAGAGGTTGTGAAGTGTTGGTGGATGGTCTTAGCTTCGAAGTTGATTTAATCCCATTAGATATTGTGGAGTTTGATGTAATCTTGGGGATGGACTTCTTAGAGGCACATAGGGCCATGATTGATTGTTTCCGGAAAGCAGTGGTGTTACGAAGTCCTGGGAAGCTTGAGGTCACATTTCAGGGTGAGCAAGATGTGATTCCCAGTTGTTTAATTTCAGCGGTCGCCGCTAGGAAATTATTGAATAAAGGTTGCCAGGCTTATTTAGCTCATGTGGTGGATGTTAGGAAGGGAGATGTGAGGATAGAAGACATCTCTGTAGTTAATGAGTTTCCAGTTGTCTTTCCAGATGAGTTGCCTGGGTTGCCTCCTGTAAGGGAGATAGATTTTGCAATCAAGTTGCTTTCAGGAACAGTGCCTATTTCTCAAGCGCCTTATAGAATGACACCTGCAGAATTAAAAGAGTTAAAAACTCAACTGCAGGAGTTGGTGGATAAGGGTTTTATTCGGCCTAGTATGTCTCCATGGGGTGCTCCATTGTTGTTTGTCAAGAAGAAGGATGGCACCATGAGACTTTGTGTGGACTATAGGAAGTTGAATCAGGCTACGGTGAAGAACAAATATCCCTTGCCCCGTATTGATGATTTATTCGATCAGTTGAGGGGTGCCTCAGTTTTTTCAAAGATGTATTTGAGATCGGGATATCATCAGTTGCAGATTCGGGAAGGTGATATAGCCAAGACTGCATTTCGATCACGATATGGTCATTATGAGTTCGTTGTGATGCCGTTTGGATTTACTAATGCACCCGCTGCTTTTATGGATCTCATGAATAGGGTGTTTCGTCCATACCTGGATCATTTCATGATTGTATTCATAGATGACATCTTGGTGTATTCGAGGAATTTGAAGCATCATGCTAAGCATCTAAAAATGGTATTGCAGACTTTGAGGGAAGCTCAGTTGTATGCGAAGCTTAGTAAATGTGAATTCTGGTTGGATAAAGTGGGATTCTTGGGCCACGTAGTTTCGGCAGAAGGTATCAGTGTGGATCCCCAAAAGATAGAAGCGGTGACGAATTGGAAGAAGTCTTCTAGTGTGACTGAGATTCGTAGTTTCTTGGGATTTTTCCAAGAAAATTTTTCCGAGATTCATAGTTTCTTCGTTTTATTCGTAGTTTCTTGGGATTTTTGTCCAGGATTTTTCCAGGATTGCCGCTCCACTTACAAGATTGACCAAGAAAGGGGTGAAGTTCGAGTGGTCTGAGAAGTGTGAGCAGAGCTTTCAAGAGCTCAAGGATCGTTTAACTAGTGCTCCAGTTCTAGCACTCCCTAATGATAGTGGGGATTATGTGGTTTATTGCGATGCTTCTAAGCAGGGTTTGGGTGGTGTGTTGATGCAACATGAGAGAGTAACTGTGACAGGACTCATCCCGAATTTCACCCTGAAACTCGAAGTAAATCCTGCGGGGACCACCTCCAAGGAACAATTTACCGAAAATTCGGCATAACTTCCCTTGAAAATGGACAACCCTTCCTAAATAAAAATTAAACATCTGCAAACACTTCTAAAAGTTCCAACTCCAACCTTAACTCCTGGAGCCTTCGTGCTTCCCACAAATCACAACATCACCCGATAAAGATTCACTAATCTAACAAATGATCCTATAACCAACAAACACATATTCAGAGCAACTCTACTTGAGAGGAGAGGAACTAGAAATAAATAGAAACGAACGGAAGCTATACTATTGACTATGCCTCTTCACCATGTATGCTCGGCCTCACTATGCTAACCTGCAACTGGGCATTTATAAAACGAAGAACCCAGGAGAAAACATTTGAAACCGTTAGAGTGAGTGGATAAAAACATAAATTTAATGAAAATATTTATGCTTTCCCAATTTACATTTCCATAAAAAAAATATGCTACATGCGACAGCTCAAAAATGCTCAACACAAAAACTGGCAATTTTATGACTAGCTCCGGCCAGTCTCCAACGCTCAATAAAATACAGCCTCTCAGGCTAAAATAAATTATATATGTATTACACTCGTCATATCCCTTGTATGAATTTTTCTTGAAACAATTAAAACAAATAGAAAAATTCACACAAGGCTACAACGTTTGCGTCTAACGCTCACGTTGCACCATAATGACATTTTACCTCATTATGGTGGAAAAGACGGTGTATAAATATACGCGCATATCCCCTATATAAATTATTATTTTTATATAGGGCTACAACGATTGCGTCTAACGCTCACGTTGCACCATAATAGAATTTTACCTCAGTATGGTGGAAAAGCACGTATAGCTAGCTAGCATTCTCTCATATACATATTATTCTCATAATCATCCAAATATGGATATATATACATACTCACCGAAATTCTCAATTTCGGTTATTTTCCAACAATAATGAAAATTGTCAATTATCATAAAAAGCAATACGCACACGACTCTACCAAAAATCTTATTTTCGGTAACTTTCCAAATAACACGATAGCCATTAAAAATGAGAACATTTACTTCTGAAAATGACTTCGCGATAATAGACAAATCCACAAATTGATATTCAATAAAATCAATCATTTAATGTAGAATCACCGCATGCATATATTTTAAAACAAAAGTCCACTCACAACTTTAGGCCTAAGCCTGACATCGATCCGAGGCCTCTTCCACTCGAGCCTCCCCACATTCTGATCCAAACATAAAATTAATTTCCCAACTAAAAATCCAATAATTAAACAAAATGGGCAAAAATTAAACGTGAGCCTCCCACACACTCATCATTGCCCAACTTTGTCCTTCATAACCCCAAAATGGCTCAAACATCATCGAAAATACCGGCAGCCCTAATTCAACCTTCTACAAATTAAATACTTATATCCTACGGCCGGATTCCTATAATCATTGATTCGACTTCTTCTTAAATTGACCAAGTATCTTGGATTGACCAGGATTGACCAACATATACTAATAATCAATTCCGACTAAACTTCGCAACTATAACTTATTCGGAATGAACCTTAACCTATAATCAAAGTCACCATCAATTTCCATGCCTTAACACATTAACCAAAATACTTCCAAAATTATTTTATGATCCCCTACGATCAAACATGCTCACAAACAAAATCAAGAATTTCCTTCATTTCCTCTCTACACAATTTCACCCTAAAATTTACTAAGGGCACCCAAACAGGTTTCCATAAATAGAAAGTTTCCAAAAAGGGAAAGTTTCCCTAAATAGAAACTTCCCTAAAATGGCAGATTTTACTAAACCAGGAATTACGACTTGAATTAGAAAGAATAAACTCGAGAACTACCTTCTCGGCTCTCTGCCGGATCTACTGTTTCGTCGAAACCCTCATTGGATTCCGGTGACCTGCCGAAATAGTTCGCCGGATTCCGGCGACTTACTGGAATTTGGCCATAGCCTCCCCATAAATTCTAAATCACCAAGTTATCGACAACAACAACCAAAACATTCATATTAGCAACCATACTCCAAACGATCCAACATAGAACAACACAACAACAACATAGCAGCAACCTAGCTGCGCAGATTTTATTCCTTACCTTCAGTCCGCTCAAAACCCAAACCAAGAAATTCCTCCTTGCCGGAGACCGACCTGCAATCCTATGTCTCTCTCTGTCCTGACCCGAATAAACTCCATCCTCAACCAAACTCCACTCACCTCCTACACTCAGTTGTTGGGTCCGCCAGGAAGCAACCTTGCTCGTCGGAACATGGAAGAGAGGCCGGAAACGTTAAGAACTTGATCGCCGGAGGTACGCCGGAAAACCCAGAAAAATAGAAGAAAAGGGGCTCCTCTAATTAGGGCACGAATCAACAGAATATAGACATGGAATTGAAGTAAAAGGAAGGAGGAGAAGAACCCTACCCCTCGTTGTCACCGTCGTCACTGGAGCTCGCCGGAAAATGACGAACACAGTCTGAATTCTAGTTGTTCGATCTCCCTCTATGATGGCCGAATGTCGAATCAAAGGGTAGAAGGACGTAGAGGAGAGAGATGAGCCGATTTGCGGTGGTTGCACGCCCAGCGACGGCCGGACGGAGTCACTCCTTCGAGGGTCGCCGGAGACCATGAGAGAGAGACTGCTCGGGTCAACGCCCGGGTTGGGTTTTTTTTTTTAAAGTCAACCCGTCTCAATTCTTTAAATACCCAAACAAACGGCCAAGATCGTAACCCTACTCGATCAAACGGCCACGATTAAATGTTATAAACCAATTTATGAAAACAATCTCTTTACCAAACTTCGATAAAATGTAGAAAATAGCTCGAAGCTCCGAAAAAGAAATCTGAGGACATTGATGATCTTGCATCGTCGCACGCTACGATATCATTTTGAAAAAGAAGAATTTAACATTTTGAAAAAAACTCAAAAATAAACTCGAATGCTAAATTACCCAATTACCGAGCACGGTTAAATTCCTCAGTAACTCGAAGAATACCCAGTAAAAAGGGAAAAATTAGGCCCAGGATGTTACAAACTGCTTACGCTTCTAGGCAATTGAAGCCGCATGAAGTGAATTACCCCACCCACGACCTAGAGCTTGCTGCAGTGGTTTTTGCATTGAAATTATGGAGACATTATCTCTATGGAGCTAAGTGCCAGATCTTCTCCGACCATAAGAGCCTCAGGTATGGGTTCACTCAGAGAGAGTTGAATATGAGGCAGAGAAGGTGGATGGAGCTCTTAGTCGAAATCCTTCTTTGTCGCTAGCTTATTTGAGGACAGTTCGGGTCCCTCTTCTTTATGAGTTAAGAGCTTCAAGAGTTGAGTTGTCAGTGGATGAGATTAGTGCGTTGGTAGCCAAGTTTCATGTGCGGCCAGTTTTGATTGATAAAGTTTGTGAAGCTCAGTATGATGATCCTTCCATTGTTCGGTTGATTGACAAAATGCTTAATGGAACGACAGTAGATTTTTCTGTTAGGAGAGATGGGACCTTGATGTTCAAAAGCAGGCATTGTGTCCCAAAAATTAATGAGGAGCTGAAGGAAGAGATAATGGAGGAAGCTCATAGTTCGGCATATGCCGCTCATCCGGGTAGTACTAAAATGTACAGGACCCTGAAGGATTTTTATTGGTGGCCAAATATGAAGAGGGAGATTTCCGCTTATGTAAGCAAGTGTTTGATTTACCAGCAAGTGAAGGCTGAGAGGCAAAAACCTTCTGGTCTGCTTGAGCTATTGTCTATTCCAATATGAAAGTGGGACCATATCACCATGGATTTTGTTTTTAGTTTACCTCATATCCGTGAAGGGCATGATGGTATTTGGGTGATTGTGGATCGATTAACGAAGTCTGCACATTTTCTGCCAGTGGGGAATAAGTATTCATTAGATAAATTGGCGGAGTTTTATGTGAATGAAATTGTGAGACTTCATGGGGTGCCTGAGTCTATAGTATCGGATCAGGATCCCAGATTTGTTTCAAAATTTTGGGGAGCTTTGCAGGCAGCTTTGGGCACTAGGCTACATTTCAACTCAGCATTTCATCCTTAAACGGATGGGCAGTCCGAGAGGACTATTCAAACCATGGAGGACATGTTGAGGTCATGTGCTATGCAATTCAGAGGGAGTTGGGATAAGAATTTGTCCTTGATCAAGTTGCCTACAACAACAGTTTTCATTCCAGTATTGGTATGGCTCCATTTGAAGCACTTTATGGGCGTCAGTGTCGTACACCTCTATGTTGGAACGAGGTGGGAGAAAAGGAGTTTTGTGGTCCAGAGATAATCCAGGACACAAATGAGAAGATCAAGGTGATTAGGGACAGGCTCAAGGCAGCTCAAAATAGGCAGAAGAGTTATACGGATAACCGCAGGAAGGACCTTGAGTTTCAAGTGGGGGATTGGGTATTTTTGAAACTATCCCCATGGAAGGGCGTGGTACGTTTTGGTATGAGAGGAAAGCTTAGCCCGAGGTATATTGGTCCTTATGAGGTTATAGAACAGGTTCATACGGTTGCTTATCGATTGGAGCTACCTTCAGAGCTGTCCAGGATACATAATGTTTTCCATGTGTCCATGCTTCACAAATATATTGCCGATCCTTCTCATATCTTGCAAGAGCAGCCAATTAGTTTGAAGAAAATTTGACTTATGAGGAGGAGCCGGTTCAGATTCTCGATCGGAAGGAGCAAGTTGTAATATCCTACATCGTCCAAACGGAGAGAGGTTATGTGCTGTATATGTACATGCCCACCTCCAATCTAACGCGAGGCTTTTTGGTGGCTCAGCGGCTTCGGAGTGGATGGGTACTCCGAGGTTAAGCATGATGATGCGAGAGCAATCCCAGGATGGGTGACCTACTGGGAAGCTGCTCCTGAGCTGCCGGAAACAAAACCGTGAGGGCCGGCGGGCCCAAAGCGGACAATATCGTGTTACGGCGGAATGGATCCTGGGATGTGACAATGGTATCATAGCCACTCTGTCGTGTGGCGCGAGTGTGCCGATGAGGGCATCGGACTCCCAAGGGGGGTGGATTGTAATATCCCACATCGTCCAAACGGAGAGAGGTTATGTGCTGTATATGTACATGCCCACCTCTAATCTAACGCGAGGCTTTTTGGTGGCTCAGCGGCTTCGGAGGGGATGGGTACTCCGAGATTAAGCATGATGATGCGAGAGCAATCCCAGGATGGGTGATCTACTGGGAAGCTGCTTCTAAGCTGCCGGAAACAAAACCGTGAGGGCTGGCGGGCCCAAAGCGGACAATATCGTGTTACGGCGGAGAGGGTCCTGGGATGTGACACAAGTGCTTAGAAATAAAGCAATTCCTCTGGTTAAAGTTCTTTGGAGGAGTCGGAAAATAGAGGAAACTACATGGGAGCCAGAAGAGCAAATGAGGCAGCAGTATCATTATCTCTTTTAGTGAAAGGTACGTAGACATGTTATGCGTTAAAATCAGAATTAGCATGGTAAAGTTATCAATTAAATGGTAAAGTTTGGAGATGGTAAAAAGGGGTAAATTTCTGTGTTGGGTATATTTTTTTTATGTTGGGGTTTTAAAGTGGACCGGGTAGGGGGAAGCAGCCTGAGCCCAGTCTCTCTTCTCATTCTTTTCTTTCTCTTCTCTCTCTTCTTCCCCGAGCTCCCGAACCCGTGCCCGCCGAAAAGCTTTGCCACCAGCTGCCGCAGTCCGGCCACCTAAGACAGTCGCTCCAGCCCAGAAAGGACCCCCGCCATCTCCTCCCTCTCCCCGGCCATCCGAGCTGGTAGTGCCGCCGGAGAGGAGAAAACCCGCTGGACACGTCGATCGTTGTTTCACCGGAGCTTCGTCCTCCGACCACCATAGGTCGTGATTTTTGGATCATTTTGTAGCCCTCATTAAGGTGAGTAATCCCTCCAAAGGAATCGGTCTATTTCGATCTCGTTAGGGTGATTTGTATAATTGAAAGTTTTAGGGATTTATGGATGTTTTGGTTTGATTGCCCTAGTTAGCCTTGAAATTGGACTAACTGATGGTTACGAAAGTTGTTGGGTATGATGAGAGGATTATTCTGTCAAAATTTGAGAAGCATTGGAGGTCGCCGGAAAACGGCTACCGGCCGCCGCCGGGAAATTTTTTTTATAGAGATTTTGATGAGGAGTAGTATGGAATGAGTTTTATAATTTTTGGAGGAGTTTTGATAAGGTTTAAGATTTTTCGATGGTTAAGGAATTTGGCGGTATTTAATTTGGAGTGCCGATATTTGGGTTAGCTGGATTTAAAATTCTTTTAAGATTAAATTTTGGTCATCGGTGATGGTGGTGAATTTTGAGTCTTAAAGGATTAAGGATGGAAAGTTGGACAAAGGAGAATATAATTTTAAGACCTTAAATTTTTATGAGTCACTTATTGAAGTTTTATTTCAGTTCGAGAATTAATATTATTTTTGTCCAGGCCGTGAGGAGGATCATTCAGCAGAAGCTTCGGGTCGTCGACAGGCTTAGCCGAGCACTGTGAGTGGACCCTTTAAATGTCATGCGTGAAATAAAGTTTATTTAATTAATAAAGGCATTTGGAGTAAAGATTCCATTAAATTTTGGGAACTCTCTTGAGCATTTTACTTGACATGTGAGACATGTCAAGTGATTTTATAATAATTTTCGGAAAATGACTTTCCGAAAATTTGTTATTTTCTTTTCACCATAAAGGGTTGATTTATGATCATTATTGCTAGCTAAACATTATTTAGCGGCTACTCACTATAGGTGAGTAGTGCGCCTAGCGTGAGACGCTATTATAGCCTGGGAGGCAACCGATCGGTATTTATATATATATATATATATATGTTTGCTAGCCATTATTAGCGGCTGCTCACTATAAGTGAGTAGTACGCCTAGCGTGGGACGCTACTATAGCCTGGGAGGCTCAGACCCTAGCCTGGGAGGCTCATCGTTATGGTAAAATATTTTTCCCCAAATTTATTATTAATTAATGAGAACCAATGGGATTGGTTCGTCATTTTAATTTTGAGTATTTATGTGAATTTTCCCATGAATGACATGCAAAATATTTTCTAAATGAAAATGTTGGGAGAGCATAGATTTGACTGCATTGCTCCATATATTTTTGTTATTTATTTTGTCCACTCACTCTAACGTTTTTAAATGCTTCTCCCCTGGGTCTTTCGTTTTAAATGCCCAGTCTGCAGAGTTCAGTTCGGCGAGGAAATGAGGCTTGTTATAAATTCCCACTGTATTCAGTTTTCTCATATAGGTTACGAGTTAACCTATGTTGTTATTTCTCTCAGTTATTATTCTAGTAGATGCTCTGAATATTTGGGTTGGTTAAAGTGTAGTGAGAACTGCTGAAAAGATTCATTTATTGTTTATGAGAGATTATTTTTTTGAATATTATTGGGAAATGTTTGAGTTGGGTTTGATGATTTTCCTTTCAGTTAGGTTACCCATTATCAAGGGAGGTTCTACCAAGAATTTTGGTAGAATTTTCCTAGAGGTGGGTCCGCAGGATTTATTCCAGGTTTCAAGGGAAAAATTCGGGGTAGGTCCTGACATTTATCCTCCCCCCGCGGCCTCCTCGCCTCGCCTCATTAACTCCTACTAACCCGCCCCGCTTCACTAGCCTCACTTCGCTTCTCTCTTCTCGTCTAACGCATCTCGTCTCGTCCCTTTTTTCTCTTTTTGTAGGAACATTGCAAGCAGGTCACTCAAAAATGTATTGTAAATGTTGAATTCGAATTTCTAAATGATAATCAAAAGAAGTTGTTCTTATCTAATGCTCGCATATGTGAACCGGAATTACACAGCTATGTGAAATTGATGTTGACACATATGGTATCAATTGCTGATACGTATCGGTCAGATTAGCTAATAGACAATATTGTCAATACGGGAAGAATACAACATAGAGAAAGCTGGAGCTTTTTTTAAAAATGACCTCATGGCCTCGTAACACACTGCAACCTCCATGCCACGCATCACTCCATGGTCTCCTCACCTCCTACTCAGTTCGTCTCACTTCACCCCTCACTTAGTTCGCCCTGCATCACCCCGTGGTCTTCTCGACCCATCTCACTTCACGCACTCCACATCACCTCGCCTCACTCGATCCACTCACTTTGCCCCGCCTCGCCTCTTTCTTCTCACGTGCCTCGCTTCCCTCCCTTCAGACGTCCTACCTCACTTACCTCGCCGCACACTCTTTACTCGTCTCGCTTCATCCGCTTGACTCCTCGGCCCGCCTCATTAACTTACTCTGCGTCATTAGCTTACTTCGCATTATCTCATCTATCGCATTTTCACCTCGCTCTACCCTGCATAACCCTGCGTGCTACTCACCATGCATGACTTGTCTCGCCACACCCCACATCAATCGTCTCACCACGCCACATCATCTCCTTGCCTCATTCGTCTTCCATTGCCCTGCGGACTAACTTACCTCGCTCACTCATCCCGCATCGCCCTGCGGACTAAGGCAGGTCACTCGGAAATTTATTGTAAATGTCAATTTTAAAAAAAAAATTGACGCCTCGCCTGTGACAATTTTTTTTAAATTTCTTTCAGTTCGCACCCCTCTGTGGGAGCAGACTCCGCGCCTCCCTCCACCTCAGTATTATGGTCTCGCCTCATTAACTCCTACTAACCCGCCCCGCCTCAGTAAACTCGCCTCGGGAGGCGAGTGACTCCACCTCAGTATCCGCGCATTACCACATTTATTGTAAATGTCAATTCAAAATATTTTTTTTTGACTCCTCGCCTATGTCAAATTTTTTCAGTTCGCGCCCTTCTGTGCTAGCGGACTTCGCGCCTCGCCCAGCCTCACTGTTCTGGCCTCGCTTCATTAACTCATACTTACCCGCCCCGCCTCAATAATCTGGCCTCGCCCAGCTTCACTTGCCTCATTAACTCCTCACCCCGCGGCCTGCACGCCTCGTTCGACTTCCTATTTTGTCTTTTTGCTGATGAACAGTGTAGGAACATTGCAAGCAGATCACTTGGAAATTTATTGTAAATGTCAATTTTAAATTTTTTTTTTTGACGCCGCGCCTATGACAATGTTTTTAAATTTTTTCAGTTCGCACCCTTTTGTATGAGTAGACTCCCCGCCTCGCTCCACCTCAGTATTATGGTCTCGCCTCATTAACTCATACTAACCCGCCCCGCCTCAGTAAACTGGCCTCGCAAGATGAGTGATTCCGTGCCTATGTCATTTTTTTTAAAAATTTTTTTGTCAGTTCACGCCCTTTTGTGCTAGCTGACTCCTCGCCCCGCCTCAATAATCTAGCCTCGCCCCGCTTCACTTGACTCATTAACTCCTCACCCCGAGGCCTGCTCGTCTCGCTCGACGTTCTTTTTTGTCTTTTTGCTGATGAACAGTATAGGAACATTGCAAGCAGGTCGGTCGGAAATTTATTGTAAACGTCAATTTAAAATTAAAATTTTTTTTGACTCCGTGCCTATGTCAATTTTTTTAATTTTTTCAGCTCGCGCCCTTCCGTGCAACCGGACCCCGCGCCTCGCCCCTCCTCAGTATTTTGGCCTCGCTTCACCTCGCCTCATAAACTCCTACTGTCACATCCCGGTTCTTAAGTCAATTTGCGGTTATTTACTTTTGGGTTACTTTGACATTTTACCGTTTTAAGTAACCGTTTACTATTTAAGACTCCAAAAGTTGACTTTTTCTTCCGTTTAGAATTCGGGAAAACTTCCTTCATGAAAGTCGTAGAGGATGTTAAACAGAGTTTGTGGACACGCGGCATGCTTAAAACGGAGTTCGTATGAAGAAGTTATGGTCTAAAAAAGAAAGTTACTATATTGGTAAAAAGAGGTAAATTCTAGTAGGCTATATTTGTTGTGGGTTTTAAGTTGGACCGGGTAGGATTTGGAGAGCCCAAAACCCATTCTCTCTCCCTTCTCTTTCCATTTTCTCCCAAACTCTTCCCGACCCGCCGGATAACCCAGTCCCGTCCTTCGCCGTCCGGCCGCCACAGACCGCCGTACCGGTCCCGAACGGTCGGCCGTCGACCCAGCTCTCTTCTTGGACCAGTGGGAGACGCCCTAGTGCCGCCGTGAGGGAGGGAGAGCGCCCGGAAGCTCCGACTGTGTTGTGGAGTCCGGTCGTCGGAAATCGCTCCTCCGGCCGCCATCATTGGTGATTCGGGTCTTGTTAGGAAGAGCTCTCCGTGTGCAACAATTCCCTAGAAGGTAATGATCCAATTCGAAGTGTGTTAGAGGATTTTCGGGCTAGGGTTTGAATTGGGGAATTTTTAGATGTTTTGATTTGATTACCCTAGTTAAGCTTAGAATTGGCCTAAATGCTAGTTATGAAAGTTGTTGTGCTTGATGAGAGGATTATTCTGTTGAATTTTGGGAGGCAATGGACGCTGCTGGCGGAGCAGGCGGCGGCGCCGCCACTTGGAGGTTGATTTTCAGGTTTTTAGGTTTGTTTTATTGAGAGGAGTCTAATGAAGTATAGTTTGAAATTTTTGGAGGAGTTTTGTTAAGGTTTGGGATTTTAAAAGATTAAGGTTTTTGCCGGTTATTAGAATTAAAATCCGGCCGTTGGATTTCCTTGATATTTATTCTAAAATGTTAGAATTGAGGAATTAAGGTTATGGTGGAGTTTGGTGGAAATCCGGTGAGCTTAACCCTAGTTAGAGTAGTGGGTTAAGCAGAAGAGATTTGGGTGTTTATTTTCAAATGTTTAATTTTCTAGAATTTATGTTTGGTCCTAATAAGCATATTTATTGTGCCAGGATACGAAGGGAACCTCGTTTGAGTAGTGATTCGGAATTCGTCAGGCTTAGGCCTAAATCTGTGAGTGGACATCTTGGTTTTTAATTAATATGCATGCAAGATTTTATATTTTTGTATTTTATTTTCCGAGCATATATTATAACTTCGGTATATGAAATGATCTTGGAACTTATTCGAGATTGATGCATGGATTAAATGTTGGTCATAATTGATGATTTGAGCTCGGATTGATAATAAGAGATTTGAGTTTGGAATTTTCTTTATGATTTCCGGATTGGAGGTTTCATACTGAATTGCATATTATTTGGTTTTTGGAAAGATGATAATCATTGAAGTTATTTATTTCATTGAGCATTTTAACGTGTGGGACACGTCGTTGAATTTAATTAGTTTCTTTACTCTTTGAATTCTTTGAGTACGGTTGGGAATTGTACTTATGCTTTAATTATGAGTTTCGGGGAAACTCACATGGATTATGTTTTTTTATTTATGCCATACTTGTTGGATCGATATTATTCATGCTAGCATGTCGTTTCACCTTTCGAGGGGATGTAACTTCCACGTTTTAAGTGGGGTTACTCAAGCCCTTTCCGCCTTCGGGTGATGTGATGTAGTCGACGACATCACGCAAGCCCTACTCCTCTCGGTTATCATAACCTGAAGGTGTAGAGAGTATGGGAGTATTACTGCCTGGGAGGCAACCGAGTCTGGGAGGCTCACTTGTATGGCTATAGCTGCTTCTTATTTATCGTTGTTGATTTGACTAGCGGGGCTAGTCCCTTGTTTTGGTACCTTCTTCTATGAAGATTATTATTTATCTTTGTCATTAATTTGACTAGCGGGGCTAGTCCGTCTTCTTGGGATTTTCTTAATGAAAGATTTTTGTTAACATTTGCATGCCACGAATTTATGGCATATTGGAAAGTGGGAAAGTATTTAAATTTTGGTTTCTTATCTTATGTTTTATTTTTGTCCACTCACTCTAACGTTTTTAAATTACTTTCCCCTGGGCCCTTTTTTTTTAAATGCCCAGATTGCAAGCTCAGTCTAAGTGAGGTCGAGCGTACATGGAGTCGAGGTATAGTCAGAGGCTGCTTCCGCATATTCTTTATTTATTGTTTTTTTTCATTTAACTCTAGATATGCTCTGATAATCAGTTAGTGAATTAATGTTGGTTATTTTTGGTTGTGGGATTAGTTTAGTGAGTAATTGTTATATTGGGAGATGTGTTGATCTTGGGGAGCAGGAAGGCTCCAGGTGTTGAGGCTGGTTCGTTTGGTTATAGAAGTGTTAAGTTGAATTTTTCAGGTAAGGGTTGTCCATTTTCAAGGAAGGTTATGCCAAATTTTCGGTAAATTTTCCTTGAAGGTGGACCCCGCAGGATTCACCTTGGGTTTCAGGGTGAAATCCGGGGTGGGTCCTGTCAGTTCGTATCAGAGCATTAGGTTATCCGATTCCTATCACTACCTCATATATTTGGTGATACTTAGCGTCTATAGAGTGATGGTCTGACCGCGGCGGATCCATTAGCATTATATGCATAAGATGCTAGGTGTTTATTAAGTATGTGAGGTAGTTGTTCTTATCTTATTTATGGACAGTATTGTGCCATAAATGTCTACATCCTCAAGACTATGTCTCAGTACGCCGACCTCCAGGAGTATCTTGGTTATTTTCCGAGTAATGGAAACGTAAGTGCTGTGCATCTTTCCTTTATGCTTTATTGTGGTTGAGAGATTCTGAGATCAATTATGAGTCGGGAAGTGGCATGTATTTATGATGCTCCTTTGCTTTTATGTAATGAGTTGTTGGACCATGATTAAGATGTACGTTGAGCTCTTATGTGGGTATTAATGATTGAGAAATTTCTAGATAAGATTGGTATTGGGATAAGAGATATCATAGGGAGTTAAGTGGTCTTGCTTTGAGATAAAATGTGGAAAGCCATTGCTTGAGCGAATAAATTGTGGAGAGTACTTGATGTATTTTATGGGGCTGTTAAAGTTTGGTTTATGCATTGAAGAGTGATTTTTGAAATTGTTGTTGGTCGATTTATGTCCGGTATCTATAAATTGGGATTTGCTCCCCTGTCTATGTTGAGTGTTTTGGAAGAATTGTAAGTGTAAATGGCGTTGGTATATAGTGGTGCAGCAGAGGTGAGATGGTAGTGGTCACTTTGATTTTTTCAGTAACAAATGTTGAATTTATTTCGTTTTAAGCAATATATTTGTGGTCAAATGACTGAGCGTGGGGGAATGAAGGGAAGAAGAGGAAAGTGCAACTTTTGTGTATAGGTGTCAGTTCTGTCAATAGGTAAAAAGAATTGTGGAACAATTCAGAATATGGAGACCAAAGTTGTATAAATTTATCGAAGAAGCGTAGATGGGTGTCCATATTTATTTTAAGCGATATTGTTTTGGTTGATTGATATAAGTTAGTCTTGGACAAAATAGTGTTTGGAAGCGACTTATTCCAGCTCTTAAGTCTTTTGGTTGTGGCAGGAGATTACTGACGAATCTTTATCGTCTAAAAGTAATCTCGATCTTTGATATCCTTAGTCATTGATGTAAGCAAGGTTGAAGTTGTAAATTCGAAGTGTGGTTGGTTAGGAAATCGTGGTATCGAGTCGAGTGATTATTAGGAGAAGAGTGTCAGGATAAATTTGGATTGGTAATGTGTATGATGATACACAAGGATAATTTAAGCGGTGTAATTAGAGTTATTGATCTTGAAATAATTATTTTTCGCTTTAGCTACTGTTGTTAGTTGATGTGGATAATTACTAAGAGGATGAGTGAGATGTTGATCTTAAAGTAGTATATCCCACGATTGTAGCTTCTGTTTGGAGTATTGAAGTGGTGAAATGGATAGGTCGAGACTGCAAGTGGTTGTCGAAGTTTTATCGGATTCGAGCAATTCTATGCTTCCACTTGAGTGTTACGCAGAAGATAATGCGGTTGATGCGCAATCTTGAGATGAAGCATGCGGCCGTCAATTTTGCGTTGCTCGATGAGTAGCACATGAATCGAGGAGATTCTGGGTATCTCTTATGTGAAGAGTGTGACTTAATGTTAGATTGTCTTTTTAGACCCTAGATTCTTTGAGGTAATTACTGGAGCAGTGTGGCAATCGATGAGTATCGTCGATGTCCTGGGTGTTCTAAGTAAATTTTTGACATGAGTTGAAGAGTCGGGCTTTGCGGGGTGCAGTTCAACTCATGATTGCTGATCATCATATCTTATCGAGAAAGGTGTTACAGACTTTTGTACGCATTCGTAAAATTCGGCATTCTACGAAGAGTAATTATCTTTGGCATCTAGTCGTTTTGGCGACCTGAGTGTAGGACCCTAGTTTTGGTGTTCTTAGCTTCCTTGGATGTTATGGACCTGCGTGATTAAGCTAGTCAAATCTAGCAGCCAAATAGAAGAAAGGAAATCACTTTGCATCATTTGGAGGCAGCAAGAGAGGACTATCTAGTGTTGAATGATAGACTGCCAACATCAGCTATGCTGACACTCAATTCGGTCAACTCGGAGTTTGTATTTTATTTGTTAGTGTGGTTATCAGGTGAGTACTTAAAGTGATTTGACTTTATAGTTAATGCGGGAATTTCTGTGCTTTGGCAGCTATTAGTAGGTACGATTTATTAATGGGATTTCGACGTTTGTTATCGATAACGAGAAATTCTTGAGCAAAGTTCTACTCAGGAAATGCCAATAGGTGTTTGTGATCTTTGGCATCATTAACACTGCATAATTATGTGAGAGAAATATAGCCCAACGATGATTTTTCTTAACATTATGCATAATGGCGGGGCCGTTACTTGAAAATTCTTGTTCCTCGACTTGAGTTGATACTTAGTCGCTATTATGCATGATAAAACGCGAGAAGCAAGTCATCAAATAGTGAAATTCCAATTGTGATCCTCGGATTTCGTTGACTAGCGTGAAATTCACTATTTCGATTATCTTCCGTTTGATCAACTGGTATTAATAAGATGATGGTGATAATTGCAGACGCGTGTTGTAGTAAAAACAATTACCTGAATTGTTGCAGTAAGCAATGAGCAACTTATCTCTTCTTGTTTGTGGAAAGTTATTGTATCCTAAAGACTAGTTTGCATGCAAGTTTGAATGAACTCGGTTCGTACGAGGAGATACTCGTAACTACTAAGGTATCGTCATATGCCTAATCATCGTATTTCCCTCATTTTTGGAGGTGCCAGTTTGAGATATCTTGATCGATTTTGAGAGTGATATTTTTCTAGTGCTTGTAAGTAGTCGTTGGTGGCGACTGTTGACTTTATTATTTAAGGATGAGATTCCAACGGTTGTTATAGGTTAGTAATGATTAATACGCGGGGCGAATTATCGGAAATAATAATATGATTTGTTGGTTGTTTATCTTTAAAGGAAAAAGATTCTTGATGACTCGGGAAATATTTTGAGTCTAGGCTTGTTAGTCCGTTGGCATAAATGGTAAATAGAGGCAGATCATGTTAAATATTTTTCTTGTGATGCGTATTCATGCGTGATCATATTGTGGTGGGACCACTTGATCCGTGTAGGACCTGGGAGGTCTTTGTTGTATGGATACGATTTAAGATACAAGAGATATTCAAATAAGGGTTTGGTATTATAAGATCGCATTAGCGCAATCTGGCGACAAGGGAGGTATTCGCCGATCAGCTTAATGATTGAGGCTAACCACATAGGTGGGGAAGGTTCAAATTCGATGCGAGCGATCGAGTTTTGTTTTGGTTAATTGGTGAAGGAAGTAAGATGGTGTTGTAAAGTACGAATTTTATTGATCATTTTGACTAGGCGAAAGTCAAAGTCGTTCGTGTGTTTTGGGGTTGAGTATCATAAGTAACTCTAATTGGGCAAGCCACTCAATTAGTGGAAGTTAAGTCAAGGAGTAAAGTGTATTATGTGAGAGGTGCCATGTGGAAGGTTGGCAAAGTATTTAAGTTGACCCTGAGTTCGAGTTTTGTTAAAGCATATGCGCGCCTTGGATTTGGTAGATCAGTTATGATGTGCCAAGATAAGTGTGAAAAGAATTTGGCAAATTGTTTCCACAAGTGAAAAGGTGTAATTTGTGATAGAAGAAAGAGTGATGAGCATGAATAATGGGATGATTTAGCTTAGCGCTTATTGAATTCTGAGGTAAAAGGCGGTAACCTCTAACCTCATTTTATGATTTGAAATTTCGAGGACGAAATTTTTATAAGGAGGGGAGAATTGTCACATCCCGGTTCTTAAGCCAATTTGCGGTTACTTACTTTTGGGTTACTTTGACATTTTACCTTTTTAAGTAACCGTTTACTATTTAAGACTCCAAAAGTTGACTTTTTCTTCCGTTTGGAATTCTGGAAAACTTCCTTCATGAAAGTCATAGAGGATGTTAAACGGAGTTTGTGGACACGCGGCATGCTTAAAACGGAGTTCGTATGAAGAAGTTATGGTCTAAAAACGAAAGTTACTATATTGGTAAAAAGAGGTAAATTCTAGTTGGCTTTATTTGTTGTGGGTTTTAAGTTGGACCGGGTAGGATTTGGAGAGCCCAAACCCCATTCTCTCTCCCTTTTCTTTCCTTTTTCTCCCGAACTCTTCCCGACCCGCCGGATAACCCAGTCCCGTCCGTCGCCGTCCGGCCGCCACAGACCGCCGTACCGGTCCCGAACGGTCGGTCGTCGACCCAGCTCTCTTCTTGGACCAGTGGGAGACGCCCTAGTGCAGCCTTGAGGGAGGGAGAGCGCCCGGAAGCTCCGACTGTGTTGTGGAGTCCGGTCGTCGGAAATCGCTCCTCCGGCCGCCATCACCGGTGATTCGGGTCTTGTTAGGAAGAGCTCTCCGTGTGCAACAATTCCCTAGAAGGTAATGATCCAATTCGAAGTGTGTTAAAGGATTTTCGGGCTAGGGTTTGAATTGGGGGATTTTTAGATGTTTTGATTTGATTACCCTAGTTAAGCTTAGAATTGGCCTAAATGCTAGTTATGAAAGTTGTTGTGCTTGATGAGAGGATTATTCTGTTGAATTTTGGGAGGCAATGGACGCTGCCGGAGTACGGCTGCCGGCCTCCGCTGCCGGCGGAGCAGGCGGCGGCGCCGCCACTTGGAGGTTGATTTTCAGGTTTTTAGGTTTGTTTTATTGAGAGGAGTCTAATGAAGTATAGTTTGAAATTTTTGGAGGAGTTTTGTTAATGTTTGGGATTTTAAAAGATTAAGGTTTTTGCCGGTTATTAGAATTAAAATCCGGCCGTTGGATTTCATTGATATTTATTCTAAAATGTTAGAATTGAGGAATTAAGGTTATGGTGGAGTTTGGTGGAAATCCGGTGAGCTTAACCCTAGTTAGAGTAGTGGGTTAAGCAGAAGAGATTTGGGTGTTTATTTTCAAATGTTTAATTTTCCAGAATTTATGTTTGGTCCTAAGCATATTTATTGTGCCAGGATACGAAGGGAACCTCGCTTGAGTAGTGATTCGGAATTCGTCAGGCTTTGACCTAAATCTGTGAGTGGACATCTTGGTTTTTAATTAATATGCATGCAAGATTTTATATTTTCGTATTTTATTTTCCGAGCATATATTATAACTTCGGTATATGAAATGATCTTGGAACTTATTCGAGATTGATGCATGGATTAAATGTTGGTCATAATTTATGATTTGAGCTCGGATTGATAATAAGAGATTTGAGTTTGGAATTTTCTTTATGATTTCCGGATTGGAGGTTTCATACTGAATTGCATATTATTTGGTTTTTGAAAAGATGATAATCATTGAAGTTATTTATTTCATTGAGCATTTTAACGTGTGGGACACGTCGTTGAATTTAATTAGTTTCTTTACTCTTTGAATTCTTTGAGTACGGTTGGGAATCATACTTATGCTTTAATTATGAGTTTCGGGGAAACTCACCTGGATTATGTTTCTTTATTTATGCCATACTTGTTGGATCGATATTATTCATGCTAGCATGTCGTTTCACCTTTCGAGGGGATGTAACTTCCACGTTTTAAGTGGGGTTACTCAAGCCCTTTCCGCCTTCGGGTGATGTGATGTAGTCGACGACATCACGCAAGCCCTACTCCTCTCGGTTATCATAACCTGAAGGTGTAGGGAGTATGGGAGTATTACTGCCTGGGAGGCAACCGAGTCTGGGAGGCTCACTTGTATGGCTATAGCTGCTTCTTATTTATCGTTGTTGATTTGACTAGCGGGGCTAGTCCCTTGTTTTGGTACCTTCTTCTATGAAGATTATTATTTATCTTTGTCATTAATTTGACTAGCGGGGCTAGTCCGTCTTCTTGGGATTTTCTTAATGAAAGATTTTTGTTAACATTTGCATGCCACGAATTTATGGCATATTGGAAAGTGGGAAAGTATTTAAATTTTGGTTTCTTATCTGATGTTTTATTTTCGTCCACTCACTTTATGTTTTTAAATTACTTTCCCCTGGGCCTTTTGGTTTTAAATGCCCAGATTGCAGGCTCAGTCTAAGTGAGGTCGAGCGTACATGGAGTCGAGGCATAGTCAGAGGCTACTTTCACATATTCTTTATTTATTGTTTTTTTTCATTTAACTCTAGATATGCTCTGATAATCAGTTAGTGAATTAATGTTGGTTATTTTTGGTTGTGGGATTAGTTTAGTGAGTAATTGTTATATTGGGAGATGTGTTGATCTTGGGGAGCAGGAAGGCTCCAGGTGTTGAGGCTGGTTCGTTTGGTTATAGAAGTGTTAAGTTGAATTTTTCAGGTAAGGGTTGTCCATTTTCAAGGAAGGTTATGCCGAATTTTCGGTAAATTTTCCTTGAAGGTGGACCCCGCAGGATTCACCTTGGGTTTCAGGGTGAAATCCGGGGTGGGCCCAGTCACCTACTAACCCGCCTCGCCAAACTGGCCACGCGAGGCGAGTGACTCCGCGCTTATGTCAATATTTTGCAGCTCGCGCCCTTTCGTGGGAGCGGACTCTGCGGATCGCCTCATTAACTCCCACTAACCCGCCCCGCCAATCTGGCCTCGTGAGGCGAGTGACTCCGCCTCAGTATCCGCATATTGCCACATTTATTGTAAATGTCAATTTAAAATTTTTTTTTGCCTCCGCGCCTATGTCAATTTTTTTCAGTTCACGCCCTTTTTTGCTAGCGGACTCCTCGCCTCATTAACTCCTACTAACCCGCCCTGCCTCAGTAAACTGGCCTCGCGAGGCGAGTGATACCGCGCCTATGCTAATTTTTTTTTCAGTTCGCGCCCTTCTGTGCTAGCGGACTCCTCGCCCCGCCTCACAATTCTGGCCTCACCTCAGGAACTCCTAATAACCTGCCCCGCCTCAGTAATCTGGTTTCACCCCGCTTAACTTGCCTCATTAACTCCTCACCCTACGGCCTGCACTCCTCGCCCAACTTCCTTTTTTGTCTTTTTGCTAATGAACAGTTTATGAACATTGCAAGCAGGTCACTCGGAAATTTATTGTAAATGTCAATTTAAAATTAAAATTTTTTTTGACTCCGCGCCTATGTCAATTTTTTAAATTTTTTTTCAGTTCGCCTCAGTATTCTTGCCTCACCTCTCCTCATTAACTCCTACTAACCCGCCCTGCCAATCTGGCCTCGTGAGGCGAGTGACTCCGCACCTATGTCAATTTTTTAAATTTTTTTTCAGTTTGCGCCCTTCTGTGCTAGCGAACCTCTTGCCTCATTAACTCCTACTAACCCGCCCCGCCAAACTGGTCTCGCCTCGCCTCCCTCTCTCTTCTCGTCTCACGCACCCGGGGCCGCCCTTTTTTGTCTCTTTGCTGATGAATAGTGTATGAATAGTGCAAGCAGGTCACTCGAAAATAGTATCTTGTAAATAGGAGCACTGCCATTTTGTTCCACTACAAGTCCAAGTGCTTTGGCCAATAGCGCAGCAAGAAAGTCTGTTGCTTTAATTTTTTTTGTCTGTGTAAAGTCGCTTGAGCTTGAAGCAGATCCGCTAGGAGGATCTTGAGGAGGAATTATTACATGTATCCGGAACATGGCTGAGATGATGTTCCCAACCAATGAGCCCAAGACACATTCACAATATTTTACACATCACTTACCTCAGTTAACATCTGAGAAAACGGTGTTACTGGTCTGCCGTTGTAAACAAACCTTCCAGGTTCATATGAAAGAAATTTGTCCCTTCTCATCTCATGAAGGAGAGGGAAACACAGTTCTGTCCATTCTCCTTATACCCAAGTAGAACAAATTTCCCACCAACAATTCTATATTCGTTCAATCTCATATTTCAAGCTTTTGTGTTTGGTTTATAGAGATTTGAGAGGATAGAGAAAGTAGATCTGAGTTTCCCTCTCTCCTCCACCGCTGACTTCCGAGCACCACTATGAACCACCTACTGTAATACCATAGATTTTCATATCAATTTTCCTTGTATTATTTTTGGAATTAATGAAGGAATATTTATGGAAATTCTTATTTGGTAGTACGAAGTTAAAATCTCGGGAGTAATTTTTTTAAGGTGTTTTGCCTTTTAGGAGGCCAAAAGTTGACTTTCTTTTCTGTAAGTTATTTATGAAAACTTTCTTCATGAAAGTTGTAGAGTTTGGCGATACGAGTTCGTAGACATGCGACACGCGTAAAACGGATGTCGTTCCAGCTAAGTTGCGGCCTTAGTTTCCCATGGTTAGCTAGTCATTACTGTTGTGAGCTTGTTAAAAGGTAGTATGGTTAGGTTTTGAGCAAGGATTACATGTTAGGACCTTAGGTTTATGTGTTTTGGCTTGGTTGAGTTTGAGTTTAGGTTTTGAAGATTTGAGGGAGCTCTATTTTGTCGTTGAGTGAAACGACATTGGGAAGTTGTTCTCCCTTAAGTTAAGGGTTAGTTTAAAGGTTTTGTGTTATCCTTTAGTACTTTGGTTTCTAAGGTTTTTAATTGTGTGATTTTAGGTAATTTTTGAAATTGTGATTGACTTGCTTTCGTTGTGTTGTGGGATTTATAGGTGAGTAAACTTTCACCAAGGTTCACTTTGTGACCTATTTATTTATAATTATGATGGTGATGATGATTATTGTGATGATGATTATGATGATAATTATTATGATAATGATTATGATGATGATGATGATTTAAAAATTATGTTTTTGTTTGTTTTAAAATATATAAGGTGCTGCTTGTGTTGGTTCTATTGATGTAGTTATTTATGTCTTGTTGAAATATATGTCATTTGGGTGAGTAAATCTCACCATGGTTCACTTTTGGACCTAGTTTTATTATGGTCATTGGATGATGATGTTGGATTCAATTTTATGCTATTAGTCGTTTTTAAAATATATGAGCTTGATCGCCAACAGCTCATAGGTAAGATAAACAAGCTTTCATTATATGTTTATTTTTGAGGTTCTTGTGATCATAATTCTATTGATTATTGATAAGTTATTCTTGTGGAATAATATTTATTGTTCATATAATTATATCTTTGTGAAGAATATAATTTTATGATGTGAATCATGTGTTGTTGATGATGATATGGTGATATAGTGAATTGTTGTTCAAAATAGTCAAACCGGGTTCCAAGCCTTTAATCGGGTGATTGGTTACAGTTACGATGCAATTTTATTTTGTGATTTTTATTGAACAGTCAAACCGAGTGCCAAACCTTTGGCCGGGTGATTGGTTACGGTTAGGAATAAAGCTCTTGTTCATCTGTCGATGTAGGTCATGGGAGATACCTTATGGTATCTGGGACCCATGGGTACACAATTTGCTGTTGTAGGTTATGAGGGGTATTTATTAATACATGGGACTCATGGGTACATGTTATTTGAAAAAGTGTTGGAATTGTGGTTTTAATTATTGATATAAATTGCTCTTGTGATATGTTTGGATGTTGGAGGTTTTGTGTTATTTTGAGTTTACTCATACGAGCTTTTTATCTTACTGGGTTTGTTATTTTACAATCCCGGTGCACCAATTCTTGGTGTAGGGGTTAGACATGCAGGTGAGGATCAGCATGGTTGAGGCGGAGGGTGAGTGGCAGAGTTCTTTTGGGTTTTGTGGCACTCTGTATAGTTTTTTTTTTTTTTTAGATTGGGTAGACAGTAATTAAACTCATGAGATCGTTTCATGTTATTGTTTTGCAAGTTTATGTAAACAAGGAAATGTAATATTTAACTCAGTGTTGGGTTGTGTAACTTTTACATTTCCGCTAATGAGTTTTAGTTGTTTGTGATAGTTTGTTGAAACAGGTTTGGGATGTAAATATTTGAAGTTATATCATGCCAAAATTTTTGAAAATTATCTTTCGAAAATTGAGATGTGACACCTACTCACCGGCTTTCAACGAGTCAATTCCTGTCTCCGAGGTTGTCGGCGACGAACGGCAGGTCGGCGGGTTAACAAGGATGCCGAACAGTGGCGGGGGTTGTTGAGTCGGCCCTTTACGACGTCGTTTCTATGTAGATTATTTTTTATCTGCATTTCATCATTTTCGGTTATTGAAGCTTGATCTAGATTCTTCGTTTGGAGCCGACCTAGATCTCAACTTTGAGGTAGGTCCTCGTTTAAAGCGGCATCATGAACTTTGGGAAATACGACAGTAAAAACCAACTCACGTCGATATACAAGTACCCATAATTTTCTCTAGGCACCCAAGCTTTCTTGAGAATTGGAATCAGAACCAAAAAGAGAAGGGGAAGTTATCTTCTATGTGTTGGGATCTAGATTAATTCCTCACCCACATATAAGAATTGTATATACGAGTCTGATGCCATAAGCATAACCCCACCTGATTGTTGATCCACGATAATAAAATCAAGATGAATTCTTCTCCTCTTTCGGCACAAGAAGAAGACCAGCGTTACATAAGTTTAAAGAATTTTACAGACTAACGCAGTTAACAGATTAACGATCTACGTAAATCTTATTTAAAATATTGTGAACGTGTCTTAGGCTCATTGGTTGGGAACACCACCTCAGCCCTGTTCCGGGTACAAGTAATAATTCCTCGGATCTTGAGTTTCTTTAGAGAAGTCTCAGGGGTTAAAGGCCATGCACACTTCTGCTTAGTGACCATCTGCTCACCTTCGGTTTGTTCAGCAACATCTGAAGTTGTGTTTGAGTCATTTGCTTCAAGACTTGTGTTCCGATTTGAACGAGTTGCATTGGACACAACGACAATAGCAAGGGCATCTTCATGTGGGTCTCAGAGATATTTTTTTATGATCACATGACGTTTAAGTGTGCTAGACTGCTTTCTGCCCAAACAAGGGTTCACTATTGGTGGGAGGTGTGTTCTGGAATGTACACAGTACCTTGAGTACTACGGCTGTCTGGACCACGTGTCAAGCAGCGAGTGGAGAAGTTTTGGCGCGTGTTGTGCATGACTCTCGGTATTTCTCCCTCTGCAAACGATTCTCCCTCCGCGAACGAGCCGGTGGAAGTGGGTAACTTTTTAAACAGTGAAGAGGAAGCTTTGCATCGGGTAATGGAGAGATCAGATGGGAGGGTGGAGTTGATGGAGTTGTTGTAGAGGGAGAGGAAGGAGAGGGAGGGGAGGCGGCAGAGGAGGGAGGGGAAAGGGTCGAAGAGGTTGAAGGAGGAAAGGTTGACGGAGGTGACGGTGGAGGTGACGTCGCAGGTGATGCCGGCCCAGGAGCAAGGGGTGGCGTCTTGGTTGTTCTAGGAGGAGAGGGAGGAGTCAGGGTTGTTGAGGGAGTGTTTGATGTGATGGAGGTAGAGGCCTTCTTGGGTGAGGGAGGAGGTGGGGCGAAGGAGGAGGGAGGAGGAGAGGAGGAGGCAGAAGAAACAAAATTAGAGTCCCCACGCGTTTCACCGCTTGACAAAGTCAAACGACAACTGCAATACTCGGAGTACTGCGTACACAGCAGTCGTTCCCTTGGTGGGATTGCAAGATGAGTGCAATCCTAGAAATTTGAAAGAGCTGTGAAAAAATGCCTTGTACGCAAACCCTAGTACCAGGTTTGAACATGAATTGCTTCCACTGTCATGGGTACCTACATTCTTATAATTTGAACCCACCTCTCAAAACCTTGTTTTTGTCCTTGATTAGGTCGAAACCAACGATGAACATGTTGTTAGGCAGCTCCTAAATCTGAAACGTTTCATATATGGTCGGGTTGGAGGGTCAAAATTGAGGGGCTTGACCAGTAGGAAGGATTGTGTCGCACCTCGTCTAGGTGCCACGATGCGATCAAAGAGATCAACTACTTTCAAACTTGCCAAGGCAAGCAAAGCAACGAATGATTTTGTGACCTCGATGTCGTTTGAACCAAGGACGCAGGCGAGTTGATGGAATTCTTCATCAAGGATGAAGATGAAGATTGTTTGGGGGTGGATGAGGATGGTGAGAGATTCAGTTTTGGTAGGATGAGAGTCATTGAGTGTTGGGAGCAAGGGAAGATCGACAAAAGTAGGTATTATAGTGCGCAAGAGAGCGGTTGTGTTAGGGTTTTAGGAGTTTATAGGAGGTTGTGCATGTTTTTATTAAATTTCATTGTTCTTCCTTGTTCGCATAATAAGAAACTTCAAAAATCTTTTTGTATACACAACAATGTATGACACGACCCACCCTGAATTTCACCCTGAAACCTGGAGTAAGTCATGCGGGGACCACCTCCAAGGAAAATTTGCTGAAAAAATTAAGAAAATCTCCCTTGCAGATGGACAACCCTAACTCGAAAATTCCAAATTACACTTAATTCAACACTTCCAAACATCACATAATTATCCTTCAGAAATTCTACACATAAAATACAATAATCCCAAAGTATTCAGAGCTACTAAACACTAGCGGAAGCAAGAAAACACGAGTAGGTTAAACATGTAACCTACTGATGAAAGCTGGCGAAAATGCGGGTGACTATGCCTTGTCTCCTACTAGATCCAACCCGAACTCTGCAGGCTGGGCAATTTAAAACGAAGGGCCCAGGGGAAAACATTTAATAACGTTAGAGTGAGTGGACAAAAATAAAATAATAAAAAAAATATTTATGTTTCCCCAAATTAATTTCTAAGGAAAAATCGAATGCATGCCGCAAGCGATAAAACTTTCATCTCAAAGAATATCGAGCTTCTCAGACTCTATAATATACATATGTATTTACAATCATCCATACTCCCTATATAAATTCATGGGTCTATATAAGGCTACTACGCTCGCGTCCAACGCTCACGTCACGCCTTAATGCGGTGCTATACTACGCCATCAAGGTGGACAGACGGGTGTATAAATATGTGTCCATACCCCATATATGAATTAAACACTCAAATAGGGCTACTACGCTTACATCCAACGCTCACGTCACACCATAATGCTGCTATATGCTGCGCCATTAAGGTGGACAGACACATATGGCTAGCTAGCATTTTCTATACATACTCTCCCATAAATACATATTTATATTCACCGAAAATCCCATTTTCGGTGACTCTCTAAGAGAAATAAAAGCGTCAAAATTAATTGACGTCAAAACTCCAACAAAAGGAAATGTTCAATCATGAACCATAGCATGCATATTATTTCAAATAAAAGTCCACTCACAAATTAGGCCTAAGCCTGATGTCGATCTAGGGCCTCGTCTGCTCGAGCCTCCTCACGTCCTATTCCAAATATAATATTAATTTCCCAACCAATAATCCAATATTTAATCAAAATAGGCAAAATTACCCGAGAGCCATAAATACGCTCATCATTGCCTAACTTCGATATTCTTAAATCGGAACGATCCGAACTTAAATATCATACTCATCAGTCGTAAATACAACCTCCCCAAAATACGACTTAAATCCTACGGCCGGATTCTACATTAATTAACCGCCAAAAATACCAAACTTCGGAAAATCACAAACCTATCCAAATCTCATCCAAAAATTCCATAAATCACACCAATACACTCCTCTTAATATTCCATATTTGAAACCCTAAAAATCTCCTAACCGGCGGTGCCGGCAGCGGCGGCCGGAGGCCAATTCCGGCGACCTCCAAAACCTATGAAATTTTAACAGAATAATCTCCTCATCATGCTCTACAACTTTCATGACCAACACATCACCCAATTCCAAGCCTAACTAAGCTAATCGAACGAAAACAACTTAAAAGCCCTAGAAATTTCAACTCCACATTTCTCCTTACCTAGCTCAAGAGGGAGTGAGCTGATTGGAGAGGTTGCTGCACGGGAGGAGGGCTACAAAACCGTACCAAGCTTGCCCGGATTGGTGGCCGGAGGAGGGAGTTCCGGCGAAATGCTTCCCGACGTCTCCGGCGGGATTTCTCCTCTTCCGGTGGGTTAGAGACTCGGGGGCTAGGTCGGGGAGGGAGAGGAGGAGATGGGGGTCCAAAATGGGATGGAGCGGCGGCCGGTGGCTGGCCTGACGGCGGCAGCTGGCGGCTGGAAGCTTCCGGCGGAGAAGGGCTCGGGGAGCTCGGGGAAAAGAGGAAAGGGAGAAATAGAGAAGAAGAAAGAAATGGGTCTCCCCCCTAAACCGGTCCCACTCTCTTAAGTCCAACTCAAAAAAAAATAAAACACCCCGAAAAATAATACCCGAATAAAAATTACCTTTTACTAGATAAAATTTACCATTTTTACTGTCGTCGAAATTTTCTCTTACGAATAATCCTCGGCACATAATCGTCCCCGAAAACACCTCTAGGGACCAATTAAACTATTAACTCAATGACGGAGACGGTAAAATTCTTATTATAATCACGCTAGTAAATAAGGTAATTTTATAAGGGTCGGGATGTGACAATGTATTTACACAGTGCAATCTTAGCCATTTATATGTACCATCATGCATATGTTTTAACAACATATAATCTTGCTCATTCACATGGTATGTGTAGATACACACACACGTCGTGTATTGAAGATTTTCTAGATACTTTAAAAAAAACTGATACTTCAGCTCTTAAGTGCGACTAGGAAAACCGATATGTTAGAACTAGAAGTATATATATTCAACAAATATTGATCAATTTTGTTTAGGGTTTTTTTTTTAGAAGTAATAATTGGTTAAGTAACTGTTCAGTTAAACACCTTAATCCTTTTGGAGGAATTGAGAATTTGAGAGAAAATCTTAACTCTCTCAAGTGCTGCTAAAAAAAACTTCTCAATATCTGTAAGATTGATCGTATCTTCCTATCTAGGTTGGCCTCTCACCTTGGATACTGTCACACCCTAAACCTGGTGTCGATGGTTTCTAAGCACTTAACACTGAATCCGAGACGTGAGCTGAAAAAGTAAAATAAAATAACATTGAATCAAAAATACCCAGAATTTGTTTTGGACACCCAAACTTAAGAACCATGTTCTTGAGCTACAACCACAACGATTCTAATTAAAACCTAACACAACTTATTCTAATAGAAACTAATTTTAAGAACACACAAAAAATAATTTGATGAAAAGCTTAAGCAAAACTAACTCTTTGAAGGAAACGAAATTGAAAAAGGGTTCTGGTTTCTACTCTCTCTGCTATCGTTCTTTGTGTTTGTTATTCCTACCCCAAAATTTACTTTAGGTTTTTTTCGAGAGTTAGCCGACTTCCCCATCCTCACCCTATAAGCCTAGAATAGCCAGCTATAATCTATAGGTCAACAAATTCTTACACCTCCTACCTACTTACCTGCTTGCTTTGACGTTGAAAGTAGCAAAATGGAGAGAGAAGTCTCTCTCTAATCTGAACGCAAAATATTTTTTTGTTTTCGAAAACAATTACCTTAAATACTAAAAGAATTAGAATTAGAATTAGAATTAAAATTAAAATTAAAATTAATAAAGCAGGGATGTTACACATACGGTATGTGATCTATTGCCAAATGGGGGAATTGATGACGCATGGCTAGAAGTCGGCTTCCTAATGAGGTGTTGCTTGAAGGTTTTGGCATGATGGTTTTAACAAGGGGTTCACTGTGTGACGATTGAGGTCAGGTTGTTTATGTCTAGTGAGAATTCATGATGGATTGGGACGTATGGATCTCTGCTCACTTTTCTTCTAAGTAGGGAAGTCGACTTCTAGATCCGTTCCCTATCCTTAATTCGGGTCAAAGAAGGTAAACAACACTCGTTTTCCTTCGGCCGCTTCAATTTGCATAGTCACATCTAACTACCCAGTAGACCGAAACATTTTCAAGAACAATCACAGTTTGTAATCCCTAGCTGTGACGAATTTCCGATGCGCTTTTGTCCCTCAGCCAAGGCCAGAGATGAAGCCAAACGTGCAACCATAGCGTTAGCAGAAGACGTCGTTGCTGTTAGGATCTCCAGGATCAAATCCCAAAAATGCCATTGAAAGAAATAAAGAAAGAGAAAGCTAAAGGAAAGGTAAATAACTAAAATAAACTTTAGTATTCTTCGATACCGAGCAAAGGCTCCAAAGCAGATACATATACGACTATCAGCTAATCACGTGCCCTACACATGACCTAAAGAGAGCTAATCACGTGCCCCGCACATGACATAAAGAGACTAGAATCCTAACAATCCATCCCCCTTTGACAAACTTGACCTCAAGTTTCAAGTATGAGATACTGAGACCAAGACTAACATGTTTAAATCCAACAATTGGCACAAAGAAAGATACAACTTAGCTGCAACTTTTTGGAGCATATGATATCCTTCGCACCTTTACCAGTCAATCAACCTGCATAAGAGAAATATCATTCCGGAAAGAGAAAAATGCACCAACAGTGTCTGAACTCTTGGAGGACTGTCAATATGGTACCCGAACTTTTAAATGTATCAAAGTGATACCTGTACTTGTATTTTTGTACCAACGTCGTACCTGTCGTCATTTTCCGTCACAGCTCCGTCATTGATAAACACGTGCGGCTCATGTGAGTTGGAAATTGAGGACATAAATGACTTTTTCTCCACCCAACCATCTTCTTCATCCTCCACACACTCCAGCGCCACCTGCACCATCTTCTCCGCCACCTTAGTCCTTCAAAAGTCCTTCACTTTAGAAATCCTAAACCTGTGTGCTGATATTTAGCCAAATTCTCAATCTTGGACAGAGTCCCTTCAAAATCTGAGTAAGTCGCTCACAATTCTCAATCTGGGTTCGTTTCAATTCCACGCTTTAGGGCTTAATTAGTTTTGAAAGTCTCAGAATTTGGAATTGTAGTTTGAGCTCAATTTCATTGAATTTTGAGCTGAATTGTAGTTTTGCTTTGGTTCCAAGTCTGTAGGAGCTTGATCAGCTTATGGGTGATGTTAATTACTATTAAAGTTGAAGACTTTATGTTGGTTTCTTTGTTATGTCAATTTCTGTATTTGGTTCTTGAACCTTTGATGGTAGAATACAAGAAATGAATTTGTTATGTGGAGAATCTATAAAGAAATAGGTAGAAAATTGATACTTATGGGTGATCAGTACTCGATTACGATTCATATCAGTAGGTATAATTCGAAAGTTTAAGCATGTAATTTAGGGTCCAACACAAGTTTTCTCAGGCCTTTTGTGTTGCAGGGACAACATGAAGAGTGTGCAGAATGTTGAAGTAATATGGAGAGGAAACAAGATTAGTGTAGAGATTGATTCTGGTTCAACTCTCAAGGAGCTCGGGCACGAACTGCAAAGATTAACTAATGTCAAAGCAGATACGATGAGGCTAATTGTTCCACAGTTGCTTGATAAAACCTCGAGGTTGCTGTCTCCATTCTCCGATGAGCATGGGCGCCTGAATTTACGAGAAACTTCAATCCTTGAGGTATCATATGCGGTTGTTATTCTGTTAGAGTCCATTGTCTTTGAATACATGGTTTTTTATCTCCCTGATATGTAAAGAGTTGTCTAGATATTGATACTGCTTGTTTTTTTTTTGGTTATTTTACTTGTCTATAAGACTTGCAGGTGTGCAGTCCATGTATTAAGTTCTCTTCTATTGGCAATATTTCATGTGTGCTTTGCTTTCGCAAATTTTATTTCTGTTCAAGAAAGGTCTATTCTATTGACTTAGACAACATATATGCTTAAGCAATGTGCGTAAATGTGATGAAGGCAATACAGAGTGGCTTTACTTGCTACAGATTAAATTCCTGCAAGTGAACTTCCAGAATTCCCGCTGATAAAATTGTTTCTTTTGTTATTTTTCAGGGGAGGTCCATTAGAATGATGGGAGCATTCGAGACTGAGGTAGATGAAGTTCTACAGAACTCAAAGGCGAACTTAAGGATAGCAGGATTTGACGAAGAGGAAAAGAGATTGAGGCAGAGAATGTATGATGGGCCTCATAATTCCCTGAAACTTCCACAAGGACCTTATACCTTTAGTGGTTTCCGCACACTTACACTTCCAGGAATTGAGGTGTGTTCTTTTATCCTACTCAAAAATTATATATAGAAAGCATTTTTGGAAGATATTGGTATATTATCAACCTTAGAGTTTCCCATCTACTTGTTAAACAGAAAATACACCTAGATGCAATCCATTCACCTGTTGAGTAAGTTATTCGGTAGTTTTACATCCAGTAATGAACTATGTAGACACAAGGTATGATGCATATACCGCAAGTCATGAGCCATATAGGCAGATAATTATAGATTTGATGCAGAAATGAGCCATCCAGTAAATGATCTGATACCGCAATTCTAAAAAACATATATAACCAGGTTTTTACTTTAATTGGTTATGTATTTTAGGAGTGCAACAATATAGGTTTGTCAAAAAGGAGGGAAATAAATCAATTTCAGTGGTCAAAAACTTGTTCTGGCAGGAAAAAATAGTGTTCTACTGAAGGGGTAACTCAGTCATTTACTCTCTTTTTTCAGTCACGTGCGTCACATGTGACATGAACTAACAGAGCTGTGACGGAAAGTGACGACAGGTACGACATTAGTACAAAAAACCAAGTCCAGGTATCACTTTGATACATTTGAAAGTTTAGGTACCATATTGACAGTCCTTAAAGAGTTCAGACATTGTTTGTGCATTTTTCTCTTCCGGAAACTAGGAACTCTAGCAACCACTTGCAAGCTAGTTTGTCATCCCTAGAACTGCCAGAAGTGATCATCCATTCCTTTACACCCAATATGGAGATTTGGTTCTTAACAACAGGTCTGAAAATATCACCAGTGTTGCTAAATTTATTCAAGTTCTTCAGTCTCTTCACACAGAAAGCTAGCAGCTCATTCGATTCTATTGGGGTCTTAATCCAAGTTCTTCGAGGCTGCAAGTAGATATCACATTCTAGGCAATGCATAATGGTCACTTGCTTCTGCAAACCTTTAGCAAAGTCAACTTCACATTGCAAACACTTGAAACACCTACCGGCAGCATTTGGTGCCATAAGGATACCACATTTCCAACACAGTACACTACTAACAGCTTGAGCAACTGTAATTATGCTTGTACTTGTATCATACCTGTTAGATGGAAAATAGGCAGAGAGACTTTCCACCCTAATTTCATGCCCATATTGTTGTAAAGCACTAGCAAAGAAAGTTGTGATTCCAAAATGGGAAGCAAAACTGTCAAATTTTGGGACATGTATATTTCCACCTGTTTTTGACATCTCAATTATATGGTCTCCGACATGCAACCCTTTAGTATGATACTTATACACTGCCATTACTACAGATTTCCATTTTTCCCAAATGTAGTTATACATCATTCCAGCACTCCCTTCCATTTTATCATACTTCTCATCAAGAAACAAACTTATTTTCTCTTCACTTGCCATTTCTGCATAACTTTTTAATTTCCAATTCTCCCATATTTTCTCTGGCACAATTTCAGAGTTCACATATAGCTCTTTCTTTTTTATTCCAGCAGCCAATTCATGCTCCATTTGCTTCATTTCAACCACACATATATCTCCATTTACGGTCCCCAGAGCAACATACAGTGTATCCTTGCTGACAAACATAAGAGTAGCAGCATTTTTAAGTAGCCTTTTCTCTCCAGTTTTCTCCAACTTATCAGCAATAAACAAACTCACGTTATCGAATTTGTCCTCAAGAGGTAAACAGAAAATGTAACCATCTAGCTTCAGCAGACCAACATGTGTAGAAACTTCCTCTTTGCAATCACAGAGCAATAAGCAACAACAAATAAGACATTCTAGCTCATATTTGTCTCCTACATCAAATGGAACCTTGTGTCTCTCAATAATCACATGGGGTGCTTTCTTAATTATATGAACTAATTGTATCACCTTCAGAGAAGTCTCATAGGTGCAACACCTTGAAACTTCATTCAAACTCTCAAATTTAAGCTGGAATTCTCCACACTCTTGATGACAAGATGGTGCATATTTTGCAGCTTTCTCATGATCACCATTACAGCTTTTATATTCAAGACCCTCCAAAACAGCCACACAGTCATTATTACAGGTAATTCCACAGTTGCCACTCATCAGACACAACTCATCCCAACAATATTGTGATTTCACTGTCCTGAATTCCAAGTTATTGCTGGAGTATACTTCAGTGTAGGCATTCCCTGGCGTCCTCAATGGCCTTGACAACTCCTCTACTTTCTTAGTATATTCTCTAACACACAGTTGCACTGTAGAACCTTCAACCTCTTCTTCAGAATTAACCCCTGATGTGAATTCTATAAGTCGTTGAGCAAGTCCCCCACCTTTGTCTCGAATAATCATGTGAGCAGCAACTCTGCTTTCTGCAACTAAGGAACCAGACAGAGGGGCAATAACACTCATCTTGCCAATTTGCTTTCCATTCCTAGCAACCATCGTCTTAACAGCTTCAACATCATTGTAATCCTTAACAGACCTAGAATTGATCTCTAGTTCATCCACCAATGCTTGAACAGTTTTCTCAATTCCCTTCTTGACTGGAGCGAGATGTGCACCAGAAATTACTACCTTAGAATCATCAAACTCTGTACCATCCCCACTAATCACCCCTTCGTTACTTTGAATCCCAAACTCTCTATTTCCAATGCTAACCCGCCTGCTATTACTCACATGGTTCAATTCCTCAGTCATGCCAACATAAATATCATCCTCACAACTACTTTTAGACACCACAGCAGAAATATCATTCATCAGACCCACAGTCTCATCAGAAATATCATGACTATTTGAAATATCAGATGCCACAGGGTCAGTGCTTATTCCAGTGTTGAATCTAACTTCATGTTGCAATAAATTCAACCCCATATAAATAGAGTTTCTTACCACACTATCATCAGCAATAGCCGTAACAAGGTTGACTGACGACGGCTGTAGAGACCCAAATTTCAGAGACATGTCAACTTGGCTTCCATCATTGACAGAAATGAGTGACCCAGTTGTGGCCGAAATCAATTCAGGTGTTGATGACGGTGGAGAGACAAATTTATGTGGATCATCAACTCGCCTTGCCGAAGATTGCCATGAATCCAGTAGCAACCGTAGTTCCTCCTTGAATTCAGAGATGAAGGTATCCGTCGATCTCTTCAAGGATTCTCGAAGCTCACACATCTTAGCATTGACGTGATCTTTGCCGGAACCTTGTTGAGCTGAGGGTAACTTTCCACTCCCCTTAAGCTGGTCCATAGGACCTGGTGTGAAAGAGGGGTGACCGGAACCAACAATTGAGACCTGCTTTAGATCTGCAACTGGACGCGGTTGCTCAACGGTAGAAAGTGGAGGAACAGACTTGGTTGTCGGAATGAAATTAGGCTGGTAGATGGTTGTTGTAGCTGTGGTATTGGTATTGGTGGAAATGAAAGGCGGTGTGTTGATAACTGGTGATGGAGTATTCTGTGGAGTAGGTTCAGGTGTGAGATAGGCCGGAACCATTGCCGTTGGGAGCTGTTGCGGGGGCTGAGAATTGGGGTAAAATAGGTGATTAGGGGTTTGTGGCAGTGATGGTGGGTAGTATTGTGCTTGAGTTTGAGAAGACGCACAAGGAAATCGGAAGGGAGGCAAGTGCCCATTAATTAGGGTTGCAGAATGGTTGTGTTGTGGCGGTGGGCAAGCGTGTGGTTGTGTGAAATTTGGCGGTGGTGGTGCATAATAGTTGTGCTGCGGTGGTGGGTAATGGTTTGGTTGAGTGAAATGGTGTGGTGGTGGGTAAGAGGTTGGGTGTGTGAAATTGGTCGCTGTTTGATAAGAGGCTCCGACGGCAGAGTAATAGCTGCAGTTGCTGGCAATTTCACCACCGTATCCTGCCGGAATCAGGCCCAGATGTGGGCTCTGATACCACTTGTTAGGATCTCCAGGATCAAATCCCAAAAATGCCATTGAAAGAAAGAAATAGAAAGCTAAAAGAAAGGTAAATAACTAAAATAAACTTTAGTATTCTTCGATACCTAGCAAAGGCTCCAAAGCAGATACATATACGACTATCAGCTAATCACGTGCCCTACACATGACCTAAAGAGAGCTAATCACGTGCCCCGCACATGACATAAAGAGACTAGAATCCTAACAGTTGCTTTTCATGGAAAGCCAAAAATATTAACCCTAGGGACCAATTCACTGCATTGATCAAATCTCGAAGAGAGCTGCCCACCAAGTTTGTTTCCAGATAAATCAATGTGTTGAATATTAGGCCAGTAATGGCAAAGATGCTCAGGAAGAACTCCTGAAATGTTATTTCTATATAGTGAAATAACAACTAGAGAAGATAGATTTAGTAGAGCGGAAGGGAGAGAACCTGTGAGGTCACTCTTTGGCACACTCAGTTCTTGTAATGTTGAAACATTCCCCAAAGAAGATGGAATTTCACCAGCAGTCAGGTTGTTTAAACCGAGATATAATATCTCAAGTTTGGGTAAGAAACCCAACTCTTCAGGAATATGACCGGTAAGGGCAATGATTTCGAGCTTTCCGCAATGATATAAAAAAGCAGGGATCTGTCCTTCCAACTGGTTCCCTTCCAGTACAAGGACCCTCAAGCGGTGTAGATGGCTGATTTCACTTGGCACAATCCCGGACAAGCTGTTCTGTTGGAGAACCAATACGACTAGAAATGAGAGGTTGCCAACATGAGGTGCAATGGTGCCTTCAAGACCTATATCTGACAAGACCAAGGCGGTAACTCTCTGCCTCCGTTTACTGCATGAGACCCCAATCCAATCACAGAAGCTTGTGTTGGTATGCCAATTACCACCCAAGACAGTTTTGGTAGGTTCAAATGTGAGTTTGGATTGAATGGCAAGGAGAGCAGATTGATCGGTGAAGTTGGAAGAGTAGGAGGTGGCCGAGCGAAGAAAGCATGAGTAATGAAGCAACACAACTAATCCAAATGGGATGAGCATTTGTGGGTTTCCCATGGAAATGGAAATGGTGAGGGCTGCATTATTGTGCATGCAAAGTGAAGGCGCACTACTGCACTAGTTTTGCTTGTTGAGACGAATGTGTGTTTATCCAAGGTAGCGACCCCTTTAAATAAATGTTGAAGTAATATGAAAATACAACCTCTACTTCCTCGCCTTGACCTGAGGACATGATGACCAACTTTCAATTTCATCCACTCCAATCAGCATCAACAATCAAATCATCTATGGGACTAAAGTTCGAACACTGAAATATTACAAGTATCTAAATTAGGAGGAAAGGGTGATAAATTTTGACAGAAATCTAACCAAAAAAAAATCAATCTATGCCGCAACTTCTCACCAGTTTATTTTCTTCATCTCATTCATTTGTATCATATGAGGAAGGAGGACTTCATATTCACCTCTTTCAATAATAAAAGAGAACAAAAAATGATTGTAAGATGGACGGAAAACAAAACGTAGAAATAAGAGAGCAAGTTTTTTGCAAAAGAACCTACCTGGAAACGGCAGAAAGGATGATACCCAGGTGAAAGTCAAGAGTAGAAGACACGTTATAAGTGAGATCGTACTGATGCTGAAGTCTTTGGAAGATGCTCCTACTTGGTATAGAGTTATACCAACCACTGAACAAGTTATGTGGCTCAATGAGTTTCACAGTCACATGCTGGATTCATGATAATGGCACAGTGACAGAACACAACAGAGGTTTCCAAATTTTTCTTGTTCCAAACCAGTCCAATCAAGCTGACCAAGGGAAATGTACCAAAAGCGAGCAGACATTGTTGAACACAACAAAAACCAACTTGTGGAAATTTTCATGATATATCAAGGAAAGGGAAAAAGTATCATAAATCTGTGAACTTTGAAGTAGACACCACTGAAAAGGAAAGAGAAAAATTAACCCCAAGATCATCATGAACATGGTATAATGGCAGACAATCCAATATAACTTGAGCTTATTATGAATCATCAGGCAAAACACAATTTTGAGAGTAATCAACTGCACTAGTATTTTGAGGAAATTGGCAAACCAGTAAACCACTCGACCAGGATGAACCCCGAACTATTAACTTTACTAATTTCAATTTTCTTTATAGCCGCTTTCCTGTACATTAATTTGGTTTTTGAAAAAGAGTTGCAAAAGTCGAGGCTTTACATATAAGAATCTGTATTAACTTCAAGAACGCAACTTTTCAACACCAGGCTGTTTCTCGCGCGATATGGATGTACATTTTGGCACCCCATAAATAAATCTATTGAGTTGAGCATATCCCTGTCCTAATGCCACAATGCTAAATTTTCAGCAGAAAAGAGAAGATTTTATTCTACATGCCGTCTTGAGAAATTATATGATGAAAGTTCATGTGAATCTTATAAACACCGTATAGAACTATATCCAATGTTTTAACAGATGGACCACATCTTGAGCTGTAAGATCATTTGCCAAAGCTTACCATATCAAATGTTGTCATGCCAACCATTTGGCTCATGACTTTTCTTGCATATTCTAATATCTGTTTCTCATACCAAACACAAAAAGAAACAACAAGATAATTATTTTTTATTGATGACAAGGAAGTTTCTTACAGAAGAATACAAGCTAGAAAAGAGAGCAAGGCTATCTATCCGCCGATGTCTTCTCTTCCACAAACTAGGCTATATATACAATGAAAAACTCTAGTTACTTAACTATAGTTACAAAAATAACATGACTAAGGTAAATCACTAACCATGGTTAAGTTAAGGTGACATCTTACTACTATCACTACCAGAATAGGCACTTTAGCCGACGAAAAATTTTCGTCGGCCTGTTAAAAAAATTCGTCGGCTAAGACCTTAGCCGACGAGCCTTCGTCGGCTATAGTGTCGTCGGGAAAAGGTCGTCTGTAATGACTTTAGCCGACGAAATTTTTTTTTTCGTCGGCTATAGTCCCATTTTAGCCGACGAGATATTTTTCGTCGGCTATAGTCACAGACTTTAGCCGACGAAATATTCGTCTGCTAAAGTGCGTAATAAATAATTAAAAATAACTATAGCCGACGAAATATAAAATATTTCGTCGGCTAAACCTTATAAAAAAAATTAAAAAAATAACTATAGCCGACGAAATATTAGGTTATTCGTCGGCTAAACCTTATTAAAAAATTAAAAAAATAACTATAGCCGACGAAATATTAGGTTATTCGTCGGCTAAACCTTATAAAAAAATTTAAAAATAACTATAGCCGACGAAATATTAGGTTATTTCGTCGGCTAAACCTTATTAAAAAAATTTAAAAATACTATAGCCGACGAATATTGTGTTTGAATATCGTCGGCTAAAGTTTCTGGGTTTTGAAAAAAAAAACTGCAGAAACATTTTTTGGCGGAGGTTGGTCATATGAGCCACCCAAATGCAAATGGCGGAGGTTGGTCATGTGAGCCACCGAAACCGGCAACACGCCTGTGAGGTTGTTGTTGTAGAGGTCGAGAACACGGAGGTTAGTGAGGTTGGAGAGCTCCGGCGGGAGCGTGCGGTTGAAGACGTTGTTGGAGAGGTTGAGGAGGCGGAGAGGAGGGCGCGGTAGGTGGCCATTGGGCGCGTGGGGGTGGAGAGTAGACGGTGTGGTGAGGAGAGAGAGTGGTGGAGGTGGAGGAGGAGAAGGAGGAGGAAGAGGAGGAAGAGGAGGAGGGGACACAATATGTCTAGTGTTGGGTTTATTTGTGGTGGTTGTGTGGAGGAGGAGGAGGAGGAAGAGGAAGAGGAGGAGGGCCGCAATATGTCTAGTGTTGGGTTTATTTGCGGCTATATAAAGAACTTTAGCCGACGAAATTCTTTATTTTCGTCGGCTAAACTCTTTGGTTGACCGCCAAAAAATTTTGGTTGAAAATTTTGAAAATTTTTCGACTTTAGCCGACGAATTTTCATAATTTCGTCGGCTAAAGTCCTTTGAAAATTTTGGTTGCCCGCCAAAAAAATTTGCTTGAAAATTTCAAAAAATTTTCGACTTTAGCCGACGAATACGTTAGGGTATTCGTCGGCTATAGTATGTAATTAAAAAATTAAAAAATAACTATAGCCGACGAAATATTAGGTTATTCGTCGGCAAAAACAATCTTAGCCGACGACTTTTCATATATTTTCGTCGGCTAAAGTCTATAAATTCACGAAAACACTCATATCTCCCCCTATATTACGTAGTTTGGTCAAATCTTCCACACAAAAAACTCTCACGTAGATGAGACGCAACCACCTATATAAAAATTTTGAAACATTTACCTTCCGACGATAGGGCTCCCCATAAGAAATAATAACGGTAAATAGGGTTGACCGCTACTATCGGCTCCGAGACTTTACCCGATTTACGTGATTTTTGAACCATAGCCGTATTTCACCATTCTGAACACATCTTATTTCACGATATTTTTAATAATTTTGCTTCCTATGTAGAGTTGGTTCACAAAGTTGTATAACCGACTAAACAAGTTATACAACATTAGTAGACACGTTGTGATTCCGATGACTAAAATTCACAAACCAAAATTCGACCGTCAGATATGATCATTATGAAGAAATACGTCTATGGTAAAAAATTCAACTGGATCCGACAACGTTAAGGGCTCAATCGAAACGGTCAACCATAATCCATCGTCACTTATCACACGAAAACGCTCAGGTCAGTCCGCTATATTACGTAGTTTGGTCAAACCTTCCACATAAAAAACTCTTACGTAGATGAGACGCAACTGCCCATATAAAAATTTTGAGACATTTACCTTCCGACGATAGGGCTCCCCATAAACCTAAATAACGGTAAATAGTAGACACGTTGTGATTCCGATGACTAAAATTCACAAACCAAAATTCAACCGTCAGATATGATCATTATGACGAAATATGTCTATGGTAAAAAATTCAACTGGATCCGACAACGTTAAGGGCTCGATCGAAACGGTCAACTATAATCGAAAATAAGAAAACTGCATTTTGAAGCCCTAAACAGACTCGGATGGCCAAAAAAGCCTATAGGTCATGGCATAGCGATGAGTTTGACTCGTAGGGCCGTTACGCTTCCGGAAAGGTATCACAATAGTCAATCGGACACCAAAAACCAAATCTGCAGCATAGTGAATAATAAGGGTAAGTCAACTATCGGCACCGAGACTTTACCGGAATACCGTCATTTTTCAATTGTAGACGTATTTCACCATTCTGGTCATATTTTATTTCACGACTTTTTTGCATTTAAAGGTTCTACATATAATTTTTTTTTTCCAGATGAGTTGTTGTCCAAATCTGTAAATATAAAACACTTTAGCCGACGAAATTATATTTTTCGTCGGCTAAACTTTTAAAAATTTCGTCGGCTAAACTCTTAAAATTTCGTCGGCTAAACTTTTGAAAATTTCGTCGGCTAAACTTTTGAAAATTTCGTCGGCTAAAGTTCACAGACTATAGCCGACGAAAAAAATTATTCAGTCGACGAAATATTAATTTCGTCGGCTAAAGTCCACTTTAGCCGACGAAAATTTTTAATTAGCCGACGAAGGACAATTTCGTCGGCTAAATCCCACTTTAGCCGACGAAAAAAAAATTCGTCGGCCTGGTTTTTTTTTCTTCGTCGGCTAAAGCCTTTCTTCTGGTAGTGTATTTACATACTTCTATCTTACCGCCTTCTATATATATATATATATATATATATATATATATATATATTATCGAATAGATGTTGAGAGGTGCTTGTATAGTTCAATACAGAACAAAAAAAAAAAAAATTTCCATGTATAATGAAGTCATAGTAACTTTTGGTCAAGATATTGAAACATTCTATGAAGAGCGATGTTTCTAACCTCTATGGAAATGATGTTTTATGGATTTTGAATAGGTACGGGTCACGGTACGCAACTTCTCTTTTGAAGCAGCTCCGAGAAGACGGTGTTTACATGAGACCTCTGGGAAATGTCATATATCTCATGTGCGGACCCTGCACATCTCCTAAGATCTGCAACCAGGCACTCAGAAAAGTTTACATAAGACTTGAAGAATTTAGCCAATCTCAACTTAACTAAAATCTTCGTTTGTAGATAATTCAGGTATTCTATTAGTATGCCCATTCGTATTTGTTGAACTACAACCTGATGATTAGGCTTAATCCTGTTCTGGCAAGGACTGAAAAATCGAAATTATTCCTGATATTTTGGCCATATATATATATATATATATATATATATATATATATATATATATACACACACACGGAGCCGTTTGAGAGCGGACGTCCGCACTAGGCTTAAAGTGCGGACGTCCCTCCGTTCGCCACCGTACGGCGCCGGCGAGGGTGCGCCTCCACCCTAGCGGACTCCAGCAGCCCCCGACCACTTTCCATCCATGTCGAATTCCAGTTTTCTGGCCAAATCACCCAAAACTTCAAACAAAATCGATCTGGCCGGAAAACTGGAATTCGGCGGACTTGCCGGTGAGGGAAAGTGGATGAGGACGCTGCTGGAGTCCACTGGGGTGGAGGCGCGCCCTCGCCGGCACCGTACGGTGGAGAACGGAGGAACATCCGCACTTTAAGCAGAGTGCAAACGTTCGCTCTCGAACGGTCTTGTATATATACACACACACACACACACACACACATATATATATATATATAATTTTTTAAATAGTAAAATACATATTAGTTACTAATCAAATTTCAACTTGCAAATACATTTTTATATAATATCTTACACATTTAAGGATAAATATTAACAAATTAGGACATATCAATGTCATTACCTAAATACCCTTTTTCCCCATCCATAAAAATAACTGAAAAAATCAGAAATCTCAGTTCCCAAACCTAACGTGATTGACCGTCCCTCTTGTTTTCTCTGTGACGAACAGTGTCGCCGGAGGAATTTCATCGGTTTGCTCACCGAAAAGCTCAACAGAGAGTCCGCTCAGGCGTCGATCATTTGTGGAATTCAGTCGTTTTTTCCGATCATCTCTCTACGTCACCATCAGTTCTCTTCTGGTTTGTAGAAGCGATATATTCTTCTCCGAGATAATCGAATTTTCAGGTTAGATTCTAGCTTATTTGTGTCCTTTTATGCTTTAATTTCATGTTTGATCGCAATTTGATGCTTGTGTTTTGTTTTGATCATCTAGTTTATTTGATCTCTTGTGGAATTCCTCTAGTTATTGTTTAATTTTGGTTCGTTTTGAATTTTGAACTACTTTTTGGTTGAAAATCATAATCGTAGCATAGCAGTAGCAGTAGCAGGTTTCTGATTTTAGGTTAGAACAGTAGCAGAGGAAGTATCAGTAGTTTGTTTTTGTAGTTTTTGACTATAAAGAACTAGTGGCATAGTAGCATAGTAGTAACATAGAACTAATAGCATAGTAGCATATTGAAAAGAACTAGTTTAGGCTAAATTCATAATAAACTGTATTAGGACAGTAGCATAACAGATCTTGACCTAGAGGGGAGCCAACGCATTTACTTCACAAGTCACATACAATGTCTGAGTCCAAAGATCCAAGTGCTTGCACAAAAATTATAACTTCGTATAGAATATGATGGATATATAAAGTGACTGCACTGAAGACTTTCAAGTAGAAACAAGTCCACGTCGCATGAATAATCAAATTCTTCTTGAAGCTTGCAAGCTGCATCTTGCTTCCTCCCGTACTCAACTTTTTATGCTCCCGTACTCAAATTCTTCTTGATGCCTGCTACTAGTACTGTACCTAATGCTTCTGAGGATGTCCCTCTACATGTTGCTGAAGCTAATCTGAGTAGCGATGATTCAAACTACGAGGATGTTGATAATATGGTCATTGGAAATTTCGTTAGTAACAAGTCCAAGAGAAAGTACATGTCTAGTGAATAGAGCGAGTATATCAACAAAATTGGTCAAGTTTTTGTTGGTGGTGCCATAGAATTTCGGCAGAGGTTGTGCATGTTTGCAATAGAGAAGGATTTTCTATTTGATTATGCCAAAAACGATAACTTAAGGTGTTACATCCCGGTTCTTAAATTAAGTTACGGTTATTTACTTTTAATATTACTTCGGTCTTTTACCGTTTTGAGTAACCGTTTACTACTTAAGGACCCTAGAGTTGATTTTTTTTTGTATGAAAATTATTTTGGGAAAATTTCTTAAAGGAAGTCGTAGAGGACGTTAATACGAATCTGTGGACATGTTATACGTTAAAATTAGAGTTCGTAGGTGAAAGTTATGGTGTAAAACGTAAAGTTACTGTTTCGGTTAGGGGTATAAAAATAGAAACTTACTTGATGGGGTAATGTAAGAAATCAGTTTTCACTCTCCCTCTCTCTCCCCTCCCTCCCGCGTCTCTCTCCTTCGCCGGATTCTCGGCCTCCGTCCGCCGCTATCTAGCCGAACTAGGTGGTGTGCTTGGTATCAATTTGCAGTTTGGAGCATCCTCTACCAAGTCTAGGTAGGTGGCAGCCGGTGTCGTGCCGCAGTGAAGGAGAAATCATGCCAGAAAGCTACGGCTGTGCGTGGTGGGGTTTTCGCCGGAAAATCCCTTTTCCGGCCACCATAGCCGGAGCTGTTGGTATCATTTGGAAGCTTTCCCTTCCAGCAGCAAACCCTTAAAAGGATTCAACCTAACTCGAGCTAGGTAAGGAGAATCGAAGGTGTGAAGTTTTAGGGTTTTGAATTTGGGATTTTTATGTTTTGGTTCGATTGGCATGTTTAAGCTTGAAATTGATCAATGTGGTAGTTATGAAAGTTGTTTGGAATATTGAGAGGAAGATTGTGTCAAAATTTGGAACCCTGCCACTAAGCCTCCGCCTCAACCCTGCTGATCCTCACCTGCAGGTCTAACCCCCACATCAAGAATTGGTGCAAGGGGATTGTAAAATAACAAACCCGGTAAGCTAAAAAGCTCGTATGAGTAAACTCAAAAATAATACAACATTTCTCACAACCAAATATACCACAAGAGAGATTTGATCAATAATTAAAACCACACATCCAACACATTACCAACGAAATATATCCATGAGTCTTAAATATTTAATAAATACCTCTCATGACCTATAACAACAATTTGTGTACCCATGGGTCCCAGATACCATAAAATATCTCCCATGGCCTACACCGATAGACGAACTAGAGCTCTATTCCTAACTATAACCAATCACTAGGCCAAAGGCTTGGAACCCAGTTTGACTGTCCAATATCACATCACAAAATAATAATAGCATCATAACCGTAACCAATCACCTGATTAAAGGCTTAGAACCCAGTTTGACTATTAAAACAACAATCACAATAGAGTAGAATCATCATAACCTTAACCAATCACCTGATTAAAGGCTTGGAACCCGGTTTGACTATCTAAACCACAATCACAATATAATAAAATTATCATCAAACTATACAATGAGCACATCATAAAATATATATCCTCCCACATAGATATATTTATATGAACAAACCTAGATATCCCCACAAAAATCATCTATCAATAACCAAGAACATTATGATCACATGAACCTTAAAAATAATCATATAATAAAAACAAAACTTGTTTTATCTTACTTATGAGCCGTTGGCGATCAAACTCATATATTTTAAACAACAAAAACAAAATATTTATCATCATCATAATCATTTTCATCATCATCATCCTCATCATCAAAATCAATCATTATAATCCTCATCATCAAAATCAATCAACATTAACCATAAATAATTGGTCCCAAAATGGACTTTTGTGAGATGTTACTCACCTAAATAATCTCGTTGCGTCTTCAACACAACACAACGAAAGCAAGCCAATCATAGTTTCACAATCACCTAAAATCACACAATTAATAACCTTTGTAACTGAAGTATTATAGGATATTCAAAACACCCTTAACTAACCCTTTGCCCAAGGGAGGACAACTTTCCAAGGTCGTTAAATTTAATGACCCAAAACTGCTGCTTCTTACTCTCAAAACAGAACTCAAAACCTTGCATAAGTCTAAGATTAAACCTAGAACCTAACATGCAATCCTTGCTCAAAACCTAGCCATACTACCCCTCAACAAGGTCACAACAGTAATGACTAGCTAACCATAGGGAACTAAGGCTGTAACTCAGCCGGATGCGCTGCCACTTGTCGCCACAGGCGACGGCTAGTGAGCCCCACGCTCCACCCCAAACTTCTGAATTAGGAGAAACTCACAACATGAAACTTGTAGATTGAAACATGGTGAACAACTTTAATACCTGAGGTTTTAACTGGTTCTGCCAGAAACGGACGGAAAATGCCCCGAAACACCAAAATGAAATCAAAAACCAAACTTTCAAATCCGGTGCCCAAACTTGGATTTTAGATCACCAAAGACGTATAAACATCACTAGAGGAAGGAGAGGAGCAAGACTCACCTAACTCTCACCGAAAACGCCGTCGAAATCGCCAATTTTCCGGCGATACCACAGCAGCTCCGCTGCTTTGTGGCAGCTTCCAGGCGGCGCGACGGCGATCGAGACTGCTCCAAAAATGGAGAGGACAGCTGTAGGAGTCGAACGGGACCTGTGGCGTCCGGTTTGGTGGCCGGATGAGGGAGAACTCGGCCGGAGAAGGGAGGAGAGCGGAAGGAAGAGAGAGAAAGAGAGGAACTGATTTTTAGGTTTCCAAAAATAACTCCCCCACATTTTTCTACTTATACACTTTCCAAAACCAGAAACTGACTTCCTCTGACCATAACTTTCTCATACGACATCCGTTTCAAGCGTACCGCATGTCTATGAACTCGTATCGACAAACTCTACAATTTTCAAGAAGGAAGTTTTCAAAGATAACTTACAGAAAATAAAGTCAACTTTTGGCCTCTTAAAAGTCAAAGTACCTTAAAAAATTACTCCCGAAACTTCAACTTCGCACAAACTAAAGAATTTCCATAAATAATCCTTCATTAAATATGGGAATAATACAAGGAAAATAATATGAAAATCTAGGGTATTACAATCGCCCCAAAATTCAAAATGCTAACCCAAAAACAACTTGGGGTACTTAGCCCTCATATCCTACTCTAACTCCCAAGATGCATCACCCTCATCATGGTGACTCCAACACACCTTAACCAAATCGACTTCCTTCCTTTGAAGCCTCTTGGTTGATCTATCCATGATTCGAACCGGTTCAACAACAAAGGTTGCATCCGCATTCACCTTGATAGTTCCATAGTCAATCACATGTGATGCATTTGGAATATACTTCCTCAACAAGGACACATGAAACACATTGTGTACCCCGGACATGACAGGAGGTAAGGCAAGCCGATAAGCCAAATCTCCTACCCTTTCCAAAATCTCAAAAGGCCCTACATACCTGGGAGCCAACTTCCCCTTCTTACCAAATCTCACCACCCCTTTAGTAGGTGAGACCTTTAAGAACACATGATCCCCAATATTGAACTCTACTTGCCTCCTCTTCAAGTTGGCATAGTTCTTTTGCCTGCTTTGTGCCGTTCGGATTGTATCTCAGATAATAGAGACCTTCTCAGTCGTCTCTTGAACAATATCAGGACCCAACAACTCACTATCACCCACCTCTGCCCAGCAAATAGGGGATCTACACGGCCTACCATAGAGTTCCCCATATGGTGCCATGCCGATACTAGAGTGATAACTATTGTTGTAGGCAAACTCAATCAATTGGAGGTGATCCTCCCAACTTCCCTTGAAGTCCATGACACAAGCCCTCAGCATATCTTCTAACACCTGATTCACCCGCTCAATTTGCCCATCAGTCTGAGGGTGAAATGCTGTACTCATGTCTAATACCCATGGCTTTCTGAAATCCATCCCAAAACTTTGAAGTGAATCGGGGGTCTCGATTAGAAACAATCGAAGTAGGCACTCCGTGAAGTCTCACTATTTCCTACACATACAACTTGCACAAGGCATCAACTGTGTACGTCATCGACACAAGGAGGAAATGTGCTGACTTCGTCAATCGGTCAACAATGACCCATATAGCATCATGTCCAAGCTTGGACTTAGGCAGTCTAGTCACAAAGTCCATAGAGATTTGCTCCCACTTCCAAGTAGGAACAGGTAATGGCTTCAACATATCTCCAGGCCTCTGATGCTCCACCTTCATTTGCTAACAAGTGAGGCACTTGGACACATACTCTGCTACATCCTTCTTCATTCCATTCCACCAAAATTGCCTATGCAAAACTTTATACATCTTGGTTCTCCCTGGGTGCACCGAATAACGAGATCGATGTGTCTCCCAAAGGATCTCCCCTTGAGATCAACAAAATTTGGAACACATAATCTCAATCCAAACGTCAACCCACCATCTAATCCAACCGACAACTCAGAAGGACAAACATCCATTAAGTCCACCACTAACTCCACCAGCTTTGCACATGAGAACTCGTCATGTGCTTGACCCTGAATGATCGTAGAATCAATGTAGGTTGCATAGAGGTGCTTCCAAGGAAGATCCCCTGCTCCTCGCCTAATGGCATAAGATAACTCAGATGCAGTCTCCATCATGAGTGACTCTTGCATCATGATAGAGGCGACTATACCCCTAGGTTTCCTGCTCAATGCATCCGCCACTACATTGGCTTTCCTAGGGTGATACTCCAAAGTGAAGTCATAGTCCTTAAGGAGCTACAACCACCTCCTTTGCCTCATGTTCAAATCTTTCTGAGAGAATAAATACTTCAAACTCTTATGATCAGAAAAGAGTTCGAACTTCTCTCCATACAAGTAATGCCTCCAAATCTTTAAGGCAAATACTACCGCAACTAGCTCTAGGTCATGAGTGGGATAATTCTTCTCATGAACCTTTAACTGTCTAGAGCCATAAGCCACAACAGCACCAAGCTGCATCAACACACAACCCAAACCCCGATGAGATGCATTACTATAGACAACATAGTCAACACCACTAATAGAAATGACCAACACTGGGGTTGTAGTCAACCTAGTCTTCAACTCCTCAAATGCCTTCTCACACTCATCGGTCCACACAAACTTGGCATTCTTCTTTGTCAACTTAGTCAAAGAAGAGGCAATACTACAAAATCCCTCAATAAATCTCCTGTAGTATCCTGTCAACCCAAGGAAACTACGGATCTCTGTAGTAGTGGGACGACTCAAATTCAACACAGCCTCCACCGTAGAGGGATCTACCAAAATCCCCTCCTTTGAAACCACATGACCAAGGAACTTGACTTCTTCCTTCCAAAACTCACACTTCCCAAACTTAGCATATAACTTAGCCTCCCTAAGAACCTGTAGTACGATCCGTAGATGCCTATTATGATCCTCCAAAGTCTTGGAGTAAATCAAAATATGATCCACAAATACTACCACAAACACATCCAGATAAGGACTCAAAATGTGATTCATCAAATCCATAAATGCAGCAGGTGTATTGGTTAGACCAAATGACATAACAACAAACTCATAATGTCCATATCTAGTCCTGAAAGCGGTCTTATGAATATACTCCTCCTTCACCCTTAACTGGTGATAACCGGATCTCAAGTCAATCTTAGAGAACACCGTAGCATCTATAAGCTGATCAAACAAAACATCAATCCTAGGCAAGGGATACCTATTCTTGATTGTCACCTTAAATTTCACAAGCACTCTTAACTAACTACAACAAAAACCCTTGCATTGGTCTAAATCAGTGAAGGGCACATAAACAATCATCGAAATCAATGCATATGAATTAAATCAGAAAATCACTTTAAAACAAACAATTGAACATAGTAATCCCTGCGCATAGCTTAGTTCAGGTGATTACCTTGAGATCAAAAAATTATGAAAATAGTGATTCTTGCATAAAACTTAGTTCAGGATATCACAAGCAAGAGAAAGATAATCGAACTAGAATCATAGTAATTCAATACGAAACACAACATTAACAAATGATCATTAGCAATACCAATTGCCCGACTACAAATCTCAACAATCCTAGTCCCCCAAACCATAGTATCAAGGTAAATCTCCAACGTTAAAACAAATAGGCATATGCTTCTACAAGAGTTATGCAAACCCTCCCATGACATGGAGAACATATCCTTAGACCTTGGCACAAAAGATCACCACTGTCTGGACCCTACCCATAAGAGAACACAATCATCTCCTATTACAATGTCAATACAATTGACCACATAAATAGGTCTACATGTCCCTGATCCTCAAATCGGTGAACAATTTGTACTACCCATCAAGGTCACCACCCTAAACCTTGCAATCTCTCAAATTAACCTCACTAGATGAGTCGGGTTCACTGCCTTGATAATAAGCAGAGGGGGTTGTATTTTCCCCCATTCCTAAAATAGAATTCTTTCAGTGGGAAAATCATCACTTGTGAAGCAAGGCAACACAGAGTTAACACTTGCATAAGACTTAAACACAAGTTTAAGTCATGAACAAAAGACGTGATAACCACGTCATCAAAGAAACACTGACTTCCACAATCAAAATTGGTGCAGTCAAACAATAGTTCAATCTAGAGGTTCTTATTCCTCAAAGACTAAAACTCAAACATCCTACTCAAATCTCCCGCACTTCACCTATTGAGGCAACCAATGCCTTAGTGACCTAACGCTTAAGACAACACCTTACTCCCGCATACCCAATGACATATCAATACCCAAGAGCATATGATGGTGATCCGTTGCAGTCGGGCCATTACTCCGAAGTATTAATTATCACCAAATATGCAAACCTGGCTCTAATACCAAACTGTCAAACCTCAATTTTCGAAGGATAAATTTTCAAAAATTTGGGCATGATATAACTTAAAATATTAATATACCAAACCTGTTTCAACAAACTATCTCAAGCAAACAAAACTCATTAACGAAAATGTAAATGTCACATAATCCAACACTGAGTTAAATATTACGTTTCCTTGTTTACATAAACTTGCAAAACAAGAACATGAAAACAATCTCATGAGTTTTATACTGTCTACCCAATTATAAAACTATACAAAGTACAACAAAACCAAAAGAACCTTGCCACTAAGCCTCCGCCTCAACCCTGCTGATCCTCACCTGCAGGTCTAACCCATACACCAAGAATTGGTACACCGAGATTGTAAAATAACAAACCCGGTAAGCTAAAAAGCTAGTATGAGTAAACTCAAAAATAATACCACATTTCTCACAACCAAATATACCACAAGAGAGATTTGATCAATAATTAAAACCACACATCCAACACATTACTAAAGAAATGTACCCATGAATCCCAGATATTTAATAAATACCTCTCATGACCTATAACAACAATTTGTGTACCCATGAGTCCCATATACCATAAAATATCTCTCATGACCTAAGACATGACTAGACCTCTATTCCTAACTGTAACAAATCACCCGATTAAAGGCTTGGAACCCGGTTTGACTATTAAAACAACAAATCACAATATAGTAGAATCATCATAACCGTAACCAATCACCCGATTAAAGGCTTGGAACCCGGTTTGACTATCTAAACCACAATCACAATATAATAAAATTATCATCAAACTACACAATGTGCACATCATAAAATATATATTCTCCCACATAGATATATTTATATGAACAAACCTAGATATCCCAACAAGAATCATCTATCAATAACCAAGAACAATATGATCACATGAACCTTAAAAATAATCATATAATAAAAACAAAACTTGTTTTATCTTACTTATGAGCCGTTGGCGATCAAACTCATATATTTTAAACAACAAAAACATAATAATTATCGTCATTATAATCATTATCATCATCATCATCCTCATCATCAAAATCAATCATTATAATCCTCACATCAAAATCAATCAACATTAACCATAAATAATTGGTCCCAAAATGGACCTTTGTGAGTTGTTACTCACCTAAATAATCCCACTGTGTCTTCAACACAACACAACGAAAGCAAAACAATCACAATTTCACAATCACCTAAAATCACACAATTAATAACCTTAGTAACCAAAGTACTATAGGATATTCAAAACAACCTTAACTAACCCTTTGCCCAAGGGAGGACAACTTTCCAAGGTCGTTAAATTTAATGACCCAAAACTGCTGCTTCTTACTCTCAAAACAGAACTCAAAACCTTGCATAAGTCTAAGATTAAACCTAGAACCTAACATGCAATCCTTGCTCAAAACCTAGCCATACTACCCCTCAACAAGGTCACAACAGTAATGACTAGCTAACCATAGGGAACTAAGGCCGCAACTCAGCCGGATGCGCTGCCACTTGTCGCCACATGCGGCGGCGAGTGAGCCCCACACGCCACCCCAAACTTCCAAATTAGGAGAAACTCACAACATGAAACTTGTAGATTGAAGCATGGTGAACAACTTTAATACCTGAGGTTTTAACTGGTTCTACCGGAAACGGACAGAAAATGCCCCGAAACACCAAAACGAAATCAAAAACCAAACTTTCAAATCCGGTGCCCAAACTTGGATTTTAGTCATGTCAGCAACGCCATTTCTGAATCTAAACAATAATTAAAACGAGTCTGGTTAGGCTTCGAAGAATCCCTACATACACGTGGGTTTGATAGATAACCTTAAAACCAACCAGTAACTTTTTCATCCTATCATGAGTTTGGTTAGGCCTCTTAAAGTGTCTGAAATCACTAGTCAGATACTCTTAGAATTAACAGTAGAAGTTTTACCATACTATGTTAACTGTTAGATCTAAGTAAATAAGAAGAACAAAAATTGTTGTGTGACATATAATGGTAGCCTTTTACTTACTGACTATACAAAGGATAAAGCAACCAGCCTAAAAGTAAACCTACTCAACTACTATATAACTTAAATTGATACAAAAGAAGAAACATCAAAGAAGGCAAATTCTTATGGGAGAGTTCTTCATATACGCATACGCTAAATTTAGTATGGATGTGAACCAATCACAAATGCAACTTCAAAGTTGACAAAACTGGAGTAGAATCACTTACATGAATGATGAGAACATGACAATTGACCAGTGTAATTTTATCAATTTCTGCACACAACCAAATGACAAAATTTTATCAATATTCAAAGCAATTTGTACATAAAAAAAATGGAATAAGTTATAAGCAAGTCCATTCACCACCTTGCATCTCTTGGATGCAAATAAGACTGGGGCGACAATCACTATCATCATTTTCACTCAAAAGAGAAATCGAGCTTTTACAAATCGGAAGCAAGAGCTAATAGTCATAATGATGAAGAAGGTGAATACCTTGACCAGTTGACTGTATCTTACGATCACCTTCTTCAACAACGGAACCACCATTTTCAACTTACCTCCTGCAAATCCAAACACATCCCCATTCAAACAAACTCAGTTAGATGATAGATCATAATAGAACTGAAACCCTAAATAGAGAGAAGAGATCATACGTACCCTAGAATATCAAATGAGAGTGATTGGGAGTGCGGTGGCAATCGACGATCGAGACCTGAAGAGACTCTCGGAGATGAAGTCATCGTCAAGGAATCGTCGACGAAATCGAAGATGCAGGCGTCGGTGTCAGGATCGGAGATGCAGGCTTTGTCAATGGTATCAGAGATGCAGTCGAGGTAGAGCCAGAGGTTGAAGAATGGAGAGGGAGAGAGAGAGAGAGAGAGAGAGAGAGAGAGAGAGAGAGAGAGAGAGAGAGTTTTGTGCGGCCGAGTGAAGAATAAGAAAAAGTTTTAAGTTGTGAGGAAGAGAAGGCTGCTAGGGTTTTAAGTTTGGGAAAATTGTCTAAATAGTGTATCACCTTTTAAAGAAGCAAAGTTTTGGTATCTCACCTTTAGAAAACTTCAAAACAGTATACCACATTTTTACCTCCACCAAAGTTTGATATATAGAACCGTTAGCTCCATTAAAAAGACTGATGACATCCATTTTTATTCATAAAATGATCAATTTACCCTTAAGTTTTTATTTTTGTTATTCTTTTTATATAATAAAAAGATAATTTCGTCATAACGGTACCTCATCTTTTATTGTTTATAAACTTTGGTATTTCAAGTTTTGAAAACAACATAACGGTACCTCAAGTTTTCACCCCAACCCAATTTTGGTACTTTTAGCCGTAATCTCTGATAGTGGTAACTGTCAGCTAGCCATTTTTCATGGGTATTTTTCGTCTTTTCATATTTCAATTCATTATTTTTTCTTTAAATATATATTTCATCTTTGTAATAATAAAAAAATTGTTATCTTTTTTAGAGGGAAAGTTGTTATCTTCTTATTTCCTCTATATTTAGGAAATAAGGAGCTTCACCACCTTCACGAAAAGAGCTAGATCAAATAGAATTGAAAAAGTGATATTGCTTTTCTTGACTAGAGCTGAAGAAAGATTTTTGAATCTTTTATTAAGTGAGTTTGTACAACAGATATACTATTGAATGTTTATGATGTTATGACAAGCAACATACGAAATGAAAAAAATAAAAGTTAGGTGTTTATTTTTGTTTATGGATTTCATCAATTGCAAACTCATGAAAACAATAACTCATGAATCTTTGTTTTTGTTTCTAAAGTAAAAAAAATGAAGACATGAAGAGACGAAAATAACCTTTAAAAATTGCCACCTAGCAACCCCCGTAACGGAACAAATGGTCAGCGGAAGTTTTGGGGTTTTTGGGATTTTTAGTTTAATAGGAAAAGTTTGGGGTTTTTATTTTTGGAACCCTAAATTGCACAAAGCCCATTTAGTTTTTCCTCTATTCTCTCCCGAGCACCCGACGCCTCACGAACGCCAGGATTTCTGCCGATCGGAAGTCCACCGTCCGGCCATTGTGTTGGTCGCCACTGGTCCAGTTCGACTCGCTCAGTCACCCTCTTCCACCTACGGCGTTGCAGTTCGGAGACAAAGCTGTGGCCGGAGAAGCTTCACGTGGTTCGCCAAAGCAGAGATCTAAAGTTTGAAGTTTGGGGTACTAGTTTGCAGATTTGAGGGCGGAGCTTGTGGTGGCTGTTTGGGGCAGTTCAATGCTGAACCGAGCTTTGCCTCAGGTATAAAAAGTGTTCCTTTTGTTATGCTTTTTAAGGTTGTTGATAGGAGTTTTTGTAGTTTTTGAGGTTGGTGGTGGCGCTTGAGGCTCACTCGCCGCCACCTGTGGGAGCGATTCCAGGTAGGGTAAAGGCTTTGGTTGCTGTGTTAGGTAGTCCTTGTGTTTCTAGTGTGTTTTTGGTGTGTGAAGAATGAGTGTTAATTAGGTTTTTGCATCTTAGGTGCTAAGTTGGTTCTTGGTGTTCATTAGGTCAGAAACTTGGAAAGTTTAATCTTGGAGGTAGTGTGGTGGTTGTTGAGTATCCAATGACCTTGGGAGGTCTTGGAGGAATGATTGTCCTTTTTGGGCAACCTATAGGTTAAGGGTACTTTGATCCTTGTTGAGAAATTTCTAAGGTTTTTATTTGTGTAATTTTAGGTGTTTTGTGAGACTGTGGTTTCCTTGGCTCTTGTGTTGCAGAAGAATGCAACAAGATATTTTTAGGTGAGTAAATCTCATCAAGGTTCACTTTTGAACCAAGTTTAATTATGGTCATTTGATGAGGATAATGATTATGATGTGATTTTAGTATTTTGCTATTATTGGTTTTTAAAAAAATATATATATGAGCTTGATCGCCAACGGCTCATAGGTAAGATAAAACAAGTTTTCCTTAGGTGTTACTTGGAGGTTCATATGATTATAATTTTATTGATTTTAGATGGATTATTCTTGTGGAATAATATATATTATTCATATAATTATATCCTTGTGCAAGATATAATCTTATGATGTGGATCATGTGTTGTTGATAATAATGTTGTGATATCGTGATTGTTGGATAAATAGCCAAACCGGGTTCCTAGCCTTTAATCGGGTGATTGGTTACGGTTTATATGCTATTTATTTTTTTGAGTTTTGATATTAGACAGTCAAACCGGGTTCTAAGCCTTTGGCATGGTGATTGGTTACGGTTAGGAATTTAGAGCTCCAGTCCGTCTGTCAGTGTACGTCATGGGAGATATCTTATGATATCTGAGACCCATGGGTACACAAATTGTTGTTGTAGATCATGAGGGGTATTTATTAATAACTAGGACTCATGGGTACATATTATTTTGAAAAAGTTTTGGAATTGTGGATTTAATTATCGATCTAATGTCCCTTGTGATAAAATTTGTTGTCAGAAGTGTTGTGTTATTTTTGAGTTTACTCATACGGGCTTTTTAGCTTACCAGGTTTGTTATTTTACAATCCCGGTGCACCAATTATTGGTGTAGGGGTTAGACCTGCAGGTGAGGATCAGCAGGGCTGAGGCGGAGGCTTAGTAGTAGGGTTCATTTTGATTTCAGCTGTACTCTGTATAGTTTTGTTATATTTGGGGTAAACAGTATTAAACTCATGTGAGTGTTTTCATTTTCTTTACTTTCAAGTTTATGTAAGCAAGGATATGTAATATTTAACTCAGTGTTGAGTTATGTGACATTACATTTCCGCATTGATTTTAGTGCTCTTAGATATTGTCTTGAAACAGGTTATGAGATTGTAATATTTTAAGTTATATCATGCCAATTTTTTTGAAATTTATCCTTCAAAATTTCAAAAATTGGGGCGTGACAATTTGGTATCAGAGCGTAGGTTTAAATATTTGGTGATAATCAATACTTCAGAGTGATGGCCCGAGTGCAACGGATCACCATCATAAGCTCTTCGGTATTGATATGTAATTGGGTATGTGAAGGGTTAGGTGTCTCCTCTAGGTCAATAGGATGTCAGAGTAGAGAATACTCTATTAGTGGGATTTTGAATCTTTGTGTTCCATCTTGAGTTAGTGCCTTGGTTAATAAATGTTGCATTTGACTTATACTTTGGTTTAAGTTTTATGCATGAGTTAGTCAAGGTTTACTTGCTCCTTAGGTGATGGATCCTCCGCGAGGAAGAGCTAGAGGCCGAGGTAGGGCCAGGGGAAGGTAGAGCCAGAGGCAGAGGTAGGGCTCCACTTGCGGATGACTTCTTTGAGAAGGTAGTGGTCACTAGTGGATTACGATTCTTAGCCTACGGAATATTTCCGTCGGTTAAGAAACATATTCCGTCTACTAAGAACTTAGTCGACGGAATAGTCGTCGACTAAGATCCGTCGGCTAACCGTCGTCTGCTAAGACAATAGCCGACGGAAACATATATTTCCGTCGACTAAGTTATATCTTAATCGACGGATCTTAGTTGACGCCTATTCCGTCGACTAAGTTATTGTTTCCTAAATGACGGAAAAAATCCGTCGGCTCTATTTCCGTCGATTAACATTTACCTAAACGACAAAATGATTCCTTCTTTACAGACGAAATATTCCGTCGGCTAGGATTCCAGTTTCTTAAACGACGGAAAATTAGCGTCGGTTAAGATCTAGCCGACGATACGGTCCTCTTTCTGTTTATTCTTAGCCGACGGAAAATAAAATTTTACGTCGGTAATGATTATCTTATACCGACGGAAAGTATACTTTGTCGTCGACTAAGAAGGTCAACGGTCGGTCGTTATTCATTCTTAGCCGACGGAAATGAAATGTTCCGTCGGTAAGGTTTATACCCTTACCGACGGGTTTTCAATTTTCCGTCGACTAAGGTGAGTCAGAATTTTTTTTTCAGAATTGTTTTTTCACAATTTATTATTTGTTTTGGTTTTTTAATTTTTTTACTGATAAAGTAGATATTTGTTTCGGTTGTTTTAAAAATAATTATATTAAAACTAAATATATAGATCGAATCATTAATAATATAAAAATTATGCATTAATAATTAAAATTGTGTTCATACAAACTAAAATTTGACTAATAAAAATTCAAAAACTGATCTTCATCAACAAATGCCGAAGACGACTCAGTAGGAAGAGAAGGTGGAGACGACTGAGTAGGAGGAATCGAAGATGACTGAGGAGGAGGAGGAGGACCCGGAGAAGAATGAGGAGGAGCCATAAAAGGCGGAGGAGGAGGAGCCGTAAAAGGCGGACGAGGAGGACCCGGACCTTCAGGTTCTAGACCTAGGCGAGAGAAGATCTGGTCCATCCGTGAGTTAAAAGTAGTGTACTGATTACGGTACCACACAGACTCGGCCTCAGCCCGCTCAGTCCGCTCCTTATACTCACGGACCTCTTGTTCAAGGCGTTCAATCCTTTCCCTGTCTTGATTTGGAGGAGCACGACTCCGCAAGGTCGAACCGGACGAGGACTGGCTCAAGTCTCGCTCACCTGCTCGTCCCATCCCTCGTATCTCCTTCCCTTTGCGCTTGTCCAACACAGCATCCAACACATCAATTTGTTGTGTTTGAATGATCTCCATCATTTCCTCCTCTGTAGCTTCCGGATTTATCTTCTTCAAGTCTGTCTTTCGGCTTTCGACCTCCGCAAGCATCTTCTCCTGCATAAACAAAACACCAAGGAATACACCAACCACATAATTCAACAACAATTACACCAACACCAACACCAACATATTTCTTAATTAATACTAAGTATCCAAATCAAAGAGACATAATTAATTAAATAATTAAAGGAAATACACTTACATATTTCTGGGTGGCCACTTCGTCACCGGGTCTCACATAACTCGCCTCGAATCCCTTGATGATCGGCAAGGGCTCACCTTTGTTCCTTAGATCCTCCATGATGTAGACAATAGGAGAAGAACCGCTATGGTGGTGCATCGTCTTCTTACCACGGTTCTTCTTGTTCGCGTTCGAGAGTTTCTAATACGCGATATAAATAAAATATCAGTAATTATATTTTTTTATTTATTAAAAAAATAAATAATAATATTTTATTCTATAAACCTAAAACATGGCAATAAATAGCATAACCGAACCCACAAAATCATCATGCATAATCGTCGGCAATGTTAAGTTTTACAATTTTAATTTTTTTAATAAGAACAAATTTAATAATATATTATTCTAAAAATGCTTGAAAAAATATATTATTGTAACAAAATTAATAATATATTACTCCAAAATATAGTGGTCAACATTATCACCCAAAAAAAAAAGCAATATACACATACCTTGAACGCGTCGCTCTCAAAATGCGTGCAAAGAAAGGCCCACTCATCCTCCCTCCCATAGAACTCCGTCGGCATCCCTTCTGGTCCATGCTCCTGGTAGACATTGTGACACTGCCACTTCCACTCCTTGTACCTAGCCTGTGCCGTGTCCATGATCCACCTCACCGTCACAATGTCATTGTTGTCCCACATGTACCATGGCTAAGAAATAAAAATAAATTAATACATCAACAAAAGTATTAATTGAAAACTATTCAAATAAACCAAACTAAGTAAATTAATTTTTATGTACTTACCGACAATGCGTTCCACACCTTCCACTGTTCCGATTGCTCAAGGTCGTGGAACGTCCTAGCCCTCGTTCCAACCAGGCTACGTATGGCCGACCCAATGTCCTTGACCAAAAGACTGTTGACCCCTTGAACCTTAGGCCCTTTCATACGAGGGCAATACTCTATCGGTATCTTCCCCCCTAGCTTCTTGCATAACGCCTCCGTCGCCTTTCCACACACAAAACCCCGTTTCTTTTTCGGTGGGGGACCTACAATAAATAAAACAAAATATTAGGTATCATTTGCAAAAAAGATTCAAGTTAATATAAGTAAAAGAATAATAATTTTTTTATTTTAAAACATTTATTATTTTAAATAAATATGGATTACTACAAGAAAATTAAGCCTTTTAATCATGCCAAGAAAATTAAAAAAATAAACGATTTTTTTATTATTTTATTTAAAAAATATAATTTTTTTTTATTTAAAAAATATCATTACCTGTAGTGGAGGCCTTTGCTTTACAGCGGGCACTAGGAATGGGCCTGCTGGTTTCGGAAGCCGATGTGGACGACGCTTCAGTGGTTCCGGTCGTCGCCCCAATAGTGGAAGTCGTATCGGATGGTATAAAGGGCGGCCTGATGAGCAAAGGAGGAGCCCCTGGTGGTACTCTTCCAAGCGGCAAAGGTGTGGGCTGGCTGGCAGTAGCCTGGTTACATAAGGCCGCCATCATCTGTTGAGCCCTCTCCGAACGTTGCTTCCTCTTCCCAATGATCGGCATCTTTAAACATAACAAGTTAATTAAACATGTGATGGGTATAAATTCTTACATACCTCAATTCATGTAAAAATCTATCATATATTAACAAGTTGTACCTACATGATATATCCCATTCCTATGTCTTTACCTATCTATACATTATGTGCAGTCAATAATTCCATTCTCTACATTTTCTAAAATCAGAGACACAAAACAAAATCCACCGGCAGCATAATGACACAAACATAACCAGCTAAATGCCTGCCTGCATATCCTTCCACACTAATACTTCCACTAACTTCTAATCTCTTATAATTTACCAAATCGAAAACCAAGTTCATATATGATCTCCGTCGACAAACTATCAATTAAGGGCATTCATGCACACTTTCTAAACAATTCACAACATTTCTCCACAAATCAAACACATATATTACTAAACAAACAGAGATATGAATTCATCAATTCATCAATTGAACTGAAGAACAAACGAACAGAACCGGCATACAGAGATGAATTCATCAATTCACAGAGTAAGAAAATCGGAGAGTTTAAGAGACTAACCTGCCAAACACAACGGAGGACGACAGGTGGAGTTTCGGTTTAGGTGGAGGAACTGGTGAGGGTGAGGGCGAGAAAGAGAGAGAGAGATAGAGAGAGAGAGAGGCGGTCGGACGGGTTCCCTTAGGGTTTAGGTCGGCTGGGGTGGTGGTGTCTAGGAGGCGGTGATGGGTGTAGGAGGAAGTGGAGGAGGCTCGGATTGGGTGGAGGAGGTTCGGATTGGGTGGAGGAGGTGAGTGTCCTAGTCGGTTGGGGTGGAGGTGGGGGGTCGGACGAGGTGGCGTTGACGGTGGTGGTCGGGTGGAGGATCGGAGCTCATCGGCAGCGGAGTGGAGGCGATCGTGAGATCGAACAGAACAGAGAGATCGAACAGAACAGAGAGAAGAAACGTCGACGAGATAAGGTTTTATAGTAACTTAGGCGACGGAATATGAAATTCGTCGGCTAAGAAAATTTCAATTTTCGCGGAAAAAAAAAGCGCAATGATAAACCGCCAAAATTTTCGTCATCTTAGTCGACGGAAAATAAATAATTCGTCTGTTAAGAAAGTCCAAGTCGACGGAAAAATAATATTTCGTCGGCTAGGAAAAAAAGAAATTATTTCTTATTTGCTATGACTTCCCGATCTATAATTCCTAACAATGCGTTCATGACCAAATCTGCAATAAGAATAGTAATAATGGGAACTGAAAACCCACCGTCAGATACGACCAGCATAATGAATTACGTAGGTGGGAAAAAATTCAGCTCCATCTGACAAAGATAAGGGCTCGATCCGTCCGGTCAATCGGCGCGGTCAAACCCCTAAACGGACGGAAACGGCTATTCGACCTTCCAAATCACGTAATCTGGCCAGACCTTCAACTGAGAATAGTTTCCAATCGACGAGACTCTTACGGGACTATAAAAATTTGGTAAATGATAAATACCCGGGATAGGGCTACCACTAGGTAGAAATAAGAGAATTTCGTTGACCGGAACAACCGGCACCGAAATTTTACCGGAATATCTTCATTTTTCACGGGTTGACGTATTTCACCGTTCCGGTCATATCTTATTTCACGACTTTTTTGCGTTTGAGGCATCTACGTATACGTTGTCTTCAAAACGACACTTAAACTCAACACTTGTATAAAAAAGTTATACAACATTAGTACATATAACGTGAGTTTGGTGATCGGAGAAGAGGAACTGAAAACCTACCGTCAGATACGACCAGCATAACGAATTAGGTAGGTGGGAAAAAATTCAGCTCCATCTGACAAAGATAAGGGCTCGATCCGTCCGGTCAATCGACGCGGTCAAACCCCTAAACGGACGGAAACGGCTATTCGACCTTCCAAATCACGTAATCTGGCCAGACCTTCAACTGAGAATAGTTTCCAATCGACGAGACTCTTACGGGGCTATAAAAATTTGGTAAAAAATAAATACCCGGGATAGGGCTACCACTAGGTAGAAATAAGAGAATTTCGTTGACCGGAACAACCGGCACCGAAATTTTACCGGAATATCTTCATTTTTCACGGGTTGACGTATTTCACCGTTCCGGTCATATCTTATTTCATGACTTTTTTGCGTTTGAGGCCTCTACGTATACGTTGTCTTCAAAACGACACTTAAACTCAACACTTATATGAACCAATGAAAGTTATGCAAATTGACGCAAAGTGTGTTCCGATCAATATATATGAAAATGTAATTGTTAATACATCGATCTCCGAAGTTATGCAAATTCATAATAATAAACCAATGAAAGTTAAGTTACATCCCCAAATTAATTTAATCATACTCATCTTCATAATCTTGGTCTTCGGGATCATCATCCTCCTCGAATTCCTCTGAATCCTCATCTTCTTCGTCCTCGTATTTGTCATCTTCTTCGAGTTCGGGCATAGTAACTTCAATGTAACCTGTAATGGCCGGAACGTGTTGGTCGTTGACGCGAATGTCCACGTCATTGGGAATTACAGGTGGAGTTTCCTCTTGATATGGTTCGTTCGGTACAGAGCTCGGTTCCGTACCCTCATCCACTCCCAATGTAGCTGCACTCCATATATTCCTATGTGACATTACCTGCACCACTTTCCAACCCTCACCCATAGCCGGATCATCAAGATAAAAGACTTGTTGTGCCATGGCGGCAATAACAAACGGCTCATTCTCATACCATGAAGTGTTTGTGTTCACTGATAACAAACCATGGTCTATAACCGTACTCCTGCAAACATTTGGGTCAGTATTGAACCATTTGCACTTAAACAACACAACCGGCATACGGTTCCCGTAGATTAGTTCGATAACGCTGATAAGCACCCCGTAGTAGTTGTGAGACTTGCCCTCAACCATAACTCCATTGTTTTGAGTGATGCGACCATCATCTCGTTCTGATGTCACAAACTTAACCCCGTTAACAAAACATCCCGCATGTGCTCTGTGCTTTAGCGGTCCGCCTGTCAAACAGTGCAGCTCGGGGTCGTAAAATTCACGTTGGTTCTGTTGAATATGCATCATCTGCAAAATAACGCAATTTAGTCAAACAAAATGATGAGAAATACATTAAATTTATAAGTAACTTAAGAATAACGTACCCAAATCGGGAAGTAGTCAGGAAAATCTCTCTTGTGAATGGCTTCATTCCCATTTTGCCTGCTCAAATGTTTCTCCAGATAATCCTCCAATTCATCGCAATGTTGAAGGACGCACCAATGAGCCTCCTTCAATTCTTCGCGACTCAATCTGTATTCCCTACCTAGCCTGCCATACGGTTGTACTTCGTCGGAAACAACTGATAAATGGAATTGATTTCCCCCTCTTGAAGATTCCCCTCCCGTGTGTTCATCATTAAGATATGTGTTGTAGAAGGTTACACACTCACTAGAAATGTAAGCCGCCGTGATCGAACCTTCAGGGAAACGTTTGTTCCTGTTCGTCTTCTTGTAATCTCCAAGTTGCCTACAAAATAAAAAGTTATTGCAAAAATTCATGTTATGTGAGACTTTATTGACAAAAGTATAGACTGCATACATACCTCTCGTTTGGATAACACCAGGTATATTGTACCGGACCTGTAAGCAACACTTGTTCAGGAAGGTGGACCATGAGGTGGACCATGATGCTAAAGAAAGTGGGGGGGGAAGATCCTCTCCAGCTTGCACATGATGTACGCAATATCGTCTTGCAAGGACCAGACCTCTGACTTTTTTAGCTCTTTAGCACATAACCTCTGAAAGAAGTTGGACAAAGCCACCAACGTGTCAACCACATCACTCTGCAAATACGGGCGAATGACCACAGGAAGAAGACGTTGCAGGAGAACATGACAGTCATGGGTCTTCAACCCGATAATCTTATTTTCCCCCATCTTAATACATCGAGCTATATTTCCGGCATACCCACTAGGATACTTAACCTCACGAAGCCACTTAAATATCTCCGACCTCTTATTAGGAACCACCGTGTAGCCTGCTTGAGGCATTACATGTTTGCCGGTCTTTTTGTTTAGCTTTATCCATAGCTTACGACGTATACCCATCTTTTGAAGGTCAGCACGAGCTTTGGCGGTGTCTTTGGTCTTGTCTTTGATGTCTAGAATTGTTCCAAGGATGCTGTCACAAACATTCTTCTCTATGTGCATGACGTCTAAGTTGTGTCTGATCTTCAACGTCGACCAGTAAGGCAACTCAAAGAATGAACTCCTGTGCGTCCAATACTTAAACTCTTCAGGGGTGGGAGGATTCTGGTCATTTACATACCTAGCGCTGCTCAAAATTCCAAACCAGTGCTGGTTCAGCATATCCAGAATCCATTGACCAGACCTCCCTTCGGGTTTCGGGCCATGCTCAACAGTCCCATCAAATGCTTGTGCATCGTACCGCCACGGGTGATCCGGTGGAAGCCATCTACGGGATCCTAAGTAAACAATTCTGTGGGCATGATGACTGGAATTGACCTCGTCTATACATACAGGGCACACCTTGTATCCATGGGTAGTTTGACCAGACATCATCCCGTAAGCAGGAAAATCATTGACGGTAAAAAGAACCGGTACTCTCATGAAGAAGTAAGTCTTACTATACCTGTCAAAAGTATGGATTCCATTTTCATATAATTGTAGGAGCTCGTCGATTAATGGCCTCATGTACACGTCCAAGCACTTTCCTGGAGAATACTTGCCCGGAACTAACATAGTAAGAAAATTATACTCCGTCCTCATGCACATGTTTGGAGGCAAGTTGAGCGGAAATGCTATCACAGGCCATATACTGTAAGAGTTATTCATGTCTCCAGTAGGATTGAATCCGTCTGTTGCTAGTCCAAGTCTGACATTTCGACATTCAGAGGCAAAATCAGGAAATGAACGGTCAAAGTGATTCCAAGCCTCCCCGTCTGCGGGGTGTGTGAGATTATCCGGATCTACTCTAGGCCTATCCGACTCTTGCTGGTGCCTTTCGTGGTGCCATCTCATATGCTTGGCCGTATGTGAAGACATGTAGAGACGTTGTAGACGAGGACCCAATGGGAAATAGCGAAGAACCTTCCTAGGAATGGGGTTTGTCTGTCTAGAACGAGCGTGTGGTTCATACCTCGGCTCATAGCAATGTGGGCACTCAAATGCGTCCTTATAACCTTTGTAGTATAGGATGCAGTTATTGACGCATGCATCTATCTTGATGTACTCAAGACCGAACTCACTCAAGATGCTTTTGACCTTGTCATAATTTTCTGGACAGTTGTTGTCAGCAGGAAGCAACTCCTTCAGAAGTGCAATGTCATCGTTAAAACAAGCAACGGTCTTGTTCCTCTTCTTTTTGATACTCATCTGCTTCATGACAGTTTCCAATACAGTATGCTCACTTCCGGGGTACAGTGGTGTCTGTGCTTGCTGCATAAGCTTGTTGTAACTATCATAGCCACTACTGCCGACCTGGGAGACATCAGGGAAGGTTGTATTGTTGTTGTCCTGTGGAACACTTCCATCGTATGCTGAGGTGGACGGAAATGCATCGTTTAAGAAATTCATCACACCAGGGTCCCCGAAATTGGCACTAGAGGAAGACTCGCCCTGGTTACGTTGTGCTTGAATATCTACAAGTGTGGGCATATGTTCACTTGCTTCGCCGTGCCATGTCCAAGTGGTATAACTGGGACAAATACCGTATTGTGACAGGTGAACATACATGTCCTCAAAAGTTACAGAATTGGCAGATCTGTTGCGACATTTTCCGCATGGACAAATGTGGAAAAGTTGTCCAGGAGAAGTCTTGCTACGGACAAACTCGATAAATTCAAAAATTCCTCTCATGTATCGCGGATGCCCTCTATGTAACTGCATCCAGCTCCTGTCGGCCATGTTGTAACCTGTAATAAAAGGGGAAATGAAAAATCTAACTATAAAAATACTGCGCGCTCACGTAAACAACGATACGTATTCACCACAAAAACATAATGTGACGAAAATAACTGATTTAAACAAAAACATCATCAAATCAAATATTTGATTTAAGACCATATATATATATATGCATGAAAATATCGATATCATCACGAAAATAAATGAGTAAATATATCTAAGCACAAATTGAAAATAAAAAATTTAATGTAAGCATAAACAAAATGAAATATATATATATGATCTCAAACACAAATTTAATATAATCGATCATAAACGAAAATATTATCATGAAAATAAATATTGTTTTAATATATCACCACGAAAATATCATCATCAAAATATCGATCATTTAATACACATCATGATTTACATAAAAAAAGATAATGATCGAATACATTAATCACATACATAATATATATATATATATATATCTATATACATACATTGATTTAATAAACATCATCATTTTCTGCTACAACATATATAATATAATCTATATATATACATATATGATTTGCATAAACAAAATTAATATATACAATCAACAAATTAAAAATTCACACACATATATATACATCCATATATATATATATACAAAATATACGTATACATGCATATATATATAATCAATAATCCACACACAATTAATATATATAGAATATATTAATCAAACCATGCATATATATATAATTAATCGTATATATGTATATATACACACACACACACAAACACACAATAAAAATACAAATTAAACGAATATAGCCGGAGAGTCGCCGGAAAATATGACCGGTGAACTGAATTCCGTCGAAAATGTAAAGGTTGAAGAATATGTACCAATGATCAAAATGCTAGCTAGCTAGATTAGTTGCTTGAACTTCAATTCATGGCGAGAGGTGTTTCGGCGACGTCGAGAGGTGTTTTATTTAGAGCAGGTGATAGAGAAGGAGGTTTTTGCAGGAATGATATATTCTGTGCCGAGCTGGGTACGTTGAAAATCGCTGAAGATTCCTTCTGCGCGTGCTCAGAGAATAATTCAGCTTTATCTTCTTAACCGACGGAATTTTCCGTCGACTTAGTCTTACTTTGTCGACGGATTATTTTTCTTAGTCGACGGAAGATGTTTCCGTCGACTTAAAACATCTTAACCGCCGAATACTTACCGACATGAGTTATCCGTCGACTAAGATTTACTTAACCGACGGAAATTCCCGTCCAAAATTTTCCGTCGGATAAGAAAATCATAGCCGACGGATCTGTTCACCCTTCCTACGAAACTAGGTTCGTTGGCTATGAAATTCTTAGCCGACGGAAGTTAATTTTTCCGTCGGCTAAGATCTATAATCCGCTAGTGGGTGTTGGAGATGCGAGTGCCAATTATGGTGGATGATGGTCTATGTCTGGCTAGGCTGGCTCAGGGTATCATCAGGTTAGGAACGCCATCCTTTCTGGGAGGTACAGACTACCTCATAGCTCATCATTGGATAGAGGGCATCGAGACATACTTCACCACGATCAAGTGTACGTAGATTGAGAAGATGCGTATTGCTACGTTTCTTCTCAAGGATGAGGCACGGGTATGGTGGAGCGGGGTAGAGAGATCTCGAGATGTGACCACCCTGACTTGGGAGGGGTTTGTTCAGCTCTTTCGGGAGAAGTATTTTTCGGATACAGTGAGGGAGTAGTTGGAGCTTGAGTTCATAGCTCTGGTGTAGGGCTTGATGAGTGTTAGGGATTATGAGGCTCGGTTTTCTCAGCTGTATCGTTTCGCTAGAGAGATGGATGTAGTAGATTTCGTACGGAAGTTCATTCAGGGTTTGAGGCATGAACTCCGGAAGTTGGCGACTTCCTACCGGTTTGCTACTCTAGCAGAAGCGGTGAAGAGTGCCCTTGCAGTGAGTAGGAAGAGGCCATGCATGAGACTGAGAGGCAGAGAAATGTTCAAGGAAAGGGCAAGGCCCTGGCAGGGGGTAGCAATTCAGGGTACCACAGAGGTGGTTTTGGGAAGAGGCAGCGGACTTATCAGCTGGCTCCAACTAGAGCAGCAGCTTCACCTATTAGGGCTCCACCTATTAGGCAGGCAGTACCCTTGAAGTGTTTCAACTCTAGTGAACCGGGCCACTTTTCTACGGCATGCACGAAGCCCAACAGGCAGGGATGCTTCACTTGTGGGCAAGCAGGCCATTTTGCTAGGGGATTGCACCTAACCTCAAGCTGGAGGGCAGGGTAATCAGCAGAGGCCATTAGTTCCAACACCAGCCAGAGTGTATGCCATTGGTCAGCATGGTGCAGGAGTGGTACCATTCTTGTTTTTGATCTGCTTGCTACAGTTTTGTTTGATACGGGGGCAACCCATTCCTTCATATCTAGCTCGGAGGTGAGGGCATTAGGCTTGACTTTGACACTGCTTACTAGATCTTTGTGTGTTTCATCTCCTCTCGGTGTTTCTATTGAGCTTGGCACTTTGTATGGTGCTTGCCTTTTAGTGATTAGTGGGAGAGAGTTCTTTGCATCTCTGATTGTGATTCCAGACCGCTCCTATGATGTGATTTTGGGAGTGGATTGGCTAAGGCCAAACTATGCTGTGATTGACTGTTTTGATATGGTGGTGTCATTTCACGTTCCTGGACAGCAGAGCTTTCGCTATCGTTGTCATAGGTCGGACAAGGCCATGTGGGAAGGAGTGTTAGCTCACATTGAGGCTATTGGTAGTACCGTGGGTATTGCGGATATTGCAGTAGTCTCTGAGTTTAGTGATGTGTTTCAGGAGATTCCAGGTCTACCTCCTAAGAGGGTAGTGGAGTTTGCTATAGATGTGGTACCAGGTATTTCACCGGTATCAAAGACTCCTTATCAGATGGGGAGAACTGAACTTCAGGAGTTAAAGGTTCAGATTGAGGGTCTTTTTGAGCAGAGATTCATTAGACCTAGCACCTCGTCTTGGGGTGCACCAGTGTTGTTTGTGAGGAAGAAGGATGATACACTCTGGTTGTGTGTGGATTATTGAGAGTTGAACAAGGTGACCATCAATAATAGGTATCCCTTGCTTAGGATTGATCATTTGTTTGATCAGCTCAGAGGTGTTACGGTATTCTCTAAGATTGACCTGAGATCTAGTTATCACCAATTGAGGGTGAAAGAGGAGGATATTCCGAAGACTACTTTCAGGACTAGATATGGGCATTATGAGTTTGTTGTTATGCCATTTGGTCTAACCAATGCGCCTGCTGCTTTTATGGATTTGATGAACTGCATGTTCAGTCTTTATTTGGATATGTTTGTGGTAGTATTTGTAGATAATATTTTGATTTACTCCAAGACCTTGGAGGATCATGACAGGCATCTATGGATCGTACTACATGTTCTTAGGGAGGTCAAGTTGTATGCTAAGTTTGAGAAGTGTGAGTTTTGGAAGGAAGATGTCAAGTTCCTTGGTCATGTGGTCTCAAAGGAGGGGATTTTGGTGGATCCCTCTAAGGTGGAGGCTGTGTTGAATTGGAGTCGTCTCACTACTCCTACGGAGATCTGTAGTTTTCTTGGGTTGGCAGGATACTACCGGAGATTTATTGAGGGATTTTCTAGTATTGCCTCTTCTTTGACCAAGTTGACAAAGAAGAATGCCAAGTTTGTGTGGACCGATGAGTGTGAGAATGCATTTTAGGAGTTGAAGACTAGGTTGGCTGGTCATTCCTATTAGTGGTGTTGGCTATGTTATCTATAATGATGCCTCTCATCGGGGTTTGGGTTGTGTGTTGATGCAGCTTGGCAGTGTTGTGGCTTATGGCTCGAGGCAATTGAAGGTTCATGAGAAGAATTACCCCACTCATGACCTAGAGATAGCTGCGGTAGTATTTGCCTTGAAGATTCGGAGGCATTACTTGTATGGAGAGAAGTTCGAACTCTTTTCTGATCATAAGAGTTTGAAGTATTTATTCTCTCAAAAGGATTTGAACATGAGGCAAAGGAGGTGGATGTAGCTCCTTAAGGACTATGACTTCACCTTTGAGTATCAACCTGGGAAGGCCAATGTGGTGGCGGATGCATTAAGCAGAAAGCCTAGGGGTATAGTCGCCTTTATCATGGTGCATGAGTGGCTCATGTTGGAGACTGCATATGAGTTTGGCATTCTGCCATTAGGCAGGGAACATAGGTTCTTCCTTGGAAGCGCCTCTGTGCAACCCACCTTGATTTCCAGGGTCATCCAAGGTCAAGCACATGATGAGTTCTCATGTGCAAAGTTTACGGAGTTAGTGGTGGATTTGTTGGATGATTGTTCTTTAGAGTGGTTGGTTGGATTAGATGGTGGATTAAGGTATAGATTGAGATTGTGTGTTCCCGATAGTAATGATCTCAAAGGGAAGATCCTATGGGAGGCACATCGGTCTTGTTATACGGTGCACCTAGGGAGCACCAAGATGTATAAAGATTTGCGTAGGCAGTTCTGGTGGAATGGGATGAAGAAGGATGTAGCAGAGTATGTGTCCAAGTGCCTCACTTGTCAGCAGGTGAAGGCGGAGCATCAGAGGCCTGAGGGTATGTTGAAGCCATTACCTATTCCTACTTGGAAGTGGGAGCAGATCTCTATGGACTTTGTGACTGGACTGCCTAAGTCCAAGCTTGGACATGATGCTATTTGGGTCATTGTTGACCGATTGATGAAGTCAGCACATTTCCTTCATGTGTCGATGACATACACGGTTGATGCCTTGTGCAAGATGTATGTGAAGGAAATAGTAATACTTCATGCACTATGCCATATTCATCATCAGACGACGGTCCAAGTCCGTCGTCTGACGTTTTTTTTTATGTCGTCTGAGGAGCTGTCGGGTGATAGTCTATCAGACGACGGAGAATAGTCGTCGTCTGAAATGCTATCACACGTCATATCTTATGCCGTCTGAGAAGAGTGGAGATTGAAAAATTTCAATAAACACACCACAGTTAAGTGTGGACTAAATAAGCTTCCAAAGCCTGTAATATCATATCACAAGACACATCAAATGTCGTCTGTTTTGTATACCTACCACATATAAGTGTGGACTGATTGGAGAATAATTTGATTTATTGGATTTTTCTATCTAATCACACTTCAATAAAGTGTCGAGTGTGTGAGCTTACAACGTCAAAAATTTGTAATATATGTGGTTATATGGAAGATCTAATGTCACTTATCTGTCGTCTAACTTTGTAAACTATTATACATTTTGCTAGTTGTTCTGTCAGACGACATTTAATTGTACTTTCAATTCTATTCCTACCACAAACTTTTAACTTTTCCGCTTAGACTCTACAATGTAACCACATTTAAATGTTGTCTGAAAAAAGCATTATCATAGTTTATCATGGTTTTTGTCGTGCCGAGGTGCTTCACTCAACATATAAGTGCCGTGTGATTGAAAAATAAAAAACGTTCAATCAACATTTTGTCTTGTGACTCCAGCTCACACTGCATATTTGTGTTGAGGTTATGTTGCTTGTTATAAACACATATGTTGTCGCTATAAATTGAACTTCATATATAAAGAAAAACCAAGAATAAAAGAACAAAAGAAACATTTGATTGAACTTTGATAATCCACTTCAATTACAAAATCATTTGAAGTGTAGGAATCCATGAAAATAGCTACAATACCAACTTGTCCTAATCTATATGCAACTGCATTTTCATTGCTCCTCCGGCAACTTTAAATCACATTCCTTTCTCCAGAACCCATACTAAGAACGATTTCAAATTACAAACATGAAACTATATCAACAACCAATAGATAAATGAAATTTGAAAGCAGAATATATATCACAATTCCAATGGCTCACCGAGTTCAATGTGTGATCCAACCGATACACAGGGAAACCAAGAAAATACATCCCAGCAGATGTAACCTTTCCTGTTTTTGCACTGTCCTCCTATATCAATAATAATCACAAATGAGCAGCATAAACCAAACACAATAAACAGGCACAATAAACCCGCAACTGATTCGTCCTTTTTCTGTCCCAAAAGAGCTGATGAAGGGTACATGTTTGTTCCCATACCCAGATGACGTCCTGTCTCCTTTGCTATTGCAAGCTGATCACCTGTAATCATCTTAACATTCACACCAAGATTCAATGCCCTCTGAATCGTCTCTGCACTGTCATGTCGAGGAGGATCAAACAAAGGCACCAGCGCAATGAATTGCCAAGGCCCTCCAAGGCTCTCCTTCCTTCCCTCTGGAACTTCCTGTTCATAGTTATAAAAGGAGGCAAATAAATAGCCATAAAGAACATAACATACAATATATACTGGACATGACAAGATAACTAACATTACCTGGTATGCTACTGCTAGGGATCTTAATCCTCGCTCTGCGTACTTATCAAACATAACATGAACTTTGCGTTCTAACTCTAATTTGTTGTGCACAAGATTCAAAATCTAATAATCAAACCATACGCATGAATTACTACAATTAGCTGGGAAATCATCAAACCAGACTATTTTATAGTAGCTGATCTTTTCATACCTGTTCTGGTGCACCTTTGCTGACACGATGCATTTTACCTTCAAGGTCAATATATGTAAGAGTTGTTCGCTTGTCAGTTGGGTTGAACGGAAGGAAGTGCACCTCTCGAATGTTGGCTCTCGCCTATTTGATAGTCCAAAGAAGAAATGAGTAGGCTTAGCACATGAAAAAACAGATACAGAAAATCTAATACTGGAGAAAGTTCCGGTAACATTGTTGGTATTCACCAACAATGTGTGTCATCATACCTCCTTTGGATCGGCCAACATTCCCACAATAGCAGCATCTATTGCATCTTGATTTTCAATCCGGGATGCTCGAGCTGCCATTAGAACAACAGTATCTACGTCCACCCCTTTAACAAAGACCTAAACAAATAAATTCAAGAAAGAAGTTGGAACAGGTATTGCAATACAACTATATAAGAAAGCTAAGAACCTAACAAGTAACAACTACAACACCAGCAAACCAGTAATTTGCTTCATAGTTGCTATTTTAGTGTTCAAATCTATGTATCAGATTAATGTTTGCACGTCATATTAACAATAAGGGTACAGTAACATATATCTCTTATGTCCTGTACCTGAAGATGAATAAAGTACATTGTACAACTGAGAAGATGGTGGCATGATTCCTAAGCGATAGTCAGATACTGTTATTTTCATTTTCTTCTATTTTATCTGAACATTGTTTTAACTTCTAATGGGATGAAGATAGAATTCTTGAAGCATAAAATTAATAAAGATCATCATTCAAACTAAGTAAAAGATTTAATCACCTCCACAATATGTAAGAAGATAGTGATTCTGAAGATGATGAGCAGAATAATAGGTATGACACAGCTGAACAGTGCATCAAGGCCATGAATGAGACCATGCAAGATTGGCTTAACAGAAGCTGGCAACAAGAACCTCTTCAGCACCTAGAAAATGATCTCTTTGATTATAAATAGTAGATTAGCAAGGATATGGTTACCAAATTCCCCAACAACCAATCCTTACATTAACCATGGCCTTGATGAGTTATTTCGCAGTACTAATGCTAGCACTTGCCCTGACCACTACTTCTGAGAGGGCCATAGCAGGTGATCCTGATATCATTTCTGACTTTATAATGCTGCCAAATAACACCAAAGTTGATGGAAAATATTTCACTTACACTAAATTCTGTGGAATATTTGAAAGATTTCCTGAAACCTTTAAAGTCACAAAAGCTTCATCAAATCGATCAATTAGTAACACAAGAGACAATATGCAGTATTTACACAAATTAATTGATGACCACTCAGACAGAAAAAAGAGAGCAAATATAATGAATCATAGTAATACTGAGAAATTAAACACCTTCCTTTGAAACTGTTTTCCCAAGAAATATAAACTTCAACTTGAATTGTGAACATTCAAAACTACCATAGAGGCAGTTCAAACAAATACACCCTTTAATCTTTTGAAAACCAGATACAGGACTACTATGTATATTAAAACACAACTTTCATGTAGATATAATTAGTACTCCTGATTAATGGACTAAACCATAAATGACAAAACAAAATCCATCAAACTTCAATTAACAAAAAGTCTGGAAACAACATGAAACAGAATTGATAATAGACTTACTGCAACATCAAAACAAATAATGAAAAGATTACAATCTAATTTGAAGATAATGCCCAGTCCAAACTTCATGATATGAACAAATTGAACAATGAGGATAAGCAAACTGAAAAGAGCAGAGATCATTGTGAACAACATATTGAAATGAACAGAGAACATTGTGAACTTACTTTGAAGCTTGTTGTCCATATACCTGTGGAAACAAAGAAGAAGAAAAGAAATCGAATCAATTAGAATCTAATTCATAAAAATACAGCGACGAAGAAAAAATTGAACGGCAAAAATAGAGCATAAGAGAGAGAGAGAGAGGGCTTAGCTGGCGACGACACGTGCAGCGGCGTTCTAGGCGTTGGAGGCGATGTTGATCTCACCCATGGTGGTCGTTGGAAGTCGACGGACCTGGGTTGTAACGCATGGCCTCCTTTGGGCTCGATGGTGACGGCGATGAGGGAGGAAGATGACTGGAAGTGAGCTTTGGCTGGGCAAAGGCAGTCGGGCTTGGGTGGTCGCATAAGGTGGCTAGATGCGTTTCCTACCGTCAAACGGGTTGGGCTTTGAACAGGTTAGGCTCGGTGTCGTTTGGTGTGGGTGGTGATAAGAGGCGGTGGCCGGAGATGAAGTCTCCGGCGCTGGCAATCTAAGAGAGGAGAAAGAGATATCGGGGGAGAGTGTGAGAAAGAGGGATAAGGAGAGAAGAAAGGGTTTGTGGGCTGCTGGCATGGGATCTAGGTTTCTTATTACCACTTAGTGAAAATGACAATCCCCCGTGCAAAGGGTTTGTAACCTAGCTAATTGAAAAGGGTGTGTTCATCAGAAAACATACATATATCGTCTGAGTTGACCAACTAATACGTCATCAAAGCGTTCTTTGAAAAGTATTGGTCACACGACATATATATGTCGTTTTTGAAGTGACTAAGTAAGACTCGATTAACATTGACCGCATCAACCGAGACCCGAACTTTATAATACGACCGTTGGATATGATTGCAGTACTTAAATATCTATGTAGAAGAAAATTTACCTATTTTCGATAACTTATAGGTCTCGATCATTAGAGTCAACTTCATATATAGATAAACGTTCTTATTCTTCCTCATGGGGAGCTATATGATCGGTCGATAAACGGGTCTAAATGTTCGCATAAAATAGTTTCGTTGACACTAGATGATGGTATAAGAATTGACGAATCCCAACTTTAAGTATTGGTCGGTCTAGACAAGAGCGTTTTCGTTTAGATAAAAGTGTTGACTTTTAAAAGTATTGCTCAGACGACATATATATGTCGTCTGAAGTTACTAAGGAAGATTCGATTAACGTTGACCGTATCGACCGAGACACGAACTTTATCGAAAATGCATGAATTTTGTTCTACATCCATAATTCACTATCATGATGACATCTGACACTCAAACTTGAAAAAAATCTATTTCCGTCATTTGAATCACATGCGTACTAATGTGCTATAACATGTTTACTAAGTTCTTTGTCAACATACATCTTTATAAGGCAACTATATCCAATAGACAAAATTTACCTAATCTGACCGTTGGATATGATCACAGTACTTAAATATGTATGTGGATGAAAATTTACCCATTTTCAATAACTTATAGGTCCCGATCATTAGAGTCAACTTCATATATACATAAACTTTCTTATAGCTTTCGCAAGAAGTACATAATCGTTTCACTATCAAAGTGCCCAAACTATTACATAGATCTATTTTCCTACTCTTAACAAAAGTTTGAGTACCGGCTAATCAAAAATATAAGTTTTGGTCAGAGGAGATAAGAGCGTTTCCGTTTGGAAAATATACACAATTTATGTTGACCACTATTTACAACATTAGACGACATATAATCGCCGTCTCACATTGAAGAAAAGCGAGGGAAAATTTCGGCGCCCAAATTCAAATATTTCAGATTCATACGACATTTTTATGTTGTGGGATGAATACATTAAGGTTGGCGCCCTCTCCCAAACTCAAATGAATTTGAATATTTCAAGTTCATACAGACGACATATTAACCTCGTCTGATGAATAGATTAATAGGTTGAGCCATTTTTCAAACTTATGTATCAGGTTCCCACAGACGACATAAATGTTGTCTTATTAAATACAATAAAAGGTAACCAAACTCAATATTTAATTATAAATTGAGTATTTTAGGGTCAGAGAGACCACTTTCATATGTCGTCTGAAGTTATATCGCATATGATCGGTCGATAAACGGGTCTGAATGTTCGCATAAAATAGTTTTGCTGACACCATATGATGGTATAAGAATTGACGAATCCCAACTTTAAGTATTGGTCGGTCTAGATAAGAGCGTTTTCGTTTAGATAAAAGTGTTGACTTTTAAAAGTATTGCTCAGACGACATATATATGTCGTCTGAAGTTACTAAGGAAGATTCGATTAACGTTGACCGCATCGACCGAGACACGAACTTTATCGAAAATGCATGAATTTTGTTCTACATCCATAATTCACTATCATGATGACATCTGACACTCAAACTTGAAAAAAATCTATTTCTGTCATTTGAATCACAACATGCGTACTAATGTGCTATAATATGTTTACTAAGTTCTTTGTAAACATACATCTTTATAAGACAACTATATACAAGAGACAAAATTTACCTAATCTGACCGTTGGATATGATCGTAGTACTTAAATATGTATGTGGATAAAAATTTACCCATTTTCAATAACTTATAGGTCTCGATCATTAGAGTCAACTTCATATATACATAAACTTTCTTATAGCTTCCACAAGGAGAAGTACATCATCGTTTCATCAAAGTGTCCAAACTATTACATAGAACTGTTTTCCTACTCTTAACGGGAGTTTAAAAACCGATTAATCAAAAATATAAGTTTTGGTCGGAGGAGATAAGGGCGTTTTCGTTTGGAAAATATGCACATTTTATGTTGACCACTTATTTACAACCTCAGACGACATATAATCGCCGTCTCACGTTGAAAAAAAGTGAGGGAAAACTCTAGCGCCCAAATTCAAATATTTCAGGTCTAGACGACATTTTTATGTTGTGCGATGAATACATTAAGGTTGGCGCCCTCTCCCAAACTCAAATGAATTGACTATTTTAAGTTCATACAGACGACATATTAACCTCGTCTGATGAATAGATTAAAAGGTTGAGCCATTTTTCAAACTTATATTTCAGGTTTCCTCAGACGACGTTTATATGTCATCTTATTAAATACAATAAAAGGTAACCAAACTCAATATTTAATTATAAATTGAGTATTTTAGGGTCAGAGAGACCACTTTCATATGTCGTTTGAAGTTATACATTACAAGGTTCGTACACTCAATTTTATGGGTTTGTTATACGTCATTTGTTTGTCGTCTGAATAAGTGAATTTAAGGGTTCAAAATGGAGGTATAAATCAAAGATTTATGGTTGTTTCAGACGACATTAATATGTTGTTGGACGAAGTATATAAAAAGGGGATTAAAAGTAGATTTCACCTTCTTTCACAGACAACTTTTATATGTTGTCTGACGTATTACCATAAAGTTGCTAAATGTTGATTTTTTACACTGCATATATATGCCGTCTGAAATTTTGCATATGACAGACAAATTGAGCATCATCCAGAAGTATGAAGGGAGCATGGCACTCATACGACTTATACTTTATAAATGTCGTCTGAAGGGTCGAAAAATTAATCAGACGACACAAACTCAAAATCGTCCAAAATATGTCGTCTGAAAAGTGTCGTCTGATGATATATATGGCATAGTGATGGAGTGCCTACTTTGATTGTTTCAGATCGAGACCCCTGATTCACTTCAAAGTTTTGGAGTGGTTTTCAGAAGGCCATGGGTATTACCTTAGACATGAATACAACATTTCACCATCAGACTGACGGGAAACTGAGCATCTGAATGAGGTGTTAGAAGATATGCTGAGGGCTTGTGTCATGGACTTCAAGGGAAGTTAGGAGGATCACCTCCAATTGATTGAGTTTGCCTACAACAATAGTTATCACTCTAGTATAGGCATGACACCATATGAGGCACTATATGGAAGGCCGTGTAGATCTTCTGTGTGTTGGGCAGAGGTGGGTGATAGTGAGTTGTTGGGTCCTGATATTGTGCAAGACACGACTGAGAAGGTCTCTATTATCTGAGATAGGATCCGAACGGCGCAAAGCAGGCAAAAGAGCTATGTCGACTTGAAGAGGAGGCAAGTAGAGTTTGATGTTGGGGACCATGTGTTCTTGAAAGTCTCTCCTACTAAAGGGGTGGTGAGATTTGGCAAGAAGGGGAAGTTGGCTCCTAGGTATGTAGAGCCTTTTGAGATTTTGGAGAAAGTAGGAGATTTGGCTTATCGACTTGCCTTACCTCCTGTCATGCCCAGGGTACACAATGTGTTTCATCTGTCCTTGTTAAGGAAGTATATTACAGATGCATCACATGTGATTGACTATGGAACTATCAAGGTGAATGCAGATGCAACCTTTGTTGTTGAACCGGTTCGAATCTTGGTTAGATCAACCAAGAGGTTTCAAAGGAAGGAAGTCGATTTGGTTAAGGTATGTTGGAGTCACCATGATGAGGGTGATGGATCTTGGGAGTTAGAGTCGGACATGAGGGCTAAGTATCCCAAGTTGTTTTTGGGTTAGTATTGTTGAATTTCGGGGCGAAATTCCTTCAAGGGGCGTAGATTATAATACCTCAAATTTTCATATCATTTTCCTTGTATTATTCCCATATTTAATGAAGGATTATTTATGGAAATTATTATTAGGTTATGCGAAGTTGAAGTCTCGGGAGTTATTTAAGGTGCTTTGACTTTCAAGAGATCAAAAAGTTGACTTTATTTTCCATAAGTAATCTTCGAAAACTTCCTTCTTGAAAGTTGTAGAGTTTGGCGATATGAGTTTGTAGACATGCGACACGTGTAAAACGGACTTCGTATGATGAAGTTATGGTCAGGGGAAGTTTGGGGTTTTTATTTTTGGAACCCTAAATTGCACAAAGCCCATTCAGTTTTTCCTCTATTCTCTCCCGAGCACCCGACGCCTCACGGACGCCAGGATTTCTACCGATCGGAAGTCTGCCGTCCTGCCACTGTGTTGGTCGCCGCTGGTCCAGTTCGACTCGCTCGGTCACCCTCTTCCACCTATGGCGTTGCAGTCCGGAGACAAAGCTGTGGCCGGAGAAGCTTCACGTGGTTCACCGAAGCAGAGGGCTACCGTCCGGCTGCTGTTTCGACCGATGTCGGTCTCGTTCGGTGCACGCAGACCTCCTCTTCATTCCTAGGGTAGCGCCACTCGTCGTCTCGCCGCCTAGACGCCGCTACTAGGCGGAGGAGCTGTGGCGGTCTTGCCGGAATTTCGTGGTTTTTGACTGCGTTTTAGGCCGGAGTTGGGTGAGTCTTGCTCTCCTCCTTCCTCTAGAGATGTTTATGCATCTCTTGTGATCTAAAGTTTGAAGTTTGGGGTGCTAGTTTGTAGATTTGGGGACGGAGCTTGTGGTGGCTATTTGGGGGCAGTTCAACGCTGAACCGAGCTTTGCCTCAGGTATAAAAAGTGTTCCTTTTGTTGTGCTCTTTAAGGTTGTTGTTGGGAGTTTTTGTAGTTTTTGAGGTTGGTGGTGGCGCTTCAGGCTCACTCGCAGCCGCCTGTGGAGGCGCGTGGGAGCGCGTCCGGGCAGGGTAAAGGCTTTGGATGCTGTGTTAGCTAGTCCTTGTGTTGCTAGTGTGTTGTTGGTGTGTGAAGAATGAGTGTTGATTAGATTTTTGCATCTTAGGTGCTAAGTTGATTCTTGGTGTTCGTTAGGTCGGAAACTTGGAAAGTTTAATCTTGGAGGTAGTGTGGTGGTTGTTGAGTATCCAATGACCTTGGGAGGTCTTGGAGGAAGGATTGCCCTTTTTGGGCAACCTATAGGTTAAGAGTACTTTGATCCTTGTTGAGAAATTTCTAAGGTTTTTATTTGTGTAATTTTAGGTGTTTTGTGAGATTATGGTTTCTTTGGCTCTTGTGTTGCGGAAGAATGCAGCAGAATATTTTTAGGTAAGTAAATCTCAATATGGTTCACTTTTGAACCAAGTTTAATTATGGTCATTTGATGAGGATAATGATTATGATGTGATTTTAGTATTTATTGGTTTAAAAAAAAAATATGAGCTTGATCGCCAACGGCTCATTGGTAAGATAAAACAAGTTTTGCTTAGGTGTTATTTGGAGGTTCATATGATTATAATTTTATTGATTTTAGATGGATTATTCTTGTGGAATAATATATATTGTTCATATAATTATATCCTTGTGAAAGATATAATCTTATGATGTGGATCATGTGTTGTTGATAATAATGTTGTGATATTGTGATTGTTGGATAAATAGCCAAACCTGGTTTCAAAGCCTTTAATTGGGTGATTGGTTACGGTTTATATGCTATTTATTTTTTTTAGTTTTGATATTAGACAGTCAAACAGGGTTCTAAGCCTTTGACCGGGTGATTGGTTATGGTTAGGAATTTAGAGCTCTAGTCCGTCTGTCAGTGTAGGTCATGAGAGATATTTTATGGTATCTGAGACCCATGAGTACACAAATTGTTGTTGTAGGTGACGAGGGGTATTTATTAATACCTGTGACTTATGGGTACATGTTATTTTAAAAAAGTGTTGGAATTGTGGATTTAATTATCAATCTAATGTCTCTTGTGATAAAATTTGTTGTTAGAAGTGTTGTGTTATTTTTGAGTTTACTCATACGAGCTTTTTAGCTTACCGGGTTTGTTATTTTACAATCTCGGTGCACCAATTATTGGTGTAGGGGTTAGACCTGTAGGTAAGGATCAGCATGGCTGAGACGGAGGCTTAGTGGCAGAGTTCATTTTGGTTTATGCTGTACTATGTATAGTTTTGTTATATTTGGGGTAAACAATAGTAAACTCATGTGAGTGTTTTCATTTTCTTAACTTTCAAATTTATGTAAGTAAGGATATATAATATTTAACTCAGTGTTGAATTATGTGACATTACATTTCCGCATTGATTTTAGTGCTCTTAGATGTTGTCTTGAAATAGGTTATGAGATTGTAATATTTTAAGTTATATCATGCCAATTTTTTTAAAATTTATCCTTCGAAAATTGAAATTCGAAAATTGAAACGTGACAACAAATAAGGCAGCAAGGATCCAGATCCTCTTCTCATAATTGTGTGCTAATATTGCCTCATGAATGAATCTGGAACATCCGATCGTAATGGGGACAAGATTTCTGTTTCATTCATTTCGTCTATCCCTTCTCTTAAGCAAATTCTCGTCGAGAGCTCCGTATAGTATCTCTCTTCTCTTCTCTTCTCTCTCTCTCCAACCCAATAGCAGACACAAAAAAAATTTGGTCGCATAATTCCTACAGCATAGAATCATGTACTACTATGCACTTGAATATGGAGAAAAACAATAGCATTTCAAAATTGTCAAAGCCAAACTAAGTTTCGTTATCATGACTTCAAATTCAAAAACCCATACCCGATTTCTGTAACACTACTAGAACCAATCCTTCTCACAAAGCATAAACCTAGTAAACAATTGAGCAAAGATCATAGCGTTTGAACCAGTCCATCTCACAAAGCATAAAACCAGTAAACAAGCAAAGATCATAGCGCTTTCCAATCGTTGAAGACAAAGACGAAGACCCACCAGCGCAATCTTCTTGCTTCATCAATACTACCCTGGCCTCATGGTCACCGCCGTCATCATCTTCTGGGCTCTCCCATAGAGAAGAGAAAGAGATCGTCTGAAATTTGAGAAATGCTGGCCTCATGGTCACCGCCGTCATCATCTTCTGGGCTCTCCCATAGAGAAGAGAAAGAGATCGTCTGAAATTTGAGAAATGGAAAGGATAAGAATGACGAGACTTTGCGAAAGAGACGACAAGAACTGAGATAGATGAGAATATTCGTCCAAAAACAAAAGATAGATGAGAATATCTCTAAATGAGTGTAAGGGAAATCCTGACGAGACAATATTAGCAGACAACTGAGGAGAGGATCTAAGTCCAACCGCCAACAAGACGGCTAAGAGCTTCATCAAATTGTGAAATGTCTTATCTGACTATCTATCGTAGGATTCTATCAAACAAATAGAAGGGTTAAAATTGTATAAATAATAAGAAATAACTCGGGTGACTAGTTATGGTCATTTATAGGTGACAAACACAAATAAGAGATGGATAAGTGTCAATAATAATTATAAACAAACATGCTAAATACCAAAAACCTCTTGTTATGTCCTTAAATTACAGTCAAACTTTTTAAAATAGACACGTGTCCCATATTCATTAGCTGTAATCATCTTAGAGTGACTAACCCTTATCACCGAAGTCGGGTTCTAATAACACAATAAAAATTTCCACTAAAAATGAACCAAAATGAATACAGATAATGAAATGACGCATGCCCAAGCTCTATCAAGTGATGTCACTCAAAGTTTTTCTTTTTCGGTCAGTAATTTAAGTACACTATTTTATATAATTGGCTCGTACGGTGATCCCAAATCCGTGTAATCTACGGTCAAGATTTCAGCCACGTAACCCACACTCCCATCTCGCAAATCCAAGAGCGCCACGTGGCAGAGTCGATTCCAAAATATCCGTTCCTATCTTTCCTAAACAGTACACCACAGCAAGTCCCGGTGTTCCGAGCAACACCGAATTATTTGACCACTGGAGCTGAAGAAGTCGCCAGGTTAGACTTAATAGAGACTCTCTCCTACCTTCCATTCCATTAATACAGAATTTTCAGGCATTCTTTCTCCAAATGTTTCTCTCTCACTCTCAACCGCGCCTTTTTCCCTATATTCTCACAAAAAAGAAAACCGCCGCCTGATTTGAAACCACAGTCGCCGGCAGTCTCAGCTTCTCTGATAGATTTCAAGTTTCAGCTCAGGCCAAGGTACTGAGGTTATGGAATTGATTGTTTTTGTGAAATTTGAGCTCGATTTTTGTGGTTTATGGATATTCTGATGTGAGTTTTGGTTTCGTTTTTGTGGTGGAGGTGCAGATCTGGAATTCTTGGGTTTACAGAAAAGGGGGTGAAAAAATGCAGAGGCAAACTAGGCTCATGGAGAGGAACAACTCCATGAGAGGGAAGAGGCAAGCGGAAGGGGGAGAGGAGCAGCAGGAGCGGAAGAGGCCAGCTCTCGCTAGGTAACTAGTTTTTTCGATGAATCTGCTTGGTTTTCGGTTGCGAATTCGATGAACTTGATGTTTAATTCGAGAATTGATGAACATACACGCTTTTCTATTTGGAGAATTAAGGCTTGCTTTCTGTTTGACTGATGCTGATTACATTATGTAGGTTTAGTTACATTTTACTTGCTGTTTTAAGGCACCGAATCAGTTAATAGTTCATTTGGAGTAGATAGGAGTAACTTTTGCTTTTAAATCTGTCGAGGTTTCTAGGAACAAAAGCCACAAGCAGTTAATGACCTAATGTTGTATTGAGATTTAATTTGTCTGTTGGGGGCTCTACTTCTTTGTGTACATGCACGCTACTAAATGAATCTTCGTACAGCTTTCAGTGGTATATTTATATTTCATTACATTTCTTTGTGCTGTGTTAAGAGGGCGTAGGGAAGAAAAGACGCATAATGTGGTAGGTTTAGGTGTTTAAGAGGATTCTAGCCTGTCGCAAAATGTAAAGTTGGAAGTCTTATCTGGATTTTGTCTTGCTAGGGGTTTTATATAGAATTAATAATGGATCGTCAAACAGAACTTTGGTTGCCAATTCTAGGGGTAATCTATTTTTTTTTATTTGCATCAGTTAAATTGTTTGGTGTTAAAATCTTCAAAATACTAACTATTACGTTTTTTATATTCCATTGGACAAATTGTATTTGCAGTGTAATTGTTGAAGCTCTGAAGGTTGACAGTCTGCAGAAGCTATGCTCGTCACTGGAGCCTGTTCTTCGAAGAGTTGTAAGTTGTCTTTGGAGAAATTTCCTTTGGGGTGGCTGTGTTCATGCATTATCTTTTTAACATAGCACAAATTATCTGCTGAACACTACTGATATAAGCTTGCAGCTTATTTTCTCAGTTTCATCTCTAAAAAGGTGTAAAGTTCAGGCACTCATCACTAATATTAAGCTTCACTTATGTGCTTCCTATCTAAATTATCCAAACATCGCATATGAAGAATTAATAATACAAATGATCATTTTTGCTGAATGTCATCCTTTGATTCTTTCTGGTGTAACTCCTACAAATCAAATCTATCTCAACTCGAAACTTTGGTTGGTTAACTAAAAGCGGTAATATTGCCCAAAACTACTGGTTTTAAATGTGATGTCTTATGAGAGTTTGCTATATGATAATCCCAGCTTGGCTAGATCTAGAAACTTGGTAGAAATTCTTTGAAAGACCACCAGGCTTTGAAGCTACTGTTTTTGATGTCACATAGATTCCTAGTGTTGACTAGGATCCCGAGTTACATTGTTCATTTTCAACGATGGAAGATAATTTTTGCGTAGTTGGGGGCTAAAAGTTAACCTGAGGTGTTAGAGACGCTTAAGTAGCTTTGTCATCATTTTCAAGCAAGGCCATTCATCACAAATTTTATTTTATTCATAAACAGTTCTTTAACAGAGAAATCTATTTAAATTCAATTAACCAAATTGTGTGTGATTAATGTAACTAGTAAATTTTAAAGTGTCGTGTATAAAATAGACACAAATTAGAAATACCTAAACGTACGAGTAATGTAACTAATACATTAAGTTTTTAATGTGTCATGTACAAAATAAACGCAAATTAGAAGTATGTAAACCATTAACGGTTCGAGCACCTTATGAATAGCCAATTTAAGACCATGTAATATAACGTACGTGTAGTTATTTGGTAGGAAAAAGTGTAATATGTTGTAGTCTCTGATTTTGCTGGTTATGCTATTTGATCTCTAGTCCAATTCTTACTTTTAACCTTACTGATTGATTACTCAACAGGTCAGTGAAGAAGTGGAACGTGCGTTGGCCAAGTTGGGCCCTCCAAGACTTAATGGAAGGTAAAAGAATGTCTCGAGTGTTTGTTTCTCTGCATCAGATAATTTATTTCTTTCCAGATGTAAATGGTGTCACTGACTGTGAGTGTAAATGTCTGTTTAAACTCTAAATCAACAAGTCTTTTCAAGTACTAAATGATAAAAGGAGGAGCAATTGTCTATTTTACGCTGACAAAGCAATAGATTTTCAAAGAAATAAGAGTCAAGTCTATTTTTATAAAAATCCTCAAATTGCTGTAAAGAAAGCTTCTCTATATATTTTCATGTTGCTGTTCATATGTTTTGTCAGACCAGCATGGATGCTGAAGGCTCGTGACATTTTTAAAGTATAAAATCTTGTTTTGATCTCTTTGTAAATTTGGGGAATCAGGTTTCTTTTGTCAAAAATGTGCTTGCTTTCTTGTTCATTTGATATATATATATATATATATATACACACAGCCCTTCTCAGCTGCGGACGTCCGCACCAATGGTTTTGGTGCGGATTTTCATTTTTGCACCATTTTTCGATCGAATTTCCTCCTTATCTCCACCGTCTAGTACCTAGATAATATTATGTAGATCATCTCTGCAAAATTTCAGGTAATCATTAAGGCCCTCAAAATGACGTCTTTCTGTTATAAACATGAACGGTTCATGTTTGACAAAATTCAGTCCGTCCATTGGATTTTCAAGTTTGAGGGCTTTATCGATTACCAAATTGGCTGAAATTTTGCAGAGATGATCTATACAATATTATCTAGATGCTAGACGATGGAGATGAGGAAATTCGATCGAAAAGTGGTGTAAAAATGAAAATCCGCACCAAAACCATTGGTGCGGACGTCCGCAGCTGAGAAAAATCCTATATATATATATATTTATATGAAAGTGAAAGGAAATGGTACATGCTTTTGAACGTAAGATCATAATTGACTGAGTTCAGCGGGGCTCCTTGATATGATGATCATCATCATCACCATGAATTAAGAAGAAATCAACAATAAAGAAAAATGGTTTGTATGTCAGGGTTATAGTTTGTAGAATTTTGCATTCTATATTTGCAATTTTTATTTTCTCCGACACTCGTGAGATTTTAGGTCTTCCCCCAAACGGATTGAAGGTTCAAACGAGCAGAACTTGCAACTACAGTTTAAGTCCAATCTGGCTCTCCCCATCTTCACAGGAGGGAAAGTTGAAGGCGAGCAGGGAGCTTCAATTCATGTTGTTCTAGTTGATACGAACTCTCGCTTTGTTGTAACATCTGGACCTGAATCCTCTATAAAACTAGATATTGTTGTGCTTGAGGGTGATTTTAACAATGAAGATGATGAAGGCTGGACTCAAGAAGAATTTGAAAGCCACATGGTTAAAGAGCGTGAAGGAAAGAGACCTCTTTTGACCGGGGACCTGCAAGTGACACTGAAGGAAGGGGTAGGGACAATAGGGGATCTGACTTTTACTGATAACTCAAGTTGGATACGGAGCAGGAAGTTCAGGCTTGGATTGAAAGTTGCATCAGGATTTTGTGAGGGAATGCACATCCGTGAAGCGAAAACAGAAGCTTTTACTGTTAAAGATCACAGAGGGGAATGTAAGCTTATGCTTTGTTCCTACCTATCTTGTGCTCTTACACTATTACACTACTTTTGACTTCTTTTTCTTTTTTTCTCTTTTGATCTTGACAGTATACAAGAAACATTACCCACCAGCACTAAATGATGAAGTATGGAGACTGGAGAAGATTGGAAAGGATGGGGCATTCCATAAGCGGCTTAACAGTGCAGGAATACACTCAGTTGAACAGTTTCTTCAGCTTGTGGTCAAAGATCCTCAAAGATTACGTAGTGTAAGTGTGGCACTCAACTTGAGTTATAAACACAAACATATGGTATATTTTGTATTCTTTTACGCTTGCATATGTTTTAAGTTTTCTGTCTTGCTGTTATAGATCCTTGGAAGTGGCATGTCAAATAAGATGTGGGAAGCTCTCGTAGAGCATGCAAAGACTTGTGCCCTTAGTGGAAAGCTTTATGTTTATTATCCTGAACACACAAGAAATGTTGGTGTTGTTTTTAATAACATCTACGAGCTCAGTGGCCTGATTGCTGGGGAACAGTATCATTCTGCCGATACTCTTTCTGACAGCCAGAAGGTAGATTCATACCCACCTTTTCTTTTTGGTTTGCTTATTTAAAAGGTCCATAACCATACTTTTGAGTGGTCAATCACTGGTGTAGGATGGTATTTTCCAAAAATAAACAGTTTCCCATCCCACGAGGAATATATTTGAGAGATGTGATAGTTTACATAAGAGTAGCTCTAGGGCTGTGATGTTGTATTTTAATGTGTGGAGAGTTAGGTGTCATTTTTACAGTCTGGGGCCGTTGAAGGTCCTACGACATATAATCCAGATACTGCATTCAATTTTAATTTTTTAAATACTATTTAACTAGATAGTCAAGTGCATAACATTATATAATGCTTATGTTCTTGCAGCTCTATGTAGATACACTTGTAAAGAAAGCATATGAAAATTGGGATCAGGTTATTGAGTATGATGGTAAGTCACTTCTGAGCAACAATCAAAATAAGAGGTCAGCTGCAGACCACAACGAATTTCGCATGCGTTCAATCAGTTACCCTAGTTCTTCAGACCAGCAGCCTCGACTGACAAATTCAATTCTCTCGGAACAGACGCTTCTATCTAATTCGCCCCTACCAATTGGAGGTAAGCATTATTGTCTAATTAAGGTTGTTTTTTTTTTTCTTGTTTTTGTTTTTGTTTTTATTTTTATTTTTTCATGACCTTTGAAGTTTTCTTTTTTAGTAGCTATATTAAAAAAAAAACTTCGGATTTCATTCAAAAGAAAATTGACACTTACAGACAGCTACTATGCATCCTGAGGTTGGCCCTAGTCAATACAAATTTAGAGAATGGTAGACCAAAATGCAATGCTGATGGACCGGCATCAACTGTCTTATGGAGTTGATATGTGGCTTTGTAAAGTTAAGATATGAAGGCTATAAGTTCCAAAGTATTGGTGAATATGGCCTGTAGTTATGGAGATTGAAGTTGGGGACTGTAGATTTTGTGTTGGTCGTTGTGTTTTTTATTTTGTTATTTTTTTTATATGTTAGTATTATTTTATTTTTTTGGTCGTTCTGTTTAGCACTGAGCGAGATGAAACATGGACTAATGAAAAACTCAATGAAAAGGTGGCTTTGAATTGGTTTCTTCGGTTTTTGCGTATAACCTAGATCTACTTTCTAGAGCTATTTCTCATGATGATCCGAATACACATTTTTAGAATTGGCAGGTAATCAGTCATGTGCTTATGAGTTTAGTCAATTTTATTGATCTTCAAAATGCTTGAGGTTTAAATTTGTGATCAAGAAGGTTAACCACGTGTTTGCATTGATGAAATTTTTTATAAGCAATTTTTACCCTAAAACTTGAGCATCCTTCTTATATTATTTTTGCCCTTGTTATTCCAACTGTAAATGTGTGACACTGAGATATAAGATGGACAACTCTTGGGATGAAGGGATTTCACTCCTGCTCTACTTTAAATTTTGAGAACTCTCTCTCTCTCTCTCTCAGACACATTCATAATTGAATGCATGCATAGATGCAGTGTACTATCCAGTTAAAATGTTATTTATTTACTGATGCTACCAGAGGTGGTGTGATTCAATTAATATTTTTTTCCTTTTGGCCTCTTTAGGGTATAATGATAATCTCTCAACAAGATATTTGGCCCAGCAACCAATTGTGAATTCAAATTCCCGTGCCCAGTTTGAAGGCACCTCGTTTGCACTAGATGGCCAGTTGATCAACAGCTCTCATCAGCCTCAAAACATATCAAATGACGCTAATGCTGTTGGGCTTGCCCTTGGTCCTCCACAGTCATCGACATCAGGATTTCAGGCTGTTAATGCTTCTGTTCAGCCATCGACTCTTAATCCTTTAGATGACTGGGGAACGAACCGAGAAAAGGGAGGTGATGACTTCTTTTCAGAGGAAGATATTCGCATGAGAAGTCATGAGATGCTTGAAAACGAGGATATGCAGCACTTGCTCAGAATCTTCAGTATGGGAGGCCATGGCTCTATTGATATGCCTGATGATGGATATGCATTCCCATATATGCCATCTCCAATGCCTAACTTTGATGAAGATCGCACACGTCCTGGCAAAGCTGTTGTGGGGTGGCTGAAAATCAAGGCAGCTATGAGATGGGGTTTCTTCGTCAGAAAGAAAGCAGCTGAAAGGAGGCGGGCACAGCTTGTGGAGTTAGATGATGAATAAAAGCATTGCAAAGATGCTATAAGGTTTTTCTTGCTATGAAGTCTTTCTATGTGGTGATTATTTTTCCATGAATTCTGCAAATTAACTCGTAACTATCACAACCAGAACCAGCCATAAGTTTGAGGTATTGACACTGATTGAAAAGTGAAGGCTTTAGCCTTGGTAAATGACTGACGCTTGCTGTAGATCTGATTGATAGCAAGGAATATTTTCTTGTACAGGTGCCTGTACAGTAAGTAGTTTGTTTTATTTTTCTTACTCGTGAAGTTTTTGTGTTTTCCTCATCAGTCTTCTATCCTTTTGTGAATGTCTCGTTGCCTCCCTTGTTGACATCTTAGGGTTTACTTCCAGTATTTTTAGGTAGGGCCTGATGTGTTTTAATCATGCTCAAGAATGCTGTCTAATGTTTTATATTGTCCCAGTTTATGTATTATGGATTGACTGAACATATGAAGTATATTTTTACTTTATTCCCTTATCTGTTGCTACATAGCTTGAATTCTTGAGTTCTTATTATGCTGATTCCCAATCTAGGATGATAGAATTAGATCTGGTACGTGTGTGGTGTATACTGTATAGTGACAAAGAGTAGAAGATTTAGTTCCCTGATTTCTTGAATATAGCCTATGTAAACAGGATTTAGATATTTACGTTGAAACTTTAAAATCAAGATAATGTAAATTTGCGCAATTTTTCAATCTTGAAAATGAGTCGATTCAAAGAGTGGACTAGGCTAGTGTCTTTGGTGCTGGTCTTTCGTTTATAATGACGCATTCTATTCTTTCCTTTGCGCAATTTTTCAATCCTGAAAATGAGTCGATTCAAAGAGAGGACTAGGCTAGTGTCTTTGGTGCTGGCCTTTTTTTTAGGAGTAAATACTTGTGACACCCTGTAGTTTACACCTAAAATCAGTTTTGTCCCTCACTTTTTTTTTAAACTGGTATACCCTATACTTTGAATTCTTGACTGATTTGCCTTTTTCCCAGCTAATTATGACTGTGACATGCTCATTATAAGGGTATACCAGTTTAAGAAAAGGGTAAATCAGTCGAGAATTCAAAGTATAAGGGTATACCAGTTTAAAAAAAAAGTGAGGGACAAAACTGAAGCATTTACTCATTTCTTTTATAATGACGCATTCTATTCTTTCCTCATTTTGTGAGGAGAGATTAGATTAGGAACAGTTTGATCTTATTGGTTTGATTATGAGGATTACACAACTGGCATTTGACAGGATGAAAATACTAAATGTTTTTGTTGGAAATGGATTTGGTCAGTGTTGGACTTGGATACTGTCAGAGGTGGCTGGATTTTTGAAGTAGATGGTTGCGGTTGTGGTGTAAAAGATTAGGTTGGAGACGGCCGTTAATGATGGATGATGGATGTGTGAAAATCGGAGGCTAAATGATGAAGACGAGGGGTGGAGCCATGGAGTGGAGGTGATGTTACACAAGGTGCTTAACTTGTTTCGATGGGATAGTATATTTTCTGGAGAGGACCTGACATGATAAAATTTATCCGGTCCAAAGTAATCCTCAACCAAACTCCAAACTAGATTATTTGTTACCCTACCCAATGACACTGTCCTGGTAAACAAAGCCTATATAGGATTAGTCCAATTATATTTTAGATGATCCATCAAAGTCTTGCCAGTTCATAGTTCCTTGTTCTACCTGTTTGTGCGCGGTTGAAACAATGGCCGGGAATTACGGTCAGGGAAGTACCATATATGTGTACACAGTGTCACTAAGGGCCAATACCTATCCATTACGTGATTGATAAAGAAAATGATAATTTATGTAACTCAAGTAGCCGAAACCAACTATAAAGCGAAAAATATGACTGGCACTTTGTTTACTAATACCATGTACCAACTAACTTATGATTGGTAGACAAAATCCTCTACCAAAACCAGCCGTCGAAGTTGGTATACCAATTTAGTTGGTAGAGTTAGTCATAAGCCTCTACCAAGTTTAGATTGTGGCTCAAAAATTGAAGTGATAAATATAATTTTTGTACAAATATAATGTAATGCTAGCTTTGGTCTGGTGGTATATGGTCATATTTTTCATCATAGCAGTCATGATTTTGAAACAAACCTTTTGTAGAAGTTAAACATTTTATATTTTAATTGTATTTATATCTATAAAATGTTATAAATATAAAACAATACATATGTTATAATAATGTCGTTTTGTGTTTTAGTGGTTGTGAGTGAGAGTTGTTTGGAAAAGGTTTAAAGTTTGAGTCTCACCTCCGCAACGAATTCTTAACATTTTGTATTATTTATATATGTAGGATGTTATATACACGATATATACGAAAACGATATGAAGCTTACGTGCGCACATCCCTCCGTTCGCCACCGTCTAGCGCCTTCGACGGACTCCAGCAGTGTCCTCGATCACTTTCCCTCCCTTGCGAATCTGCCGAATTCCAGTTTTCTGACGAGATCGATCTTGTCTGAATTCCAGTTTAGTGCGCACATCCGGCCTATATATATATATATATATATATATATTTATATATGCATGTACCATAATGAAGGCACCTTGTGCTTCAGTGGTTGAGATTGAAGGTTGTTTGTAAAAGTTGGAGGTTCAATTCTCGTTTTTTACATAGATATGAGTGTATTTTTGTACAAGTACACATATATGGTTGGTACGGTATATCGATGGTATGAAAATCTTAATACCAAGTATCAACCATGTTACCAAGACCGGTACGGTATACCGTACCAAGTAAGTCGGTTATCGAGTCTTTAGTATACCAACTAGGTTGGTATGATTGGTACTCGGTTGGTTACTTTTGACAGGGCCTTAATTGCCAGTCCTAGCGAAAACTAAATCCTTATGAACAAGACATAGCATGGTTGATAAGAAAACGATAATTTATGCAACTCAAGTAGCTGAAACCAATTATAGCGAAAGCTAAATCCTTATGAACAAGACATAGCGTGGTTGATAAAAAAAAACGATAATTTATGCAAATCAAGTAGCTGAAACCAAATCCTTATGAACAAGACATAGCGTGGTTGATGAAGAAAACGAGACCTAATGCAACTTGACCTTATGCAATTCAAGTAGTAGAAACTAAAAACCAACTATGAAGCGAAAACCAAATCCTTATCAACAAGACACTAGCGCACCTTCTTCATATAAGGAAGAGTCCGAGTTTTTTTTTTTCTTCAAGTTTTACAAACAAAACGTGCAAACCCTTTAACTCATCGTTGAAAACTCTATGACGCTAAAGTAGACTGTCTAGATATGGATATGTATTCAATGCCTTTGAACTCTTTGGAGCTAGCTAAAGTCAATCGAGGACCTATCTACTTTCTTTTTAACCGTTTTCATAAGCCTCTTGAATTCTTTTATTAATGCTTTTATGGGTCCAAAACCATCAGTTCTGCAGCTAGTCCTATTTTACAGAAACAAGGCAAGACAAGACGGGCCTTTCATTTTTTTTTTTTATATAAGACCAAGTTGGGCTTATGTTTACATTTTTAGATGCCATGCCCTAACATCATTACCTTTTGTGTAGTCGCTAACAACCCTAGACAGGACGGGCCTTTCATTTTTTTTTTTATATAAGACCAAGTTGGGCTTATGTTTACATTTTTAGATGCCATGCCCTAACATCATTACCTTTTGAGTAGTCGCTAACAACCCCATCCATTCTCATAGAATAAAAAAGAAAACTAAAAATTACAGAAAAATTAAATTTACAAGAGATAAAGCCATTCCAGTACCATTTGGTTAAGTGACATAAATCTCTCCTTACAAGGAAAATGCCGTGACTTACAGTATTGTATCACATTAAATGTGCATTTATAAAAAAAGAAAAAAGATAAAACTCGGATCCAGTCCATAAGACCCCTTAGCCCAAGTAAGAAATCCAAACAGTTGGCACCCCAAGACTAATGCTAACCCTAGCCACATTGACCCAAGCCGAAACACCAAAATTACTCAGGGAACCCACTGAAGTAGGACGCCCAAGCAATTAACCGGCGCCTGCAACATGCTGCGCCACCACCTCCGACAAGAAGGGTTCCTCCACTCGCCTTAGCCTCGGGTAGATCCTTAACGCCGCCGCCGGCCACAACCAAGAAGGGATCCGAAAAGTCTACATCAACAACAAATGGAGCCTGCAACAGAACCACTAGAGAAATACAACTATCACCGACATTGACCAGGCTCATGATCGCCACCACTCCTAGCCGAAGTTCTACGTTGTCAGCCAGCCTCCGTCAAAAGAAACCAATTTCAGCCCCGAAACTGAATCCCCAGAGTGAACACTCGACAAAGGCAGACCATCCACAACCACCACCCTAAGATCCTCCCGAACCGCCACCCACCGAGGCAGCCTCGACCCTCCAACCTCGCCACCTAAAGCCAGAGGCCCCCCATTCGCCAAGATCGCCACCGACACCAACACCACCGCCGCAGCCCCACCGCCGCAGCCCCACCATCAACAAAATGACCAGATTTAAACGACGGGGGCCTCAATCCTTGCCATCACCACAGAAGAAAAATAAGTAGAATGCCATGAAAACGAGTTCCCATGAAAGAAGAGAAGTAAAAGTACAAAAGAACATGAGATCTCTGTGTCAGACTGACCCGGACCTGGACCCGGTTTGAGGCTATTTATGGCGGAGGTCTACTTCTTCTTCTTCGTCGTTTGGTTCGGGTTGTGGTGGTTGTGGAAGATGAGAGTTGCAGAGAGAGATCGAGATCGAGAGAGAGAGAGAGAGAGGAAGGAGAGGAGAAAAAAACAGAAGAAAAAAAAAAAGATGGTAAAGTAAAAAAAAATCAGTTTCAATCAAAAAGGAAAAAACAGTAAAATGGGCAAAATGACATCTCTACACTTTTCGGGGGGGGGGGGGGGGGTTAGAAAGTGATCAGTGGGTCATCCTTGTTTGTTCCACGTCAAATCACGACGTCATTTTTGGGTGTAATTTTGAATTTTGTCCGAGTTTGATAGATTTTTAGAGTATATGGGTACACATGATTGAAAAAAAAGAATATGGACACATATAATGAGTGACATAAAGTTCAGGGTAGCACACCGAATTTAATATATTTTTTTTATAAGGGTAATTTTGTAAAAGCAATCGAAAGAGAGTATGATTTGTAAAGCTGGAGTGTAAATTTCAGCTCTTAATATTAAATATAAGCAATGAACAATAACATTTCCTTTTTTGATTAATAATAACTACATAATAATTACATCAAAATAATTGTTTTAGGACACAATAAACTTGTTTTATAAGAATTTTGACACCTCTCGCTTAAGGTTTCAGATTAAGACGGAACAAGAGGTTTTAGATTAGGCAGCATAAGGTGATGAAGAGATGACAAAATTTTGAGTTTAGAAGTCGACAGAGAGGTAGCGGCGACAATGGTGTAGCCAAAGTGGTGGTGGATGTGTGATCTAGGGTTTCTTCGCTACTGGGCTAGTGGGCTACCATATGGGCTGTGAAATTGGAATACTAGGTCTGGTTCTTTTAGACCGGTCTGGGCCCAATTTTTCTTTTTCTTTTTCTTTTTATTTATTTTTATTTTTTTATTTTGTTAAAAAAATTTCCTCTTTTAGGGTATAAGCTTTTAGGTTATCAGGCTTGAGGTCTAGGACTAATTATAACCCATCGCTTTTTCAAGTTTACAGGTGATAGTGTAGAATAGTCGTTGGATGTGCGTAATCCGCCCTCACTAGAAGCTTGAATTACTTTTGTAATGACTATCTGAATGCCCTACTAGGCATGTCTGTATGTGTAATTATGCTGAGTCTTAATGAATTTGACTACTTTTCTTGTAAAAATAAATCCACAATGAATTTATACGCGTGAAGTTAGAAATCATAATTTTTCGTACATTAAGTTAGAATCTTGAACCGCTATTCCTACACGTCGTTCTTGAGGGTTTACTTTGTTTGGTGGAGGACTAGCTATGAGAGGAAGGAGGCTTTGAAAGGAGACCTATTTACTTTAATTAATGTTTGTCAAAGCGGAGATTATTCGAATGGGGCATAAATTAATAAAGCTTATGAATTTTCTTATTAGTAAGCCCGGATAATTAACCTAATCCTATTAGCTAGGTTTTTGGGTTTGCTTATAGCACATATAAATATATCACTACAAGAAGAAAGACTTTAGCCGACGAAAAAAGAAAAACCAGGCCGACGAATCAATTTTTCGTCGGCTAAATTATATTTTCGTCGGCTATAGTCATCTTTAGCCGACGAAATTAAAATATCGTCGGCTAAAGTCTGTGACTTTAGCCGACGACTTTAAACTTTCTTTAACTGACAAAATTTTAATTTCATCGGCTAAAGATGACTATAGCCGACGAAAATATAATTTTGTCGACTAAAGATGACAGGAAGTTAGTATGGTTTACTAATATCGTCTGTTTTTTTTAATGTATTTTTTTCATTTAGCCGATGAAATACACTATAATTCGTCGGCTAAGATGGTTTTTGCCGACGAATAACCTAATATTTCATCGGCTATAGTTATTTTTTAATTTTTTAATTACATACTATAGCCGACGAATACGTTAGGGTATTCGTCGGCTAAACCCTAAAATTTTTCTATTACCTACTATAGCCCTATATTCGGTGGTTATTTTGCGTAAAATTTTTATACGACTTGTTGCGTGTCATCAGTTTAAACTATTTTCAGTTGGAGGTCCGGCCAAAATACGTAATTTAGACGGTCGAACGACCTTTTCTGTGCATTTAGGGGTTTGACTTACGAGATTGACCGTCCGGATCGAGCCCTTATTCTTTTCGGATCAAGTTGAATTTTTTCCCATACATGTATTTTATCATGATGGTCAGATCTGACGGTCGGATATCTGTTTCTCAAATTTGATCATCACAATCACAACATGCATACTAATGTTGTATAACTTGTTTACCAAGTGTTATGTAAATGTTCCGTTTCAAAAACAAACTATACGTAAAACTTTCAAACGCCAAAAAGTCATGAAATAAGATATGACGAGAATGTTGAAATACATCCACTGTTGAAAAATCACACTATTCCTGTAAATATTCGGTGCTGATAGTTGCGGTCAATGCAATTTTTCATTTTTCCCCCTATGAGTAGCCCTATATTCGGTGGTTATTTTGCGTAAAATTTTTATATGACTTGTTGCGTGTCATCGGTTTAAAACTATTTTCAGCTGGAGGTCCGGCCAAAATACATAATTTAAACGGTCGAACGACCTTTTCCTTGCGTTTAGGGGTTTGACTTACGGGATTGACCGTCCGGATCGAGCCCTTATTCTTTTCGGATCAAGTTGAATTTTTTCCCATACATGTATTTTATCATGATGGTCAGATCTGACGGTTGGATTTCTGTTTCTCAAGTTTGATCATCACAATCACAACATGCCAAATGTATAAAAATACTTTTAGCCGACGAATTTCAAAGGTTTAGCCGACGAATTTATAAAGTTTAGCCGACGAGTTTAGAAGGTTTAGCTGACGAATTGGTGTATAGCCGACGAAATTGGTATCTTTAGCCGACGAAATTTTCAAAGGACTTTAGCCGACGAAAATATATGAAAAGTCGTCGGCTAAAGTCGAAAAATTTTCAACCAAAATTTTCAAAGGACTTTAGCCGACAAAAATATATGAAAATTCGTCGGCTAAAGTCGAAAAATTTTCAAAATTTTCAACCAAATTTTTTTGGCGGTCAACCAAAATTTTCAAAAGAGTTTAGCCGACGAAAATAAAGAATTTCGTCGGCTAAAGTTCTTTATATAGGCGAAGATGGATGGTAAGAAGTCTATTATCTGCCAGATTTTCTTCTCGGCCTAGCTCCGCCGTCAAGCCACCGGAGACCGTCACACTTGTCCCAAAAGCTTCGCCGTCGTCTGTACTTCATTGCTGGATAGGTGGTGCATCGAGTGGCGCTGCCGTGAGGGATAAATCGAGCTCCAAAACTCCACCGGTTCGGATTCGGTGTCGATCGAATTTCTCCTTCCTTAGATCACCATTTGGTGAGTTCTATATATGGATAAGTTGAGTTTGATTAGTACTACATTCCCCTAGAATTTGGTAGCTCGATTCGGTGTGTGTGAAGAGAATCAAAGATTTAAAGTTTTTAGGGTTTAAAATTAGGGATTTTTATATTTTCAGTCGATTGACCTGGTTAGGCTTAGAATTGAGCTTCGAATTCTTCTAGAAAGTTGTTTGAAATGTTGAGAGGAAGATTCTGTCAAATTTAGTCGTGATTGGAGGTGGACGAAAGTTTCTGCAGTTTTTTTTTTCAAAACCCATCAAATTTAGCCGACGATATTTAAACACTATATTCGTCGGCTATAGTATTTCTTAATTTTTTTATAAGGTTTAGCCGACGAATTATGACATGTTTCGTCGGCTATAGTTATTTTTTAAATTTTTTTATAAGGTTTAGCCGACGAATTATGGCATGTTTCGTCGGCTATAGTTATTTTTTAATTTTTTTATAAGGTTTCGCCGACGAAATATAAAATATTTCGTCGGCTATAATTATTTTTTTAAATTTTTTTACAAGGTTTAGCCGATGAAATATACTAAATTTTTTAAATTCGTCGGCTATAGTTATTTTTTAATTTTTTTATAAGGTTTAGCCGACGAAATATTTTATATTTCGTCGGCTATAATTATTTTTTTTAATTTTTTTACAAGGTTTAGCCGATGAAATATACTAAATTTTTTAAATTCGTCGGCTATAGTTATTTTTTAATTATTTATTACGCACTTTAGCCGACGAATATTTCCACTACCAGAAGAAAGGCTTTAGCCGACGAAAAAAAAAAACCAGGCCGACAAATTTTTTTTTCGTTGGCTAAAGCCCACTTTAGCCGACGAAATTGTCCTTTGTCGGCTAATTAAAAATTTTCGTCGGCTAAAGTCCACTTTAGCCGACGAAATTAATATTTCGTCGACTGAATAATTTTTTTCGTCGGCTATAGTCTGTGAACTTTAGCCGACGAAATTTTCAAAAGTTTAGCCGACGAAATTTTTAAGAGTTTAGCCGACGAAATTTTTAAGAGTTTAGCCGACGAAATTTTTAAAAGTTTAGCCGACGAAAAATATAATTTCGTCGGCTAAAGTGTTATATTTACAGATTTGGACAACAACTCATCTGGAAAAAAAAATTATATGTAGAACCTTCAAATGCAAAAAAGTCGTGAAATAAGATATGACCAGAATGGTGAAATACGTCTACGGTTGAAAAATGATAGTATTCCGGTAAAGTCTCGGTGCCGATAGTTGACTTACCCTTATTATTCACTATGCTGCAGATTTGGTTTTTGGTGTCCGATTGACTATTGTGATACCTTTCCGGAAGCGTAACGGCCCTACGAGTCAAACTCATAGTTATGATGTATAGGCTTTTTTGGCCATCCGAGTCCGTTTAGGGCTTCAAAATGCAGTTTTCTTATTTTCGATTATAGTTGACCGTTTCGATCGAGCTCTTAACGTTGTCGGATCCAGTTGAATTTTTTACCATAGACATATTTCGTCATAATGATCATATCTGACGGTCGAATTTTGGTTTGTGAATTTTAGTCATCGGAATCACAACGTGTCTACTATTTACCGTTATTCGGGTTTATGGGGACCCCTATCGTCGGAAGGTAAATGTCTCAAAATTTTTATATGGGCAGTTGCGTCTCATCTACGTAAGAGTTTTTTGTGTGGAAGGTTTGACCTAACTACGTAATATAGCGGACTGACCTGAGCATTTTCGTGTGATAAGTGACGATGGATTATGGTTGACCGTTTCGATCGAGCCCTTAACGTTGTCGGATCCAGTTGAATTTTTTACCATAGACGTATTTCTTCATAATGATCATATCTGACGTCGAATTTTGGTTTGTGAATTTTAGTCATTGGAATCACAACATATCTACTAATGTTGTATAACTTGTTTAGTCGGTCATACAACTTTGTGAACCAACTCTATATAGGAAGCAAAATTATTAAAAATCTCGTGAAATAAGATGTGTTCAGAATGGTGAAATACGGCTATGGTTCAAAAATCACGTAAATCAGGTAAAGTCTCGGAGCCGATAGTAGCGGTCAACCATATTTACCGTTATTATTTCTTATGGGGAGCCCTATCGTCGGAAGGTAAATGTTTCAAAATTTTTATATAGGTGGTTGTGTCTCATCTACGTGAGAGTTTTTCGTGTGGAAGATTTGACCAAACTACGTAATATAGGGGGAGATATGAGTGTTTTCGTGAATTTATATACTTTAACCGACGAAAATATATGAAAAGTCGTCGGCTAAGATTGTTTTTGCCGACGAATAACCTAATATTTCGTCGGCTATAGTTATTTTTTAATTTTTTTATTACATACTATAGCCGACGAATATGTTAGGGTATTCGTCGGCTAAACCCTAAAATTTCTCTATTACCTACTATAGCCCTATATTCAGTGGTTATTTTGCGTAAAATTTTCAAAGGACTTTAGCCGACGAAAATATATGAAAAGTCGTCTGCTAAAGTCGAAAATTTTTCGAAATTTTCAACCAAAATTTTTTGGCTGGCAACCAAAATTTTCAAACGACTTTAGCCGACGAAATTATGAAAAGTCGTCGGCTAAAGTCGAAAAATTTTCAAAATTTTCAACCAAAATTTTTTGGCGGTCAACCAAAGAGTTTAGCCGACGAAATTCTTTATTTTCGTCGGCTAAAGTTCATTATATAGCCGCAAATAAACCCAACACTAGACATATTGCGGCCCCTCCTCCTCTTCCTCCTCCTCCACACAACCACCACAAATAAACCCAACAGTAGACATATTGCGGCCCCTCCTCCTCTTCCTCCTCCTTCTCCTCCTCCACCTCCGCCACTCTCTCTCCTCACCCCACCGTCTACTCTCCACCCTCAAGCGCCCAATGGCCACCTACCGCGCCCTCAAGTGCTCCCTCGACGACCCCGACTCCCGCCTCTCCGCTCTCCGCCTCCTCAACCTCTCCAACAACGTCTTCAACCGCACGTTCCCGCCGGAGCTCTCCAACCTCACTAACCTCCGTGTTCTCGACCTCTACAACAACAACCTCACCGGCGTGTTGCCGGTTTCGGTGGCTCACATGACCAACCTCCGCCATTTGCATTTGGGTGCACATTTTCACTGTATATCACAGTTTCTATGTCAAGATTCTCCACACAAAAAAATAAAAATAAAAAAAAAGTTTCTGCAGTTTTTTTTTTTCAAAACCCAGCTATAGTATTTTTAAATTTTTTTAATAAGGTTTAGCCGACGAAATAACCTAATATTTCGTCGGCTATAGTTATTTTTAAATTTTTTTTATAAGATTTAGCCGACGAATAACCTAATATTTCGTCGGCTATAGTTATTTTTTAATTTTTTTATAAGGTTTAGCAGACGAAATATTTTATATTTCGTCGGCTTTAGTTATTTTTAAAATTTTTTTTACAACGTTTAGCCGACAAAATACAAAATATTTCGTCGGCTATAGTTATTTTTAATTATTTATTACGCACTTTAGCCGACAAATATTTCGTCGGCTAAAGTCTGGGACTATAGCCGACGAGATATTTTTCGTCGGCTATTTAGCCGACGAGATATTTTTCGTCGGCTAAAGTGGGACTATAGCCGACGAAAAAAAAATTTCGTCGGCTAAAGTCATTACTGACGGCCTTTTCCCGACGACACTATAGCCGACGAGCCTTCGTCAGCTAAGGTCTTAGCCGACGAATTTTTTTAACAGGCCGACGAAAATTTTTCGTCAGCTAAAGTGCCTGTTCTGGTAGTGTTCGTCGGCTAAAGTCTGGGAAAAAAACCGACGACATGTTTTTCGTCGGCTAACTGTGGAACTATAGCCGACGAAAAAAAAAATTTTGTCAGCTAAAGTCATCACTGACGACCTTTTCCTGACGACACTATAGCCGACGAGCCTTCGTCGGCTAAGATCTTAGCCGACGAATTAAGATAACAGGCCGACGAAATTTTCGTCGGCTAAAGTGCTTGTCCTGGTAGTGTATGCTTTATGTCACCATTTTTTTTATTTTTTTTTGGAAGTGCTTTATGTCACCAATTAAGGTGTGTAAGAGACAAAATAACCATAACCTAAGATTAATGAGTAGTAACCACACACAGTTTTGAGTTATATAGAAGTACATGCGTTGATCTTCTATTTGGTGTTTCTTTTTTGGTGTGTGTACATTAGATTTTGGGTTTGAGTGTTGAATACCGTATAATCTCTTATTGATATTAGGAGAATCTCCTCATCATTTCCGCATGTGGATGTAAGCCTTTGATTTTATGGTCAAACACGTAATTTTAGTCTCCTAAATTTTTTTTATATTTTTTTATCTTTTCATATTTTGGTATTTCATATTTGTTTGGCGGTTCCACATAACAAGTGGTATCAAAGCCTATGTTAAACTTGAGGTTTCGTTTCTTGCACGATTAATTTGTAATTTTGTTGAACTTACATTGCAGTGCATGCGATCATGCATATAATTTAGAATTTGATGATAGTGGTCGAGGTGGAGCTATTGGGATCCAAATAGTGAGACAATCGAAGATGGCTCATATCATGTCGTTCAAAATTATTGAATAAAGTGTGACATAGATAAGAGTCATCTGAAATTCTTTATCAGAAACGTTAAGAGTAATCCTTCGGTTTATAAAAAATGACACACTACTATTGATGCCTTTTGTATTAAAATCTTATACTCGATCTTCACCTGATGGCTAAATCGAAGAAAAAAAATATGAGCATTACTAAACTCGTGTATGTTATTGCCAAAAAAAAAAACTCGTGTACGTTGGAAACTGTTGACCGCTTCTGCATAACACATATAGGTCTTCTGTTCACCGGTATATTTTGCCTCTAATACTATTTGTATCTCTGTCGATGTTGAAGATGAAATTACTTATACTTTTTTTATGAATAAACTAATGTCTGTAAAATAAGAAAGCAAAGATAAAAACATAAAAAATGAAAGATTTAAGTACAGACAAGCTAAGCACGAACTAGTTCAATGCATGCACGTGTGGAAGTAGGGTTTCTCATGCCAGTATGAAACAACTGTCTCATAGGGATGGTATGCGGAACCTTTCTTCCTTTTAAGCCGGGGTGGACCTCACGTTCTTCAGGAGTTTACCAGCAGTAGTGACATGAACTAAATATGAAAGTCAAAACCAAAATGTTTTCCGTTGACATGGTTATAAATAAATAAATAAATATAGAAATATTTAGATCACCATGAAACCCAATTCGTATCGTATGAAGAAAAAAAAGAAAATTGAAACCCAATTTGTAGCAAGTCCAATATGACCTCCACCAACTATGGAGAAACTCCACTCACGCTTATAAATAACGAGTGTACCCACCATCAAACACCGATCGAGTCATGGTTTCTGCTTGTTCTTCTTCTTCTTCTTGCAATGTTTCGGCCTTGTTCATTTTCCTCTTCATGATGAGCACTTCCATGGTTGCCTTGGGCGGCAAGTTTTATGAAGATATCTACATAACATGGGGAACGCAGAATGCTAAAATGCTCGATTATGGGCAGCTCTTGACTCTCTCCCTCGACAATGTCACTGGCTCGGCTTTTGAGTCCTACAATCAATATATGTATGTAAAGATAGACATGCAAATCAAGCTTGTTCCCGGAAACTCTGCTGGTACCGTCACTACATTCTACGTAAGTATCCTGCAAACCAACAATAGAGTACTAATGACTCCAGAGATATCATATGTTTTCTTTCCGCATTAATTTCTGATGCTAATTTTAAGATTTGTAATGTCTATATATATGTTCTTCAGTTATCCTCAACAGGAGATTATCATGATGAAATAGACTTCGAATTCCTGGGAAATGTTACTGGTCAGCCTTACATTCTTCACACGAATGTCTTTTGCCAAGGGAAGGGCAACAGAGAGCAGCAATTCTACCTTTGGTTTGATCCTACTGCCGATTTCCACACATATTCTATACTATGGAATCCCCTAAACATTGTGTAAGTACTATTTTAAAGTCACAATCATAGTGCAAAGGGAACCAAATTCACAGGTCCATTATTCGCAGAGAGAAAATCATGATGCACTATATATATATATTAAATATATAGATAGTGATAAAACATTAAATTTGGAGGGCTTAATAAATTATGTGAGTGAATAATACTAGACCAAATTATTCATGAAATGCATAATGTCTTTGCCTATACAGAGTAACAAATAAGATCGTGAGTGTAATCATATTTGAACTGAAACATTCGAATCATTTACTGATGGAAGTAGTTATCTGTTATTTTTGCTGCAATATCTATAATTATCGAGCTTAGTATTAGTTGTGGCTTTGTACTGATTTGATTCCAAATTCTTGCATTTGTAGCTTCTTGGTTGATGGCATTCCCGTTAGACAATTCAAGAACCTGGAGTCCTTTGGTATTCCATATCCCAAATATCAGCCTATGAAGCTATACTCCAGTCTCTGGAATGCGGATAACTGGGCTACAAGAGGTGGACTGGAGAAGATAGATTGGACCCAAGCACCCTTTACTGCATCTTACAGGAACTTCAATGCTGGATCCAATTCCCATGGATCATGGTACGGGAAGGAGGTGGACTATGCAGGTAAAGGGCAGATGCAATGGGTGAAAAATAACTATATGATCTACAACTACTGCACAGACGCAAAGCGATTCCCCTTCGGGTTTGCTCCTGAATGTTACTTGACTGATCTGTCCTAGACGCAACTCCGCTGATTTGTACCACAAAAATGTGTTGATGAGATTGGCTTATACAAGCAGGTCTCGTCCCTGATCATGTTGGCTGTGAAACTATATCATACACCACAATTATTTTGTTACAAATTTCGGTTTTCATGTATTCGTGTTTTGTATGAGGACTCCTTTGTGTAATGTCGTTATTTCTTGTTCAAATGATCAAAATAAAAATAAAAGATAAAAAGAAGACTTGAAAAAGCTTGGTGTGACCAGTCCCCCTACTCGTACCCATCAGTGTTTGGTGATTAACATGTAGAGACGAACTTGATCCATAATTTGCAATACTTGGTGGAGCGTAGCTGTAGCATCGACGAAGTTGGTTGAAGTACGAATTAATCTACACAACAATACGATCCAAATCTTTATGTAAACCCTGCTGCCAAGTTCATTACTCAATTATTAAAATTCTGGTTTAAGATCGATCGATCAACTTTGCTGGGTATGCCGGAGTACGTAAGCAACTGCATGAGTGCATTACACAAACAGATCTAAAAAGGTAACGCTTTTCTTTTCAATGATATAGATTAATCTAGAACATACATATAGATATCACTTTTCTTCATTGATATGCATGCAATATGAAAAACAACACACTTAATTTGTAGCCAATACCAAGAAAACTAGCAGAGGTACCTACGTGCTACTAGCCAGTAGCCCTCAGTTTATTCTCTGCTCGCAGCAAAGAAAAAGAAAAAAAGTAAACCACACTAGGAAAACTATAAATAACCATTGCTTGCGAAGAAAACGACTTAAAAGATAGGCTTGCGCACAAGAACAACAGAGTTTATGACTTCATTGTTGGGATGGAAGATCGTCAGAAGCTCGAAGCCCGGCAAGTCATGCTCCTCAAGAACAGGGTACAAGAATGCCCTAGCCCCTTTCGCACTCCTCACGAGCAAAAAGCTTCCTTCCTTCATATACTTCCTGATATGCCCCAGAATCTTCACCTTGTCTTCCTTGTTCATTCCCACCAGAGCTGCCAAAAATATGCAATCGTACTCGGCAAGCCTCTCCCGAACTTTCATGATATCACGAGTCTCAAACTTCATCCTCTTCTCCAGCTCAGCGTCGGACGCAACAATCCGGCGAGCCACCTCATTGGCCTTGTCATCGATATCAAAGTTATCGAAATGAGTCGACTGCATGTGATGGGTAGCCATTACAATGGAAGTGAGAGGCATTGGTCCTGACCCGATAAAGGCGACCTTGTTGGGATGCACCACCCCACTGTCATTAAGAATTTTGTTCTCCAAATTGGCCAGCAGGACATAATTACCATAGTAGGGGAAAAGATTAAGGTTTTTCATGGGTTGAGAGGTTTTGCCTAGGAGTGTGGCAAACTCAAGCTCCAATAGACCTTCAGCTCGGCCGCAGAGATTGATGAGACTCTCGCGCATAACTTGGACCTCTTCGGGTAAGTCGTGAACATCCACCGAAGATGGAAGAGTGCACAACTTGACCAGCTGAGTGAAGAGGGAGTTGACTTGCTTCGAAGGGCGAAGAGAGTCGAGCTTGGATATGCTTGCATGGAGTTGCATGATGTGAGCAATGAGAAGCTCAGAAGGAATTTGGGATTCCATGTTGGTGATTTGGAGAGAAGCCATATGTGCTGCAGTACTAGTTGAGATTGAAATGTGGATTGACTATCTAGCTAGGATGAATGTTGTACTTTAAACTGGTTGTGTTTTGGTGGTGAGGCTTCTCCATGTATTTATAAGAGGTAGAATTTGGATTGTTACGTAACAAAATCTCTAATGGTCAACTGAAGCGGGGTGCTTCATGCAGTAGGATCTATCTGGTACACGAGTACGTGATAGCGACCGAAACCGGGCGTTTCAATTAAAACCCTTTTGTGTCAATTGTAGTATATAGCAAATAAGGGTATCGTTACAAGCCGGGGATTGAGGGTACCTTTACAACTTTACGTTAATTACAAAATAAGAGAAAACATAAAATATTATAGTACTAGAGATATGAGGTTTTGTGATTATAAACAAAAGAAAACAAAGAAACAAAATAAAACAGAAAATATCAGATGGATGAGACATTAGAGACTTGGAAATCCACCACCAAGTATGTTTCAAGACATGTTAACAACCAAAGCTTCAATCATTAAGTCACAAATCGGTATCAATCAAGAACAAACCGTGAACGCACTGCGTAAGTCCTTATTACTTCCCTTGAATACTTAAGCAAGATGAACGCACCATTACTAAGCTTTTAGAATAACCGATCAAGGTATAGACGCTATCCTATCAACAAATTATTCTAAGCATTAAGATCAATGAAAGTGATTGAACAAGTATGCAAAACTAGTGTGGAACGCCTACCTAGCATGCAATCCTTTTTATTTGGTTTCACCTATTGTCCTATAGGTTTTACTACTTTGAACTAAGCCGTATTAACCGTTTAGGAGATTAAACAACCTAATTCTAGCCCCACTCACAAGTTCATAATGTTCTATGTTGCGCATACATGAACATAAACAAGCAAGAGTTCTCCATAAACCAAAACCAAATAAACAATTTGAAAGACTTAATAATTCGAAACCAAGGTTCAAAACAATATCTAAAACATTCTTGGGGCTTCAAACCTTGCCCCTAACTAAGAGAAATCAGCCACACATGGCTGCAAAAACACACAAGGAGAATAAAAGATGACAAAGGAAAGATAAACCGTGGATGATAGAGAGATCAATGATGGCTTGGCGGCTTCCTTGTGCGAGTCTGCAACTATGGAGGTTCTGATGATGTGAGATCGATGCCTCTTCTCTAATCTCTTCGTCCTCCTCTCTCTAATCTCCTCTTCTCTGCTGTGATTAGGGTTATAAAACCCTCAAAACTCGTCCATGGGCTTACCAATATGGTCTGGGCCTCAAAATAGAAGTTTTGGTCCAAATCAGAAATTCGGGCAGACTGACCTTCGGCCACTCAAACGGTCATAACTTCTTCTCCAAAATAGGTATTGACGATCCGTAAAAAGTTCTGGAAAGTAGACTCTTGTAGCTTTCCATTGATATATGGCACATCTCCTGGATCATTGTGAGCTAATCACAATATTCTGTCGAAGTTGACTGACGATTTCTGGCAGATTTTCTGATTTCTTTCCTTGCACAACATGGATTCCTTTTCCTTCAAGATTTCTCCTCTTTTGTCTCTTTTAGGCTCCTTGGCTTTATTTATGACCTAAAAACACAAACTTAGTTAATATGAATATTGTTAAGAGAATTACATAACTAAATAGGGTCGGAAATACATTATAAACGTAGCACTTTGTGCTCCTATCAAATACCCCCACACTTAGCTTTTGCTAGTCCCTTAGCAAAATCTAAAACAAAGACTCAAAACAAACTATGCCTTCAACTTTATTGTCTCAAAAATCTCTTACTTTCATAGCATCAAGATTAGCACTCAATCAAGAATTAATTATGAGTAATTCGAAAGTTAATTAAAACATATACTCCGTATATGAGCAATGTAAGACACGGGGGTGACAATGGTGATGGGTGGAGCTCAGCATGTATCCAACAAGTATGATTCAACCTCACAGGATTACCACTCTTTCTTCTCTCAGAATCATGACTAATGCTTAAAAGCTTTTTTTCACTCAATGAATGTATATAATGTGAGAGAATAAACAAACAAGTAGGCTCACATATAAAGAAAGAAACGCATTTTGTGAAATTAAAAAGATCTCATGAAAGATATCAACTACTTGCCAAACGGACCAACCCATATGCTCAACTTTTGTAACCAATCTCCACAGATCGATGGCTGCCCATCTTTTGGATCATAAAAGAACTTTAACAAGGTTAAAATTTGGCCAAGGCTAGGGTTTAATGAAACAAAGGATAAGGAATTACAAATCGTCCTTAAAAACCTAGTAGAGCCATAAGATCACCTTAGAACATTCATGAATGAGGACAAAGACCATATATCATATCATTAGGTCTTCAATTTAAAACAAACTCCTCCATCACAAAGGGAGACTTAATACATATCTTTCTTTTTTTCAATGCCGCCACATTCGTTTTTTTTTTTTACTTTTTTTTTTTTCGGCAACAATTTTTATTTTCTTGTTAATAGACAAGTCATTCCCCCCACACTTGTTATTCATCATCCTTCCATACGATACATCACAAAATAAGCTCTACTAGGCCCTAAAGACAAAGGTAGAGATATCACTATACTAAGCTCAAGGTGAGGATTACATGGGTGATGACAGAAAAGCTTAACGTAGGCTCAAAGGGGTTAACTAAGGGGTGTGCCGCGCACACAAATAAGGACATACGACAATTTGGCAATGGTGGAAATCCTAAGTCATTTTAATCCCTTCCAAAATCAGAACATATATCGATAAAAGTCTCGACTAGCACAAAAGTGAGTTCTAGCACTAGAGTCCGTTAAACTTAATCTGCGGCAAGCAATCAATCAAGGAGAAAGATAATGAGATCGCTAAACATTTCCACGAAAATAGATAATGATTTATTCAATAAGCACTCAGAAAGAATAGCACAATAAAGCTCAAATTCTCACCAGGGTAATTATGAATCAAAACTCATCATCAACATGCTCAAAATTCTGTACCAATGTCAACGAAAAACCACATTTACTACACACTCATATGCTTAGTATACATCATAATTAACCAAAGAATTAATTTAACATCATCTCAATCGTGTGATCCTCTTTTAGCCATAATTTCAGAGATATATACTCATCCTAGACAGTTGAAAGGCATGATGACAACTCACAGAAAAACAAACACAAATTTTTTTTTTAATTTTCAACTCTAACAAAAACAAAACAAAACACAAAATGTGTGCATTCCCTTCCCCCACACTTAAACTACGCATTGTCCACAATGTGAGAACAATATAGATCAAGCAATGCATAATAAATGTATAGAGGAAAGTGAAAAAAAAAACAAAAGGTAGAAGGTGAGAAAAGCTCCCCCATTGTGTACTCTGCAGCCAACTTCCAGCTGATATAAGTCCCTATTGCAGCATCCAATGTCTGAGATTCCAATTGGAGATGAAAGATGGCGTTACTAGCTGTTTTTGTATATGTGGAACGTTTCCTAACTCCAAGTGGATTGAAAATGGCAGCCCTGCAAAGTTAGAAGAAAAACATAGTTTGCACACAAAAGCTGAGAAACAGACCTTTACTCATTCAAACCTGATTTCCAATGAGTTATGGTGCCGGAATGTAAAATTTCTTCAAAGAAAAGTTGAAGCCAATTCAACAAGCTTTTCAGGCATATATAGTTTTCCTCCATAGCATGGCTCGAAGTATCCCCTGTTTTGACCTTTTCCCGGCTGTACTGCACAACTTCTGGTTTCCTGGCAGTGACCTTGCTGCCTTCAACATCAAACTGAGAATGACTCGGGTCTCCAAATCCACTTCTGTAAAATCCTACAGAAACTAGACTCAGATATCTTTCTTTTCATATAAAGCACACTGTCCCAGGTTCTGTGATCTGCAAACCGTAGCCCTCCAAAGTCGGAAGAACTGTTTTGCCGAGAGCACTGTTTTGACTGAATTTGGAGTTTTCTTCAACTTTTCTCAACTCTCACCTGCACACACACAAAACACATCAAAACGAACAAAATAAAGAAAGCATAGACAGTGGGGTTGCCTCCCAATGGCTTTTTAACAAGAATAATCAGGAGGCTTAGGCCGCGGTTCGATCAAATGCTTGACCCTCTTCAAAGATATTTCATGGTCCTTTGGTAGCAATTTGAGTAACTTAGGAGCAATGGACATATAAGATATGAAGCTTCTATTTTTCTTTCTCTTCTTCCATTGTCTCCAACTATTCGCAATCACAACAAGAATCTCCTTATCCGATTTGAGACATTCAGGTACCACCATATCCACATGCTCAACAAACTCACATGATGCTTGGAAAGGAAGAACATGTGTAGAGCTTGAGTGATGGAGTGAAGAATCATGTGGTCTTCCATGTACTAGCAATAAAGGTCCAAATGTAGGAGCTTTGATGGACTCCTCTTTTAAGCAATCCTCAAAAGTCTCAACATCGTGTGGCTCTTCATAGGACTCCTCCAAATCTGTTTCTTCATCCTCAAAAAATATTAAATCATGAGGTTGATATGGAGCTGAAGTTGCGGGAAGTTCATGTGGAGTTGTCATCAACGAAGATGGTTGCTCTTGAGATATTAAGGTGTCCAAAATCCTTTTAGTTTCTTCCCAACTATCATTGAAATCTTCTTGCTCCTCAATCCAAGCTTTATTTGAAGCAGCTAGAGCCTCATTCATCTCATTTATAGACTTGATCATCTCATCGTAATGATTTAACTTATCTGAGATTTGATAAGATGGTGCTTGTGTCCAGTAGTCATGGAATGAATATGGCGAAGCTTGGAACTCATCGGAAAATCCTTGTTGCATATCCGAATTGGTGTTCCATGAAGAATAAAGAGAATCATCCCATACAGTATTCTGTGGAGGTGAATAGTAATCATTCCAATGCCCTTGGTTGTCTTGAAATCCTCCAAGCATATTTTGATCATAGTATCCTTGATATTGAATGCTTGGACATGTCTCCGTTGAATGGCCAACCATGGAGCATCTATAACACACCTCGTAAGGTTGATGCCACATTGAAAAACAAAACAGAAACAATAGTTAGTAATATATACAAAATTAAATCACAAATCCTAAAACAATAAATAATATAATTTGAAAGCTATTAAAACAGAAAATATATATACAAGAATTAACGCAAATTGCTAGGGATTTTTCAATCCCCGGCAACGGCGCCAAAATTGATAGCGACCGAAACCGGGCGTTTCAATTAAAACCCTTTTGTGTCAATTGTAGTATATAGCAAATAAAGGTATCGTTACAAGCCGGGGATTGAGGGTACCTTTACAACTTTACGTTAATTACAAAATAAGAGAAAACATAAAATATTATAGTACTAGAGATATGAGGTTTTGTGATTATAAACAAAAGAAAACAAAGAAACAAAATAAAACAGAAAATATCAGATGGATGAGACATTAGAGACTTGGAAATCCACCACCAAGTATGTTTCAAGACATGTTAACAACCAAAGCTTCAATCATTAAGTCACAAATCGGTATCAATCAAGAACAAACCGTGAACGCACTGCGTAAGTCCTTATTACTTCCCTTGAATACTTAAGCAAGATGAACGCACCATTACTAAGCTTTTAGAATAACCGATCAAGGTATAGACGCTATCCTATCAACAAATTATTCTAAGCATTAAGATCAATGAAAGTGATTGAACAAGTATGCAAAACTAGTGTGGAACGCCTACCTAGCATGCAATCCTTTTTATTTGGTTTCACCTATTGTCCTATAGGTTTTACTACTTTGAACTAAGCCGTATTAACCGTTTAGGAGATTAAACAACCTAATTCTAGCCCCACTCACAAGTTCATAATGTTCTATGTTGCGCATACATGAACATAAACAAGCAAGAGTTCTCCATAAACCAAAACCAAATAAACAATTTGAAAGACTTAATAATTCGAAACCAAGGTTCAAAACAATATCTAAAACATTCTTGGGGCTTCAAACCTTGCCCCTAACTAAGAGAAATCAGCCACACATGGCTGCAAAAACACACAAGGAGAATAAAAGATGACAAAGGAAAGATAAACCGTGGATGATAGAGAGATCAATGATGGCTTGGCGGCTTCCTTGTGCGAGTCTGCAACTATGGAGGTTCTGATGATGTGAGATCGATGCCTCTTCTCTAATCTCTTCGTCCTCCTCTCTCTAATCTCCTCTTCTCTGCTGTGATTAGGGTTATAAAACCCTCAAAACTCGTCCATGGGCTTACCAATATGGTCTGGGCCTCAAAATAGAAGTTTTGGTCCAAATCAGAAATTCGGGCAGACTGACCTTCGGCCACTCAAACGGTCATAACTTCTTCTCCAAAATAGGTATTGACGATCCGTAAAAAGTTCTGGAAAGTAGACTCTTGTAGCTTTCCATTGATATATGGCACATCTCCTGGATCATTGTGAGCTAATCACAATATTCTGTCGAAGTTGACTGACGATTTCTGGCAGATTTTCTGATTTCTTTCCTTGCACAACATGGATTCCTTTTCCTTCAAGATTTCTCCTCTTTTGTCTCTTTTAGGCTCCTTGGCTTTATTTATGACCTAAAAACACAAACTTAGTTAATATGAATATTGTTAAGGGAATTACATAACTAAATAGGGTCGGAAATACATTATAAACGTAGCACTTTGTGCTCCTATCAGTACGTATGAATATTTATTATATGCATGTGGTTCCCTAAAGTACATAGTAAAAACTTGGTGCTTCTTTTAGCCGCAGTGTAGATTTCATTATACATTTATGTTTTGGTCTACTGTAAACTTTTTATGTAATATATAGTTTCTGCACTTCATTACTGTAGTGTAAATTTATTTTCAGATATTTTGAAGTGTGCAATTGTTGTGTAATTTCTGATTGCAGCAACTAACTTTTAGATATATATTTTAATCTTGTCTGTGAGGCCCTGAGGTGAACTTATTTTAATTTTCTAAAGTTAATCTTCAACCTAGTCTGTCAGTTACTATATCTTCAGAAAGACTGAAACAGTACCTGTACCCAAGTACCCAGTATAAGCATTATAGATCAAAGTTGAATGCCATCACTAATGTATATTTTGTTAATTGTAATACCAAGTCATATGCTTTAAGGTGCCAAGTAAAGATTCTTTCCACACCTATATATATGTTCCTTTAAGAATGCAACAAAAATGGAAGCAAAAGATATAATGTTGGAAGTTCGCGTTCACATTATAATGTGAATGGAATTAGAACCGAAATGGCATGGGAAATGCCTTTATTAGTCTCCCGGAGGGTTAAACTAAAAGACCAAATTAACAAGGTATCTTATTAACCGTCACATGTGGTCGAGTTAGTAAGAGTCTAGGTGTGGAACCCCTATACCCAGGTTTGAATCTCAGTCAACTTTAATTGAAGTTAAATCCTAATTTATTCTTGGTGGTTAGAGAGGAAGATACGTTCTGACAAAATTCCTCGACATATATTAGTCTCTAGGCCTGGAAAGCCTTTAAAGATACCATTGTTGATATTCTAAAAAAAGAGAGAGTATTTTATGATCTTTTGCATGATCATATAAGCAAGAATGCAGACCTAAATAAATTTTAACAAATTACATATACCCTCTTTAAAAAGACTAGAAACACAAAAACATTCATTTACATTGTCTTTAAACAAATAAGAACAGTTTAATAATTAAAAACAAAATTTTCTTTGTCGGTCTTATATCATGAGGTAATATTATAAAATTAGCCCCGCATAACCTAAATAACCAAAGCTGAAATTTGGGGGAGAGAACAAAATGTTCGATATTGCTATTATTGCACTGGTTGTCCAATCTTACTGCAACCGTCTGGTCGTCCAATTTTTATTGCTACTGCACTCGTCGACGAATCTTGTTGTTACTATCCGGTGGTCTAATTTTGCTGCCACTGATATCGTGTATATCACTACTAGCTACTGATACTTATCTTTAATTATCATTGAATAACACCCTTGCAACAAAAATATAAAAACACACCTAAACTAGAGTATCACCCGTAAAGCTTAATCCAAAACTTCTTTATCAATAAAAAACTAAAGGGATCCCCTTCCATGCGTTAAGGCATGGATACATTAAAAAAGATTCCTTTTTGATCCTGTTGAGATGTCATTTTAACAGGCTAAGCCGATTTCATTTTGGACTGGCTTCACCGGTTGAAGACAGTCATACACCCATTCGTTTTCTCAAAAGGTAACACGTAGCTCATAACCGCATTGTTTTCTCCGCCTTCAACCCCCCAAACCCCACTGCAAAACCCTAGCTCATCCCCACCGTGCAAAATCCTAGCTCATCCCTTTCCTCCTCTCATTCAACCTCCTGATCTCCATTTTCTATATTCGTGATTAACGATTCTAACCAATCTCTTTACGACGAACCCATCTCTTCTCTACCCATGGCGTCAAAGCTAGCTTAGAGGACGAGCAGCTCTACCACCGAAGCAAGGACTCGCAAGAGACTTCGACTCGCGGGTTCTAAACCGATGAGTTCAGTATTAGATGAGGTTCGCCCGCGGTCGGCCGCCGCCTCAGCACTATCTTCGGCCAAGTCGAAACGAGTTATTTTAAAACATGTGGAGAACAACATCGCGAGGTCGAGAGACTCTGAGGTGTCGAACAATCGAGCTCCAATTTGGAAGTCCACCCAAGCTGCCCCAATGACGACAAGGGACGAGGACGAGGAAGAGAAAAATGAAGAGGAAGAGGTAGAAGTCGAAAAAGTAGAAGAAGAAGAGGAAGAAAAAGAAGACGAAGAAGAAAAGGTTGATTAAGAAGAAGAAGAAGAAGAAGAAGAAGAATTTGAAGAGCTTGCTGAAGAAGGTCAGCATGGGGAAGAGAGGCTGGTCATGAAGAGGAAGAGAGTTTCGGGTCCTTCATTGGGCTACTTCAATTACCCGTAAGTATTAGGCAACGAGGGGTATTAATTTCTCAGTTGTTGTGTGTGTGGGGGTTAAGGTAGCTTGTTGTGATGTTGGAGTCTACTTGTTTATGCTATATGTATTAGAGAAGAATATAAACACTTCCGCTTTTGTGTATGCCCTTAGTCATTATAGGTACTTATATGAAATGTGTATTTTTGACAAAATTGGTCTGTGTTTTATTGAATGCAGGAAGATTCAACACACAGAAATCAATCCCCAAAGCTAGATCAGTAATTTCGATTACAGATATCTCAAAAATGGAAGGATCTTCCGTCTGAAGAGAAGGAGCATTATGTGTTGCCTGATCGACATGCTGAGAATTTAAATTTATATTCTGATGCAGATTCACTCATCGTTTATGGGCTTGAAAGTCGTTGCTCTCCATAGAGGTTCAAGAATTTGGTTGCAACCTTCAGCCAGGAGAAAAAGAATGCATGTTTAGCTAATCAAGTCCATTTTCTTCTATTTCAGTGAAGGATTCACTCAACTTGTGTATTGTGATTAGTTTGAGAATACTCATAATAGATATGAAGTCGAAGATCAACAGGGAACAATTGACCTATCCACAATACTTATGCCTTGCTTGCTAATAAAATTCACTTACGGGGCGAGTAACCAGGTGAAATTCCCTACCAAAGATGATACAGATTTTACCACCATGAAGAAGTTTCAAATGAAGTTGCAAAAGATAGAAAACCCTTCACTTGCATAGTCATAATATTGAACCGTTTGTATATAAATGTATTGCAGGGTTCTAGCACAAGGACATGTTCGGCACTGAGAGAAAGTTTGTAAATTATAACTTAATTTTGGTTCTTTGCTGAAGATCGCAGGAAAGAGGTGGCATCACAGTGTGGTGCGTGTAACAGTGAGGAACACAGACCCTGAAAAATGCACGGTCAAAATGCATGGAAAGAAGCTTAAAATTTCTTCAAGGGACTGCGCAAATGTATTGGGTTTGAATAATTTTTGAGAGCCGGTTGACGTCAACAGTGATCAATTGAGATATCACCCGCACTTGATGCAAATAGCAGAAGAATTTTCTGGGAATGATTTAAAGATTAATGTGAAGGAAGTGGAGGAGTACTTGAGGGTGACGGAAGTAGTGGACAACAAGTTCAAGTCCATGTTTGTCATTTTCAGCACGAGCACGATCATTTGACCAATTGTCGGCCTTACAATACCTAAGAGGTGGCTGCTAGCTTGCAAAGACACTCGCCTTATCGGCAACTTAAACTGGGCTGAATTTTTCTTCAAGCATTTGATGGAGGGCATCAAGAGTTTCAAGGGAGGGTCGCAGGGCATCAAAAGTTACAAGGGAGGGTCGCAGGGCAGCAAGAGTTCCAAGGCAGGGCCGTAAATTTATTGTAGCGGTTGCTTGTTGTTTCTTCACCTGCTGTACGTAGACTGTGCCCAAATGAGAACAAATTAGTGGATAAATCCTTGTACCCGGTCGAGGCTTGGGGTGATATTCAATTTGGCAAACTAATGAAAATCGTGAACAACTATGGTGGTTTGTTGTCTAACGTTGTTCCATGGGAAAAGGTTGGCGATCGAGTTCGCAATGTGGGTCGTGAACACGTGGTGAGCAGGGAAGAAATGTTTGTCTTGGGTGATAAAGTGAAGGGGCTGGAAAGCGACATGGGAGACATCAGATCAGAAATAGCAATGAGTTTTCAAGGAATTATAAGCATGTTGAACGACATGGCGTCTCGAATTGAGAATGCCAAAAGGCCTCCAACATCCCCCACATAGACTGCCATGTCTCGGAAAGTGTCTAAATCAAACAAAGATGGGGGAGCAACAAGAGGAGGTATGAAGTTCCATGTTGTGTTGTGGATAGATGGAGGTTCATGCTTTGTTGCTCTTATCTTAGTTGTTTCATTGTTTTCTCCTTGTACAATGTCAGCATGCAGACACTAGTGCATGGAAGGCACACTTTTTATGTTTGGTGTGGGATGTTCTTTGATGTACCCAATAAAGGAAGGAATGAGTTGTGTATATTGATGGTTGTTATTTTTGTAATGGGGTGCACATGTTGCACCTTATAGTTGTTCTTTCACTATGTTGCATTGTTGTTCTTTCACTATAGTTGTTCTTTCACTATGTTGCATTGTTGTTCTTTCACTATAGTTGTTCTTTCACTATGTTGCACTAATGTGTGATAAGTGATATTAACATGGTGTGGAATGAGCCTGCATTTATGTTGCATTCACTTTATAGTTGTCCCTTGAGCTTTCCTTTCTCTTGTCATAATATGACATTGTAGGTATTGCACGTACCGCCGCATGTCAAAGAAACTCCTCCTAAAAATAAGACAACTTGGGTGATCCTATCAGACTATGTATCCGTGGTTAGTCCCTTAAAGGATGATGCAAACCAGATTGCAAGAACGAAGGATCAGAGTTTCTATGAAACCGTGGAGATTAGACCTTTCAGATTTAGGGCTAAAGGGAGGAATTGGGATGAAACAGACAAAGTAATCATTTGCTTGGTCACTGATGTTAAACAAAAAGCCCCCCTGTATAAGGGGTATAAATAATAGTATAGTGTGGAATGAGCCTGCATTTATGTTGCATTCACTTTATAGTTGTCCCTTGAGCTTTCCTTTCTCTTGCCATAATATTACATCGTAGGTATTGCAGGTACCGCAGCATGTCAAAGAAACTCCTCCTAAAAATAAGACATCTTGGGTGATCCTATCAGACTATGTATCCGTGGTTAGTCCCTTACAGGATGATGCAAACCAGATTGCAAGAACGAAGGATTAGAGTTTCTATGAAACCGTGGAGATTAGACCTTTCAGATTTAGGGCTAAAGGGAGGAATTGGGATGAAACAGACAAAGTAATCATTTTCTTGGTCACTGATGTTAAACAAAAAGCCACCCTCAAGTATAATGGGTATAAGTAATAGTATAGGGATAAGGATTTAAGAAAGGTTGTCGAGGATTAGATTTCTTTTACTAGCTAGGGAGTTAACCTTAAGAAAGCTAGAATATGCAAATGTACAATCACAAATCTAAACACATAAAGAAATCTAGGCTCATGGTGAGTATGTGCAACATGGAGTAGTGATTTGATTTTAAGTTTTTGAAGTAGTTAACTAAACTAAATGCTCAAATGTAAACTAAATTACTCTAAACTAAACTAGTGGTCTAATGAATGATGTCAGGATTCGAATTGTCCACCACTAACCTCTCTTGCAAATATTGATGTAAATCAACATGAATGATGTTAAGCTAATCAACAATTTTCTCTCATTGCATCCCTCTTGGGTATGACAAGGGACACACTCCTTTTGTGGTATCAAGCAACCCCTCACGGATGTAGTACTTAACTACTTAAGTCATGCATTTCAATCCGATTAGGCATCTAATGCATTACCATAAGTGTCTAAAGTTTGATGATGAAGAAACTATGCAAACCAACCAAGTTTATCTCTAAGTGATTGTAATTCACAACCCCTACATGCACGTACACCTAGTGTGTTTTCATGTCATGGTAAACACACATACTCAAAGTGGTAAATTTTAAGCATATGCATTCAACTCTTGAACTAGCATATATGAATGTTAACTAAAATTGAATCAAATCTTAATATAGCATCAATCTATACAAGATTGGTTAGGGCTTTCAACCCTAACCCTAACAAAGTAACTACTCACTCATAGTAATACAAATTAACACCAAATCTAATGTACATCAAAGAAAATTAAAGAGTTTAAGGACAAAGTAAACTAGTTCAAGCTTGACAAATTGATGGCTAGCTCCTCCATGGGTTTTCCCAATCAATGCTCCTCGTATCTCTCTTGATGGTGGAATGGGTGAATGATGGAGTTCTTGTTGATGAGAAATGGAATGGAGATGAAGAGATGGTGCTCGTTTGACTAGTTTTGACTTTTGAGTGGGTAGTGATGGAGTAGTTGTGGTGGTGGCTATGGAGTTTATGATGGTGGAAGATGATAGTTGTGGTGGTGGTGATGAAGGAGATTGGGTTTGTGGGTTTGGATTTTGGGAGGAGGAGATGGAGGTTTTTGTGGTGGAGAGAAAGTAGAAAAAGGTGAAATGGGTGTGTGAGTGGATGATGGGTGTTGTCCATGTATATTTGATTATATAGATAGAGATAGATGAGTGAAAAGTAGGAGAGAGAAGAAGAAAATCAGCTCTCCCATGGTTCAAACCGTTAGGGAGAGAAAGGAAGAGTGTGAAATTGGTGAGAAGCTCACAAAAGTCAAGATAAAAGGTTGGGAAATGATGATATATGTTAGAGAAGGCAATGATGATGTTTAAAACATGATAGTGTCTATTATCTAAGGAATAATATGATGAAAGTAAAGATGTTACTCCATCTCATTTCTAATCCTTGCTCCTCCTTCATGGTGACTAGAAAAGTCATGACACCATCAAAAATGGTGGTGAGCCACCGTTTGTGCCGCCAATAGTGGTGGTTCACCGAATCCGGAAATTTACGTTTTGCTCCACCTTGAACCGTCATTCTTCCTAGCTCTGAATCTCCATGTTAATATCAAAAATGCATATTTCCATCACTCTTGCAATATTCCTAGATAAATAGAAAATGATTTAATGAAAGCTAAAATAAACTTAAAAACAAGACAAATTCAATATTTAGGAGAATGAAAATATGTGTAAAATATGGTCCAACAACGGACAAGATGTTAAGCAAAAAAATAGCTCTCGACGAGAACCTCTTGATGCCCTAATGTGGTGGAGGTACAACAGCTGATATGGTGGTAATCGACAAGAACCTCTCAACAAAATTAGTGGATGGTCAACTATGGTTTATGTGAACGATAAGGAGCACAACGCCGCAGTATAGACGGCGCAACCACAATTAATGGAGGTTTGGTTGTGGCCGTGACTCCCTAAAAGAAAAGAGAGAGGCCAGTAGGTACGATCGATACTTGCCCAAAGAAAGGGGGCAAGTAAGGCACCCATTAATCATCAATGTAGAGAATTCCTCATAAATGATTATCTCTTGTAACAGTCATTTCCATGAATCAAAACTGAAGGATGCTCCGATGTTTAAAATGATTTCAGAGAGAAAAGTAATCTCAACGGATTATGAGAGTGCAGAGACATTGATGATATACTCATACTGTTGCTCAAGGAATCATAGAGCACGTTGGTATCAAACCACGCTCTGTTGTAGAATGTCAATAAAGAGCACATTGACATAAATAGAAAGAGCAAACGAGACATAACTAGATTCTCTTACAAAGAGACAAGTATTTGGTTTTGGTAGTGTTTTATCTTAGTAGTAAAGCTTGTAGAGCACAAATGAATCTTTCTCAAAAAGCGTAACGAGAAGAATGAAGATCCAAAGGACAAGGCTCGCCTTGTGGCACCAAGGAGACATATTCTCCCATAATGGAAATGCATCTCTAGATGTGGTTACTATATATCTCTATGGGGACCTTGATTGAGAGATATTTATGAAACTGCTGCCTGATGACCTTAGACTACCCAACTCGAGTAACTCTAAACCACGAAGTGCGCTTGTAGTTAGAATTGAAATGCTCACTGTACATAAGTGGCTACTTCTTTGAGAAGGGATACAAAAAGGACGAATTGTGAACATAGTATGTACTCTTGATGAGAAACCACAATCTAATTGAAATCCGAATTGAGATGAATGATCATTGGACACTCGGTGTGTGTAATACTAACCCACCAATCTCTATATGTCCAAAAGGTGCTTAGGCGATTTACATAAACAATATGCATAATGTTAGCACTCCTGATGATCGATTTATGTTTGGATATAAAGGAAGATTCATTCCAAATGAAGGGTTGAGAATTGAAATTCATTCTCAAAAGTGTGAAATGCGTATTATTGTTCTTAGCCCGATAAACTCGATTGGATAATTCATCCTCATTGAACTTGTTAGCTACATTTAGCTCAACGCCAACACAACATCATTGGAATAGTATAAAGAACGTATACTAATACTCAAAAGGAATCAATGACTTGAGTTCATTATATCCCTACAAAAAGATGAAAGGGAACATAGATGGAACTACGATTCCCTACACTCAAACCTCAAAAACTCACTTGGTTGATCTAAGAATGAGGAGGAGATGTAGACTTCAAGGGAGTTTTATCAAGACCCACCACAAATTTCACCCTGAAACCCAAAGTAAATCTTGCGGGGTTCACTTTCAAGGAAAATTTTACTGAAAATTCGGCATAATCACTCTTGAAAATGGACAACCCTAATCTGAAAAAAAATCCAACTAAACACTTTTATATCAAATCATCCATCCTTAACTCTTGGAGCCATCCGCCATAGCTGGCGAGCCTTGGCTTAAAAGGAAGCCCTCCTCCCGTGCTTCAATACCTCCAAAGGGTTCGCTCCGTCTTGAGCTAGGTAAGGAGAAATCGGAATATGAATTTCTAGGGCTGTATTGTGTATTTGTGTTCGATTGGCTTGGTTAGGCTTAGAATTGGAGTTTGTGGTAGTTAGGAATGTCGTAGAGGAGGTTGAGAGGGAGATGCTGTCAAATTTTGGTGACCATCGGAGGTCGCCGAAGTTGGTAGCCGGCCGCCGGCGAGAAAATGTTTTTGGTGGAGAAAAATGTGAGGAGTTTAATGGAATAAGTTTTAGAATTTTTGGAGGAGTTTTGGATAGGTTTGAGAATTGTTGAAGTTTGGTATTTTTGGCGGATTATTAATTTATAATCCGGCCATTAGATTTTATTTGGTGGAAGGTGATTTTGAGGATGTCAGTAAAATTTGTGGAGTTTTGAGGTTGGCAGTGGATTTAAGATTTTGGAGTGTTAAGCTTGGTTGAGCGTGAAGCATATTTAATTATGCATGTTTTGTCGGTGTTTTATTTAAGGTTTTATTTATATGGAATAGGACGTGAGGAGGTTCGAGCGGAAGAGACCTCCGACCGACATCAGGCTTAGACCTAACTTGTGAGTGGACCTTTGTTTTTAAATATTGTGTTCGAAATGCTTTATCATTTGAATGATTTTTCTGTTGTTGGATATTTCCCGAAATTGAGAATTTCGGTGATTATACTCGAGGTACAATTCCGAGAATAGTATGTATGTGATTAAATGCTAGCTAGCTATACGTGATTTCCCCCATACGCGAGGCACAATTCCGGTATGGGTGACATGAGCGTTAGACGCGAGTGTCGTAGCCCTGTGCGATTTTCTAATTTTGCATTTATTTATTCAAAGATTTCGTACAAGGAGTAAGCACGTATATATTACCACTCGGCCACTTTCCCCCATATGCGAGGTACAAATTCCGGTGTGGGGTGATGTGAGCGTTTGACGCAAGCATAGTAGCTTCGTTTGATATCTACTTTATTCAAGTTGTTCATAGATATCGTACCAAGGGTCAGGAGAGTGTGCATACATACTATATATATAATATCCAGGCCTGAGAGGCAATGTCTTAAAGTTTGGGAGTCTAGCCAGGCTGGACCTCAGTTCAGAGTCTTTCCAGTGGAGCTTTTGTTTTTGCCGCTAATGAAAGCATTTCTTTTGGGGAAATATTTATTTGTTGTCGGAAGCATTTCGTCCACTCACTCTGACGTGTTGAATATTTTCCCCTGGGCTCTTCGCTTTTAAAAATGCCTAGTCTGCAGAGTTCGCGTGAGGTCTAGCAGAAGACGCCGAGGCATAGTGACTCATCTATCAGCTACATTTCGCCAGTAGGTTACCTGTTTAATCTACTAGGGGTTTGTTAGCTTTCGTTGTATTTTATTTTATTTTTAGTAGCTCTGAATACTTTTGGAATTCTTCGGTGTAATTTGTATTCTGGCTACTTATGGATTGTAGCTGAAGATTTATTGATTTTGGAATAAAAAGGTGGTTCTTAAATTCTTAAGTTAGGGTTGTCCATTTTCGAGGGAGGTTTGCCGAGTCTTCGGTAAATTTTCCTTGGAGGTGGTCCCCACAGGACTCATCTCTAGTTTCGGGGTGAAATTCGTGGCGGGTCTTGACAGTTGGTATCAGAGCTCTAGGTTTCATCTTCTGTTTCCTATTCACTATCGTATTTGCCTAAGTAGCCATAGTGTCTATAGAGTGATGATCCGACCGCGGCGGATTCATCGGCAGTTTCTGCTTTTGATACTATGTGTTATTGGGTATATGTGGTAGTTTCTGTTAGTCTTGTTTATAGACTACTAAATGTTTTCCTCCTCAGGTACTATGCCTCCTAGACGTCGACCCCGTGTGGCTTCCTCGACCAATGCCAATGAGGGTGAGGAAGTGAGAGGTTTAGCAGATTCGATTGGGGCTATGTTGAGAGGTGTTCTGGATAGGGTGCAGCCCCCTCGATCTGTGAAGAAGAGAGATGTTGCTGAGGCAGGGGCATTAGAGTTCAAGGGTGCCAAGGGACCCCTTGATGCTTATTCTTGGGTGGACAAGATGGAAATGGCTTTCGAGAGCACAGAGCTGCCAGAAGAAAAGAAAGTAAAGATGACAGTTTCTTTTCTGGACGATTCAGCTCATCATTGGTGGACTCTCGCCCGGAGAAATAATGATGGTGCTCAGACTATGACTTGGGAGCAGTTTAAGGCGCTCTTCTTGGGTTAGTATTTCAACCACTCTCATCGTAGTAGGATCCAGTCAGACTTTCTGAATATGAAAAAGAGAGACGATGAGGGAGTCATTGAGTTTGAGCAGAGGTTCACCACTTTGAACTATCATGTGCCCCATTTGATTCCTGATGAGAGGATCAGGATTGGTATGTTTGTTGATGCGCTTGGAGGAGTGTTTGCAGACAAGATGGTTGGTGCTGTCTATCCGACCTTCCTTGATGCAGTTGGTGCAGCTATGGCCATCGAGACCAGGGGGACTTATAGAGCTCGGCCTTGAGATTTCAATGGTCCCAGTCAAGGTCCATCTAAGAAAGCTGCTTCCTCATCCGCTTCTGGATCTTCAGCAGGCAGTGGAAGTAGTTGAGGATCGGGTTATGGTCCTCAGGGCAGAAATAGAGGGCATTTCAGGAGACCCTCCAAGAGCCAATTGGGTAGGCAGCAGACCGGTCAATTTAGTGCTGGTGGTAGTTCCCAAGGGGGATCTTCTGGTGGTCATAATTTCTCTTTTGGTCAGCAGCAGTCTTCTGGATGCTTTGAGTGTGGTAGTCTGGATAATTTCAGGAGAGATTGTCCTTTGTTGGCATAGAGGACCGCCCCTTCTCAACAAGGCAGTCAGTTTTCAGCTAGAGGCTCTAGTGGTGGTTCTCGTGGTGGTTCAGCAGCCAGGGGTGGTTCTCAGCAGGGGAGTGGTCAGCGTGGACGTCCCATGACTCGCGCTAGACTACATGCTATGACCCAGCAGGAGGGTCGTACTTCTCCAGATGTCATCATTGGTACGTTGTTAATTTTTGGTCAGCTAGCTTTTATTTTAATTGATCCCGGAGCCATGCATTCAATTATGTCTAGTAGATTCGCCCTCCATGCCAATGTGCCATCATCGTCTCTTCCAGGCGAGTGGCATGTTTCTCTACCCTTTGGTGAAGTGATGAGGATCGATTGGGTGTTTAGTGGTTGTGAAGTGCTAGTAGAGGGATTTAATTTCAAGGCCGATTTGATTCCTCTAAATATGGTGGAGTTTGATGTGATCTTGGGGATGGAATTCTTAGAGTCTTATAGAGCTGTGGTAGATTTTTTTCGAAAGGAAGTGGTGCTTCGAAGTCTGGATGGTGTTGAGGTTGTTTTTCAGGGGGAAAGAGATGTGATTTCGAGTTGCCTGATTTCAGCTGTGGCTGCTAGGAAATTGTTAAATAAAGGCTGTCAGGAATTCTTAGCTCATGTTGTGGATGCAAGTATAGGAGTGTTGGAAGTGGGGGATATTCTTGTAGTAAGAGAATTTCCGGACGTGTTTCCCGAGGATTTGCTTGGTTTGCCTCCTGTAAGGGAGATAGACTTTTCTATCGAGTTGCTTCCTGGAACTATGTCTATCTCTCAGGCACCTTACAGAATGGCTCCAGCGGAATTGAAAGAGTTGAAGACTCAATTGCAGGAGTTGGTAGATATGGGTTTTGTTCGGCCTAGCATGTCTCCATGGGGTGTTCCGGTGTTGTTTATTAAGAAGAAGGACGGCACCATGAGACAATGCATTGATTATAGGAACCTGAATCAAGTCACAGTGAAGAATAAGTACCCGTTGCCTCACATTGATGATTTGTTAGATCAGTTGAGAGGTGCCTTGGTGTTCTCAAAGATTGATTTGAGATCTGGTTATCATCAGTTGCGGATTTAGGATAGTGACGTAGCCAAGACTGCCTTTCGATCACGCTATGGTCATTATGAGTTTGTGGTGATGCCTTTTGGACTTACTAATGCACCCGTGGCGTTCATGGATCTCATGAATAGGGTGTTTAGTCCATATCTTGACCGCTTCGTGATCGTGTTCATAGATGATATTTTGGTGTACTCGAAAAGTGAGAAAGAGCATGCCAAACATCTAAGATTAATATTGTGGACTTTGAGGAATGCGCAGTTGTTTGCCAAGTTCAGCAAGTGTGAGTTTTGTTTGGATAAAGTGAGATTTCTGGGTCATGTAGTTTCAGCTGAAGTTGTTAGTGTGGATCCCCAGAAGGTGGATGCGGTGTCCAATTGGAAAAGACCCACAACTGTGACTGAAATTCGTAGTTTCTTGGGATTAGCAGGTTATTATCGGCGTTTTGTGCAAGACTTTTCAAAGATTGCAGCTCCACTATCTAGATTGACCAAGAAGGGAGTGAAGTTTGAGTGGTCAGATCAGTGTGAGCAAAGGTTTCAAGAATTAAAGAACCGCTTGACTAGTTCTTCGGTGTTGGCACTTCCAGATGATAGCGGGGAGTATGTGGTGTTTTGTGATGCTTCTAGACGAGGTCTAGGTGGGGTTTTGATGCAGCATGATCGTGTGATTGCCTACGCTTCTAGGAAATTAAAGCCGCATGAGGTGAATTATCTCACTCATGATTTAGAGCTTGCAGCTGTGGTTTTTACTCTCAAGTTGTGGAGACACTATCTTTATGGAGCCAAGTGTCAGATTTTTACCGATCACAAGAGTTTTCGGTATGTGTTCACACAAAGGGAGTTGAATTTGAGGCAAAGAAGGTGGATGGAGTTGATCAGTGATTATGATTGCACTATAGAGTATCATCCAAGAAAGGTTAATGTGGTAGCTGATGCTCTTAGTTGCAATCCCTCCGTGTCTTTGTTTCACTTGAGGATGGTTCGAGTTCCACTTCTTTGTGAGCTGCGAGCTACAGGGGTGGATTTAGCGGTGGATGAAGTGGGTGCTTTGATAGCCAGTTTCCATGTGAGGCCAGTTTTGGTTGATAAATTGTGGGAGGCACAGTATAATGATCATTCCATAGTTCGGTTGATAGAAAGAGCAGCGAATGGAGCTGCCATAAATTTTTCAGTAAGAAGAGATGGGTCGTTGTTGTTCAAAAGTTGGCTTTGTGTGCCAAAGAGGAACGAAGAGTTAAAGATTGAGTTAATGGAGGAAGCTCATAGTTCTGCTTATGCTGCTCACCCGGGGAGTACAAAGATGTATCAGACTCTGAAGGATTATTATTGGTGGCCAAACATGAAGAGGGAAATTGCAGCTTTTGTGAGTAGGTGTCTGATTTGTCAGCAGGTGAAATCTGAAAGGCAAAAACCTTCAGGGTTGCTTGAGCCGTTGCCTGTTCTAGTGTGAAAGTGGGACCACATCACCATGAATTTTGTCTTCAGTTTACCTGGTACCCGTGAAGGGCATGACGGTATTTGGGTGATAGTGGATAGACTCACTAAATCTACTCATTTCTTGCCGGTGAGAAAGAGGTATTCGCTGGATAAATTGGCTGAGCTGTATGTGAATGAGATTGTCAGACTTCATGGCGTGCCTGAATCCATAGTGTCAAATCGGGATCCTAGATTTGCTTCTAAATTTTGGAGAGCTCTTCAGGCAGCTTTAGGTACCCGACTACACTTCAGCACTGTTTTTCATCCTCAGACTGATGGGCAATCAGAGAGGACTATCCAAACTTTGGAGGATATGCTGAGAGCTTGTGCCTTGTAGTTTAGGGGGAGTTGGGATAAGAACCTTTACTTGATGGAGTTTGCCTATAATAACAGCTTCCATTCGAGTATCTGTATGGCTCCCTTTGAGCCACTTTATGGGAGGCAGTGTCGTACGCCATTATGTTGGAATGAAGTCAGAGAAAGAGAGCTTTGTGGTCCTGAGATTATCCATGACACAAATGAGAAGATCATGGTGGTCAAGGATAAACTCAAGGCTGCTCAGAGTAGGCAAAAGAGTTATGCAGATGTCTGCAGGAAGGACCTTGAGTTTCAAGTAGGTGATTGGGTGTTCCTGAAACTATCTCCTTGGAAAGGAGTAGTACGTTTTGGTAAGCGTGGGAAGCTTAGTCCGAGGTTTATTGGGCCTAATGAGATATTAGAGCGAGTTGGCTCTCTTGCCTATCGGTTAACTTTGCCTTCGGAGTTGTCCAGGATATATAATGTGTTTCATGTATCCATGCTTCGCAAGTATATTGCCGATCCTTCTCATGTGCTGGAAGAGCAGCCGATTAGTCTGCAGAAGGATTTGTCCTATGCTGGAAGAAATTTTGACGACGGTAAAAAATGGTAATTTTTGCTAGTAAAAGGTAATTTTATTGGGGTATTATTTTGGGGGTGTTGAATTTTGGAAACTGGGTTAAAAGTAGTGTTGGGTCGGCTGGGCCGAGCCCAACCCGTTTCTCCTCTTTTCTTTCTCTCTCCTTCCTCCCGATCCGCTCTCCCTCTCCCTCCCGACCAGAAATTTCCCGGCCGCCGTCCGGCCGCCCCAGCCCGCCGCACCGGTCCCGTTCGGTCAGTGGCAGCCACCCTAGCGCCGCCGTGAAGGAGGAATCGACGCCGAGAGCCCCGACTGCCGAAATCTTCATTTCGCCGGAACTCCTTCCTCCGGCCGCCATAGCCGGCGAGCCTTGGCTCAAAAGGAAGCCCTCGTCCCGTGATTCAATACCTCCAAAGGGCTCGCTCCGTCTTGAGCTACGTAAGGAGAAATCAGAATTTGAATTTCTAGGGCTTTATTGTGTATTTGTGTTCGATTGGCTTGGTTAGGCTTAGAATTGGAGTTTGTGGTAGTTAGGAATGTCGTAGAGGAGGTCGAGAGGGAGATGCTGTCAAATTTTGGTGACCATCGGAGGTCGCCGGAGTTGGTCCCCGGCCGCCGGCAAGAAAATATTTTTGGTGGAGAAAAATGTGAAGAGTTTAATTGAATAAGTTTTAGAATTTTTGGAGGAGTTTTGGATAGGTTTGAGAATTGTTGAAGTTTGGTATTTTTGGCGGATTATTAATTTATAATCCGGCCATTGGATTTTATTTGGTGGAAGGTGATTTTGAGGATGTCGGTAAAATTTGTGGAGTTTTGAGGTTGGCAGTGGATTTAAGATTTTGGAGTGTTAGGTTTGGTTGAGCATGAAGCATATTTAATTATGCATGTTTTGTCGGTGTTTTATTTAAGGTTTTATTTATATGGAACAGGACGTGAGGAGGTTCGAGCGGAAGAGACCTCTGACCGACATCAGGCTTAATATTAAGTGTGTAAGGGTACTTGGGTCATTTCTCTATAATCCCTACCCTATATATTCTATCAGATGTACACTGTTCAATTCAACAAGTAATACAAGATGTAGCCTTTATCTCTCCTCTGCGTTCTACTTCTCTGTCTTTGTTCATTTCAATTCAATAAACCATGATTCCTAGCATGGTATCAGAGCCTCGGCTCTTGATCCTGTGGACTTCATGCTTTCGTCTATCTTTAACTTCCGCTGTTATCATCAGTTTCTTTCGCTTTCAATTCTTGTATTCCCCAATTTTCTAAATCCCTAGCCTCATATCTCTAAGTTTCATGCCCAGTCTATTAATTCGAAGCCGATAAATCCTCAAATCGGATTTCATCATCGTTACCCAGCCTTTTTCTCCTCTTCTTGTCACGCTCTGACAGAGAATTTGGAAATCTAAATTCGGGACTTAGGGTCTGCATCTGAGTCTGCTTCCAGTCCTCAACTTTGCTCTTTGTTCAGTCATCTCTGTCGTCTCCTTTGGACACTTTGGTCGCTGGCGTATCTCTTCTCGTTTTCTCATCGATTGGACTAGCGGCAGTAGATGGTGATTTGATGTCAAATGTGCAATGGGTATTATGGGTAAATTTTTCTGAGCTTCTGTTTCTGATGGAATTTTGAGGCTTTCAATATCTGATATCTAGATAGTAATTTGATGTTTATGCTTCTGATTTGTGCTATGGGTTAGCAATTTCTCATAATCCTCACTCAGCTAGCATCAAATTCCTTAGCAACTTTGGTATTTGTCTGTTTATTGAGCATCCCTACTCTTGATTTGTGAATTCTCTCTAGTTTGGTTGTTATGACAATATCATCAGTTTTCCATTTTTATTTTTATCAAAAGAAATTCGTGTCTGCCGTCAACCAAAAGAGAAGGTGACGAAGCAGTTTTATAATCTTGTTTTATTTTGGACTGGTGAATTGTCTTGATGGATGGATTGGAGTCTGAATGCATGGATTGTGAGTGAGATGTGTTCATTTTGGGAGATGGTTCCATGATTGCTGCGAATTTGCTGTGTTAAATGTTTTATGGTTGTATTGCTGCTGAAAGTGATTCAATGGGGCTGATAAATTGGAGATAAGTTTCTATGGAGGGAGTATATATGTTTTCACGCTTCTGGTAAATACGAGTGCTTATGCCATGCATATCAAGGCAGGTTTCTCAATGGTTTGTGCTGAATGGTTTTACATGGTTGATGGTAATGTGCGACTGAATTCCAGAATTACTTAGATTGGTGCAGTGTAGCATATATCATGTGGCAGTGATTTGCAGTTTTTCAGTTTCTCTAAATTTCAGTTTTCAAACAAATATAAAGAAGTTTTACAGTTTTCAGACAAATATGAAGACATTATTCAAGTTTTCCATCACATGCTGCTCTGTTATTGGGTTGTGTTTTTCATATCGTTGTACTACCATTGCTATCATCATGTGAACAATGAAAATTTTCAGCCAGCTCTCTCCTCCTTCAAGACAGCCATTTATCGCAATGGAAGTTTTCTTATGATATCAAGTTGGGTTTTGTTTTGGGATGTTTATCTTAGTTCTCTACATCATGTAATGTAATTGTTGATTGCTTTGTACCAATGCAACCATTGTGCTTGTTACCAAGCATATGGTTGAGGGGGGGGGGGGTGTTAAGTGTGTAAGGGTACTTGGGTCATTTCTCTATAATCCCTACCCTATATATTATATTAGATGTACACTGTTCAATTCAACAAGTAATACAAGATGTAGCCTTTATCTCTCCTCTGCGTTCTACTTCTCTGTCTTTGTTCATTTCAATTCAATAAACCATGATTCCTAGCAGCTTAGGCCTAACCTGTGAGTTGACCTTTGTTTTTAAATATTGTGTTTGAAATGCTTTATCATTTGAATGATTATTCTGTTGTTGGATATTTCCCGAAATTGAGAATTTTGGTGATTATACTCGAGGTACAATTCCGAGAATAGTATGTATATGATTAAATGCTAGCTAGCTATACGTGATTTCCCCCATACGCGAGGCACAATTCCGGTATGGGTGACATGAGCGTTAGACGCGAGTGTCGTAGCCCTGTGCGATTTTCTAATTTTGCATTTATTTATTCAAAGATTTCGTACAAGGAGTAAGCACGTATATATTACCACTCGGCCACTTTCCCCCATATGCGAGGTACAAATTCCGGTGTGGCGTGATGTGAGCGTTTGACGCAAGCATAGTAGCTTTGTATGATATCTACTTTATTCAAGTTGTTCAAAGATATCGTACCAAGGGTCAGGAGAGTGTGCATACATACTATATATATAATATCCAGGCCTGAGAGGCAATGTCTTAAAGTTTGGGAGTCTAGCCAGGCTGGACCCTAGTTCAGAATCTTTCCAGTGGAGCTTTTGTTTTTGCCGCTGATGAAAGCATTTCTTTTGGGGAAATATTTATTTGTTGTCTGAAGCATTTCATCCACTCACTCTGACGTGTTGAATATTTTCCCCTGGGCTCTTCACTTTTAAAAATGCCCAGTCTGCAGAGTTCGCGTGAGGTCTTGCAGGAGACACGGAGGCATAGTGACTCATCTATCAGTTACATTTCGCCAGTAGGTTACCTGTTTAATCTACTAGGGGTTTGTTCGCTTTGCTTTATTTTATTTTATTTTTAGTATCTCTGAATACTTTTGGAATTCTTCGGTGTAATTTGTATTCTGGCTACTTATGGATTGTAGCTAAAGATTTATTGATTTTGGAATAAAAAGGTGGTTCTTAAATTCTTAAGTTAGGGTTGTCCATTTTCGAGGGAGGTTTGCCGAGTCTTCGGTAAATTTTCCTTAGAGGTGGTCCCCGCATGACTCATCTCGGGTTTCGGGGTGAAATTCGGGGTGGGATTTGACAAGTAAAGTTCAAGCCTTTTGTAGGCAAGAGCGTTGTCTTGCATTTCAGCAAAACTAAGGATCTCTTTTTGTATTTTCTGCTATTTGATTTTTTTGTATTTTTTTTTTCAATGCAAGAAAGAAAGAAAAATGAAAGCAAACAGAAATAAAGCCTGAAGTAAAGCTAAGAGCAAAGGAAAGGAGAGTATAGCATGATTAGTTACCCTTCGTAATGCCACGGGGAGGCCACCAACGCTTCACTCCAAGTCTCAACGCTGTTATGTTCTCGGCATGAGACTTTTTTTGTTGAGAATTTCCAAGTGTTATGTTGAGATTTTGCGCGCCAACAACTTGAAAACTTGAATAAAGTAGCTCGTAGGGAAGGCGAGCTACGCAAAACATTGACTGGCTCGTAGGGAAGCCATTGACTGGCTCTCGCAGAACATGCATGTCAAAAGTCCATATGAATTGGACAAGGAAACCACAAATTGGCTTGGGAATTTGATGTAGGGTTTGACCGGTGTCCACATATACGTCCCGCACAGGAAGATTGGTTTCTTGGTCAAACTTCCTATGGAATTGTGGTTCGCCATCAGTGTTCGAACCGATCTCTTCTTCTAAAATAGGTTGTTCTGTCTTACCTTCAAACTCATTTTTCTGAGGAACACCTTTAAATTTTGAGATAAGATTATTATCCATAATCTAGCCGGCCTCAACCTCATATTCTTCGTCATTGATTGACAAAGTAGTTTCTTCTTTGAACGTAGGTTCGTCCAAAGGAAAATCTTCGCCAGTAGATTGGCTGCTAGGCAGTTCAATCTTTTTGGTAAGGACAGGCTCATTGAAGTCCTCATTGAGTATGACAAGGTTGTCCTGGTCAGCTTTCCAGAGGGCCATGTCCCTCTTGACCTATTCAGCAAGGTCGGTGACGCTCTGTTGGGTAGCAGTGGCCTCAAGTCGGCCTTTCAGTTCCTCGAACATCTGGAGGATTTGCTCCATAGGCAGAGTAGATCCTGTGTCTTGGCTTCGCTGTGAGCCTACCATTGTGGTCTCGCTGAAGTCTGCGTTACCAAACTGAGCAAGAACTTGTTCCGTGGTGAGAGATTTTGAAGCAGCGTATGTTATGGGGCTTGTATTGTGGTGATCTGTGCTTGAGACAAGAAATCTGAGGTTTCCTGTATGGTGATTCTCCTGGTTTTCCTATGGTGAATCGCTTGTACTCTCGGTCCCACTGGGCATGCCAATGTTTTGGCCACGATCCTCAGTTAGGGATAGCATGGTAATTAGCTACCAAAAGTAAATAGAGATGCGGGCGTGCCACCTCGCGGACTAGGAAAGAGAGTGTGTTGGGTCTTGACTTCTTAATCAAGCGGAGGGATTCCGGTACCACCTCGCGAACAAGGAATTACGAGCACTGAGCGAATCAATACTCACGGTGTGTAGCGAGCAGAGCAACTAAAGAGGGATCAAGAGTGAACGGAGATGAGTCCAAAAGGGCTCTGAGAACTAAGGCAATGTGCGCTTAGATGTAGGGTTTCAAGAGGCTCGAAGGTATCAACTGGGTTGAAAGTTTGTTTGCTTGCATTGAGTTGTTGTGTTTTTAGAGAGAGAGACAGACTCCTTTATATAGAGTTATTTAGGGCCACATGTATTGGCCCAAATCATGTCAAAGACTTGTAGAAGTCTTCAACGATAAAGATGTCATAGGCGATGTTAATCACTATTTGATGTGATTATGTCTCGGCGAAGTAACTAACTGCCTATGTAGAAGAGTTGTATTAAAACACCTCATGAACACTTGCAATCCTTGAGGACTTCATACTACTGGATGCATATACACCTGCATACATGTGATTAAGGAATAGAAACCTTAATACATGTGAACTCTTCCCCTAGCGAGCCGCACACATATAGCCCTTTATGAAATTAAAGATAATTGATTTCTTATCCAATCAAACAATCATGCGGAGTTTGCCTCATCTAGTCTCCTTTTGCATGCGAACTCCTCTTTTTGTTTCCTCGCAAAGTCTTCTACATACGCGAAGTCATCTCGCCTCGCTTTCATACTAGGATCCTATCTATGTGAAGCCATCTCGCGAAGTCCATTTCTTGACACCATGCGAAGTCCATTTCCTGACATCATGCGAAGTCTTTTTCGCATGCGAACTCTGCTATCCAGCTTGTATGATTTCGCTGGCGGGCTTTCTCATGCGAAGTCATCTCGCTTCGCTTCCATACTAGGCCTCTATCTCCTACGCAAAGCCTCCCCACATGCGAACCATGACGTCACTCAGTTCGCATGACTCTGCTGACAGGTTGTCACTTGTAAACCCAATATTTCGGGCTCGCCGGTGTGGACCATGAAATTAACTAATATTCACCTAAACAATTACTGTCCAGTAAAATATTAATTTGGGTGTAAACAACATTTACGAAACAGTAATTATATGTTGCATTTTCTTGCTTTTATTAATGAGTGAACTATATATAATTGACCAAATAATGATGGCATAATTAAATAATAAAAACTAGAATAGACCATATAATGATGGCATAATTAAATGCGATAGTTGAGCAGGCGGCAGATTTGTGATGGGACTCTATGAACAGTATATTTTCAGTTTTCATTACAAGAAAAGCAAAGAAATTAAATGTATGTTACATCATCAATTGGTAGCCAAACAGTAACTAGCTAGCTGGAATCCTTCAAATTTTTATGAACAATGATCTGATATATATGGGGCGTTGGGGGACGCCAATATTACGTAGTAGATGTAAACTCCTACCTGCCCAGCTACTTCTCTTCAATCAGTTCTTCATGAGGATCACGGGATCTTATATTTCAACTGTTCAAGCTAAGCCAGTTGGGTTCCGATATACTACTTCTCAATCATAATTATTATTATTTTTGTTTAATTGTTTCTACTTCCGAGTGTTAAATCATACTATACTTAATCTCGTATAGTAACTTAATTCTCGATATTGTTAACCCGAACGACTCTTCGTCACGTTTAGTTGACTCAATATGACTTATCTTTTCCCTATGATTAAACTTGAGAGGCTTTTTCATCAGTCTTAAAAATGTTTCCTATAAGGTGATGAGTTTTCGTTTACATAATTGACCAGCAATACAGTTTCAATTAATTGAATAAAGAAAATTAAGTTGGCGACCTAACAAGATCATGACTTCTGCACCAATCACCATATTGTATATACTTGATCACCACAGTACATGACTACAAATATTATGATTGCATCTTGTGAGGGTGGAGCCTACGTTCAACTTAAACTGTAATTACTAATTAGCGTAATGGAAAGGAACTAAAACGTACTAATTAGCTGCATATCATGTAATCTGATCGATAGGCTAATGTAATCGGATATATAGTTCCCTATGCATAGGAAAATGCATTACACATATCCATATAAGAACATCTAGCTAGCTTCTTTTCCGAATTATTTTGATCAATTAATTGAATATTCAAAAACGATTTGTTTTGTCCAATATCATTTGGTCTAGTGATGTTAGTCTCCACTCTGTAAGTGAGAGTTCATGAGATCGACTCACGATAGACTCGTTTGTTGCATTTCAGTTGTTTTTTTTATCATTAATGTGTTAATTACTAAGGTACCCATGTAATGAACACGATACTAGTGAAAAGAAGAGCATCTTATTATGTCACTCACTTTATATTATATAAAATTGTTTTATAATGATAACTCTTTTAATTGTTTTTATTATTAGAGTATTATTAAAGATTTGTAATTTGTAATTTGACACATGATTTTGTAATACAAATAGATAGATACAGTAGATTGATGTGTGTGTATATATATATATATATATATATGTATAAAACGTGTTTATATATCAATAAGTTGTTGGATAATAAAACAAACGCTTTAGAAAAATACATGATATATGATAGGAGCATAAAATGTTACATTTATAATATATTTCCGACCCTATTTAGCTATGTAATTCCTTTAATAATATTCATATTATAGCAAATCACATATACATCCTTCAAAAAGATTTAAAACACAAATAAATCCACTTGTGTTGTTGTTAAACAAATAAGGACAGTTTTTAACAATTAAGGACAATCTTTTTTCTGCATGTCATGTGTCATGGTTTAATTTACTAAATTAACCCTACACTAATTAAATATGCTTTTAGAAGTGAAAAGTATCTTATTTTGAGATTTTTCAGTAAATGAAATACAATAGCAGGTTTTCAATAACTTAGTGCAATAGCCGTTAATTTCAATAGAAGTAGTAGCAGGGGTTAACATTCAAGTACAAATAGTAGCAGAGCTTAACATTCAAGTAGAAATAGTAGCAAGGGTTAACATCCCAGTAGAAGTAGTAGCAGGGGTTAACATCCTAGTAGTAGTAGTAGCATTTAATTATAGTTGTAGTAGTAGCATGGTTTAACATTCCAGTAGAAAGTAGTAGCAGAGGTTAACATCTTAGTAGAAGTAGTAACATGTTTTTAGTGGCTCAGCTAATATAGTAGCAGCATGTTTTGCTGGAAAGCTACACTTCCAACATATGTAGTAGCAAAGTTTTAGTGGTTCAGCTAGTGTAGTAGCAGCTTCAGAAAGTGCAGTAGCAGGTTTTCAGTGGCTCAACTAATGTAGTAGCATGTTAAACTGGAGATTTAACTGCTACTACACTTCCAACAAATATAGTATCAGAGTTTTAATGGTTCAACTAGTGTAGTAACAACTTCAATAAGTGCAGTAGTAGCTTTAGTGTTTTAATGGTTCAGCTAGTGTATTAGCAGATTCAGTAAGTGCAGTAGCATGGTTTTAGTGGTTCAGCTAGTGTAGTAGCAGCTTCAGTAAGTGCAGTAGCAGGTTTTCAGTGACTCAACTAATGTAGTAGCATGTTGAACTGGAGATTTAGCTGCTATTACGCTTCCAACAAATATATATTTTTTTCGATACAGGGGCAAAAAAAAAAAAAAAAATCATACCATACCCATGTCTTATTTTAGAGGAGAGGTTTGGTGGTGTGTTGTTAACCGGAACACTTAGTACAATTTAATCAATTTATTAATATAACTAGCATTCCCCTAAGATCGTGGGTAAAGAGAAGATGAGAGCACGTGAGGGATGATGAAAAGTCAAATCAAAGAAGTGACGAGAGGTATTATGATGATATGATTATAGGGGCAAAAAGCTTCAAATTGCATTACTATATGAAACCCAGACAACTTCAATTCTGCAAAACTAAAAACCCACTGGGGGCAACTTCAGCCCGAATCCGCCGAGAGAGAGAAGATTGAGAGAGAGGCTAGATCTTTGCGAACGAAGGGTTCGACGTCCTCGCCGTTGAAGATGGCCGAGGAGAGGAGGAGTTTCGAGTTTCTCGGCAAGTCACCGTTATCGGCGGCCACCGCCAAGGTTAGAGAGATCGACGAGACCTTTCATGACATGTAGGCAGCGGTAATGGTGAGGGGAGAGAGAGAGAGAGAGAATATGGCAAATCGGAGGAAGAGAGAATATTTTTTTGTTAGGGTATTTTTGGTTGAGACAGTGGCAGTTTTGTAGATATTTCAGAAAAGATTGGTTTTTTAAGTATTTTACATAAAAATTGCTGACAGGGGTTGGTACTATGCATTATGGGTCTGGGCTTATGTCTTTATTTGTTTAAATCTGTTGAAAGATGGTTTTTCTGTTTTATGCAACTGTTTAAGGTAGTTGGATGCCATTTTCCCTTCATATTAACTAAGTTTGTGTTTTTAGGTCATAAATAAAGCCGAGGAGCTCAAAAGAGACAAAAGAGGAGAAATCTTGAAGGAAAAGGAATCCATGTTGTGCAACGAAAGAAATCAGAAAATCTGCTAGAAATTGTCAGTCAATTTTGACAGAAGATTGTGATCAGCTCACAATGATCCAGGAGATGTGCCATATATCAATGGAAAGCTACAAGAGTATATTTTCCAGAAATTTTTACGGACCATCAATACCTATTTTGAGAAGAAGTTATGACCGTTTGAGTGGCCGAAGGTCAGTCTGCCCGAATTTCTGATTTGGACCAAAACTTCTATTTCAAGGTTCTGACGAGTTTTGAGGGTTTTATAATCCTAATCACAGCAGAAAATAAGGGAGGACGGAAAGAAGGGACGTGAAGAAGGGAGGAGGCCAGCGATATGATCATCATTATCAGAACCTCCATAGTTGCGGACTCGGACAAGGAAGCCACCAAGCCATCATTGATCTCTCCATCATCCACGGTTTACCTTTCCTTTGTCATCTTTTATGCTCCTTGTGTGACTTTGCAGCCATGTGTGCTGAATTCTCCTAGTTAGGGGCAAGGTTTGAAGCCCCAAGAATATTTGAGATATTGTTATGAACCTTGGTTTCGAATTATTAAGTCTTACAAATTGTTTATTTGGTTTTGGTTTATGGGAAACTCTTGCTTGTTTATGTTCATGTATGCGCAACGTAGAACATTATGAACTTGTGAGTGGGGCTAGAAATATATTGATTAATCTTCTGAACGGTTAAAAGTCTTATTTCAAAGTAGTAAAACCTATAGGACAATAGGTGAAACCAAATAGAAAGAATTGCATGCTAGGTAGGCGTTCCACACTAGTTTTGCATACTTGTTCAATCAAACTTTCATTAATCTTAATGCTTAGAATAATTTGTTGATAGGATAGCGTCTATACCTTGATTGGTTATTCTAAATGCTTAGTAATGGTGCGTTCATCTTGCTTAAGTAATTAAGGAAAGTAATAAGGACTTACGCAGTGCGTTCACGGTTTGTTCTTGATTGATACCGATTTGTGACTTAATGATTGAAACTTTGGTTGTTAACATGTCTTGAAACATACTCGGTGGTGGATTTCCAAGTCTCTAACATCTCATTCATATGATCTTTTGTACTTTATTTTGTTTCTTTGTTTTCTTCTGTTTATAATCACAAAACTCCATATCTCTAGTATTATAATATTTTATTTTCTCCTGTTTTGTAATTAACGTAATTGTAAAGGTACCCTCAATTTCCGGTTTTTATAACGATACTCTTATTTACTATATACTACAATTGACACAAAATAATTTTTAATTGAAACGCCCGGTTTTAGTCGCTATCAATATATTCGACCTTCGATTAAATATGTGGGACTGGACACGAAATTGTGCATAACGTGGACATTTTCATTACCAATTAACACTGTTCGTTTATTTTATTTTATTAAAGAACATGCACTGTTGGATATCTATCTCTAACCCCTAACAAATTGGCATGCATCGCTGCACTTAATAAATAGAGTCATGAAAGGTAGAGCACTTTTATTAGAAGATTGGATTAGATGCGAGTAGCTCACAACCATTTCTTTGAGAAAATGAAGTCTCACATTGAGAAAACAGAAGCCTTTCTGAGGCTGTCCTCGGTTTTCCTTTTGGTCCTCACTGCAATACTTGTAGGAGTTGATCACCAGACCAAAATTGTCTTCTTTGTTAAGAAAAAAGCTTCTTTCAACGATGTCAATGCCCTCTTGTAAGATCTCTCTCTGTCTCTCTCTGTCTCTCTCTCTCTCCCATGGAAAGTGAATTTGATTTGTTGGTATATACGTTTAGGGTTCTGGTATATGTTGATGCTGTGGTTGCTGGATACAATCTGCTGCGACTGATTGCCAAGTTTCCAATGTCAGCTGGCTTAGTCAAAGAAAATCCAAAAGGGTCCAACGTATACGTAGCTTGGCTTTCTCTCTTGCTCGATCAGGTATCAAACTTCGTCACTTATAACCCTGGCTCTTCCTCTGTTTACTCTTAGCCATAATACAATAAGAGGGGTGAACCCAAGTATTGTTTATATATACTACTCATGACTGCTTCTTTAATAATTAAACTCATGGTCTTATATATGTGTTTTCTTCTATGATCGACCTCGAAAGGCCTTATCACATGAAGATTTCAACTTAAACTCTAACTCAAATTCTCAATTACTTGCAAATTCTCCCAACTACCTTTCCCTCATTTCCCAAACGGCTGGCTCTGCAAACCCATGATTTTCTTTTAGTTAAGGGGCAAGGTACCTTCCCTTGAGGGAAATAAATTGATTGGGGTCCATTTAATTTTATGACATGTCCTCCTCGACGGGTTCTCTTCATTTACATTTTTATGGCATGGAAATGTGGTATGTGATGTCAATACCCATATGTAGTAGATAGATATATAGAACGTTGGTTCTCTTCCTTTCATTAGTTGACTACACATGTACATATGAATTTAGAAATTATGAATGTGATCACAGGTAGCCGTATATGTGGCGTTTGGGGCAAACTCAGCTGCGTTTCAGGCTGCACTGGTTGCACTGATAGGTATACCAGAATTTCAGTGGATGAAGTTGTGCAACAAATACTCCAGATTCTGCTTTCAAATCGGTGGAGCTTTGTCATGTGGATACTTAGCATGTCTCCTTATGATTCTCATATCTTTCATCACTGCCTTTAAGCTGTTTAGGCTTTACTCAGCCAAGAAATTGTTTGTGTTAAAGAGCATATCAGGGTGAGACCAATATCTGCATATCCATGTAGTTTATGTTGTGAAAAAAAAAATTAATTTTATGCTATCAGCTGGTTGACCTTCATATATATTTTGAATAATTACAGGAGGTAATGCAAGGATATATGGACAGAGATTATAGACTTTTGTGCTTGAATTTTAATCTTACTATTTCCTTACGAACTCAATCGTGTGTGGACAAAGGAAAAATGGAAAGAAAACTAATACTTGCATGTATTATTGTTAGAACTGAAAATCAATTTATGCAATGAGCTAGGCCCGAAGGGGCTGAAGGAATTGGACTGCTATTTAAGTGCTTATGCAAGTTTAGTTTGTGGTATGGGACTACTATTTAATTGCCCATTTTCCGAACATAAAATTTACAGAGAGAGAGGGTCTTCTCTCTAAAATTATTCTCCAACACAACCATTATTTTGAGAATCTACCAACCATCCACCACCACGCTCACAACCATCACCTCCCGCCTGTCCACTCACTCCATGTCCTCGATCTCTCGCACACAACCTCCCTTTTGCAGACCCATTTTCCCTTTCCTCTCTCTCTTCTTCAACTACATCACCCCTCTGCCTCTTCTTTCCTTTCACAATCGATATCCTTGCGACTCTAAAAATATAAACTAGAACAATAATACTAAGGATTGCAACAGATTGTTCAATCCTTAACAGTGTAGATTGCAAGAACACAAGAACACCAAGATTTGTTGACTATAGTATAAACCTTCCTTAAGGAAACTTCATTGCGATACTTTATAGTAGTCCACACTTTAATTCAATCCACTAAATATCAAACATAATTACAACTTTATCAAGTAGTAATGTTCAACACAGTCACATTCACTAGCTAGTTGCACAACTAACTTGATTTTACACAGTGAAATGTCTATTCTACTTATATGAATCTGATACAAAATTTGAAGGAACTAAACACATTTTCGTACCTTCACCAGTCACTGATCTCAATCACAATTCAATATGAAGGATGCAATGATCCAAGCACAAAATATGACAATGAGTTCTTCAAAAGGTTTTACAGACTATGTAGCAACTAAGTACATATTTGATATGATAAAAATTGGATTAATTTTAGTTTATCCCCATAAGATTTGGGGTTAACATCGTTTTACTCCTCACACTTTTAATTTTAAAAATTTACTCCCTAAAGTCTCTAATTTTCATAAATCAGATACAATTGCTAAAATTTCGTCTAATTTGGAGGTTAAATGATAATATGAAATCTTAGAAAAAAGGTCATGTGATTTATGTTGTTATAAGACTATTTTAGCCCTTTTAGTGAGTTATAAAATCAAAATTAACATCCAAATTAGACGGAATTTCAGCAATTGGGCATGATTTATGAAAATTGAAAACTTTAAGGGTAAATTTTCAAAATTAAAAGTATGGGGAGTGAAATAATGTTAACCCTAAACTTCAGGGGTGTAAACTGAAATTGATCCCTAAAAATTTAATGCGTATGCATTGGATTTTGATGCATATATATAGGGAGGGATATAAACCTCCCCCTCATCGGATCCCTACTGATCACTGATTGAGATACTCAAAACTCAAAAAAAAACTATTTGTAAAACAAAAGTTTGAACCTTGAATTGTACTATTGTAGACTAAATAGTAGTTATTTGATCAGTGTTGTTCGTTATTAGGGACTTAGGGTTATGTTTCTAGGCTCTTAAAAATATAGAAGTTATGGTTTTTATTGGTTTGGACCCTGAAGAGTAGCATACATTTAGCCCATTTATGAACTCGGTATGAGGCCCAACCATACTGATCGTGCCATTGCTAGGTAAGGCTATAATGGCCCAAATGCCTTTGTGATATTAGAAGTGGAAGAGAGGGATCAATAGGATTTGATCAATTCTAAATAAGGGAAACCTTTCTTTTATAGCTAAGTACGAAAGATTGCCTCACATTTTATTTTTTCAATGTGGGACAAGATGCACATACTTCTTTTCATGAGTCCTCTTTGTAGAGCATGTAAAAGTATCTTCCTGGTGAAGTATCAGGCATCCTTGAGCATGATTAGCTAGCTCGAATGTCAGTCTACCCGATGTGTGCTGGAGGTAGGACTCACCATGCCCAGTAGATGGTCTACGAGGTCGTTGCTTATGCTTGGATATATGTAATATGCATTGTATCTACATGGACAAGTAGTGAAATTTCGCTACCGTAATAGGCTGGTATGGTAGATAGTTTTGATGTTTTAGACTCAGTATCATACTGAGCTCACCCTTAGTTTGATTAGCCAATGATTGCAATTGATTCGGCAACCATGGTGGCGGTCTGGGCGACGGTGGTGCTTGAATTGCGGGGATACTAGGTTCGAAGAAGGTATGCCTGAGATGAGGGAGACCGTCGAGCTTGAGGTTGCGGCTGAGTGCTGGTAGGGCATGGTGCTGCAATTGGCGGCAGTAGGCCAGATTTGGAGTTCAAGATTGGGTGAAGCGGCAGTCAAATTGATTGCAACTTGGGTTTTTCGTGTCTGGGCCTAGTCTAAATGTCGGGGCTTGTGAAGTTGCTATTACTCTGCAAGGAGAGGCCAATGATGTTGACTGGGCCGTTTTGGAACTAGGAACCTGGGAAATGGATGTAAGCTGAGTCCCATGTTGGGACAGATCCCTACGTCATCAATTTCAAGAGTCTACCCCTCTTTTTGTTGGAAAGGTACACCGAAATGGTCTCAAGGCCTCAATTCATTAAGTTGGGGTACTTTGAATTTGTGAAGCAATGCATTTGCTTTCTTGGTTTGAATAAGCTAGCTCACCATTAGCTTTTTCTGGTTAGCTTTGTAGGTTTTTTTTTATTTGCAGAGTTATGCTTGAGCATCATATTGCATACGGAGTTATCCTCAGACACTATCCTAGCTAGCTTGACTGTAAGGTGATATGATTGAAATGATGAACATAGCTTGACTCCATTTTCCCTAAAAAAAAAACTAGTAGAGTGTTGTAAAACATAAAATACAAGAGACTGAGAGAGAAGAGGAATAACACTTAAATGTGAATATGTAAGGAGAATGAGAATGAGGGAATATGTTGTCTCATATTGAGTAGGGAACCATCTCTTTTATAGAGATGTAATCAGTATGTAAATTATATGAATATCGATAATAAACTAATTATAAGAATGTCCATTAAATAAACTATTTACAACACTTCCCCTTGGGTATTCTCTGTTATTAGCTTCCTCTGATATGTGCTCCAGTGTTGCCTCGTCAAAACCTTGCCAGGTAATAAAAACCCTATGGGACAAAAACAATCTTGATCAAAGGAGAAAAGAGTACAACGCACACATAGAGGTGGTAGTCAGAACCCTTTATTTTGGTAATGCGGTTTAGTTTGGATCATAAGATGTGAGTCCGTGGGAGATAGATTCATAATAGTTGTTACACCAAAACCTTGCCCGGTAAACCTAGTGGGACAAACCCGTGGTCGAAGGGAAAAGATGAGCAATTGCATATATTTCAAATAAAGGCATCTTCAAAATGAAGTATGAGTAGGGTGACCAATTTAATGTGTGCCTCGTTAAAACCTTGCCAGGTAACAAAACCTTGTGGGAAAAAGTAACCCTGGATGAAGGACAAAAGAGTACACAATGGTCAAGAGTATGCTTTAGGATACTCCCCTTGAAAACTACACACTACGTAAAACTGCTACATTGATCATGTTTCTTCAATAACTTAATAGCCAACATGACTTAAAAAGGTTTTTGTTTCATATACCTATAAGATTATTGTATTCCCTATAGTAAAGACATAACTAGTCGGGAATAAGCCTTGTGTCAGTTTACATAACTTATGTCACCATATTTAACAAGGCAAACATCATTCCAAGAATCATAGGCGGTTGATCCATTTCATAATGTCTAGGGATATAATGAGCCCTTTTCCGTCATATATTTAAAGTACAGGAAAATTGTCTTTTATGCCATTTACGGAGGCGGCGTGTTGGCGCAGAGCTATATCTAGCTAACAAATTCACATCGAGTGAGATGTCTAGTCTAGGGCATTTAGCCAAGTACAATAATGCGCCTATTGAACTTAGATATGAGTCTTTTGGTCTCAATATCTCTTCATTATCATCTACACGATGATACGGGTCTCACTCGACTTCAGATGATTATAAGTGAGCTTAAAGACTTTTCTTTATTCTTATTAAAGCATCTTAACATCTTCTAGATGTAATTTAATTGATGGACCAAAATTCCATTTGCAATTTTCATGACTCCAGGTCGAGAAATGATTTGGTCTCGAAAGTCTTTCATCTCAAACTCCGACTTCAGGTATTTTGTGGTTTTCTTGATCTCTTCAAGAGTATCAATCAAATTCATGCTATTGACATAGATCACCACAAATTGCAAACCCGAAGTTTGTTTTCTTAATAAACACGCATGGGCATTGTCCATTGTTCATATATCTCATCCCAAGCAAATATTTTCTTAGACGGTTATACCAACTCCGTCTGGATTGTTTGAACCCCTAAAGTGAACTACTCTAGCAGATGGAGAGCATCTTTTGTGGTCTACAACTATTTGCATTGGGTAACAAAAGTCCTTTAGGAAACTTCATGTATATCTCTATATTCAGATCCCCATAGAGATAAGTTGTTACCACATTCATAGGCTGCTTATTTAGTTATTCGGAAACTACCAAACTAATAAGGTAGTGGAACGTTATGACGTCCAATACGGGAAAGTACGTCTCCTCATAATAAATTACAGGGCGTTGAGAAAATCCTTGCGCCACACCCGCCACTAAACAAGACTTATATCACAATTTCATTACGCTTCCTTACAAATACTCATTTAAATAATATAGGTTTAACATGGGTAGGTGTGGGAACAACAGGCCCCAAAACACCTTTCTCTTAGTTAAGGAATCTGATTTGACCTAGATTGTTTCTTTCCTTTTTAGCCAGTCATCTCTTCGTTGAGATCTATCAACAAAGCAAGGTTCGACATCATCGCTTATTATAAATTCAGTGGCCACCACAAATACAAATATATCATCGATGAACTCTCATTTCAATTCAATATCTCACAAAATTTACCAAGATTATTCTCGGGAGTGGGTTTAAATGTTGGAGCGTCCCCAACTTCGTATCTTCTAGGACGAACCCATAATCTAGATTAATCTCACGAGTTGAATTGGTTTGAGATTGCGATGACAAGAAGATTCATTTGTGCCAGGTTTATCCTCTTCCAGGGGTAAGAATAGTTCGAACCTAATGGTCTACCTCGCTTGTGGGCAGAGACATATGACTAGTTAGCCGCCATGGTCGTACCTCTTCCAACTAGGACATACGATACGTCCTACGGGGACGTTTATCCTTGCAGGTTTGCAGCATATATATATATGATCTCGTCACTTTAACTAGATTTAATGAAGTGTCTGACATATTATGGGCTACACTACTTAGATCTATAATTCTTTGCACTTCAACTGGAAGTAGAATTCTTCGCACTGCAATATCACATGTGCGGTTTAGGGATCAAGATGATACATTCTACACGTCGTTCATCAGGAACGGTGATGTTCTTATCTCCCCCTAACGGCGGGAAGACTGTCTCATCAAAGTGACAACCGCAAATCTAGCAGTATAGAGATTACCTGTCAAGGGCTCTAAGGAACACATAATGGATAGGGTTCATAATCAACATATATACCCGTCCTTTGTTGTTTGTTGAGAACCTGATTTTGTACGTTGTGGCGGCACAATTGGCAAGAGAACTGCACACCCAAATCTGTGTAAATGCGAAACACCAGGTTTGCACGTAGTCACCAACTATAACACAAAGTAAGGTGGGTAGCAGTGGGCCTCAACCGGACCGACATGGTTGCATGCAAGATTGCGTAGCCTGACGCAAACACTAGAAGCTTGGTGCACATTACCAAGGTTCTACCTACAAGACCATCTTGGGTGTGAACATAGAAAAATATATGTTCAACAGATCCCAAGGGATATGCAATAATCATCAGAAGCCATCGATGTAAACTCTCCGATATTATCAAGCCTTATAGACATTATAAGATAATCCGAGTGGTGTACCCTAAATTTCATGGGTGAGAGTTTAGCAAACACAACATATTTTCTTATGGACAGTGATGTGACATCTGATCACTTTTGTCGATATATCAACCAAAACCATTAATATTTAACTGGTCCGTATGGTGGTTGGATAGATCCACGAATTTTCCCTTGCATTTTGTGCATAAAGAGATAGTGTACATTCTAGTCTTTGAATATGATGGTCTAGTATTCAACATCCTTAACGAGCAACTTGACATAATATGTCATTAAAGACAAGATCCTTATTCTGAAAGGGATGTGTCAGGACTCACCCGAGATTTCACCCTGAAACCCGAGGTAAATTCTGCGGGGTTCACCTTCAAGGAAAATTTATCAAAAATTCGGCATAACCTTCCTTGAAAATGGACAACCCTTATCTGAAAAATTCAACTTAACACTTCTATAACCAAACATCCATCCTCAACACCTGGAGCCTTCCTGCTCCCCAAGTTCATCACATCTCCTAATAAATCAATTACTCAAAATTAATTCACTAACTGGTTATCAGAGCATATCTAAAAATAAAAGAAAAACAATGAATACAGATTAAGCGGAAGCAGCCTCTGACTATGCCCCGACTCCATGTACGCTCGACATCATTTAAACTTATCCTGCATACTGGGCATTTAAAACCAAAAGGCGCAGAGGAAAGTAATTTGAAACGTTAGAGTGAGTGGACAAAAATAAAATAAATAACTTAACAAAAACATAATTTATATACTTTCCCATGCTTCAACTTTAAAACTTGGTTGCACGCAACTTTAAACGTCTTTAAAACTTTAAATCCAAAATCACTTAATAATGGATAAACCAGCTCCGCTGGTTAAATAGAACAGAAATCTCAAAATGAGGAATAAACCAGCCCCGCTGGTTAATCAATTATATATCTGAGAAAAATAAAATAAAATAAGGAGAAGAGTTATCAACATGTAAAATGAGCCTCCTAGGCTCGGGTCAGTGCCTCCCAGGCTATAATAGCATCCCGCGCTAAGCGCTCTACTCTCATATGATGAGGATCGCTGGTAAGATTATAATAGTGTCCCACGCTAAGCGCTCTACTCACATATGATGAGGACCGCTAAATAATGGCTAGCTAACAATAAATATATATATTTATATATACCGATCGGTTGCCTCCCAGGCGATAATAGCGTCCCACGCTAAGCGCTCTACTCTCATATGATGAGGACCGCTGGTAAGACTATAATAGCGTCCCACGCTAAGCGCTCTACTCACATATGATGAGGACCGCTAAATAATGGCTAGCTAGCAATAATCAATATAAGCGACCCTATATTATGGTGACTAAAAAAAACATACAAAAACTCATAAATCCATTAATCTTCCCCAAGATCATACAAATGGTACGGCTTCCAACCATACTTGAAAATCATCATAATAAATTGTATTAAAACTCAATGACGTGTCTCACACGTAAAAATATTCTCAAACTTATAAATATAAGCGAGACTTCGATATCAAATATAAATCATAAATAATAATATCTCCACTCGAAAATACTCACTAAAATATTCTCCAAGTCAAAATGATTATGCCTCATATAAACAATTAAGTTATGATGGAGAACTACCGAAAATCCCATTTTCGGTAATCATTTATAAATCCCAAAGTCATCAAAATAAAACCGATAATATTTAAATCCATTGAACTCAGTACAGTTCCCAACTGTATCTGGAAATATTGCGTAATAAAATAAATCACTTGACATATCACACATGTCAAATAAAATGCTCAAGAGAGTTCCCGAAAAATAAATGGAACTCATTACTCTAAGAAAAATAAAAATATTAAATCTCCAATATGCCTTTGAAAATTAAATAACTCTAGTGCATGCATGACATTGAAATCAAAGGTCCACTCATTGTATACAGCTATTCCTGTTGTCGATCTGAGGTCTCCCAACACGAACATGCTCACGTCGTGAACAATAAATAATATTAAGTCTCCATACTAGTTTAAAGCTTAAATAAATATTTCCAAAATAAAAATAAAGCATATAATTTCATCTCCCTTGCCCAACTTCTCCACTTTTAATCTAATAAGGCTCCCATTACTCCGCACTTACCAATAGCCATAAATTAACCTTTTTAGAATTTAAAACCTGCTAAACCAACTGCCGAAATTCCATTCTAATAACTGTCACAATTCTTAACCATTGAAAAATCTCAAATCTTATCAAAAATCCTCCAAAAATATCATTAAAGTTTGGAAATTATTAAAACCATCTCAAAAACATGAAAATCTGACCCTAAGGGGCGGCGGCCGGCAGCCGAATTCCGGCGACCTCCAATGGCTACCAAATTTTGACACAATCGTCTTCTCAACATTCCAAACAATTTTCATAACAACCACAAAGTCCAATTTCATGCCTATCTAGGTTAATCGAACTAAAACCTAAAATTGAGCCCTAAAACTTCAATTATACATTTCACCCTACCAAGATCGAATTTAGCCAATTCCTTTTGACGGATTACTCACCTTGATGAGGGCTACAAGATGAGACAAAAATCCTGACCTATGGTGGCCGGAGGAGTGAACCCCGGCAAAAGTGCAATCGGTGCCTCCGGTGAACTTCCTCACGAACGACGGCGTTACACGGCCGGTCACCGGCCTAGGAAGAGAGAGGAGGCGATGGGGGTCCGATCGGGACCGGTTCGGTGGTTCATGGTGGCCGGAGGGCGGCAGTCGATGGTGGTGAAGCCGGCGGGTCAGGGAAGCTTTGGGAGAAAGGAGAGAGAAGGAAGAGAGAGAGAGAGAGAGAGAGAGAGAGAGAGAGAGAGAGAGAGAGAGAGAGAGAGAGAGAGAGAGAGAGAGAGAGAGAGAGAGAGAGAGAGAGAGAGAGAGAGAGAGTCTATTTGGGTTTTGGGCTCTCCAATTTCCTACCTGGTCCACCACTTAAAACACCCACAAAATAAAGCCCACTAAAATTTACCCATTTTTTTCAAAATAGTAACTTTCGTTTTTAGACCATAACTTCTTCATACGAACTCTGTTTTAAGCGTACCTCCTGTCCACGAACTCTGTTAACGTCCTTTACAACTTTCATGAAGAAAGTTTTCCCAAATTTCAAATGAAAGAAAAAGTCAACTTTTGGAGTCTTAAATAGTAAACGGTTACTCAAATCTGTAAAAGCCAAAGTAATACCATAAGTAAATAACCGTAAAATATTTTAAGAACCGGGATGTGACAGGATGCCCGTGTGATAATTGAATTGAGGATACGATGCATCATATATTTTTCTCGGGTGCATCAAACACCAATACTATAGCTAGTATTTGCTCGAATCATTTAGCTTCTAGCTAATAAATTTTAATATCTTCAATATACGCTTTGGCCACACATTCGAAAGTTATGCAAAGATATTATACCATTTTTCTGGTGGTTTCAATGTTTTAAGCATTGATTTCAATGAACTTACCTTTCGATAACGTTCTTCTGAAACGTAGAGATATTTTGCCTCGTCAGCCAGACGAGAACGCTCAGTTCCTTAATATTGATAACACATCAATTTTGATTTAGATTCTAAGGCATCAAGCCCTTTCATTTCAATATTCTCTTGCTTCATGCAAGGAAGATGTCAAGTTCAAATTGTTTCTTCTAGAGACTTCAAATTAACATGATATGAATAAATGCTATTGATTTTATCTTGTTTGGTAAATTTATGAATGAAACTTTAAGTTTCTTAAGGGGGTTATTATTGAAACTACAAGTTCGATTTATACATGAACTACTGGTTCATTTTTGAATTAACGATTCATTAGGTACATGTATTTTCAAATTATAATCATGTAGCAATTGATGATATTAATTCTACGCTACTAATTTAGCATAGTGAATATGTCACATAAATATATGTAAATGCTTCTTGCAATTAACTACACATTAAATATGGTGAATATATTAATAACAACCATTATGAGAAAGTATTTGGAGAGTCTTATAGACATACATAATGACTAGGTACAAAAAACCAGTGTCATTAGATTATGTTCCTTTTGTTTCATTCTGCTGGATCAAAGGAATTGACTGTAATTAAAGTGAAAGAAATAAACCTAGCCTCTACATACTTTACAAGCCTACGTGGCACAATCTGAGTGGTATGTTGGGCTTCTAGGTCCAATAGAGAGAGTGGGCCTATTGGGCTCAGAATAGTCTGCCAAGAAATGCAATGTTATTAGTCAACCCTTTCGGTAACTCCAATTGTATACGACCAATGTAAGACCCTAGATTTTCATATTATTTTCCTTGTATTATTCCCATATTTAATGAAGGATTATTTATGAAAATTTTTTAGTTTGTGTGAAGTTGAAGTTTCGGGAGTAATTCTTAAGGTACTTTGACTTTTAAGAGGCCAAAAGTTGACTTTATTTTCCGTAAGTTATCTTCGAAAACTTCATTCTTGAAAGTTGTAGAGTTTGTTGATACGAGTTCATAGACATGTGGCATGCCTGAAATAGAGGTAGTATGAGAAAGTTATGGTCAGAGGACGTCAGTTTCCGGTTTTGGAAAATGTATAAGTAGAAAAATGTGGGGGGGAATGAAGAAAGATGTAGCAGAGTATGTGTCCAAGTGCTTCACTTTTCAGTAGGTGAAGGCGGAGCATTAGAGGCCTGGAGGTATGTTGCAGCCATTACCTATTCCTACTTGGAAGTGGGAGCAGATTTCTATGGACTTTGTGACTGGACTGCCTAAGTCCAAGATTAGACATGATGCTATATGGGTGATTGTGGACCATTTGACGAAGTCAGCACATTTCCTTCCCGTGTCGATGACGTACACGGTAGATGCTTTGTCCATGTTGTATGTGAAGGAGATAGTGAGACTTCATGGAGTGCCTACTTCGATTGTTTCAGATCGAGACCCCCGATTCACTTCAAAGTTTTGGGGTGGATTTCAGAAAGCTATGGGTACTACCTTAGACATGAGTACAACATTCCACCCTTAGACTAATGGGCAGACTAAGCGGGTGAATCAGATGTTAGAAGATATGCTGAGGGCTTGTGTCATGGACTTCAAGGAAAGTTGGGAGGATCACCTCCAATTGATTGAGTTTGCCTACAACAATAGTTATCACTCTAGTATCAGTATGGCACCATATGAGGCACTCTATAGGAGGCCGTGTAGATCTCCTAATTGCTGGGCAGAGGTGGGTGATAGTGAGCAGTTGGGTCTCAATATTGTTCAAGAGACGACTGAGAAGGTCTCTATTATCCGAGATCGGATCCGAAAGGCGCAAAGCAGACAAAAGATTTATGCCGACTTGAAGAGGAGGCAAGTAGAGTTTGATGTTGGGGATCATGTGTTCTTGAATGTCTCACCTACTAAAGGGGTGGTGAGACTTGGCAAAAAGGGAAAGTTGGCTCTCAGGTATGTAGGGCCTTTTGAGATTTTGGAGAGAGTAGGAGATTTGGCTTATCGGCTTGCCTTACCTCCTATCATGTCCGGGGTACACAATGTGTTTCATGTGTCCTTGTTGAGGAAGTATATTCCGGATGCGCCACATGTGATTGACTATAGTGCTATCAAGGTGAATGCGGATGCAACTTTTGTTGTTGAACCGGTTCGAATCTTGGATATATCAACCAAGAGGATTCAAAGGAAGGAAGTCGATTTGGTTATGGTGTGTTGGAGTCACCATGATAATGGTGATGCATCTTGGGAGTTAGAGTCGGACATGCGGGCTAAGTACCCCAAGTTGTTTTTGGTTTAGTATTTTGAATTTCGGGGCGAAATTCCTTTAAGGGGGTAGATTGTAATACCCTAGATTTTCATATTATTTTCCTTGTATTATTCTCATATTTAATGAAGGATTATTTATAGAAATTCTTTAGTTTGTGTGAAATTGAAGTTTCGGGAGTAATTCTTAAGGTACTTTGACTTTTAAGAGGCCAAAAATTGACTTTATTTTCCGTAAGTTATCTTCGAAAACTTCCTTCTTGAAAGTTGTAGAGTTTGTCGATATGAGTTACTAGACATGTGGCATGTCTTAAACGGAGGTAGTATAAGAAAGTTATGGTCAGAGGAAGTAAGTTTCCGGTTTTGGAAACTGTATAAGTAGAAAAATGTGGGGGAGTTATTTTTGGAAACCTAAACCGGTGACACTTTCTCTCTCCTCCCTCTCCCGATGCTCCCGACCTCCTCCCACTCTCTTTTTGTCTTCGGCCGACTTCTCCCTCATCCGGCCACCAAATCAGACGCCACCGGTCCTGTTCGACTCCCACAGTTTTCCTATCCATTTCTGGAGCAGTCCTACTCGCCGTCGCGCCACTTGGAAACCGCCACGAAGCAGCAGAGCTGCAGCTGTTAGTACATAGCCAAAATGCTTGGCCAAGCTGAGAATATGACACAATTACCCGGTCACCGGAGGTCATTCCGGGTAAGACAGCACCGGCGAACCCTTCACGGGTATCCAAAGAGTGAAGGTTCGGCAACAATCCACCTGCCAGACCCACTATCCGGCGGCAAAACACCCCCCAAATGGGAGGTGCCGCAAAGGACTACAGATAGTCCCACATCGAGGTCTAAAGCCGCAGCGCCTAACATTGGCCTATAAAACAGGCACAAACCCCCCAAATGAGGTAAGTCCACAAAAACTACTTCCAAACTCCCGTACTCTACAAGTAGCAACTAAACGCTAACTTAAGCATCGGAGAGTCGAAGACTGGGCCACCCTAGTCCCGACTCCTGACTCATTTCTACTTGTGTAGGTGCAAGACTCGGACTCAAGAATTCGACCTCCCAACTAGCGAACCCCAGGACAGGTCCCGACTCGTGACCCCGGGTCAGGTAGAAACAATAGGAGGGCTTTCCTCAAGTGCTAACCCTTACATGGCTCACCATGAGCATATTCCTCATTTAGCTGGAATTCCTCTTTTTCTGGGAATTTTTCTTTTGCCGGCGACACTGTTACTCTATCCCCTCTCAGCTCCCTCTCTCCACAAACACAAGGAGCTTGTCTACTTTACAGATCCTCCTAATATTACATCTCAATTACACGAAAATCAAGTTTTTCAAGTTTCTGGGTTTCAAACATAGGGTGCTTTGAGGAGAGAGAAAGAAGATCTGGATTTCCCCTCTCTCCCACACCATTGATCTACGGGCTCCACTGCCCCTCAATTCCACCACCATAGGGCTCAGTACCATCCAGCGAACCACCGATGGCCATTCCAACCTCCAGCAATGACCCACGCGCCAACGTGAAAACCCAGAAAACTGATCTGGACACCCGACTGACCTATGAACGTCTTGTGTGCCTTGCAAACTGATCGGCCTCGGCTTCCCTTTGCTTGACTGCAGAGTTAATGCCCCTGGCCTCCCGAACACCCAGCACCCTCCTCCCCGGCCTCCCGAGCTCCTGGAGCCCCTGGCGGACTCCCCTGGTCCCCAGTATCCCTAGCGGACTGCCCTAGTCCCTAATCTCCCCTGTTTCCCTGGCGGACTCCCTGCGAACTCCTCTGGTCCCTAGTTTCATTGGCGGACTCCCATGATCTCCCCAGTTTCCCTGGCGAACTCCCTTGGTCCCCAATTTCCCTGGTGGACTTCCCTGATTTCCCTAGTTTCCTTGGGGAACTCCCCTGATCTCCCTAGTTTCCTTGGCGGACTCCCCTGATCTCCCCAGTTTCCATGGCGGACTCCCCGTGGACACCCCTGGTTTCCCCAGCTTCCCTGGCAAACTCCCCTGGTCTCTCCAGTTTCCCTAGAGTGCCTCCCTGGTGTCCCCAGTTTCCAGGCGAACCTCCCTAGTCTCCCCAACATCCCAACTACGCCACAATGATCTGGCAATAGTCTCCCAACTTCTCCTTCCCGCCCTCCCGAGTTCACGGATCCTCCTCCCGAGCTCCCGACGACTTCCCTATGGCCTCTGGACTCCCTCTCCCGGGGACCCCTCCTAGATCTCGGTGCCTCTCTCCCGAGGCTAAACTTCTCTTCCACCCGGGACCAACTATACAACCCCCACCCTTCCCTAGATCCCGCCACGCAAAAAAAAGATGGTCTTGGGACCTAGCAGCTTGCTCTCGGCACCCACCCTTTAACCCAGAAACAATTATTAACCCCTCAGAGCAACTAGTGTGCCCTCGCCAATTACCTCCTCTCTTCCAGAGTTCTCTAGCAAATCTGCGAATGGATTCTGCATAATGAAATATACGAGAGCATCAATGCTTATACTAGCTCACAAGCACAGCTCAAACTGATACTTCCGTTATGGCTTTGAAGGCTAATTGACAACCACATACCTTATGGTAGATACAGTGGCAGATATATGAAACATCTATACCAATGGAGTTATGGGAACTATATCTATTACTTGGTTCATATGTCAACCAAGTTTGTTCCATAGCATGGGTTTTGCACACCTAGTCACACAACAAGATTGTTCAATTCATTAATAACGTCTGAAGACCTCAATTGCCATGCCCTCTCGGCAGTATATGTCAACTACACTTCACTTACAATGCTACATATTTCTCTATGATTTATCAGTGAGCAACATGACACTAAACTCTCATGAGTTCCACTACTCCATTGGGATTCTTATACCAAGATCCTTTGTCGACATGAAGACTTATATCAACAACTCCAATTTTTCTACAATATCTATTGCGGCTCTACATGGCTCAAGATAAGTCCTGCTTTACACTATTTAATTGAGTTATTATCATACAAATAACATGCCTCATACATCCTAATATTCTTGAGCATGTTTATTACATGACATAGAGAATTACCTAAAACACTCTTTTTTATACACACTACATATATTTTCTTGCTTTAAATCACTACTCTATGATCATATACATACTTTCAAACACAACATGTGTAAATAGCGAGCATTCAAAGGTGCAATCTCAGGCTACACACACATAATGTGTGAATAGCCAGCACTCAAAGGTGCAATCTCAGGCTACACACACATGTGTAAACAGCCAGCACTCAAAGGTGCAATCTCAGGCTACACACACATGTGTAAACAGCCAGCACTCAAAGGTGCAATCTCAGGCTACACACACAACATGTGTAAACAGCAAGCATTCAAAGGTGCAATCTTAGGCTACAAACACCACAAGTGTACACAGCCGGCATACAAACATGCAATCTCCAGCTACACATGCTACAAGCGTATACAACAACCTCACCTCGAGGAAAGGAACCTTATCATGATCTTTCAGGGAACCACTCCCTCCATGATAACATCTCATGACAACGCCATAAGATTTATATAGTATCACCATGATGTTTCAACGTCCTCTAGTACAGTCGCGACATATTCTCAAAAGTCAAACTTGTCAGTTACACCACGCAGCGACTCATCATGGCTAATCTCCATGCCTGCTTCCCATGGTTCTTTTATCTTCCTCATAGCAACACCTCTCGTTGCACCATTTATGATTGCTCTTCAGAATCACTTCTCCAACTGTGAGGTTCCGACACCTCGTTACTCCTAATACACAAGGTTACAACGCCTGTTTTGGCCATGATCCTCAGCGCGCGGAGCAGAGGTGAATAGCGAACAAAGAGAAAGGGGAGTGTTGCGGGCGTGCCACCTCACGGACGAGGAAAAGCTTGTGTGAGGGTTTGACTTCTTGATTAGGTGGAAGGGGTTTCCAGGTGCCACATCAGAGGAGGAATTTATGAGCACAAAGTAATCGATACTCACGGTGGGACGCGAGCAGAGCAACTATAGGGAATAAGGGAGATCGGGGGAGAGTCCAGGAGGGCTCTGTGAAAATCATAGGCAGCGGCGCGCTTAGGGTTAGGGTTTTTGAGTAGCTCGAAGGGTAACTGAGTTTCAGTTTTGTAAAGAGATTGTCTCTGAGTTGTTGTATAAGTTTGTCTGTATAAGTTTGTGTGTGTTGCTTCAACAGGGAAGCGAAGGCAGAGCTCCGGGGAGCGTTGGAGGTTGGATTGGGTCGAAGGTTTTTGTACTTCTGTTGAGTAGTAGATTGTTTAGTTGTATTAAGAGTTGTCTCTTTCTATAAACCTTTGAGCCCTTTATATAGTGGTTCGACTTGCGGCAGAAGAAAGATAACATAGAATTCAAGTCGGACTCTGAAACCCTAATAGCACAAGGGCACTGTTCCGCCCACGCGAATCAACCATCTTGTGACACATGTCCAGTTCGCACATTTCATACAGGTTTTTGCTTCCGCACTGCTAACTGTAGAGTCCTATGTGGACTGAAATTCATCCTGCGGGCTGTCACAAGAGGCTATCTCGCGTGCTCCTGAAACTCGCAGGCTATTACAGCTCGCGAGCCTTAAAAGGGCTTTTTTATATTAAAAGGGCCACATGATTGGCCCGAAGCATGTCAAAGACTTGTAAAAGTCTTCAACGATTAATGTGGTGCGCGCGGACTCCGCTTGTTTATTCCTCGTGAAGTCTCGCCTGCGAGCCAGTTCGCCAGCTTGCCTTAATATATTCTGCCTCGCCTAGGTCTTTTACGTGAAGTACTATTGTACCTCGCCTACGCGTGAAGTCATCTAATAATTCCACGCGAAATCATTCCGCGCACGAGCTGCATAGTCTGCTCGAACTGTGTAGTCCGCGCGAAGTCATATTACTTGGACAAAACTGTCCATTGGCTCAAACAATGCCCATCAACAGTATCACCATAGATAAGCCAACCGTGGCGGGCACATCCCCGGTATATGGCGTCTATCAGCTAACCTTGATGAGCAAGTCACCAACGTGTTTAAGACACTTCCCGACACATTATATCATCCTCACCTCTCGAACACGCCATATGAAAACCCCTATGCCAATTCAGTCCTCGTCTCGATGCCCCATCACCATAATCTCTCCCGGCACTAGGGGACTTGGGCAACAGCCTTATAGGCCAACATTTACGAAGCCTCATGACGTGCTCTCAAAACACTTTGGCACCACCAGCCTTGCCTTATCAGCATCTTGGTTACGCTTCCTAGCGTGCTCTCGATATCCTTGTCACACTTGACAACTCTACACATGCCCTATCGGCAACATTACTATGCCCTAGTGGCACCTCTCGCCATGCCTCGGTGACACTTCCTCCTTGCCTCAAAGGTACACTGGCCATGCCCAGCGACACCATCGTCACGGCTCAGCGACACCCCTCGCCACTCCTTGCCTCAGTGGTGAAATGGTGAACTACATTTGGTTTGATCCCATAAACGGGTATTTAGGCACTCTAGCACTCACCTAGAGGCAACCACAAAATATGTCACCAATATCTCCCCTTGGAGTACATGCTGGAATAGCTCAGCTAGCTAGAACATATAGCTGGTACAAATCAAAGGCTACTAAATACCTAAGGCATACAAACATGCCGGTACCCGTGGCCCACGCGAGATGCTCGCCAGCTTTCTCACACATGGCACCAAGAAGTACCTCAATTTCGACTCTGCGCACGCGCGTTAACTACGCACATGTGGGGAGAAGAAGAAGCGCAAAGGCGCGAACCATTCCGCCCACTAGCACGAACTGTTACACCACTAGCGCGAACCGTCAAGCCACTAGCGCGAACCGTCACGCCACCAGTGCGGACAGTTACGGCACCAGCACAAACTATTCCGCCCGCTAGCGCGAACCGTTACGCCACTAGCATGACCCGTCACACCACCAACGCAAACCATTACGCTACCAGCACGAACCGTTACGCCCACCAACGCGAACCGTTACGAGCTTAACACTCGACCTGAATGACCACGTGCCCCTCATAAACTGGCCATTAATGACACACGTGCGACATGGCGAGATGGTCTGCTTCAGATTCTCGGAACTTTCCCCCGTCACCTCACGACTCTCGCATGGGGACTTGGGGCTCGACTCTATGCCTCCACCACCCAGGTAAAACATATTCTCAGCATCTAGGGAATAACTCCCCACCCAAGAGCTCTCTCAGATTGGGGACTTGGGAACTTGTTTGTACATAGCCAAAATGCTTGGCCAAGCCAAGAATATGGCACAATTACCCGGTCGCCGGAGATCATTCTGAGCAAGACAACACCGGCGAGCCCTTCACAGGTATCCAAAGAGTGAAGGTCCACCAGCAATCCACCTGCTAGACCCACTCTCCGGCGGCAAAACACCCCCCAAAGGGGAGGTGTTGCAGAGGACTACAGACAGTCCCACATTGAGAACTAAGGCTGCAGCGCCTAACATTGGCTTATAAAACAGGCAAAAACCCCCCAAAAGAGGTAAGTCCACAAAAACTACTTCTAAACTCCCGTACTCTAGAAGTAGCAACTAAACGCTAACTTAGCATCGGAGAGTCGAAGACTGGACCACCCCAGTCCCGACTCCTAACGTATTGCTACTTGTGTAGGTGCAAGACTCGGACTCAAGAATTCGACCTCCCGACTAGCGAACCCCGGGACAGGTCCCGACTCGTGACCCCGGGACAGATAGAAACAGCAGCTGTTCCGTTGGAAAGCAGACGATTTTGACGGCGATTTCGGCCAAGTTTAGGTGAGTCTTGCTCCACTCCTTCCTTTGGTGATGTTTATACGTCTTTGGTGACCTAAAAACCAAGTTTGGGTGCCAGATTTGAAAGTTTGGTTTTTGTTTAAGGGTTGTTGTTTCTGGGCATTTTTCGGTCGATCCCGGCTGAACTGGTTGAACCACCAGGTATCAAAGTTACTCACCATGCTTTAATCTACAAGTTTCATGCTGTGAGTTTCCCCTAATTCAGAAATTTGGGATGGCGCGTGGGGCTCACTCGCCGTCGCCTGTGGCGACGCGTCCGGCTAAGTTGTGGTCTTAGTTTCCTATGGTTAGCTAGTCCTTACTTTTGTGATCTTGTTGAGAGATAGTTTGGCTAAGTTTTGAGCAAGGTTTGCATGTTAGGACTTAGGTTTATTTGTTTTGGCTTGGTTGAGTTTGAGTTTAGGTTTTGAAGATTTGAGGTAGCTCAATTGTATCGTTGAGTTCAACGACTTTCGGAAGTTGTCCTCCCTTGAGCTAAGGGTTAGTTTGAAGGTATTGTGTTATCCTTTAGTACTTTGGTTTCTAAGGTTTTTAATTGTGTGATTTTAGATGATTTGTGATTTTGTGATTGGCTTACCTTCGTTGTGTTGGGGGTTTTGCAGCGGGATTTCTAGGTGAGTAAATCTCACAAAGGTTCACATTTGAACCAAATTTTATTGTGGTCATGTGATGATGATAATGATTATGATGTTGAATTTAATATTTTGCTATTATTTGTTTTTAAAATATATGAGCTTGATCGCCAACGGCTCATAGGTAAGATAAAACAAGTTTTCCTTATGGGTTATTTTGAGGTTCATGTGATCATAATTTATTGATTTTGATAGATTATTCTTGTGGAATATCTATATTTGTTCATGTAAATATATCTATGTGGAATGATATAATTTATGATGTGATCTTGTGCTATTGATGATGATGTTGTGATATTGTGATTGTTGGATAAATAGCCAAACCGGGTTCCAAGCCTACAATCAGATGATTGGTTACGGTTAAGTTGCTATTTATTATTTTGTATTTTGATATTGGACAGTCAAACCGGGTTCCAGGCCTTTGGCCGGGTGATTGGTTACGGTTAGGAATAGAGCTCTAGTCCGTCTGTCAATGTAGGTCATGGGAGATACTTTATGGTATCTGGGACCCATGGGTACACATTTTGTTGTTGTAGGTCCTGAGATGTATTTATTAAATATCTGGGACTCATGTGAGTACATTTCTTTGGTAATGTGTTGTATTTGTGGTTTTTAATTATTGATCAAATCTCTCTTGTGGAATGTTGGATGTGATAAATGTTATGTCATTTTTGAGTTTACTCATACGAGCTTTTTAGTTTACTGAGTTTGTTATTTTACAATCCCTGTGCACCAATTATTGGTGTAGGGGTTAGACCTGCAGGTGAGGATCAGCAAGGTTGAGGCGGAGGCTTAGTGGCAGGGTTATTTTTAGTTTTTCTTGTACTTTGTATAGTTTTGTTAATTAGGTAAACAGTATTAAACTTATGAGATTGTTCTCATTAAACTTATGAGATTGTTCTCAAGTTTGCGTAAACAAGGATGTATAATATTTAACTCAGATATGAGTTGTATGATATTTACTTTCCGCTTTTGAGTTCTAGATGTTTGGGATTGTTGAAACAAGATGAGATGTTTATATTTTAAGTTAGATCATGCCAAAATTTTTGAAAATTATCTTTTGAAAATTGGGGTGTGACAACCAAGTAAGACATGATGAGGTGGTAGAGTGAGGCTCACTTAAGTACACATCCTCAAAAGAACTTACCTAGACATCACATCTAACTGGGTAAGTCTAGTTTGAGAAGAGTTATAATCATTGTCATGGACTCAAGGCGACACATGACTCAGGCTTGATTTAAGTTTCTAACTTAACATCATTAATATTTATCAATATAACATAAACCAATGCAATATATGTTATTAAATCATAACAGACAAACTTATTGAGAAAATAATTATATGAAACCGAAATAAATTAAATTATAATGAAAACAATTTAATTCTCATCGACATAATGTATATGCAATAAAATTGGTATTTACTGAACCAATGAATGTCGATAACGTAGCGGTTACTTGCAAAACTAACTCATTTGCATCACCAATTGCTTCTGGCATTAATGTGTTATTACATACTCATAATAATTATCGATATAAATGATAACATAATTGAGAACTAATTAAATAAAACTGACGCAATTTGAATTTGGTAGCCGACATTAAATATATCATAAATTACTAAATAAATATCATTTATGCAGCGGTTAAGTACCAAATGCAATGAGTTCAAATCTCATTAATGCTTCTAGCATTATGCATAAATATTAAATTAGATAAATGCTTCTGGCATAACGTTTATGTAACAATCGCGTAATTAAAACCCAAAATTCATGCTTCTAGCATAATGGATTATAATGACATTATTCAAATTGGTGTAACCATAACGTTTCTATCATTAATTGAGTAATAATTTGGCCCATAATACTTGTACCATAATGTATGGATTATTACTTGGTAAATGCTTCTGGCATTAATTACATACCCTTAAATGACATTGAATTTGACACAATTCAAATCAGTAACTGACAAAACGTAGATGTTAATTTATACGTAAATAACATTATCAGTGCTATGCGTCATTATTCAAATGACATTACATTTCTAAACGAATTTTATTTAAAGTTCATTAAGAGAAATATTAATTCATTTGTATTATTAAATGCTTCAGGCATACATATTCCATATATGTAACGTCTAGCATAAACGACCAAATTAATGGTTATGGGCGTTACTTCTAGAACATATGAATATACTTGAATTTGACAGTGATCTTGAATTTGATACATGTACTTGTTGATCTATGCGCCTTTTGGTTTGCA